>CAKJTW010000105.1:2584766-3877149 GCA_917880005.1 Nanger dama | reverse complement strand
ACTGTTACATGTAATTTAGGAAACAAACAAAAAAAACCCTGAGCTCACAGATTGGTGATTGTCAGAGGTAGGAGGTGAGGATTGGGCAAAACGGGCGAAGGGATCCAAAAGGCACTAATTTCCAGTTATAAAAAAAAATAAGTCATGGGGTGTCATGTACAGCACTGTACAAAACTTTTGTGACTAGGTATGGTGACAGAGGTTAGTTAAGTTCATCTGTGGTAATCATTTCACAGTATATGTGAATACTGAGTCATTCAGTTGTACACCTGAAACTAATGTTTATGTCAGTTCAGAGAAGGCAATGGCACCCCACTCCAGTACTCTTGCCTGGAAAATCCCATGGACGGAGGAGCCTGGTAGGCTGCAGTCCATGGGGTCGCAAGAGTCGGACACAACTGAGTGACTTCACTTTCACTTTGTACTTTTATGCATTGGAGAAGGAAATGGCAACCCACTCCAGTGTTCTTGGCTGGAGAATCCCAGGGATGGGGGAGCCTGGTGGGCTGCCGTCTATGGGGTCGCACAGAGTCGGACATGACTGAAGCGACTTAGCAGCATACCTCAATAAAAAATTTCCTAGTGCCATTATTCTTTGCTTGAAAATAAAAAATAAATGGCTCAGGCTAAGACTGTGTGGAAAAAATTATAGGGCTGAACTCAATTTCAAATATTCAAGATAGACCATGACTTCTTAAGTAATCAGATACTCTGTTTTACAGTCTCCCCTCACCCATGTTTTATATATGTTTATGTGCATATAGAAATAAAGATCTAGAGGGAAACAATAGAATGGAAAGACTGGAGATCTCTTCAAGAAAATCTGAGATATCAAGGAAACAATTCATGCAGAAGTGGGCACAATAAAGGACAACAATGGTAAGGACCTAACAGAAGCATAAGAGATTAAGAAGAGGTAGCAAGAATATACAGAAGAACTGTACACAAAAAGATCTCAGTGACCTGGATAGCCATGATGGTGTGGCCACTCTCCTAGAGGCAGACATCCTGGAGTGGGACGTCAGGTGGGCCTTAGGAAGCATTGCTACAGACAAAGCTAGTGGAGGTGATGAAATTCCAGCTGAGCTATTTCAAATCCTAAAAGATGATGCTGTTGAAGTGTTGCACTTAATATGTTAGCAGATTTGGAAAACGGGCCAAAGGATTGGAAAAGCTCACTTTTCATTTCGATTCCAAGGCAGGATAATGCCAAAGAACATTCACACCACTGTACAATTGTGCTCATTTTGTATCCTAGCAAGGTAATACTCAAAATCCTTCAAGTTAGGCTTCAGGAATACATGAACCAAGAATTTCTAGATGTATATATAAACTGGGTTTAGAAAAGGCAGAAGAACAAGAGATCAAATTGTCAACATTCATTAGATAATAGAGAAAGCAAGGGAATTCCAGAACAAACATCTGCCTCACTGACTATGCTAAAGCCTTTGACTATGTGCTGCTGCTGCTGCTGCTGCTGCTGCTAAGTCGCTTCAGTCGTGTCCGACTCTGCACGACCCCATAGATGGCAGCCCACCAGGCTCCCCCGTCCCTGGGATTCTCTAGGCAAGAACATGAGTGGGTTGCCATTTCCTTCTCCAATGCATGAAAGTGAAAAGTGAAAGTGAAGTCTCTCAGTCGTGTCTGACTCTTAGCGACCCCATGGACTGCGGCCCACCAGGCTCCTCTGTCCATGGGATTTTCCAGGCAAGATTGCTGGATTGGGGTGCCATTGCCTTCTCTGACTGTGTGGATCACAAGAAACTAGAAAATTCTGAAAGAGATGGGAATACCAGACCACCTTACCTGTCTCCTGAGAAACCTGTATGCAGGTTAAGAAGCAACAGTTAGAACCAGACATGGAACAACGGACTGGTTCAAAACTGGGAAAGGAGTACAATAAGGCTGTATATTGTCACCCTGGTTATTTAACTTTTATGCAGAGTATATAATGTGAAATGCCAGGCTGGATGAATCACAAGCTGGAATCAAGATTGCTGGGAGAAATATCAACCTCAGATATTAGAGTGGTAACTAATGGCAGAAAGTGAAGAGGAACTAAAGAGCCTCTTGATGAGGGGTGAAAGGAGAATGAAAAGCTGGCTTAAACTCAACATTCAAAAAACTATGGCAAAAAGAAGGGGAAGAAGTAGGAAGAGTGACAGATTTTATTTCCTTGGGCTCCAAAATCACTGTGAACAGTGACTGTCCATGAAATTAAAAGATGCTTGCTCCTTGGAAGGAAAGCTATGACCAACCTAGACAGCATATTAAAAAGCAGAGACATTACTTTGCCAACAAAGGTCTGTCTAGTCAAAGCTACGGTGTTTCTAGTAGTCATGTAGGGAGGTGAGAGTTGGACCATAAAGAAGGCTGAGTGCAGAAAAACTGATGCTTTCAAATTGTAGTGCTGGAAAAGACTCTTGAGAGTCCCTTGGACAGCAAGATCAAACCAGTCAGTCCTAAAGGAGATCAACCCTGAATATTCATTGGAAGGACTGGTGGTGAAGCTGAAGCTCCAGTACAGTGGGTCGCCTGATGTGAAGATCTGACTCATTGGAAAAGACCCCGATGCTGGGAAAGATTGAGGGCAAGAGGAGAAGGGGATGACAGAGGATGAGATGGTTAGATGGCATCACCAACTCAATGGACATGAGTCTGAACAACTTCTGGGAGATAGTGAAGGACAGAGAAGCCTGGTGTGCTGCAGTCCATGGGGTTGCAAAGAGTCAAATACAACATAAGGACTGAACAACAAATGTCCATGGAAGCTTTTTTAGATTCTGTGTGTGTGTAGTGTGCATGTGCCCAGTGATCCCATGGACTGCAGCCTTCCAGGCTCTTCTGTCTATGGAATTTTCCAGGCAAGAATACTGGAGTGGGTTGCCATCCATTTCCTACTCTAGGGGATCTTCCCAACCCAGGGATCAAACCCATGTCCCAAGAGTGCCTGCTTTGGCAGGCAGATTCTTTATCACTGCGCCTCCTGGGAAGTCCTTAGATTCCATACCTAGTATAATTATCTTTAAATTTGAAGTTAATTTGTATAGTAATGAAGAAGTGGAGAGATATATATGTTTTAAATGGTTGTTAATGTCAACCTATAATGCAAATGATTTTCCAAATGCTTAAAATTTTTCTTTAGCTACGGAGCTTAATGTAGTATTTTTGTATTTGAAGCTCCTAAAAATAAAATCCTGTAAACACAGTCCTTTTAAAATAGATGGCATTTGAAATAGATGGCAAATATATTGTCCCTTTTAAAAGATTCAGCCAGGAAATTCCCTGGTGGTCCAGCAGCTAAGAATCCTCCTGCATTGGGTTCAATCCCTGGTCTGGGAGGATTCCACATGCTGTGAGGCAGCTAAGCCGGTGCACCACCACAAGAGAAGCTATTGCAGTGAGAAGCCCGGGCTCTGCAACTGGAGAGTAGCCCCTGCTCACCACAACGAGAAAGTGCCCTCGCAGCAACAAAGACCCAGCACAGCCAAAAATAAGACTAGTTTTTAAAGATTCAGCTAAAAATATTAAAAGTATCTATAATCCTTTCATCTCTACATGAGATGATGGAAAAAAAAAGGTGCTGTAAACTTTTACTTACAGCAATTTTGTAGGCACAATTTAGTGTGTACTAGAATTTCTAGTTTTAGGATAGACATCTTCCCTATCTCTTGAAAATCATCTCTAAATGCTAAGAAAAGCAAGACGCAAACACACAGTTCCTTTTTTTTTAAATTTATCAAATCAGGAGATATCTCTTAAGACTGCTTCATAGAGAAGGAAGACAGAATGAGTGTGGGTCCATCAAACTTGTAGTACAATGGCCTCCACTTTTATCAGTTGATTATAACTCCATAAAGCCCCTGTTCTTTTAAGTATTTTCTCCTTTTTAGTTCTGATTTGAGCTCTTCTGGGTCCAATGTATCTATCCTGAGTTTTTAAAAAATTTCCCCCAAAGAGTAGACTTGGTCATCCAGTTTGATAAGTTTCAGTAATTGTGGGTCAGCCAATAGAACTGACTTGTAATAAACATCAGTGTGCTGCGTGCTTATGGCCCAAGCCATCTCAGTATCAGGCTGGACCCCCAAACAGCATCTTGCTGACTCATCACCAGTTCTACTAACTGCTGCCATGTTGCAACCCACAAAGCACAGCCTCACTTTCCCTGGAGTGATGGTGTGTGTGTGTGTTCTTTCCCCAGTAGACTGGAAAGGGCCAGAACTAACTTACCTTGCAAAAATAAGTACTGGAGATCTGCTATTTTAGCACAGTGTCTATAGCTAACAGTATGATTATATACCGAAAACATGCAGATCATGTATTCTCAGAGACATGCAAAATACTATTAAAGGGGGTGGGAGGAAACTGGGACATGATGGGGGATTTGTCAGTGACCTTGACGGTGGTAGGAGAAGGCATGGCACCCCACTCCAGTACTCTTGCCTGGAGAATCCCATGGACGGAGGAGCCTGGTAGGCTGCAGTCCATGGGATTGCTAAGAGTTGGACACGACTGAGCGACTTCACTTTCTCTTTTCACTTTCATGCATTGAAGGCAATGGCAACCCACTCCAGTGTTCTTGCCTGGAGAATCCCAGGAGCGGGGGAGCCTGATGGGCTGCCGTCTATGGGGTCGCACAGAGTCAGACACGACTGAAGCCACTCAGCAGCAGGCAGGAGCAGCAGGATGGTGGCGGTGCTTTCATGGCGTGTTCTCATTTCCAAACTCATCAAGTTGTATAAATATGCACAGCTTTTTCTGTGTCAATGACACCTCAATAAAGTGGTTTTAAAAATAAGTGGAATTAAGAAAAAGAAGGCACAGGAGAGCTGAAAGTGATGCCTCTGAGCTGGGGTCGGGAGCCACTCTTGGCACTCATCTTTTTAGCAGGGTTTGACTTCTGAGCTCTGCAAGTGTATGTTAGTGATAAAATTTAAAGATTGTAAGGTTAACTATAAACTCAAAAATGTAGTAAGTAGATAGGTGGCTTTATAGAAAAGAGAACCAGACTTAATTTTTGCTCAGGATAAACACTGACCTACCCTGTGTTTAATCTTAAAATTTGAAACTATGTAAAGCAGGTGCCCTGAACTTGGTTAGCATGAAAGTTCGAAATAGTAAGCCAAGTTTCCTCCATAAAATAAGCCCCAGTTTCAGAAAAGTACGAGTATAAGACATCTGTGTTCACTCTATGTTGTAACTGTATTACATATTTTAAGGCAAAAATCTGTGGTGGAGTGTAACAAACATTTATTTATATATATAAAAATCTTATTCTTAATCCTGAATATAGTTTATTTTTAATTGGAGAATAACTGCTTTGCAATATTGTGTTGGCTTCTGCCACACAAAAACATGAATCAGCCATAAGGATACCTATGTCCCCTCCCTCTTGAACCTCTCCCCCAACCCCCCCATCCCACCCCTCGGCTGTCACATGGTCCCACACCAAGCTCCCTGTGTTATATAGCAGCTTCGCCTTGGCTGTTTTACATACAGTAATGTATATGTTTCAGTGCTCTGAGTACACTTCAGACTTGTTAAAGTAAAGCTAAATTTTGAATCCTATAATGATGTATTAATTATATGAAGAGAGGTAAATTGAGGATTCTGTTAAGTTACTAATATATGCCACATAGTTATAGCAGCAGAGAAGTGGATTTGAACAAACTCTTTTCTAATAAGAGTATTAATTTCTGGGTCTTCCTGTATGGACTATCTGGGTCAGTAAAGAAATCCAAAGCAAAAAGTTAAAAAGAAAGTTAAATTTTATGAATGCCTCAAGTTGATTTCTATTAAGGTTAAGCAGTTTTTAAATGGGTTTTGAATTTCATGTTTGATTTGAGCCTCAGATTCTTCTTTGGAATTGCTCTTTTAAGAAATTGTGAATCCTAAAAGTATTCCAAAATTAGAAATTAGAAGCTTTTTATAGGTTATTGGGATAGTAACCAAAAGTCCAAATTTCATGTTTTGATATAATTAAAAGTTTCCATATGAGGCACTATCTTTCATATTCATAGTAACAGATGGCACATTAGTTTAGAATTTTCAAGGTGTGAATTGTATCACAACTGTTAGCTTAAGAACTGGAAAAGGTAACTTTTTAGGTTTTTCTTTAGGCATTCTGTATGAAAACAGTAGGTGAATAAATGTTTAAACAGAATTACATAAAGTTCATTTATTTTTTTTTTTTTACTGTGAATGAAGTAGCTTTAAAAATTCAGAAAGCAAAAACAAAGTTCTGTTTTTGTTTTATAAACCTAGCCATAAACTTCAAATCAGGCTAAATTTTGCTACCCTCCAGTATTTAGCTTATTCTAATGACCCAATTTAAAGTTCTGGAAAACAGTGTATCCTAGAATATTATAAAATTACGTTTTGTATACCTTAGGATGAAGAGGAAGTAATCTATATCCTCACTGGAAAAAATCATTTATTAATAAGATAGAAAATAAGAGCATCTTAAGATCAATTCATAAACAATTTATGCCTAATATTAGTAATTGTCCTAGTTTAGAACCTTTCAAAGTATGCTCTAGGTTGAAATTACAGACAGTACTATTAAAAATAAACACAGTATTCATTACTGTAACTCATCCCTGAACTTCTTGCATAATATTTTGAGGAAATAAATCTTATTTTCCTTTAATTTTTAGAGAAAACAATTCCTAGCTATCACATCTCTAAAGTGCTGTTTGTTACCTTTGTCACTGGCTTCAATTTGTGAATTAAACATTTAAAAAATAATTTTCAAACAAATTACTAATTGTACTTGTCAATAAAAATAGAAAAACACTCAAGTTTTATAACTCTAGTATTCCTTTTATTTCCAATGCCAATGAAATGGAAATAACATTCAGCTGGAGCGAAAAGATGAATTTTCCTTTACCTTCTAAGAATAACATGGAACAGTGACCAGTCTGGGTTTGCTCATTACTCTGATGCTCTGACCATAAAATAGAATATTTGACTCATTTTGCATCCTTAGAAATGGAAAACTTTTAGAGGCAAAGACGCATTTAGTATGATTTCATATTTTATGTATGTCCGTAACTATATCTAAAGCCATCAGCATCACACTCGCCACCAAACATCTGTTTAAAGAGCTACTGCTGCATGCCGTGCGTACAGCCCCTCAGTCACGTCCAGCTCTCTGCAGTCCCACGGACTGTAGTCCGCCAGGCTCCTCTGTCCTTGCAACTTCCCAGGCAAGAATACTGGAGTGGGTTGCCATTTCCTCCTCCAGGGGATCTTCCCGACCCAAGAATCGAACACTGGTCTTTTGTGTCTCCTGCCTTAGCAGGCAGATTCTTCACCACTACTGCCCTCTGGTACTGTAGAATACGGTGTACTCCTCCTGTCTGGGGACTGAAATGTAATATAACATGGTATGTTCTAACAGCCTATAAGAAGAGATATTGGAAATAAGTACTACAATTAAGGTAGTTTGTTATACAACATATATTTTGCATTAGTTAAATAGAACCCTCCAAATGACCTTAAACTTTTCAGAACTGTACACCATTCAAGCAGGCTTGTTAGGAAGGAGATTTGTGTTCTCTTTAACATCATTTACCTTCAGAGTTGTTGGTGTAAACTTGCTATTTCTCTAGGGTTATTGTTATAAACCAAAGACATATTATATATAGTATGTACATACAATTATATATATATACATACATATACTAAGTTTGCCATAGGCTTATTACTTTCATTAGGAAGATGCTATGACACCATATAAATGAGCTATTTGTGGAGTCCTTGTGAAGCTGAAACATTCAGTATCACTACAGAATTAGTTCACAGAAATATCAAGCGTTTTAAAATAGGACAGAAATGTATGCTCAGTGCAGGATTCCTTAAAATGTTTCCTCTGGAATGCTAATTCCAAGGGGATGTTTATCCACATATTAGTTCTTTATATTTCTAAAACGCCCATTCACTAATTTAATTTGGGAAATGCTGGGTTAAAGACTGCAGGACTTTTCAGAACCTTTAGTTTCCTAAAATGAATTGGAAATTCTCAAGAAGGGACTCTTATAACATGTTTTATTTTTTAACAGTATACCAAAATCACTTAACCAATGAACTCTTTTCTTTTAGCAATAGCCCTAGGGACTGGAGTTCTATAGAGAATATTCTGAATTACACTGGTAACACAAGTTAGACATAGAAGCTCTAGAATTAGACGATCTAGCAAGTCACTTTACCTCTCTCCCTCTTACCTATACAGTAAGAAGAATGATTTCTACCTAATGAAATATTACAGACTACTAGTTCAGGTAAAGAACATAGCTTATTATCACTAAAAATAATTACTTATCAAAACAGCATTAATTGAAGAAGAGAGATCACAGAAGCCAGCACTTCATTCCCCAGCAGAATGTAACAAGCCTAGAAAACTGGGCAATTTGTCACCAAAGACAACTGTCATGCAGCAGGAAAAATAGGAAGTATTTTATATTAAAATGTAAATCTTTCTTTGGTTCATGATTAGTAATTTGATCCCATAATTGAGTCACTACTTACTGAGTAAAATTTTCATACACATTATCTCACTTAATTTCATTAAAAGTTGCTGAGATATTATGTCTATTTTTATGTTTAATTTTACAGATGAGAAAATGGAAGTCATAAAAAATAACTTTCCCAAGCTCCCACAGCTTACTTGGAGCCTGTACTAAAACTCTGACCTGACTCCAAAACCCATGATCTCCTTTTTAAATGAACATATCCATATAGTTAAAAACTCAAATAATATAAAAAGATGAAGAGACATGCCTCCTGCTCCTGCCCACAACTCCTGGTTCCCACTACAGATAACCACACTTTTATTAGATTAATTGCCCTTCTAGTTCCTTGATGCGTACTCAAGCATGTACAAATACATGTTAGTTTCTTTTATAGGTGCATAGTTCTCAGACATGACATCAGAAGTACTGTCCATCAGACAAAAAGAAGGTAACACTTTTGTGCTGTGAAAGACACTTAAGAGGACGAAAGGCAAGCTGCACACAATAGACTATATAAAGAACAACATTTTTTAAAAATCCAATTATGAAATGGGCAAAAGATATAAACAGGTATTTCACCATAGACGAGACACAGATGGCTTAATAAGCACACAAAACCATGTTCAACATCATTAACCATCAGAAAGACACATATGCAAACCACAGTGAGATATCACTATATGCCTACTAGAAGGGCTTAAGTGAAAAGAAGTGATAATACCAGATGCTAATGAGGGACGATGTGGAGAAACGGAGTTTCTTATTTACTGGGGGAATGTACGACGGTACAGCTACTCTGGAAAACAGTTTGGCAGTTTCCTGTAAAACACGCACTTTCCATCTGACCCAGCAATTTCACTCTTGGGCATTTATCCTAAAGAAGTGAAAGTTTATGTTCACACAAAATCTGTAAACAAACGTTCATAGTGGCTTTATGTGTGATAGTAAAATACTGGATGCAGCTTAAATTTTCAGCTCACATCTCCCACGTTATGGGTGAATAGTTCTCAGCCTCTGTGCCCACTGTCTGCTCACGTAGCTGGAGGACTGTGTTGTTTGTCTCCAAGATGCCAGCAATAACCCTCCTGTCCTGCATCCAACTGAACGAACTCTGGCGCATCCACACAACGGAGTACTCCTCATCAATAAAAAAAGAGTGAACTGCTGATAACAAGCCACAGCCTGGCTAGACCTCAAGGATCTTATGCTTACTGAAAATATCTCAAGATTATATACTGTGTGGTTTCATTTCTAGAATATTCTCAAAATGATGAAAGTACGGAGATGGAAAATAGATTGGTGGTTGGCAGGCGACAGAGACTTGGGGCAGAGAGCAGTGTTTGGGGAGAGAGGGGCACAGATCCTTTTTTGATGACCAAACAGTTCTGTGTGTTGACTGTGATCATTATGCAAGTCTATACATGGTATGAAACCATGTAAAACTATGTGCACTGGTACACACGCGCACACACAAATACAGGTTAAAAACTGATGGAAGCTGAATGAGGCCTATAGTCCAGGTAACAGTAATAGACTGTCATCAATTTTCATATGTGCTACATTGTATATTGTCCTGTAATTGTATATCATTCTATAGGTATACTTCTGCTATCATAATTTGGAGAAGCTGATTGAAGGCTTTGTGGGACTGTATCATTTTTGCAACTTCTTGAGTCTATTAATTATATCAAAATACAAAAGTTAAAAAAAAAAAGAGTGCATGTAGAATGGAAAGGTTATTGTCACCATCTTGGAGACAAGTTACACACCAGTAAATAGTAGCACAGAGCCTGGGGACTTGGGTTCCTGGAGCTAACACATGAGAGCCATGATCCCGGATGATCTGCCCCAACAGTTGTGGGGACAAGTGGGCAGGAGCCAGCTCCAGGCATGTTTGGCAAGAATCATCATGGCTCCGGCTCCGTGAAGGCAGGCTCTGGAGGGAGCATCTGCTTTGAGGATGAAGAGCCTAACTGACTGGCACACGTTAAAGGACAGACAGAGACCCAGCTCTGAACACAAGGCCAAACCGCAGAGGGGGAGTGGGCAGCCCGAGCTGCAGCAGGCCCCAGGAATTTTGAGGGCAGAGGGAATCTGAGCCGGTGGGTCCTGCACTGGCTGTGTGACTCATCACCACGTCCTGTAGGGTGGAGGTGAGAAGGGAAAAGGCTTAGCTGCTCAGTCATGTCCAGCTCTATGCGACCCTGTGACTGTAGCCTGCCAGGCTCCTCAATCCACGGCATTCTCCATGCAAGAATACTGGAGCGGATGGATAGTCATCCCCTTCTCCAGGAGATCTTCCCAACCGAGGATCCATATTGCAGGCAGATTGTTTACCATCTGAGCCACCGGGAAGGAGAATGCAAGGGCCCTGGAACTGGGACAGATCCCTCATGGAAAAGCGCTGGAGAATGCAGATAGGAGAAATCAAGCAAGGGTCAGAGCACACAGAGAATTAGGGTACTTTTTTTTTCCAAGGAATCCTGAGTTTCACCTCCTTTCCTTGACCATTTCTTAAACCTGTTTCCAGTTTGGAAATGACCGCACAGTACTATACTTCTTATAGCGCTGAGACACTGCTGTACCAAGAACTGTTATATCAATACTTAGGCAGACTCAAACCACACATGGCGACTGAAGTCATTATGTTTCCTTGGACAGGGGGAGGGTTCTGAGCAGCACTGTGCTTCATGGACACTGTCCTTGCTGTCTTTTAATTAGAAAGAAAAGTTTTGAACAAAAATCTCAATGCAATCTCCCAACAAAGCTATGTCAATACATTTAAGGATCTGGGCTTAGGAATTTCCCAGGCTAAGAACTCTGCTCAGTGTTATACAGCAGCCTGGATGGGAGGGGAATTTGAGGAAGAATGCTTCCCAGGTGGCTCAGTGGGTAGAGAGTACACTTACAATGCGAGAGGCGTGGGTTCGATCCCCCGGGTTGGGAAGATTCCCTGGAGGAGGAAATGGTGACCCACTCCACTCTCCTTGCCTGGGAAATCCCTTGGATAGCGGAGCCTGGCGGGTTACAGTCCATGGGGTCGCAAAGAGTCAGACACTGGAGTGACTAAGCACGCACGCACGCACACACATGTGTGCATATGGCTGCGTCACGTGCAGCGTACCTTAAACCATCACTGTGTTGTTAACCGACTGAACACCAATATAAGACAAAAAGTGAAAAAAAAAACTTTCCTGACCAAGGACCCTCACGGTCCAATGGTTAAGACTTTCGATCCCTAGTCAGGGAAGTAAGATCCTGTGTGACCAAAAAAAAAAAAAAAAAAAAATCTGCTTTCCTGTCCACTTTCCAAGATAGTGACCCAGAGTTTACCTGATCTCTCCTTCCATCCCTGCCTTGTAGGTTACACGGATAGACCAGCAGCTTGTGTGTATATTCCCATTAATTGTAAATAGGCACGTGGATAAATGCTGGTTGTCTTCCTCAGCCTCCCTGCCTTTCCACCCCATCCCAAGAAGCGAGTTTAGTACAGAACCATCTCCATGCCCCTCCAGTTGCCCCAGCTCCACACTCCTGCCCACACGCAGCTATGACTCAGCCTCTACTTGAATGTTAGAAATGTCAGCTACTGGGTACACAATCTAAATCTTTTCTTAGGACCTAATTTGATCTCCAGTGGTAGTCTGGCTAGTACATAGAGAATGTTAAAAAAAAAAAAAAAACACCTCAATTTGATAGTCAATGCTGCCACACGGATGGTAGGCTTGTTTTCACTGGCTACTGAATAAGCAGTGCTTCAAAATCTTGGGTTTAGTGTGGGATACTGTTTAAACACATGCTCTTAGTTAAACAGAGCATTTGTGAATAAATGCGCTTGCTCAGCTGCCCTTACAACTTTTCAATTTGCGCCAAGTGGTACCAAACATCACTCTGGCTGTGTTTTAATAATGACGGTAGTGACTATGAAGGCCAAGATTTCAATTAGCAGAAGTATTTACACTCACAGGAAGATGACTCTGAATTTAGTTTCACACGTTGGACAAGTATGTTGCATGAAAGCATGAAGTGATGCTTCAACAGGAAGCTAGGTCAGTTGCACACAGACCTGTAATGAGTGCAGAGCCGTTTAACCCCTTTGAAGCTCCAATACTTTGGCCACCTGAGGCCAAGAGCTGACTCATTTGAAAAGACCTTGATGCTGAGAAAGACTGAAGGTGGGAAGGAGAAGGGGATGACAGAGGATGAGATGGTTGGATGGTGTCACCGACTCAATGGACATGAGTTCGAGTGAACTCAAGGAGTTGGTGACGGACAGGGAGGCCTGGCGTGCTGCAGTCCATGGGGTCACAAAGAGTGGGACACGACTGAGCGACTGAACTGAATTGGTTTAACCCCAGTTGACTGACTGGATTGCTGGCATACTATGCTCTTCCCCACCTAGAATTGCAACAGTTGAACAAGAATCTGGTCAACATTTGTTTCTTATCTCAGTGAGTTGCCATCAAAGTTAGCTTTTCAAAAAAAAAAACTCAAAGCTCTTTGAGCTCTCAAAGTGGGAATTAACTTTCATTTTATATTCTAAAATAGGCTATTCTTGGCCCAGCCTTCGGGCATAGCTCAAGGCCTCCCTCACACATGGCTGTTAGGTTACACTTTTTCCTCTGTAGAAACCACCGCCTTGAGCAGGGACCCTGGAAACCCTCAGGAGACAGCCAGTATTAGAAACTAGCTATCTGAAGAACCAAAACTATTTCTTATGGCAAAAGGAGAGCTCTGCAAATACCTTTTATTAGAAAAGAAATATGCCTTAGAATTATGCTTCATTTGATACCTGACTCTGAGTTCTAGTTTCATGACTGTTACCTATGAATCAGCTTGTGGTATTTCTAAAAATATTTATTTATTTACTTATTTGGCTGTGCCAGGTCTTGTTGTGGCAGGCAGGATCTTTCATTAGTCACAGCATGAGAACTCTTAGTTACAGAATGTGGGATCTAGTTCCCTGATTGAACCCACCAGGCCCCCTGCATTGGAAGCACAGAATCTTAGCCACTGGACCAGCAGAGAAGTCCCTCCTCTTGTGATACTTCACAGAACGATTTCTGTAAGTAGGTACTGTCAGGCTCTGCTAATCAAAGAGAAAATATGGATTTTTTGATGTGTTCTGAAATTCAGCATATAATCAATCAAACTTTGTTCTGAGCATTGAGTAAAGATTTCATTGACCAAGCAGGAAGTGGACTGGACTTCATTAACATAACCTTCATGGAGGTAACTTTCACTTTCGTCTAACTCCACCAAGAAGACGTTTACAATCGGTAGTCTAGTCGGTAGGCTAGAGCCAGTGTTGAACATTTTGGCTGGATAACAGAGCAGTGCCATTCATCTTTGTCACTATAGCGGTGGTGACATTTGCAGATGACTTTGCAGGTGACCCTGTGGTGAACTCGCAGGCAAGGTATTGCAAAATGACATGGTAAGTGATGTAGTAGAGTCGCTTAGGTCACCAGTGTATACTGATACACACTAGCTTTTCACTGATGGCCTGACTTTTCAGAAAACATCCTCATGATGACAAATCCCTCATAAAGACACGTGTGAGGGGATTACGTGTTTCAGCAACACTTAATGTGGGTAAAAAATGTGGCAGAACCCCAGGCAGGCTAAATCTCTTATTTGCAGCCTGAGGACACGACAGGTGGTTTCCTTGCCTAAATTAAGGCCAGAAGCATCGACAATGTGGCTGAGGAGGAAGACTGACACTTGAAATGATGTATGGTGATCAAGGGCTTTCTACAAAGAATGCCTTTCTTTCCAGGTGGCTTTATGTCATAGCCCTGAAAATGTCGAGTGGAGGGTTCCAGCCACATTTGCTGAGCACCCTAATCTCAATGCATAGTGGTAACAGCAGTTTTGGCAAAAGGCCTGGATAGAAAACCCTGGAAACTCCAGAGAGCCAGAGGCCCGGAGGGTTTGGACTCTCTAAGGAAGTATTCAGTGGGCCTGTTACCTGGGGCACAGAACAGCCCAAGGCTTTGCCGGGTTCTCATCGAGCCATCTCTGCTGAGGGATCCAGGCGAGCCGCTGCGCTCACCTTTGGAGAGGGGCAGCGAAGGCCGACTTAGTCCATGTTCTTCCTGGGCCCCACAGGGGCTGGGGAGGATCCTCAGACAAGACACAGCTCCAACCCTCTCCTGCACTTCTGGGCACGTACGGGCACTGTTCCAAACTGCACAGAACCCGGGCATCTTTCCCGCCCCCCGTACAGCAGTGTCTCCTCCCAGGGCCCACTCACTCCAGGCGAGAAGAGCTCGGGTGAGCAGCAGCATCGTCACCACGAGAAACCAAGACACGTGGACAAGGTGAGAGATGCAGTGTGCTCAGGCCTGTGGGTCATCGTCATCAGGGGTGTGAGCCAGGTCCGTGTCTGCCAGCAGCAAAGAGCATCTGTGTTTGGACTTCAAGCCAGAACTCTTCCTGAGTTTCATTTAAACTTGGTTTTTTAACTTCTTGAAATGATCATGGGCTCTACAGTTAACATAAGGGTATTAAGACAAAAGGAGATGGAGGCAGCAGAGGATGAGATGGTTAGAGAGCATCACCTACTCAATGGACATGAATTTGGGCACACCCCGGGAGACAGTGGAGGACAAGGGAGCCTGGCCTGTTGTCAGTCCACGGGGTTGCAAAGAGTCAGACACACTTAGTGACCGAACAACAATAATTAATAGTTACACACTGACTTTGCTTTTATTTATTTATTTTTAGCTTTGCTTTTAAAATGCATCAAGAAATACTGAAGTGAAGTGTTAGTCACTCAGTCTTGTCTGACTCTTTGCTACCCCATAGACTGGGGCTCACCCGGCTCCTCTGTCCATGGGATTTTTCAGGCAAGAATACAGGAGCAGGTTGCCATTCTGTTCTCCACGAGATCTTTCAGACCCAGGGATTGAACCTGGCTCTCCTGCATTGTGGGCAGATTCTTTACCATCTGAGCCACCGAGGTAGCTCTCAAGAAATACTGCTGCTGCTGAGTCGCTTCAGTCGTGTCCTACTCTGTGCGACCCCAGAGACGGCAGCCCACCAGGCTCCCCCGTCCCTGGGGTTCTCCAGGCAAGAACACTAGAGTGGGTTGCCATTTCCTTCTCCAATGCACGAAAGTGAAAAGTGAAAGTGAAGTTGCTCAGTCGTGTCCGACTCTTAGCGACCCCATGGATTGCAGCCTACCAGGCTCCTCCGTCCATGGGATTCTCCAGGCAAGAGTAGTGGAGTGGGGTGCCATTGCCTCCTCCGCAAGAAATACTGGAGGAGCTGGAAAGCCCACTGCAGCGTTCGAGCGGAGAGTGGGGCGCTCTGGCCAGAGTGTGCACACTTTCCCACTGACCCTGTCTCGCGTGCGAGGGCGCGTGTGAAGTATTTTCTGTGAGCTCTTCAGCTGTGTGGGACTCATCGGCTTATTTTCACTCCAGCCTAGTGAGCAGCCGCGTAAGCCTGTGGTTCCCTTGGACCCAGTAGGGCTGTGATTCCGTGGGAACGTTTATAACATCACGTTTTCTGTCTCTCTTCTCCTAGAGGGCGATTGAGGAAGCCAGTGATGCCCTGGGGCTCCTGCGTGAGTCAGTCGGCGCTGCGGCCTGTGAACGGCTGGCAGGGACTGGACACCGGCCCCTCCCCATCCTGGGAAGCACATCTCTCTCCCTTCCATGCCTTCCTTACTCCCTTCTGAAAAATTTGTCTTAAAAGAGCAAGGTGTGTATGCATGTAGAGAGTGAGCAAGGGAGGTAGAAAGAATGAGCGGGTGACTTATATGCTTCAGATTCCCTTCCATTTTTACACGAGAGGGTCGCGTGCTACTTCTAAGACAGAGACATTCTATGAGAAACAGATTTTCAATAGAGCCTCTGAAAGGACAGGAATGGTTTAAATTTAGCACCGGGGAGGGAAAGCTTGCCTCTAGGTAACGTACATGGAAAACAATTCCAAATGGTTTCTCTGAGGCCAGCTGTGCAGCCTTTTGGAGAAATCATTTCACATCACCCTCTTCAGAGCACTGAGTGCAGATGTGTCCCCAGGCCACAGAGATCCTGGACTGAAAACCTGCCGCCCCGCGGTGCCCACTCCAGTGGGCGCTGCGCCCCTGCTCCCAGCCAGCACCCCCCTCCCCACGCCCCTCCCAGCTCCATGGGGCTCCCAGGGGTGCAGACCAATAAACTCTGCCCACCAGGACCTTAGCTTCCCTGGTGACACCAGGGTCCCCTCCTCTTTATTTTTCTTGGGACCCAGTGAATCATCTTTTGTGCCGTCTCTCATGGTGTGACTCATTTCAGGCTATTTTCTGCCCAGTCTCAGCCCAGTGGCTCATTCCTGGAGGTGGGGGTGGGGGGCCTTTCCTCATCTGTTAAATGTCATGAATCACAACACTGCACTTGGCAGGAGCTCCATGCTCGCTTCACCGGAGATGAGTGTTAGTCAGACAGGAAGAGCAGAGCAGAGCGGTGGCCTTCTTGTGGGTGAAGCTGCCCAGCTCTGCGAGGCTTATTTTAAGACCGTAATCTGCATATTCCTTGATGACGATAAAATGCTGGGCTTTGTCATCCCGCTCCCCTTGCTTTTCTTGAGAAGCGTGTGGGAGTCAAATGTGGGCTGAAGTCAACATTTGCTTCCAAACAAATGTGACCTGGTGGGCACTTCTGTTTCCTAATGGCGCTCCCTCTTCTGCTCCCATCTTCTGTTCTTATTTTCTCCATGTTGACATTTCAGAGCAAACAACATGTTTTAAATTTCTCCTCTCATACCCTTTCTAATGTCTGAGAAAAGTCTTTTCCAGTTGGAACTTAACTGGTTTAATTGGAAAAGTAAAGAGTTTGTCCAGTATACCTATACTGCTATTCCCATTCTCTGGAAATCTGAGAACCTTTTGATATCTTTTTAAACTATTTATTTATTTGGCTGTGCCAGGTCTTAGTTGCAAGACACGGGATCGAGTTCCCAGACCAGGGATTGAACCTGGGCCTCCTGCATTGGGAATGCGGAGTCTTAGCTCCCAGACCGCCAGGAAAATCCCTTGCTGGCTCTTTTAATATTAAAGAGACTCATGATCATTCCTGCTTCCACTGAAGAGCCGAGAAGATGCAGAAACATCTGTTGGCTGGGTCAGGCGACCCTGGCAGCTCTGGGGCTGCCGGCAGTGTTGGCAAACTCCTGCCTGTGGCCCTGGGGCATGCATGGAATTGTCTCCGCAGAACAAAGGCAATCTTTTCCCAATTGTTTGATTTAATTGCTTTAGTTTTTTTCAGGGCAAACTGTTTAGGTTTTCAGCTTTTCCTGGATTAGGATACGGATTGTAAAACATTTTACTGGGTCAGGACGTGGGACATGATATGCCTCTATCTTCAGACAAGCTCAGGATGTTGCTCCAGGACCAAATGCCTCGAAAGTTTAGGTTCTGAAGGACGCGTGACGGGCAACAGTGGCATCCACGCCGGACGGTCACCTAAGTGACAGCAAGAGGTGACCCAGGTGACCTGAGTGGCGGTCCTGATGATGAGAGAGCATGGCTTGTAACAGAGAGGCCCCGGCGGACTGTCACTGGCTTCCAGACGCATGGCCACACCCGCAGCTGCAGCCCAGAGAACTCCGTCAGGCACAGCATGCCTTCTCTTGTGTGTTTTAAATTAGCTTCGTCAAGCTATAAATATTTGGGGGTAATTTCTAAAGAATGAAATGTTTCTGTTGAAGCCAGAAGACTGGGTTGTGCAATGCAAATTAACTTCTTATGGAGGTGGGGTCTGGAAAGCAGGATGCAAGTGTGTTTCTGGAACCCAGCTGGTCCAATAGGGTGATGGATCACAGGCTAAATTTGCTCTGAGGATTTTTCAGTTCCCTCAGAAATCCAAATGCCTGCCCGTGGACTCCAGTAAGCTCCATGGGATTTGGACATTAGTCTCACGTGAACATCTCCATCTCCTGAAGGACAGCTCCCCGTATGAGTTGCTTCTGAACTGATGGGTTTTATCCCACTTCCCCCACTAGAATAATTTCTGTCTTTCTTTCTGCCATGCCCTGTATCCATTTCCCTGGTCCAAATACCAATAGAGGCCCTCCATCCCAAGAATCTTTCCTACAGGGTGAGCTTTCTCTTCCTGAGTTTTGTTTGTTTGTTTTCCATTTTTTAATGAGTACACTTTAACTGTGCATTTTTGAAAGATGCAGCTGCTCAGTCTCACACTACTCTGATAAATGCCAGTGCAATCAGCAATGAGATATCACTTCAGATTCAAAGATAAGCAAAAGGGTATAGTCAGAAAGTCCTGAGTGGATGGCAGAGTGATGTATATTCCGGCTCCTTGAGAAGAAGTGGGAATTGCAACAACAAGACTTGGTAAAGTTGAAGAATTGTGCTTGTGTGTGTCTTTAGTTGCTAAGTTGTGTCCAACTCTTTGCAACCACATAGACTATAGCCTGCCATTATTCCAGGCAAGAATACTGGAGTGGGTCGCCATTTCCTTCTTCAGGGGGATCTTCCTGACCCACAGATAAAATCCAGGTCTCCAGCATCGCAGGTGGATTCTTTACCATCTGAGCCATCAGGGTCCCTAATGGATAATGATAAAATTGTGTTGATTTTATTTCAAAGTGCCTATAATTTTAAAAACTCTTCTGATAAGGACTCAAAATACATTTCAAAATCTTTAATTTTAATTTCAACTCTAAAAGCCATGGAAACAATTTTTAGGTGACCCTAGCTCAGGTAAAGTAAGCCAAGATAGTAACTAGTGAGGCTAGTCACTTTTCACTAAGTAGGTTAGCAATCAATAATTTGTTCTAACTTTATTTGGCTACATCAGGTATTAGTTGCAGCATGTGGGATCTAGTTCCCTGACTAAGGAATTGAACCTGGGACTACTGCTTTGGGAGTGCAGAGTCTTAACCACATGGCCAGCAATCAATAGGAAAGACCTAGCAATCAATAGTTTTAAAATAGCCTATCAGTTACTTTATTTCTGATCAATCCAAGACCCTTTAAAGGATTCCTGAAGATACTTTAAAGAAATGCTCAGGATTCAACTCTTGTTCTTTATTTATTCCATACTTCCATTCTTTCTGAATTCAAAATAATTTAAAGACTTGTTCTCTATTTAATTAAGACAATTTAATAACTATATGATTTTTGATGTGTGCTTTTTGAGAAAATTATAGAGAAAGTTAATCCATTACTTTGTAGGAAATTATCTTGAGTCCCTGTTACTGTTTTCACACAAAAGGTTTCTGATTTTACTTAGGAAATAGAACCTAAAATTCATTTTAGGATACAAAGAAAGAAACATCTCGAAGATGGAAAAAAATCTTGCCCAAACCCTGTCATTCATGAAATCACTGACAGTGAAATTGGTGACATCGTTTACTATGGATAGCAACAGAGATGGATAAACTCAACCTCCAGACCCTCATCCAGTGACCATCAGGGCCTTAGCCTTGCCTCTCCAGCAAAACATAGCCAAACAGTAGTCATAGTTTTTCCTAAATCTGCTCTCCAAGCAATAGACTGTTACAAAAAGCAAGACACAATAGTAGAGAAGTAGTAATCCCTTCAGGATGAAGGCTCAAAAATGTAGAATGCAAAACTTTTGTGCCAGAAGGTTGCAGGGTATGTAAAAAATTAGGAATAAGAGATATATTCTAATATAATTGGCCTAATAGCAACTTAGATGAGAGGAAATGGATGAATTAGCTTCTAGAAGTCTTGCATATCTGATTTTATCTCAAAAGTGTAATTTTTATGTGTTTTCCACTGTATATAAAGTCCTATTATCAACAGACCATGAAGTTTATTTTTGCATAGTAGACACATTTATACCAATCTTACCATATTGTTGGGGAAAAGTTGATGGCTGGATGACAAGGAGATGAGTAAGTTATCTGATCTTTACAAGCCTGGCGACCTTGATCTGGGACTCATTACTGTGATGCCTTACTAAACCAGCCTCTGTTCTCTTTTGAACAGTACCAATTATTATCCTAGAGATTCAGTATTAATATATTTGTTATTCAAAAAGTTTTTATTTAATACTTATTGTGTGCTAGGTATTATTCTGGGCAGAGAGGGCCCAGGGATAAAACCGTCTTTATCCTTAAAAAGTTTACAAACCAAGAATTAAAGTATAATGAGAATTCTGTTCAAAATGATATATGCAAAAGGCAGTCAGAAGAGAGGGAGAAACCACTATTTTCTCTGATTTACTCAGAGAAGACTTCACAGTGGCACAGAGACTTCCTGGGTGTTTTCTGGGCTTCCTAGTTGGCACAAGTGGTAAAGAATTCATCTGCTGATGCAGGAGACAACAAGAGACATGGATTGGGCCGATCCCCGGAGCAGGAAAAGGCAACCCACTCCAGTATTCTTGCCTGGAAAATCCCATGGACAGAGGAGCCGGATGGGCCACAATTCATGGGATTGCAAAGGGTTGGACACAACTGCAAGAGCATGAGGACCATGGAGAGTCTTCTGGGTATAGAACCAAAGAAGGTACATTTGAAAGAACAGAATGTGCAAAGGAATGGAAGCAGGAGCGAGTACGATGTGTTTTGCACAAATAGGTGAAAGCGTGAGATGAGAGTAAGAAGGGAAGGAGGGGAAGATAGAAGATGAGAAAGGACAGGCTCTTGGAGTCCAGATCATGGTGGTCCATGCATAAATCAGAGGAGGCTCAAGTTTACCCTTTGGAAAATGTGGAGCCACTAAAGAATTTCGAGGCAACAGAAAGACCTCTAGAAAAGTAGGATAGGAGAGATTAAAGGTGTGCAGGAAAATCCAGAGACATGGCGAACACTTGGAGCTACTGCAATGGTGCAGAAAGAGGTGACGAGTCCTTGAATATGGACCCTGTCCCCAAGTAAGGATTTGGGAGATGTTTAGGAGACAGTCCCAATGCTGGGCTTTCCTTGGAATACAGGTAGAGGAAATGGAAGGATGTAAAATGACTCTGTAAACCATCTCACTGGGATAACTGATGTCAGCCATGGGCTTTACCAGCAAAGCAGTGGCAGCAGCTTTAGAAGATGCTTGGGAGATCTTACTATGTCAGTGTATAAAAGACAGTTGGCTGTGGAGATCTGGAATTAAAAAAGAAAAAAAGGGTCTTGACTGAAGGTAAATTACTGGGGATCACCTGCATTTTCATGGAGAGCTAGCAGTTATAAACATTTATAGCATACGATGTGTGTAATCATTGGCAGTTATGGACCTTGGATACAGTATACCTGGTCGCTCCTGGGGAAGATTTCCACTTTTGATGAAAGAGGTGATAAATGGAACATTGCTTGCCATATCAATAAACAAAGGATATCATAGCCAACATCAATTGCAACTCTCCAGCAGCAACCAGTGAGCCCCGAGGAAACTCAGGAAGGAAAGGACTGCCATCTAGCAGCCATCAGACTGCAGCCACTCCCTAGAGTGAGCCCTGAGGAGAGGACGCTCAGGATAAGAAAACACAGGATACTGGCCCCAGGGAGCTGAGGTGAAAATGAAGTTGCTCAGTCGTGCCTAACTCTTTGCGACCCCATGGACTGTAGCCTATCTGTCCATAGGATTTTCCAGGCAAGAGTGCTGGAGTGGATTGCCATTTCCTTCTCCAGGGGATCTTCCCAACCCAGGAATCGAACCTTGCTCTCCCATACTACAGGCAGACGCTTTACCGTCTGAGCTGAGGTGCATAACAAAGGAACGATTTCAGTGAACCCAGACTCTTGTATATCTTCCTATACATAGAAAAGCACTAAATCCTTTAACGTGAGATATCTGGTTTTCCTCTAATTTACAATAATCTTTGGCCACTCAGCCTACATGCTGTTTGTTGCAAAACTTCTATAGAACCTGCCTCCCTGCTCACCTCCTCAGAGGAGTTCTCTCAGGGTTACTTGAGATGCTGCCTCCTGAGCTTGAAGTCTTAAAAATTCCTATCAAATAAAGCGTCTCAACTTTTAGGTTGTGAATATTTTTCAAGTCAACAGATATATGAAGAGATCTCACTACTAACCTTTCTGCCTTTGGACTATGTTGAGTGAGGAAGTGATACCTAAAGATGAAGGCCAACCTGATGAGGACTGCAATGTGGAGAGACGGGAAGGAGACAGGTCCTTGATGGCATCAGCTACTGAACCTACCCTGAAACTTCAGACTTCTTTTTATGTGAAGGTTTATATTTCCCTCCTGCTTAACCCCTATTCATTTTAATGCGTTGGTACTTACAGCACACGCCATCCAAACTAAAAAAATCTCTTTCTGTGAGATACGATAGAAACAATTAAAAATAGAAATCTTATTTTGTGGGTAAAAGGGCAGGAGGCTGAGGGAGCTTCCTGTGTGTGTGATTTAAGAGCTAGATGTGGAACTTCTCAGGGATCAATCCCCAGGGAACTAGATTCCACATGCAGCAACTAAGACCCTGTGCAGCCAAATAAAAACATCTTTTTTTTTTTTTTTAAAGAAGCTAGATGATGAGAGAGGGGATGACATTGAAGATTGATGACAATTTAAAGGGAATGAAAGAGGATCTGGCTTGAGACATGAGGAAGATTATTGCAGAGTGTGTTGGGTAGAGTCGAGGTCAGAGGTCAGATCAGGCAATGGTGCTAATATGCGACTGTATAATCTTCTCAGTGTGGTCTTTGCTGGGCAGGAAGCAAGCACTGGTGGAGGGATGGCTACACTGTGGATCCGGGGAAGAGTCAGGGCCTGGAGAACACAAGAAGGAGTGACTGAAGTAGGAGGGGAGGAGACAGGAAGGATAAGAAATTATGATCAAAGAACGGGCTGTTGAGGTCTAAGAGTTCAATAGTGAAAGAAAATCCAAACTGACCACATGCAGCACATGAAGAAGGCCTGTCTCTGGAACAAGAGAACAGAAGAAGTGGAATGAGATAATGATGGAGAGGTGGGCCTGAGCTAGATGAGGGAGGGCCTTCATATAGAGTTGAGGCTTCCACCTAAACAGGCTAAGAGGGGACTTCCCTGGTATCCAGTGGCTAAGACTCTGAGCTCCCAATGCAGGGGGCCCATGTTCAATCCCCTGGTCAGGGACTAGATCCCACATGCGGTAACTAAGACCTGACATAGCCAAATAAATAAATACTTTAAAAAATAGATTGAGAAATCGCTAAAGGGATTTTAAAATGGCAGTGACATTTAAGAGCCTTTGAAAGGCAATGATCAGATTTTTTTGAAAGACCACCTTGGAGGCTGTGTAGAGAATGGATTACAGGAGGGCAAGAGGGGAAATCAGGACAACATTTGGTTGGTAACTGCAATAGTTTAGGCAAGAGACAGTGATGACATGAACCTAGAAGGTGACAGTGGAGGGAGACGGGGAAATGAATAGATGCAATATATAACTGGGACGCAGAACCAATAGAACTTGGTGGTGGCTTAGATTATGAGCATCAGGACAAGCAAGAAGACAAAGGAAATCTCTAAATCTTGGTCTTCTGCAAAGTGATCGTGGTTCCGTTTATTGACGACAGAATATTAGATAAGAAACTGGATTTTTAAAAATTTTTATATTGCAGTACAGCTGATTAACAATGCTGTGATAGTTTTAGGTGTACCGTGGAGCAGCTCAGCCATACATATACATGTGTCCATTCTCCCCTATACCCGCCTCCCATCCAGGCTGCCACATAACATTGAACAGAGTCCCCTGTGCTATTCAAG
Organism: Nanger dama; assembly: GCA_917880005.1. Lineage (NCBI taxonomy): Eukaryota > Metazoa > Chordata > Mammalia > Artiodactyla > Bovidae > Nanger > Nanger dama. The sequence goes on along the minus strand of CAKJTW010000105.1, from coordinate 3,852,963 downwards.
GAGGTCCTTGTTGGAGAAGCCAGACTTGGTGAGGGCAGGTGGGCATAACAGAGAATCAAGAGTGCTCGTTTGATTATATCACAAGGAGATGTCAAAACAGATAGTTGGATATTTAAGTCTGGAGCACAGAGAAGAAATCAGAGATAAAGCATAATTTTGGAAACAGTATGGGGCGCCTCCCCCAATGCTTTCTTGCCCATCACCACTGGGTCGCACCCATGTTATCTGGAGGGAATTGACACCTCACCTGAAATCTGACATGGATTCATGACTGTTGTATCTTCATCAAGATAACCCTCTCCCATGTCATTGCTATTGATTTAGGTAACTTAGATTGAAGCCACCCTGCACATGGCATTACCCTATCCAAAGGAAATCGATTAGAAGGATGTCTGTAAAAATTTGGGCCCTGGGACACGTGGAGTCACACTTCTGGGATCTTCTAAGAAAGAATGTTTCCTGTCCTTCTGAGAGCATGAAGAAAGCAACTAGAAATCAACCTTCTCTCTCATTTCGGCAGCATGATTTGTGATTAATGTCTGTAACTGCTGTCGCCATTTTCTCAACATGAAGGACATCAGCTTGAAATGAAGCCAATAACACGGGAGGTGGGACAGAGACTTGAAAAGAAATCCCTGATAATGTTGCTGAAGCCATGAAAACTATCTTGCATCTGAACTTTTCAGTTATGGGAGCCAAAAACTCTTTATTACTTAAGACAGAGTTTGATTTTTGGTTATTTGCAGTATGAGTCCTAACCGATGACTCCGAGGTCACTAGCACACAAATAGTATTTCATCTCAGGGAATAAGTGCTGAGAAGGAGGACTAACTCTGAGGCATCGGAGCCTGGGCTAAGGAAGAGGAGGAGCATGAGAGAGAGAAAAGCAGTGGGCAGGAGCATAGGAGGCGGCTAAGGAAGGGGTGGAACTATCGAGGGGGAAACGTGTTTGAAGAATGAGGGAGTGGCCCCCTCTTTGAGAGCTCTTGGGAGTTCAGGTACATGACCTTGGGAATGGCAACATACAGCTTGTCAGTGACCCTGTTAAGTGCAGACAGGGGAGGGGAGAAGGGGGTTTGGGGGTGAAGACAGTGTGTAGACATACATTTTGAGAAGTTTTGCTGTGATGATGAGAAGAGCAGTGAGTCAGGAGGAGAGGGTGCTGTGGGGCCAAAGGAGTGTTTTAATTGTACTCATCATTGGTTTTTTGAGAATGAAACACATAAGCATGTCCATAATGCTGAGGGATTCAGAGAATGAAAAATAAAGGATGAGGGAAAGAAGTGCAAGGGTGGAGGGCCTCATGGTAAAAATGAGAGAGAGATGGTTCCAGAGCATCAGAGGAGATGCTGAGTAGGAGCAGAAGCACCTCTTCCTTCAGCAAAGAGGAGAACAAAGAACATGAGTGGGTAAGAGGAGGCTGGGAATTTCTCTGGTGGTCCAGTGCAGGGGGCCCAGGTTCAATGCCTGGCTGGGGAACTGGATCCCACATGCCACAGCTAAACATCCAGCATGCCACAGCTGAGACCCGGCACAGCAGAAATAGAAAAAAATTAAAGAAGGTTTGTGGATGTGTGCTCTGAAATTGGAGAAGCATCTGTTCTGTTTTCTTGGTTGAGTGTGAGTGAATATCATCAAGATGTAAGGAAAACCTGTCATCAAATGTGGTCATGACTTCTCGGCAGGACAGAAAATTTCTTTGGTAGGCTCATGGAAAGTGACCTTTTACATTCCCCAAGGTGTAAAATTCTTCATGGTGAATTTTTTGGCTATTGGATTCTAAAAGGGACGCTTTATATTTTTTGAAAGTTTTATGTAGATGGGGTGGGAAGGGGTCATGGAGGGGAAAGGGAAGAGTGAAAAGTTGTGGGTTTAGGCAACAGGATTCAGGTTCTCGTAAAGCTGGCTTTTATAAAAGGGAAATTTAAAACTTTCCACCTGAAATATTTATAAGCCAACTACATACTCTTTTCTCTCCAACAGGGAGTAACTATTTGCCACAATCAAGTTAGCTCACATCACTTAGAGGAGTCCTGACCATTTTCTTCTTTCTTCAAATTTCCTCTAGTTCTCTGGTACTATGAAAAGTTGGAAAAACAACTTATAACACTTAAAAATCAAAGCTATAACTGTAGTATATATTCTTCATAGCCTAGAAGAAAATATCATATTCCATTTCTCTGGACAGTTTAATAATAAGCACCAAGTTGAGAAACTGTCCAGTGTTTCAAGGTAATTAGCTTTGACTTCTCGTTATAAGTTACATAGGGGGTTCTTATTTCATCTTAATGATAGGTTTTACCTAACAAAATAATTTAATCAAACTCTTATAAAGACATGTGGGGACGTCCCTGGTGGCCCAGTAGTTAAGACTGCACTTCCACCGCAGGGGTGCAGGTTTGACCCCTGGTTGGGAATTAAGATTCCACATGCTGTGTGGCAAGGCCAAAATACAAACAAACAAAACACCCATGTGGAGGAGAAGAGTGTAGATTATTGTTTTGTAAACATTCTGATGGATTTGTCCTCATTTTAGGCAGTACAAACTAACTTATTTTGCATAAAACCACTTAAAAGACTTGAAACACAACTTTTGTGTGTAAAGAAAAAGCCCATCATATCCACCTGGGGTACTGGTTGCAGATCCTGATGACATGTAGCTGAGAACAAGGGCTGCTGCTAAGTCGCTTCAGTCGTGTCCGACTTTGTGTGACCCCATAGACAGCAGTCCACTAGGCTCCCCGTCCCTGGGATTCTCCAGGCAAGAACACTGGAGTGGGTTGTGATTTCCTTCTCCAATGCATGAAAGTGAAAAGTGAAAGGGAAGTCGTGTCCCACCTTCAGCGACCCCATGGACTGCAGCCTACCAGGCTCCTCTATCCATGTGATTTTCCAGGCAAGAGTACTGGAGTGGGGGTGCCATTGCCTTCTCCAGAGAACAAGGACTAGTTTCATTCAAAATCAAATTCAGCTCAATCACATCGTCTGTGAAGCCAAGTAGCTTGGGAGCAGGGATGAAAATACAAACCTTAATAGTTATGCTGTTCAAAACACATGACCCAGGAAAGGGTAAACCCACATATTTATAAAATACTCAGTGGGTCAGTTCTAGGCTTTTGAAAGGGCATCAATTAAAACCATCATAAAGAAGCTTTGTTAGAACAGATTTCAATCATAGTCTTTCTAGCTACTAATGTGTAACTATTTGGTTTTAAAGTAAGTTTTAACTTAAGACATATAACTGTACATGATATATGTCTGTGTGGTGAGTGTATATTAAAAGTTTGTTTTCACATCATTAGAAAAGTTTCTTAAATGAAGGAACCAGAGTGAATGGTAGAGGCAGTGACAGGTGAGAGAGTCCAGTAGATGTGATCGCATCTTAAAGCTGATCTTGAAAGTGGTTCTCTAACTGTACTGAACAGGTCAGCAACTCAGGGCAAGAGTATAAAGGTGTCTCTTACAGAAGTGCAGCTCACTGAGTAATCCTTACTCTGGAAATGTCAGATATGGATTCACTGGGGTGAAACTGCTACTGGGATTATCTGTAAAAATTTGATGTGCTTTCAGGATGCAGACAGGAGAATGAAGTTCGACTGAGCTCAGTCATGTCTGACTCTTTGCAACCCCATGGACTGTAGCCCACCAGGCTCCTCTCTCTCTGGGGTTTCCCAGGAAAGAATACTGGAGTGGGTTGCCATTTCCTGCTCCAGGGGATCTTCCTGATCCAGGGATCAAACGCACATCTCCTGAATCTCTGCACTGGCAGGCAGATGCTTTACTACTGTGCCACCTGGGAAGCCCAAAGTTTAACCATACCTATTGGCTAATTACTGATCCCAGCTGGTAATGATCATACTTGTTTTTATTTTTCTCAATTTGGGCAAGTCCTCTCAGTCCCCTGCCAAGTTCAAAAGAAGAGAAGGTTAAGGCAAGAAGTAGAAAAAGAAAAACAAAGCCTCAATCATCAGCCTTGGATTTGTGCCCTTTTCTCTTGAATCCACTTCCTTATCTTGGTAGCAGAATACCATGTTCTCTCATTGGGATTTTGAAGCCTTTCACCAGCTTTGTTATCGGCTCAGATATAGCCCAGAGTTAGGTAGTCATTTAGACACAACTGTTTTTCATCAAGTCATCCGGACCTATCTGCAGTGACACGTTGGCAGGGCCAAACTGGACCTGCTCACAGCCCTGTCAGGAAAGATGAGCCTCGGGTGGCCTGTGCTAATCTCCTACTCATGGAGCTCCGTACCATTCATAGCATAAAGAAAACCAAATAAAATCTGTTCCCTTTCAAGAGGGGCAGGCAGGTTTCAATTTTCTCTTGGATATGGCCAACAATCAGAATTTTTAGGCCAAAGATAGTGGAAGATTTAATGTTCTTCTTCTTTTAAAAATATCTAGGCATATTAAGCTGAAGCAGTGAAAGTTCAGATAATTATACCTTTTGCTTTTGTTTACTGTTTTTCTCAAGTTGACAGAAAAGCACAAACTACAAGTATAATAGATTTGGGGTGAAAGCCAAGATTTGTCTGTGGTCTAATCTCACTCTGCCCTGTGGTTCTGACTCCTTCCTCTGTCACTGGCAGTTCGGGGTGCCCCCAGCCCAGAGTGACTGTCAAGTTCTCCATCCCTAACGTGCAGCTTTTAAAAAGCGTGTTCCACACACAAACAGTATTGCTAAATGCTCCCGTAGGAGGGTTACATATGGTCTATTTATATGAGACTTGGCCATGTGACTTGCTTTAGCCAATAAAATGGGTGCCACTTCCAGCAAGATCTTAAGACCATGGCAAGATTCTACAATTTTCTTTTGATTTCCACCATGAGACCAGCAGTGGCTTATATGGGAGCTGCCCTCTCAGTCTTCATCCGAGTGAAGATGATATTGAAAAGATCTACGGCTACCTAGCAGTTGTCATGTAAAGCGAAAGAGAAGAGAAACATTGTTATAAACCACTGAGATTTTGCTACAATGGCATGATCCAGCTCATTCTCAGCAATACACTGTCAGGAACAAACAAAGCTCTCTGTTTTCAAATGAATTTTGAAAACGATATATATACTGTCCCACATGTTATTATATAATAATGTACACTGGTATTAAAAAAAAATCCGGCAGGAAAGAAACTGGCTTACCATTGTGATCTGGCATTTTCCCAGTAATCTTAAAGAATTTTAACATAATACTTAATAACTTTTCACAAAACTTTTGAAGAGCTTCCCTGACACATTTTTTTCCTTTCCCATTACATGGGATCGAAAAGAGTCGGACACGACTGAGCGACTGAACTGACTGACTGACTTAAAGAAAGGTTGATCCACGAAGCTGGTGGCTCTTGTGAACTTTTGCCAGCTATTCATTACTAGCTTCATTCCCTTGTTCACTCATTCAGTCATGAAAAAAACATACCAGGTACTAGAGGTAGTGTGGGAGGTACTGAGGTCTCCCACTGCTATCCTGTGGCTGGGAAAGAAATACCACTGTCATTGATTTCTGTAAGTCAATTTCATTTCTAATGGTGTGTCTAAGTGCATACTTTTGAGAGTATGGTTATAGCTGGTCACTTGTCACTTGCCCACTGTCCAGTTCCACATGGTGGCTTCATGACTGCGGAGTTAACGTTGTACTATTAGTTTCATGTCAAACCTAGACTGTGTGAGCATCTCTGCAGGGGTCCCCGTGATCCTGTATCCCTGGACAGCATTGCCCACTCTTTCCTTCCACTGCCTTAATGGTTCTGCAGGGAAGCAAGGTTCAGTTCCTTGCTCCAGGAGTACAGGAGGTGGAATTCTATGACAGCCTCCAAGATTCCTGGCTCCAGGGGTACACACGCCTTCCCTTAGTGATCAACAAACAGTAGTCTGGGTACTGCTCTGTAGAGATTTTGCAGATGTAACTGAAGTTCTGAATCAGTTGATCTTACATTAGGGAGAGCTTTCACGTGGACCTGACCTAATTACCTAAGTCCTTTACAAGTGGAGCGTTTTTGCTGCTTATAGAGGAGGACGTCAAGGATTCAAAGCATGGGAAGGATTCAACACATCACTGTTGGCCTGAAGGGAGAATGGAGAGAGGCCCTGACTGGCGGCCAGCAGGGGAGCATGGGCCTCAGCCCCGCGAGCGCCAGGAAACTGAGTTCTTCCAACCCAAGTGAGCTTGCAGTGGATTTCTCCAGCCTGGCTGACACCCTGACTTCAGTCTTGTGATACTCTGAGCAGAGATCCAGCCCCACCAGATATTGGACCTACAGGACAGGATTGTAGCTTGTAAGTGAGACCAGCTGGTTCTACAGAACCAAAACCGTGAGTGGTATTTTAAGCTGCCAGCTTTGTGGGGACAGGTGATATAACAAAAGAAACCAGCACGTACACCCCAGGCCTTGTCCTCAGCTCCCGTGTGGGGTTTCTGTTTCCAGTATGGAGGCAAAATCAGAGTACGAGGGAAGCTTAGGCAACCTTACTTCTTCAAGACATTCTCTTTAGTCTCTTCCTCTCACTTCTATCGGAGCCTGGCTGTGTTTCCTCAAAGGAACTTCTAGAAAGCACAACTCAGAGAGGCTTGCAGGCTGCGTCTCCCCTGCTCCATCTTCCAAACACGGTCAGAAGTACCACCCACTGCCCTGAGACTATCAGATCCAAGCCTGCCACCACGTTGGAAGTGGGGAAAGGAAACAGACGATACAGGGAGGGGAAATACTCCAGGAACTACTATCTTCACACATGCCAAAGCGTCATCCCATGGCCCCGTGGATCCAGACGTGGCAGAGGAAAGTTTTCCCACAGGGGCATCAGATGATGCAGCATGTGATCAAAAGACAGCCGGACCTTGTGCCCAACTGCCTGCCCCCACCCCACTTCTCCATTCCTTCTGGATCAAACCCTAGATCACTGTGGGAAACGGAAAGGAAAGTGGTGCCCCAGCCTCAGGCTGGCAGGCAGGGCAGCTACAGGGAGCAATGCCCTGAGGGTGGCAGTGTATGGCGATGACGGATGTCCAGGCGGCGGAAACCCTAGACTCCCGGGAGAAGGGAGAAACCATCTGGTGACATTTCCTGGCATCAGGCTCTGGGTGACCACATCTTGAATCTCATAGACGCACTGTGTTTCCCTGGGTTCCACAGCAGGGCCCGCTGCAGGCCCTGGAATGTGGGTTGTGAGAGGTAAAACCTCTGAGAACCACAGGGGAAGCAGCCTTCATGTTTCTTGGCCTGGGGCAGCCTCTAGAGAGAAGAGGCAAAGAGAACTCGTGGTTGCCAGCCCTTCCGGGCCCATTTTCTGCCAGGCAGTGTGCCTTGTGTTTTCTGTGCGTTTATATCGTTTCACTCTCATAACAAATCCACGAGGCTGGGAGATCCGCCTTTTGAAGCTGAGGAAGTTGAATCACAAGGAGGTTATAAAAGTTGCCCGATTCATCCATCCCCTAACTGGTGGAATCAGAGCCAATTAGAAAAGAAATCTCAGACAGTGGAGTTGTCAGGCTTCAGCACAGCAGATTCTAGCCATTACTGCTCTGGTTTTCCGCTCTTTAGGTTTCCTTCACATAAGGATTCCCCCAAATATCTGTAGGTTGGAGGTGGGAAGAAAAGCCACATGGCTAAGAGGCAGCATGAGTGAGCAAGCATCTGGGTGAATCTGTTTAGATTAGATGTCAAAGAACCCAAGCAGAGTGGGGTTGCTTTGATCTTGGTGATTCAGGATAACCAAGACTCACTCCTTTGGGTCCTCAGAGGTGGTTACAACTGTTTGCATTCACTGTGGCTTCGTGAGAGGCTCCCACTCTGGCTCCCACTGTTTTAGGTCTCTTTAACACACGGATGAGAAGAATTACTCATTTCCTCCTTTGGTGCCAAAAGCTTGGATTCCAAATGATTCCATAATATTTACCACTTTGTGTTAAACTGTGTTGTCACCAACCATTCCACCCAATCGCCATTAGCATTCATTCTCGTTCCTTCAAGACCAAAGTCAGTCCAGCACACAGCAGGTCTTTAGTATTGGAGAGGAAAAAGGAAAAGCAGAGAAATGTTTGCATTGTCCTGGCCACAGAGATATAATAAGGGTTTGGTCCTAGAATGTGTTCTTACAAACAGACCGAAACCTAATCAGTTCCGAAAGCAGAAGCGACTCTGACTTGCCCTCTGGTGCTGGAGGATAAATACTGACAGTGTGTTGAGACAGGATGTCCCAGTCACAGAAGAGGAGGCCAAGGGTACGGTCACATGAACACGGTCTGAGGCAGGACTTGGGGCCCAGGCGAGATGGGGGGCTGAACCACAGATAAGTCAGGTTCATTTAGAGGGTCCTTCACCGGTGGTGATGGCAACAGGAAGTCTCCACTGCTGCTCTTCTCTGGGGCTCCCAAAGGACCCTCTGGCGAAACCATTACCAGGAGAACTACTTCCCTTAAAATCTCTTCCTATCAGGCTCTGCCTCCCTTCGCCATCTGGTTCTTTCTACCACTCCCCCTCTAAGCCCCTTTCCTGCCCCACCAGACTCAGTGAAAACTTCCTGTGGAATCCCATTCTCACTGGGGCACGGCTCTATAATTCTCAAACCTAGAGGCTCTCATATCCTTCTCCTCTGCTGGAAGCTTCTTCTCAGCCAAGCCCCACCATGCAGGCCCTGTGGGCCTTGCAAGGTCCTTGAAAGGCCTTCGCTGGAGTGGCCTTGCCTCACGCTGGGCAGAAACCTCCTGTGGGGCTCACTGGAGCCAAATGGGGGTTGGAGGATAGTAGAAGATCTTGCCACTAAGTAGGGGAAGCAAGAGGGCCATGGTTCTGGGAGCCCTACTTGACACTTGTGATGTGTCCTCTCAGCAGTGCTGATCAGGTTCTAGAATGTTGTTAGTATAGCACTCTCTTGCCTTTGTGACGAGTGCCATTGGCTGCGGTGGACTGGTCTGAAATTTCCTACGGAAAAATGCATTCTGAGTTCCCAAGCATGTCTCAGAAAAGAACTTTTGATTCTTTTGATTTTACAACCCGTTTCTCAAATTTCTCCCAAGGAGCTTACAATTTTTCTGTGTCATGATGCTGAGCTAGTTCTGGTTTCATGTTCACTATAAAACAACATCCAATGTCCAATCTCAGACTCTTGGAAATGAGTAATACTGGGAAAAGAAAGAGTTTTCCTGAAATCACCTTCCCAGAAAAGAAACACAGAAACTGGACAAAAACTCACTCTGAACAAAAACCTCAGAACTTTTGGGCCTTGGCCTAGATTCTTGTTTTGCATACTCAGGAGAAAGAAGAGAAACACGGAATTGTAGGGCATCCAACTGCACTGTCTGTGCATCAGGTCCCACTGAAGTTACTTCTTCTGCCCCTTCCTGTCACATTCTTTTCAGGATATTATTATTAGAACAGAAGCCTAATACAACTCTATGAACAAAGATTTTGAAAATAAGTCTTCTCTGAGGCTTTTGTCTTTGACATGTCTGGGATGGATCTAAGTTATATGTTATCTTCTGAATGAAAGAGGTGTGATCACCAGTTTCCTTCAATGGACTGAACCCTGGCAAACTTAGCTTAAGATGTTGGGTAAATTGTGAGGAAGGATTGGACTCAGTTTCTACTTTCTGACAACGTGCTCCACACTCTTGTACCTATCACCACCTTGAATGTTACTAAATGAGCAGCAACAATAATCCCTGTCTTTCTCTTCTGGCTGTTTGGTTCCCTCCTGCTTCCTGACTTGGCAGGTGGCCTGAGCAATTCCATTGTTTGTCTGCAGCCTCTTGAAGCAAACTGGCTGTCTGCTTACCACTCTGACCTTTACAAGTATAGGACTTTCAAAAATCAAGGGAACACAAGCAGGACTGTACTGTTATTAATGGGCCAGTATTGTTGTCAGAATGGACATTATTAAAAGTCTACAAATAAGAAATGCTGGAGAGGGTGTAGAGAAAAGGGAACCATCCTACTGTTGGTGAGAATATAAATTGGTGCAGGCCCTATGGATAACAGTCTGGAGGTTCCTTAAAAACTGAAAACAGAGTTGCCCTTTAATCCAGCAATCCAACCCCTGGGCATATATTAAGACATATAATTCTAAAGATAGGCACATATTATCAATGTTCATGGCACTATTTACAATGGCCAAGACAGGGAACAACCTAAATGCCCATCAACACATAAGTGGATAAAGGAGATGTTTTATATATATGTGTGTGTGTATAAAGTAGACAATTGCTCAGCCATAAAAAGGAATGAAATAATGCCCTTTGCAGCAACATGGATGGACTGAGAAATCATACTAAGTGAAGTCAGAATGACAAACACCGTATGATATCACTTCTATGTGAAATCTAAAATATGACACAAACAAACCTACCTGTAAGGCAGAAACAGACTCGTAGACACAGAGAACAGGCTTGTGGCTGCTAAGGCAGAGGGAGACGGAGGGATGGATTGGGAGTCTGGGATTAGCAGATGCAAACTACTGAATACAAAATGGGTGATAACACAGTCCTACTGTACATGTATAACACAAGGAGCCATATTCAGTATCCTGTGATAAACCATAATGGAAAAGAATACTAAAAAGAATGAACATATATAACTGAGTCACTTTACTGTACAGCAGAAATAGAAACTATTAAATCAACTATAATTCAATAAAAGTAAAAAAAAATATGCCATTGTTGTTTCTCCTATATCCTTGACATGGAAGGTTGGCTTTTCATCATCTAAGAGAACTTATAGGCAACGAATGCCCTCCCTTCTCATTTTTGCCTTAAGATCCCTATTTAAGTTTTGGAATAATGAAGGCTGAACACAGAAAATATAAACCAAATTAAGACAGAAAGCTCCAAACACCCACACAGGCTGCCTGTTGACTCTGCTAAGCTCTACTCCGTACATATCCATCTACTGGGGTTAGAAAACTGTTCAGTGAAAATCAAAAGTTGAAGCTCATGGCTTCTGTGAAAAGGAAGACCCATCTTTGATATTTTTTGTTTCCCTCCAGAGATCTTTCAGTTACTCTCATTGCAGAAATGACTTTGAATAAGAGCCAATAATTACCACAATGGACATTTAATATTTATCATGTTAAGTTCTTAATAACCCTTAATAGGCATTAATCATGTAAACTTATTAAGAATCACAGCAAATTTGTGAAGAACCATTTCCTAGGGTGATTTATAAAACCACAGAGACTATCAAATTTCGACAAATCATTCCTTGAAGTGAAGGTAATTTAACAAGGTGTATAATAAAGATAAATTTGGTATATGAATGTGACTTCAATGGAATATTAATGTAAGTTCCTTGATTTGTTAAATCATGGAAAAAATAACTTTAGGTTTTGATTGTTAACAATAAAGTAAGTTTACTCAAATAGGCACAATTCTGAAAGGCTAGCAAAGCCTCAACGGATCTGTGGTTTGTGATACTGAAATAAGAAGAGTATTCTCTATGGGTGTGAATTTTGTTTCTTTGATGTCCACCTACACAGTAGGACAGTGATTTAATTCAATGAAAAGGTGGAATAAATGCAAGTTCACACACAAGAACTGCTGGATCATATACTAGGAAATTTAAATTTATACTTTTTCTAAGTTGCAAGCATTGTTGATTAAGAAAAACCCTTGCTATTCTTTTCCACTTTGAATGCCACCCTCCTGCTTTCCTGCACCCACACAGCTCAAGGACTTTCAACTGTAGGAGTGTTCCATGATGAATAGGTATAGTTATAGAGTTGTATGTATAGAGCTATATAATATTCTTATTATGAGAAAAGTTCCCACCCACACCTTGAGCTAAATAAATAAACAAAATACTTAGGAGTAAACCTGAACAAGAAGGTGAAAGATTTATATGCTGAGAGCTATAAAAATTAATAAAGGAAATTGAAGATGATTCAAAGAAAGTGATAGATATCCCATGCTCTTGGATTGGAAGAATTAATCTTGTTAAAAATGGCCACACTGCCCATACTACTACAGATTTAATGCAGTCTCTATCAAATTAGCCATGACATTTTTCACAGAATTAGGGCAAATAATCCTAAAATTTATATGGAACCATAGAAGACCCAAGAATTGCCAAAGAACAAAGCAAGAGGCATAAGCCTCCCAAACTTCAGACAATACTACAAAGCTACAGTAACCAAAACAGTGTGAAAAAAAAAAAAAAAACGCAAAACACAGTGTAGTACAGGCATGAAACCAGACATTTGGATAAACGGAACAGCATAGAGAACCTAGAAGTAAACCCAGACACCTACAGTCAATGAGGCAAGAATATACAATAAAGACATTTTCTTCAGCAAGCAGTGTTGGGAAAGTTGGACAGCTGCATGTAAATCAGTGAAGTGAGAACCACCCTTACACCATACACAAAAACAAACTCAAAATGGCTAAAAGACTTAGAAGACATGACTCCACAAAAATCTTAAAAAAAAACATAAGTAAAACCTTCTCTGACATAAACTGCACCAATGTTTTCTTTGATAAGTCTCCCAAGGCAAAAGAAATAAAAGCAAATGCAAACAAACGAGACCTAATCAAACTTATAAGCTCTTTCACAGGAAAAGAAATCATTAACAAAATGAAAATAAAACCAATGAATTGGGAGAAAATATTTGCAAACAATGTTACTGACAAGGGCTTAATTTCAAAAATGCATTAACAGTTCATACAACTCAGCAACAAAAAGATCAAATAACCCAATTGAAAAATGGGCAGAAGACCTATATATACATTTCCCCAAAGAAGACATACAGATGGCCAATAGTAACATGAAAAGATGCTTAACGTTGTTAATTATTAGAGAAATGCAAATCAAAACTACAAAGAGGTATTACCTCATAGCAGTCATAATGGCCATCATTTTAAAAATCTACACAGGAATTCGAAAAGATGGCAGAGGAATAGGATGGGGAGAACACTTTCTCCCTCTCTACCTCATCAAAAGAACATTTCAATGCTGAGTAAATTCCACAAAATAACTTCTGACTGCTGGCAGAGGACATCAGGCATCCAGCAAAGCAGATCATTGGCTTCAAAACCAGGTAGGAATTATTTTAAAGGACAAAGATAGAGACAAAGGAGGTAGGGAGGGAACCCCGGCACGGGAAGGAAATCCCGTCCCAGGAAGAGACTCTTAAAAAGAGAGGTTCCCTAAAATTGGGGAACTTTCTCACAGCTGTGTATGGGGCGAGCCCTGGAAGCACAGAGGGCAACATAACAGGAAGGAAGAATAAATAAATAATTAAAACCAACAGATTATGAATTCAACAGTATAACCCCCAGCGGATAAGCAGCACAAATGCCAGCGTCCGACAGCAGTGGGGGTTGGGCAGGGAGGAGTGCGCCCGCGACAGTGCTTTCTAAGAATTGGGCCATGGGAGATGTAGGCTGCAGGGCTTTTCTCGAGAATCGGGCGTAACGGGGCCAGAATTGGGTCCGCGCGTGGCTAGAATGATTTATCTTGGACTAGCAAACCAGACTGGGGGATAACTAACACGTGAAACACTCAAACGTAAGACAGTAAGACACCGACAGGCTCGCGCACAGAACAAAGGACAGATCAGAAATAGCCGGCTGCAGACCATCCCCCCACCGGCGACAGGCAGCCAGAGCCTTAAGCGCTGGAAGAGGGCAATCGCAGCTCAAGAGAGACACTACCTACCAAATGGCAAGCAGGTTTCTTTACTGAGGCTTCTGGGGGGCTCTGGACAGTCATCATCTGCCTGAGAAAGAGCCTCAGCAGAGCTCCCAGAAAATTGAGCGACCTGGAAAGCCCAGAAGACGCAACAATAGTGCGCGCCAAACTCCCTAGCCACTCGGACTTGGCAAGGGAACATAGCCCAGGATCAACCAAATCCGACACCCGGAGGGGGCTTCCTGAGCGCCAAACCTGAGCGGCTTAGACCGGGGAAGTGCATGAAGCATAGGGCAGGCCCCACACGGTTATCCCGCGGAGCGAGAAGGGGGCAAGCCCAGTGCAGAGCTCACCACCACCCTCCCTGTGGCAAGACAGAAATCAGACACGGAAGAGACCAGCAAACAGAGGAAGTCAAACAGAGGGAACTGCCTTGGTAGCGACCTCACACAGTCCACAACGACAGAGAAAGCGCCAGATATACCATTACTACTTTTATGATCAAAATTTTTTTTGGGGGGGTGATGATGTGGAAGCGTGATTTTTTTTTAAGAATTTTTTTCTTTCTTAAAAAATTTTTTTCTTTTTAAATTTGTTTTTTCTTCTTTTCTTTTTCATCTTTTTTTCCTAAACTTGCTTATATTTTTAAGTCTTCTATATTTCTATTTATTATTTTTATAACCTAATATTACTTTAAAAAAAAAAAAACCTATCGTTAAAGCAAACGCCGTATATAGTCCTATTGGTGGAGGAAGTTGTCTTTTAATAATTCTGGAGTCTTTTATTATATTTTACTTTTTTCTCTATTTTTAAAAATTTCTCTCTCCTTCTTCTTCTTCTCTTCAATATTCTATCTTTGAAAATCCAGTCTTTACTCCAGATTTTTAATCTTGGCATTTTGGTATTTGTTGCCAATTTTGTACTTTTAAAAAGCTAATCTTCAGTACCCAGTTTTACATGAGTGCGAGACTACTGGCTTGACCACTCTCTCCACCTTTGGAATCTCTCTTTTCTCCACCAGGTGGCTTTTGTCTCCTCCCTCCCCCTCCTCTTCTCTACCCAACTCTATGAATCTCTGTGTGTTCCAGAAGGTAGAGAATTCTCAGGGAACTGGTCACTGGCCGGATCTGTATCCCTCCTTCCCATCTCCCTCTTTAATCCTCCTGTCCACCTCTATCTACTTCCTCCCTCTCCTCTTCCATGTATAACTCTGTGACCACTTCTGAGTGGTCCAGACTTCGAGCACACACAAGAAAGTGGTTACGGGCTAGCTTGCTTTTTCCTCTTTTGATTCCACCTCATCCCATTCCACTCACCTCTAACTACCCCCTCCCTCTTCTCTCCTCCAAGTAACTCAGCGATCCTCTAGGGACGACCCTCAAGGTGGAGAAACCTATCATCATTAACCTAGATGTTTTAACATTAGTGCTGAATAGATGGAGAAATCATGAGGCTATTGTAAAAATAAATCTGAAAACCAGAATCAGGAGGCGTAAGTCCAAATCCTGAGATCATCAAAGAATTCCTGAATACAGGGAACATTATCCAATAAGAGCTCATCAAACGCCTTCATACCTATACTGAAAGTGAGCACCGCCCAAGGGCCAACAAGCTCCAGAGCAAGACATACCATGCAAATTCTCCAGCAACACAAGAACAAGCCCCTGAGCTTCAATACACAGGCAACTCAAAATACTCCAAAATCATTGACGTCTCATAATCCATTACTTCACACTTCACAGCACTCCAGAGAGAGGAAATCCAGCTCCACCCACCAGAACTCCAACACAAGCCTCCCTAATCAAGAAACTTTGACAAGTCACTGATATAACCCTAAACACAGAGAGGAAGCTCTATAATAAAGAGAATTCCACAAATTCCCAGAATATAGAAAAGCCACCCCAAACGCAGCAATATAACCAAGATGAAGAGACAGAGGAATACCCAGCAGGAAAAGGAACAGGAGACATGCCCACCAAACCAAACAAAAGAGGAAGAGATAGGGAATCTACCTGAGAAAGAATTCCGAATACTGATACTGAAAATGATCCAAAATCTTGAAATCAAAATGGAATCACAGATAAATAGCCTGGGGTCAAGGACTGAGAAGATGCAAGAAAGGTTTAACAAGGACCTAGAAGAAATAAAAAGAGTCAACATATAATGAATAATGCAATAAATGAGATCAGAAACACTCTGGAGGCTACGAATAGTAGAATATCAGAGTCAGAAGATAGGATTAGTGAAATAGAAGATAGAATGGTAGAAATAAATGAATCAGCGAGAGAAAAAGAAAGACGAATTAAAAGAAATGAGGACAACCTCAGAGACCTCCAAGACAATATAAAACGCTCCCACATTCGAATTATAGGAGTCCCAGAAGAAGAAGACAAAAAGAAAGACCATGAGAAAATACTTGAGGAGATAATAGTTGAAAACTTCCCTAAAATGGGGAAGGAAATAATCACCCAAGTCCAAGAAACCCAGAGAGTGCCAAACAGGATAAACCCAAGGCGAAACACTCCAAGACATATTTTAATCAAACTAACAAAGACCAAACACAAAGAACAAATATTAAAAGAAGCAAGGGAAAAACAACAAATAACACACAAGGGTATCCCCATAAGAATAACTGCAGATCTTTCAATAGAAACTCTTCAGGCCAGGAGGGAATGGCAAGACATACTTAAAGTGATGAAAGATAATAACCTTCAGCCAAGACTACTGTACCCAGCAAGGATCTCGTTCAAATATGAAGGAGAAATCAAAAGCTTTCCAGACAAGCAAAAGCTGAGAGAATTCAGCACCACCAAACCAGCTCTCCAACAAATACTAAAGGATAGACTTTAGACAGGAAACACAAAAAGGACGTATAAACCCGAACCCAAAACAATAAAGTAAATGGCAACAGGAGCATACTTATCAATAATTACCTTAAATGTAAACGGGTTGAATGCCCCAACCAAAAGGCAAAGACTGGCTGAATGGATACAAAAACAAGATCCCTATATATGCTGCCTACAAGAGACCCACCTCAAAGCAATGGACACATACAGACTAAAAGTGAAGGGCTGGAAAAAGATATTCCATGCAAATAAAGACCAAAAGAAAGCAGGAGTAGCAATACTCATATCCGATAAAATAGACTTTAAAACAAAGGCTGTGAAAAGGGACAAAGAAGGCCACTACATAATGATTAAAGGATTAATCCAAGAAGAAGATATAACAATTATAAATATATATGCACCCAACATAGGAGCACCGCAATATGTAAGACAATTGCTAACAAGCATGAAAGGGGAAATTAATAATGACACAATAATAGTGGGAAACTTTAATACCCTACTCACACCTATGGACAGATCAACTAAACAGAAAATTAACAAAGAAACGCAAACGTTAAATGATACAACAGACCAGTTAGACCTAATTGATATCTATAGGACATTTCACCCCAAAACAATGAATTTCACCTTTTACTCAAGTGCACACGGAACCTTTTCCAGGAAAGATCACATCCTGGGTCATAAATCTAACCTTGATAAATTCAAAAAAATCGAAATTATTCCAAGCATCTTCTCTGACCATAATGCACTAAGGTTAGATCTCAATTATAGGAGAAAAACTATTAAAAATTCCAACATTTGGAGGCTGAACAACACCCTGCTGAATAATCAACAAATCACAGAAGAAATCAAAAAGAAATCAAAATATGCATCGAAACGAATGAAAATGAAAACACAACTACACAGAACCTTTGGGACACTATAAAAGCAGTCCTAAGAGGAAAGTTCATAGCAATACAGGCATACCTCAAGAAACAAGAAAAAAGTCAAATAAATAACCTAACTCTACACCTAAAGCAACTAGAAAAGGAAGAAATAGAGAACCCCAGAGTTAGTAGAAGGAAAGAAACCCTAAAAATTAGGGCAGAAATAAATGCAAAAGAAACAAAAGAAACCATAGCAAAAATCAACAAAGCAAAAAGCTGGTTCTTTGAAAGGATAAATAAAATTGACAAACCATTAGCCAGACTCATCAAGAAACAAAGAGAAAAAAATCAAATCAACAAAATTAGAAATGAAAATGGAGAGATCACGACAGACAACTCAGAAATACAAAGAATCATAAGAGACTACTATCAGCAATTATATGCCAATAAAATGGACAACTTGGAAGAAATGGACAAATTCTTAGAAAAGTACAACTTTCCAAAACTGAACCAGGAAGAAATAGAAAATCTTAACAGACCCATCACAAGCATGGAAATTGAAACTGTAATCAGAAATCTTCCAGCAAACAAAAGCCCAGGTCCAGACGGCTTCACAGCTGAATTCTACCAAAAATTTCGAGAAGAGCTAACACCTATTTTACTGAAACTATTCCAGAAAATTGCAGAGGAAGGTAAACTTCCAAACTCATTCTATGAGGCCACCATCACCCTAATACCAAAACCTGACACAGACACCACAAAAAAGAAAACTACAGGCCAATATCACTGATGAACATAGATGCAAAAATCCTCAACAAAATCCTAGCAATCAGAATCTAGCAACACATTAAAAAGATCATACACCATGACCAAGTGGGCTTTATCCCAGGGATGCAAGGATTCTTCAATATCCGCAAGTCAATCAATGTAATTCATCACATTAACAAACTGAGAAATAAAAATCATATGATTATCTCAATAGATGCAGAAAAAAACCTTTGACAAAATTCAACATCCATTTATGATAAAAACTCTCCAGAAAGCAGGAATAGAAGGAACATACCTCAACATAATAAAAGCTATATATGACAAACCCACAGCTAACGTTATCCTCAATGGTGAAAAATTGAAACCATTTTCCCTAAAGTCAGCAACAAGACAAGGGTGTCCACTTTCACCACTACTCTTCAACATCGTACTGGAAGTTTTGGCCACAGCAATCAGAGCAGAAAAAGAAATACAAGGAATCCAAATTGGAAAAGAAGAAGTAAAACTCTCACTGTTTGCAGATGACATGATCCTCTACATAGAAAATCCTAAAGACTCGACCAGAAAACTACTAGAGCTAATCAGTGAATATAGTAAAGTTGCAGGATATAAAATCAACACTCAGAAATCCCTTGCATTCCTATACACTAATAATGAGAAAGTAGAAAAAGAAGTTAAGGAAACAATTCCATTCACCATTGCAACGAAAAGAATAAAATACTTAGGAATATTCCTACCTAAAGAAACTAAAGACCTATATATCGAAAACTATAAAACACTGATGAAAGAAATCAAAGAGGACACTAATAGATGGAGAAATATACCATGCTCATGGGTCAGAAGAGTCAATATAGTGAAAATGAGTATACTATCCAAAGCAATCTACAGATTCAATGCAATTCCCATCAAGCTACCAGCAGTATTTTTCACAGAATTAGATCAAATAATCTCAAGATTTGTATGGAAATACAAAAAACCTCGAATAGCCAAAGCAATCTTGAGAAAGAAGAATGGAACTGGAGGAATCAACTTGCCTGACTTCAGGCTCTACTACAAAGCCACAGTCATTAAGACAGTATGGTACTGGCACAAAGACAGAAATATAGATCAATGGAACAAAATAGAAACCCCTGAGATAAACCCACACACCTATGGACACCTTATCTTCGACAAAGGAGGCAAGAATATCCAGTGGAGTAAAGACAGTCTCTTTAACAGGTGGTGCTGGGAAAACTGGTCAACCACTTGTAAAAGAATGAAACTAGAACCACTTGTAAAAGAATGAAACTAGACCTCTTTCTAACACCATACACAAAAATAAACTCAAAATGGATTAAAGATCTAAATGTAAGACCAGAAACTATAAAACTCCTAGAGGAGAATATAGGCAAAACACTCTCCGACATAAATGACAGCAGGATCCTCTATGATCCACCTCCCAGTATACTGGAAATAAAAGCAAAAATAAACAAATGGGATCTAATTAAAATTAAAAGCTTCTGCACAACAAAGGAAACTATAAGCAAGGTGAAAAGACAGCCTTCTGAATGGGAGAAAACAACAGCAAATGAAGCAACTGACAAACAACTAATCTCAAAGATATATAAGCAACTTATGCAGCTCAACTCCAGAAAAATAAACGATCCAATAAAAAAATGGGCCAAAGAACTAAATAGGCATTTCTCCAAAGAAGACATACGGATGGCTAACAAACACATGAAAAGATGCTCAACATCACTCATTATCAGAGAAATGCAAATCAAGACCACAATGAGGTACCATTTCACACCAGTCAGAATGGCTGCGATCCAAAGGTCTACATGCAATAAATGCTGGAGAGGATGTGGAGAAAAGGGAACCCTCTTACACTGCTGGTGGGAATGCAAACTAGTACAGCCACTATGGAAAACAGTGTGGAGATTCCTTAAAAATTGCAAATAGAACTGCCTTATGACCCAGCAATCCCACTGCTTGGCAAACACACTGAGGAAACCAGAATTGAAAGAGACACATGTACCCCAATGTGTGAGTGTGTTTATATATACATATAACTGAATCACTTGACTGTTAAGTAGAACTTGTTACAACATTGTAAATGGCAGAAACTGAAGAGGAACTAAAAAGCCTCTTGATGAAAGTGAAAGAGGAGAGTGAAAAAGTTGGCTTAAAGCTCAACATTCAGAAAACGAAGATCATGGCATCCGGTCCCATCACTTCATGGGAAATAGATGGGGAAACAGTGGCAGACGTTATTTTGGGGGCTCCAAAATCACTGCAGATGGTGACTGCAACCAGGAAATTAAAAGATGCTTACTCCTTGGAAGGAAAGTTATGACTAACCTAGATAGCATATTCAAAAGCAGAGACATTACTTTGCCAACAAAGGTCCATCTAGTCAAGGCTATGGTCTTTCCAGTAGTCATGTATGGATGTGAGAGTTGGACTGTGAAGAAGGCTGAGCACCGAAGAATTGATGCTTTTGAACTGTGGTGTTGGAGAAGACTCTTGAGAGTCCCTTGGACTGCAAGGAGATCCAACAGTCCATTCTGAAGGACATCAGTCCTGAGATTTCTTTGGAAGGAATGATGCTGAAGCTGAAACTCCAACACTTTGTCCACCTCATGCAGAATGTTGACTCATTGGAAAAGACTCTATGCTGGGAGGGATTGGGGGCAGGAGGAGAAGGGGGCAACAGAGGATGAGATGGCTGGATGGCATCACCGACTCGATGGACAAGAGTTTGGGTGAACTCCAGGAGTTGGTGATAGACAGGGAGGCCTGGTGTGCTGCAATTCATGGGGTTGCAGAGTTGGACATGACTGAGCGACTGAACTGAACTGAAACCAACTACACTGCAATCAAAGAAAATATTTTAAAATGTCAATAGTTTCTTTTTTTCTTGTAATTATTTTTTATCACAAATAATACACGTAAGGTTGCCAGATAAAATGAAGATATCTAGTCAAATCTGAATTTCAGATAAATAATGAAGAATTTTTGCTATAAATTATGTCCCATGCAATCTTTGGGACACACATTAAAAAAACTACTCATTTTTTATCTGAAATTCAAATTTAACTGGACATTCTCTACTTTTATTTGCTAAATCTGGCAATCCTATGTTCATGCTTTATATAAATGCAGAAACAAAGAAACATAATCACCAGGATTCTCACATTCTTGATTCTTTTCCTAATCCCTTAATATAACTGGAACTAATCTGGGTGCTTCCCAACCAAATTATTATAAATTAAAATATTTTTAAATTATGTATTTTCAACAAGTAATATCAGCATCTTTAACCCCATTTGGCTTTTTCTTCTTCTGGAGTCATCTTGTTAAGAAAATGAAGATGGATGAATGCTGGAGTAAAGCCAGAAATATTACTGGTCAGACTGTTAAGAATCTGCTAAAATATTGAAAAAGAAAACTCAGGCTACAGATAACATATTATTTCATCTTTGGCAGCCAGAGAATGGCAAGGGCAGCACTCACTACTGAAAGACGTATGTTGGTGTGCGTCTCCATCCTTCTATTCATCTGATTATAACTGACAGAATAAATGGAAAACACACCACAGCCCCCACATTTGAGCAAATTTCCCTCATATCCTTCTTTTTGTTGTTCTTTGATATACGCTTGTTATTATTTATGCGTTTTTCTAAGATAATATGGGAGAATGGCCATCGACTTTCCAAAAGATTTTTAAGCTGTTTCTGATACCAGGCCTTTCATGGGTAGTGGATTGTGCGTGTGTATGTATTTGCATGTGTGGGTATGAGTGTAAGTAGGTGAGTGGGAGTGCATATGTGGGCCTGAGGCATGTATGGAGCAGTGAGCAGAGAACGCTTGAAAGGTAAAGATGGCCCTAAGACACAAGACCTAATGAAGAGGGAGCACCTCTCCTGGGCTTTCTGGGTAGTGCCTGGGCACATCAAGACAGAAACACTAATTTAAACACTATTTTAATCAAGTATGCAACTGCTTTTGAAGAAGGAATGAATAGTGGTCAAGGAGTAGATATCTAGGGAAGGTGCCACTCTTGTCCTCTACCCTCCCCCAAGGATGCATCAAGGGTAAGAATGTGTCAAGGGAATACTCTTGTCTGTATTCTGGAGCAGAGTATGTGAATATGTGTATTTGCAAGTGTGAGATCCAGGTGCTGGGAGAAGTTTTCTTGGGACAGGTAAAAAGGTTGAGGGCCTGACTCCTTAGGGCTGTGGTCTCTCTCTGGCCCTGTTGACTCTCTTGGACTTTCCATTCCTACTTGAAGTGTTCACTTTGCCCTGAGCCTTGGAAGTACTATCCCATTAATTTTCTTCTGGCCTGTATCTTACTATTAATAAAAGGAGCCCTTTTCTGCTTTCTGTGTCATGTCATATCTGAAGAATAATCAGATGGCCATGAACTCTCCTTCAAAGTATCACTGGTGTAGAACATTCTTAGAACCTATGACTTGACCATCGAGCTCTTATTTTCTACCTGCTGGACAACGTCAGGGTTGTCCCTGATTAAAGAGATGCTCTTTCTGTCTAGGCAGGGATCCCAAAGAATATTCCTTCTGGGTGAATCTCCTCAACTCCTCATATAGGTCAGGATCAGGAGAATGCCAGGCGCCAAACAAGTTGTTGGAGAGAAAATAAGGGAAATTTCAGTACTTCCCCTCAAGGAGCTCATGTGGTAACAAAATCAGAAAAGAAACCATCATAAACTGAGAAGCCTATGGGAGACTATGGCCAGAGATGGAAGGGGTGGGTGGGTGAGTGTGGATGTGTGTGGTGTGATGTGGAAATCATTTCAGGTGTGTTGAAAGGCACAGTATTTAAATTGAGACTTGAAGATCCTTAAGAGTAAGCTTAACAGGGAAATTATTCCAGAAGCAGCATGGACGATGCAGAAATGGGGCGATGGCTGCACCCCTGGAGAGACGCAGGGCACTGTGTCTGCATTTTGGAGCAGAGTGTGTGAATACGTGCGTTTGCATGTGTGAGTGCACAGAACATAAGCAGAACTCTGTAGATGAGATGGGGCCAGTCATGAACACCTTAGTGAGCTTTGCTAACAGGTTGGGTGTATACTCAGAAGCATGGCAAGACACTGAAGAATTTTAGGAGTGTTGTAACTGGGGGCTTCCCAGGTGGTGCAAGTGATAAAGAACCCACCTGTCAGTGCAGGAGATGTAAGAGATGTGGGTTTAATCTCTGGGTAGGGAGGAGCCCCTGGAGGAGGGCATGGTAACCCACTCCAGTATAGTCTTGCCTGGAGAACCCCCAAGGACAGGGGAGCCTGGTGGGCTACAGTCCATGGGGTCACAAAGAGTTGGACACAACTGAAGTGACTCAGCACACATGTAGCACGCTGTAACTGGACTTAAATGTCAGAAAGATGCTGTTGACAACAGTAAAGGTAAATGGCCATAGGATGCATAAACAGAAGACGATAAGTCTGAGGAATCGAGAAAAGAACTAAAGTAATGGTGATGGAAGCAGATATAGACACGTGTGTCAACAGAATTTAGGAGTAAATGGTGGGGTGTAATGGTGCTGGGGGAGTGGCATGACAGTTTCTGGTTTGTGTCATTGGATGGATGGTGATGTCATTCGTTAAGCAAGAGGAAACAAGAGGAGGGACAGACTCTAAGTTTTGCTATTCTGAGTCTGAGGCTTAAATGACATTCAGATGCCTAGAACTCAGAAGAGAGGTTTGCTATGCTGATAGGTTTAAAACTCCTCAGTGTTTCAGTGTTATGTTTAAAGAAACCAGGACACATCGGGGTGTTTAGGAGTTTCTGTAATAGGTAGGAACAGGTTTCAGTACATTATTTCAATACTAGCTTAGGTCACCCTTTACAGATATTCATACCCATTTTAATCACTGCAGATGATAATTGCAGCCATGAAATTAAAAAAATGCTTACTCCTTGGAAGGAAAGTTATGACCAACCTAGATAGTATATTCAAAAGCAGAGACATTACTTTGCCAACAAATGTCCGTCTAGTCAAGGCTATGGTTTTTTCAGTGGTCATGTGTGGATGTGAGAGTTGGACTGTGAAGAAAGCTAGGCGCCAAAGAATTGATGCTTTTGAACTGTAGTGTTGGAGAGGACTCTTGAGAGTCCCTTGGACTGCAAGGACATCCAACCAGTCCACCCTAAAGGAGATCAGTCCTGGGTGTTCATTGGAGGGACTGATGCTGAAGCTGAAACTCCAATACTTTGGCCACCTCACGTGAAGAGTTGACTCATTGGAAAAGATCCTAATGCTGGGAGGGATTGGGGGCAGGAGGAGAAGGGGACGACAGAGGATGAGATGGCTGGATGGCATCACCGACTCTATGGACATGAGTTTAAGTAAACTCTGGGAGTTGGTGATGGACAGGGAGGCCTGGCATGCTGGGATTTATGGGGTCGCAAAGAGTCGGACACGAGAGTGACTGAACTGAACTGAAAGTGTCTGGAGCCACCGCGGAGATCCCACCCATGACAGGGTCATGTGGAAGAGAACTGTTAAGCAAGGCTTCAGGGCTCAAGGGGCTCCCTAGGCTTTCTTGAGCATCTACCCCCAAACCAGAATCTGTCTGTTTTACTATTTCATGACTTTCACCAACTCCTCTGATATTAACAGGGGGCTAACCCTGACCATCTTTCTCTGGAGAAAATCAACTTAGGGCTATAGCTAATAAGTATCCTGGACATGAGAGGAATATTTCAAATCAAACCCCCTCTGTTGGCATTCTAGCTTGCTCGGCACGTATATCCAGACTCTTACAGCTACACATATGATTATTTACAGCCTCCCAACTGTGAGAGGCATGTAAAGCCTAAAACATAGAGCCTGTGAAAGAGTTAAAAGTTATTAGAGTAGTGCTGATGTAGGATTTCATTATTGGGCCAATGCTTGTTGCTAAGTTCCCGTATCTCTTATCCACTGTGCACCTGGGAATGCATTAGTTAACATAGTAAGAATGTAAGAAAAACAAGTGTAGCCTTGAATTTAACCATATCAGACTTTTGAGCTAATTGGTTCTTTCCTGTAACTCACTGCACCTTTGCTCTGTGAAAATGTAACTCTGTTTGGCATTTTCTGAGGCTGACATAGATTAGAAATATAAAGAAAAATACTTTGAGGGAAAATAAGTTTTCTGGTTGAGCAGCCTTTACCAAAAGAGGGTCATAAAATGTTCATAGGCCTCCAAGGCCAGAAGATACTGTACACAATATCATTTGTGGGAAAGGTATGCAGAGAAAATCCTGGTTTCGATAAGGGAAAAACTGCTGGAATATTTGGGCTGACTCTGTATGACTTTGCATCTTTCATTTCCCTCTATGAATAAGGCAAGGTATAAAAGTACCTTTTGAAAAATAAAGCTTTTGGGCCTTGCTCATCGAAACAGCTTGGTCACCCCGTGTTTTTTCTTCTATCTTTCTTTCTCTGTCTCTCTCCCTCTCCCTCTTTTTTCAGGCTGATCCCTTGGAGCATAGGGGCTCCCTGCGCTCACTTATCTGCCCAGGTTTCTAGGACCTGAATGGGAAGACGTTCTGCGCTTTCACTCCCTCGGGAGACTGGGAGGGCACCTGTGGCCTCCATGAACAGGGCGAACTTCTCTTGAAGTTTTATTGGTTCTCTATGTAAACCAAGGGATATCAGCCTCTTTCTCTCCTCTATTTTCTTATCTACAACATTCTTTACTTATCTCTCTCTAAATCAATCACTGATGCCATTCCTCCTTTGGGTTTCCCTGGATGCTGCAGGGGCTGGACCCCGGCATAAAAGATTTTAAGTATCTCACACAACACAAGAGAAGAGTCTACACATGGACATCACCAGATGGTCAACACCGAAATCAGATTGATTATATTCTTTGCAGCCAAAGATGGAGAAGCTGTATACAGTCAGCAAAAACAAGACTGGGAGCTGACTGTGGCTCAGATCATGAACTCCTTATTGCCAAATTCAGACTTAAGTTGAAGAAAGTAGGTAAAAACACTAGACCATTCAGGTATAACCTATATCAAATCCCTAACGATAATACAATGGAAGTGAGAAATAGATTTAAGGGAGTAGATATGATTGATAGAGTGCCTGATGAGCTATGAATGGAGGTTCGTGACAGTGTACAGGAGACAGGGAACAAGACCATCCCCAAGAAAAATAAATGCAAAAAAGCAAAATGGCTGTCTGAGGAGGCCTTACAAATAGCTGAGAAAAGAAGTGAAAGGCAGAGGAGAAAAGGAAAGATATACCCATTTGAATGCAGAGTTCCAAAGAATAACAAGGAGAGTTAAGAAAGCCTTCCTCAATGATCAGTGCAAAGAAATAGAGGAAAACAATAGAATGGGAAAGACCAGAGATTTCGTCAAGAAAATTAGAGATACCAAAGGAACATTTCATGCAAAGATGGGCTCAGTAAAGGACAGAAATGGTCTGGACCTAACAGAAGCAGAAGATAATAAGAAGGGGTGGCAAAAATACATGGAAGAACTGTACAAAAAGATCTTCATATCCCAGATAATCATGATGGTGTGATCACCCAACTAGAGCCAGACATCTGGGAATGTGAAGTCAAGTGGGCCTTAGGAAGCATCATTACGAACAAAGCTAGTGGAGGTGATGGAATTCCAGTTGAGCTATTTCAAAACCTAAAAGATGATGTTGTGAAAGTGCTGCACTCAATATGTCAGCAAATCTGGAAAACTCAGCAGTGGCCACAGGACTGGGAAAGGTCAGTTTTCATTCCAATCCCAAAGAAAGGCAATGCCAAGGAATGTTCAAACTACCGCACAGTTTCACTCATCTCACATGCTAGCAAAGTAATGCTCAAAATTCTTCAAGCCAGGCTTCAACAATATGTGAACCATGAATTTCCAGATGTTCAAGCTGGTTTTAGAAAAGGCAGAGGAACCAGAGATCCAATTGCCAACATCCACTGGATCATGGAAAAAGCAAGAGAGTTCCAGAAAAACATCTCTTTCTGCTTTCTTGACTATGCCAAAGCTTTTGACTGTGTGGATCACAAGAAACTGTGGAAAATTCTGAAAGAGATGGGAATACCAGACCACCGGACCTGCCTCTTGAGAAATCTGTACGCAGGTCAAGAAGCAACAGTTAGAACTGGACATGGAACAACAGACTGGTTCCAAATAGGAAACGGAGTACGTCAAGGCTGTATATTATCACCCTGTTTATTTAATTTTTATGCAGAGTACATCATGAGAAATGCTGGGCTGTATGAAGCACAAACTGGAATCTAGTTTGCTGGGAGAAAAGTCAATAACCTAAGATATGCAGATGACACCAGCCTTATGGCAGAAAGTGAAGAGGAACTAAAAAGCCTCTTGATGAAAGTGAAAGAGGATAGAGTGAAAAAGTTGGCTTAAAGCTCAGCATTCAGAAAGCAAAGATCATGGCATCTGGTCCCATCGCTTCATGGCAAATAGATAGGGAAACAGTGAAAACATCAGACTTTATTTTTGGGGCTCCAAAATCACTGCAGATGGTGACTGAAGCCATGAAATTAAAAGACGCTTACTCCTTGGAAGAAAAGTTTTGACCAACCTAGATAGTATATTATAAAGCAGAGTCATTACTTTGCCAACAAAGGTCCGTCTAGTCAAGGCCATGGTTTTTCCAGTAGTCATGTATGGATGTGAGAGTTGGGCTATAAAAAAAGCTGAACACTGAAGAATTGATGTTTTTGAATTGTGTTGTTGGAAAAGACTCTTGAGAGTCCCTTGGACTGCAAGGAGATTCAACCAGTCCATCGTAAAGGAAATCAGTCCTGAATGTTCACTGGAAGGACTGATATTGAAGCTGAAGCTCCAATTCTTTGGCCACCTGATGCGAAGAGCTGACTCATTGGAAAAGACTCTGATGTTGGGAAAGATTGAAGGCAAGAGGAAAGGGGGACAACAGAGGATGAGATAGCTGGATGGCATTACTGACTCAATGGACATGAGTTTGAGTAAACTCTGGGAGTTGGTGATGGACAGGGAGGCCTGGTGTGCTGCAGTCCATGGGGCTGTGAAGAGTCAGACATGACTGAGTGACTGAACTGAAGTATCTCATGGTGGTCACAAGAATTCCAAAAGAGGAGAAAGGCACCATCCATCTAATATGACAGAGCAGGAAGCCAAGGCTCAGACTGAATGCCTTTCCTGAGGTCACTCAGCTAGTCAATTGACAGGTCTCCTGCCTGTGAACCCAGGACTTTCTGAGCTCCGCAGGCCCTCTCCCATTGAAGAGAAGGCCAGCACCACTCACCACATCCTGCTTCCTGGAGCAGGCAAATGTGGATTTAAGAGCTTTAAAACCCAAAGGTACAAGAGCCACACCAAGATTATACCACAGTGCTCTTGGCACACGGGTCACCATCCTAGAAGTCCTTATTTTGTTGCTAAATGTACTCTTTGTACATGCTTATTGGGTGGAATACACTATAAAAAGAATGTGGTTACATAAAGAACCAGTAACTCCAGTTTTCTGGGTCCTTGCTTTCAGTGCCATGGAAAGTGGAATCTCGGGGCTGGCACAGGATTGAGATAACGCTATGCTGTCTTCCGCCACATGCCACTCCCACAGCTCTGCTGGTGGGGGTGTGCCCACAGGAAATGGGTTGTACAGGAGAAGTATGAAAACAGCATGTGGGTGCTTGTGAATTCCCTATCCCATTTTCTCCACTGAGAAACCGGTTCATACCAGTTCTGGGTCCTTAGGGAGTCTCTTTACATCTGCCTCCTATCCCTTCTGGGCTCAGCTGACCAGACTTCCTTGGGCGCAGCCTCCCTCTCCATGCCTGGCCTTCCTGGAGTGACGCTTTGGCTTGACTGGACTGTGTTTCAGTGACTGTTCACCTGAGTTCTCTAACCTTGGGTAGATCAGGCCTCACCTGAGCATCCTTCACAGATGCCTAAAAACCGTCAGGTCTGGCAACCCTGGTTTCAACAATATTAATAACAGGCAGGTGAAACAATCTGGTGACCTCAGGAAGAAAGCTGACCTTGGTTCCATGACAGAATTTTGTTAGTTTCCCTAAGTTCTCACATGTAGTCAGATTATGAAATGATACTTTTCATTCTCAACCACAGTTTACTAACTCATTTCCCTACTACTCAACATTTTGGTTATATGTAAATGTTTCCTTATAGATAATATACCAACACATGTGTCCATTACATCTTTATCCTGTTGAATTATTATTAATAATATATCTCATTTGGTATACATGTCAGGAACCTAGGAATTCTTCAGCATTTTCTCACTAAGATTCTTTCCAACACCAAATCCACTAATATCCTCTATTCTCTTTCTCAGCTGTTTTGTTCCATGACTGTAATTCAATTCCTTATTATTTTCCTCAGGACTACTGTAACAGAATGCTCAGGTCTTTTTCTCCTTAAAGAAATTCCTAACATCTACAGAGACTTAAAAGTCATCACTTCAGAAGTGATCAGTCTTGGTAATAGAGCAAATCCATAACTAAACCAGAAGGAGAACTCAGAACCAAAGACCTGTGGTTGGCTGGTCTTCAAAAAAACAGCAAATAGTTATTTTTTCTCCCCCGGAGCTTGCCTTCCTGGACAGTGTCATAGGCCTGAGTCTAAATGGTCAAGAACTTGTGAATATTTTCTGGTTTGATTTTGTAGTTTTATTACTTCTGCATGTCACCACGAGAATGATTTTAGAAATATTCAAATTGTGGGTGCTGGAGAAGACACTTGAGAGTCCCTTGAACTGCAAGGAGATCAAACCAATCAATCCTAAAGGAAATCAACCCTGACTATTCACTGGAAGGACTGATGCTGAAGCTGAAGCTCCAATACTTTGGCCACCTGATGTGAATAACTGACTCCTTAGAAAAGACCCTGATGCTGGGAAAGATTGAAGGCAAAAGGAAAAGGGGGTGACAGAGGATGAGATGGTTAGATGGCATTATCAACTCAATGGACATGAATTTGAGCAAACTCCAGGAAATAGTGAAGGACAGGGAAGCCTGGCATGCTGTAGTCCACGCAGTCACAAAGAGCTGACATGACTTAGTGATTGAACAAGTGCATAAATAATTTTTAAAAAGGAAATATAGCTACATTTTGATAACAAGCTTTGTGATACAAGACAAGCACACTCAACATTGTCACAATAAAGAATCTTAGAATAAAATGCATAGAAATGAAGAAGCTAATCCAATTAAAAACACTTGAGCATCTTACATCAGAAGCATGGGCCCCCTGAATATGTGCACACTATAGAAAAGGAAAAGTGAGTGAGTTAGTTGGAGTCTCTATATATTACTTGGAAAGTAACTCAGTCAGATTGAATATTTCAACTCTTTGTGATTAGTAAATCATGTGAAGAAACACTCATGTGCTAAGGCATATTCTGGGATGATGATAAACTGTATGTTAACAGATACCATTATTAGAGGAAGTGGATGACTGATGAAAGGGACTGAGCTAGGGTTAAACACAACTTTTTCAAAGAAGTTGTGTCAAATCCCAGGTATTTACACTCGGTATTCACAAGGCCACTGTGGTTAGATGCTGTATCTGTTTTTAAGAGTATAATAACATTAGATGAGCCTCCCTGGTGGCTCAGTGATAAAGAACCCGTATGCAAATATTGGAGACACAGGTTCAATTCCTGGGTCAGGAAGATCCGCTAGAGAAAGAAATGGCAACCCACTCCAGTATTCTTGCCTGAGAAATCCCATGGACAGAGGAACCTGGAAGCCTACAGTCCACGGGGTCACAAAGAGTTGGACATGACTTAGTGACTAAACAACAGCAACATTAGATAGATGCTATAAGATTTTTAGTGCAGTAGCATAGCTGATAAAGGAACCTATCATTAATATCTTTCAAAAAATATATTAATGGCTGAATTTAAATGGTCACTACTTCTAAAAACCTAACAGTGTTGAGGTGATGTATGATCACTTGAGAAGTACTTTATATTATTCTAAAGGAAGATGTTACACTTTTCTCAAAATCCCACTTCAAATTCATGTTTCTATGATACATTGTATTAGAGAAACATAAAAATAACAAGCAATACAGAGTTCAAATGAAACAAAACTGTAAAACAAATAAACCATGTATACTTTCTATGAATGGATAAAATATAACAGAAAATTTAGTGTCAAACAGGTACTCAACTCATCTTCAATACTGTTCAGGAACATAACATGTAAGTATTCTCAACACAAATACAATAAAATCTATAAATATAGACTATTAGTGTAATGTAAAGAGACTTGTATGAAATATTACTCCTTTGCAACTAATTATGAGAGAAAATAGGGAAATGTAAGCCCACTAGGGCTAGTAACTGTTGATAGTGCCTTTTTTGATATTTAATTCTATTTGCTGAATAGCACTGAGCTTTTGTTATCATACTGAAAATAGATTTTCCCCTTGATAAGAAAAATCTTCCCCAATAAAACATAACCTCATTTTAAAAGAAAAAAAAATCTTTAAAAAACAGTAAATTGCATGTAAATCAGTGAGTTTGTGTATGTGTATTGTTAGAACATGCCCTACACAAAAGTAAACTCAAAATGCCTTAAAGACTTAAACAGAAGACATGACCCTAAACAACTCTTGGACGAGAACACAGGCAAAACATACTCTGACATAAATTGTACCAATGTTTTCTTTGCTCAGTCTCCCAAGGCAAAAGAAATAAAAGCAAAAATAAACAAATGGGACCTAATCAAGCATTTGCACAGCAAAGTAAGCCATCAGTTCAGTTCAATTGCTCAGTCATGTCCGACTCTTTGCAACCCCATGAATTACAGCACACCAGGCCTCCCTGCCCATCACCAACTCCCGGAGTTCACTCAAACTCATGTCCATCGAGTCGGTGATGCCATCCAGCCATCTCATCCTCTGTCGTCCCCTTCTCCTCCGTCCCCAAACCCTCCCAGCATCAGAGTCTTTTCCAATGAGTCAATTCTTCGCCTGAGGTGGCCGAAATACTGGAGTTTCAGCTTTAACCAACATGAAAAGACAACCTATAGAACGGGAGAAAATATTTGCAAACTACACAGCTGACAAGGGCTTAATTTCCAAAATATACAAAGAGCTCAGCTCAACAACAACAAAACAAACATCACAAGCGAAAAATAGGCATAAGAGCTAAATAGACACTTCTCCAAAGAAGACATACAGAATGGTCAATAGGCACATAAAGAGATGTTCCACACTGCTAATTATTAGAGAAATGCCCATCAGAACTATAATGAAGAATCACTTCATACCAGTGAGAATGGTTATCATCAAGAAGTCTTCAAATAATAAATGCTGGAGAGAGTTTGGAGTAAAGAGAAGCCTCCTACATTGTTGGTGGGAACGTCAACTGGTACAGCAGCCACTTTGGTGAACCATACAGAGGTTTCTTAAAAAACTAAAAACAGAGCTACCATGCGATCTAGCAATTCTATTCCTGGACATATATCCAGAAAAAAACCCTCTAATTTGAAAAGATACATGCACCCCAATGTTCATGGCAGCATTATTTGCAATAATGAAACATGGAAGCAACTTAAGTGTCCACTGACAGATAAAGGATAAACAAGATGTGGTGCGTGTGTGTGTATATATATATGTAGAATATATACATATATATTACTCATCCATAAAACACAATGGAGTTTTTTCCATAAAACACAATTACTCATCCATTAAAAGGAATGAAAGAATGCTATTTTCAGTAACATGGATCGATTATAGATTATCTGGAGGAGGCAATGTCACCCCCACTCCAGTACTCTTGCCTGGAAAATCCCATGGACAGAGGAGCCTGGTAGGCTGCAGTCCATGAGGTCGCTAAGAGTCTGACACAACTGAGCGACTTCACTTTCACTTTTCACTTTCATGCACTGGAGAAGGTAATGGCAATCCACTGCACTGTCCTTGCCTGGAGAATCCCAGGGATGGGGGAGCCTGGTGGGCTGCCGTCTGTGGGGTCACACAGAGTTGGACACGACTGAAGCGATTTAGCAGCAGCAGAGATTATCACAAAGATTATCATACTCAGTGAAGTCAGATAAAGACAAATACCATATGATATCATTTATATCTGGAATCTTAAAATAATTATACAAATGAACTTATTTATAAAACAGAAATAGACTCACAGATAGAACATATGAGTAACAAAGGGGAAAAGGGCAGGAGGGATAGATTAGGAGTTTGGGATTAACAGATACAGACTACTATATATAAAATAGATAAGAAGGACCTACTATATAGCAGTATGTGTATGTGTTTAATTATATATATAAATATACATAATTTACATATTATATATATATATATTCACTGAATCACTTTGCTATACACCTGAATAAGTCTGTCACTTAACACGGTGAAGGGAATCACATTTCAGAACTTTAGCCACAGGAAAACACCCCATGTTCCAGGACTCCACTGAGGAAGCAGAAGCAAAGACAAATGGAGCGAGAGCGGTCTCCTGTGAAGCAGACACAAATTTGGACCATGGCTTGGCTGTGTAACTTTGCTCAGTTAAGGGGTCCTCAGGGCCCCTCACCTGATAGGTGTGTCAGTGAGGGATGCTGTTTGGCTTAAATTATCAAAACAACAGTCGTTGAAACACCAAGATCAGAGGAAGCAGCCCGGGGCTGGTCCAGGGATTCTGTCTTTCTGCCTTGCCGCCCTTAGCTGGCCTCTCTTCCTCAAGATGCTAACTCGGCTCCTCAACCTCCAGAAATTAGAGGAGGAAATGGCAACCCACTCTAGTAGTTTTGCCTGGAATATCCCACGGACAGAGAAGCCTAGCAGCCTACAGTCCACGGGGGTCACAAAGAGTTAGACATGACTGCGTGTGCGTGTGTGCACACAAACACACACATGCCTCTGAACATGTTGCCTTTAAGAAAGAAGGGGGGTACGTACAGGGAAAAAGGTTCAGGCTGTTGAATTTAAACAGGGTTTCTCAGGAAATAGTAGCCACCCCTTACATTCCACTGAATACAAGTATATCATCACATGGACACCCTGAGCTACGAGAAAGCAGGAAAAGAGCAGTGCATAGCAGGGTCTCACAAGAGCAACCGAGCTCCCTCGAGGACATAGAAATAAGACAGCAGACGCCTCTGACTTGTGTTCCTCAACCTTCTGGATTACTCTGTAACTCAATTTTCTCCTGTATTTTAACTTTACACATTGAATGACCAGGCCATATCATACTTTCAAATCATATCCCCTTTCCCATAAAGATTGGTGGCTCAATACTTGTTTGAGATTCTCCAAGTGAAGTGTGTTAGGGCAGTATCAAGGACCGTTATGACCGTGAAGCTTTTCTGTTAATTTTACAGATTTTTCTCTTTTTAAAAAATGAGTTTGTATTAAGTAATAAGGAAATAACTAAATTACCAAGCAGGATGAAACACTGCTCAGCTGTAGTGTTCACATCCAGCCTGGGCTGAGGTGACATGGCTCACAGACTCTAGTATGTTCCACTTACAGATTAGTGATGAAGAGAATGAATTCCACCACTTCTTCCTTCTGTGCCAGCCATGGGAGGTCATGAGCCCTGGTGAGAAGGTAGCTTTTTGTTGTTTAGTCACTAAGTCGTGTCCGACTCTTATTAAACCCCACGGACAGTAGCCCACCAGGATCCTCTGTTCATGGCATTTCCCAAGCAAGAATACTGGAGTGGGTTGCTATTCCCTTCTCCAGGGGGTCTTTCTGACCTAGAGATTGAACCCCTGTCTCCTGCATTGGCAGGTGGATTCTTTAGCGCTGAGCCACCTGGGACACAGAGAAAGTAGTTTGGTATCATTATTACTCCTCATCTTTTCTGGTTCCCCATTCCACCCTGATGCTCCATCTTTTAGCCTTGAATGAAGAAGGGGCCAGATCAGGCACCCCAGAAAATCTGAGGATGTTTTATTTTTTCATTTTTTTCTGAGGATGTTTTAGAAGTACAGGAAGTCAAAGGAGGCTTGAAGAGGGATCATGCCCAGGATCTCTGCAGTTGGAGAAGACTTGTCAGAAACCACAATGCTTGACTTCATAGTGACCTCTGCCTGAGAACCTGCAATAAAGGCAAAGCTCTTGTCTGAACCACAGTCATCCACCCCCTTCAAATTGTATCATGTTATTTTTAGTTTAACCATAGTCTTTGAGGCGATGGTTTCCCGAAGTTATTTCTAGCTCTAACTGAGAGAGTTTAGGGTTGGAAAAGTCAGACCTCCTCTATCCTCACTGATTTTCTTTCAGATATCATTATGGGATTAACAGAGAATGCCTCTAAAAAGATTACACCTACGGGACAGAAGGCAACAAAAGGAAATCATGAATCATACCAGGGGCCTATTTGAGACACTCTCCTCTGGGAAATTTTAATTCTCATTTAGAATGCAGGAGTCTGAGTCCTGAATTCTATGGAAAAAAAAATCAGTTTTTAATATGAAGTTAATTAAAATGTGAAAACTGAAGAGTCTATTTTCATACAAGGTCACCTCTGCCTAGGTACTAACATCAAATAAGCCATTAGGAAAATATGTCCTGTTCACAGTTTGATTCTGAAGCCTGTGCAGGAGTTGAAACAACAAAATGAAAGAGGAGCATAGTCCACTGGAGGATCTGTTCTGAGTGCCTCACGTGTTCACTCAGTCAGATTCATTCCATGAACATTCTTGAGTACCTACTCTTTAAGGGCACAAGCCCTGATGCTGGCTTCTCCTGCAGCCCAGAGAGGGAACATGGAAGCCCTCCAGGGCGTAATGTCTACTTTAGCTGCTAGAGTGGCTGAAGAACAGGGTGGTGGCTGGCATGGCCGGCCTGAGGTCACAATTGCCCCTGAGCAGATTCTAGGTCTCCTGATGAATGGGTTCAGTGAATCGTTTCCAGAGAGCTTCTTTCCAATGTCAGTCCCAAGTGAATGTGACATTTGCCTTCTTTCTGGCTGCTAGATTCCATGAAGCTCAAAGTGAGAAAATTGCAGAAAACCACTCGTTATCACAGCACCAAATTTTCACATTTAAGCATCAACAATGTTTTCCTTTCTCAAGTGACACACATGGCACATCAAGAATGTTTGGTGCTCAAACTGACAAAATCTTCCTTTTATTTCATGGAAAAATACAGCATGGAGAGAATAGGAGTTTTTTTTTCCTTGGAAATGGTTTTGCTCTTTATTTTCGAGTTGGTGGCATTATTGATTTATCCATCCATGACTTAAATGTAACCATTTTAGCTTAATTACTTTAAGTTTTGGAAATGAGCATCACGTGATCTAAACTCATACCCAAACTGACTTAATTTATGAAAGTGGCTATAGAGCAAAGATTGTCAAATGACAGCCATGGGCCAAATCTAGTCCTGTTGCCTGTTTCTGCGTAGCTTATAAGCCAAGACAGGTTTGTACTTCGTAAAAATGAGCAGGACCTTCATTTAAGGATTGTTATTGTGCTACCAAAGGAATAGGAAGGAAGCAGGACTGGGCAGAGGGAGAAACTGAACTCTGTTAATACTGTCTTCTGCAGGGATGACTCTGGGTGTTTTTTTGAGCTGGGATATGTTGCTGTGAATGTGAGCTGACCTCAGAAGGTGGTACAACTTTGAGCAGGACAGCTTTCTCAGCTAAGGCAATCCTTGAAGAGGGATGATGATGACTCAAGATCCTCTTCTGTCAGCCCTCTCAGCCACTAGGGGAATCAGTCCTTCTCCAGACTGGCCCATAGCCTTCCTCAAGAGTCAGCCCAGAACAGTTCTGATGCCTTTTTTCTAGCTCTGTCCTGAAGCTCCCTAGTTCCATAACCTGGGAAGGCTACTTTGTCCTTCACCATCTCTCGGAATTTGCTCAAACTCATGTTCATTGAGTCAATGATGTCATCTCTCCATGTCATCCTCTGTCACCCCATTCACCTCCTGTCTTCAATCTTTCCCAGAATCAGGGTCTTTTCCAACGAATTGGCTCTTGGCATCAGCTGGCCTAAGTACTGCAGCTTCAGCCTCAGTCCTTCCAATGATAATTCAGGATTGATCTCCTTTAGGATTGACTGGTTTGATCTTCTTGCAGTCCAAGGGACTCTCAAGAGTCTCCTCCAGCACCACAGTTCAAAAGCATCAATTTTCCAGCACTCAGCCTTCTTTATGAAGTCCAACTTTCACATCTATATAGGACTACTGGAAAAACCATACCTTTGACTATATAAACTTTTGTCAGCAAAGTAATGTCTCTGCTTTTTAACAGATTGTCTAGTTTTGTCATAGCTTTTCTTCCAAGGAGCAAGCATCTTTCAGTTTCATGGCTGCAGTCACCATCCAGTGATTTTGGAGCCCAAGAAAATAAAGTCTGTCACTGTTTCCATTTTTAAACCATCAATTTGCCATGAAGTAACTTTGCCGACTAAGGTCCGTCTAGTCAAGGCTGTGGTTTTTCCAGTAGTCATGTATGGATGTGAGAGTTGGACTGTGAAGAAGGCTGAGCACTGAAGAATTGATGCTTTTGAACTGTGGGGTTGGACAAGACTCTTGAGAGTCCCTTGGACTGCAAGGAGATCCAACCAGTCCATTCTGAAGGAATGGAATTTCTTTGGAAGGAATGATGCTAAAGCTGAAACTCCAGTACTTTGGCCACCTCATGTGAAGAGTTGACTCATTGGAAAAGACTCTGATGCTGGGACGGATTGAGGACAGGAGGAGAAGGGGATGACCGAGGATGAGACGGCTGGATGACATCACTGACTCGATGGCCGTGAGTCTGAGTGAACTCCGGGAGTTGGTGACGGACAGGGAGGCCTGGCGTGCTGCGATTCATGGGGTTGCAAAGAGTCAGACATGACTGAGAGACTGAACTGAACTGAATGGGATCAGATGCCATGATCTTAGTTTTTCAAATGTTGATTTCTAAGCTGGCTTTTTCACTCTCTTCTTTCACCTTCATCAAGAGGCTTTTTAGTTCCTCTTCACTTTCTGTGATTAGGGCGGTGTCATCTGCTTATCTGAGGTTATTGATATTTCTCTTGGCAATCTTGATTCCAGCTTGTGCTTCATCCAGCCTGGCATTTCACATGATTGTATTCTGCACATAAGTTAAATAAGCAGGGTGACAATATATAGCCCTGACATACTCCTTTCCCAATTTTGAACCAGTCCATTTTTCCATGTCTGTTTCTAACTATTGCTTCTTGACTTGCATACAGGTTTCTCAGGAGGTAGGTAAGGTAGTCTTGTATTTCCATCTCTAAGAATTTTCCAGTTTGTTGTGATCCACACAGTCAAAGGCTTTAGTGTAGGCAATGAAGCAGATGGTTTCCTGGAACTCCCTTGCTTTTACTATGGCCCAACAGATGTTGGCAAGTTGTTCTCGTTTCTCTCCCTTTTCTAAATCCAGCTCATATATGTGGAAGTTCTTGGTTCACATACTATTGAAGCCTAGCTTGAAGGATTTTGAGCCTTGTGAGCACGTGAAATGAGTGCAGTTATGTGGTAATTTGAACATTCTTTGGCATTGTCCTTCTTTGGGATCAGAATGAAAACTGACCTTTTCCAGTCCTGTGGCCACTGCTGAGTTTTCCAAATTTGCTTGCATATTGAGTGCACAAATTTCACAGCATCACCTTTTAGGATTTGAAATAGCTCAACACGGATTCTATCACTTTTTGTTTGCAGTGATGCTTCCTAAGGCCTGTTTGACTTCACACTTCAGGATGTCTGGCTCTAAATGAGTGGTCACACCATTGTGGTTATCTGGGTCATTAAGACCTTTTTTGTACATATATACGTTTATATAAACATACATACATATATATATAGAAGCATATATAAATATATATTTGTATATATAAGTAAGTCACTTTGCTGTACAGTACAAACTAACACAACATTGTAAATCAACTATGCTTCAATAAGAAAAATCAAACTAATTTTAAAATGTGAAAAAGAGAACTGACTGTCAGTTTCAGGAGTGGAAGGGTCAAAATGAGGACAGACCCTCTATGGGCAGAGTGTAGGGCCTCATGCACATCCTCGGTAAGTTCTCCGCCCTCTGCAGGGGGCTCTGTTAATATCTAACCCTGTAACCTACTGGGTCATGTCATAGCAGGAAGGGGGAGTCTGGGCTCCCTTTTAAAGCTGACCACCACTCTCTTCCCATTAACATTAAATCTCTTGGATTAACCCTATGATGTCTACTCTTAATCTTTTCTGCTAAGGTAAGCATCTTTTCTCATGCTTTGGCCACTTTTTCCTCTCCTACATAACTCACTTCAGAGTTCATCTCAGCTGGTAAGGTAGTCAAGGTCAAGGTTACTCCCACACTAATACTGGATTATCTGCCCTCACCTCCCAGCCTCTTGGAGTTTGTGCTGTAAGTTTACAAAGACAGAGAGATGATGAGATTCTCTCACTCTCAGGGATGGTGCTCTGTGTAATAAGCGATAAGTTAATATTGAGCCAGTACAACAAATATGATTTCACAGAAAGATAAATGACTCACCAACACAGCAAGAATACAGTGATCCACAAAGGTGGACCAGAGATCATGGTTCACAGCATTCTCTAACAACATCTAGTTATGTGTTGTGGTTGTTATTGATTTATTTCATTTATTTTATCTTTTTAAAATCTAGAGCACCCCCTCACTGGAATATAAGTTTCAACATCAATTTCATCTAGAAAATGTGTACCTATAGTACACATTGCTTGTGTTTCTAGTTATTCTCTAGTAACAAAAACCTAACATTTCTATAGTCGTTTCTAATTATTTTGTTTTTGTAGAAGAAATTACTGCAGCTGGGTGGATAAAGGGTTAAAAAAAAAGAGGGTTGATTTGTATCTGTGTATATTTATGGCTCCTCTGTAAAGGAAATTATTCCTCTTGCAGTGATGTAAACCCTTAGCAGAAAATGAAGGGGAAATGAAACCAATTTTCAGGAAAAGGTTCAGCAAATTTAGTGCTTGAACTGAGATAAAGTATCATTAAAAAAACACAACTGTCTCAAACACTTAATAAAATGAGATCAAAGTACATAGGAAAAAATATTGAATTATTATTTGCCCTAATTTGAAAAGATGAAAAATCAAAGTTTAAAGCTAATGCTTCAAAACACACAAAATAACATTTATTTCTGGGTTTCCCCTTATTTATAGTGATTATTTGTTGGATAATTCATCCTTTCCTTTAGAGGAAAAGCCCTTGAGGTCAGAAACTGTGTATTCTTTATTGTTGTTTTCCCTGCAAAAGAACAGTCCCTGGCACCCAGGAACTTAATAAGTGGAGAAAATTTTCAACATCACGTTCCCATCAGTGAGTGTACTGACCCCAAACTAAAGTTTTATTGCAATAATTTTGATGGATTCTCTTCACATTAAAACATATACATCAGATTCCCTGGTCCTTCAGTGGCTAAGACTCCATGCTCTTAATGCCCAGGTTCGATCCCTGGTCAGGAAACTAGATCCCATATGCCACAACTAAGAGTTTGAATGCTGCAGCAAAAATCAAAGATCCCACTGCAACTAAGACCTGGCACAGACAGGTAGGTAGGTAAATAAGTAAATTTTAAAAACCCACAGACATAAATGTGCTAAGTCATTCTCTCTCTCTCTATAATGAATCCATTATTTCAAGTTTTCATAGATTCTGTGTTTCTCTTTGATCTCCAGCATCTCATGAAATCTATCTTCACAAAATTTTATATCAATGTTTTATGCCTGTTAGTCATTTGTTTTACCTTCTGAGACTCAGTGAGAAGAGACAGCAGTTTCATTTTTAACCTTGTTGCAGACGATAAAACCAAAGCTCCTTGTCCTAACAAAAGCAAACAGGAGTAGTAAGTAAACTTGGAGTGATTTTCATATCATGCAGGTAACTGCTTCCTATGTTTTTGCAAAAGGCTGTGTTTAGACCTTGGAACATCTATGTGCACAGTCAAGGGTAAGTAAGTTGCCTGAAGACAGGCTCAAAAAGTTAACTGATGGACAAGTAAAAATAAAAAAGAATTGGATATGGAGTTACAACTTTGAATGGAACCTATCATTTACATTTATTATAAACCACATTGTAATATCCATCCACACTGTATCCATCAGAAATGCTGGGTTGGCTGAAGCACAAGCTGGAATCAAGATTGCCAGGAGAAATATCAATAACCTCAGATATGCAGATGACACCACCCTTATGGCAGAAAGTGAAGAAGAACTAAAGAGCCTCTTGATGAAAGTGAAAGAGGAGAATGAAAAAGTTGGCTTAAAGCTCAACATTCAGAAAACAAAGATCATGGCATCCAATCTCATCACTTCATAGCAAATAGATGGAGAAACAGTGGAAACAGTAGCAGACTTTATTTTGGGGGCTCCAAAATCACTGCAGATCATGACTGCAGTCATGAAATAAAAGATGCTTACTCCTTGGAAAAAAAAATTATGACCAATCTAGACACAATGTCAAAAGAAGAGATATTACTTTGCCAACAAAGGTCTGTCTAGTCAAGGCTATGGTTTTTCCAGTAGTCATGTTTGGATGTGAGAGTTGGACTATAAAGAATGCTTACCACTGAAGAATTGACGCTTTTGAACTGTGGTGTGGGAGAAGACTCTTGAGAGTCCCTTGTACTCCAAGGAGATCCAACCAGTCCATCCTAAAGGAGATCAGTCCTGAATGTTTATTGGAAAGACTGATGTTGAAGCTGAAACTCCAATACTTTGGCCATCTGATGCAATGAGCTGAGTCATTTGAAAATTCCCTGATGCTGGGAAAGATTGAAGGCAGGAGGAGAAAGGGATGACAGAGGATGCGATGGTTGGATGGCATCACTGACTCAATGGAGATGAGTTTGAGTAAACTCTGGGAGTTGGTGATGGACCAGGAAGCCTGGTGTGCTGCAGAGCATGGGGTTTCAAAGAGTCAGACACTACTGAGCAACTGAACTGAACTGATTATCCATCTTAATATTCACAATTGTCTTAATCCAACCAATGGGCCCTTATTATTTTGTGTTAAGAGGAACACATCTGAGTTTACAGTTATGTAAGTTTTAAATGACCACACATACAATAAATTAAAAAATCAGAGGAGACTTTCCTGGTGGCCATTAAGACTCTACTTCCATTGCAAAGTCTAATCCCTGGTCAGAAAACTAAGATCCCACATGCTATTGGCATGGCCAAACAGTACATAAAATTTCAAGAAAAGTTTAGTGTTTCAGCTTCAGCTTTAGATGTTCCACTTCAAAGCTCATGGTTTTAATCATTACACAATCTCCCATTAAGAAACTTTGATGCTAATTAAAAATCTGTCCTAAAAGTCAGTTCTTACAACAGGCTGTAATTCACAGCACTTTTCTGAAATGACTTTTTTGTACAGAAATGTGTGCTGACAGCCATGCCTCAGCTGAAGAAGCTATGCTTGAATCATTAGTTACTCTGTCATGTCCAACTCTTTGCAACCCCACAAACTGTAATCCACCAGACTCCTCTGTCCATGGGATTTACTAGGCAAGAACACTAGAGTGGGTAACTATTCCCTTCTCCCAGGGATCAGAACCCAGTCTCCTGCACTGCAGGCAGATTCCTTACCATCTGAACCACCAGGGAAACCCACACTTGAATTAGACACTTATCAACCTGGCTGCTGGAAAAGGCACTGGTAACCCACTCCAGTACTCTTGCCTGGAAAATCCCATAGACAGAGGAGCCTGGTAGGCTGCAGCCCATGGGGTTGCTAAGAGTCGGACACGATGGAGCGACTGCACTTTCTCTTTTCACTTTCATGCATTGGAGAAGGAAATGGCAACCCACTGCAGGGTTCTTGCCTGGAGAATCCCAGGGATGGGGGAGCCTGGCGGGCTGCCCTCTATGGAGTCGCACAGAGTCGGACACGAATGAAACGACTTAGCAGCAGTGGCAGCAACTTGGCTGCTCACAGACCAGCGCTCTCTGGATCCTGCCCAAAGTACTTTCTTTGTCAGAGTTTTGCCTGTTTTGTATGATCTGCCTTCCTTAGTAAGAGACCCTCTCTCTCAACCAACTTGTCTCTGGGAATAAAGTGATCTTGTCCCACAGAAGCAAGAGAAAAATCCAGGGTTTTGACAATAATACCAGGGTTAAGAGTCATAGGAAATATGGCCCATGTTAGGATAACCCTTCTCTAGGAGTTAGGATCCAATGTTTTACCATATTCTATAACACTTTTCTTTCAAATTAGATCTGTCTGAAGAAAGGAAGATTTATCTCTTAGGAAGAAAGATGCTAACAGGTTATTAAATTATAAAACCAAACCTATTTAATTTGAAGCCTGAAGACTGGGTTTAGATATTCAGATCTAGAGCAAATCACTTACATTCTCTAGGTCTTGGCTTCCTTTTCTGCAATGAAGAAGCAATAAAGTCTCCTTCTCAATGTGGCTCGAGGCTGGAATGAAATAATATACCTGAAGGTGTTTTTTTAAACTTTAAAGAGCTAAGCAAATACATTACCACTGTAGATAAAAGCTTTATTGGTATATTATTCCCAGTGATACTTTACAAATGTACTCCAACATGTTCCGTTCTAGGAAAGTAACAGATATTGTGAATTCTTGACAATTGTTTCTTAATCTGTTCAAACTTGAGCAGGATGTGGGTGTGTTCTAGAGAACACTTTATTTTTCCACAATTTTCACATTTGGAAAACTGCAAAAGAGTTATGGAAAACTGGAGGGGCTCACATGCTGTTTTAAACTAAACTGTCTGACAAAAAATGAAATAAATGTAAACCACTTGTCAGGTTGCACTGTTCAAACAGAAATTAAGATGTTCCTTCTTAAAAGCGAGAGTGCACACTGACTTATGAAGACAACAGCTCTATATTTTTACCTCAGTCTTGTTAGTTGAAACATTTTCTTAATAGTCCATAAGCACTAATTATTTGCAGTGTCATATGCAGTTGGTTTATTTACTAGTTTATATTGGACTCCTGGTCCTGCCACCCGGAGCTCGTGCGGGTGTGAGGGGCCAGTCTCACCGCTGCCCACCACCACGCATGGTGTTGGGCGCTGGGCCCGCCTCGCCTGTCTCAGGGCACCCAGGAAACAGGAGGCAGTGATGCTGAGTCTGGCAAGCAAGCTGAAGCAGGATGACGGTCTCCAAGAGTCCCAGGCGTCAGCCACAGCCTCTGACTGCACTCGGCAGGTGTCTGTGAGGGACCGGCGGCTTGTGAAAGAGGTTGTAGAACTTGAAGCTAACTTACCTTGAACATGTAAAGTGCATGTTCCTGATCCAAACAAGCTTCATTGTTTTCAGCCAACTGTCACCCCAGGTGAGGGTTACTACCAGGGTGGAAAACTTCAGTTTGAAACTGAAGCTCCTGATGCATGCAACATGGTGCCTCCCAAAGTGGAAATGCTTGCCCAGGACCTGGAACCCCCAACATCACAGAGACGGGCAAAGATATGTCTTTCAGTTGACTGAAAGAACATTCGATTGATACCACTGGCTGGGCTCCCATGAGGACACTGAAGGCTTTTGTTTAGGGATTAAACTCTTTGTTTACTGACCTGTGGAATTTTGATGAT
The DNA here is from genome assembly GCA_917880005.1 of Nanger dama. Lineage (NCBI taxonomy): Eukaryota > Metazoa > Chordata > Mammalia > Artiodactyla > Bovidae > Nanger > Nanger dama. Next base: position 3,808,354 of record CAKJTW010000105.1, on the reverse strand, counting down.
CCACTGACTATCCAAGCTGTGGGACATCATTTGCGGGTCAAGAAGGACTTTCAGCATCAAGCGGAAGACTACATTAAGTGCTGCGCCAGATGATAGGAGGAGAGGACTGCAGGGCCCTGGGCTGAGCCTGAGAAGATTGTCTCCACCTGAAATCAGAGGGAGCCTCCCCAGTCCCGCTAGGTCTTCCGAGTCCCATGACCACGTCCTGAGGAAGAACCTCTTCACGACCGCCCACTGTAGCCAGACAGTTCCACATAAATGCAGCCAGAACTTGTGTCTAGGGTTCTACTGTTTACCTTAATGTGTTTACTTTCTTTGAAAGCGGACTGTATAGGCTATTGATGGGAATGAACTCAGCGGCGAGGCTAAGGCCGCGGCTCCCCTCCCCTAGTCAGTCCCGCGCAGGTGACGCTCATGACGTGCTCCGTGTAGCTCGCAGATAGGCCAGCGGAAACCCGCTGCAAACTGTGATTGGTGCGAAGCCTCTTAGCTCCGCCCAGAATGTCCGTCCCGCCAAGGTTTCCTGAAGCTTCCCAGACTGCAGAGTCAGTCATTCACTGCAGATCTCTTACTGAAATGCATATTTTATTTTTTGTAATTTGTACAATTTAATGCTTTTTTTCTATTCTCATTTAGTTTGTATTTTTATTGTATAGAGCAGACAGAGAAGGGCATGGCAACCCACTCCAGTGTTCTTGCCTGGAGAATCCCAGGGACCGGGGAGCCTGGTGGGCTGCCGTCTGTGGGGTCACACAGAGTCGGACACGACTGAAGCGACTTAGCAGCAGAGCAGACAGAAAGATGTTGGGTCAAGCAACTATTAAGAAATAGAAAGTATGAAAGGGAAAAAAAGAATAAAAGCTTAAACTGAGTAGAGATATATGTACAAAGTTATTTTATATTGCAAATACCCCTGAAACTTTTATGTTAAATATTCATTTCCCACCCACAGCATTTTTTTTTTTTTTAGAGTCTATGATTTCCTGACACTTTTCAGTTATATTAAAACTCAATCTCAGATTTTCCTGGTGGTCCAGCGGTAAAGAATCCACATGTCAATAAAGGGGATGTGGGTTCCATCCCTAGTCTGGGAAGATTCCCCATGCCGAGGGGTAACTAAGCCTGTGTGTTACAGCTACTGAGCCTGCATTTCGGAGCCCTACAGCCACAACTACTGAAGCCGGCATGCCTAGAGCTGCTGGTCCACAACGAGAGAAGCCACCACAATGAGAAGCCTGCGCTGTGATAAAGAGTAGCCCTCCCCTTGCCACAACCAGAGAAAGCCCACACGCAGCAAAGAAGACCCAGAGCAACCAAAAATAAAAACTTAAAAAAAACCCTCAAAATCGGGTTGGGGAGGGATGGATTGGGAGTTTGGGATTAGCTGATGCCAATTACTGTGTATAGAATAAACAACAAGGTCTTAAGGTATTGCAAAGGGTGTCTATAGTATATATAATATAGTAAGTATATAGTGTATATATATCATAGTATATAAAGTATATAGTATAGTAAGGTATATGTAGTATATAGACATTCACTATCCTGTGATACTTTGCTATATCACAATATTGTTAGCCAACTGTACTCCAATATAAAATAAAAAGTTAAAAGAAATCACAAGTTATAAGGTTTAACTAAGGAGTGAGAGAACAAGGAAACTAATATTTATTAAGCATCTTTTAAAATGGTAGGCATTGTGCTACATATTGTATAAGTTATTTAATACTGAGGACTATGAATTAGGTGTTATTATTTCCAATTTAAAGATTAGATTTATTAAAACAATGAGATATCAATATACGTATCAGAGTGACCAAAGTCTGAGGCACTTTTAATGCCAAGTGCTGACAAGGATGTGGGGCAACAGGAACTCTCAAGTGGTACAGCCACTCCGTGGGTGTCCCAGGTGATGTTAGTAGTAAAGAACCCACCTGCCAACGCAGGAGATGTAAGAGATGTCGGTTCGATCCCTGGGTCAGGAAGATCCCCTGGAGGAGAGTATGGCAACCCACTCCAGTATTCTTGCCTGGAGAATCTCATGGACAGAGGAGCCTGATGGTCTACAGTCCACAGGGTTGCAAAGAGTCGGACACGACTGAAGTGACTAAACCACCACCACCACAGCCACTTGGGAAGGCAGTTCGGCAGTTTCTTATAAACCTACTCCTACCATATATCATCCAGCAATTGTGTTCCTTGGTATTTATACAAATGAATTAAAAATTTATATCCACACAAAAAACCTGCACATGTATGTGTTTAATAGTTTTATTCATAATAGCCCAAACTGGGAAACAACCGAGATGGCCTTCAGTAAGAGATAGGATAAATAAACTGTGGTACATCCAGACAATGGAATGTTATTTGGCACTTAAAAAAGGGTTATCAAGCCATGAAAAAAACATGGAAAAATCATAAATACATATTAATAAGCAAAAGAAGACAATCTGGAAAGGCTACATGTTGTACAATTCAACAATATGGCATTCTGGAAAAGGGAAACTATGGAGACAGTAAAAAGATCAATTTTTGCGAAGGATTAGGCAAGGAGGGATGAATGAATGGAGCACAGAGGATTCTTAGGGTAGTAGAATTATTCTGTATACTGTAATGATAGATACATGTCATTACACATCTTTCCAAACCTATAGAATGTACTGCACCAAGAGTGAACCCTCGTGTTAACTGTGGATTTGAGGTGATAATGATGTATCAATGTAGGCTCATCAATTATAATAAATGTACCACTCTGGGGGGATGTTGATAGTGGTAATGATGTATCAGTGTAGGCTCATCAGTTATAACAAATGTAATGTTGATAGTGATAATGATGTTATCAATGTCAGCTCAATGATTATAACAAGTGTACCACTCTGGTGGGGAATGTTGATAGTGAGGGAAGTTGTGCATGTGTGGGAACAGAGGGTATCATGTACTTTCCACTCAGTTTTGCTGTGAATCTAAAACTGCTCTAAAAAAATAAATTCTATTTTTAAAGAGTGTGTGCATGTTCAATCACTCAGATGTGTTCAACTCTTTGCAACCCCATGCTGTAGCTCTCCAGGCTCCTCTGTCCCTGGGATTATTTTAGCATGAATATTGCCAAATGGAGTGGGTTTCCATTTCCTTCTCCAGGAGATCTTTCTGACCCAGGGATCAAACATGAGTCTCCTGCGGCTCCTGTATTAGCAAGCAGATTCTTTACTGCTGAGCCAGCATGCCCTCAAAAGAGCACACACTTCCCCCAAATATGAGGCTCTACAAGTTTGAAAATTCACCAAGTCAGAACCCTTCTGTAATACCTAACTTTAGTTATTAACAAGCCATTCTTCTGCTTCCTAGGGTTGGCAGGCTATCTAGATTTCCCTTAAGCATGCTACTGGATTAAATGGTTCATTTTGAATTTTCATCTGATTATTTTTTTTACTGCAGGGCATTCAAATGGATGATTATTGCCATAGTCTTGAAACAGAAAGTCAAAATTACTTTTCTTAAAAGTAAATAAATATCAAAACCCAAAACAAAATAAAAATATCCTGTGATACACCACAAGGAGAAGAATATTAAAAAGAATGTATACACACACACACATAACTGAATCATTTTGCTGTACAGCAGAAATTTAGACATTATAAATCAACTATACTCAATAAATTAAAAAAAAATCTCAATCTGATCCAATCTTAAATGTAAACCTCCAATTTCAAATCTGATTTAAACCATCTCTCCCTTACCTCCTGGATATCCCCAATCCCATGGTAGCTGATCTCCAAAGATGGCCTTAAAGCACCACACCCTTCATTGTCTCCCCTATACTGGATGTGAGCTGGGCCTTTTCTTTTTTATGTAATTTTTAAAATTTAGTTTTGGCTGTCTTTGCTGGGTCTTTGTTGCTGTGCTGGCTTTCTCTAGTTGGGGCAAGTAGGGGCTCTTCTCTAATTGCAGTGTGTGGGCTCCTCATTGCTGTGGCTTCTCTTGTTGCAGAGCACAGACTCTAGGCTATGGGCTTCAGTATTTGCACCACGTGGGCATTACAGCACAGGCTCAGTGTGGTGCATGGGACAGCTGCCCCAAGGTATGTGGGATCTTCCTGGACCAGGGATCGAATCCGTGTCCCCTGCATTAGCAGGTGGGTTCTTTACCACTGATGCACCAAGGAAGCCCTGAGCTGGGCCTTAGACTCCTATTAATCAGCAGAAAAGGCTGCTGTGCCAGTTCTGAGTCTAAGTCAAAAGAAGGCCTTACAACTTCTTATTTTGCATATTTGGAGGCCCTGAGCCATTAAGTAGGAAATCTGGTATGTTAGCATGTCATGTGGAGAAACCAGGTGGAGAGGGATAACCCATAGTCCTCGCTGAGCCCAGTTTTCTAGGTGTCTCTGCCGAGAGGCCAGATGTGTAAATGGGACACCATGGGCAGGAAAGCCTAGACAGGGCTGCAGGCGACTGTAGCTCCAGTGATCTGCTCATGGAGCAGAAGAATCACTACCCAGATGAGTGCCGTTGACCCTCAGAAGCAAGCGAGGAAAGCCACTACATCCTGGGATGGTTTATTACACAGTAATGGGGAACTGGAACATTTCTTATGCCCATATCTATCTGGCTGGGGAGAGGGACATGACTTTTCTCTTCACCTTTCTCTTCTTTTTCTAGGTTTCTGTGTTGGGGACTGCTAAGAGGGGTGAAAACAGGGATGGTCTTTGCTCTTAACTGCTCCCACACCAAGTGATATGCTGGAGTTGGCCTAAACCAGATTGTTTGAGCCAACTGTTAAATTTTTAGGAATTTTATGGGCCAAATGTTACAAATGCCACCATTGAAGATTAAATTACATAAAATGATAATAAAATAAATTATACTAGAAAAGAGGCAATAAATACTCAAGACTTGCCATCTCCTCTCTTACTGTGGGCATAGCTGCCTTCCTGTCTCATTTTGCTATCATCTATCATGTCTTTAAGATTACTGACGTGTCTTGCACGTGTCTGGTGGAGATGCCATACAGCCACGTGCTACTGTGTTCATTCTTTCCAACCTCACAATCAGTGAGTGATGTCATGTCAGTAGCTTAGAATCAGCCATGGCGGGAATCTTTATACCATGGAAATGAGCAAAACATTAGAAATCAGTGATTTTTCCCTGTGGATTAAGCTGGTTGTTAACTTGGAATCCTCTGTTATATGTATTAATATATAGGTCATCTTTGGTCCATCCTGGCTAGTGGGTGATGCCTTCCCTAGGGAAGGCAGGAAAATGTTAACCCTCTATGAGTTTTTGAAGGTGTCCAATGAGACCTTCAGAGAAGGCAATGGCACCCCACTCCAGTACTCTTGCCTGGAAAATCCCATGGGCAGAGGAGCCTGGTGGGCTGCAGTCCATGGGGTCGCTAAGAGTCGGACATGACTGAGTGACTTCACTTTCACTTTCATGCACTGGAGAAGGAAATGGCAACCCACTCCAGTGTTCTTGCCTGGAGAATCTCAGGGACAGGGGAGCCTGATGGGCTGCCGTCTGTGGGGTCGCACAGAGTCGGACACGACTGAGGCGACGTAGCAGCAGCAGCAGCAGCAGTGAGACCCTAATGCTGGAAAAGATTGAGGATAGGAGGAGAAGGGGGCAACAGAAGATGAGATGGTTAGATAGCATCACTAACTCAATGGACATGAATTTGAGCAAACTCCAGGAGAGAGTGAAGGAAGGGGAAGCCTGACATGATGCAGTTCATCGGGTCACAGAGTCAGACACTACTTAGCAACTGAACAACTACAGCAAATGAGACCTGCTATTATTCCAGCTCCTCACCTGGGAAGTTTTTGACCCACCTCCTCATTTTGGCCCATAGAAGAGCACCTCTCCACTTCTTGCTACTAGTTCCTTTGGCCAGTGCATAGCCTCTGTTTGGGAGAAGGCAATGGCATCCCACTCCAGTACTCTTGCCTGGAAAATCCCATGGGCTGCAGTCCATGGGGTCGCTGAGTCAGACACAACTGAGCGACTTCATTTTCACTTTTCACTTTCATGTACTGGAGAAGGAAATGGCAACCCACTCCAGTGTTCTTGCCTGGAGAATCCCAGGGACAGCGGATCCCAATGGGCTGTCGTCTGTGGGGTCGCACAGAGTCAGACATGACTGAAGCGACTTAGCAGCAGCAGCAGCAGCCCCTGTTTGTAGAACACAATAGATCAAGCCTGTCATCTTCCTGGATGTCCATCTGACCCACCAGATAAGGCTGGGCTGCAGAGTCGCACAAGACTTAGTGACAGACTTTCACTTCAAAGATAAAAATTATGGTCGTCTGGATAAAGAGTTTACTGTTAGTCTAAGTAATCACGAGTGCCTTGAGTTAGGTTCCCTGGGAAGTAAGTTCTGAGATGAAGCTCAACATATAGAAAATTTATTAAGGCTGAGGGTTAAAGATGAAGAAAAGTTGGGCAGGAGGAGAAGTTGAACTGAGGAACAGTCACATAAGAACTCTCCTTACACTGTGAGACACTTGGAAGCTGGAAAGGCCCTTCAGACTACATGCAGTCAGCCCAATGGGGCACATGACCTTGGCCAGGGGGCCCTCTTCAGTTGAGGTAATTCTCAAAGAGAGCAAACCATCAACAACTTTGATGGTCAGTTGTTGTAGCATAAATCTTTCCATCTTGAAGGGAGGATCTGGCTGTGCCACTGCATACACGACAGACATTCCTTTCCTGGTGCAATCTACTAACTTTGCATGAATTCTGGGGCCAGTTCCTCAGGATTCTGGTGAGCCTCTGAGGGGGACAGCGAGTGAGACAAACGACACCCCCACCACTGTAGTTAGCCTGGAGGCCACACATGATATTCACTCTCTCCCTCCTTGGCTAACCATTCAAAATTCCCTTCACCCTCAGCTAGTGGCTCAGCTGGTCTTTGGGGTTTCCTTAAGCAGAAATTCAGACTCTCATCACTGAGGGGGTTTAGTCCCCTTTCTTAGGCTGTGGCTACACCATCTATGATGGGTACATGTTGATGAGTACCATACTTTGGTGACAAAATACTAAGAGCAGTCCAGATGGACTACTTGGATGCCAAACATAAGCCTCTCTGCCCAGTCTGGGTAATGGCAGGTCTTCCTTCTCGTGACTGGTGATCAAGGCAGATTACCCCTGCAAGGCCTTTGACATGAGTTTCCTGAAGTGGTTGGGTGGCAGGTGTAGGTTAGAATATGGTGGGATTCTCACAGGCGTCCTGGTGCACAGGATCCCTCTTTAGGATCCAAGGTCTAGGCTATGGCCGTACCACCCTGAATGCGCTGGATCTCAAGTGATCTTGGAAGCTAAGCAGGGTTGACTTTGGTTAGTACTTGGATGGGAGGATCCAAAGTCTCAGCTCACAGAAGTCAACTTAGAGGGACTGGAGAATGAATTCCCTAAGAGAATGCTGGAAAGTGCTGTTTAGCCAGAAAGTAAATCGATGAAGACTTTGTTATACATCCTTTGCTCTGTATCACAGTGTTAGGTAAAGATAGAATTTTTACTCTACATTGAAATGACAAGTAGAGTATATGAATAATGAGACCCAATTCCTAAATCATTTTTAGCTAGCAAACTACTAAATAGAAAATAAATCAGTGAAGTAGTCAGGATTACTGAGAAATTTCTTAGACATAAATTTCAGAGAGGATAAATCAGAACATTTGGAGCCAGGAAGTTGGGGATTAGTTCTTCCTTTAGACCCTTACTGATTGACTAAGGTGGCCACATGTGGGGTTTGGGAGCCTCAGAGAATTTTCTGACAGCTAGGAGAATAAGGCTGGGAAGTCAAGCACATTAGGTACATTTCTTGATATTTGCAACACAACCCAAGATTTAATTATCACTAGGCCCTACATTTGTAATTCTTTCGGACCCACCTTAATGCGCAACTCTGCTTTTTTCCTATTTTAGTCTTAGTAAGGAGAAAGCTGATCTTCCTGGTGGCTCAGACGGTAAAGCGTCTGCTTACAATGCCTACCATGTGGGAGACCCGGGTTCAATCCCTGGGTCGGGAAGATCTCCTGGAGAAGGAAATGGCAACCCACTCCAGTATTCTTGCCTGGAACATCCCATGGATGGTGGAACCTGGTAGGCTACAAGTCCATGGGGTCGCAAAGGGTCGGACATGACTGAGCGACTTCACTTCACTCACTTAAGGAGAAAGCAGAGCTTCCTAAGGGACTCAGTGGTAGAGAGTCCACCTGCCAATGCAGGAGACGCAGAAGATGCCTGCCAGTGCCTGGGTGGGAAGATCTCCTGCAGAAAGGGCGGGCAACCCCCTCAGGGATTCCTGCCTGGAAAATCCCATGGACAGAGGGGCCTGGTGGGCTACACTCCATGGGGTTGCAAAGATTAGACAACCTAGCAAGTAAACAAAAACAACAGAGATCAACAGCATCTGCCTTCCCACACTCTACAGTCTTTTCCATGCCAGCACAGACACTAATATTAATACTAAAACAAACAGATACTGATAATAGATACTGATAAAGATGATTTAGAAATTGGGTCTCATTATTCATATACTTCACTTGTCATTTCAAGATCGAGTAAAAATTCTGTCTTTACCACAGATGTATAATAAAGTCTTCATTGATATACTTTTTAGGCTAAATCTGTATTGAGGCTTCCTCATGTACATAGCTAAGCCATGTACACATATCACCACTATTAGTCATTTTGGACACAGTAAGATGAAAGTGAAAGTCGCTCAGTTGTGTCTGACTCTTTGTGATCCCATGGACTAAACAGTCTATGGAATTCTCCATTCCAGAATATGGAGCGGCTAGCCTTTCCCTTCTCTCAGGGGATCTTCCCAACCCAGGGATTGAACCCAGGTCTCCCAACCCAGGGATTGAACCCAGGTCTCCCAACCCAGGGATTGAACCCAGGTCTCCCACGTTGCAGGTGGATTCTTTGCCAGCTGAGCCACCAGGGAAGCCCCACTATGAAGACCTCGTTATGATTTTTATTTCACAAACAGGACACAGAGGCATAGGATGTCTGGGAGAGATGATTAATACCAGAAGGGAGAGGAGAAACAGGAGAGCTGTGAGATTTCTCTTGTGTCCTTTGCTGCTTTTCATATAGCTGTCACACCCGTTCTTTTGCTCTAGTGATTACAGTTTTCAAATAAAAAATCAGGACACAGGGCTTTAAGCAATGCTTTCTGTGCCACTGGAGGGAAACAGAGGCAGCCGGTACTGTGCATCTGAGGAAGCGTGGAGGCAGGTGCTGCTGTCCCACTTCGTCTACGTGACTGGGCACCACCACCTGGGAGACTCTGGACAAGGACCCCTATCTCTCGCCACCTGGTTTCCCACTGCAGACTGAGGTTGATGAAGGGTGATTTTCTCCTACGCTATTGGCAGGAATGTAAACTGGTGCAGCCACTATGGAAAAAGAGGACAGTGATTCCTCAAAAAGCTAGAGTTGCCACAGGATCCAACAAGCCCACTCCTGGGCACATATGCAGACGTAATGGTACTTCAAAAAGATACACGCAGCCCTATGCTCACAGCGACACTATTCATAACAGCCAAGGCATGGAAGCAACCTAAACGTCCATCAGCAGATGAATGGGTAAAGAAGAATGTGGTGCGCATATACGATGGAATACTACTCAGCCATAAGAAAGAGGGAAATAATGCAACTGCAGCAACACAAGTGGTCCTGGAGATTCTCATACTAAAAAGTGAAGTCAGTCAGTGGCTCTGACGGTAAAGCTTCTGTCTACAATGCAGGAGACCCGGGTTTGATTCCTGGGTCAGGAAGATCCCCTGGAGAAGGAAATGGCAATCCACTCCAGCACTCTTGCCTGGAAAATCCCATGGACAGAGGAGCCTGGAAGGCTGCAATCCATGGGGTTGCTGAGGGTGGGACACGACTGAGTAACTTCACTTCAAGTCAGAAAGAGAAAGGCAAATATTATATCACTCTTATGTGGCATCTAAAATATGACGCAAATGAACTAACCTATGCAATAGAAACAGACTTGCAGAGAACAGATTTGTGGTTGGCAAGGAGGAGGGAGTTTGGGATTAGCAGATGCCAACTATTATATATAGGATAAACAACAAGGTCCTACTGTATAGCACAGGCAACTATTTTTAATATCCTATGATAAACAGTAATAGAAAATATATAAAAAATTATGCAAAATATGTATAACTGAATCACTTTGTTTTATAGCAGAAATTAACATGACATTGTAAATCAACTATACTTCAATCTAAAAGGTTTTTAAAATTGAAGAGTAGTTTTGAAAATTAGGCACGACAGCCCACACAAAAGACTTGACCTAAGTCGGACAGGATCTGAGCGACTTCACTTTCACTTTTCACTTTCATGCTTTGGAGAAGGAAATGGCAACCCACTCCATTGTTCTTGCCTGTAGAATCCCAGGGATGGGGGTCGCACAGAGTTGGACACGACTGAAGCGACTTAGCAGCAGCAGGAGCCACAATGCCCTAGTTATGTGTGTCAAAATAGTTCTATTTGAGGCTTATAACCCAGTGAGGGTGACATGTGTATGCTGTTTTGGAAAATGCAATGCTCATTGTTGTTGTTCAGTCACTAAATTGTATCTTTGTGACCCCCAGGGACTACAGCGTGTCAGGCTCCCCTGTCCTCCACTGTCTCCCAGAGTTTGCTCAAATTCACGTGCATAGAGCAAGACCTATGGTTGTTCTTTTTAAGCTTATCTGAATTTTGTTCCATTCCTAACTCAGGAGTGTCAATGGTGCTTTTCTTTTATCTTTTCTTTTTCTCTCCTAAGATCTTATTTTCCAGGCCCCCAGAGCTGCTTCTCTGACCATCTGGTGTTTTGACCCAGCTAATAAGATAATGCTTTCTTGTTTGTTTGGATTTCGTGATTTGGTGGCTTCTGTGCTGATTATCTGATTACAGCTCTCATTAAGTACCTTCCCTTTAGCTTGTCAACAAACAAGTTTTTCCACTTACAAGATCATCCAAATAATTAGTTGGACATTCTTGAGCCTGAGGCAAAGATTTTAGATCCCTGAACTCATTTTCCTCCTCAGTGTTAGTCAGTCAGTCAGACTTTCCGATCTCATGGACTGTGGCCCACCAGGCTCCTCAGTCCATGGAATTCTCCAGGCAAGAATACTGGAGTGGGTAGCCATTCCTTTCTCCAGGGGATCTTCCTGACCCAGGGACTGAACGTGGGTCTCCTGTATTGCAGGCAGACTCTCTACTGTCTGAGCCACCATAATTATGGTCATTTTGTCTCCAGCTAAATTCAGATTTAGGAGCGCTACCTCTTGGCAGTGTGGTGGCTGTCATTTCTGATTTGGGAATCTCTTTCTGGATAGTGGGGCTGCTCACTATATGGAGGCTCCTTGGAGGGTCAGCCAGACCCTTGGGACCCACCTCCTGGGCATCACTGTTGCCCCTGCACTTTCTACCTGCTCGGAAGGGCTCCAGGCTTGGGGTGTAAGGTTCTGTCATCACTGTCTTGAAATCCTTCATAATCTTATCCTTGAATTAGTGTTTTGCAAGTGAAGTCTAATGGGATCACAGAGGATGTGATGGTGTCTTGGAGCCTGTGTGACACACAGTCCCTTTTCTTGCCATGTCGCTGCTTCCCCAGGACACTTTCTTCCCTGCCCACGCCCGTGCCTTGGTCCAGTGACCACTATTCTCTTCTGGCCTCCAGTGGGGCTGGGTGCAGGTTCTGGGACAGTCGGAGGCAGCGCCATGTGCTGAGCTGCAGGGAGGGGGGGCGCGATTGGGAGTCCATTGTGGTGAAGGTCTGCACTTGAGCTGTCATTGACTTGGGACTGAAGGAGTACTGTGTTAAGTAGCAGATGGTGGCTCGGAAGGTAAAGAATCCGCCTGCAGTGCAGGAGACCTGGGTTCGACTGCTGGGTCAGGAAGATTCCCCCGGAGGAGGGCACGGCAACCCATTCCAGTATTCTTGCCTGAGAAATCCTATGGACAGAAGGAGCCTGGTGGGCTACAGTCCATGGGGTCACAAAAGAGTCAGACACGACTTGGCGACTAAAACAACAATGGATACATATAGCTGATTCACTTTGCTGTACAGCAGAAAATAAAACATTGTAAAGCAGCTATACTCCTATTTTAAAAATCAATGAAATATTTGCTGTCCTGTTTCTAGACCTATTTTCCACATATTTTCTATGATACACTTAAATAAACTATAGTGTGTGACTCAGTCACACCCGACTTTTGCAGCCTCCTGGACTGTAGCCCGTCAAACTCCTCTGTCCATGGGATTTCCCAGGGAAGAATACTAGAGTGGGTTGCCATTTCCTACTCCAGGGGATCTTCCTGACCCAGGGATTGAGTCCATGTCTCTTGCATCTCTGGCACTGGCAGGCAGATTCTTGACCACTGCACCACCTGGGGAGCCCAAATAAACTATAGCGTAGTATTGAATCAGAACATCTAATTGCCATTCCAGTGAATGGCACAGCTACTGCGGTCACGGCTTTGGAGTTGTGATTGCCCAGTTCAACAGAGCAAGGTGGCAATTCCCACAGGAAGGAGGTTCTGGTTCCTCTCTAAGTCTGAGTAAGTAAATATTTGTGTTCAATTTGATGCAGGTTCTCCCCAGGGAAGCCAAGCTGGGTGGCTGAGTTTGACCTGCCAGGAGAGGGTTATCATGAACTTTTGCTTGTTTCCTCCTCCTCAAGAAAATAATCGCTCTGGACAGTCCCATTCAGGGTTGCTTACACTAGCTGCCCAAGTGAAAAGTGTCACTGAGCCTGGTGTAGAAGCTTTTAATGTCACACAATCTCTCCCAAAGAAATTAAAAGCAAGCTGTTCTCTTTTTCTGTGTTACCAAATCGGTTCCTCTTACAAAACATATTAGCTAATGTCTACTAAACGGCCTTGAGAAAGACATCCAAAGGTCAGAAAGCCACTGTGGCACCTGAGTCCCCCTGGATCTAGTTCAGAAAACCTGGATTCTAACCCCTGCCCTGTTATTTACACTGAGTTGTGGAGAGGAAAAGATGACATATGAGAGCCTGGCAGAGTCCGGGACACAGGAGGTAGCTAATAATTGTTTGTTATGAAAGGGTATGAAAATCACTTGTAGGTCCTTTAAAACTCTCATTTAAGTTCTTATTATCAACCAGAAGGGAAGGAGCGATGTAACTTTATAATTTGAGCAATATCATATTTAGGATGAGAGTGTATTTGAGCTCATTTAACTGCATGTGGCTTTGTGAGATGTTAGTGCCCATTTTGTCATCCTCTGTACAGATGTCTCAGGCAGGACAGTGTAGAGTGGGCTTCCCACCTGGAAGTTTCCATCTGCTGTGGGTTCAATAGCCTCTCCCTCCAGAAGCCATGTGACAATGAGTTCTCTGTGGCTCCCAGGGTGCTCAGCAAAGACATTCCTACCCCTTCACCAGCTGTGATTCGTCACTCAGCAGCAAGTAGAGGGTATGTAAACCCAGTGTAAACGGCCACTGGACATCAGGGATGTCACAGAACTGAGAAAGTGAGCACGGTTTCTTTTAGAAGTGTTAGGGGTTTCAGGTCTTAAGTGTTTTAGGCAGTAGGGTGCTATATACAGTCAAAGTACTCAAGTTAAAATTGCCAAGTATGGAAGCAACCTCAGTGTCCATCAACAGATGAAGAAGCTGGCATGTGTGTGTGTGTGTGTGTGTGTGTGTGTGTGTGTGTGTGCATGCACACACTTAGTTGATTAGTCATATCTAACTATTTGCAATCGCGTGGACTGTAGCCCACCAGGCTCCTCTGTCCATGGCATTCTCCAGGCAAGAACACTGGAGTGGGTGGCCATGCCCTCCTCCAGGGGATCTTCCCAACCCAGGGATTGAGCCATGGCTTCTGCATCCAGGTGGATTCATCTGAGTCACCAAGGAAGCCCAGGAATACTGGACTGGGTCGCCTGTCCCTTGTCTAGGGGATCTTCCCCACCCAGCAATTGAACTGGGCTCTCCTGCATTGCAGGCCAATTCTTTACCTGCTGAGCTACCACATATATGTGTATCTGTGTGTGTGTGTATATATATGCTGCTGCTGCTGCTGCTGCTAAGTCGCTTCAGCCGTGTCCGACTCTGTGCAACCCCATAGACGGCAGCCCGCCAGGCTCCCCCGTCACTGGGATTCTCCAGGCAAGAACACTGGAGTGGGTTGCCATTTCCTTCTCCAATGCAGGAAAGTGGAAAGTGAAAAGTGAAAGTAAAGTCGCTCAGTCATGTCAGACTCGTAGCGACCCCATGGATTGTGGCCTACCAGGCTCCTCTGCCCATGGGGTTTTCCAGGCAAGAGTACTGGGAGTGGGGTGCCATTTCCTTCTCCAGTATGTATGTATATATGGCTTCCCATCTGCCTGCCAGGGCATGAGACATAAAGACATCAGTTCAATCTCTGGGTTAGGAAGATCCCCTGGAGGAGAGCATGGCAACCCACTCCAGTATTCTTGCCTAGGGAATCCCATGGACAGAGGAGCCCAGTGGGCTATAATCCATGGGGCTGCAAAGAGTTGGACATGACTGAGCGACTAATAGCCATGTACACACACAATGGGATACTACTCAGCCATCAGAATGACTCTGATTTTGTCATATGCAGCAATACAGATGGACTTTAAGGGTATTACGCGAAGTGAAATAAGTTGCTGCTGCTGCTGCTGCTAAGTCGCTTTAGTCGTGTCTGACTCTGTGCGACCCCATAGACGGCAGCCCACCAGGCTCCCCCATCCTTGGGATTCTCCAGGCAAGAACACTGCAGTGGGTTCCATTTCCTTCTCCAAGGCATGAAAGTGAGAAGTGAGAGTGAAGTTGCTCAATCGTGCCCAACTCTTAGCAACCCCACGGACTGCAGCCTACCAGGCTCCTCCATCCATGAGATTTTCCAGGCAAGAGTACTGGAGTGGGGTGCCATTGCCTTCTCCGGTGAAATAAGTTAGAGAAAGACAAATAGTATATGATATCACTTACATGTGAATCTAAAAAATACAACAAACTTGTGAATATAATAGAAAGAAGCTGACTCCCAGATACAGAGAACATACCAGTGGTTACCAGTGGGGAGAGGGAGGTGGGGATAAGGAATTAAGAGGTGCAAACTATTTAGGTATAAAATAAACTACAAGGCTATATTATACAACACAGGGAATATGGACAATATTTTACAATAACTATAAACGGAATAAAACCTTTAAAAATTGTTAATCACTATGTTGTACACTTGAAACTTATATAGTGTAAATCAACTATCCCTCAATCAAAAAGAAAAGGAATTCACAGAAAAGCAGTATGCAAGAAAGCCTCCCAAAACTAAATTTAATAATAATATAGTAAACATTCCATATGGTAAGCTGGAAATCTATTACTTTATAGTGGGTTGAACAAGATTCAGCTGTTTCTGACCTAAAAATTACAGATTCTTGTGATTCTAACAGGGAGGCCTGGTGTGCTGCAGCTCATGGGGTCGCAGAGAGTCAGACTTGACTGGGCAACTGAACAACAGCATGATTCTAGCACTCACATACTTTTACCACATAACACTTTGTTTTTCCTAATCTTGTGGATCAGCTGAACCCAGATGGTAACCATGATTTTAGCATAATTTTAGTATTATGATCATAGACAAGAAACATGACATTGAATTTCTGGCTGTGTTACGATACCTAATATTTCTTTGCTCAGAGGAGGCATTCAAGTCCCACTAGCCGTTGAGTAATTGAAATGGTTTACAGTTTGAAATCCTCACATGGAATAAGTGGTAACTCCGTTTTATATCCAGAATGCCGCTTATAATTTGGCCAGAACCCTCACTGCCTCGCCTTGCCAAATAAGGGATGCTCAGAAAATTGGAAAGTTCTAAGCCATTAACATTTTGAAATGTTCCCAGAGTGATGATTACTCAAGTAAGGGCCCTATGACTCCTGCCTACACACAACAAAACTATTTCCACTTGACTTTGCTACAGATTAAAGAGCCAGCAAAAATGACACCCATATCAGAGAATCATTGCCCCATTAGCCAGTAAAAGCATCAGCCATTTTCAGAACATTAGCCAGCAGGAGCGTTTCTTTGGTGCCAGAGGCTCGGGACCAAAGCAATCTTTGCATTTTCTGTCTGTGACATTTCCTTTCAGAGACAGTAAAGCTTCAACTTCTCTTCCATGCATAAGCACATGTCATTGGTTGTCCCATGTATCCCGCTGATATTATCAGCAAGGTGGAAAGACAAACTGATAGTTTAGCTTCAACTACTGCTCTGCATGAATCAGCAGGTTATGCAGAGATGAAAGACTGCAACGTGCCACCTGGAGACATAAATGTTCAGTTGTTATTTGTGTTGCTGCTGCTGCTAAGTCACTTCAGTCGTGTCTGACCCTAAGCGACCCCATGGACTGCAGCCTACGAGGCTCCTCCGTCCATGGGATTCTCCAGGCAGAGGCCTTTGATAAAAAGCTTCATTATTTTACAGAGGGAGTAAGAGTTCCTGCCTACCAGCTACAGGGAATACTGTGCTCTTCACTCTGTTTTCTTCGGCTTGATTGTCACCAAATGCCTGACCTTGGCTCTTTGTACAGCTGAGAAGATTAGGGAAGGTAAGGAGGCTGAGAGAGTTTTTAAGACTGGGCACAGGTAGAGAAAAGGCCTGACTTCTGTCCCCAAACTTTCATCCTGTAACAGACCCCACCCTCCCTGCCCTGCCTCTGCCAGATATTTGCCAGTGACTGGGCATTTTGATGTCAGAAACAGATTATTTCATTAGAGGGACATCCCAATCAATGTCTTTTTTGTAGTGTGTTTGGGCTTTCCAAAGAAGAATATGTACATAGAGAAAAATAATCATTATACTAGACTCTATTATTTACACTGTACTAACAGGATATAACTGTCTGACCCCAGAAAGTTAACTTCTCTTTGCTTCTATTTATTTATCCCTAAAATGGGGATATGACAGTACCTATTTCAGAGGTGACTGAAAAGATTAAATGAGCTAATATAGGTAAGTCTTCCCTGGTGGCTCAGAGGTTAAAGTGTCTGCCCCCAATGCTCAGGTTCGATCCCTGGTCGGGAAGAACCCCTGGAGAAGGAAATGGTAACCCACTCCAGTATTCTAACAGTGATCAATGAACTATGGTTCATGCGCCAAATCTAGCCAGTAGCCTGTTTGTTTGTTTTTATGATCCACGAGCTAAGACCTTTCTTACATTTTTTAAATGATTGCATTGGAAAAGGCTATATAAGTACCTACACGTAATTGCATTAGAAAATGCTATATAAGTGCCTACACAATACCTTCACTTTTGTCTGTTGCTCCATAAAGCCTACAATACTTACTATCTGACCTTTTTTAAAAAAAAGTTTGCTGACCCTAGCCATAGTACAGTGCCTGGGACACAGTGAATGCTTTCAGAGTACAGTTAAGTTCAGTCGCTCAGTCGTGTCCGACACTTTGCGACCCTATGAATCGCAGCACGCCAGGCCTCCCTGTTCATTACCATCTCTCGGAGTTCACTCAGACTCACGTCCATTGAGTCCGTGATGCCATCCAGCCATCTCATCCTCAGTCATCCCCTTCTCCTCCTGCCCCCAATCCCTCCCAGCATCAGAGTCTTTTCCAATGAGTCAAGTCTTCGCATGAGGTGGCCAAAGTACTGGAGTTTCAGCTTTAGCATCATTCCTTCCAAAGAAATTCCATTCCTTCAGAATGGACTGGTTGGATCTCCTTGCAGTCCAAGGGACTCTCAAGAGTCTTCTCCAACACCATAGTTAAAAAGCATCAATTCTTTGGCGCTCAATCACTCTCTCAATCCCTCCCTCAATCCCTCCCAGCATCAAGGTCTTTTCCAATGAGTCAACTCTTCGTATGAGGTGGCCAAAGTATTGAGTTTCAGCCTCAGCATCAGCCCTTCTGATAAACACCCAGGACGGGTCTCCTTTATGACTGGAGACTCACAAGAGTCTTCTCCAGAACCACAGTTCAAAATCATCAATTCTTTGGCGCTCAGCTTTCTTCACAGTCCAACTCTCACATCCATACGTGACCACTGGAAAAACCATAGCCTTGACTAGACGGACTTTAGTCTGCAAAGTAATGTCTCTGCTTTTGAATATACTATCTAGGTTGGTCAAAACTTTTCTTCCAAGGAGTAAGGGTCTTTTAATTTCATGGCTGGAGTCACCATCTGCAGTGATTTTGGAGCCCCCAAAATAAAGTCTGACACTGTTTCCACTGTTTCCCCATCTATTTCCTATGAAGTGATGGAACCAGATGCCATGATCTTCATTTTCTGAATGTTGAGCTTTAAGCCAACTTTTTCCACTCTCCTCTTTCACTTTCACAAGAGGCTTTTTAGTTCGTCTTCACTTTCTGCCATAAGGGTAGTGTCATCTGCATATCTGAGATGATTCATATTTCTCCCGGTAATCTTGATTCCAGCTTGTGTTTCTTCCAGTCCAGTGTTTCTCAAGATGTACTCTGCATAGAAATAAGCAGGGTGACAATATACAGCCTTGACGTACTCCTTTTCTTATTTGGAACCTGTCTGTTGTTCCATGTCCAGTTCTAACTGTTGCTTCCTGACCTGCATACAGATTTCTCAAGAGGCAGGTCAGATGGTCTGGTATTCCCATCTCTTTCAGAATTTTCCACAGTTTATTGTGATCCACACAGTCAAAGGCTTTGGCATAGTCAATAAAACAGAAATAGATGTTTTTCTGGAACTCTCTTGCTTTTTCCATGATCCAGTGGATGTTGGCAATTTGATCTCTGGTTCCTCTGCCTTTTCTAAAACCAGCATGAACATCAGGGAGTTCACGGTTCACATATTGCTGAAGCCTGGCTTGGAGAATTTTGAGCATTACTTTACTAGCATGTGAGATGAGTGCAACTGTGCTGTAGTTTGAGCATTCTTTGGCATTGCCTTTCTTTGGGATTGGAAGGAAAACTGACCTTTCCCAGTCCTGTGGCCACTGCTGAGTTTTCCAAATTTGCTGGCATATTGAGTGCAGCACTTTCACAGCATCATCTTTCAGGATTTGAAACAGCTCCACTGGAATTCCATCACCTCCACTAGCTTTGTTCGTAGTGATGCTTTCTAAGGCCCACTTGACTTCACATTCCAAGATGTCTGGCTCTAGATTAGTGATCACATCATCATGATTATCTGGTTCGTAAAGATCTTTTTTGTATAGTTCTTCCATGTATTCTTGCCACCACTTCCTATTATCTTCTGCTTCTGTTAGGTCCAGACCATTTCTGTCCTTTACTGAGCCCATCTTTGCATGAAATGTTCCCTTGGTATCTCTAATTTTCTTGAAGAGATCTCTAGTCTTTCCCATTCTGTTGTTTTCCTCTATTTCTTTGCATTGATCGCTGAAGAAGGCTTTATCTCTTCTTGCTATTCTTTAGAACTCTGCATTCAGATGCTTGTATCTTTCTTTTTCTCCTTGGCTTTTCACCTCTCTTCTTTTCACAGCTATTTGTAAGGCCTCCCCAGACAGCCATTTTGCCTTTTTGCATTTCTTTTTCACGGGGATGGTCTTGATCCCTGTCTCCTGTACAATGTCACGAATCTCATTCCATAGTTCATCAGGCACTCTATCTATCAGATCTAGACCCTTAAATCTATTTCTCACTCCCACTGTATAATCATAAGGGATTTGATTTTGGTCATACCTGAATGGTCTAGCGGGTTTCCCTACTTTCTTCAATTTAAGTCTGAATTTGGTAATAAGGAGTTCATGATGTGAGCCAAGCTATTATTCAGAATACAAGCTATTATTAATAATATTTACCACACTATATTATGTCATACCAAACTATACTTTCACACTTGGTAACTTAATTGCTAGCGCTGAGAAGAAAGACCCAAGTGTCAATGGAACACTTCATCTAGCCTGATTTGTGGGCTCATGAGAATCCCTGTTCTCAGTCCTTTTAATTTTTTAAAATTTATTTATTTTAATTGGAGGCTAATTACTTTACAATATTGTATTGGTTTTTGCCATACATCAACATGAATCCACCACAGGTGTACATGTGTTCCCCATCCTGAACCCCCCACCTACCCTCCTCCCCCCCATACAATCCCTCTGGGTCATCCCAGTGCACCAGCCCCAGGCATCCTGTACCCTGCATCAAACCTGGACTGGCGACTCATTTCTTATATGATATTATACATGTTTCAATGCCATTCTCCCAAATCATCCCACCCTCTTCCTCTCCCATAGAGTCCAAAAGTCTGCTCTTACATTTGTGTCTCTTTTGCTGTCTCACATACAGGGTTATCATTACCATCTTTCTAAATTCCATATATATGGGTTAGTATACTGTATTGGTGTTTTTCTTTCTGGCTTACTTCCCTCTGTATAATAGGCTCCAGTTTCATCCACCTCATTAGAACTGATTCAAATGTATTTTTTAGTGGCTGAGTAATACTCCATTGTGTATATGTACCACAGTTTTCTTATCCATTCGTCTGCTGATGGACATCTAGGTTGCTTCCATGTCCTGGCTATTATAAACAGTGCTGCAATGAACATTGGGGTCCACGTGTCTCTTTCAGTTCTGGCTTCTCAGTCCTTTTAAAGGTGCTTTGACACTGAAAAGTTCAAGGAGGGTCATTCAAGATGCAGGCCCAGATCCCAGAGGCAAGATTCTGCCACCCTTACAGATCACCCATTTACTCAAAACTTGGCCGATGGAGCTATGACTATTGCAGCCTACCAGGAAACAGAATTCTCCAGCATTCACAGCTGGACGCAGCAGTGCTTTCATCCCTAAGGCTAAAGGGTACAGGCCTCCTTGGGTTCTCTTAACTGAGTCATTTAAGGGTGAGAACACTTTAAAAATATTTTTTGGCCATTTCACAATTTTAAAGTTTCATCAAGGAAGTCAATTTCTAACTTTCATCTTGCTAGTCAACAGACTACTATTTCCACTTACAGAAAGCCATTTCTGATGCATATGCAAATTTATAAAGCACTGGTCGTTGACCAGGATACAGAGAACTGGATTATGGGCTTCTGGGTCAGAACACTGCTGTGTCATGTGATATAGATTAGCATTTGGGTTACAGTTTACCCCAAGTAATTCTCTATGTCACATTTCATATGCTGAAGTGTTCAAATTATCCATGTTGAAAACTGCCTATTTAGAAATGATACGCTCTGCGTGCTTTTTGTCTAAGTTTGCAAGCTTCTAGAGTTCCATGTACAGCTAATTTCCATGTACAATTGCTACACTATCAATTCACAATGGCATTTATATTTTATTTTAAAAAGAAAGCATGGAAGCATCTAATGATCTTTTGGAAAGCTGGCTGATGATTCTGCATTAAAAATCAAAACCAAACCTGGGACACAAGAGTATATTTTGAAGAACATACTATGTTCTTCTCTGAATAGGAGGTGTTATTATTTCTAAGTATATTTTATCTTCTGACATGTGTGGGCAAGGAGTAAAGGGGAAAGTGGCTGGAGGAAAAAGACAGTAGACAAAGATCTAGTCAAAAAATCAGACAATTAAAATTCCCCGAGCCAGAAAGCAACATTGCAGGAAGAGGGGAGGGTGGATAGAAAGCAGGGGTATTTCACTGATGTAGAAGCTGGCAAATATTTTTTCAAATAAACTGGACTATTTTAGATCAGATATATGCACGCACTCAAGATGAAGATGTAAGACACTAAGGACAGCACATTGTATAGACCTTCGTCTACAGTGGGATTTTCATACGTATCTTCCTTATGGCACACCAAGATTATGAGGTCCTGAGATCAAGAACTCTTACCTCCACAGGCTCCAGACCGGTGTTCAGCTCACCTGTGATGTTCAGCTGTCATTGCTGTTGACAGCTTTCATATGAACATATACGAAGATCGTTTATACGAATTCAGTTGTAATTCTCAGAGCTCACAAGCTCTCTTCTTTTAGACAAGATATCTGGTTTTATTCAGAAGCTACTGGTCATATGATGGAAAGGCATATATGCTACAAAGCTATAGTGGTTTATCTCGCTATACAGTATGAATCATTAAGTCTTTACGATTCATTACTGAGTCTTGAATTTTTCTGAATTCCCATTTCATATGCAGCAAATCAATAGCATCTCCAAATCAAAATCACTTTTTTATATGTGACCCCATCATATTTACAGACCTCCATACATACAGAAAATGTCTCAGCACAATTAGCATCAGCAGTCTCTGTTGGACTTTCTGAAAGATGCTAGCAGGCACAGCTGAGTCACTGACTTGGGGATAAAACACAGGGGTGCTGCACTTCTGGTCCCTGGAGATGAGACACGACAGACAGACAAACAGATGGCCAACCATCTCTGGTGCTGCCTGCCTGACCCCAGGGGTTGACTGCACCTGAGAGGCAGGCCCACAGGCCAACAAGACTGATCCTAGCCAGGAAAATCAATACCCACCGACTCATCTCTTTCACACATGGGGAACTTTAAGCCAAGAGGAGACTGTGGGGATGTGAACACAGGCCAAGCCTTTTCAACTCACAGCCAACTCTCTCCCTAAACACACAAGGCCCTTCACGCTGGCCCCGGCCACATCCGCCGGCCCTTTTTTCCTGCTCCCACTTGGCCAGGCCGAGGCACCCAGGCCATGGCCCCCAGTGCCGGCCACAGTCCCCTCGGGCGTCGATGTGAGTGGTCCCTCGAGGTTCCCAGCAGGTCCCGGTGTTTCTCTCGCAGCTCCTCCAGCCACAGCCAGCACGGCCATGGCTGCCTCACCTGGCCCAAGTTCACACAGCCCAGCCCTTCTTGCCATCCTGCTAAATCCCAGAGCCTGGGATCCTCCAGGAATGACATGGCGAACCAAGGCTGATACTTCATTGAAAATTCAGTCTGTTTTAATCAGCAAGACAGAAGATGGGTGAAGTGGAGCCTCCATCTCCCACCCTCGCTCTCAAGCCAGCCCCTTGGGCCCAGTAATCACTGGGTCACGGGGACCAGCTGGGCTTCTTGCTTCTGACCCATTTCCTGCACATCACCGATTTTCCAGTCCCGAGTTCACTTCGTCTGTCCTCCCAAGTAAGAGCAAAAATGGTAGCCTGGAGCAGGGCAAGCTTCCCTTAGACACCAACCACTCACCACCAAGAAGGGTGCCCCTGAGCTGCCCAGGAAGACAGCAGACCATGACAGATGAGCACCGTGAGTGTCTTGCAGTGCTCCTGACCCCGTTTACGGGCTCTAACTGCAAACCACGCCTCCGCTGCAAGGGTCCAGCCCCACCCTCTATGCTACTCTTCCATGGACTGCCTCACCTGCCCTCGCGGGTCACGGTAAACCGACATCCTGGGATATTTATGGGGCCGGAGCAGAGTCAGGAGGGCCAAGTTAATTTTGCTGCATTCTGACTGCTGTGCTGAAGATGGGGTCCACCCAGGGTGGGCAGATGAGCCTCTGCCAGCTCAGGGTGGCTTACCTGTGGACCTACGGGCTGCAGTAACAGCTCACCAGGAACACCAGAGGGGCAAAAATGCTAGGACAGAGTTCCTCACACACACTTCTTATAAGAAAACCCCAGACAAGCTGAGTGCTACAGTAGCTGACAGCAGTGATCAAGCTTTCCTCCTATAAGGAGCATTTCCCACACAACGAGCCTGAACGCCTGGTTCCTACAAGAACAGCTGAGAGCTATGAACAGAGCTTCACCAGCCACGGGCAACTTTGGCGAGCTGCTTGCAGGTCGTGGGGTGTTTCTGTGCACAGCCACAGGAATACAAAGTCATTCAAGGCTCTTTCCTTGATTCTGCAAGCTCCAGGTAATAAGAACCCATTCAAATCAACAATTCTGTTATATTCTATTCCACTCCAACTAAATGAAATGATGAAAGAGTGTAGGACACTCCTCATCTCCCAAGTGACCTTCCCAAGATGGTTCTGTGGAAGGTTGTTGACACCATGTTGCAGGATTAGATAACTAAGGATCACAAACACCCAAACAACCTTACATTTCTGGTTTCTTTTCTCCGAGGAGCACAACTTTCCGCCCGAAGGGCAGGTCATCTGACGCTGTGGGAGCAAGGGCTACTCTCTCAGCCAAAGGAATGATGCTGGTACCTGTCTCAATGGACCGAACTGAAGATGAAAGTGAAAGTGAAGTTGCTTAGTGCTGTCCGACTCTTTGTAACCCCATGGACTGTAGGCCACCAGGCTCCTCACTTTCAAGGCAAGAATACTGGGGTGGGTTGCCATTTCCTTCTCCAGGGGATCTTCCCAACTCAGGCATGGAACCCAGGTCTCCCTCATTACAGGCACAGGCTTTACCATCTGAGCCTCCAAGGTGGGGGTCCCATCAAAAAATCTCTAACTGAACACACCCACTCTTGAAGGAGAACATCTCTGCTGGCCAGGAGGTAAGGCAGAAAAGCCCAGCACGCAATCGACAGCACTTAATTCAGGGACACATTTTCAGGGAGTGTTGCCAGAAACGCCAGCCTCCTTCTCAAACACATGAGGAATACAAATGACCCGTTGTCTCCAGCTGGGCGGGGTCCCCACAAACCTGAGGCTGCCCCAACCCAGGCCTGAGCCGCCCCCTTCTGGGTTCTCTCTGGCAGGTCCTCTCGCAGGGCAAACCATCAGCCTCGGGCCCCCTCACGTCCGGCCGCCAAGACTAAAGAAACAGAAAAACACCTACCTCCCAGGCCGGGGGCGCTGTGCAGGCGAAGACAGGATGCTGAAAGTGGCTGCTACGGGGTTGTGGGGTCCCCTCCAAAGCGCTCATCTCCGGATTCCCTGGTGGGGGGATGGGGGGGGGGGAGGCTGTCCCGGGCCAGCCTTCCGCGGGATGCTGGAACCAGCAAATCCTCTCCAGAAAGCTCAGGTTCAGTTACTAAAACCTGGCCGAGCCTCGGAGTCACGGGGGCTATTTGTTGTCTGTGCTAGGGGAGGTGGGGCGGCCTGGCTCGCAGACGTGTGAACGATCCCGCAACATCCAGACACGGGTACCACGCGGAAGGCAGGGTGGGAAAGGCAGCTCATCACCTGGGAAAAGGCCGACTCTCATGAAGCTGGTCCCTAGGCAGCGAGACAGGTGATCAGGATCAGCACGTGTAACGAATGGAAGCGAATTAACCCTCGGCTCCTTCCCCTGGGGACCTTCTAAAGCCAGCAGCAGCGCGGTGGGTGCCCCTGGCAGGTTTTGCATCCCCTGCTGGGCTGCGGGCCCTACACAGGGCAGGGAACCTGACCCTGCTTCTCCTGCCGGGCTTCAAATTCCTAGAGAACCTGAGATTTTTCAACCCAAGTTTTCTGGATGTGGGTCCCGCCCCACCCCCACCCCCCACGCGGCTCTTAAACCGAACACGATTTTATTGGTTAAATCATTCATACATGCAGGTGTCTTGATACTTCAATAAAGACCAATGCCGTACAGATTCCTGGATGTGGTTTTGAAGAACCTAGACATGAGAGGGAAACAGGCAGCACAGAGGGCTGCATGCTAACCCAGCCCCCAGGGACTCTTGCTGAGGACACAGGCCCAGGCGGCTCTTGCGTGGCAGGTTCTATGTTAGATTACTTCTTCCGGAAACACACCAAAGCTCCCCTCCCAGTATCTCTTTCAGAGCGATCCTTTTCCGGAAGCTCAAACTCAATCATCTTTTTAGAAAGATACTTAATATTGAGAGGAGGGCGCTCATGTTACCCAGGATCCTTGACCTTGGCCAATCAATAGAAATTGACTAGAGGCCGGGAAGAGGGTGAGAACGAACAACAGGTTCCCTTCCTGTTTCTCTCCCTAGGGAGTGGCGAGCTTGTTCCTTATGTCGGGTAAGGGTAGGCCTGTGTCCAGGAGTCCCGGAAGGAGGAGTGGCTTAGGTGTTTTGCTCACCACTTAGGTGGTGGTGTATGCAGGGGCAGGCGCCTCCAAAGTGGCAATTGGGTTTTTTTGGTCTCTTTGTATCTTTTGGGTCCAGGATTTGCCCCAATTGCAGCATGGAGATAGTTATATTTTGTCTCATATAGTTTCTTTGTATTTTGTTGCTAGAGGAGAAATGTGTCTAGAATGGTCTTCATGGATATCTCTTCTGCACTTGTATAATTTACCAGCCAGAGATGAATTTGAGCAGGTTTATATAGCAACATTTCTATAGATTTTCTCATGCTTTTAAAATTGACCCCTTAAATGTATGCTGCTGCTGCTTCTAAGTTGCTTCAGTCATATCCGACTCTGTGCGACCACATAGACGGCAGCCCACCAGGCTCCACCGTCCGTGGGATTCTCCAGGCAAGAACACTGGAGTGGGCTGCCATTTCCTTCTCCAATGAATGAAAGTGAAAAGTGAAAGTGAAGTCGCTCAGTTGTGAACAACTCTCAGTGATCCCATGGAATTTTCCAGGCAAGAGTACTGGAGTGTGGTGCCAGTGCCTTCTCCATCTTAAATGTATAGACCTCTGAAATATATAGAGGTCTTCCTTGGTGGCTCAGACGGTAAAGAATCCATCTGTAATAAGACGGTTAAGAATCCACCTGTAATACAGGAGACCCAGGTTTGACATATGTGGTCAGGAAGATTCCCCTGGAGAAGGAACTGGTTACCCACTTCAGTATTCTTGCCTGGAGAATTCCATGGAGAGAGGAGCCTGGTGGGTTACAGTCCATGGGAGTCACAAAGAATCAGACACGATTAAGTAACTAACACACTTAAATGAATAGAGACTCTGTTGCTCTTAGCTCTGTCATCTGCCAACTCTAGCCAAAGTGTAGTTTTCTGTGTGCAGGTTTGAGGATGTGTCATTGGGGAGCACCTGTCAGGTAAGGATACCACAAATTCAGCTATTACCCAGTACGTAACACTTTTCAACATTAAATTCTTTTTAAGCTTCTGCCTACCTTTGGTAATTTTTCCAAACCCTGAACTAGTTATTTTAAATAACTGTTCCCAGTTTAAATAATTGTTATTTTCAGAAGGACTTGCTCAAATTCTTTATGCTTCCATTACCCAAAATCCAGCTTGTTCCTTATATGGGGCTAAAATCCAGCTTCTTAATGGCCAATTTTTTACTTTTAAAAATAGGCATGATATGATATCTACCTTATGCTGCTGCTGCTGCTAAGTTGCTTCAGTCGTGTCTGACTCCGTGCGACTCCATAGATGGCAGCCCACCAGGCTCCCCCGTCCCTGGGATTCTCTAGGCAAGAACACTGGAGTGGGTTGCCATTTCCTTCTCCAATGCATGAAAGTGAAAAGTGAAAGTGAAGTCGCTCAGTCGGGCCCGACTCTCAGTGACCCCATGGAGTGCAGCCAGCCAGGCTCCTCCATCCATGGGATTTTCCAGGCAAGAGCACTGGAGTGGGGTGCCATTGCCTTCTCCATCTACCTTATAGGGCTCTTATAAGAATTAAGTGACATAATGTATGCACAAAGCTTAGCATATTATCTGTTACATGATAAGCATTTGATAAATGTGGTTAATATTATTGCTTCTTGTTATTCTTCTCATTCATCTTGGACCCAAGAGTTTTGATTTCAAGTCCATGACTCTGTATGGAAGAGTTACTTGTTAAAGTAACAGAGTTTCAATGCTTTAGTCACTTAAATGGCATTGATTGCAATACAGGTTGTGAAATCTGAATCTGACAATAACCTTCAATTACTGCCCTCTTAGTGCTGCCTTAAAAATAATTTATTCAGTGAAAATATGTAATATGAATTATCATCTTGCCTTAGCTAACATCCTTCTACTGACTTTTTTTAAATCCCTATAAGAACCCACTAACTAGAACTCACTGTAGTATGGGGCTTCATAGTGGTTTAATGATTGCATCAAATTCTTCATATAACAGGAAGTCCTGAGGCGGGTTAGACACCAAGTTTGGCTTAGTAGCCCATGAGTTCCCCACGACTTGGGTTCTTTTTATATTTCCACTCTGCCATGCCTCCTTAAGACCTCCTCCTCTGACTCACGGTAAGATGGCTGCTACAGCCCACATGACATCCAAGAAAAGATGGATGATAGCTTTGTGTTTCTCTCTTAGGAGGAAGCCAGTAGTCCTTCATGGTCTTTCTCTTTTATCTCATCGATGGGAATTAAGTAAGGATGGTAAGAATGTAAATCAGAAGGTTGGTCATGAGTTACTCAACCAACAAAGTAAGACAGCCAGGAATGCTTATTTGAAAAGCCTATATATATATATTTGATTAAAATAAAAATTCAGTTAACATGTGTTTTCCTCAATAACTCCGAATTCATGTACCTTATAATGTACTGCAGCTTTGCTTCCATCTATTCTTTTTGCTTTGTTTGTTTTTATTCTTTCTTTGAAATAGAAGCCTGAAAAACACATAATCTACACCTATTTCTGCTTCTGGTTGAGATATTATAGGCTGTGGCAGGCTATTCTCTCATTGAAACTAATAAAAATAAAATAAGTTGAAAAAATACTAATATTAATGATACTGAGAAGTTATAAAAGTAATGAGGACTAGATAAATAAAATTCCAGAGAGCAAAAGCTTTTCTTCTGCTAGCAGCTTTGTTCCTGGGAGCATCAACAACTTGCTTGGTGGACTGAAGACCAAGCTTTTCCTAGCAGAGAAGGTTTACTGGGGAAAAGAGAAGCCGGCAAGGGACTAGTGTAACATGGGAAAGGAGAGGAGGCCAGAATACAAGCTTAGTTTCCCCTATAGACCATTTGCAAAATTCTGGTTGTGATATGAGTCTGCAGTGCTGGCTGGAAAGGTAGAACACAGTATTCCATTGTCTTATAGTACTGAGGTGGAGAAGGAAATGGCAACCCACTCCAGTATTCTTGCCTGGAGAATCCCAGGAACAGAGAAGCCTGGTGGGCTGCCATCTGTGGGGTCACACAGAGTCAGACACGACTGAAGCGACTTAGCAGCAGCACCAGCATAGTACTGAGAGGGCTTCCCTGGTGGCTCAGATGGTAAAGAATCTGCCTGCAATGCGGGAGACCTGGGTTGAGAAGATCCCCTGGAGAAGGGAATGGCTACCCACTCCAGTATTCTGGCCTGGAAAATTCCATAGACTGTATAGTCCATGGGGTTGTGAAGAGTCAGACATGACTGAGCGACTTTCATTGTACTGAGGAGATCAAGTCCTCCTAGAGGGACATTGTTACACACACATGAATGGCCAAACTATGAACCCATGTGGGATGGGAGACCACTGAGCTCATCTTAAATTTCCAAAGGGAAGTGTAGAAGAACATTAGGAACAGGAACAAACTAGAGCTGAACTGGGTCTGCTCTCAAGTTAGCACTATCTCTGCCTGAACTGAAGTTATCAGTCCCTTACTGTAGTAGCCATGTCTTTTATTTCCTGTATTCTGATGCTTTGACATCTTGGGGCCTTGCTGAGACCCTGAAAGGACTGCCTCTTCCAGAGTTCAGCCAGTTCTTAAGATAATGAAAATTCACCCAGGAGAGCACACCTTTCAAATGTACACTAACAAATCCCACTCCCCCAGTCACCTTCTCCAATGGACTCTTGTACTCTGGGCCACCACCACCTGTCCTGATTATCCCAGGACCAGGTACCAACAACTAGGCACAGCCACTATGCTCCAAAGTCTGCTAAAATTACGCAGATTAGCCGATAAAGCCACTTTACTCTCCCTCACCAGTTCTCTCTTGTAGAAACCTCGATAAAGGGCTCCTGCCACAGCACCCCCTTCCCTCTACTTCCTGAACAACCTGGAACTTCCTTGTGTGGCCCCAGTGCTGTGACGTCCCCCTTCTCTTGGGATCTCTGTGTATAACAGAGCACCTTTTCCATGCTGATCATCTGATCTGTTTTACTTGCCATACCTCAATGATAATAAAGCAGAAAAACGAATTCTATTTCAGTGCATCCAAGGTGCATGCATGCTCAGTCTTGTCCAACACGTTGTGACCCCTCATGAACTGTAGCCCGCCAGGCTCCTCTGTCCATGGAACTCTCCAGGCAATAATACTGGAGTGGGTTGCCATTTCCTCCTCTAGGGGATCTTCCCGACTCAGGGATCGAAAGTGCATCTCCTGTGTCTCTTGCATCGTAGGCAAATTCTTTTTACTGCTGAGCCTTTGGCAAAGCCACAGATATTTTAAAACTCTTGGAACCTCTCTAGTGGCCCAGTGGTTAAGACTTTGCCTTCCAATGCAGGGGCTGCTGGTTCAATCCCTCGTGGGGGAGCTGAGATCCATATGCCTCATGGCCAAAAAAAAAAAAAGCCAAAACATAAAATGTAAGTAATATTGTAACACATTCAATAAAGACTTAAAAAAACAAAAACAATTCCTTATCTAACAGAGCAAAGAGTAAATCCTCCCTGGGGATAAATAACATCATCTGCAATACTTTTACACTGTATCATATACAATAACTAGGCTCCAAAGAAGCAGAAAAAAATGTAATTTATACAGTATTAATCTTAAAAGAATTAATAATTCATTGGAATTAATAGTACACTGGACATAGAAGACAAAAGAATAAATGAAATTGAAGATAAGTCCATAGAGAATATCCAACTGAAGTACAGAGAGCAAAAATAATGGAATACACAGAGCAGAGTGAAAGAGGCATGTGGGGCCCAATCAAAACATTAATATAAAAAAGTAATAAACATAAAATTGGAATCCCAGGACAGGGAGGGGTTTTGAGGAGATAATGGCCAAACATTTTTCAAAACTAATGAAAGACTCATGAGTGAGGGTCAATAATAAATGTTCATTAACTGTGCAATAGATCTATTGTATATACTAATGTAGTAATAAAAAGAATAAGCTATTGTTACTCACAACAATAGGGATAAATTCTATAAACATAATGAGTGAAATACACTCCAAATTCCATTTATATGAAGTTTAAGAATTGAATGGCATCACCGACTCAATGCACATGAATTTGAGCAAACTCTGGGAGATGGTGAAGGATAGGGAAGACTGGCATGCTGCAGTCCATGGGGTCAGAAAGAGCTGGAGATGACTGAGGGACTGAACTGAATTGAAGAATAGGCAAGATAAATCTATGGTGGTAGAAATCAGGTTAATTAACTCTGGGAAGTACTTCCTAAGAAGGGATATAAAGCATCTTTCTGGGAAATATATTACCTTGATCTGAATGGTGGTCACATTTGTATACATGTGTTTGTATTTATGTGCACATACATGTATATTTATATTTGCTGATATGTAAACTTAAGATTTGTGTACTTCATATATATTGTATTTCAAGAAAAACAAAATGAAAAACTAAACCACATTGTCTGAGTTGACGTAAGATTGTGATGGAAACACTGCTGTGAATAATACATATGGAGGAATTACATATTCTTACTGAAACAGATGGCGAGTTGAATAAATGAGATGCTTCAAATAAAAGGAATATTGGAAATGAATTCATTTTAAAATGCCTTCTGGAGCTGAATTAAACATTTTTGTTGGGCCAAGAACTTTCATTTTAGGGATAGGTGAATGAATTACGAATAATTTTGGCAACATAACTTAGTTTGTTGTTTCATAGATAAGCAATAATGTAAACCATTGTACAACTAGAACATAAATGAAAGCTCATCTATAACCTTTTATATTGTGATTTAAGATTCTAAGCGGAAAGTAGGTCAAGTTTGAGGCTGAGAATAAAACATTGTATGTTCTGGCAAAGGGAATGTCAAATGATTTTACCTGTGCTATTTAAAGTGTTCATTTTATAAAGATGATCTCAGGGAATATTTAGAATTTTGTAGAGTGTGAGGAGGAATCAGCAGAAAAGGGCAAGAATTACAGTCACTGAACTGATTTCCTTTGTTCGCAGTTGGGTTAGGAGCATTTTTTTCAGAAATTTCTCTTCCTTCTTTTGAGAGTTGTTGGCCTTCGTGTACACTGATTGATACCTATTAAGGACAAGTGTCAGACAACTACAAATAATCTAAGGAGGATTTGATTCTGTCTTTAATTTTTTTTCTAGAAATGCACATTGTTTCAACTCTTCAACATGAGTGGAGGCATAGTCTGTAGGGTAAATGAAACGCAGGGCCTCTTGTTCAAAAATTTAAAATTTCAAGATGGTGACTACTGCTACTGCTAAGTCACTTCAGTCGTGTCGACTCTATGCGACCCCATAGACGGCAGCCCACTAGGCTCCCCCGTCCCTGGGATCCTCCAGGCAAGAATACTTGAGCGGGTTGCCATTTCCTTCTCCAATGCATGAAAGTGAAAAGTGAAAGTGAAGTCGCTCAGTCGTGCCCAACCCTCAGCAACCCCATGGACTGCAGCCCACCTGGCTCCTCCGTCCATGGGATTCTCCAGGCAAGAGCACTGGAGTGGGGGTGCCGTTGCCTTCTCCACAAGGTGGTGACAGCAGAACATTAAGCCAGAGCTGGAGCCCCGTGGAGTGTGTGGCCCTGGGTGGCTGCACAGGTTGCATGTACATGGAGCTGACTCTGTTCAACACCACAGGGAAAACCTCTGTTACTACAGCCCTGACAGACTCTGCAGCCTCAGCCTCTTCCCACACACTCCAGCCATAAACACTTGGCGTGCAGCTATCACCTTGTCTGTCTGATATATTCTATCTATTTTCACCTACTGACTTCCTTGTGAGAACTGCCCACTCCTACCTCGAGCCATCTCTGACCATGCGAAAGCTGTATTCTTACACTCTACATATTTTATGGCTATTGTAAATTAATTAATTGTATTATTATTATTTTTTCCTCAGCACATAACATGTGAGATCTTAGTTTCCTGACCAGAGACTGAACTGGTGATCCCCCTGCACTGGGGCGGGGGCATGGAGTCTTAACCACTGGCTCACCAGAGCAGTCCTGTTCATTACTATTTTTGTTCACTTGTTTGCCTTCTAAAAATGTGAGCCCAATGTGGACAGTAATTGTGTTTTGTTTATATTATTGCATTGTACAAAATGTATATTTAATAACTGTAAATGGACAAAGGAGTAAGAGTCTAAAGACAGAAAATGGAGAAAATCCATGTACCTTTAAAGTAATAGCTACAACTGTTTTTCTCCAATCAAAATAATATAAGAAACTTTTCAAAAATGCAAAAAATATAAAGAATGACTGGGCTTAGTCTTCTCAGTTCCTTTGATTCCCTATTTAATTAAGCTTTAAGAATTTTGATAATTTGAATTGGTAAACTAATTTGGTTTCATTCCTATACTCTGATTCAATCTGTTTTACTTTCACACTTTTGTCATTTGGTGCTAGGATTAGTAAGCCTATTTCACATAAAGAAGATGACAAAAGAGTTATTAGGAGTAATGTTTTGGAATCAACTTTTCCCAAAGAGATTATTATATCCTGAATGACTAAATGAACCAGTGACTGGTCCCTACTAGTAGCTGGACTAGTAATAATAGCTTTCTTCAACTTTTTATACACAGAATAATTTTTTATTGCTATTTCCATGCCACATGGCCAAATTCTTTCTTGTCTCTTCACAATAATTTCCACCAACTGCTGGAAAGTTAGCAGGTATGAGCTGAAATATAAACTGCAGCTTCTCTGAAGTTTTATACTGCCTTTTCACTCAATGAGACATTACTTTCCAGCCCCAAGGGTCAAGATCATGAATCATTTCATTTCCTTTTTTTTTTTTTTCTTTAAGAAAAAGTAATTCATCTGAGAGGGCTGACCTAATCTGGGTACTATAAAAAACTCTGTTTAATAGCAGGGAAGATGAAGAAGGGCGGAGACACTCTTAGTTGAGTAAAGGGTAGACTGAGGAGCTTTCTGGCCTTGACTGTGGTCTGGAAGAAGACAGAAACTGAAGCAAGTGGAAATATAATGAGGAATAAGCATCATCCAGACCATGCTAACCTGGAGTGAGGACAGTCACAGAGAGAACCTTAGTTCTCCCAGCAGAATGGTTTCAAACCATGCCTGCTGGGCATCCACAGAAGACAGGGACTCAGATCTACTGGTGCCTAAACCCTAGGGAAACAGACTGACAGTGACCTGGTGTCTCTTCACATTTATTTCATCTTCTGTTGCAGGATGGGGAAGGTACACTGAGTGTGATTATGGTAGGGGACAAAATACTTTTGCTTTCGACTTCTTCAAGGTAAATCCCATAAGAGAACTGAGGTGATTTTTGGGGAGAGAGGCATGGGGACAGGCTTAGGATGAGTAGAGTGGCAGGTATGTGAATACACGTTTTTTATTTTTCTCATATAATGTTTGTCATGTTCAGTTCAAAGGCTTTTCACATGTGAGCCAAGATTTGAAAAGAAAATTGACATAATAGAATGGAAGGAAATAATTTTAGTAGCAGGGTATCCTGAAAAGCCTGAGGAGACCGATTTTCATTCATTCACTCATCACTCGTGAGACCGTCCGACGTCTGCCAGGCAAAGTCACAGTTCCTGCTAGCCTCTTTTCTTCTTTTCTTACTTTTTAGTGAAATGGCAAGAAGCTAGAGCTGTACTTAACCTCAGCTCGACAACTAATTTATTGCTATTTCTTAGTCACATTACATTTCTTTTTTTTAGCCAACTGCACTAAGGTTTACAATATAAACTCAAAACTACATGTATAATTAAATACAAAATATAACACATATTTATTTATTATATATACATATGGAATTACCTAGAAAACAGTTAAAATTATATATGTGTGTAGAAGTTGCTCAGACGTGTCCTACTCTTTTCAGCTTCATGGACTATATAGTCCATAGAATTTTCCAGGACAGAATACTGGAGTGGGTTGCCTTTCCCTTCTCCAGGAGATCTTCCCAACCCAGGGACCGAATCCAGGTCTCCCACATTGCAGGCAGATTCTTTACCAGTTGAGCCACCAGGGAAGCCCAAAATTATATATGTTTATTGAGAAATAAAAAGAAAAGTAAATCTGATTATTTTCATGAAGATATCTGTGTTCTTTCATGAGTATCTGAATGACTAATTTACCCCAGAGCTTATGAAAATTTACTTAAAAATACAAAATATTCTTCATACATCAGGAAGTAACATAACTATTCCTGATATTATAATAGGAACGATAGCACACACACACACGTTGTGTACCTAGTATGTGCCAGGCACTGTTCCAAATACTTGAAGTGTCTTAATTAATGTATAAAGGCAGTTTTCTAACAGAAGTGATACTAGAAAACAGAAAAATTCTGTTTTATTAGATGAGGAAAATAAGGCACAAGGTGCCTGAATTGTTGGCCAGGGTCACCCAGATAGAAAGAAGAGGATTTAAATGTAGCCTGGTTGGTTGGAGAACCCAAATCCTAAACTCCCACAGGTAGCTAAATGCACAGTGCTGGTGATTTAGCAAAATACTTGACAGATGAGTAATCTTGCCAGAATGGGTTGCTGCTTCCTATCAATTCATCACCAGGACTTCGTGACTGATCGATTTATCTTGTGCATAACCACACAGAGAAGTGGAAAAACACAAGACATTACATTCTTCTGGATCTTTCAGCTTAAGTCATTTAGGAATTTTACCATTTCCTTCTCTGGCCTGTGGACCATTGTATTTTTCATCCCTTCAATTCTCATTCCCACAGGAACAGTAAGAGGAGGTTTTTCTTTTCCCTGGGAGATAGCCAGACAGCTGACAGGAAATGCTAGAAGGAAACCTAAGAATTGGAAGGAATCATCTCCGAAGTTACCTAGCATTCCTTTCCTTTGATTCAGTTTTTGTTTCTTCCTCTTAAGAATGATTTTCTTTCTCTCTCTCCTCCCCTGCTCCCCTCAATTTAAGACACATTGGGGAATGCCTTTTCTACTTCTTCAGTCATCATCAGACCCATCCTCCTAGTTTATCCTGAATATCTTATTTCTGTAGCTGTTTTTTTTTTTTTTAATTTCTAGACTCTCAGTTCTTAATTTTTTTCCTAATGGGAGAATAATTGCTTTATAACGTTGTGTTGCTTTCTGCCATATGACAATGTGAATATCCACATATCTCCTCCCTCTGGCGCCTCCCTCCCCACCTCCTCCCCCTGCCCCATTTCAAAGGAAACAAAAATGTGCTCTCTGTGGTGTGTATAACACGGCCATATTTCTCCTGTTTCAAACCTTGGATGGCTTTGAGACTCAGTGCTGGGGTCACAGGATATTTATAGCTCTAATTATGTGAAGGCCAGTGGAATATAGGCTGGTCATCACCAGGAGCCCAGGGACCCAACCTTCTTTCACAGACACCCATGACCTCGGTGCCAACAGGATCTGGCTGCTTCCTCAGTGTGCACTCACTCCCACATGACCCAGGCTTTGATGCAAACTGTGCTCCTTATTCGACCTTCCCAGGTGGCGCTAGTAGCAGAGAACCCACAAGCCAATGCAGGAGACATAAGAGATGCCGGTTCAATCTCTGGGTCAGGAAGATCCCCCTGGAAAAACACATGGCAACCCACTTCAGTATTCTTGCCTGGAGAATCTCTTGGACAAAGGAGCCTGGCAGGCTACAGTCCATGGGGTGGCCAAGAGCCAAACAGGACTGAAGAGACAGCATGCCCGCACGTGCTCCTTATTCACTATGCTGCATTGTGGTTTCGACTCTATTTCTCCTTTGAGTTGTGAGTTCCCTTTATGACACACAGCACCATCCACCTCCATTTGCTAGGCTGCCTCCCCATCTGCTAATTCCTTTGCAAGTTGCCACTGTCCTGAAGGGAGAAAAGTGCTACATAATGTACCTGATATGGAGCAATGATAACACATCCCCCTAGAGCGGCATGCCAGTGAGAAGGGCAGCTGCAGTGGGCAGGTGACTTGCTCAGAGCTGCACAGATGTGAGCTCCACTGCTGGACAGATGCCACACGGGCAGCTTAAGTGGCCTTCTGAACTTGGCTTTAAGGAACTGGGTGCAGACATCCATCCTTTGGAGGGTATGGAATCAGAGGCCAAAGGATTTCTAAATTCTTAAGCATTATCTTAAAATTCTTAAGCATTATTTTTGATATTGTCCAAACACCCGATGTTGCTTTCTTTCCCAATGAATGGAACTTGTTTCCAAAGAGATATGAAAGGGATGCTGTTTTTTTTTTTCTTTAGTGCATGTAGACTAGCATTTATTAAGTGTTAATTATTACATATTTCAAAGGCGAGGCTTGAAATTAAATGACAAAGCAAAACAAAGCTTAGAGGAAATCGTCCCAAATTTATAGTCAGAAATTCGGGGTTCAAACTGTAGTCACAGGACTTATTTGATGTGTGACCTATGAAATACCCTGGCTCTTTGTGCCCCAGTTTCTTCAGATGCAATCATTCTTTTTTATATCAAATTAATTTTATAATGATAAAATTACATATAAGAAGGAAAGGTGAAAGTGCTAGTCATTCAGTCATGCCCGACATCCTGCGACCCCATGGACTGTAGTCTGCCAGACTCCTCCGTCCATGGGGTTCTCCAGGGACATTATTTGTTCTGTTGTTGTTGCTACTTCTTTCTGCTGGAGGCTACTTGGGAGCTTACAAACTCAGCCATAGGTTATGTGACTTCTGATAGAACCGTAAATCCACTGTGTGTGTATGAGAGAGAGAGAAAGAGAGAGAGGGACAAAGACAGAGAGAGACATCCTTCACAGGCCGGTGTAGGACAGGTTTTCTGTGCCGTGGGTCCTGGGCCATAGATTGTGTCTGAGTGCCTGGAAAATTCCATGGACGGAGGAGCCTGGTAGGCTGCAGTCCATGGGGTCACTAAGAGTCGGACACGACTGAGCGACTTCCTTTTCACTTTTCACTTTCATGCATTGGAGAAGGAAATGGCAACCCACTCCAGTGTTCTTGCCTGGAGAATCCCAGGGACGGGGGGAATCTGGTCAGCTGCCTTCTATGGGGTCGCACAGAGTCGGACACGACTGACGCGACTTAGCAGCAGCTGCAGCAGCCCTCCTTTCAAAGTGGCGTGCAGGAATCAGCGTGGTGGGATGATCTCATTTATGGTGTGGATGGGAAATGGAAATTCCAGTTCTTTTTACTTCAGAATATTTCTGCTTTTTGGGTTTCCATTTAAAAACTAACCCACTTAAATGCAAAATACAAGCAGATATTTTTTTCCCTCAACATACCTTCCTTCATACTTGTTTATTCACTCAGTGGTGTCTGACTTTCTGTGAACTCATGGATTGCAGCATGCCAGACACAGAATTTGCTCAAACTCATGTGCATTGAGTTGGTGATGCCATCCACCCATCTCATCCTCTGCAGCCTCCTTTTCCTTTTGCCTTCAATTTCATACTTATCATTCTGAATTACCTTTACTCACAAATAACATATTACTTGGATAAAGGTGCTGCTTAATGAACTTGGACTGGATTTTATTACCTGATGATCTTCTTATCCTGGTCAGGTCAGTACTTTGAATTTAGCAGTCAGGATAAAATTTTGCTTATTTCGCTTTTAATTGGTTTTCTAAAAGAACTTTTGAGTGGTGGTGGCTATTGATTTTATCATGTAATTTATTTTTTCCTGGAGAATTCTGAATGTACTAAAGGGCTGTATTTAGGCCTGGCTTCGTGAAACATCCGGGTGGTTGTGTATCAGGTGGGTAACAGCTCATAAGGAATTTGACTCCAAGCTCAGAAAACTAATTGAGAAAGAGCCTGGAGTTTAGCTTCCAAGCCAGCAGAAAAGCACATGGGAGGTAATTATCCAATCTGGGATATTTCTGGGGTAAAAGAGTTACTATGTTAATAAAAATATAATATGGCCTAGCTGCTCTGGGCTGCTTTATATCTTTACATATCATCCCCAGGAGATCTC
Organism: Nanger dama; assembly: GCA_917880005.1. Taxonomy (NCBI): domain Eukaryota; kingdom Metazoa; phylum Chordata; class Mammalia; order Artiodactyla; family Bovidae; genus Nanger; species Nanger dama. The sequence continues at coordinate 3,769,649 of CAKJTW010000105.1, read as the reverse complement.
TCCGGGTGCAAGATGGATTCAGGGAGATGGCGTTTTGCCCTGCACTGAATGAGTTAGGAGGTGGGTGTCTACTTGCTGACAAACATGGAATCCAACACAGACAGGACACATGGAAAGTAAATGATGTACAAGGATCACATGATAGCCCTTCCACTATTCTTGGCATTGGTGAAGCTTTTGTATCATACTTAGGCTTAAGCATTGTAGTTTTAGAGAGATGAGTAATAAAGCAGAGTCAAAGAATGACAGTAAAGATTGTAGGTGGGATAGGAAGGAGAGTTAGGGAACACCCTCCATAGTGTGAGGAAGAGGTGTCAGCTCATACAGACTTTAACTTGAAGGGAAATTGTGTTCTGCATCAGATGAGACTCACCTGTTATCCCTCCCATTCTTCTCCATTGTCTTTCCCCCCTCTTCTCAATGGCTACCATCAGCACACACACACACACGATGCTTTTCCGTTCAATTTCAGAAACTCTTTCTTTGAGCCTCCTTCCCTTGCCAGCTACCATTTCATTTCTTTGCTCCTCTTTGACTTTAAACTCTCCTAAACACTTATCTTGGAAGAAAAGTTATGACCAACCTAGATAGCATATTGAAAAGCAGAGACATTACTTTGCCAACAAAGGTCCGTCTAGTCAAGGCTATGGTTTTTCCAGTGGTCATGTATGGATGTGAGAGTTGGACTGTGAAGAAGGCTGAGCGCCAAAGAATTGATGGTTTTGAACTGTGGTGTGGGAGAAGACTCTTGAGAGTCCCTTGGACTGCAAGGAGATCCAACCAGTCCATTCTGAAGGAGATCAGCCCTGGGATTTCTTTGGAGGGAATGATGCTAAAGCTGAAACTCCAGTACTTTGGCCACCTCATGCAAAGAGTTGACTCATTGGAAAAGACTCTGATGCTGGGAGGGACTGAGGGCAGGAGGAGAAGGGGACGATAGAGGATGAGATGGCTGGATGGCATCACGGACTCGATGGACATGAATCTGAGTGAACTCCGGGGGTTGGTGATGGACAGGGAGGCCTGGCGTGCTGCGATTCATGGGGTTGCAAGGAGTCGGACATGACTGAGCGACTGAACTGCCCTGAAAGACTCATCACGTGGTCTCTGAGTCTTCCTTCCGTGCTTCCTCTGAAGCCCATTCCAGCCCAGCTTCTGCCTCAGGTGTTTCATTAGAACTGCTCTTGTCAAGTTACCAGTGACTTCCATGTGTCTAGATGCACTGAATCATTCTCAGGTCTCCTCCCAGTCATGTTCTTGACACAGTTTGGTCACTCTTTTCTCCTTAATAGCCTTCCTTTACCTTCCAGGATACCACTTTTTAATTTTATCATACTAAGTGAAGTTGGAGAAGGCAATGGCACCCCACTCCAGTACTCTTGCCTGGAGAATCCCATGGATGGAGGAGCCTGGTGGGCTGTAGTCCATGGGGTCACGAAGAGCCACTCACGACTGAGTGACTTCACTTTCACGCATTGGAGAAGGAAATGGCAACCCACTCCAGTGTTCTTGCCTGGAGAATCCCAGGGACGGGGGAGCCTGGTGGGCTGCCGTCTATGGGGTCACACAGAGTCGGACACGACTGAAGCGACTTAGCAACAGCAAGTGAAGTTAGGGAAAGATAAATATCATATGATATCACTCATATCTAATTTTTAAACTGATACAAATGAACTTACTTACAAATCAGAAACAGACTCACAGATGTAGAAAACAAACTCATTGTTACCAAAGGGAACAATTGAAGGGGAGGGATAAATTAGAAATTTGGGATTAACATATACACACTACTATATAGAAGATAGATAACAAACAAGGACCTATTGTAGCACAGGAACCTCAACTCAATATTCTGTGATAATCTGTATGAGAAAAGAATCTGAAAAGGAATGATTACATGTATATGTATAATTAAATCACTTTGCTGTATACCTTAAGCTAATACAACATTGTAAATCAACTATACTTTAGCAAAGTTTAAAAAAAAAATCTTCCTATGTTATCAATTACTGTCCTTGGTTTCCTTTGCTGTTTTTCTGCTTCCCATTTCTCCTGATACTAGAGTGCTCCAAGTTTTGTCCAGGGGCTCCTTCTTTGTCCACATTGACCCTCTTGTGGATATCCCCCAGTTCCATAGTGTTGACTATCACCTGTATGCTGACATACCCTAATTACTATCTCCAGCCAATACTTTCTCCCAAGCTTTTGATTTTTATGTGTAACTGTGCATCTGACATCTCCACTTGGATATTTAACAGCAACTTCAAATTTCAACATGTCTAAATGGATTTTCCTTGCTCTTTCCCCCCTCAAATCTGTTCTACCTTCAACCTTTCCCATTTCAGTCAGTGAAAACTCCATTTTTCCATTTGCTTACATCCAGAACCTTGGAGTCATCCTTGGCACTACATTTTCTCTCATACTCTAGGTCCAATCTTTGAAGACATTCTGTTCTTTCTACCTTGAAAATGCATCCAGGATCTAACCACTCCTTGTCTCCAACACTGCTGTAATATTGGCCGATGCTGTCTTTTCTTTCTCTTCTATTAGCCTGCCAACTAGTTTCCTGACTTCTCCTCTTGAGCCCTTATAAACTATTTTCAACCTAGCAGTTCATCAACTTTTAAAAATGTAAGTCAGATCATGTTACTTCTCTGCTCTAACCTTGCTCCCATTTCTCCCCCACTTAAAGTACAAAATCCTTATAATGTTCTAGAAGGACTGTATTAGGTTCCTAGGGCTGCTGTAACAAACTTGGTGGCCTAAAACAACAGAAATTAATTCTTTCACAGTTCTGGAGGCAGGAAGAATGAAACCAAGGTTTCAGAACACTCTCCAGACACTCAAAGGGAGAATCCTTCCTTTTCTCTTCTAACTTGTGATGAATCTAGGTGCTCCTTGACTGCACCTGCATCACTCCCATCTCTGCCTCTGTCTTCACATGACCATATTTTCTTCTCTTATAATAATACTTGTTATACTACATTTAAGATGATATGGATAACCCAGGATGTTCTCATCTTGAGATCATTAATTCATTTGCATTGGCAAGAGTCTTTTCTCCAAATAAAGTCACATTTACAGGGTCCAGAAGTTGGAATGTGGGCATATTTTTAGTGTACCATCATTCAATTTTTAGGATACCATTAGAGAATCCAGGAGGTCAGCCCTGGGTGTTCTTTGAAAGGAATGATGCTAAAGCTGAAAGTCCAGTACTTTGGCCACCTCATGCAAAGACTTGACTCATTGGAAAAGACTCTGATGCTGGGAGAGACTGGGGGCAGGAGGAAAAGGGGACAACAGAGGATGAGATGGCTGGATGGCATCACGGACTCGATGAACACGAGTTTGAGTGAACTCTGGGAGTTGGTGATGGACAGGGTGGCCTGGCGTGCTGCAATTCATGGGGTCGCAAAGAGTCAAGACACGACTGAGCGACTGAACTGAACTGAGAGAATCCAGTGTATTATATACCACTGTTACCTCTTGGATCTCTTTTTCTACCACTCTTCCCTTTAGTCACCTTGTTGCAATTGTACTGGATTTCTTAATTTTTCTCAAACACACCATGCACCCGTGGATTGGGGCATTTTCACAAGTCCTTGGGGATAGTCTTCCTCCAGAAAGGATCATGGGTCATGTCCTCATGTTACCGTGTCACAAGGTCTCCCCTGGATACTCCATTTGAAATTATAGTGCTTACCTTCCTTCTCATGCAGGTGGTATTTTCCATTTTCTCCCATTTTGGTTGAATGAGCAATTCTTCTGCTTCATGTGTTATTGGCTGGGGTACTAGGATGGTGCAAAGGTCCAAGTGGCCTCAGACATGGTTGGAAGTCGTTTCTGGCTCCCAGATGGGAGTTTAGTTGGAGCTGGTGGCCAAGGGACCATGGTTCCCTCCCATGTGACCTCCCTATGTAGTTGCCTGGGCTTCCTTGTTAATTGGAGGCTGAGTTCCAATAAAGAGCATTCTAAAAGGAAGGAAGCAGAAGCTGCTCATTTTCTTAAGGTGTGTACTCTGAAATATCAGAGTATTACTTCTGTATTCCTTTAGTGTGCTCCAAAGTGTCAGAGTATTACTTCTGTATTATTTTAGTCAGAGTAGTTGCAAGGGTAGTCTAGACTCAAGTGGAGAAAAAATAAACTCCAACTCCCAGTTAGGGAGTGGCATGTTTATATAGGAAGGGAAGAGAACATCTTTGGAGATTATTTACCAAAAAGACCTTCCTGGGGACTTGATATACCATGGCATATCTGCCCACTGAAACAGATAACTTTATTTTTATATTCCGTCACTACATTATTGAGGAATTTCTATGATCTTAAAAAATGAAAATATAGGAGAAATATTTCAAGATTTTAAAATCTGAAACATATAGTTAAAATCAGTTCATTAGCAATCCTCAACGTTATTGACATTTAAGCTTGCTCTGTATGCAGTGAGAAAGAAATCCACTGTTAACCCTTAACAACTGGTTAAAGTTTTATATAGCTTTCCAGTGTTTTGCAGTAAAAAAATTACTCCTTGGGACTTCCCTGGAGGTCCAGTGGTTAAGACTCCACCTTGCAATGCAGGGTGAGAGGATTTGATCCCTGGTTGGGTAACTAAGATCTGTCATGTTGTGTGGTGCAGCCTAAAAGTTTTTTTTTTAATTACTTATTAACATTATTACTATTAGTTACTAGAGATCTGATCTATAATCATACAGAAAAAGCAGTCATTATTATAAATAGTATTTTAAAGGTCTCAAACCATTCCAATGAGAGTTGTATTTTAGAATATTCCAGTAGATTTGGGTTAAGATGCTTTTGCTCTCAGTTGATGAAACTGTGATTAAATAAGACCATATCTAATGAGATCTATAGTTTGCTCTTTTTGAAGAGATTATGCCACCTCCACTATGAAGCTACATTTCTTTAGATTGAAAATAGGGGGATGAATCTCTTGCTTATGCATAAAACTTGTCGGTTTTAGACGGCTCAAACTGCCATTAAAACAAGTAGACAAACCAACCAGGATTGGGTAGGTTAGTAGAAATTTTAGTAGAAATTCCAGCTCTGGAATCTGGAAGTTAGAGATCATGATGATGGCTTGGTCTGGTTCTGATGAAAGCCCTCTCCTTGTCTTGCAAATGGCCACCTTCACACTGTGTGTTCATTTGAGAGAAGAGAGAAGGCTAACTCTCTGGTGTCTCTTCTCCTAAGGGCAGTAGCCGCATCCTGAGCCTTCGTGACTTTATCAGAGTCTAATGAGATCCCCAAAGCTCCATCTCCATATTTCACCACATTGCAGTTTAGGGCTTTAGCATATTAATCGCCTATAGCATTGACTCATTTATTCTCATCTCTCTATTTAGACTCTACTGGTAGCAGATAAGAATAGAACAGATGAATGAGGCAAAGAACACTTTCCAGTTGTGTGAAATTAACTTGTCCATCAGCAATTTTTATTCATTTGAAATCCTTTTTAGTAAGCTCATTCTCTTCAATAGAGGACATTATTGTTCAGCCAGGGATATATAAGGTTGGCATTGCAGACAAAACAATGGCCTCCCCAAACATACCTAAGTCCTAACAGCTGGAATTTATGAATACATTTTCTTCCAGGGCACAAAGCGCTTTGCAAATGTGATTAAGGGCACAGACACCGAGATGAGAAAATTATCCTAGATTATCCAGATGGTCTGAATATGATCATATGAATCTTTAAACGTGGAAGAGAAGAGCGAGTCAGAGAGATGTCACATTGGAAAGACTCAGTCTGCTCTGGCTGCATTTAAAGATACAGAAAGGGGGCCCCTAGAAACTGGGAATGGCCCCCAACTGACAGCCAACAAAGAAACAGGGACCTCAGGCTTGAACCTATAGCTAAAGGAATAAATTATGCCAACTGCTTCTCCCTAGAGATTTCAGACAGGCACCTTAATGTCAGTCCACTTAGACCTTGCTGGATTCTGGCCTGCAGAACTTTAAGACACTGTTTGTGCTGTCTTAAGCCATGGATTGAACCCAGGTCTCCTGCATTGCAGGCGGATTCTTTACCAGCTGAGCCACAAGGGAAGCCAGTCTTAAGCCATTAAGTTTGTGGTAATTAATTATGGCAGCCATAGAAAACCAATACATTTGGTTATGAATTAAAGCTCTCAGTCTCCAAATTCTAAATCTTACCCAAATGTGGAAGAATTCTTCACCTCTAATCAAAGAGAATCGATGACCTTCATTTTAGCAGTTCTTCTATAATCTTCATAAACATTTTCAGAATCATTGTAGCACTCTGTTCTTTAAAAGCAATTAGAATATTTTGGTGAACTATGGCTTTTGCATATTCCTGCATGAGTCAGGAGAGACTTGGTCAAATAAAATGGCTGGATTGGGAGAGTAGGCAGGTTATGTTCAATACCAGGGTTACAAGTTGGTGGGGGCATCTGGAAAATTCAGAAGTTATGCAGAGACTCAGTCTCATAGTTGTGTTGTAATGTTTATTATTAGAGACAATGGTGTACTCCTGAAACTAACAACACTGTTAATAATTTAAAATGTTTTAAAAGACAACGGTGCCCTGCTTTTAGAACTATGACAAAAAGAGGCACATAACTTTTGTTTTCAAACTCCATCAGGCCATATGCTTGTCTGCAGCGGTGAGAGACATCTGAAGTGCTATGTTTTTTTCCACCAGTGTATGAAAGAACCTTGAAGTCCCACATTCCTATGAATTGAATTGCAGTGGAGATCATGGTAAAAACCCAATACCTTTGAGGCATCCTGCCTGCTTATTTAGTAATCAGACTTGACAATGACTAAATTAGCAGCCTCAGTGGTATTAAGATATTTTAACATAATGAAATTTCTTGCCACATTTCAAATTAAAGCCTTTTCATTTATGATTATGATTATTTGGTGGAAGGAAGAAGGGATATTTTAAGTGCAGAGAAAAGTTTATGGTAATTTTAAGTAACAATATCAAAGGAATCATCTATTTGTTTTACCAGCCATGTCTATGTAAAGCATACATTCCTCATAATAGTCTTATTTGTTAATATTTTTCATGAAATTGAACTACTTCTATCACTGAAAGGTCAAAAATACAAATAAAGTATATAAAGTATGATCATTATAAAACTCATTAAAGTCTATTTTCAAAAATAATGGTAATAATGATAACAATAATAAGTCATTTTCACTTTTAAAGTACTATTTTTCAAAAGGGGAGGCTTCTCTTTGCGCTGGGACCTTTAATGATGACTGAGTCAACCTACAGAATGAGAGAAAATGTATAATTTAAATGTATTAAATTATAGAGCTGCCTTCAGTGGCTCATAAGTCGGTCTAGCATCCATGGATGAAGCCACCATCTGATAAATTTACTTCATTCCCTTTCTCGACTTCCATCCTCGACTAGGAAGACGTATCGTCTTTTATTTGTTTATATTGGAGTATAGCTGCTTTACAATATTGTGTTAGTTTCTGCTATACAATGAAGTGAATCAGCCATATGTATACATATATCCTCCCTTCTTAGAATGCCCTCCCCCCCCCCCCATCCCCATCCCATCCATCTAGGTCACCATCAAGCTGAGTACTATTAACAATAACCACGACATGGAAGCAACCTAAGTTTCAACAGAGGAATGGGTAAAGAAGATGTGGTACGTATACAAAGTGGAATATTATTCAACCATTAAAAGGAACGAAACTGGCTCATTTATAGATATATGAGTGGACCTAGAGTCTGTCATGCAGAGTGAACTAAGTCAGAAATAGATAAATATATATTAACACATATATGTGGAATCTAAAAACATGTAGAGATGGACCTATTTGCAGGGCAGGAATAGAGACACAAGTGTAAAGCCAGATGTGTAGACAGAGGGTAGGGGCACCGGAGGATGAATTGGGAGACTGGGAAGATGTATCATCTTGAAAAACTAACCAGGTTGCTGCTTAGGCTTCTCTGTTTTGTGACATTCATCACTTTAGTTTTTTTTTCCTCACATACTGTGCTTGTCATATATCAGTCAATCTCCTCTATTATCTGGGTAGTGTGTTTGTAAATTTTTATTTTTCTACTTCTATGTCTTGCCAAGAAATTTGGTCAGAAAGGGAACATTCAAGGTGGGCCCTAAACAGATTAAAAGTTTGATTTTTGCCTTTTCTAGTTTTATACTTCATAGAAAAGTCACAAAACATCACTGAGGACTCACCTCTATCATATAGCCCTTTCTTATATCTCTGACTTTCAGGACAAAGGCACCAAGCACCAACTCAAAGGTGATCCAGTTATTGTCAGTTCAGTAGCTCAGTTGTGTCCAACTCTTTGTGACCCCATGGACTGCAGCACGCCAGGCTTCCCTGTCCACCACCAACAGCTGGAGCTTGCTCAAACTCTTGTCCATTGAGTCAGTGACGCCGTCCAACCATCTCATCCTCTGTTGACCCCTTCTCCTCCTGCCTTCAGCCTTTCCCAGCATCAGGGTCTTTTCTAAGGAGTCAGTTCTTCCCATCAGGTGACCAAAGTATTGGAGCTTCAGCTTCAGCATCAGTCCTTCCAATGAATATTCAGGATTGATTTCCTTTAGGATGGACTGGTTGGGTCTCCTTGCAGGCCAAGGAACTCTCAAGAGTCTTCTCCAACACCACAGTTCAAAAGCATCAATTCTTTGGCATACAGCTTTCTTTACAGTCCAACTCTCACATCCATACATGACTATAGCCTTGACTAGACGGACCTTTGTTGGCAAAGTAATGTCTCTGCTTTTGAATATGCTGTCTAGGTTGGTCATAGCTTTTCTTCCAAGTAGCAAGTGTCTTTTAATTTCATGGCTGCAGTCACCATCTGCAGAGATTTTGGAGCCTAAGAAAATAAAGTCCCCATGGATAGTATGATCCAGGTATTGTAGCAGCATTGTGTTAATTACCTGGGAGAAGAAATAAGCAGCCATAAGCGGATTCACTTTAAACCCACTGAGGAGCTCCAGTAGGCTTTTCCAGATTAAAAAAAAGAAAAATTGACCCCAACTACAAAAAACATTTTCCAGTGACTCTTTTATGCTATCAGCATTAAGAAACATTTCAACTTTTGGTAAATCAAAGAGGAAGGAAATAGAATTTCAAGGGGGACCATTTCATTCCAGGAATATTATTAGGAGTACAGGAAAAATGAAAATATGAGGATTTGCTGAGTAGTAATATAAGTACAAATTAATGACAGGATATTCTGATTTCACAAACATATGTGCACTAATCCTCTATCAAGTTTGAATCCAAGCCATGTTAAGTTACTATATTTTGTGATCGTGGACACATCCAGCCTCTCTGAGCTTCATTTTCCTTATGCAGACAATGGGGATAATAACAATAATTCTTGTTCTACTTAATAGAGTTGGCTTAGGCAGGGATACTGTGTGTGAAAGTAGAGTGTTTTACTAAACATAAAGCATCTGGTATACTGAAACACTGTAATTATCAGCACAAAAATACGTCTCAATTTATTGTCTAGCTTAGTAAAAGGAGTTATTACACCTCTTCAAGAAAAGCACAAAATGTACTGTTGTAAATTTAGGGCACCTGTTTTCTTGTTTCAAAGAATATGCTTTCTCAGTTACAAAGAGATCAATCAAAAAGAAATGCAAATTTTATCCATTAAAAAGTACAGTGTTCACTGTGGACTGAAAGTGTTTTCACGAGAATGCAAGTTAGTCACGTCCAGTTTGCTTGTTCTTTACATCTGTTTTGAAGAGTGGTGTTTAGGGGGCTCAGTGGTGAAGAATCCGCCTGCCAGTGCAGGAGATGCGGGTTCAGTCCCTGGGTCGGGAAGACCCCCTGGAGGAGGAAGTGGCAGCCCACTCCAGTATTCTTGCCTGGAGAATCCCCATGGACAGAGGAGCCTGGCGGGCTACAGTCCATGGGGTCACAAAAAGTCAGACATGACTGAGAACATGCACACGTGCACACACACACACACACACACACACACACACACTGATTAGAAGCATACAACTTAATAGTTTCACCTACAAATCAACACCTCTTGTAAGTGACACCCAGATTAAAAATCAGAATGTTACTAGCACCCAGAAGCCCTCCTACGTGCCTGCTCCTTCCCTCCTGAGACAAACCACTTCTATTAGTTTACATCAGTTTTGCCAATTTTATACTTCATATAACTGGAATGATACCATAATGCAGTATTCCTGTGTAGCCAGTCTGTTTCATACAACATTATATTTGTGAGAGTCATCACTCTATAGACACAGTTATCAAGTGATCATTCTCGTGGCTGTGTGGTACTTTTTGTGTGAATACACCACAGTTTGTGTATTCATTCTATTGCCAATGGGCATTTGAGTAGTTTCCAGTTCGGAGCTATTTTCCTTAGGGCTCCTACGGGCATTCTGGTACTGCGTTTTGTAAATGTTTACACACATTTCTGTTGATGGTAAGACATGCTTGTGTTCAGGTTAACAGATCCTGCCAGTTTTCCAGCCAATGCACATTTCCACCAATAGGATATGTGAGTTCTTGTGATACATCCCTTTCATCAACACTTGTTATTTCCCTTCTGGTTTTTTTAGTCACTTATTTTTATTCATTCTTGTTTATGTCTAGTCATATTTCCTCATAGGTTTATTTGGCATTTCCCTGATGCTTAGTGAGATTGAGCATTTTTTTGTTTATTAGTTGCACATTTGGATATTCTATTTTTTCAATCACTGTTCATTTTTCTATTGGATTTTCTTTTGTGTGATGATTTGCAGAAAATTTTCATGAATTGCTAATATCTTTTCCACTTGCACTTTAGTTTTCCTGTTCACTCACCTATCATGCTTTTTGATGAATACAAATTCTTCTTTTTGGTACATATTTGGCTCCCTGGAGCCATAGGTTCTGCAACTGCAGATTCAACCAATGGCAGATCAGGTACTATGTTTATGAGCCATGGTTGACTGAGTCCTCAGTTGCAGAATCTATGGATACAGAGGGCTGACTATGTATTTGAGTATCCACAGACTTTGGTATCCATGGTGGGTCTGAAATGATTCCCTTCCGGCTCCCCCGTGAAGTTAAATAGCACCTCCATCACCATCACCTCACACATTTACCCTTTTTAAAAGAACATTTTTAAGTTCTACCCTCAATGAATTTCAAGTATACCAAAAAGCATTACCAACTACAGTCACCATGTTACACGTTATATGCTCAGACCTGTATGCTTTTATTAACTTCTCCCTTATTTCAATATATTCCAATTTATTATTTCTTCTATCGTCTTTTTTTCTGATTAATAGCTCTTTGCCTAGGTTGTAGTCATGAAGATATTCTCTTACCCATGACATCGTTTAGTAATTGGGAGTCAGTATCCATAATAAAGTAATACCAAAGAATAAACACCTTCCACTTGGTTAATCAAATGTAATTAAGCAAATGACTGACTAAGCAATGAATATGAAGAGATGAATTTTCTGGCCGCATAATCAGTCACTTTAAATCTTGTCATTTTTTTTTTAGGGTGAGCTAACAGGGCTGCTTTTTCTTTCTCATGTGTCTGATTTCAGAAACATCAGGTCATCTTCAGTGACAGACTTCATCCATTCCACATGCCACCGCTCTCTGCCCTCGCCCCACTCCCAAGATAGAACCTTTCACAGGATTGTGGAGGATGCAGCTTCACAAATGGGACAGCATGAAGGATTTTAAGACAGGAACTAAGAGACAAAAGGGAATGTGTGACTTAAGCTCTTGGCAGGTGTATATATTTTAGCAAAAATCAGTATAACTTACTCCCCATTTGCATCTGCTGACATTTCTGGTAAATACTGAAGTCAGGGCGATTCCCTTTTGGTGCGCAGGTGTTCTTTCTTTGAATGTCAAATGTTCTTGAACTCCAGATAAAATGGTTTTCCCTGTCAGTCTCCCCTGGCCTGATGAAGCTAGTGTTTTGCTGCAAGAATAGACTTAGCAGATATGATGTGTCTCTATTTTTTTGCCCCTCATGTAAGACAATTGGATCACCGAAAATCAAATCAGAATATTTTGGGCAAATCAAAAAATACTTGGGCAGGGTAATGTGATTCCTTTGAATAAGGATTCAGGTTTAGATAGGAAAAAAAAATTATTTGTGAATTATATGAGAGTCCTTGAAGTTGTCATATACTTTTGGCATATGGAATTTGGACTTTCTGATGATAAGAGTTAGGCATAAGATGTGTGAGAGTTCTATATAAGAAGAATAGCTAAAAGCCTTAATGAGACTTTTTAATGAAATGGTTGAACTACCCTGGCTAAAAAGCACTGAAATCCTCACCGATTCAATTAGCCTTTCTGATTCCCATGAGTTTGGACCTGTTTGCAACCCTATGGATTGTATAGTCTATGGCATTTCCAGGCCAGAATACTGGAATGGGTAGCCTTTCCCTTCTCCAGGGGATCTTCCCAACCCAGGGATTGAACCTAGGTCTCCTGCACTGCAGACGGATTCTTTACCAGCTAAGCTATCAGGGAAGCCCGAGATTGGACCAGGTGGAGCTAAATGACTTCCAGGATGAAAGTATCCTCTCTAAGTCTTGGTACCTGTCACTTGGGACAATCCCCCTTTCCTCTGGATCACTCCAATTGGTTTGCCCTGTTCATTACCTGTTCTTTATCTATAATGAATGCCCCCTCCCCTGCCAAAGATTTGGGAGGTTCATTTCATGTTTGCCTTGAGGGGTTAGTCTGAATTTGTTTCTGTTAAAAAGACTATTTTCCCCCTAAGCCTTCAGATCAGGAAGGCAGAAGTTAAATGACCTCTACACAGTTTGAGTAAGAAACTAGGAATCAGAGTAATCTGAGGGTTATAGGTTTTCTTGCTTTCTTTTCATACTTGGCTTTTCTAGAAGAATCCTAAGTGGGAAGAGACCCTGAGAGCTTCCCCACAGTGCCTCTTTAAAATCCAAATCTGAGTTGTATAACTCACAGCCTCCTTTCTAACCACTTCCTAATGTGGTATGTTCTCAAAAGTCTATGGAATTAAAGAAGCTTAGTTTTTTAAAATTCCTTATTATAGATATGTAGATAATGATGACATTAGGGTTTGCATTTTTAAGAAATTTGGATTGTGGAAGGAGTTGGGTCGCTGAAGGAGACCAACCATAAGAGCACTTTGATTGAGGCTGTTGAGAAATAAAATAGAACCAAGTAATGAAATAATGCACTAGTGCTTTAACAAAATTAAAAAAATGAGTTCTTGATTATTTTATGGGGAACGAATTTTAGATGAATCCCTGAAGACCTCCAGTCAGCATCTGTTTCCTCTTCACAAAGAATAGCAAAAGCCCCAAGATACCTCGGAGCAGAGTGTGTGGGGAGAGCAGGGAGGTGTGCATGAATTATGAGGTGAGCGTGTATTCGTGGGTAGCTTCCTACTCCCCCCTCACCCCTCTTAATGGAAAACTACTGGTGTGTGCTAACCCTTGACATCACTGGGGGAGCTGTGATATCAATCTAACTTAAAACATGAATTGAGAAAAGGGGCTGTCTGCCTCTGTCTCCAAAGGACACTCCATTGGAGTAGCCACTGGTGATAGAAGATTTTGGTCCTAGCCGTCTAATAACCCCCAGGACCCCTCTGTTCCTGAGAACCTACACCAGAGCTTGGTCCTGCTCTCTTGTGTGTGGGCTGATCTCTTCCTGTGATCTCGCATAGATGTTTCACAGAGGGTAAGGGGTTTCAGTCAAGAAGCAAGGAAGGAATGGATATGAGTATCACAGAGATGTCAGAGCGCTGGGCCCGAGATCACTCTGGGCACCCACACTGACTCAACTCTCACCCTGACTTTGTGCCTGCCAAGAAGAGGAAGTGCTAGAGATGGTGAGACTCAAGCAGGACCCCACCCACATCCACGAGACGGACAGCTGTCCCTGTGGTTTCCTTGGAGATGGAGCTGTTTTCAGGAATGATTGAAGCTACCCTTGCCCTTAAAGTCAGCTCATTCCTGGGCCACTGGGAAGAGAAAAATCAACCTCTCTATATAGAAGGCTTTGTCCTTGAAGCCGTGTCACCGAAGTCTTACTGTCCTTTCTCTACCTGATGCCTGACTTGGGGCTCCGCACTTAGTAGGTGTTCTATTAAATAACAGCTGAATGAATAGACACATGACTAGCATGTATATGAGCACCACAATTTTAAAAATGTGAAGTTAGAAATCTATTTCACAGCAACTTCCTTGGTGGACCAGTGGCTAAGACTCCAGGCTCCCGATGCAGGGGGCCCAGGCTTGATCCTTGCTCAGAGGACTGATTACCACGTGCTGTGGCTAAGAGTTCACATGCTGCACTTAAGACCCATTGTAGCCAAATAAGTAAATATTTTAAAAAAGAAATCTATTTTATAATTATACACAATACCTGGTAAAAAAACTTCTTTGGAGGAAAAATTAGGCATAATCACTAAAACATACTTTTGAAGTTATCAATGTATTTAATGCATGCTTCCCATCCTGGCCCACCTTTAGATTATATAAAAATGTATTTCCTTAGCTTTGTAGAGTAAAAATTTTAGCCAATAATTAATATTGGTTAATATTAACCAATTAATATTGTGAGCTGTACCATTTCCAGTAATCCCAAGCCCCTTTGCCCTACTTCTCTTTTCTGCAGAACTTCTTACCCTGCACCACGAAATTCAATTTACTTTTTAAGTTCCTTATTGATTATCTGATTGCCCACTTTCGAGCTCTATCCCTTGAGGACCAAAGTCTTTGCCTACTTTGTTCACTACATTATCTCAGGATCTTAGAACAGTCCTTAGAGTGTATTCATGCTCACTAAATATATTTGAAACAAACATTTACTGACTCCCTTCTATGTGCAAGGCAGTGAATGATATTGTATACAGGGATAAGTGATGAACCAAGGACTATTTCTGTGAATGTATATGGATATTTTCATTGATACAAAGAGCTTATAGATCTATACATGTACATATATATCACAGTTCTAAATATTCAATAAAGTTATTTATGTGTGTGTATAAAACTTAAAGAGCTATGCCCATCTTGACCCATTTTTGACCCGATCCAGGTGTCTTTGCTGCCTGTGTCTCCCCACCTGAAGTATGGCACGCTCTGGGCGCAGGTCACCTCCCAGGGCTCCACCCAGCCTGCCACATGCCCTGCCCACCCTCTCTCTCGTGCTCTAGGACACAGCTCACAAACTGCCTCAGAGTAGCATCTGGCCTGCACATGTGTATTGTGGGGCTTGCTGGGGGTTTGAAAATTCTTTAAGTCAATTGCCAACACTTAAAACTCTGGGGAATTCTCATAAACATCCTGATTTCTGCCTTCCCTTGCAAAGCCTCAGTGTCTGTCGACACGGGGCTGGCATTCCTGCGTGGCCTGTGGGGCTGGGCTTGAGCCGCCACTGGCTGGGCAGCCGTGCCTTCCCGGTGGCCAGCGTCCCCTCGGAGCTCATCACATCTACTCACCCGGTGCCTGGCCCTGGAGGGGCTGAGTTTACAGCCTCTGACTTAAGACTGCCCCCAACCCGACACCCGTCATATTGCAGCAAGCTTCCCAAAAGATGAGAATAGATAATAAGGCTCAATTCACACTGATCGGAAGTACATATACTTTTTACATCTAGGGTCTGTCTATGTATAAATGAAAACTTATTTCAGAAAATGAGTGTAGATGCTTCAAACAAATACTTAGCTCTGACTGACAGTGGCTAAAATGTCTCTTTGAACCATTATGTCTTCTGAAGTCTTCCTCCACCATAATTATTATTGTTAAATTACAAAATAATGATAATAATAAAAGTTAAACCCAAGATAATTACGGCTCCATTTCTTCCCCTACTTTGGACCCAACTCTCCCTCCTGGCATAGGAGAGGTGTCTTGTCAACAGCTTCCTTCTGGGAGCTGACAGCTGAGACGGAGACAGATTTGCAATTCCTCCCTGTCCTTCAATACAATATGCTCATTAACAAAACAACGTCAGAAACAGTCTTACTTCTCTTGGAGGAAAAGCAGAACATTTGGGATAATGGCTCAGCATGGTATAAAACTTCTTCCTGGAGGCTTTCCTTTCTTGAAAAGGCAATCCTGCCACTTGAACTTGTCTGAGTTTGTCTATTAGGCAAGTGTGCCTTTTTACTTATATAATAATCTCCCATCGAGGTCACTTTGGGCAAAATAGTATCATAGGCTTGTCACTCTGTTGATCACGGAGGGGTTTCATCTCATGTGGGAACGCAGCAAGATGCAGTCCAGCACACTTGTATACATCCAAATGAAAACACATCGAAAGAAGCAGACATCTTAATGTCAGTGGGTCAAAAAGAACTGCTCATCTAGCCTCCACACCCTGAAAGGAGGAAACATGATATGAAGTAATCTCCTTTGGTCATTCTCCTATTCTTTTCTTTTTCTTTCCCATTCTTCCCGCTGACGGGGATGGAAAGGCTACTTCATGTCAAGTGGCACCAAGCCATCTGTAGGAGAGCGTATGTATAAGTATAAATTTTCATTGCTTTGAAACAGTGCTAAACAATTAGAATGTTGTCAGTGATACCCCATAGCAGTTTAAATAACCCTGAGCTCAGTAAAGAGTATGCAGTTTTAAGTAAACTCTGAAAACATACAGCTCGACTCATTTGAAAATAAGCAGCATGCAAATGGGCAGTGAGCCAGATGCTCTGGTGTATACAATAGGCTGGTGGGGATATAGGGGCCACTAGATCCAGGGTGCAGTGAAGAGAAACCATCTTAGGGCTGATTCTTGATGAAAGTGGTCCAAACCCAGTGTCGAAGATGCCTGGTAAGATTTCAGAACCCAGGAGGAATCTGATCAGGTTGGGTGGGTTGTTACACTTGAAATCTCCAGGAAGTGACATGGGTAAATGGGCCCAATATCCCCTAGAGTCTAGTGGTTCAGAAAAAGGGGATCTCTGAGTGTGAGGCAATAGTCAAGGAGTTTGGGTAGAAAAGGGTTCTAGGTGTTCAATGGGAAACAAAATCACAAATCAGGAAACTGAAGCAGCCCAGCAGCCCAGCCCTCTGAGTTGGATGCATGTAATGTGGGCCGGGAAGGCTGTAGCTGCAGATTCCCCTAGGAGCCCAAGGCTGGTCTTGGCCATCACAGAACCACAGTTGTTATTTGGTTGCTCGGTTATGTCTGACTCTTTATGACCCCCATGGACTGCAGCATGCCAGGCTACCCTGTTCTTCACCATCTCCCTGAGTTTGCTCAAATTCATGTTCATTGAACAATTTGGTTGGGTGATGCCATCCAAGCATCTCATCCTCTGTTGCCCCCTTCTCCTTCTGCCCTAAATCTCCTCCAGCATCAGGGGTCTTTTCCAATGAGTAGGCTCTTTGCATCAGGTGGCCAAATTATTGAAGCCTAAGCTTCAGCATCAGTCCTTCCAATGAATAAACAGAATTGATTTCCTTTAGAATTGACTGGTTTGCTCTCTTTGCTGTCCAAAGGACTGTCAAGAGTCTTCTCCAGCACCACAGTTCGAAAGCATCAATTCTTTGGTGCTCAGCCTCCTTATGGTCTGGGGCAGGACTGAGAAGCCAGGAGCTTATAGACACCAACACTGGCTAGATATCTGTGTGTGCAAACACACACACAAACACACAGCTGCTAGAAGGATATACTCCAAAATGTTCACAGTAGTCATCATTGATTAGCGGAAATATGGAAGAGTTCTTTGTTGCTTTTTAAAAACTTTGTCTTCTTAATTTTTAGCATAAAACTTACTAAAATTTTGTACTTGAAGCAGGTTTAAAGGCCTGCTTTTTCAGGGCCACTTGAAAAAAATTTAAAAAGAACAATGATTACAATCTAATGTGGGTTTCCTTGGTAGCTCAGCTGGTAAAGAATCTACCTGCAATGAGGGAGACCCCAGTTTGATTTCCGGGTCAGGAAGATCCACTGGAGAAAGAAGGTGGCTCAGATGATAAAGAATCTGCCTGCAATGTGGGGAGACCTGGATTTGATCCCTGGGTTGGGAAGATCCCCTGGAGAAAGGAATGGCTACCCACTCCAGTATTCTGGCCTAGAGAATCGTATGGACAGAGGAGGCTGGCAGGCTACAGTCCATGGGGTCGCAGAGTCGGACATGACTGAGTGGTTTTCATACTATAATCTAATCTTAATCCTACATCACTTTCAAACCTTCTTTTCCCATCAAAGTAAGGTGGAGTGGGGGATAGGGTACCAAAGAAGTGAGAGGGTAAAAGATCATTTCTGAATGTTTCTCTGGTATGGCCTTGATATATTAATTTGGAGAATAAAATGACAACTGCCAAAGTAAGAAGCAGAGTGCTTATACTTGGATTAAGAGGAAAATTGTAGCAGTTAATGTTTTAGTCTTGACCTTCAAGACTATGTTTAATCTTCTTCCCTTTATTCACATATTTATCCTTAGCTATTTATGGAAATGAGTCTCACTGTAACATCTTAACAATATAATATCTCAGTTCAGTTCAGTTCAGTCGCTCAGTCGTGTCTGACTCTTTGCGACCCCATGAACTGCAGCACGCCAGGCCTCCCTGTCCATCACCAGCTCCCAGAGTTCACCCAAACTTGGGTCCATTAGAATGTTGTCACTGATACCCCTATAGCAGTTTAAATAACCCTGAGCTCAGTGATGCCATCCAACCATCTCATTCTCTGTCATCCCCTTCTCCTGCCCTCAATCTTTCCCAGCATCAGGGTCTTTTCAAATGAGTCAGCCCTTCACATCAAGTGGCTGAAGTATTGGAGTTTCAGCTTCAACATCAGTCCTTCTGATGAATACCCAGGACTGATCTCCTTTAGGATGGACTGGTTGGGTCTCCTTGCAGTCCAAGGGTCTCTCAAGGGTCTTCTCCAACACCACAGTTCAAAAGCTTCAATTCTTTGGCGCTCAGCTTTCTTCACAGTCCAACTCACATTTATACATGGCTATTGAAAAACCATAGCCTTGACTAGACAGACCTTTTTTCACAAAGTAATGTCTCTGCTTCCAGCAAATACCTGGTTATGCTTATTTACTGATCTGTACTCTGCAGGAGGCATAGAGATGCAAAGCTACATTCGCTGGGGTTCCAAGCCCATTTCCCTGTGTTTCTACTCTTGCTAGAACTGTAGTGTTCAGTTACAGAAATGTCAATAATTACTCACAATGGTTCCTCTCATATGTAATGATTAACTTCAGATGTTGTTAGCACAGATCAGTGTATCAGCAGCTTCTCTTTGTCAAGGCTGTCTGTTACAGTTTGTGTCATTCAGTATTCATGAATTGAAAATTCAGTATTAAGGTATGAATTCCCTCTAATTTAAGAACAAATTGAATACAATATCAACTAAAATACCAAGAGTTTTTTTAAATGTAAAAATTAAGAAATAACTGAAATTTGTTAGGGAAATCAAAGAACCTAGAACAGTCAGGTTAGAGGCTTTATCTAATTTCAAGATACTATTAGGCTGCAGTACTTGGAGCAGCTACGTTGATAGGTAGATAGACAAAGATCAATAGAACAGAGCAGAGTCCATAAATAGACCCATATTTGCGTGATCAGTTTATTTCTCCCAAAGGCCCAAAGGCAACTTAAAGGGGAAAGGAAAGTCTTTTAAACAAATTGTGCTGGAATTAATGTATAATTTTATGAAAAAGTATATCAACATTACCTCACACTCTACTCAAAATTGAGATGAATATACTTTAGAAAGTTAAAATTTAAAAAAGTTCTACAAAATGTAAGAAAATCTTCACAAAATTGATATAGGTAAAACCTTTTGAATTAGATAACTAGTCACAAAAAAGAAATAAATAAAAACTTGAACTTTAAAGCTGAAAAGTTCTAATTATCAAAAGACAGCATTAGGAAAATGAAAAGGTAGGTGCATGTTTATTCAATCAGTTTTAGTGACCCAGACCAGACTTCTCTCCTTTTTCTGAACTCTGTGAGGATCCAGGGCCTTGGCACCAGCAGAAACCTCTTGTGCCTGTCTACCTCCTTGGAGAGTCCAGATGAATTTGGATCTCCTCTGGGTCTTGGATCTCCCTTTATTGGCTGATAGCCCTGAGGTTTATTTGGTGGTGGATAAGCTCTATGTGAAGAGTATATTTTCCTTGAATTAGTTTCAAAAGAAGTACCTGGGTTACCCTAGTTGCGAAAGCCTGGGAAGGTTTTGCTCATTTGAAAGACATTGACTGTCCTGTCCAAGTTGAGAGACACTGGGAAGATTTTATTATGTACAGACAAAATTTATACAGACAAGTACTTGCTTAACTGGAAAGCAAAGGAAATCTCATCCTCAAAATGGTCAAATTGGGGTTCTTTTTACATTTGAATTTTTTAACCTATGCAGCTAGAAAAATCTGACTTGTTAAAACATCTTTTCAGAATTCTGACCTTAAAAAACAAAACCCCTCCTAGGAGGAACTTGCGTTTCTCTCCCTGTGTCTTTGAGATGTAAATATTCCACCTGATCTTAGGTGTTTGTTTTTTCTTTAAAGAGTTTGTTCTCTGCCAACTGCAAGATACACAAATAGTGTACATTTGGCAACTAGTCAAATAGACTGAAATTCCAAGAAGTCTTTGTGCCTGGCTGTGCCAACTCTCAAGGAGAATTGACATAAGGAATTCCAGACTGTAAGGATCCTTTGTCATCTCAGTTTTAATTATGTCATGTCTATAGTAAAGGCCTTTACTTTCTCAAACTAGTTTTGGAAGAAAACTCTCTGAATATTATGAAGGCTGTATCCTTTGCACATTTTATGGGGACACCTCTCGGGTCTTACTGGTTTAGTTCATTATTAAGGTACTACTCATTTAGAGAAATGCAAATCAAAACTACAATGAGGTATCACCTCACACCAGTCAGAATGGCCATCATTAAAAAGTCTACAAATAACACATGTTGGAGAGATTGTGGAGAAGAGGGACACCCCTACACTGTAGGTAGGAATGTAAGCTGGTGCAGCCACTTTAGAAACAGAATAGAGGTTTCTCAAAAAACTAAAAGCAGAACAATTTATATAACCCAGCAGTTTCACTCTGGGTATATACCTGAAAAAAAAAGCAAACACTCATTGGAAAAGACAAATGCAAGTCAATGTCCATAGCTGCATTATTTACAATTGGCAAGATAGGGAAGCAATCCATTGATGGATGAGTGGATAAAGAAGTAGGGGTACATATATACAATGGAATACTACTCAGCCATAACAAAGAATGCAATTTTGCCATTTGCAGCAACATGGATGAATTTGTAGGGCATTATGTTAAGTGAAATAAATTAGACAGAGAAAGGTAACTGTTGTATGATACTGCTTATATGGGGATCTAAAAAATACAGTAATTAGGAAATATAACAAGAAAGAAATAGACTCACAGATAGAATAAAATAGTGGTTACTAGTGGGGGGCAGTACAGGGGTGAGGAAGGGGAAGGTACAAACTGTTGAGTATAACATAGATGCAAGATGTATTTACAAAACGGGGAACATAGCCAATACTTTGTAATAACTTAATGGAAAGTAACCTATGAAAAGATAAATTTTAAAAGAAAAAAAAACTTGTTTAGGAAACCTTATTTATTGTGTCAAAGTTTCTTCAGTGAATCTACAGATGCTAATAAAAATATTACATTAATTA
This sequence comes from Nanger dama, assembly GCA_917880005.1. Lineage (NCBI taxonomy): Eukaryota > Metazoa > Chordata > Mammalia > Artiodactyla > Bovidae > Nanger > Nanger dama. Next base: position 3,748,021 of record CAKJTW010000105.1, on the reverse strand, counting down.
AAATTGATTAACAGGGAAATTTGAAGAAGCTGAGGGAAAGTCAAAAGACCTCCCCAGTAAAGTAAAAATTTAAAGGGACCTGTCCTAATAGAATGGAAATCTTTTGATTTTTTATTAAGAAGTGAAATAAATAAAATGGGCAATAATGGGATTAAACACTGGTTTTGATAACATGCTACCTGAAGTTGCATGGGCCAAAGGACTCCCTATTGGTCCCCCCTTACCTTAAAGGGCCCCAAACCAAGTCCACTCTATTTACCCCATCTGAAAAAAAAGTTTCTAAAGGCTGGAAGAAAATTACATTGAGATACGTGATCATCAATTGCATGGGGCAAGAGTTAGGCCAAATTTATCAAGCTGAAAGACTAACAAATAGGACCTGAGTCCCTAGGCTCAACTCTTTACTGGGGATCCCAAAACCTTTATACAAAAATAGATAAAATGGCCAGAGGATCCAACAGAAAGTTTCTGGGATTCCTTGTTAAGATCAAGACTTCTCAATAGGGTTCTAATGGAAGCTAAAGTTAAAGGTAAAATACTTGATAGAACTGAAATGAATGTTTATAAAAAATGATGTATTTAAATGAGTTTATAATTATATTATGGTATAGACATGTCTCACTGGGGAATGCTTCCCTGCATGGCATTATAAACCAGGGCATACAAACCTGACTCTCAGACAATATTAATCAAATATACTAAAGGAAACTAATAGGGCTACCTTAACCCATACAATATAAAGCAAAAACTGGGGGCTAATATTTAGGGACTAATAAAAGCAAATTAAAGAAAATGCAGTTGGGCTAGTTGGTCGTTTGATATCATTTAGGTGGCAAACCAGATCCTTTGGAAATTAGAAGCAACTCTCTCTGTCTTGCAAATTTCTACAAATCAAAGTGTAAATACATCCCCTAGTGACCTAAGGTTTAGCCCAACTAGTTCAGATAGAACTTGAAACTGAAAGAAAAAAGGGGGAAAGAGGCCCTTTAATACTCAAATGGCTAAAAAGGCTCCTTCACCCCAAATCAAATTCACAGCCTCCTTTAAGATTTACCAAGGACAAATACAAATCTTAAGTCATTTCCACAAATAGTAAAAACCCTTCGTCAGCTAAGTAAATAGATTTAACTTAGTCCAACTGTTATTTATAAACTAGTAAGTTTATACTGTAGTATCTGGATTCATGACTAAGTTTTAAAATGAAGCCATAACACCTCTAGTTATGTCTGTTTATATGCTGTGTGTACATTATACATACATGTCTCTACCTCCAGATAGAATTATCAAAATTAAATTTATGTAAGAGCTCTATTTAATTGACTTAAAAGTAAGTACTTATAAATTAAATATTTCTAAATGTAACAGAAACTAACTCAAATGAGCTCCAAATTCATATGATCTCGGAAATATTCAGTATTAATATTGAGAATTAAAGTTTAAATTTGCTGGTTTAATTAATGCAGCCATATCTTACTCTTATTGCACCTAGGTTTATAAAAGTCGAATAAGCCCCTATTAACTCTTATGAAATTTATCAGAAAGGAAAGTAGCCAGGGATGATGTCTGATTTAGTCTAATGGCTCTAAGTTTTCATGGGCAATCTGAACATAATTGTTAGGAACAAGTGAGTTAAATAGATATAAATTGGGTAAGGGCTTTTAGGTGAATCTTTAAAAATAATTCTGCTTTGTGGTATGTCTGCTTAAACATAGTTTCTCCAGATTTTTGGTAACTTGGAATTCTAGAGTTTTGCTAAGTTAAATGATGAAAGTTTGTTAAATATCCAGATCATTCCCAAACAAAATACTGAAACATTAACACTGAACACAGGCTTCCTTTTACAGAGAAACTAAAGATATTTAGGACTATTAGTAAAAATGTTTCATGCCACACTGAAAATTTTTCTATAAAAAGCATGTTTTTAAAAACTATAAATTGAATTTACAGTTTTGCCAATCTACAGAATGCTAATCTACAAACTGCTAAAGGCCAGTTTATAATTGCTTGCTTCTTAGTTTTCACCAGAAGTAAGCTTAAAAGAATTCTAATTAAGCTTAAAAGAACTCCCCAGGTCATTAGGTGCCCAATATGCTACTGGAGATCAGTGGAGAAATAACTCCAGAAAGAATGAAGAGATGGAGCCAAAGCAAAAACAATATCCAGTTGTGCATGTGACTGGTGATAGAAGCAAGATCGGATGCTGTAAAGAGCAATATTGCATAGGAACCTGGAATGTCAGGTCCATGAATCAAGGCAAATTGGAAGTGGTCAAACAGGAGATGGCAAAGGTGAACGTCGACATTCTAGGAATCAGTGAACTAAAATGGACTGGAATGGGTGAATTTAACTCAGATGACCATTATATCTACTAATGTGGGCAGGAATCCCTTAGAAGAAATGGAGTAGCCATCATGGTCAACAAAAGAGTCCCAAATGCAGTACTTGGATGCAATCTCAAAATGGCAGAATGATCTCTGTTCGTCTCCAAGGCAAACCATTCAATATCACAGTTATCCAAGTCTATGCCCCAACCAGTAACGCTGAAGAAGCCAAAGTTGAACGGTTTTATGAAGACCTACAAGACCTTTTAGAACTAACACCCAAAAAAGATGTCCTTTTCATTATAGGGGACTGGAATGCTAAAGTAGGAAGTCAAGAAACACCTGGAGTAACAGGAAAATTTGGCCTTGGAATGCGGAATGAAGCAGGCCAAAGACTAATGGAGTTTTGCCAAGAAAATGCACTGGTCATAGCAAACACCCTCTTCCAACAACACAAGAGAAGACTTGTGAGAAGAGAAGCATATTCAAAAGCAGAGACATTACTTTGCTCACTAAGGTCCATCTAGTCAAGGCTATGGTTTTTCCTGTGGTCATGTATGGATGTGAGAGTTGGACTGTGAAGAAGGCTGAGCACTGAAGAATTGATGCTTTTGAACTGTGGTGTTGGAGAAGACTCTTGAGAGTCCCTTGGACTGCAAGGAGATCCAACCAGTCCGTTCTGAAGGAGATCAACCCTGGGATTTCTTTGGAAGGAATGATGCTGAAGCTGAAACTCCAGTACTTTGGCCACCTCATGTGAAGAGTTGACTCATTGGAAAAGACTTTGATGCTGGGAGGGATTGGGGGCAGGAGGAAAAGGGGACGACAGAGGATGAGATGGCTGGATGGCATCACAGACTCAATGGATGTGAGTCTGAGTGAACTCCGGGAGATGGTGATGGACAGGGAGGCCTGGCATGCTGCAATTCATGGTGTTGCAAAGAGTCAGACATGACTGAGTGGCTGAACTGAACTGAACTGAAGCTTAAGAAGAATTCTAGTTAATATATATAATTAAGACTGTTAGGTAATTAGAATAGGAAACAGGAGTCCAAAATGGCGGTGGCTAAAAGACAAGGAAGGGAAAAGCCCCCGAAAATAGAACAAAGGAAGGTCTGAGGACTGGAGTGAGGACCTCGGGTGGAACAAATAGCCCTCCTGGCCAGCCCAGCTTACACAGGGCCGGCCCAGGCGGGGGGCGGAAAAACATATAAAGAGAGGAGCCAAGGGCCGGGGCTCTCTCTTCGTGCCTTTGGGGTCGGCGTGCCCTCATGCCTCAAGGATGTATTTTCCTGCTATATTCTAAATAAAACTGAGCTGTAAATCAGAGCTGTAACACTGATCTGTCTAAGAGCTATAATGCGGTCTGTTTGAGAACCAAGAGCTAGAACACGGTCTGTCCAAGAGCTGTGACACACAGAGGGCTTTAATTTCCATCACTTCAAATTTTTGTTGAGATGAGACAGAACCGAGGAGATTACGCTTCTCTGACAAGACTACTGAAATTAATATGGAAAACATCTTTGTATGAAGGAAAAAAAAGATACAAGAAATGGAAATATTTTGTTAAGGCTAAGAAAGTAATTTTATACTGGAAGGAGAAAGAGAAAGAGAAAGCATAGGACAAAATCTGAAAGTAAAAAAGTTATATAACCTTTTGGGGAAAGGAGTCCTGAGAACAGTTTTGTGCATGGTCAGAACTGGCTAAGATTAAAATGAAATATAATTAGGTAAGTCAATTTTAATATTAAGAGTGTTCATTCTCTCTAGTTCATGTTCTCTATGTTAAGAGAACAAAGTTTTTTTGGAATATTAATTTGCTTTTGATAACTGATTGTAAGGTTTCTTTGCAGCTGTTTGCTGTTTAGTTACTAAAGTGTGTCTGACTTTTGCAACCCCATGGACTGTAGTCCACCAGGCTCCTCTGTCCATGGGATTTCCCATAGTGGAGTGGGTTGTTATTCCTTCTCCAGAGGGTCTTCCCAACCCTGGGATTGAACCTGTGTCTCCTGCTTGGTAGGCAGATTGTTTACCACTGAGGCACCTGGGAAAGGTAACCCGTAACAAGTTTCTGTATTTAAAACCTTTTATTGTAATTTTGGTTGAATATTAACTATTATTTCACAGTAACCTATGATCTTATTTGACCAAGTGTTTTGAAACCTTTTAATATTCTTGACAAATTTCCAAATTCAAAACAAAACTATTTTGACCACTAGCTCACTTTGGGATGTTTCAAAGGGCCTCTGAAAGATTCCAAAGAGATATATTAAACTTGGGTTTATTTGGTATATTAAATTACATAGCAAACATTGTCAAAAAAGTAGTAATAAAACTTCTTTGGTTGTATTATATGGATAACTGTCATTACTGTTCATTATATAGAAATGTCCATTATTGTGTAGATAAATGTCATTAAATGTTCCAAAAAGTATATGGAATGCCTAAAGATCTAGTATGTTCTGATATAATGTAGTCATATTTCTAGTTATCTAAAAAGGTTGTATGTCACAGAAATAACCAAGTTTCTTGTAAATTGTGTTGTTGTTGTTTGGTTAATTAAGTTGTGTCCGACTCTTTACAATCCCATGAATTGCAACATGCCAGGCTTCCCTGTCCTTCACCATCTCCCCAAGTTTGCTCATACTCACATCCATTGAGTCAGTGATATCATCCAACCATCTCATCTTCTGTTGCCCCCTTCTCCTCCTGCCCTCAATCTTTCCTAGCATCAGGGCGTTTTCCAGTGAATCGGCTCTTTGCATCAGGTGGTCAGAGTACTAGAGCTTCAGCTTCAGCTGAATATTCAGGACTGATTTCCTTTAGGATGAACTGGTTTGATCTCCTTACTGTCCAAAGGACTCTCAAGAGTCTTCTCCAGCACCACAGTTCGAAAGCATAGATTCTTTGGCACTCAGCCAAACTGCGTGGTACAATTTTCACATCCATACATGACTACTAGGAAAGCCATAGCTTTGACTATATGGATCTTTGTGGGCAAAGTAATGTCTCTGCTTTTTAATACACTGTCGGGTATGTCACAGCTTTTCTTCCAAGGAGCAAGCTTACAATTTCGTGGCTGCAGTCATTGTCAAAGTGATTTTGGAGCCCGTTAAAATGAAATCTGACACCGTTTCCACTTCCCACTTCTTCCCTGTCTATTTGCCATGAAGCGATGGGACTGGATGCCATAATCTTTGTTTTTTGAATGCTGAGTTTTAAGCCAGCTTTTTCACTCTCCTCTTTCACATTCATCAAGAGGCTCTTTAATTTCTCTTCACTTTCTGCCATTAATGTGGTATCATCTTCCTATCTGAGATCATTGATATTTCTCCTGGAAGTCTTGATTCCATCTTGTAAGTCATCCAGCCCATCATTTCGCATGATGTAGTCTGCAGATAAATTAAATAAGTAGGTGACAATATACAGCTTTGACGTATTCCTTTCCCAATTTTGAACCAGTCCATTGTTCCATGTCCATGTTGCTTCTTATCCTGCATACAGGTTTCTCAGGAGATAGGTAATGTGGTCTGGTATTCCCATCTCTTTAAGGATATTCCACAGTTTGTTGTGATCCACACAGTCCAAGGCTTTAATGTAGTCAAAGAAGCAGATATTTTTCTGGAATTCTTTAGCTTTTTCTATGATCCAATGGATGTTGGCAATTTGATCTCTGGTTCTTCTGTCTGTTCTAAATCCAGTTTGTACACCTAGAAGTTCTCAGTTCACATACTGTCAAAGCCTAGTTTGAAGGATTTTGCATATATTCTTGCTAGCATGTGAAATGAGTGCCGTTGTATGGTAATTTAAACGTTCTTTGGCATTGCCTTTCTTTGGGATTGGAATGAAAACTGACCTTTTCAAGTCCTGTAGCCATTGCTCTTTCCCAAATTTGCTGGTATAATGAGGGCAGCGCTTTTAGGGTTTGAAATAGCTCAGCTGGAATTCTGTCACCTCTATTAGCTTTGTTCATAGTAATGCTTCCTAAGGCCCGATTGTGTTGTACTAAGATCTTAAACTATGCCATTTTATTAATAATTTTTGGTTATTCATAGACATTCTTTTACTCTTTAACAAAATGAAGATCTTTAAAGAGATTTTTAAAAGGGCTTTACAAACAAAGTTTAGATCATACTACTGAACTGCAAGGAGATCCAACCAGTCCATTCCAAAGCAGATCAGTCCTGAGTGCTCTTTGGAAGGATTGATGCTAACACTGAAGCTCCAATACTTTGGCCACCTCATGCGAAGAATTGATTCATTGGAAAAGAATCTGATGCTGAGAAGGACTAGGGGCAGGAGGAGAAGGGGATGACAGAGGAGGAGATGGCTGGATGGCATCACTGACTCAATGGGCATGAGTTTGGGTGAACTCTGGGAATTGGTGATAGACAGGGAGGCCTGGCGTGTTGCAGTTCATGGGGTTGCAAAGAGTCAGACAGGACTGAGTGACTGAACTGAACTGAACTGAACTGGGTAAGAAGCAACAAAACTCTAGTGGAAAACCTGAGGGCTTTGTCCAGATCAAAAGGAATTAATTACATGGGACTAAATGAATCGGTAAACATGATTTATATTTCTATGACTTTTGTCAGAAACATTACTGGCTTTTAATCTTTGTTTTCCAGAAAACATTTCCTCTTACACTATGACCTACAATATTGCTAAAGTATTCCTTTGTAAACAAAGATTAAACATTCATTTTTTTCTTTCTATTTGATCCCTCTAGAAGTTGGTTCATCAGCTGGCTCCCCTCTAGATTTGATGGCTTGTTGTGACACAGATCATGACTAATTATACTAACCATTGGTTTAATTTGTTCTTTGTTGTTTTCAAACTGTTTATGCTTTGCATCTCTCAGCTGTAACTTTATTAATGTTCCTAGCTATATTACTTATATTCTGTTTATTTTATAAGATTGTTACCTCTTGCATTACTCAATATATAACCAGGCTTTTGACAAAACTAATGATGGCTGAATGTTTTGAGGCAATTGATCCCATATATAACTCTATACAATATTGTAATAGAGCAAATCTAGAATGTGGGAAGAATTAAAAAGGGAAAACATTTTCTGGATCATAACAGACTAGTAAGGTGACCCCATGGACCACAGCCTGCCAGGCTCCTCTGTCCATGGAATTCTCCAGGTCAGAATCCTGAATGGGTACCCGTTTCCTCCTCCAGGGGATCTTTCCAACCCAGGAATCGAACCCAGGTCTCTGGCATTACAGACAGATTCTTTACCATTTGAGCCACCAGGGGAGCCCTCAGATTTGGAAAGAAGCAACAAGAGAAAACAGTTCCTGGATCACAACAGACTACTAAGGAAGATAGTCCAGAGAATTTTAGGTCATCAACAGGGCCTCGTCCAAAAATAGCACATAAGTAGCATAAGAATGAAATCCTTATGTGACTTAGAAACAAAACTTCCTAGCATGATAGGCCAATTGGTCATGAAATGCCTCCCAAACCTTGGTTGAATTTATAACCAAGCGGGAATGTGGATGGGGACTATTGCCTGCCATTTTAGTAAACTATAATGTTGCCCGTCATCCCAGTTCTACAAGGATCAAACCATTAGCCACTGCAACTGCTCACTGGCAGTGTGCCCTAAGGGGAACTGAGGATGGAGCACAGCAAAGCATTCTGTGCTTTGGATACTGGCCCTAGATCCATATATAAGGGATAATTTCATCGAGCCCAGACTCTTATATCTTCCCTTATATAGAAAAGTACTTAAAATTATTAACTTGAGATATCTGTTCTTTGTGATTAGCAGTAATCTTTTGATGTTTGATTACATATTTGCTTTTTTATTCCAGCAAAAAAATTTCCTTTATATCCTGGCATCTCTCTTACCTCTTCAGAGTAGTTCTTCAGAGCTATTTGAGAGGCTATCTCCTAGGCTACAGTCCTTAGTTAAGATCCCCAAATTAAAAAACTTCTAACGTAAAAAGAAACAAGAAAGCAAATGAAAAGCCAGTCCACAGAGCAGGAAAATATTTTTGTAATACGTATATTCAAGAAATACTTAAATATAAAGAACTTTTATAAATCAGCAACAAAGTCAAACAACCAGTTAAAAGTGGACGAAGCCTGAACTGACACTACAAACGATATACAGATGACCCATATGCAGAAGACTAGGTGCTTTGATTATTTGTCTTTGGGGAAAGAGATTTTAAATCCACAGTAGGATACCAAAGGTAACATTCCAAACCAGCAAAATTAAAAAGGGCTTCCCTGGTGGCTCAGAGGTTAAAGCATCTGCCTCCAATGTGGGAGACCCGGGTTCTATCCCTGAGTCGGGAAGATCCCCTGGAGAAGGAAATGGTAACCCACTCCAGTATTCTTGCCTGGAGAATCCCATGGACGTAGAAGCCTGGTAGGCTACATCCACGGGGTCGCAAAGAGTCAGACACGACTGAGCGACTTCACTTTCTTTCACTTTTTCAACAATGCTAAATGTTGGCTATGGTACAAAAGCCTTGAGAGCTATCATACATTCCCAATAGGTCTATAAAAATGGTACAACCACTTCAGAGAACTTTGGCAATTTTTTACAAAGTTAAACATACATATATCCTGTGACTCAGCATTTCTGCTCTTAGGTATTTATCAAAGAGAAATGAAAACATGTCCACAGAAAAACTTGTACAATGATGTCCAAGATGTCTAATAATACTCAAATACCCCAAATGTCCATTAACAAGAGAATGAATAAACAAATTGTGTAATACATATGTTCTGGAATGCTAATAGCAGCAGTACGAATGAATACTTGTTATTCATTGGATTCTTGCACACTGCTGCTGTAAACATAAAATCATTGCAGCCTCTGTGGAAAGCAGTTTGTTGATTCCTCAGAAAGTTAAACACAGAATTACCTTACCAATTTCTCTCCTAGGTATATTCCCAGAAGAACTAGAAGCAGGTACTCAAATACCTGTATGCAAAGATTTGTAGCAGTCCTATTCACAAGTCAAAAGGTGGAAACAAATGTTCATCAACCAATGAACAGATAAGCAAAATGTGTTATGTATATGAAATGGAATATTATCACACACAAAGGAATGAAGTACTACATGCTACATGTTAAAATGTAAATGATTCTAAAAATTATGCTGATGAAATCAGCCACAGAAGGGCACATATTATATTATTACATTTATATGAGGTGTCCAGAATTAGGTAAATTCATAGAGATAGAATGCATTTAGTGGTTGTCAAGGGCTGGGGATAGGAAAGAACAGGCAATGGCTATTTAAGGGACATGGAATTTTAGGATGATAAAGATGTTTTGGAATGCATAGAAATGCTAGTTGCATAATTAGGTGAATGCAATAAATGCTACTGAATTTTGCACTAAAAATTAAAAGAAATTAAGAACATACAGTTGGCCTTTGAACCACATGGGTGTGAACTGTGTAGGTCCCCTTATCTGTGGATTCTTTGTGTGCTAGTAACCAATACTATAGGATCACAGAACCACAGAAATGGAGGAACCCCATACATGGAGTACAAGTTTTTAGTTATAGTGGATTTTCAACTGCACAGAGGTTCTGCATCCCTAACTCTCTACATTGCTTAAGGGCTAACTATATAAGTACCAATGTGTATGAATCTCAAAAATGTTTGGAACAAAGGCAATCACATGTCAAACATGCACCACACTATTTAAAGTTTTTTAAAAATTTGTATATAATTTTTAAAGGTTAGTTTCTATTTACAGTGATGACCAAATACTGGCCATTTTTTCCACATTGTAAAATACATTCTTGAGCCTATCTTAACACTTGTTGTCTTGTGCCCCCTCCAAACTGGTGACCACTAATTTGTTCTATATATTCATGTATCTGTTTTTAAAAATTTACTAGTTATATTTTTTAGATTCCATATATATTATAGCACATAGAATTTGTCTTTCTCTGATTTATTTCACTTAGCATAATGTCCTTTAAGTCCAACTATATTGCTGAAAATAGCAATATTTCATTCTTTTTATGGCTGAGTAGTATTCCATTGTATATATGTGTCATAGCTTCTTTATCCATTCACACATCACTGGATATTTAAGTTGCTTCCTCATCTTGGAAATTGGAAATAAGGCTGTTTGGACATTGGTGAGCATCTATTTTCCAATTAGTGGGTTTTTTTTTTGTTGTTGTTTTTGTTTTTGTTTGGAGGGGGATATATACCCAGGAGTGGAATTACTGGCTTGTATAGTAGCTCTTGGAAAAGGAAATGGCAACCCACTCCAGTATTCTTGCCTGGAGAATCCTAAGGATGGGGAGCCTAGTGGGCTGCCTTATATGGGGTTACACAGAATCAGACATGACTGAAGTGACTTAGCAGCAGTAGCATAGTAGCTCTATTTTCAGTTTTTTGAGCACTCTCCACGCTGTTCTCCACAATGGCCACACAAATTTACATTCCCACCAACAGTGTATGAAGGCTCTCTTGTCTCTACATTCTTGCCAACATTTGTGTTCTTTTTGATGGTAGTCATTCTGACAGGTGTGGTGTCTCATTGTGGTTTTGATTTGAACTTCCCTGACTAGTCATGTTGAACATCTTTTCATGTGCCTTTTGGCCATATGTATTTCCTCTTTGGAAATGTGTCTACTCAGTTCTTCTGCCCATTTTTAAATCAGGTTGTTAGCTTTTTATGATATTGATTTGTACAAGCTGCTTATATATGTTGGATATTAATCCTTGTTGCTTGTTTTATTTTCCAATATTTTCTCCCGTTCAGTAGGTTGTCTTTTATTTTTACTTATAGTTTCCTTTGTTGTGCAAAATTTAGGTCTCATTTGTTTATTTTTAATTAGATCTTATTTGCTTATTTTAGCTTTTGTTTCTTACTTTAGGCTGCTGCTGCTGCTGCTAAGTCGCTTCAGTCATGTCCAACTCTGTGCAACCCCATAGATGGCAGCCCCCTAGGCTCCCCTGTCCCTGGGATTCTCCAGGCAAGAATACTGAAGTGGGTTGCCATTTCCTTCTCCAATGCATGAAAGTGAAAAGTCAAAGTGAAGTCGCTCAGTCATGTCCAATTCTTAGTGACCTCATGGACTGCAGCCTACCAGGCTCCTCTGTCCATGGGATTTTCCAGGCAAGAATACTGGAGTGGGGTGCCACTGCCTTCTCCGACAGATCAAAAAAAATATTGCCATGATTTATGTCAAAGAATTGTTTTACCTATGTCTTCCTTTAGGAGTTTCATAGAATCTGGCCTTACATTTAGGTTTAATGCATTTTGAATTCTTGTATATGAAGTTAGATAATGTTCCAATTTCATTCTTTTACCTGTTCAGTTCAGTTCAGTTCAGTCACTCAGTCATGTCCTACTCTTTACGACCCCAATGAACTGCAGCACGCCAGTCCTCCCTGTCCATCACCAACTCCCGGAGTCCACCCAAACCTATGTCCATTGAATCGATGATGCCATTCAACCATCTCATCCTCTGTCGTCCTCTTCTCCTCATGCCCTCAATCTTTCCCAGCATCAGGGTCTTTTCAAATGAGTTAGCTCTTTGCATCACGTGGCCAAAGTATTGGAGTTTCAGCTTCAACATCAGTCTTTCCAATGAACACCCAGGACTGGTTTCCTTTAGGATGGACTGGTTGGATCTCTTTGCAGCCCAACGGACTCTCAAGAGTTTTCTCCAACACCACAGTTCAAAAGCTTCAATTCTTTGGCACTCAGCTTTCTTTATAGTCCCACTCTCACATCCAGTAACTGTCCAGTTTTCCCAGCTCCACTTTTTGAAGAGATTTTTATTTTTCCATTGTATATTCTTGTCTCCTTTGTTATAGATTAATTGACCATAAGTGCATGTACTTATTTCTGGGCTTTCTGTCCTATTCCATTGACCCATAGGCCTGTTTTTGTACCAATACCACACTGTTTTGATTACTGTAGCTTTGTAGTATAGTCTAAAGTCAGGGAGCCTGATTCCTCCAGTTCTCTTCTTTCTCAAGATTGTTTGAGCTATTTGAGATCTTTTATGTTTCCATATAGATTTTAAAATTATTTGTTCTAGCTCTGTGAATAATGCCACTTACATTTTGACACGGATTGCATTGAGTTTGTAGATTGTCTTGTGTAGTATAGTAATTTTGACAATATCCAAGAACATGGTATATCTTTCCATCTGTTTGTGTTGTCTTCAATTTCATTCATCATAATTTTATAGTTTTTGGAGTACAGGTCTTTTGCCTCCTAAAAGAGGGTTTATTCCTAGGTATTTCTTCAAAACTGGATGCTGATGGGATGACGGGATTAATCGGAAAGGAGCATTTTCTGTAATAGAAATGTTTCTCCATGTCTTAATTGAGGTTGTGGTAATACAGATGGCTCAGTGGTAAGGAATCCACCTGCCATACTGGGGACTCAGGTTTGATCCTGGATCAGGAAGACCCCTGGAGAAGGAAATGGCACCCTTTCCAGTATTCTTGCCTGGGAAATCCCACTGACAGAGGAACCTGGCAGGCTACAGTCCATGGGATTGTAAGAGGTGAACACAACTTAGTAACTAAACCACTGCTATATTTGTGAAAACACATTGAGGTATGCACCAAGGTCTGTGCATGTAACTATATGTAAATCTCAATTGCTGACTGTATAGAGCTTCTCCATCTTTGGCTGCAAAGAATATAATCAATCTGATTTCAGTGTTGATCATCTGGTGATGTCCATGTGTGGTCTTCTCTTGTGTTGTTGGAAGAGGGTGTTTGCTGTGACCAGTGCATTCTCCCCGGCAAAACTCTATTAGCCTTTGCCCTGCTTCATTCCTTACTCCAAGGCCAAATTTGCCTGTTACTCCAGGTGTTTCTTGACTTCCTACTTTTGCATTCCAGTCCCTTATAATGAAAAGGACATCTTTTTGCGGGTGTTGGTTCTAAAAGGTCTTGGAGGTCTTCATAGAACTGTTCAACTTCAGCTTCTTCAGCATTACTGGTTGGGGCATAGACTTAGATAACTGTTATATTGAATGGTTTGCCTTGGAAACGAACAGAGATCATTCTGCCATTTTTGAGATTGCATCCAAGTACTGCATTTCAGACTCTTTTGTTGACCATGATGGCTACTCCATTTCTTCTAAGGGATTCCTGCCCACAGTAGTAGATATAATGGTCATCTGAGTTAAATTCACCCATTCCAGTCCATTTTAGTTCACTGATTCCTAGAATGTTGACGTTCACTCTTGCCATCTCCTGTCTGACCACTTCCAATTTGCCTTGATTCATGGGTCTAACAGTCCAGGTTCCTATGCAATATTGCTCTTTACAGCATCAGATCTTGCTTCTATCACCAATCACATGCACAACTGGGTATTGTTTTTGCTTTGGCTCCTTCCCTTCATTCTTTCTGGAGTTATTTTTCCACTGATCTCCAGTAGCATATTGGGCACCTAATGACCTGGGGAGTTCCTCTTTCAATATCCTATCATTTTGCCTTTTCACACTGTTCATGGGGTTCTCAAGGCAAGAATACTGAAGGGTTTGCCATTCCATTCTCCAGTGGACCACATTCTGTCAGCTCTCTTCACCATGACCCATCTGTCTTGGGTGGCCCTGTGGGCATGGCTTAGTTTCACTGAGTTAGACAAGGCTGTGGTCTGTGTGATCAGATTGGCTAGTTTTCTGTGATTATGGTTTCAGTGTGTCAGCCCTCTAATGCCCTCTCACAACACCTACTATCTCACTTATGCAGAGTATATAATGAGAAACGCTGGTTCTGGAAGAAGCACAAGCTGGAATCAAGATTGCCGGCAGAAATATCAATAACCTCAGATATGCAGATGACACCACCCTTATGGCAGAAAGTGAAGAGGAACTAAAAAGCCTCTTGATGAAAGTGAAAGAGGAGAGTGAAAATGTTGGCTTAAAGCTCAACATTCAGAAAACAAAGATCATGGCATCTGGTCCCATCACTTCATGGCAAATAGATGGGGAAACAGTGGAAACAGTGGCAGGCTTTATTTTTTTGGCTCCAAAATCACTGCAGATGGTGATTGCAGCCATGAAATTAAAAGATGCTTACTCCTTGGAAGGAAAGTTATGACTAACCTAGATAGCGTATTCAAAAGCAGAGACATTACTTTGCTAACAAAGGTCCGTCTAGTCAAGGCTATGGTTTTTCCAGTGGTCATGTATGGATGTGAGAGTTGGACTGTGAACAAAGGTGAGCAGGATGCTTTTGAACTGTGGTTCTGGAGAAGACTCTTGTGAGTCTCCAGTCATAAAGAAGACCCGTCCTGGGTGTTTATCAGAAGGGCTGATGCTGAGGCTGAAACTCAATACTTTGGCCACCTCATACGAAGAGTTGACTCATTGGAAAAGACCCTGATGCTGGGAGGGATTGAGAGCAGGAGGAGAAGAGGACGACAGAGGATGAGATGGCTGGATGGCATCATTGACTTGATGGATGTGAGTTTGAGTGAACTCCGGGGAGTTGGTGATGGACAGGGAGGCCTGGCATGCTGCAATTCATGGGGTCGCAGAGTCAGACACGACTGAGTGACAGAACTGAACTGAACTGAAAATCTCAATTAAATAAAAGGAAAAAGAAAAACCAAACGTCTATGAAAATATGGGCAAAAAAGTGACAATTCATAAGATGGAATGTTTAACCATTCATAATAAGAAATGCAAATTAAAACTCCACTGAGCTGTCTCATTTATCAGACTGGCAACACTTTAAAATCTTAATATTGTACTCTGACAGAAAGTACGTAGGAAGCCACTCAGTTATGCATTGTTATGGTGAGGAGTTTGTCAATATCTAGCAAAAGTACATATGCATGTACCCTTTAAGTTAGCACTTTCCACTTCTAGCAATGTATCCAACACTTTCATTTCTAGCAATGTATCTCTCTTCATCTGTTTAGGCTGCTACAACAAAGTACCACAGACTGGGTACCTTATGAAGAAGAAAGATTTATGTCTATTTTCTCACAGTTCTGAAGACTGGTCGTCCATACTGGGTGTCAGTGTGGGTGAGTAAAAGTGGAAAATATTAGAAATGACCTAAATGCCCAAATGTAGGAAATAGGCTAAACAAACTATGGTGCATAAAAATAATTGAATACTGTGCAGTTTTGAAAAGTGAAAGATCTGTATAATATAGAGTTCCAAGACATATACATATATATATATCTTACTGAAGTATAGTTACCTTACAATTTTTCATGTGCATAACAAGGTGATTCAGTTATACATATACATATATGTTACTTTTAAAATTATTTTGCATTATAGGTTATTACAAGATATTGACTATAGTTCCCTGTGCTATACAGGAAACCTTTGTTGCTTGTTGCATATCTATTTTTAAATTAGAAATCTAACATTTTATTCATACTAAGTCAAATAAGTAAATCAAAATGTCATAAATTTTTAGTTAGGCAAAAATTTATAAGTTTTCTAATATATATGTATTATATGTTCCAAGATATATTGTTACATTAAAAAATAAAGTGCCAATAGACTCCTGATTTCATGTTCTGCATGCAAGGAGCTTGGAATCACCATTCCATCTTATTAAGTTATAAACACAAATAGCTTGAAAAGCCAACAGTTCTACTTGGATCCCTAAGAGATGCGAGGACACAGGACAAACTGCTGCCACAAAACTTGGAAAGGAAGGTAAATACAGGTATCACAGCTTTCCCCATGCAGACAGTCATGTGTGAAAACCAGTGAGGGAGTCAATGCTGAGGTAGAAAACCTGACCTATAATTGATGAATTGCTGGAGGCTCAGTGTGATAACTCAGAGTTAAAACTCAGGGAGATCCAGTCATGGGGGACTCCCACAGTATTGTGAGATTCACCCCCAGGAGCTTGACCAGGTTCCCACAATAAATATTAGAGAAAAATCCGCTTGAGCCTCCTGCAGCGTATGAGAAAAGGAATCATTTAAAAATATACCAGAGCACTTCGCTCTTCTTACAGCCTGCTCTTGTTGTTCAGTTGCTGTGGACTGCAGCATGTCAGGCTCCCCTGTTCATCACTGTTTCCCGGAGTTTACTCAAATTCATGCTTATTGAGTCTGTGATAGCTATCTAACCATCTCATCCTCTGCCACCCCCTTTTCCTCTTGCCCTCAATCTTTCCCAGCATCAGGGTCTTTTCCAATGAGTCAGCACTTTGCAACAGGTGGTCAAAGTAGTAGAGCTTCAGCTTCAGCATCAGTCCTTCCGATGAATATTCAGGGTTGATTTCCTTTAGGATTGACTGGTTTGAGCTCCTTGCTGTCCAAGGGACTCTCAAGAGTCTTCTCCAGCACCACAATTTGAAAACTTCAATTCTTTGACATTCAGCCTTCCTTATGGTCCAACTCACATCTGTACATGACTACTGGGAAAACAACAGCTTTGACTATACAAACCTTTGTTGACAAAGTGATGTCTCTGTTTTTAATATGCTGTCTAGGTTTGTCAAAGCTTTCCTTCTAAGGAGCAAGCATCTTTGAATTTCATGGCTGCAGTCACCTTCTGCAGTGATTTTGGAGGCCAAGAAAATAAAATCTGTCACTGCTTCCACTTTTTCCCTTCTATTTGCCATGAAGTGATGGGACCAGATGCCATGATCTTAGTTTTTGAACATTGAGTGTTAAGCCAGCTTTTTCCTCCTCTTTTACCCTCATCCAGAGGTTCTTCAGTTTCTCTTTACTTACCATCTTTAGACTGGTATTGTCTGTGTATCTGAAGTGGTTTGATATTTCTCCCAGCAATCTTGATTCCAGCTTGTGATTCATCCAGCCTGGCATTTTGCATGAGGTACTCTTCATATAAGTTAATTAAGCAGGGTGAGAGTATACAGCATTGATGTACTCCTTTCCCCATTTGGAACCAGTCTGTTGTTCCATGTAAGGTTCTGCTCTCAGGTGATGCCAATTAACCAGAGTCTAATTTCTCAGAGTTACCAGAGCCTAACTGACCTGGGGTGGGGAGGGAGAAGGGAAATATCCAACTCCAGTAGTTGTAGCCATTATATCCTACCTAATCAGGAGGGAAGCTGAGAAACTCTTGAAATTCATCATCCAGAGGCACAGGCTCACTGTAAGACTGAGACCTAATCATAGGAGTGTAGAACTCTTCTCTTCCCTACATCTTATCATCACTTTGTTGTTGTTGTTTAGTTGTTAAGTCATGGGGGAAATAATGGAAACAGTGAAAGGCTTAATTTTTTGGACTCCAAAATCACTGCAGATGGTGACTGCAGCCATGAAATTAAAAGACGCTTGCTCCTTGGAAGAAAAGCTGTGACCAACCTAGACAGCATATTAAAAAGCAGAGACATTACTTTAGCCATTACATTAAAAGAGAGACATTACAAAGGTCCACCTAGTCAAAGCTATGGTTTTTGCAGGAGTCATGTATGGATATGAGAGTTGAGTTATAAAGAAAGCTGAGAGCCAAAGAATTGAAGCTTTTGAACTGTGGTGTTGGAGAAGACACTTGAGAGTCCCTTGGACTGCAAGGAGATGAACAAGTCAATCCTAAAGGAGATCAGTCCTGAATATTCACTGGAAAGACTGATGCTGAAGCTGAAGCACCAATATTTGGCGACCTGATGTGAAGAACTGACTCACTAGAAAAGACCCTGATGCTGGGAAAGATTGAAGGCAGGAGGAGAAGGGGACGACAGAGGATGAGATGGTTGGATGGCATCACTGACTCAATGGACATGAGTTTGAGTAAGCTCCAGGAGTGGGTGATGGATAGGGAGGCCTGGCGTGCTGCAGTCCATGGGGGTCACAGAGTTGGACACAACTGAGTGACTGAACTGAACTGAACTACCAGGTCAAGTCTGACTTTTTGTGAACCCCATGGACTGTAGCCCACCAGGCTCCTCTGACCATGACATTTCCCAAGGCAAGTATATCGAAGTGGGTGGCCATTTTCTTCTCCAGGGGATATTCCCAACTAGGGATCAAACCCACATCTTATGAATTGGCAAGCGGATTCTCTGTCACTGAGCCACCTGGGAAGCCCTATCATCATTTTACTAAAGGTTCATTGACAGTAGTTCCTTTTACCTGGTACAGACTGTCTGGCTGTCAAAAAGTACAAGGCACATCAAAATCCAAACACAATTTGAAGAGACAGCAAGTGTTGGCACTAGACACAGCAGAGATGCGGGAGTGATCAGATCAGGCATTTAACACTTTAAAATTCTAAATTAAATTAAAATTTAATATGCTGAGGCCTCCAATGGACAAGGGGGATAGCATGCAAGAACAGATGGACTCTTTTGTAAGAAAGAGCCAAAAATAAATGCTAGAAAAAACCCCACTGTAACAGAAATGAAGAATGCCTTTGATGAGCTTAATAGTACATTGGACATGGCTGAGGAAAGATCTCTGAACTAGAGGATCTATGATATAATCCACAACAACTGAAAAAGGGAATAAAGACTAGGAGAAAACAGAATACCCGAGAACTGTGGGAGAACTACAGAATCTGTAACATGTGCAATGGGAATGCAGAAGGAGAAGGAAAACAGCCTTGTCAGACACCAAACCACAGCTCTAGGAAGTTTAGAGGACCCCTAACATGATAAACACCGCAGAGGTTACACCTAGGCATGTGATTGTCAAAGTACAGAAAGTCAAAGATAGGGAGAATTATAACTCCAAAGAAGCTAGGTGAAAAAAATCATGTATACAGAAGAACAAAGATAAAAATTACATCCAACTTTGCTTCAGTTGTACATCCAACTTGTACATGTAGTATGCTACTTTTTATTTTAAAAAGGAGAAATAAAAATACATATATTTGCTTATGTGTATGGTTGAGTCCTTTTGTTCTTCACCTGCAACTATCACAACTTTGTTAGTTGGCTCTACCCCAATATAAGATAAAAAGTTAAAGAAATAAATGTATTTGCTTTTGCAAAAGAGAACACAGGAAGTATAACCAGAAAGGAATGGAATTCTTACCTTTAAAGGGAAAGGAGTAAAAGGTATACAAGAGGGAGGGAAATTGAGAGTTTTGACTTTTGGACTCAGACTAATACATTGCATATTCAACAAATAAACTGAAATCAACAAGCATGGAAGAAAAATATCCTAACAATGAATGCAAACAGGAACAAGTGATCCCACCCACATTTCAAATAAATAACAATCACAATGAACCCACTATCCTCAGTCTTAAGGGGAAAAAATGAATTGGGAACAAATCTTTATCTTTTAAAAACCATTTTTAAAAGTATGGTATGAATATGGCAATTTTGAGACTCACATGACTGTCTTATAGGCTGAGAACGTGAGCAAATATGTTGAAGTTATTGGGAGTCAAGAGCTCTCTGTGAAATAAGGGAGATACAGATATGGAAGGTGAGGCAAGGTAGGAGTAGCTGTGAGGTTGGATTAAAATTAAGGGCATTTGTATAAACTCCTGGTATATCCATATGTTGGACTACACCCCCACAAGGTGGTTTGCAGGCCTTGTAGTTGCCCAGCCCTGAGACCAAAAAATAAAACTTGGAGTCAGTGACAGAGACACACATGATTTACTGAACAGGGCATGTTATATGTCAAAGGCAAAGGTCCTGGAGCGATACCCTACTGTGTGCAGTGGCCAACGGCAGGCAGAACCCTGGCACCAACCTTCATTACCAAGGAAGGAAGGGGACTACTGTTCATAGGGGAAACTGACATCTGATTGGTTCACCAGTTACCAAGGGAACCAGTGGCTGGGCAGGGAGAAAGTAGGCAGTTACTGAGTAAGCCCTATAATTAAGAGGACTGTGTAGTCATGTGGTTGAAGCTGGATCTGTTTGAGCAGGGGATATACAGAGAGCAAGAGAACAGTCACCTTGAGTGGCCTATCCGTCTGTGTGTCTGTCTATCTATCTATCCTTAGAAGTGATGACACCACAGTTGCAGTGAACAAACTTTAATTACAGGTTCTGGTTTCTAAACATCATTTCCCACCAAAAGCAATCTAGGCAGTTTGGAGAAATGGCTGAATGGCTGAGTCCAGATCTGGGACATAGAGGGTTCAAGATTAATCTGGAATACCTTGTGGTGACTGAGAGTAAGAAAGTCAGAATAAAGTGATGCAGTCATGTCACCCAAGACACCAGACCAGTCTGAACTAAATTTGGGACAATTTAAGCATCAGTGGATTATAACCCACTGAATAAATTAAGCGTTCAGAGGTCATACCGATAACAAACAGCTAACAGCTAATTAGGCAAACATGGTAGATGGGAAAACTCTTAGTGAGAATAGAATGTTGCTGTTTAGTCACTAAATTGTGCCTGACTCTTTTGTGAGCCCACCAGTCTCCTCTGTCCATGGGATTTCCCAGGCAAGGATACTGGATGCTGTTTCCTTCTCCAGGGGATCTTCCTGACCCAGGGATCAAACCCATGTCTATGGTACTGGCAGGAGGATTCTTTACAGTGAGCCACTAGGGAAGCCAAGAATAGAACACTAACTCAATTCAGTTCAGTCGCTCAGTCATGTCTGACTCTTTGCGACCCCATGAACCACAGCATGCCACGCCTCCCTGTCCATCACCAACTCCCAGAGTCCACCCAAACTCATGTCCACCGAGTCGGTGATGCCATCCAGCCATCTCATCCTCTGTCGTCCCCTTCTCCTCCTGCCCCCAGTCCTTCCCAGCATCAGGGTCTTTTCCAATGAGTCAATTCTTCGCATGAGGTGGCCAAAGTACTGGAGTTTCAGCTTCAGCATCAGTCCTTCCAATGAACACCCAGGACTGATCTCCTTTAGGATGGACTGGTTGGAATACTAACTAGTACATATTAAAAAGAACAGTGAGGCATGACAGCCTCAAATTGTACGGATGTCCAAGGATTATAACTAGACGGAGTCTCTACCTTTCTGCTGGGACCAGTCACAACCTCAAGTATCCTTCCACCAACACTCCAGCTCGCTCTCTGCTCCAACTACAAAACAAGGCCACTTTCATTTTCACCCTCCAACCCAGACCGAGTGATTCTCATTTAAGTCAAGTGAGTGCCTCCAGTGACACTAGGACTGACCTCTGATTAACTTTGGAATCACTTGGAGAACTTGTGCCCCCGAGAGTGTCTGCGCTCCTCCCTCAGAGATCCCAATTTAATTGGTCTGGGGTGAGGTGTTGCTGCTGCTGCTGCTGCTGGGGTGCAGGAGTCAGCATTTTAAAAAAGCTTTCCAGACGATTCTTTTGGGCAGCCAGGTTGAAAACTACAGGAATCAAAAACAATGCGATTTCAGGATAGAAAACAAAGTACAAGAATTCATTAATATCCAAGATCTTATGTCGGTATATAAAATATCAAAATGTTTGCCTTCTCTGGGTATTTAGTTCCAGCCAGTTTTCTATGTGACTACATCTGCTCTGGAAAGAAAGATAGAGGTTTGATCTTTACCCCCATGAGTCAGGGGAACTTCTGGTTCAGGGAGGACTAAATGCCTTTAGAATTAGATGCTCCTTTGAGCATTTTGCGGTGTTCCCACCTACTCCCTTTCAGAAAGGTCAGTCATTGGGAATACCACAAAATGATTTTGAGGTCATCTTTCCATTTACTGGCAATGGCAAAACCACTTAAAAAAATAGGTGCATGAGTGAGGCAAGGAAAGGTAAAGGAAAGACAGCACCCAAGTTACATGATCACCCTACTTTGTTAGCCTGTTGGTTTGGCTTGTGCATTGCTGATTTCCAGGTCACAATGTTCTCTTAACATTTTCACTGAGAGCACCAGGGCATGGAAGTATCAGAGGGTTTTTTAATGACGCAGATTTGATGCTGTGATTTTAAAAATTCCCTGATATTAAATTGTAATCAGTATTAAATTGATGTCATAGGTAATGGAAAAACAATTTTATGAACCTTCAAACACAGTGTCTCTTCAACCCACACACAATCAAATTTAAAGCCTCTAAAGTTAATCTTTGTGAACTGCTGTCAGGGTTGACTTGGTTGCCAGTGGGAAAAAAAGGAAAACAACAATGTAACTGGAGAAAAGGGAGGGTGCTTTGTGCCTCTGTGTAGACAAAAGGTGAAGTCTTGTCCTATTTGCTACCAGCAACTATCAGTTGACTTTCTAAATTTCTATCTTCATCCCTCTTCAGAACTGTTGGAGGCAGGTACATATGAGTGAGCAACAGTGGAAGGGATTGTCACCTCAAAATGCTTCCCTCTATTTAGATCTAAAATATGGATAAGATCTAAAATATAGCCCATCATTTAAGAAGCACAAGTGTTGAGGTTTGCCATGCATTCTGGAAATGACTTTTTCTGTCTGCAGACTCCCTTCTTAGTCTCTATACCTGTTTAGCTTGCCTACTTTCCATTTCTTCTTTCCATCTGGAGAAATTGTTCAGTCCTACTTTTACACTCCCTACTTTCCCCCATGGGGTCTCTCTGGACCATTTCAGCTGTCTTTGCTCTTGTAGCCACCTAAATATTTTGTAGAATGCACCCCAAAATTGAGAACAAATTTTGGGCTAGTGATTGAGGCTGCTTCATTGAGGCATGTCTTCTTTTTCTAACAAAACATCAAGCTTTGCTAAACTTTAAGCTGCTTCCAGAAAGGAATAGCTTTCTTCCTGAATCTCCCTCAGCATCTAGGGTGAAGACCTTGGTTAATGAAGAGCTAACTTTGAGCCACAGAGATTTTGCATAATAAATTACACAAATTATTTGAGTGTGGTGTTTCCTGTTGGGTCCTTGATTAATACAAAATGATATCATTCTTTAGGTGTAAAAAGGGATGTAGCCATTTAAAAAATGCTATGACTTTTTCTTTTGTGAAGCCAAGAATCTTTTTGTAAAATAGAAAATCACTATTTTTCATTTAAATAATATTTGTAATTTTTGAGTTTATCTTGACTTTCTTAAGTTTCATTTTTATTGAAGTATAGTTGATTTATGATGTTTTAGGTGTACAGAAAAGTGGTTCAGTTATACATATATGATCTTTTCAGATTCTTTTCCATTATAGATTATTACAAGATACTGTATGTAGTCCCCTGTGCTATGCAGCAGGTCTTTGTTGTTTGTCTGTTTTATATATAGCAATGTGTATCCATTAATCCCAAATTCCAAATTTATCCCACAGCTTCTTTCCCCTTTGGTAACCATAAGTTTATTTTCTATGTCTGTGAGTCTGTTTCTGTTTTGTAAATAAGTTCATTTGTATCATTTTTTTAGATCCCACATATAAGTGATATCATGTGATATTTATTATCATGACATTTCTACATAGAACTAAGGAAAAATGAAAAATAGCAAAATCGTAGAAATGGATGAAGTTTTACAAATGGTAGTTTCCTGATATGGTCTGATCACAGGTCTAGATGTTTCTGGGTTTGGTGGTCAGTTTATGAGTAGTCCAGTCCTGAGTTTCCCTGTTTCAAATCTCAGAGCTCATCTCTCTTCCACCCTTGGCTACCCCATCCTCCTCCCCAAGGACAGGGTTGCTGTTTGAGTTCTGAGTGGGTATTATGGACATTAGACTCTGGAACCCCTTTTGGTCTGAATGAATCACCACAGTTTCCACCCTTGGAGAATTTAAGTCCCCGGTGGTCTAGTTGCCTTCTGTTCTATGACCATTTATGGCATTGCTCTGCAGGCTTCTTTAAATGATTCAAGTCTTCTGAAATTTCTTCCTTCAGTGTTTCCCAATTCATTCAAAACCTCAGAGAGATTCTGGTCTGTAATGCTGAGTAACCGTGTCTGCTTAACTAAGTATAATCCCCAAACTAATAGAAAAAATGGGTACTGTGTATGATTCAGAAATTTATGAAGATAAAATATCATAAATTGTTCCAGTGGTCACAATTCTTAGATGATTACCATGACTTGCTTGCAAAACAGCTGGAATTGGGATTAGATCTCTGATCTGCAGCTGAATCGGTCACTGAGGCGAGTTCACAGAGAAACATGTGCCAGTCTTAATGTTGTCCATATTTTTTCTGTAGCTTCCTAAGATTTTTTTTTTTTTTTTTTTTCATATAAGCCTGCTGATCTGTCCTTTGCAGACTTCTATGCAATGAGTGAAGGCCAAACAAAAACTATTACCTGAGAGACCAAGGCTGTAGCTGATCTTCCTCCGTGGTAGCTGAGGCGGACAGAGCTAGCAGCCATGAGACTGGTGCTTACCTTCAATGTGGGGATCAGGAAGGCGTGAGAGAGACTGAGGCATCGAGTCTCCACTTTGGGCATTTGCAATATCATCCAGTGACATTTTCTGACACTGAGATGGTCAGAGGCAAGGACACTGAGCCGTGTTGCTGGTGAGGGAAACTGAACACATGACTGTCTCCCTTGTCTCCATCAGAAAGCTATCTAGGGTCCCATGAAATGACTAACTCTTGGCTTTGGGGCAGCTCGTTCCCATCTTTGGACTGCTCTAGCCACTGGGAAACATTTCTTCACACTTGATATTTGTATGTGTTGTATTCAAGTTTTCCTTTCCTTTTGTATATCTACTTGAAACTTTTGTCCAGTTTATTTGAGAAACTTTGAGGACATCCTGGTCTGCAGTTTGGTGGGTAGAACCTCAAAAGTGATGGGAAAAGGAGATCTTGCCTAAGATTTGATAGCTTGGGAAAATAGAAAGATTATACCTTTTATAACTGGTCATAAATAGTTTATTTTGCTATGTAACCAACTTGATTTACTTATTTATTCCCCACCTCAATTTACAAATGATTTTACATCATTGAATTTATACCAATAATAGGTAAAGTAAATGATAAAATAAAAATAGAAATAGAACCCCGGGCCAAGGGTAAGGAAAATATAAATAAGCCAATCTTACAGGTAACAGAATTGCAAGGATAGGGATCTGAGTTCAACCCTTGGTCAAAAGGGTTCAGTTCAGTTCATTTCAGTTCAGTCACTCAGTCATGTCCGACTCTTTGCAGCCCCATGAATTGCAGCACACCAGGCCTCCCTGTCCATCACCAACTCCCGGGAGTTCACTCAGACTCACGTCCATCGAGTCCGTGATGCCATCCAGCCATCTCATCCTCGGTCGTCCCCTTCTCCTCCTGTCCGCAATCCCTCCCAGCATCAGGGTCTTTTCCAATGAGTCAACTCTTCGCATGAGGTGGCCAAAGTAAAGGAGTTTCAGCTTCAGCATCAGTCCTTCTAATGAACACCCAGGACTGATCTCCTTCAGAATGGACTGGTTGGATCTCCTTGCAGTCCAAGGGACTCTCAAGAGTCTTCTCCAACACCACAGTTCAAAAGCATCAATTCTTCGGCGCTCAGCCTTCTTCACAGTCCAACTCTCACATCCGTACATGACCACTGGAAAAACCATAGCCTTGACTAGATGGACCTTAGTTGGCAAAGTAATGTCTCTGCTTTTGAATATGTTATCTAGGTTGGTCATAACTTTTCTTCCAAGGAGTAAGCGTCTTTTAATTTCATGGCTGCAGTTACCATCTGCAGTGATTTTGGAGCCCAAAAAATGAAGTCTGCCACTGTTTCCCCATCTATTTCCCATGAAGTGATGGGACCGGATGCCATGATCTTCATTTTCTGAATGAATACAACCGATCAATGGTTCTCTTAGGAGGAAGCAAAATAGTTCTTCAGCAGAAGCAAAGCTTTGTTTCATGCTAAGATGAAGAGACTCACTCAAGGACTCTATATAGTAAAGGCTGAGTCACCTCATAATCAATAACCTCAACAACAGTTCTAGAGAAAACAAGGACATTTTTTTTTAATGGTTGTTTCTCTAAGTAGCCCTTAAGTATGTATACTCATTTATTTGGCTGCACCTGGTCCCAGTGGCAGCAGGCAGGATCTTCAGTCTTCGTGGCTGTGTGTTGGAACCCTAGTTGTAGCATGTGGGATTCAGTTACCCTACCAGGGGCAGAATCCAGGTCCCCTGTACTGAGAGACTGCAGTCCCAGCCACCAGACCACCAGGAAGGCCCCTCTAAGTAGCATTTGATAAAAGCTACCACATTAATGTTCGCATTTGGTGAAGTCATTCTGAAAGGAGTTAGACTTCACCAAATGCTTCATTATATAATCTTTCAGAGATCCTACTTGATTCAAAAATAGTATTCACAGCTTCTTAATATACTTAAATTAAAAAAAATACTTTGACAATAATACATGTATACACATGCACAGGCAAATCAAATAATCCTGAAACGTATAAAGAACTTCCCCACAACTCCTCGTCTCCAGTTAGTCCTGTTCCGCAGAAGTAGTCACATTGCTCTTTTGTAATTGATGGTTCTAATTTTAAATTACACTTTAATCTCCTGACTTACCAGCTTTAAAACTGTATTTATTAACCCATGTGAAATTTATGTGAAATAAAAAGACTTTAACTTGTCTTTATTTCCTTCTGTTTCCTAAATGTGTTAATTATATTTTTATTTGTTTTATCCTGGTTCTTGCCTTTAGGTCTGGACTTTGGTATATATATTCTACATAGCAGCTATTAAATGCACCCAAGGAGTTTTAGCACTGTTCCAATTCTATCTCATTCTCTTGCCCTTGATTCTATTTATTATATTGTTTTTACATTGTCATGGTTTATAATATTTTCACTATATTCTTTATTCATATTTTTCTTAAGTTTTTATATATGGTTTCTAAATGTTGAAACCGATGACTAATGATTAGTATACCTTAAATTATATGTATGTGTGTACATATATTGTTGTTCAGTCGCTCAGTCTTGTCTGACTTTTTGTGATCCCATGGACTGCAGCACGCCAAGCATCTCTGTCCTTCACTATCTCCCTGAATTTGCTTACACTCATGTTCATTGAGCCAGGGATGCCGTCCAACCATTTCATCCTCTGTTGTCCCTTTCTCCTCCTGCCCTCAATCTTCCCAGCATCAGCTCTTTGCAGCAGATAGCCAAAGTACTGAAGTTTCAGCTTCAGCATCAGTCCTTCCAATGAATATTCAGGGTTGATTTCCTTTCGGATTGACTGGTTTGATCTCCTTGGTGTCCAAGGGACTCTCAAGAGTCTTCTTCAGCTCCACACTTTGAAAAACTCTCACATCCATACATGACTGCTGGAAAAACCATTATATGTATTTCTGAAAGAACCATAGCTTTGACTAGCTATACATATATATATATATATATGTGTGTGTGTGTGTGTGTGTGTGTGTGTGTGTGTGTATATGTAACTAAGAAGTTTTCTATGTATATATATACTAAGAAGTCTAGCTTCTTTTAGAAATACATATAATGGTTTTTCCAGTAGTCATGTATGAATGTGAGAGATGGACTATAAAAAAGCTGAGCACCAAAAATTGATGCTTTTGAATTGTGGTGTTGGAGAAGATTCTTGAGAGTCCCTTGGACTGCAAGGAGATCAAACCAGTCCATCCTAAAGGAAATCAGTCCTGGGTGTTCATTGCAAGGACTGATGCTGAAGCTGAAACTCCAGTACTTTGGCCACCTGATGCAAAGAACTGACTCATTTGAAAAGACCCTGATGCTCGGAAAGATTGAAGGTAGGAGGCAAAGGAGATGACATAGGAATGAGATGGTTGGATGGCATCACTGACTCAATGGACATGAGTTTGAGTGAACTCCGGGAGATGGTTATGGACAGGGAAGCCTGGTGTGCTGCGATTCATGGGGTCGCAAAGAGTCGGACACGACTAAGCGCCTGAACTGAACTGAAGTAGCCTTTGCTCCCTGTATGTCAGCGGAACTCTCCCTGCTCCTAGCCAAGCCCAGTTCCTCTCATTCTGCCTCCAATCCCGTCCTCTTTTACAGATGTAAACACATTGCTCCAGCAATTCCCCTTTTCATTTCTGTTTCATCAACTTAATTTCCCCCTCTCTTGAATCTTGCCATTAACCTTCAAAGAGGATGTTCTATTTCATATCAACAAAACATTCTTTTTTGACCTCACTTTCCCCTCCAGCCACCCTGTATGCCTTCCTTACTTTTATCATAAGAAAACTCTAAAGATTTACTAATACTCAATGTCACTAGTATCTTCCCGTTTTTCCACAGAACAACTCCAATCTAGATCATGAATTACATTCATTTTGCCAAATCCAGTGGTCATTTCACTTGTCCCGTCAGCAGTTTTGATGACTCTCTTCCCTGAAATGTGTTCTTTTTTGGCCTCCAGGATATGATACTCCCTTGAGTTTTTGCCTGTTTCTGTGGTTGCAACTTCTCAGTTTCATTTGCTCCTTTTGCCATCCTTCTGACCTCTGAACATTAGTACATCCTAGAACCCAGTTCTTAGATCTTGTCCCTTATTCCATCTCTACTCACTTTGGCTTCATCCAGCCTCATGCTTTAAAATAACACTTCTACCTTGATGATTCATATATACATATGTGTGTATATATATATACACACTCACACACAGTATACAAACAGCTCTCTCTCTCGTATCCTTTCCTGAAGCCAGACGTGTTTACCCACCTTCCTTTTCTGTAACTCCGCCTGGATATCTAATTTCAAACAGCATGTCTGAAACTGAAATCTTGGCCTTTCCCTCCATGTCTGCCCCTTTCAGCCTTCCTCGTCTTAGGCAACGGCAGTTCTGTATTCTAGTTTCTCAAGTCACAAACACTGCAGTCACTCCTGAGCCCTGTTAGCACTACAGCCACAACGTGTCTAGAATATGAGCCCTTCTCACCCCCTCCTCTGCTGCCACCCTGGTCTGACCTGCTCTCATATGTCTCTTGCCTGAAGTTATTTTCACCCCGTTTCCTCGAGTCCTTTCTTCACCCCCTTCATGTTTCTTTCCAGTACATCAACTTGAGCGATAGATCATGTCACCTCTTCTGCCTGAAACCGTCCAGCAACTTCCTATTTCACTCTGAGTAAAAGCTGATGTTTGCCAGTGGACTAACAGGTCTGTTCTTGCCTGGAAAATCCCATGGACGGAGGGGCCTGGTGGGCTGCAGTCCACGGGGTCGCTAAGAGTCAGACACGACTGAGCGACTTCACTTTCCCTTTTCACTTTCATGCACTGGAGGAGGAAATGGCGACCCACTCCAGTGTTCCTGCCTGGAGAATCCCAGGGACGGGGGGAGCCTGGTGGGCCGCCGTCTGTGGGGTTGCACAGAGTTGGCCACGACCGAAGCGACTCGCAGCAGCAGCAGCAGCAGCAGCAGCAGCAGCAGCAGCAGCAGCAGCAGCAGTCTGTCTATGATCTCTCTTCCTTGTTTCCTTCAGCTACGGTGGCCTCCTTGTAGCTGGGACACGACAGCGTGCTCTTGCCTCAGGGCCTTTGCATATGATGAACACTGCCCGATGCCCCCACTGGCAGAATCTATCGCAGACATCTGAGAGGCTAATCCCTTACCTTTTCCAGGTCTTGACTGAGATGTTTCTTTCCCAGTGGGGCTGCCCTAATAACACTACTTAAAGCTGCATCCCTGCTGAATCACTAAGAGTCTAAGGATTTCACTTCTTCATGTTGGACACCCCCGGTGGCCAGCGGTTGGGAGTGCACCTGCCAGTGCCGGGACACAGGTTCAGTCCTTGGTCTGGGAGGATTCTATGTATTGCAGAGTGGCTGGGCCCGAGCTCCACAACTATTGAAGGCTGAATACGCTGGAGCCTGGGAGCCACAAGAGAAGGCACTGCAGGGAGAAGCCCACACGCCACACTGAAGGGCAGCCTCTGCAACTAGAGAAAGCCCGCGCCCAGCAGCAGAGACTGAGCACAGCCAGAAACAGTAAACACAACAGTAAATACATATTTTGCTTATTTATTTTATTCCTTCTCTGTTTCCCTCTTACTAGAATATGGGCTCCATGTCTTTTCTGTTTATTGCTGCAGTAAATTCTTATTTTTGAGGCAATTTGACTCTCTTTATATCCTCGGTTAATTGATTATTTTAGAGTGTGTATCTACGTTTATGCTCGAAATCCCCTTCTCTTCCACTTGCCATATTTGAGGACCATTTTCTGTCTCCAGCTCAGAGAAGTTTTCTTCTACCTCTTCTTTTCTTTCTTTATTCTCTTCCTTCTGTATAGTTCCTGCCACCTCTGTCTCAAACACCTTTTGGTCATATGCCGTGTCTTTTAACTTTTCTTTCATATTTTCCGTTGCTTTCAATTTCCTCTCTTTTGGAGGACTGCCTTGATTTATCTTTCAGCTCATCAACTTCAGTTGTGTGTATTTTATCATGTAGTTCTTTGCTTTTTTGCAAATATATTTTAAATTACATAAATATCTTTCTTGTTCTCTAATTGCTCTCTTTTACACAGCAGTTTGTTATGATGAAAATAACTTTCCCTAATGTTTCTGAAGATGCTAATTCATATTTTTGGAAAGACCTCTTCTATTGGTACCCCACGTTTGGCTATTTTATAATTTCACTTTAGACTCTCATTTTAATGCTGTTTGTTTTCCTTATCATTCCTGATAAGCTATTATGGTCTGCTCTTATTTGCAAGAAATGGCTGATATGCATTTCCTCTGAAATTCAGTTGATTAGGTTTTAATAACACAACCCATTGATTTTTATCTGGATATAAATAAATGTGTACCTAGTATATAAAACATATAAATTGCAGAAAGAATAAAGGAAGGAAAAAGTCATGCACAAGTCATTATCTATAAATAACCATTGATAAACATTTTTGTGTATTTTCTTCCTCACATATTCTAATACACACACACACACACACACACACATACATAGCTACTTCTTGCTATTTAAGACATACTAGCACACTTTGGGCAAAACAAAGTCTCTGCTGTCATGAAGATTATAGTCTAGTAGCAGGAAAAGATAGAACTGAAACAATCCCAGAGATTAGAGCATAATTATAAATTGCTATAATCCGGAAAGAAGAAAGAGATTGCTCTCTGATTTCACAAAAACAAAAGAAAACTGAGCTAAACTGAGATGACAAGAATGCCTTCCTTCAGGACTCGATCATGTCTTGAGTAGGACTTAACTAGGTGAAGAAAAGAAGATAATTTGAGACAGAAGAAATATGGATGTATATATTCATCCCTGAGGCAGGAGAGAAAAGTGGTTTTAAGGAAAGAGAAAGAAGCCAGGGCTGGCTTGCGGTAATGAAGGAGAGGATGGGATAGAGGGGCCTGGAAAGGCAGTCAGAAGTGAGATAGTGTCCCGTCTGCCGGCTGCATTTAAGATTTTTGTCTTTATTTTAAAAGCATTTGCAAGACTTAAACAGTAAGACTGCTGTGATTTGATTTAAGCTTCGAAAGGGTTACTCTGGCTGCAATGGACAGAATGCATCAGAGAGACCGTTAGGACACAAGTTAGGGATTATTACAGCATCCAGGTGAGACAGGATAATATCTTGAACTATTGCGGTGACAGGGAAGTGGGGAGAAGCACTTAGAGGGAAATGTCAAGGATGCCTCTGGGATTTCTAACACAGCTAGAGGAATGGGGTGTTCTATACCACAGGGAATATCACCATGTTTCTGGGGGCTTTTGAGTTCTGGGTTTCCCTGGTGGCTCAGATGATAAAGAATCTGCCTCCAATGCAAGAGACCTGGGTTCGATCCCTGGCTTGGGAAAATCTCCTGGAGAAGGAGATGGCAACCCACTCCAGTATTCTGGCCTGGAGAATTCCACAGATAGAGGAGCCTGGTGGGCTATCTCAGAGTGGGACATGACTGAGCGGCTAGCACTTTTGAGTTCTGCAAGGATTGCACGTGTTAGATTTGCAGAACCTTTGCGACAGTCAAGTGAAGACAGTTGATTCCTCATGTTTAAAGCTCAAAGAGGCCTGAGCAGTATGGATGATACGCAGTGGAGACTCATAAGCCAGAAGACGGGAAGTGAAGCTGCGGCCTGGGGAATCACTTAACATATGGGGCCTCTTCCAGAAAAGATGGCACCAGCTTATAATGCATCAGTCGTGCAAGAGTGCCTGTTTGCTCACGCCTTTCTACTTTGCATTACTAATCTTTTCCAAGCCTGTTCTTATCGTTGTTACTTTGGCCTGAATTTTTAAGTGAGGTTGAACATCTGTATCTACATTTATTGCATGAATTTTTTCCCCCTATAACCCTGAAATGTGAAAGTATATTATTCTGGAGAGGAAGTCTATGGATTCATCAGTTCTCAAACTGACTCTGAAATCATTCAGAACCACCAGTGGGGAGCTGTTCTTAACAAGGAAGTTTACTCTTTCCCTGGTCAGCCCTGCAAATATTTAATCACTGCGCTCACCGTCCTTTAAAGCCATCTCTTCCACAGAGTAACCCATCCTCATGCATTAACCCTTTGAGTTTCTGTCTTCTTAAACTGAGCCAGAGTGTGCAGTGGTCATCCTGCCGTGGCTCTGGGATCACCAGTGAAGCCTTGGACATGCTGAGCATATTCTATGTTTTTCTTTTCTCCTTTCTAATGTGCAGAGTCTCCCTGCTTCTAATATTTTTCATTTTGCAAAACAAGGAAGATCTGGTGATGCTTTTATTCCACTGTGTTTGAAACTCACTCCCTCTAACCTGCTAATTTCTAGAGATTCAGCTGTCAGATACTTCCTTCTAATCACAGAAAGCAATGTCAGTAAAAGTGTCAAGGGCAGGGGTGGGGGTTGAGGATGCCAAGGTGCCCATCCAGGGCTGGCTGCTTCTCTCTGCTATGCAGGAAGTAGGGCTTAATCAGCGAAAAGCATTCCTGGGGCTGTCACTAGGGGGAGTGTGAGTCAAATGTTTCTCTTGGAAAATGCCAGAAAGAGAGGCGGGGTGGGGGCGGGGGCGATGGTTTGGAATGCTGGGATAGAGAAAACACTGAAAAGTTATGCAGGAATTTGTGGGGCTGTGTCCTGGCTGTTGCATGAAGTGTGGGTCTGGACCTGCTGGAAGCAGAGCCCTTGGTGCAGGATTCATCTGCAGCCAGGAACTCTAGGCAGAACTGACGGAGAATGCCAGGGAGGGGGGAGGAAAGAGCCACATTCTCGACTCTTCCAGGCACAGGGAGGAACGTAGGGTTGGTAGGATTCTTGCACACACTTTCGAATGTTAGGTGTGGGCCACTTTGATCTTGCAGCTGATGTTCAGTGAAGGGAGATCCTTCAGAACATGAACTCAGGCACCATGACATCAGATGGGAAACAAACATTTAGTGAGTCCTGCTTGGTACGAACCGCTGTTCTGAGAACAACAGAGAGAGAAAGGAAAAGAAAGAAAACTGGAAAAAGATACAATCTTTGGACTTACAGTTTTCAATCTTCTCTGAGAATCTGCAGTGTTTTCATTTCCATCCTGCCTCACTTCATCAGTACCTCTTTACATTTTTCATCCTTTTGTTACCGTGTCTATTCAAAAACAAGCTCGAGTCTATTTCCCTATGGAAGTGAGACTTTTCTGGGTCTGACGCTGCTCCTTGACCACCACCCTGACCTATTGCTCTCCCCTTCCACAACCAGACTTGCTGTTGAAAGTGGTCTCCCTTCTGTCACTGCTCATTCATCCAGTCGTCAACTACACCCTGGGTTCTGCCTACAACACTCCATGCATCTCTTTGGGCCAAGGTCATGGAAGATGGCTGTCATCGGAAATGATCCCTGATAGCCCCTCCAGCCACCCAGTTCCCTTCTGCATAGGCAGTCATGGGGAGGAATGTATTCTGTGTTATTCCATAGATACTGCATACATATACAATTGAACCTATTAATGTATCTTTTAATATCCCCTTTTACATAAAGATACTATGCTAGACACACTGTTTTATACTTCCTTTTAAAATATGCAATGTATCTTAGTAACCTTTCTGTATAAGGAAGATATTTAATGTTTCAAAGTGTCAGGCATCCATCATATTGAGGTAATAAAATATATTTAGCCAGCCTGTTTTTAAGGGACACTTAGGAGTTTTTGATATTCTGCTACACTTGCCTGGAAAATCCCATGGACGGAGGAGCCTGGTGGGCTGCAGTCCATGGGGTCGCTAAGAATCAGACATGACTGAGAGACTTCCCTTTCACTTTTCACTTTCCTGCATTGGAGAAGGAAATGGTAACCCACTCCAGTGTTCTTGCCTGGAGAATCCTAGGGACAGGGGAATCTGGTCGGCTGCCGTCTATGGGGTTGCACAGAGTCGGACACGACTGAGGCGACTTAGCAGCAGCAGCTATGGCAAACAATGCTTCAGTGAATGAATACGAATACGTCATTCCATACTGGTGTGAGAGCAACTGCGAGATGGCTTCTGAGAACTGGAATTGCTGGGTTCAGGTCAGATGCGCTTGTAACTTTAATCTATGTCTCCAAGTTGTTAATACTCTTGCCAGAAATATGGGTCAAGTACCCCTTTCTCTACTCTGCTTAAACTTTTTGCTTATCTGATAGGTGAAAAGCAGCCTCTCTGAGTTTTAAATGAGCATCTCTTCTTACTTTTAAGAGCCATGGCAGGGGACCTCCCTGGTGGTCCGGGAGATCCCCTGGAGAAGGAAATGGCATTCCACTCCAGCGCTTTTGCCTGGAAAGTCCCATGGACGGAGGAGCCTGATAGGCTACAGTCCATGGGGTCGCAAGAGTCGGACACGACTGAGTGACTTCACTTTCACTTTCCCATCTAGCCCTGAAGGCTTACTGAGTGGCTTTCTCTCTTGGAACACTATTCTCTTGCCTCTGTCTGGGGCATCCTCCACCCCAGGTCATGTGTGGTCAACTATTTGTCACCTCAGGAAAGTCCTCCGTGCTTTCTACCTCCAAATGCCCTGCCCTTAGGTCTGTTAGGTCCTTGTGATTTCTCTGTCTCTAGCACCACTCTTGACAGGATGTTGGTCGTTAATAAATACTTGTTGAATGAATGAGAGGCTGAACAGCCCTACAACTAAACAGATTTTGTAAGCAGGATTTTCAAGCAAGATTTCAGCTGCCAAAGATGTATTTATTCTATTGTTATCCATGCATTTTTCCCCTCTCTTTCTTTTTTCCCCCTTCCTTAAGATACAACCATGGAAATAAATGCCTCTCAGAGTCCATGAATTTCAGAATCATTTTGCTTAGAGATGTGATGGTTCAAGGAAATATGTTCTTTGTGGTGGCTTTTATTAAAGAAAGATCAAATTTTTGAGACACCATATAGGTTTAACTTTCTCGTAAGGGGAATGGAAAATAGTTGGCTCTTCATTAGTAGGAGCCATTACTGCCTGATTGGTTTGACCTGAACATGAGTGCTCAGCCCGGCTCTTTTCAGTGCAGAGGTGTTTCCTTGCTCCAGTTTGGCTCCAAGTGGAACTGGCTCCCACACCATTCTTTAGAAGGCATGTCTACTGGTACAGAGAAGGCAACCATGCCAGGGCTGAGCAAGCCTCGTTACTGATCAAATCAATCCTCTGAAAAGCATTTTGATACTTAAAAAATTAGTTGTGTTTTTCTGGAACATCGACATATATAGAACCCTTGAAAACCACTGACTATACATTGGGTTTTACTGATGTGCTATTTCTGAATCTTGCTGGGTTTTTACCACCCCAGCGCGTTTCTTCAGAATTCACATATGTGGTATTGACCATCCCCTCGGGACTCTTAAACGAGCGAGTGCTCTAAGTGGACAGCGGCATCTTGACCCACGCTGCGGGCAGAGGCCTGGGGAGGAGAGGCATAATTGCGGTGGTCTGGGAGACACAGGCTGTCTCCTGTGGAAGGGCCGTGGCCATCACTTAGAAATGGCATGTCTCCAGAGGTGCAACAGTGTCAAGCACAAGGCTGAATGTACTTCCAGAGAGATGTGGGAGGATAAAGGGTTACTCCAGCCTAGGCCAGGGATGCTGTTTCCTTGGAGGGCTTTACTTCTTTAAAAAATATTTTTTAAAATTTTCTGGCTGTGCCACATGGCCTGTTGGATCTTAATTCCCTGACCAGGAATTGAAACTGCAACCCTTGCATTGCAAGTGTGGCATCTTAACCACTGGACTTCCAGGAAGTTGGGTTTTACTTCTCTGGGCTTCTGTTATTTGCCAGCTACAACCCTCTGGAATGTGCTTCTCCTAGGATTTTGCCCCAAATATCACTGAAGTCCCTTTCTGTGCAGTCAGTATCCCTTTCCAAAGAAGTTACACTAACAGAATCTTCTGATCACAAATTTATATTTTTACTTGAATGACAATTTGTTCGTCAAATAGTTATTATAGTTGTCTTTGAGGAGTTGACTTTAAAATCTAATAAAAATAGTAGCATAAAAGCAAATATATGGACATGTATATGTATGTTTATATTCATATGTATTTGCTTTTATATATTTTCATACATAGGGGGCTTCCTGGTGGCTTACACGGTAAAGAACCCTTCTGAAATGCGGCAGACCCAGGTTTGATCCCTGGGGAGAGCCCCTAATGAAGGAAATGGCAGCCCACTCCAGTATTTTTGTTAGAGAAGTCCACAGACAGAGGAAACTGGAGGGCTGCAGTCCATGGAGTCACAGAGTTGGACACGACTGAGTGACAAACACATTTTTTTCACTTAAAAAAATTTATACATAAAATCAAACTCAAGAGGCTTGAGCCTTTCCTCCTAAAATTGGAATCTTGGTCTCCAATAAGAAAATGCACCTTCTTATGACTTAAAAACTTAATATCTGAATCTGTTATATTTTGGGAGAAACTAAATTGGAATTTCAAGAAAATTGTTTTGGGGGGCTGCCTTGCTCACAGGTAAGAAACCCATCAGACCCCATAGAAGAGGGCTAGGCACTCCCCAAAGCCCCCGAATTGCTGAGAGTAATTCTAAACCCATGTGTATGGAAGCTGCCAACATCAGTCCAAAGAAACACGTCGATGCTCTTTCAGGGTATTTCAATCCAAGAATGTGGTTTCTTTCTGTATGTGGTTTCTTTTAAATGTGCAATACATTACTGCAATACAGGTTTGGGGAAGAAAAAAATAAAGATGGATATGTGTAATTAAAATAAAGCCAGGGCCATAGGAGACTGTTTACAGAACAGTAAAATGTTAAAAAAAAAAAAAAAAAATCAGAGGTTCTCAGAACCCCCACCCCTAAAGGAGGAGCCATTATTTTACTTCTGTATAATTTATGCAGTTACAAAGCTGTAGACACCCCGCTTCAGTTCAGTTCAGCCACTCAGTCATGTCCGACTCTTTGTGACCCCATGAATCACAGCACGCCAGGCCTCCCTGTCCATTACCATCTCCCGGAGTTCACTCAGACTCACGGCCATTGAGTCAGTGATGCCATCCAGCCATCTCATCCTCTGTCGTCCCCTTTTCCTCCTGCCCCCAATCCCTCCCAGCATTAGAGTCTTTTCCAATGAGTCAACTCTTCACATGAGGTGGCCAAAGTACTGGAGTTTCGGCTTTAGCATCATTCCCTCCAAAGAAATCCCAGGGCTGATCTCCTTCAGAATGGACTGGTTGGATCTCCTTGCAGTCCAAGGGACTCTCAAGAGTCTTCTCCAACACCACAGTTCAAAAGCATCAATTCTTCAGTGCTCAGCCTTCTTCACAGTCCAACTCTCACATCCATACATGACCACAGGAAAAACCGTAGCCTTGACTAGATGGACCTTAGTCAGCAAAGTAATGTCTCTGCTTTTGAATATGCTATCTAGGTTGGTCATAACTTTTCTTCCAAGCAGTAAGCATCTTCTAATTTCATGGCTGCAGTGGCCATCTGCAGTGATTTTGGAGCCCCCAAAATAAAGTCTGACATTGTTTCCACTGTTTCCCCATCTATTTCCCACGAAGTGATGGGACCGGATGCTATGATTTTCGTTTTCTGAATGTTGAGCTTTAAGCCGACTTTTTCACTCTCCTCTTTCACTTTCATCAAGACTAAAAAAAGACGCCCTGCTTACGGGCCTCTAAAGGTGGAGGCAGGCTGCACTGGTCAGCGCCTGGGCGTGTGGTCAGTCTTCCGACAGCTCACCTGCTGGAGACAGCTCTAATCCTCTCCCTGCACTTGGTGGAGGGAGCCGTTCTCAACTGACCCTGAAAGGATCCTGAGAACATACTGCTTGGGGTGGGAAGCAGAGTCTACTGGTATGAGCATGGGTATGAGAAGTATTTAACAAACCAGACAAAAACTAGCTGCCACTGTCTGAACCCCCCATCCCCACCCCCATGCTTTGATCAATTTAATCCTGAACTGTCAATACTAAACGAGAAGGAAAGATTAACGGGATACAGCAAAAAATTCAAAGATGAGGCCATAGTTTATGTCTCCAGCATCAGAAGGTCAATTTGTTTCCCTAAACGCTTTGAAAATGCAAGAGGCCAGGCCAATCAAAGCCTATTCCTTTGGATGACATATGCTTCCATCATTAGCCAGTTTAGTGGGGGTTATTTTTATAGGGGCTTGGAAGGCCACCCAAGCTTGTTTGTTATTTTCTAGTAATTTCTTAAAGCATCCGGATAAGCTTCCCTTCTTCCTGCCACGGCTCTCCACCTCACATTTTCCAGAACTCTATCCCTACTTCCTCTGTCAAGAGTAAATCATCACTTCCTCCCAAGAAGGAAAGGCTTTTGGACCTCAGGGACCCATGGCATGGCAGGTGGAGTACTTTCTTTGAATGTTAAGCTGCCCCGATGGCTCACCTGGTTTCCCCATCTCCAGGATGGAACCCAGAGCTGGCATCATCACATGGGCATTTTAGTAAACTTATGTGAAGCTCTCAGCATAGGGGATATTTGGAGATACTCACAAAGTTTCATCTTGACCCCCATTTGGCCCCCCCTCATAAGAATGTTTTCCCTTAAACTTTTCGAGATGAGTCAGAGATAGCAAAAGTAAGAGCTGGAAAAGTGATCCTCCCAGGAGACCTGGCAGTGAAAGTCTTCCTCCAAAGCAAGTTCTTCATGGAAAATGTCCTTTCTCAAGCATATGATTATGCAAGAAAGCTTTGGATTGGCCATTGCTGTCCAAACGTGTCAGCCTGCCAGTGTGTGACTTTTGGAAATGCCATTCACACGGTCTGTTTTCCTCTTAGGGCTTCCTGGCTCACACGGCAGCAACGCCATGGCCTTCCCAACTACAACATGTTAAATCAGTTCAGCTTAATGTTGTCTTGACCACATTCCTATGTGTCTGGCTCTACGTTGCCAAAGGGGAATGTGAACTTGGCCCCCCCCGTCCCCCCGCCTTTTACCGATGGTGTCACCCCTCAGATTCTTCTGTCCAAACCAAGTACAGACCATTACACACAGCAGGAGGGTTAGCTTGGCTCCAGCAAAAGTGAGAACGTTCCCACACATGTATGCTTGTTTTTCAGTGAGCCGCACAAGGGCACATTTAAGGCACCTCAAGGGTCTTTGAATCCTGGAAGATTTGCTATGAAGTGTATCTTCTGCATTTCCGTCCTGTAAATTTTGATGACCCAGGTGTGACAGGTACAATTACTTTCTACTGACAAAGCATTTAACTGGTCTTTGGTCAATACCTTTTACAGCATGAGGGCAGATCTTGTTTTAGAAAGTGGAATTCCTTAGAGCATTATATGATGCTTGATTTTACTCTGGGGGAAACATCCCTTTCATTTTCTTAGAGACGTCTCATTAATAAATGAACCCAGCTATTTAGATTTTTTTATTCTCTAAAAATGAGTTTTGCAAATCTGCAGGGACTAGGGAAAAAAAAAGATGACATAGAGGTGAGTTAACTTGTCTTCTGAGCATCTCAAATTTGATGTGGTCCAAACTGGACCTTCCACCCCTAAACCTGTTGTTTCTTCTCCCTAACTAGCTCTAGTGAAGGTCTGAAATGTCCCATTGATTACCCAAATCCCACCATTTTCATACATACTCCCTCTCTGTCCCGTTTCTTTCACCACAGCTTTAATTCAATTCCTTCCCATCTCTTTCCCCATTTGTATCTCACTTTTCCAGCTCATATTCCCTCCTTCCATGCCACACGTGGAATCATCTCCCTAAATACCAACGTGAGGGTAACATTTAAAGGTACCAAAGTCTCTCAGAGGCTTTTTATTGCCCGTAAGACCTTCGCTACTAGAATAGCACAGAAAGCCATTCGTGAGCTCACTGTCCCTTCTCTTCACCTCTTGCTGTTATTGTCTGCCCTTAGCACTTTGCTTCAAAAATACTTAACCTACTGTAATTTCCCAAATCTTTCATTCTGCTTCTTGCTTTGATGCCTTTGAATGCTCTCTATCTTTGTGCTGAACGAACTCCTACTCATCCTTCAAAATCCTACTCAGATATCACTGTCTCTTTAAGCCTTTTTCTGTATGTTGAATATTCTTATTTTATGGTGTGTACTGTTCTGTACTGTAGATAAATGTTGGTTCATTTATGTACTTCTTTCTTTAGATTTGAAAATCATCCAGCTTGGTTTATAGTAATTGAATTGAATATGGTGAAGAATTTTAATGAAATTGCTATTGTGGAAAAAATAACTGAGAATTTAATTATCAATCATGTGGCCCAGAAGGTGATGTTATTGGACTTGGAAGCCAAACATGTAGCCTCAAGCTTAGGGGTATATTTCATCTGAGACTATACCAAGTAATATCGTGGGTATGAGTAAGTTTACAGAAATATTTGTAAAAGTTGCCTAGCAGGTGCTCATAATTTCATTGGTAATACAAAGCTGGGTAATAATTAATATGCTAACTAAGTGACTTCTCTTTATTTTTCATAAAACTCAGTCTTGGTATGTAGACATCTGGCTTGTTAGCACATTTCCATTTAGTACCTAGTATTACTGTTTTTATCTGTTACTTTAGTTCTAATCTTTCAAGCAATTACACTGGTTGTTTCTTACTTTTGGTCTTTTATAAGTTCAATGTTCCTATGCCTTTATTTTTTAAATTATATTAAAAAATTTTAATTATCTTTTGCATTTGTATCTTTTTAAAATTTATTTTTAACTGGAGGATAATTGCTTTACAATGTTGTGTTGGTTTCTGCTGCACAACAGTGCGAATCAGCCATAAGTATACATATGTTCCATATCTCTTGAACCCTCTCCCACCCCGCTCACTCCTCTGGGTCATCACAGAGCACTAGGCTGAGCTCCCTGTTATGTAACTTCCAACTAGCCGTCTGTTTTACATATGGTAACGTATATGTTTCAGAGCTACTCTCTCACTTCGTCCCACCCTCTCCTTCCCCCACTGTGTCCTTAAGTCTGTTCCCTATGTCTAAGTCTCTGTTCCTGCCCGGCAAATAGGTTCATCAGTACCATTTTTCTAGATTCCATATATATGTGTTAATAAACAATATGCTTTTCTCTTTCTGACTTACTTCACCCTGTATAACAGGCTCTAGGTCCTATGCCTTTATCGTGTTAAAGTGTTTCCTCACTCCTTACCTGTGAGCATTCATTAGACTCATAATTTCACAGTTGGATGGGATTGTTAACACATCATCTGATTCTTTTTTCTTTTAAGTTACAGAGTAATCTGAGAAGCAGTGAAGTGATTTGTGTGACTGGTGTAGCTGGTTGGGCTGAGCCAAGACCAGTTGGTCTTGAGACCTCCTTCCAAGCCTGGTGCCCTGTCCACTGCCCAGGTAATTTCCTTCCATTGGCTTCTTCACTGATCTCTTTCTCCTTCCCAACCTCTTTCAGAGAAATCAGTTCACCTCACCCGACAGTATCCATTCTTCCAGTTTCTTCTATGCTTTAGGGTGTCAGGGTTGGGGGTGGGGGGAAAGTTGGTCCCTATTGAATTTTCTTTCCATTTCCTATTTGAGAAAGGTTTTGCTTTCCTTCATTTGATTTTATAGTTTTCCAATATTCTTACTGGGTACATTTTATTTAGACCATCTATACTTTATTTGTGTGGTTAAAATATGTGATCCTTTTCATTTTTCTTTCTTTCACATTTTCCTTAGTAGAAAACAATCCTAAATTTTGGTTAGCACATACCATCTCCTTATAAAACATTATGGGTTACTTTGGATATTAATATTCTTCAATTAAAAGAAGGATTCTTTTCATAGAAGGTCAGAAGACTCCTGCTCCAGGCTGATTCCCACTGCTTCCATTCCCTTTAAAACATCCTCCCTCTGTGTCAAACCTTGCTTGAAGACATCCAAAGATAGGGAGCTCAGTATTTCTATGAAATTCCAACTGCCTCTGGACACACTACCTTTAAAATCTTCTTTTTAATCCAGTTGAGTCAGGCTCTCTCTTAGTAATATAATTCTGAGTTCAGAGCCATAAAAACAACTCAAGTTCTACTTTCAGCCAACTAATCCTGTATTTGAAAACAGCTTTCATTTCCCCCTGCGCCTGTTCTTCCTTTGGCTAAACGTTCCCATTTCCTTTAAACCGTGATCCAACAATTTGGTTTTAAGTTCCCCATCATTCTGATGACCTACTAAAGGGCCAGAAACGACTGCAGTTCCCCAGGTGGACTCTGAGCAGAAAGGCTGAGCTCTCCTGCTATTCCTGATCTGTGTGATCACGCTTCTTCACGCAAGGCATCTTTCTGCCAACTCACATGGAGTGGTTTGTTATGTGGTGACTCACATCCTCCCGCAAAAG
Source organism: Nanger dama (assembly GCA_917880005.1). Taxonomy (NCBI): domain Eukaryota; kingdom Metazoa; phylum Chordata; class Mammalia; order Artiodactyla; family Bovidae; genus Nanger; species Nanger dama. Next base: position 3,705,302 of record CAKJTW010000105.1, on the reverse strand, counting down.
ATAGGCTCAAGTCCTAACCCCTAGGAACTCAGAAGGTGGCCTTGTTTGGAAACAGGGTTTTACAGAAGTAACTAAGTAAAATGAGGTCTTTAGGGCAGGCCCGAGTCCAGCCCTTATGAAAAGGGAAAATTAGGACACAGGCAGACACTCACAGAGGAAGGATCAAGCGGCGGCACTGGGAGAGGACAGCCACGCGACTGGAGGGACGCGGACAAGCCAAGGAACGCCAAGGGTGTCTGCAAACACAGAAGCCAGAAGAAGCAAGGAAGGCTTCTCCCGTGGAGCCACCGGAGAGTGCGCGGCCCTGCCAGCACCTTGATGCCAGATTTCTGGCTTCCAGGACTGTGAGACAACACATTTCTGTTGTTTGAAGTCACTCCGTTCTTGGTACACTGTTGCAGCGGTCCTGGGAAAGGAATGCACTGTCCTTTCACCAAAGCCCCCTGCCTGTTATTCCGCATTCTGTAATCTCTCTTTCCCTTCCCTCCGAATAGTTCCTGGTCTTTCCAATCCATGTGAAAAGCTCTCTATTTATTTTAAGTTTCATTGTGTTTGATTTGGCTCATCACCTAAGCCAATTGAGATCTTGTACATCCTGTTTCCATCATGTGGGTATTTGTTATCTGTTTCAGTTTAGAGTCCCCTAGAGTTGCTGGGAGTCCTTACTCAAACCACTGGGGAAAGCATTGACCGAAATAAATAGATACTCCAGAAATTCCCTTTAGGTTGATGCTGACTTTCTTTGCTGTGGTCATTCAACCTGTTTTAGACCCAGACAACTTCCTTGATCCAATTTAAAACTTTCTGTCTTGAATACAAGACAAAATACTATGAAAGTCATTGTCTAACATCTTGCTGCAATCATGATATGCCATTTTATGTCATTCTTTCTTGCCAATGCAGTAGCTCTATCAACAATTAATTTGGGATGATTTACTCCATATTATCCCTATTTCTTTTTTTTTAAACTTGATTTTCTAAGTCAACTCAAACCAAGTTATTAATAATTCAGTCAAGAATCTTGACGGAAACATCTATCAAATCTTTCTGTGGAATCTGTCTCTTTTCTCTGACAATGTAAACCATAATTCTCTTCTATTTTTCTGGCTCTTCAAGGATTCAGCTCAGAGAACACATTTGCATCCCCAAGCCTCTCCCCAATCTTCTCCAAATATTCATATGTATTTTTTCCTAATCATGAGAGGTTTTTTTTTTCACAATTATACTCTTAATTTCTATGCTTATCTTGGTTTTGATTCACTCTTAGCATTATTTCGTCTGAACTTTTCAGCCTGAAGATTGTTTTCGACAGGGAAGATGAAACACATAAGTTTGAACTGAACTCTTATGCATATACAATGCATATAATACATGTACAAACATATGATAATAATTACATCTTAAATTTATCACATTTTGAAATAATGAAAGCACTTTGATAACATACTCCATTCTGTAGGTGGACAGCTATAATTGTCATATATGTTCTCAACTTTACTTGATACAAGGATCAGTCACTGAATATTTTCTTTGAGCATCCTTCTCTCAAGGTTGACCTCAATTTCTCTTGCCAAGAAATAAAGATTTGTTTCATCTTGATAAAGTTTCAGAATGTCCTAGAACAGTCTAGTTCATTTTAACTAGATAATTTTTGAAGAGGGCAGTATGTAGGTCAATACCAAAATAGCTTATATGCATTGTTGTACATATTGTCTGAAAGACTGCATACCACACTAGAAAAAGTAAATTCCATATATAATATGGCAAAATACCCAGGGCTTACCTGTTTAAGGAGCATCACATAAAATTTGAGTTGACGAAAGAAATGGCAACCCACTCCAGGGTTCTTGCCTGGAGAATCCCAGGGACGGGGGAGCCTGGTGGGCTGCCGTCTCTGGAGTCACACAGAGTCAGACACAACTGAGGCGACTTAGCAGTAGCAGTAGCAGCAGCAGGGAATCGATACATGCTTTGTCAATGCTAAAGGCATCTGTAAGAGGCATTAGACCCAGGAGCTGATTGTCCTTGTCACATTTTGGAAATTATTGCCCAGACCTACCTGTTACTTAAAGTAGGATGTGACAGCCAGATGGATTAAAACCTCACACCTGGCCTTCAACACTGGAGCTGCAGCTGGGCAAGCAAGGAACGGCACAGAGGGTAGGTAGGAAGATATGGTTCTCAGGCACTTTTTAGGTATATGATCGGAGTTGGTGCCAGGAACCCACAGCGAGTCATGCTTTAACTCAATCAGTGTATACTAGGTAAACTGCTTTGTACCAGTGGGCAGTCCAGGTTGGCAATGGGTAAGACAGACACTTGACTGGTGTTTAGTGTCAGATCTTTAGTCCCTGAGAAGCAGTCTTAGAAAGATATATAGACAGGACCACAGGCATTTCAGGGGAACTAGGATTCCAGGAAGGTATCAGAATGAATGGGGAAGTGGTCACATGGAGAAAGCTCAGGAAGGAGTGCTCAGAGGAGGGTGTTAGCAGATGAGCTCTTTGCTGGGTAAGTAAGGGTGTGACTTATGTAGCAGAGCAGGCATTTGTTCAGTTCATTTCAGTTCAGTTCAGTCACTCAGTTGTGTCTGATTCTTTGCGACCCCATGAACTGCAGCACACCAGGCCTCCTTGTCCATCATCAGCTCCCGGGGTTCACTCAAACTCATGTCCATCGAGTCGGTGATGCCATCCAGCCATCTCATCCTCGGTTGTCCCCTTCTCCTCCTGCCCCCAATCCCTCCCAGCATCAGGGTCTTTTCCAATGAGTCAACTCTTTGCATGAGGTGGCTGAAATATAGGAATTTCAGCTTCAGCATCGGTCCTTCCAATGAACACCCAGGACTGATCTTTAGGATGGACTGGTTGGATCTCCTTGCAGTCCAGGGACTCTCAAGAGTCTTCTCCAACACCACACTTCAAAAGCATCAATTCTTTGGCTCTCAGCTTTCTTCACAGTGCAACTCTCAGATCCATACATGACCACAGGAAAAACCATAGCCTTGAATAGACGAACCTCAGTTTGCAAAGTAATGTCTCTGCTTTTGAATGTGCTATCTAGGTTGGTCATAACTTTCCTTCCAAGGAGTAAGTGTCTTTTAATGTCATGGCTGCAATCACCATCTGCAGTGATTTTGGAGCCCCCAAAATAAAGTCTGACACTGTTTCCACTGTTTCCCCATCTATTTTCCATGAAGTGATGAGACCAGATGCCATGATCTTTGTTTTCTGAATGTTGAGCTTTAAGCCAACTTTTTTACTCTCCTCTTTCACTTTCATCAAGAGGCTTTTTCACTCCTCTTCACTTTCTGCCATAAGGGTGGTGTCATCTGCATATCTGAGGTTATGGATATTTCTCCTGGCAATCTTGATTCCAGCTTGTGCTTCTTCTAGTCCAGCGTTTCTCATGATGTACTCTGCATAGAAGTTAAATAAGCAGGGTGACAATATACAGCCTTGCTGTACTCCTTTTCCTATTTGGAACCAGTCTGTTGTTCCATGTGCAGTTCTAATTGTTGCTTCCTGAACTGCATATAGGTTTCTCAAGAGGCAGGTCAGGCAGGCACTTAGAGACAGCCTTTTGTGGCCACAGGGCAAGTTTGACTGTGACTAGAGAGCTGGGCAGGGCATCTGTATTTTGTTTCTGGCCAGACTGGATGCAGGTGTCCTACAGTGGAAGGGACAAAACAATGAGGGAGGCCCAGATTGTCTCTGAATTGCAGCGGGGCTGGGACTGAGCCTGCTGGTGTTTTCTAAGTCACCACGGATTGTTTGCATCATTTCTCTCACATATAGTTAGCATCAAATTGTGGATGAGATGGCTCAGAGCCATCCATTTGAGCTGTATGTTCCAGAGATCCCTTTAAGAGACTCTAGAACTAGAGGATAAGTCAAAAGAAATAATATTTTGGCCCTTGGAAAATTCTAGAAGATGTTACCTTGAAAAATGTAGGCTCCCAATAAAATTCTGAGGTCCCCCCATGATGACTCTGCTCCTATGATCATAGTTATTCCTAGACCCTTTTCCTATTTTTTAAAAACTTTATTTATTTGGCTGTATTGGGTCTTAGTGCATCATGTGGCATCCTTTGACTGCTGCGGACTCAGTAATTGTGGCTTCTGGGCTCCAGAGTGTGCAAGCTCAGTTGCAGCATCTGGGTTTTGTTGCTCTGCAGGATGTGAGATCTTAGTTCCCCAACCAGGAATCCAACCTACATGCCCTCATTGGAAGGAGGATTCTTTACCACTTAGGCCACCAGGGACATCTCTAGGCCCCTTTCCTATTAGCCAGGATCCTTCTGGCCTGGACAAGGCTTTGAATATTGATATAATTTATGATTACTTTCAAATTTCTCTTTCCTTGTCACAAACTTGACTAGAGAGCATTAAAAAAATCACTCACTCAGTTGTCTCTTTATGTAGATAGTCTGTCATTTCAGTAACTAACACCATTTTCCTCTGGGGAATGAGCTGAGATCATATTTGATAGACACAGACACATTTTCTCCAGGACTTGAGATTGCTTTAGTAGCTATCAGACATTTCTCAAAGATCTGGTGAGATAGATTTATTTTTGAACATCTTGGTAATGATAGCAAACTGTGCCATTTGTCTTATCATTTTCACCAACAGACTTCTTGATTAATCTGATGTTGCTGCCAGAAACAGACTTCACATCCTCTCAAGACTGAAAACTCTCTGGATGCTTTTATTGACTGCCTTATATGACTTTTCTCTAGTTAATATACAACCAACATGCTTTTAACTTCTTCTAAAGTAAAGGAGAGATTGGACAACAGTCCACAGCACATTATTTTCTATTCTCAGTGTGTGGTGGGTATTTATCCTTTGATAAAGGGGAATGCTCTTTCAAATAATAAAAAGGACAACATCATTATTTGGTTCTAAACAAAAGTTTGAAAAGTCCTACCATCTTCCCCTCTTTTCTCCCTCTTTGCTTTTCTTTTCTTTTTATGCTTCAGCAATTATTTATTGAGCGCCACCTCTAACTGATTGCTCACTGTACTCTGCCCTCGTGGGGCTTATGCTTAAGAGGGAGAGACAGTTGCTAAGCAACTGATTATGAAAGTTAACTTATAAGAAAATCTGGCTCTTGCTTGTTACCATCTGGGTTTTTCCCACTGAGGATCTGAAGTCCCTTGTTTTGTGACCTTTGCTGGTACCTGTCTGACAAATTCCTCTGCTGTTGGATGAAGGAAGTCACAAACGACAGTGACGGAACCTCCTCTAATTCACAAAACCTTCTTGCATTCCCTTGGGACCTTCAGGGCTAATACCACTGTACTGGGTCTCCTAAATGTATTACAGTTCCAAGGCAGCCTTGCTAAACCTTTCCCACTCTCTTTAATCACAAAAACTCCTCTCTGTACAATCTCCCACCCCTTTTCTCATGAGAGGTCAAAGCCAGCATAATTCTTCAGCACAAGATTTCTGTATCCAGCTCAAGATTTATGTTCCAAAAGTCTATTGATTCTTCTGTAAAAATGTCTCCTTTCTCCTTCTCTTAGAATAAGTCTCATTTCTCTCTGTAGACTTGCTCTCTCTAGCTCATGTCCTCTCATCTTCTTTGGACATTTGTTCAAACAAACATTGTTCTCTCCCCCTCACCCCCAACTCTGATTTTTACCAACCTTTAATTGATTTTTTTCTCTACAACTCATACAGGGGCTCAAATCTCCTTCACACTTAAAAATAAGAGGCAGAAACAAACAATAGCAACACCAGCAATCATTAACACAAAACCAGAAAAGCCCTATCATAAAAAAGAATGAAATAATGCCATTGGAGTGACATGGATGGGCCCAGAGATTATCATACTGAGTGAAGTGAGCCAGACAGTGAAAGCCAAATATCATATAATATTGCTTATATGTGGAATATATAAAAAAAGGGTACAAAGGAACTTATTTACAAAACAGAAAATAGAAAGCACAGATGTAGAAAATAAACTTATGGTTACCAGGTGGCAAGAGGGTTGAGAGACAAACTGGGAGACTGGAATTGACATACATACACTACTATATATATGAAATAGATAGACAACAATAAGTACCTATTATATAACACAGGGAACTCTACTCAATACCCTCTAATGTGGGAAAGCAATGTAAAAATGAGTGGATATACAATGCATAGAATGCCTCACATTTAACTAGACTTCAAGAGACAGGAACACTACAACTAGCTGTTGATTTATAGGTATTTTATTTTTACAATTTACCACCTTTCTGAGTTTACTAAGCCCCAACTGGGGCTTCTAGATATAAAATTATTTCACTTCTAAAAAGAAAACAGTGGGTATACGTATAACTGATTCTGTTTGCCACTTTGCTGTATATCTAAAACCAACACAACATCGTGAATCAACTATCCTATAATAAATTGTTTTAAAAAGCCCTTTCAGAATATTTCAGCCTATGTTGTTTGCCTCTCACCCCTTACCAGTCCCTTTTAACCTCCTCCCTGACCTCATGATTAGCACTGTTTTCTTTTGAAGGTGACATTGAGCGACTAGCCATTGATTCACTCGCTTATTTAAGATAAGTACTTGGTTACTTTTGTGTGGCAGGCTCTATGAGAGGCTTGGGGGTGAGCTTCCAGTCCATGCCTTTGGAGAACATTTGCAGAGCAGGATAACTATTAGAACAGAGGTGGGAGGCACAAGACATGGCAATTCCCATGTGTCACAGCCCTTTATTCAGTTCTACAAGAACAGATGGTTTTGAATACTTTTGTTCTTGAAACATTGCCTTGTAGATTCCATGGCACTGCACTATCTAGGTTTGTTCTTAACTCGTGGAGGCATTCCTTCTCTGCCTCTTTCATTGGCAATTGAACATCTCTACCAGTTTTTGCCCTTTCTATGTAGACATAGCCTCCACTTCTTTTTTTTTTTCTTTAAAATACTTTTTATTTTATATTGCAGTAGAGCTGATTGACAGTGTTGCGATAGTTTTAGGTGGATAGAAGGGATTCGGCCATACACATGCATGTATCTACTCTCCGCCAAACACCTCTCCCCTCAGGTGGTCACATAACACTGAGCAGAGTTCCCTGTGCTGTGCGGTAGGTCCTTGCTGTTAGCCATTTTAAATATAGTAGTGTGTACAAGTCGATCCTCAAAACCTCTACTTTGCCAGCCATGGCTCTGTTAACTGCAGCTGAAAGACGAAGACTGGGAAGAGCTGAGACTTGGAAGTATGCACCCTCACTGAAAGAGGAGCCTGGTGGGCTGCAGTCCAAATGGTCACTAAGAGTCAGACATGACTGAGCAGGAAGGAATATCCTCACTGAGCACCAGGCTCAGAAGGAAACCAGGGGGCAAGTCCAGCCAGGCAGGCATAGTGCAGTATACAGAGAGAGGGCAGGCACTCAGTTAGTACACAGCATCAAGAGATGTTACACACACAGGACATGATGATCCTGAGAATTAAGGCCCTTACCAGCTCTCCTGAACTATCTTGGTAGCCAACGAGCTCTATTCTCTACACTAACTCCAGGTTTGTCTTGGTGAAGCATAGCACTAATCACATCACTGTCTTTTAAAAATACCTTCAGCCCAATCCCCAGACCCACTATTCTAACTCAATGAAACTAAGCCATGCCCATGGGGCAACCTGAAGACGGGTGGGTCATGGTGGAGAGGTCTGACAGAATGTGGTCCACTGGAGAAGGGAATGGCAAACCACTTCAGCATTGTTGCCTTGAGAACTCCATGAACAGTATGAAAAGGCAAGATAATAGGATAATGAATGAGGAACTCCCCAGGTCAGCAGGTGCCCGATATGCTACTGGAGATCAGTGGAGAAATAACTCCAGAAAGAATGAAGGGATGGAGCCAAAGCAAAAACAATACCCAGCTGTGGATGTGACTGGTGATAGAAGCAAGGTCCGATACTGTAAAGAGCAATATTGCATAGGAATCTGGAATGTCAAGTCTATGAATCAAGGCAAATTGGAAGTGGTCAAACAAGAGATGGTAAGAGAGAACGTTGACATTCTAGGAATCAGCGAACTAAAATGGACTGGGGACTGGAATGGGTGAATTTAACTCAGATACCATTATATCTACTACTGCAGGCAGGAATCCCTCAGAAGAAATGGAGTAGCCATCATGGTCAACAAAAGAGTCCCAAATGCAGTACTTGGATGCAATCTCAAAAACGACAGAATGATCTCTGTTTGACTTAAAGGCAAACCATTCAATATCATGGTAATCCAAGTCTATGCCCCAACCAGTAACGTTGAAGAAGCTGAAGTTGAACAGTTCTATGAAGACCTACAAGACCTTCTAGAACTAATACCCCAAAAGATGTCTTTTTCATTATAGGGGACTGGAATGCTAAAGTAGGAAGTCAAGAAACACCTGGAGTAACAGGCAAATTTGACCTTGGAATACAGAATGAAGCAAGGCAAAGCCTAACAGAGTTTTGCCAAGAAAATGCACCGGTCATAGCAAACACCCTCTTCCAACAACACAAGAGAAGACTCTACACATGGATATCACCAGATGGTCAACTCCAAAATCAGATTGATTATATTCTATGCAGTCAAAGATGGAGAAGCTCTATACAGTCAACAAAAACAAGACCAGGAGCTGACTGTAGCTCAGATCATGAACTCCTTATTGCTAAATTCAGACTCAAATTGAAGAAAGTAGGGAAAACTGCTAGACCATTCAGGTATGACCTAAATCAAATCCCTTATGATTATACAGTGGAAGTGAGAAATAGATTTAAGGGCCTAGATCTGATAGATAGAGTGCCTGATGAACTATGGAATGAGGTTCATGACATTGTACAGGAGACAGGGATCAAGACCATCCCCATGGAAAAGAAATGCAAAAAAGCAAAATGGCTGTCTGAGGAGGCCTTACAAATAGCTGTGAAAAGAAGACAGGCGAAAAGCAAAGGAGAAAAGGAAAGATATAAGCATCTGAATGCAGAGTTCCAAAGAATAGCAAGAAAAGATAAGAAAGCCATCTTCAGCAAACAGTGCAAGGAAATAGAGGAAAAAAACAGAATGGGAAAGACTAGAGATCTCTTCAAGAAAATTAGAGATACCAAGGGAACATTTCATGCAAAGATGGGCTCGATAAAGGACAGAAATGGTATGGACCTAACAGAAGCAGAAATTATTAAGAAGTGGCAAGAATACATAGAAGAAGTGTACAAAAAGATCTTCATGACCCAGATAATCACGATGGTGTGATCACTCATCTAGAGCCAGATATCTTGGAATGTGAAGTCAAGTGGGCCTTAGAAAGCATCACTATGAACAAAGCTAGTGGAGGGATGGAATTCCAGTTGAGCTCTTTCAAATCCTGAAAGATGATGCTGTGAAAGTGCTGCACTCAATATGCCAGCAAATTTGGAAAACTCAGCAGTGGCCACAGGACTGGAAAAGGTCAGTTTTCATTCCAATTCCAAAGAAAGGCAATGCCAAAGAATGCTCAAACTACCGCACAATTACAGTCATCTCACATGCTAGTAAAGTACTGCTCAAAATTCTCCAAGCCAGGTTTCAGCAATATGTGAACCGTGAACTTCCTGATATTCAAGCTGATTTTAGAAAAGGCAGAGGAACCAGAGATCAAATTACCAACATCCAGTGGATCATCAAAAAAACAAGAGAGTTCCAGAAAAACATCTATTTCTCCTTTATTGACTATGCTAAAGCCCGACTGTGTGGATCACAATAAACTGTGGAAAATTCTGAGAGAGATGGGAATACCAGACCACCAGAACTGCCTCTTGAGAAACCTGTATGCAAGTCAGGAGGCAACAGTTAGAACTGGACATGGAACAACAAACTGGTTCCAAATAGGAAAAGGAGTATGTCAAGGCTGTATATTGTCACCCTGCTTATTTAACTTCTATGCAGAGTACATCATGAGAAATGCTGGACTGGAAGAAACACAAGCTGGAATCAAGATTGCAAGGAGAAATGTGAATAACCTCAGATATGCAGATGACACCACCCTTATGGCAGAAAGTGAAGAGGAGTGAAAAAGCCTCTTGATGAAAGTGAAAGAGGAGAGTGAAAAAGTTGACTTAAAGCTCAACATTCAGAAAACGAAGATCATAGCATCTGGTCCCATCACTTCATGGCAAATAGATGGAGAAACAGTGGAAACAGTGTCAGACTGTATTTTTGGGGGCTCCAAAATCACTGCAGATGGTGACTGCAGCCATGAAATTAAGACACTTACTCCTTGGAAGAAAAGTTATGACCAACCTAGACAGCATATTCAAAAACAGATATTACTTTGCCGACTAAGGTCTGTCTAGTCAAGGTCATGTTTTTTCCAGTAGTCATGTATGGATGTGAGAGTTGGACTGTGAAGAAGGCTGAGCGCTGAAGAATTGATGCTTTTGAATTGTGGTGTTGGAGAAGACTCTTGAGAGTCCCTTGGACTGCAAGGAGATCCAACCAGTCCATTCTGAAGGAGATCAACCCTGGGATTTCTTTGGAAGGAATGATGCTAAAGCTAAAACTCCAGTACTTTGGCCATCTCATGTGAAGAGTTGACTCATTGGAAAAGACTCTGATGCTGTGAGGGATTTGGGGTAGGAGGAGAAGGGGACGACCGAGGATGAGATGGCTGGATGGTATCATGGGCTGGATGGTATCATGGACTCAATGGATGTGAGTCTGAGTGAACTCCGGGAGTTGGTGATGGACAGGGAGGCCTGGCGTGCTGTGATTCATGGGGTCAAAAAGAATCAGACATGACTGAGTGACTGAACTGAACTGAACCGAATGCCATAAATTTATTTGGACTTTTGAGGCTTTATTATTAAATGGCATTGTATGACCTGTTCTCTTTACTGTCTGCCATCCATTCTACAGCATTCTGCTGTAGAACTTTGTGTGTGTGTGTTTTGCTAATTAGAATTCCACTGTAAATATGTACAACAGTTTTCTTGCCCACTTTGTGGATGATCATCTGGGTTCTTTCCTATTATGGCTTTAGTGAATAAAGTACCTTGAAGATTAAAAATAAAAACACCTTCAGTAGTGTTCAAGACTCCTAGCATTAAAGACTTCTTGTGACTGGGTGTTTTAAGCATCAGTTCTCCATTTTTCCTGCTTGGGATCATATGCTTTAACCAAACTGTCCTACTCACTATTTCATGAACACCTTCCATTGTATTTTCCTCTTTGTCCTTACTTTTCCAGTGGCTCTTTCCCCTATGACCTCTCTCCCTCTGTCTCTATCCCTAAATCATTTTATGCTTTCAACTTAGCCAAATGTATGTTTCTACAACATGCTCTTGATTTTATCATCCAGAGGGGATTGCATCATTTTCCAAGTTACTAACGCTAATTTTTACAAATTTTTTAATTTTATTTTGGGGGATAGCCAACTAACAAAACAATGTTGTGACCGTTTCACATAAACAACTGATGCTAATTTTTAATATTTCTTTTGACATTTGCTACAGCAAAGAACACAACAAGATATTTATGTATTCATCTTTCTTATTAGGCTGAATACTCCTTAAAGGAAGAAGCCATGATTATAACCATCTTTGTATGTATTTTCAGTTCCTAAGACCGAATGTTGCTCATTGGAAATACTCAATAAATGTATATCGAGTAATCCCTTAAATTGTGCTGCAAAGTAAAGTTGCCATTATTAGTTTATTCTTTGATTCATATAAATTTATATTCTTCTCTGGAAATTATCCCCAAAACTGTGTTTTGAGTTTATATTAAGTTTATGATTCGGTGAATGACAAACTTCTCTGGGAAACATTAAACTGAGAATGCTATGTTCCATCTTTTCAATCAAATATGAATTTTCCATTCAAAAGAAAAAAACATCCTTTAAGAAGGTTGAACAGGATGGCACTTTTGAAAAAGCTTTTCTGTCTGTATTTAGATTAATTCAAGGAAATTCTCTAATTCTGAGCCCATACTTTTTTGCCATGTCAATTGAAACATTTTCATTCACTTCTAGCTTTTTCTCTCCAGGCCTATGATGTCCAGGCCAGTTTTAGAGAAGAAGGTTCATTTAGATCAAGGCTGTTGAGATCAGTAGTGGAGCTGAGAGTAGTATGGCAAGGGGGTAAGGAGGAATCTCGGGAGTAATTCAGTAACAGGGTCCTGGATGAGGACCAGTTGTAACTGATGAGGGTGAAGGAGGAGATCAACAGCCACCAAAAATATTAGATGTCTTGGTTCAGGGATGTCCAGCTGACCATCCAAGCCAAGTTATCATTGCTGGACTTTCTAAACATAAGAGCTAGAGACACATTGGAAAACCAAGGTAAGTAGTTCTTGGCAGTCATCTACTAAAAATGAGTGTCTAGCATGCTCCTGTCTTTAATTGGCATCGGGTGTGTGTGTGTTTAATCACTCAGTCATGTCCAACTCTTTGTGTCCCCATGGACTATAGCCACCAGGCTCCTCTGTCCATGGGATTCTCCAGGCAAGAATACTGGAGTGGGTTGCCATTTTCTCCTCCAGGGGATCGTCCTGACTTAGGGATCAAATCCCTGTCTCTTGCGTCTCCTGAGTTGTCAGTGGATTTTGCTACTGCACCGCCTGTGCTGCTGCTGCTGCTGCTAAGTCGCTTCAGTCGTGTCCGACTCTGCGACCCCGTAGATGGCAGCCCACCTGTAGTTGGCATTAAAGAGATATAAATGACAACGAACTAAAAGAAGAGGATTCTGAAGTCATTGCTAGTGCTTGAACAGTCTCCAGCCTTAAAGTGAGTGAAAATATCCTCTGCTGTCCTGTTCATCTTGACAGCCTTGGTCTTCTCACCCCTCAAATTAGTTTTTAGAAATTACAGGACTCCCAAATGCCATCCACTTCTAAAAATTTGGGCTGTTATGCCCTCCTAAGGTATACTCTCTGCTCTCTCTAGATTAGTATCAGCTCTGTCCATGGGGTCCTCTCCATAGCTTTGGGCTACCTTCCTCATTTTTGGCTGTTACATTGGAAACTTTAACCCAAGAAGTCAACTCCTCTTTAAGAAACCCACAATGTCTAATATCAACTGACTTCTCCTGTTACAAATGCACTCTTGTTGTTCAAACTCACTATTCCCCTATCAAAATTCCAAACCAACTGTTTCAAAACCTCAGTTCTACAAACTCACAACCTAGGGAACTTAGTATAATTTAAAAAAAATCTATTGCAAAATCACAAACATTATTTATAATTTAGTTATTATTTCTTGGTGTGCTAAACTGTAACAGCCATGTCCTTACTTTAGTTTCATCATCTGTTTATATAATTTAAAACTGTTTCCTGTAGCAGGAAGGGAGGTATATTTTCTAGCTCAGAATATTCATTTGCACCAAAGTTCTATTCTTTACACACACACACACACACATACACACACACTCACCCTTCTTACATCTCCAATCCTATTAAACTTCACTCACTTTTTCTTTCCTATCATCATGATGACTACAGGTTCTAAGCTAAAATGCTGAACATGCTGTCTGATAAATGACTTGTCATTTCCAGAGTAGGAGATAACTTTCAGATCTAAAATGGAGGGATTTCTAATCCTTTTATGGTTATAAGCCATAGCCCATCAGGATATCTGAAATTTAGCTATGTCTGGAAAGCCTGATATGTAAAATAATCACACTCATATAAAGTTCCATTTTTGCTATAATACTTATTTTGTCCCTTGACTATATTCTGTTTTATGATCTTCTACTGTCTAAAAATTTGCTCTTTGGGAGAGCAGAGGTCATGCTTTATATTCTTTTTCACTTCTTTAATTTTTTTCTGGACAATTAGATGCATAATGCCAGTCACAAGGTATGTCTCATTCATCAGATAAATTATATAAAAACAGTATATTAAATATAACATGAAATCTTGTTGTTTTCCAGGCATTTGTCCAGGACAATAAATGATTCTTTTTCTCACATGTTATCCTTTCAACTTTAAGTGTCTTTATTAGTTTTCTATTGCTTCTATAACATTACTACAAAGTTAGTGGCTGAAAGCAACATACTTATTTATTATCTTAGAGTTCTGTGGGTCAGAGTCCCACATGGATCTCCTCAGAGCTAAAATTCAAGGTTTTGACAGGGGTTCATTCATTTCCAGAAGCTCTTGGGGAGGACCTTCTTACTTGCTTTTCCAGCTTCTAGGTTTCCCCCGCTTCTTCGGCTTGTGGGCCCTACCTCCATCTAAAAGCCTGAAATGTTGCATCTCTCTGATCCTTATTCTCTTCTCACATCTAACTCTTACTTATCATAGCTGAGAGTTTTTCCATTTAAGAAATCATGTGATCATTACTAAGTGAAGTAAATCAAGACAGGATGACAGATATGTGATATTACTTATTTGTAGAATCTAAAAAATGATACAGACAATTTATTTGCAAAACAGAAATAGACTCATGGACCTAGAAAACAAACTATGGTAACCAAAGAGAAAGGTGGGGAGGAGGAACAAATTAGGAGTTTGGGATTAACATATACACACTGCTATATATAAAACAGATAGCCCACAAGGACCTACCATAGAGCACAGAGAACTCTACTAAATATTCTGTAGTGACCTATATGGGGAAAGTATCTGAGGAAGCAGGGATGTGTATATATGCATAACTGAATCACTTTACTGCACGTGGAAAACTAACACAACATTGTAAATCAACTATTGCTGTTGTTCAGGTGCCCAGTTGTGTCTGGTCTGACTCTTTGAGACCCTATGGACTGCAGCATGTCAGGCTTCTCCGTCCCTCACCATCTCCCGAAGTTTGATGAAGTTCATGTCCTTTGCATTGGTGATGCCATCCAGTCGTCTCATCCTCAGATGCCCTCTTCTCCTTCTGCACTAAATTTTCCCAGCATCAGGGACTTTTCCAATGAGTCAGCTGTTTGCATCAGTGATCGACATACTGGAGTTTCAACTTCAGCATCAGTCCTTCCAATGAGTATTCAGAGTTGATGTCCCTTAAAATTGATTGATTTGATCTCCTTGCTGTCCAAGGGACTCCCAGGCATCTTCTCTAGCACCACAGTTTGAAGGCATCAATTCTTGGCGTTCTGCCTTCTTCACAGTCCAGTTCTCACGGCCGTACATGACCACTGGGAAGACCACAGCCTTGACTACATGGACCTTTGCTGGTAGAGTAATTCTGTGCTTTTCAGCACACTGTCTAGGTTTGTCATGGCGTTCTTGCCAAGAAGTGGACATCTTTGGATTTCACAGCTGCAGTCACCATCTGCGGTGATTTTAGAGCCCAAGAGGAGGAAATCTGTCACTGCTTTCACCTGTTCCCCCTCTATTTGCCATGAAGTAGCATGACCAGATGCCATAATCTTAGCTTTTTAATATTTAGTTTTAAGCCAGCTGTTTCACTCTCCTCCTTTACCTTCATCAGGAGGCTCTTTAGTTCTTCAACTATACTCCAATATAAAATAAAAATGAAATTAAAAATATTTTAAAGAAAAGACTCACATGATTGATTATACTGGGCTGACTTGGAAAGTCCAAGAAAATCTATGGCAAGTTCCAGGCACTTGAATTAATGAACTGCAAATTATTTCAGATGCAAATTAGTCACACATGCAAAGTTCTTTTTGCTAGCTAAAGTAACGTGTTCACAGATTCCACCATTTTTCTACCTACCATCATTACATATATCAAATTCTTAGTAATTTTCTTAGAATTAGTAGTGGTCCTAAGAACTTTTTTTTCACTACTAATGTTCTTTTTAAAAAGTAATTTTTCAAATTTAAGTATAGTTGACTTATAAATACATAGGTTTTAGGTCTACAACATGAGCGCCTAAACTGAACTGAATAGTGATTCATGGTTTTTAAAGGTTATGCTTCATTTATGTTAAGTCACCTTAGTCTTGTCTGACTCTTTGCACCCTATGGACAGTATAGCTCACTGGGCTCCTCTGTCTATGGGATTCTTCAGGAAAGAATACTGGAGTGGGTTGCCATGCCCTCCTCCAGGGGATCGTCCTGACCCAGGGACTGAACCCATGTCTCCCGCGGCTCCTGTGTTACAGGCAGGTTCTTTGTTGCTGAGCCACTGGGGAAGCCCATACTCCATTCATAGTTATTATAAAATATAGGCTATATTCCCTGTGTTGTACAATACATCCCTCTATTTATTTATTTTCTACACAGTAGTTTGTATCTTTTAATCCCGTACCCCTGTCTTGCCTTTCCTCTTTTCCCTCTCCTTACAGGTAACCACTAGTTTGTTCTCTGTACCTGTAAGTTTGTTTCATGTTTGGTATATCACTGGTTGTTATTTTTAGATTCCACATGTAAGTGATATCATGTTGGATTTGTCTTTCTCTGCCTGACTTGTTTTACTTAGCAAAATGCCCTCCAGGTCCATCCATGTTGTTGCAAATGGCAACATTTTATTCTTTTTAATGGCAGAATAGTATTTCATTGTAATACTAAGTTTCTTAATGGTGTTATCTTTCTCACAACTCTTTGCAAATGTCAACATCAGTAAAAATCTATTTTAGAAGCATATTATCCCTTTAAGGTTGAGTAATCAAGCTCAAAATTCTCCAAGTCAGGCTTTAGCAATACGTGAACCGTGAACTTCCTGATGTTCAAGCTGGTTTTAGAAAAGGCAGAGGAACCAAGGATCAAATTGTCAACATCCGCTGGATCATGGAAAAAGCAAGAGAGTTCCAGAAAAACATTTATTTCTGCTTTATTGACTATGCCAAAGCCTTTGACTATGTGGATCACAATAAACTGTGGAAAATTCTTCAAGAGATGGGAATACCAGACCACCTGACCTCCTCTTGAGAAACCTGTATGCAGGTCAGGAAGCAACAGTTAGAACTGGACATGGAACAACAGACTGGTTCCAAATAGAAAAGGAGTTCGTCAAGGCTGTATATTGTCACCCTGCGTATTTAACTTATATGCGGAGTACATCATGAGAAATGCTGGACTGGAAGAAACACAAGCTGGAATCAAGATTGCCGGGAGAAATATCCATAACCTCAGATATGCAGATGACACCACCCTTATGGCAGAAAGTGAAGAGGAACTACAAAGCCTCTTGATGAAAGTGAAAGAGGAGAGTGAAAAAGTTGGCTTAAAGCTCAATGTTGAGAAAACGAAAATCATGGCATCTGGTTCCATCACTTCATGGGAAATAGATGGGGAAACAGTGGAAACAGTGGCTGACTTTATTTTGGAGGGCTCCAAAATCACTTCAGATGGTGACTGCAGCCATGAAATTAAAAGATGCTTGCTCCTTGGAAGAAAAGTTATGACCAGCCTAGATAGCATATTCAAAAACAGAGACACTACTTTGCCGGCTAAGGTCCATCTAGTCAAGGCTCTGGTTTTTCCTGTAGTCATGTATGGATGTGAGAGTCGGACTGTGAAGAAGGCTGAGCACCGAAGAACTGATGCTTTTGAACTGTGGTGTTGGACAAGACTCTTGAGAGTCCCTTGGACTGCAAGGAGATCCAACCACTCCATTCTGAAGGAGATCATCCCTGGGATTTCTTTGGAAGGAATGATGCTAAAGCTGAAACTCCAGTACTTTGGCCACCTCATTGGAAGAGTTGACTTATTGGAAAAGACCCTGATGCTGGGAGGGATTGGGGGCAGGAGGAGAAGGGGATGACCGAGGATGAGATGGCTGGATGGCATCACTGACTGGATGGATGTGAGTCTGAGTGAACTCCGGGAGTAGATGATGGACACGGAGGCCTGGTATGCTGCGTTTCATGGGGTCACAAAGAGTTAGACATATCTGAGCAACTAAACTGAACTGAACTGAGTCAAGCTGGAAACTATATTAAACGTTTTAACCATGGAATACTAATTGGCAGTCCAAGTACAGAATTTATCTCTCAGGTTCATTTTATTTGACCTTCATCATTTTATAAAAATATATAAATTCAAGTGTCTTCTCTAGTCCTAATCATAGTCCCTACCACCTTCTACTGTCTATAGCCAACCTACTTACCTCATTCAGGCAGATGAATTTTTGCCTTCTTCCTAAAGACACTTGAGTTTCTGACTTCTAGTCTAGTCTGTGTACTGAACTATGAAGTTGTCACTTAATATCTTGAGGTTTTTAACATAATTTTTGTATTTGTAGTCATTAGGTCTTATTATCTTACAGAACAGATTATTTCTTTTATGAACAATCATTTGAGGATTATATTTCTATCTATTCATTTTGATTCTATCTGTGTTTCTCAGAGTACTTCTGATTTTCTGCTTTACATGGACTTCTTGAATAATTATGGAGATCAAACCTAATTCTTTTCTTTTCCATTATAAATATTTCCTATTACATGTTTATTTCACTTGATAGTTTCACTGTTTTCATTTGATAGCTTCCAAATATTCCAATTTCTTCAATCCCTTTCTTATAATGTGGTGACCAGAACTAGTGCTACTACTCCAGAGGTTGATCAGTGTCAGGTACTGACAGGTACTGTCAGGCTCACTTACTTTTTTTGCATACTTTTATTGACATAGATAAAATCAGCTTCATTCTGCCAGCTTGTAAAACACAGTAGGCTCATATTATACCTGCATTCAATTAAAATCAGCTTCTCTTGTGGCTCAGCTGGTAAAGAATCCACCTGCAATGTGGGAAACCCGGGTTTGATACCTGAGTTGGGAAGATTCCCCTGGAGAAGGGAAAGGCTACCCACTCCAGTATGCTGGCCTGGAGAATTCCGTGGACTGTACAGTCCATGGGGTCCCAAAGAGCTGGAAACGACTGAGCGACTTTCACTTTCAATTAAAACATCCAGGACTCTCTTGGTCAAGTTGATCTGTTACACGAATTTCTAATACTGTCAGTTCAGTCAGTTCAGTCACTCAGCCATGTCCAACTCTTTGCGACCCCATGAATCGCAGCACGCCAGGCCTCCCTGACCATCACCATCTCCCAGAGTTCACTCAGTCTCACGTCCTTCGAATCAGTGATGCCATCCAGCCATCTCATCCTCTGTCATCCCCTTCTCCTCCTGCCTCCAACCCCTCCCAGAATCAGAGTCTTTTCCAATGAGTCAACTCTTCACATGAGGTGGCCAAAGTACTGGAGTTTCAGCTTTAGCATCATTCCTTCCAAAGAAATCCCAGGGTTGATCTCCTTTAGGATGGACTGGTTGGAACCCGTTGCAGTCCAAGGGACTCTCAAGAGTCTTGTCCAACACCACAGTTCAAAAGCATCAGTTCTTTGGCACTCAGCCTTCTTCACAGTACAACTCTCACATCCATACATGACCACAGGAAAAACCATAACCTTGACTAGATGGACCTTAGTTGGCAAAGTAATGTCACTGCTTTTGAATATACTATCTAGGTTGGTCATAACTTTTCTTCCAAGGAGCAAGCATCTTTTAATTTCATGGCTGCAGTCACCATCTGAAGTGATTTTGGAGCCCTCCAAAATAAAGTCAGCCACTGTTTCCACTGTTTCCCCATCTATTTCCTATGAAGTGATGGGACCAGATGCCATGATCTTCATTTTCTGAATGTTGAGCTTTAAGCCAACTTTTTCACTCTCCTCTTTCACTTTCATCAAGAGGCTTTGTAGTTCCTCTTCACTTTCTGCCATAAGGGTGGTGTCATCTGCATATCTGAGGTTATTGATATTTTTCCCGGCAATCTTGATTCCAGCTTGTGTTTCTTCCAGTCCAGCATTTCTCATGATGTACTCTGCATATAAGTTAAATAAGCAGGGTGACAATATACAGCCTTGACATACTCCTTTTCCTATTTGGAACCAGTCTGTTGCTCCATGTCCAGTTCTAACTGTTGCTTCCTGGCCTGCATACAGATTTCTCAAGAGACAGGTTAGGTGGTCTGGTATTCCTATCTCTTTCAGAATTTTCCATAGTTTATTGTGATCCACGTAGTCAAAGGCTTTGGCATAGTCAATAAAGCAGAAATAGATGTTTTTCTGGAACTCTCTTCCTTTTTCCAAGATCCAGCAGATGTTGGCAATTGGATCTCTGGTTCCTCTGCCTTTTCTAAAACCGGCTTGAACATTAGGGAGTTCACGGTTCACGTATTGCTGAAGCCTGGCTTGGAGAATTTTGAGCATTAGTTTACTAGCATGAGAGATGAGTGCAATTGTGCAGTAGTTTGAGCATTCTTTTGCAGTGCCTTTCTTTGGGATTGGAATGAAAACTGACCTTTTTCAGTCCTGTGGCCACTGCTGAGTTTTCCAAATTTGCTTGCAGATTGAGTACAGCACTTTCACAGCATCATCTTTCAGGATTTGAAATAGCTCCACTGGAATTCCATCACCTCCACTAGCTTTGTTGTAGTGATGCTTTCTAAGGCTGACTTTACTTCACATTCCAAGATGTCTGGCTCTAGATTAGTGATCACATCATCACGATTATCTGGGTTGTGAAGATCTTTTTGTATTCTTGCCACCTCTTCTTAATGTCTTCTGCTTCTGTTAGGTCCAGACCACTTCTGTCCTTTATCAGCCCATCTTTGTATGAAACCTTCCCTTGGTATCTCTAATTTTCTTGAAGAGATCTCTAGTCTTTCCCATTCTGTTGTTTTCCTCTGTTTCTTTGCATTGATCACTGAAGAAGGCTTTCTAATCTCAACTTGCTATTCTTTGGAACTCTGCATTCAGATGCTTATATCTTTCCTTTTCTCCCTTTGCTTTTCACCTCTCTTCTTTTCACAGCTATTTGTAAGGCCTCCCCAAACAGCCATTTTGCTTTTTTGCATTTCTTTTCCACGGGGATGGTCTTGATCCCTGTCTCCTGTACAATGTCATGAACCTCATTCCATAGTTCATCAGGTACTCTATCTATCAGATCTAGGCCCTTAAATATATTTCTCACTTCCACTGTATAATCATAAGGGATTTGATTTAGGTCATACCTGAATGGTCTAGCAGTTTTCCCTACTTTCTTCAATTTGAGTCTGAATTTGGTAATAAGGAGTTCATGATCTGAGCCACAGTCAGCTCCTGGTCTTGTTTTTGTTGACTGTATAGAGCTTCTCCATCTTTGACTGCATAGAATATAATCAATCTGATTTTGGTGTTGACCATCTGATGATATCCATGTGTAGAGTCTTCTCTTGTGTTGTTGGTAGAGGGTGTTTGCTATGACCAGTGCATTTTCTTGGCAAAACTCTATTAGTCTTTGCCCTGCTTCATTCCGCATTCCAAGGCCAAATTTGCCTCTTACTCCAGGTGTTTCTTGACTTCCTACTTTAGCATTCCAGTCCCTAGTTTTCGTTTGTTACACAGCAAACCTTTATTGACTACTGGCTGCATGCGTGACACTGTGCTTAGTGCTAAAGGGTGTAAGATAGAATACAGTATAGTGAAGCAGTTCATAGCTCCAAGAAGGAGAAACAGACGTAAATATTTTTGGTCCAGAATGAGAAACACAGCAGGCGAGGTATCTGCAAGGCAGACTCCCACCCAATTAAAGAGAAGCAAGTGCTTACCAACGTGATAAGGACTTTAAGGAGAGGCAGTCAATCACTGAATATTTAGGTCTGGAGCTGATGAGAGGTTGGGCTGAAGTTAATGATTGGGAGGATAGTAGACTTGTCATTTTGCACCCACTTATTCATTGTTTCTTCTTTTGCCTGGGGGTGTGAACCTTTCCCCCTTGGATATAGCCAAGTTTGCATCGCCAATCACCATGTTCTTTTCCTGTCTTCCCTGCTAGTGGGGTTGGCACATGTCCCAGCCAGACCAATATGATGCTCACTCTCTGGAATTTCAGTCTTGACCAAGTTGCTGAAATGATTGGCTGCTGATTTGCTCAATGGCTGGGTCCTGACAAGATTGCTCCTTGCTTGGTTCTAACAACTCTGGGACTGAAATTCATCTAGATCTCTTCCTTTTAAAGTCCAATTATCCAGTTTACCTTTCAATTCTGTAAATTACTTCTTATCTTTACCTCAAATTCCTTTTCAGATTATCCAGTTGTCAAATCCAGTTTCTGTTGCTTGCAACCATGTAGTTAAATTATAGGTCTTACTCCATAGCATTCAGTTTAGTTTAGTCACTCAGTTGTGTCTGACTCTTTATGATCACATGGAATGCAGCACGCCAGGCTTCCTTGTCAATCACCAACTCACGGAGCTTGCTCAAATTCATGTGCATTGAGTCGGTGATGCCATCCAACCCTCTCACCCTCTGTCGTCCCCTTCAATCCTTCCCAGCATCAGGGTCTTTTCCAGTGAGTCAGTTATTTGCCTCAGGTGGCCAAAGCTGATGCTGGAGTTTCAGCTTCAGCATCTGTCCTTCCAATGAATATTCAGGGCTGATTTCCCTTGAGAACTGACTGGTTTGATTTCCTTGTACTCCAGGGAATCTCAAGAGTCTTCTCCAACACCACAGTTCAAAAGCATCAATACTTCAGTGCTCAGCTTTCTTTATAGCCCAATTCTCACATCCATATATAACTACTGGAAAAACCATAGCTTTGACTAAATGGACCTTTGTTGGAAAAGTAATATCTCTGCTTTTTAATATGCTGTCTCGTTTGGCCATAGTTTTTCTTCCAAGGAGCAAGCATCTTTTAATTTTATGGCTGCAGTCACCTTCTGCAGTGATTTTGGAGTTCAAGAAAATAAACTCTGTCACAGTTTCCATTGTTTCCGCATCTATTTGCCATGAAGTGATGGGATCAAATGCCATGATCTTAGTGTTTTGAATGTTGAGTTTTAAGGCCACATTTATATAACTATATATAACATTATATATATATATATATATACACATAAAACTATATGTAACTTTATATATATATAACTATACATAACAGCATTACATAACTATATCATTATATTAGCTTACTTTAGTGGTTAATGCTAATGAACTAGATAGGAAAGTCTTAAGAGCACACACTGGAATTGGTTTCCTGGGTTTAATGCTAGCTTTTTCACTAATTACTTTAGCAAACTTGAAGTAAAATACTTTATTTCTGTGACCTTCAGTTTTTATGTCTATAGAATGGCATTTCCAATAATCCTACCTACTTAATGCAGTTTTTTTTAACCTGAAGAAGAGAATGCATATAAAACACTTAGCATGCTATGTGGCATGTGCAAAGCATTCAATAAATGCTAGAATGGGTAGGGATTAAATGTTGCAAAAGCTAGTAAGGATGTGAGTATGGAGAGATTTGAGTAGGGAGGGAAGAGATAGCAGAGTCATAGAGTCAGAGAGGATGATCATTCCGGTTATAATAGGGAAAAATGCTCCAGAGATATAAAATAAGGGCTAAAGATTAACAATCATTAGCAACCAAAAATCCAATTCAAAAACAACACAATTCAAAAATGGATAAAGGGCTTAAAAATATTTCTGCAATATACAAATGGCCAATAAGCACAAGAAAGGATTCCTGACATCACTCACCATCCACAGAGAAATGCAAATCAGAACCACAATAAAATAAAATAGTACTTTATACCCAACAGGAGGTTACTATCCATAAACTAGGAAATAACAAATATTGGAGAGGATGTGCAGAAATTGGAACCTGTGTGCACTGGTGATCAGAATTAAACGGCAAAGCTTCTAAAGAAAACAATTTGGCAGTTTGTAAAAGTTAAACTCTTCACGACCTCATGGACTGTAGCCTACCAGACTCCTCTGTCCGTGGGATTTTCCAGGCAAGAATACTGGAGTGGGTTGCCATTTCCTTCTCCAGGAGAATACTTGACCCAGGGATGGAACCCAGGTCTCCCACATTGTAGGCAGACGCTTTAACATCTGAGCCACAAGGGGAAGCGCGTGTGCGCACGCACACACACACACACACACACACACACACACACAGTTAAACTTAGAATTACCTTCAGTTCAGTTCAGTTGCTCAGTTGTGTCCGACTCTTTGCGACCCCATGAATCGCAGCACGCCAGGCCTCCCTGACCATCACCATCTCCCGGAGTTCACTCAGACTCACATCCATCCAGTCAGTGATGCCATCCAGCCATCTCATCCTCGGTCGTCCCCTTCTCCTCCTGCCCCTAATCCTTCCCAGCATCAGAGTCTTTTCAAATGAGTCAACTCTTTGCATGAGGTGGCCAAAGTACTGGAGCTTCAGCTTTAGCCTCATTCCTTCCAATGAACACCCAGGACTGATCTCCTTTAGAATAGACTGGTTGGATCTCCTTGCAGTCCAAGGGACTCTCAAGAGTCTCCTCCAACACCACCATTCAAAAGCATTAATTCTTTGGTGCTCAGCTTTCTTCACAGTCCAACTCTCACATCCATACATGACCACAGGAAAAACCATAGCCTTGACTAAATGGAGTTTTGTTGGCAAAGTAATGTCTCTGCTTTTGAATACACTATCTATGCTGGTCATAACTTTCCTTCCAAGGAGTAAGCGTCTTTTAATCTCATGGCTGCAATCACCATCTGCAGTGATTTTGGAGCCCCCAAAATAAAGTCTGACACTGTTTCCACTGTTTCTCCATCTATTTCCCATGAAGTGATGGGACCGGATGCCATGATCTTTGTTTTCTGAATGTTGAGCTTTAAGCCAATTTTTTCACTCTCCTCTTAGCAATTCTACTTCTGGGTATATACCTCAAAGAACTTAAAGTAGAACAAACAGATATTCGTACATTTATGTTCATAGTAGCATTATCCGCAATAGTGAAAGATGGAAACAACTCAAATGTCCTTTAAACATAAATGGATGAACAAAATGTGGAATATTATCCAATCTTAAAAGGAATGGCATTCTGATACCTACTACAACATGGATGTACCTTGAACATTATGGTAAATGAAATAAACCATACACAAAAGAACAAATATTGTATGATTCTACTTAAAGAGCTATACAGAATAGATAAATTCATAGAGACAGAATGTGGAACAGCAGTAATGGGGGTGAGAGGGCGGCTAGGGCAGGGGGAATAGGGAGTTATTGTATCTGCATAGAAAGTTTCTGTTTGTGATGATGAAAAAGTTATAGAAATGAATAGTGAGATGCTTGTGCAACATTATAAATGTACTTAATGCCACAGAACTGTACACTTAAACAGGATGAATATGATAAATTTTATACAGCTACCACACAAAAAATGGGCTTTCTAGATGGCGCTAGTGGTAAAGAATCCACCTGCCAATGCAGGAGATGTGGGTTGGACCCTTGGGTTGGGAAGGTCCCCTGGAAGAGGGCATGACAATCCACTTCAGTATTCTTGCCTGGAGAATCCCATGGACAGTGAAGTCTGGTGGGGTACAGTCCACAGTGTCTCAAAGAATTGGACACGACTGAAGTGACTTGGCATGCACCACAATAAAAAATATGTGCAAAAAAGTCTATTGTGAGTTAAGATGTCATAAGGGACCTTTTAGTCCTTTCAGTTTCCTTTAGACCTTTTAGTTTCAGGACATAAGGGAAAGAATCACTAGTTTACAGTATGCTATGGGGGAAAATAGGAAGCCAGGCAATAGAACATTAAAAACAGCTTCCTCCAAAGAAGCTTGGGTGTGAGGAGAAGGATGGGTAGGGTGTAGCTACAGGGAAGACTCAGGGTCAAGAGAGAGTTTCTTGAAGATGTTTTGAGATATTCGGGCGTGTTTGTGTACTAAAGAGAAGCCAGCAGGAGGAGAGAGGTTGGTTCTATAGCAGAAAGACGAAGTTGATAGAACTAGGTCCTGAAGAAGTCAACAGGGAAATGGGGGAAGGCAGGAAGTTTGAGCAGAAGTGAATGTAACTTTGTAGACTGGGTGGAAGGTTGAGGAAGCTTACATGAAAAGCATTTATTTCTTCTGTGAAGTAGCAGATGAAGGCTGTTCATGGGGGTGAGACACGTGAAGCTGAAGAGGGAGCTGGATGTTTGGAATAATGGCTGAGAGGAATAAAAGAGGGAGCTGATCAGTAATAAGTAAAAGGAATACCATTCATGCTTGAGGGCCTGGGAAGTGAGAATCACAATTTTTGTGTGTGTGATTGAATAATTTTCTCCATTTATCATCAGTAGCTTTGGGGAGAACTGGAGAAAGCAGATTATTGCATTCCCTCTGTATTTTGGGTTTTTAGGGCAGAGGCAGTAGGACATAAAGATACGGAATTTGAAATCCAGTTTTGGTGGGAGGAAGAGTGAAGTAGTTGGGCTCCAGGCTGATAAACTGGAGCCTGGTGGGCTGCAGTCCATGGGGTCGCTGAGTCAGACATGACTGAGTGACTTCACTTTCACTTTTCACTTTCATGCATTGGAGAAGGAAATGGCACCCCACTCCAGTGTCTTGCCTGGAGAATCCCAGGGACGGGGGAATCTGGTCGGCTGCAGTCTGTGGGGGTGCACAGAGTCGGACACGACTGAAGTGACTTAGCAGCGGCAGCAGCAGGCTGATAAAAAGGAGAAATCAAGCGAAAAGGAAAACCTACTAGTCATTGGTAGCTCATTGACTAAGCCAGTGGAATTCTGTTACTTCTCATGAAACTGATATTGAAAGATCACTGGTCTTCAACACAAGAGGGCCTGGGTTCTAGATTCAGTTCTGCCATTATCCAGGTCGAACAAATCATTTCACATCACTGGGTCTCAGTTTCCTTAACTGTCAAATGGGACTGAGCTCAGAAGGTATCTGCAGCCCCTTTCAGTTTTGATATTCTGGGACATAGATGATTTTCCTGATGCATGATTTTCACATTTCACAATTTGAACGAATAACCTCTACGCCGATATATTATTAAGTGCTAGTCTATGAATTAGAGACAAATACCCTGGGGTTTTGGCAACAACAGGTTATCACAGATCTGCGGGGCAACTGGGGCTTGAACTAGATCTTGAACATTGGGTGAAGTCTGGGGGAGGTTCTCTTGACTGTAAGCTGGCAGTTTGGGCTTGACAGTGCTTTGCTTTGGTTAGCCATTTTCTGCTTCTTGCTTTTTTCAGGGGCCGAGAGTTCCTTGCTAGTTCCCTTCTCAGTTCTGTGCATCCAAGTCCCTCTCATCTCTCCCTGGCTCCTCATACTTTATACAGTTACTGGGCTGGCTTCTGCTGTTTACAGCTGAACCGAGGCCCCTCTTGAGGCCTGAGGCTGTGGCTGGGTGTCAGCTGCTTAGACTGACAAGACACCTGTGCCATCCACTCTGTCCCAGCCTCTCGGGGATTTGCCATTTTCTGTTAAATACAGCTCCTTGTGGTTTTCAGAGCACACCTGCCAAGTGTTGATAAGCCTGCATTCCAAAAGAGCATTTCCTCTGCTCATGCCTCTCCCATATGATGCGTATCAGAGTCCACATATTGTATACTACACACTACTCGTTTGACCAGAAAAATGATGGGAATGCGTTTCCATGGATGGCAATGTGAAGCTGGGTGGTGGATTGTACTTCATGAAAGCAGCCAAATTCTCACTAGAAAGTGACCTCAGATAAATCCAGGACTAGGGAGACAAGTTTAGCACCAACTGAAAATTCTCAGAATAGATGAACTTAACGTTATGCTCTGACTTGGAAGATGTACTGCTCAGAACTACCATGAACTGAGATGACTATCACTTGACTATTTATGTCCTCTCCAATTTTTAATTTCCCTAAAATGTCGAATGTTTCATGGGGAGAGAATCTGTTTGCATAACACTCTTTGGGATACTGTGGTAGAGGAGAAAATAGTTTGAGACACAGTTCCCACTTTTATGAAATTGATGGTGGCTAAAGGTACACACCGGAGAAGGCAATGGCACCCCACTCCAGTACTCTTGCCTGGAAAATCCCATGGACGGAGGAGCCTGGTGGGCTGCAGTCCATGGGGTTGCTAAAGTCAGGCATGACTGAGCGACTTCACTTTCACTTTTCACTTTCATGCATTGGAGAAGGAAATGGCAACCCACTCTAGTGTTCTTTCCTGGAGAATCCCAGGGACGGGGAGCCTGGTGGGCTGCCGTCTATGGGGTCGCACAGAGTTGGACATGACTGAAGCGACTTAGCAGCAGCAGTAGCAAAGGTACACACATGTGAAAATAACTTAAAACTCATGAAGACTAGTAAACCAGGGCAAATCTATTTAGAATAATAATAGTGAATATATGTTGAGCACTTATGATGTGACAGGCACTATTTTAAGCTTACAGGAGCTAAGGGAGGTGTAGGACTGCCAGGAGAAAGTGCAGTCATAAGCCTAGGCCTTCATAGTGCTGCTTCTAATATTCTTTTCGCCTGTCCTTCAGATTTATTCATCCTTCACATCCAAGAGTAATTCTCACTCTCTCGGGAAGGTGTCCTTAATATCTAGAACAACACTGCCCCAATAGATGTCATGAACTGAATATTTAAATTTAAGCCAATTAAAATTAAATAAGATGAAAGTTGTAAAGCCTCAGTTGCCCCAGCTGTATTTCAGCTACTCAACAGCCACACGTGGCTAGTGGCTAACACACTTGGCTGCATACATATAGAACATTTCACAGATGTTGAATGCTCTATTGGACAGCTTTGGCTAGAGTTTAGATGTCTACAACACATAACCTCTTTCATAACATCCAGCTTATCTGAGTTCCATGGACAGCCTCTGTCTTCCTCGCTGGATTATACATCCCATACAGCAGAGACTTCTGTCTCCCTAACCATGATACGCTTATCATCCAGCATAGCATCTAGCAAGTCTAGTGTCTGATGTACAGTTATGTTTTTTGACCATTCACCAATGCATGGGAAGAAATTAATAACTGCTTAGAGGAGTCAGAAAAATCTCCTGCAAGAGGTAACATGTGGATTGAATTTTGAAGAATGAATATGAGCTCATCAGACTGAAAAGGGACAGGCAACCAGGAAAACAGATTTGCATATTAAAAGAGACAGAATTGCTATGGCCTATGTTTAAGGAAAGAATGGGTAAACAACAAGGGCCTACTGTAGAGTACAAGGAACTATATCCAATACCCTGTGATAAAGCATAATGGAAAAAATATGAAAAATAATACATATTTATTAATATATGTATACAAATGGAGTCACTTCAGTGTACAGCAGTAACTGACACAACATTGTGATTCAACTATTTTGCTGTTGTTTAGTCACTCACTCTTGTCCAACTCTTTGCGATAAACGAGAAGATCAAATACCAAGTTCATGGTGGCTGGAGCAGAGTTTATTTCTGTGTATTGCGGTCATGATCTGGGAACGAGTGTCTGGAGTAGGTTTAGATAGAAGAGGCACCACTGGAGACAGACAGTGAAGATGTCTTTTTGCAACAATTTTAGACATTTTGCTGAAGAAAACATTATGGGGGAGTGCACTGATATGAGCAGATGCATGTGTTTATTCATTTGTTTCAGTAGCACAGGTATGGGCGCAATGAAGAAGATGAACTAGGCTAGAAAGAAGCAAGAGCAGAGAAGCAAGCTATTTGGTGGCAAGAGCTGCAGCTGCAACCAGGAAATGGGTCTTAGGTAGAGCGGATAGGATGCGGTGGCTTGCTGATGAGGTTGTGTTAACGTTAGTTGCCCAGTCACGTCCGACTCTTTGTGAATGCATGAACTGTAGGTCACCTCTGTCCATGTAATTCTCTAGGCAAGAATACTGGAGTAGACTGCCATTCCCTTCTCCAGGGACTCTTCCTGACCCAGGGATCACATTTCAGGCAGATTCTTTACCGTCTGAGCCACCAGGGAAGTGATGAGATGGACAGTGACACAATAACGGATATAAGCAATATGGGCGGAGATAGCAGTTTGGAAAAGAAAAGAATTAACTTGATGTGCCTATGGAAAATGTCAATAGGAAGCTGTCAATATAGTTCTGGAGCCCAGAAGAGAAACGAGGGCTGGAAATACAGACTGAGGAGCAGGGTGGTCAGCTTTCAGATTTGGTGGAAACCATGGAAACCACCTGGGAGAACTTGTTGCATAAGAAAAGATGGGGGCGAAATTAAGACAGTGGAGAATACTATTATTTAGACTTTCTAAGATGGAGAAAAAACCAACGAAGCCAGTTGAGAAGCAACGGTTATAGAAGCAAAGGAAGAGGAAGTTCTAAGAAGCAGAGGCAGGCAATAGAAGCCATAGCTGGCTAACAGTTGATTGTTGCTGTCTAGGGATATGCTAACAACAAAGCCTGCCTTCTTTTCACATTCTTTAGCACTGATGCTAAATCCAAGAAGTTGCGTTGCCATAAACATTTTCCAACACTGGGGGAACTCCCTTTCTATCTTTTTCCTGATTGGAAACAACTTTCCTGTTCCCTCCTGTCAAAAGGAAAGGCCTTACAACTCATTCTCAGGAAGGTGTCCTGGGCTGACGGCAACTTCACACTGTGATTCTGCCAGAGGCATTTAATGACAATCATTACTTTCCAGGGATGAATGTCTAAAACTAAATTTACTCTGTGACACCTTGAAAGAGACAACCAAGAATGAAGGTTAGATGCTAAAGGGAGGCTGATAAGGGTTCTAATGTTGGACTGCCATTTTCCCGAGAGTAGGATGTTTTATCACCTTTGGATAAAGCCTGACTTACAGGGAACATCTTTAATATCTGTGTTGCACCAGTCAACTGAACTATTTGAAGAATTAATTGAACTATCCTATGAGCGAATGAGTTTTCTGTCACTAGAGGTATTTGAATAGAAGTTATATATCCCCTAAGTGAGTACGGTGTATGGGCTCCCTGTGTTGGGGAAGATTGGGGAGGTCATTGGATGCCTTCCTAGTCTGCTATGCTGTGGTCAGAGACAGTGAGGATTGTGATGGGTGGAGACTTGAACTTGGAACATACTCTGTCTGAACATGCAAAGACACGGGAAGGAAGAAATGATAAGAAAATGAATTTCCTGGAGATCTGGCATTCATATTCCCCCACCTACCATCCAGGTATATCCAACACATAAAAACTCACCACAGAAGACTGAGTTTAAGAAAATATTTCAGAAAGCGTCTTCAGTCTGTTGACAGTCTGGAAACATATCTCAGACTTCCAATATAGCTCAGAGAAACACTGGTAAAGTTGATTCAGAAACTACGAGCTGTGTCCTGAGTGTTCATCTGAAAAATAAACACCAAAAAAAAGTCTGGTGGTTTTGCAGTTAAGTTTCTGCAGAGTTGACATTTGCTATAAGCAATCTGGAGTGTGATGACATTGGAAAGGAGATAATTCCTAAGATACCCAGTAATCACCTGTCAGGTGCTGACAACTGTGGAATTCTATCTTTAGTCCCCTTTCTGAGTTGTTAAAGATAGGTAAGAATTCAAGCTGAGTCTTATCCTTGACTCTGACGTCCAGGCTATTTACTAAAAGAAAGCTCTATTAGGGTATAAGTCATAATAGAAAATAGAGAATGGTTGAAAGTATGGGTTCTGCTGGTTGTCAACTTAGGTTTGACTGAGTCTCAGTATTGTGATTTTTGGCAAGTTGCTGAATCCCTCTTAAACATCAATGTTTTTCATCTATAAAATGGGAAGACTTATATCTGTATCCTAGTTGCTGTGAGGGTGAAATCAGTTGTTAATTCTATACAGAGGAATTCATTTATAACTTGATTCTTGAAAACAGGGTATTTTCAGAGTGCTCAGTATAGTAATTTTCATGAAGAGTGGGTAGGCTCACCATGCATACTGCTACTGCTGCTGCTAAGTCACTTCAGTCGTGTCCAACTCTGTACGACCCCATAGATGGCAGCCCACCAGGCTCCCCGTCCCTGGGATCCTCCAGGCAAGAACACTGGAGTGGGTTGCCATTTCCTTCTCCAATGCATGAAAGTGTAAAGTGAAAGTGAAGTCACTCAGTTGTGTCCAACTCTTCGAGACCCTATGGACTGCAGCCTACCAGGCTCCTCCATCCATGGGATTTGCCAGGCAAGCATACTGGAGTGGGGTGCCATGCCTTCTCCATATATAGAATGGGTAAAAATATTTCGCCTTTGTCAACAGGGGACACTGAGAAAGCCCCAGTCACATCTAAGAGCTTCACAATGGAATGAGAGTCCTGCCAGCTTTGTCCCGCTTTCCTGTTGCCGGTGAGATGACAGGGAGAACCTTGAGCAAGCACATGGTTACTCCTCTGGGATCGATGTGTCAGAGGTGGAGAGCAGAGCGTGATCTGCTGAGCCTCTGTGACCCTGAACCCTGCCCTTCCCAGGTTGTAAGTGATGCTGGCCCAGTTTTGCGTTATTTCTCCATGGAGACAAATGCTCCTGGAGGGAAGCAGAATTTTCTGGGGTTGTTTATTACTGCAATCAGATCTGACAGGTGTTCTGTAGCTGCCTTCTATCTAGCTGTTACTTGGCCTCCTTTATTTCCTAATGAGCCTCGAGTTATCCCAAACCCTGTTTCCATGGTGGATAGCGGGGTTGCCTCACACCTTGGTCCTTGGTTGCCAGGTGTGATAATACTGCCACTTCCTGGATGTGACTCTGTTATGGAGTGTTCATCCTGTGTTTGTGTGTGTTATCTCCTGTATGTGTGTCCATCCCTTGTGTGTGTGTGTCCATCTCCTTTGTGTGTGTTCATCCCTTTTGTGTGTCCATTTCCTGTGTGTGTTCATCCCTTGTGTGCGTTCATCTCCTGAGTGTGTATTCATTCCTTGTGTGTTAATCCCTTGTGTGTGTGTCCATCTTCTGTGTGTGTGTTCACCCCCTATATGTATGTTCATCTCCTATGTTTGTGTTATCCCCTTTGTGTATTCATCTCCCGTGTGTGTTCACACACACATCTGGGCTTTGCCTCAGATCCAAGCAAAATTTCTCTCTTAGCACTTGGTACCTACCTATCTTCTCTTAACCTTGACTTCTGCTCCAGGAAACCAGGATAATAGCACCTTGTGTTTGTAGGAAATAGAGGAGATGGTGGTTTTGAAATAAGCATTTCATGTATGTTAGCTTTGAAGATTATTATCATTACTAAAAACATTCTCTGGAGCTTTGCATCTGCTTTTGAAACAACCACACTGGACGAGTTCCAGATAGAAGTATGAATTCTGAAAGCTACTGACTTAGGTGCAGGCTAGCTCCAGATTTGTGTACGTGCCTCTTCTCACAGGAGGAATGCTCGCCAAACTTGATTGAATGACTATTGTCAATTCTCTTTGCTGCATTTATTACTGCTCCTAAGTCTGTGGGCTTGCTCAGTAGCTTTGTTCTCTGCTTAATTCTGCTGACTTACTAATGCATTGTCTGTCTGTTGTTAGATTGACTAGGAACAGGCCATTTTTGGAGGGTCTTACTCATGAGGCTAGTGACATTTGGGCTTGGGTGATGGGAAAGACTGGGCTGTGTGGATTTTCTCATCCAGCCTGGTTTATCCTTATGCTGGTAGGCTGATTCCAAGAGAGAGGGGAAAGCATTCAAGGCCTCTTGAAGCTTGAATGTAGAACTTGCATGCCATCAATTTTAGGGCATTTTATGAGCCAAAGCAAGTCACAAAGCCAACCCAGATTTGGGTGAATTAAAATAGTCCTCACCAACAAATAAGAATCAATTCTAGTGAGGTGGATGAACCTAGAGTCTGTTATACAGAGTGAAGTAATTCAGAAAGAGGAAGCCAAATACAGTATATTAATGCATATATATGGAATCTAGGAAAATTGTACTGATAAACCTATTTGCTGGGCAGTAATAGAGATTCAGACATAGGGAATGGACTTCTGGACACATTGAGGGAAGGAGAGGGTGGGGCCAACTGAGAAAGTAGCATTGAAATATATACATTTTCATGTGTAAAGCAGTTAATGGGAAGCTGCTGTGGAGCACAATAGGGAGCTCAGTTGGGTGCTCTGCGTCAGCCAAGAGGGTTGGGATGTGGTGGGAGGTGGAAGGGAGGTTCAAGGGGAGAAGACCTGTGTATACCTATGGCTGATGTATGGCAGAAGTATGGCGGATTCATGCTGATGCATGGCAGAAGCCAACACAACACTGTAAAGCAATCATCCTCCAATTAAAAATAAATACATTAAAAAAATAATCCTCACCTAGTCAAGGGAGGATTGAAAAGGCACAGTGCAAAGGGTGTGGATGCAGGGAGCAGTGAACATCTGGGGGCACCAGTCTACCGCATTCCCGTCTCCAGTTAGTCCTTAGTCCTGGGCTCCAGTGTCCTTGACTCAATAATTAGTACACAAAGCTGAGCTGCTATGAATCCACTATATTCCATCCAAGGGGCTGGAATGATTGCCTTTTATAATATTTCAGCAACTGCTTTCCTGGCACCCACGGAAGGAAGGTATACATCATGTTCCCAACAGGTCAGAGCATATGATCTTCCCTTCTTTTCTGCTTTCCTTCTCTTTCTCTCTCTCTCTTGACTTCTACTGAACATTTGTTGAACTGGTGATCTCTTCTACTCTGAAGAGTATAAAGCAAACAAAGACAGTCAGCAGGCAAAAACATGGGGATGAAATCCCAATGTGTAAAAGTCCTCTGCTCTCTGTTTGCTCTTGGAGTTACCCCACAGTTGAAATAACATACAGTTATCACTTGGTATTCAGTTTTGAGAAATGAGCCTCTTTTCCTTCCCTCTCATACCTATGGCCATTTTTTTTTTTTAAACCACGGAGTGGTGGCTGCAAAAATGTCCCCACACGGAGTGCTTTTTTGGTCTTTCTGTAGCAGGTAGGCCCACCCACCATGGCCATGACCTCGGGGCTCACTGCCCAGAGGTCATTTTTGCACATGGTCTGTGGATATTACTTGCTGCTGCTGCTGCTAAGTCGCTTCAGTCGTGTCTGACTCTGTGTGACCCCATAGACAGCAGCCCACCAGGCTCCACTGTCCCTGGGATTCTCCAGGCAAGAACACTGGAGTGGGTTGCCATTTCCTTCTCCAATGCATGAAGGTGAAAAGTGAAAGTGAAGGTGTCTGGAAATGCAGAGTCAGAAGGAAGAGAAATGCAGAGCATCTGAAGGAAAGGCTGTGGCTGCCAAGTCACTGGGAGGGATGTTCCAGGGCCAGTGAGACTCAGGCAAAAGCACAGGAAGAGCTGCCCTGGAAAGGCTGAGCCCATCAAGGGTGAGACTCAGGGCCTTCAGGCTACAGAGTGCCGTGCAAAGTCAGGAGCACTTAGCCTACAGCCTCAGACTCTGTAATTTGGTTGTGAAGACAGTTCCTTGGGACACACAGACAGTGACATAGGAGAAAGGATCATTAGCACAGGGACCTCTACTCAATATTCTGTAATACAGCCACTATGGAGAACAGTGTGGAGATTCCTTAAAAAACTGGAAATAGAACTGCCATACGACCCAGCAACCCCACTGCTGGGCATACACAGTGAGGAAACCAGAACTGAAAGAGACACGTGTACCGTAAAGTTCATCACAGCACCGTTTATAACAGCCAGGACACGGAAGCAGCCTAATGTCCATCAGCAGACGAATGGATAAGAAAGCTATGGTATGTGTACACAATGGAATATTAGTCAGCTATTAAAAACAATGCATTTGAATTAGTCCTAGTGAGGTGGATGAAACTGGAGCCTATTACATAGAGCAAAGTAAATCAGAAAGAAAAACACCAATACAGTATAATAAAGCATATATATGGAATTTAAAAAGATGGTAATGATGACCCTATATGCGAGACAGCAGAAGAGACACAGATACAAAGAACAGACTTTTGGAATCTGGAAGAAGGCAAGGGTGGGATGATTTGAGAGAACAGCATTGAAACATGTATATTATCATATGTGAAATAGATCTCCAGACCAGGTTTGATGCATGAGACAGGGTACTCAGGGCTGGTGCACTGGGATGACCCTGAGGGATGGGATGGGAGGGAGGTGGGAGGGGGGTTCAGGAAGGGGAACACATGTACACCCATGGCTAATTCATGTCAATGTATGGCAAAAACCACCACAATATTGCAAAGTAATTAGCCTCCAGTTAAAATAAATAAATTTTAAAAATTCTGTAATAACTTATATGGGAATGGGAAAAGAATCTGAAATTGAATGCATATATGTATATATAATGGAATCGCTTTGCTGTACACCTGAAACTCACATACCTTTGTGAATCAACTATAATCCAATATAACATAAAGACTGAATTAAAAAAGAGATCATGAAGTGCACAGCTGGCAGGAATGGTGTATAAAGAACAAAGAATTATAAGGATGGTCTGGAGAGGCTATGGAAGGCTGACAAACTCTGGAGAGTTGAAAATACAGGTTAGTTTCTGAGATGACTCAGAATGGCTGGGTCTCAAGCAGGGGATGAGGGAGTCAGGGAGACTGTATACATGTGTGCTCAGTGGTTCCTCGTTTGCTGATTCACAGCCTGAGCCTCAGAGTTGCATGAGCCCTGAGATGCCACCTCAAAAACAGGCTCTCTTGCCATCCTACATTTGGAAATGTTGGAAACTTCTTTCACAAACCTTCCCTCAGCCCTTGATGAGGTTGGCGACAGTCCAAACTGTATTATATGGAAGACAGACCATCTGCTCGCATCTCTGGGGACACACCCTGGAGGAGGGAATCTCGAGTCTCCCCAGAAGGAGACAGTTCACTTCCCTAGTCCGTGCAGACCCATCTCTTTGGCTTCAAAGCTCTCATTTCACATCCGAATCAAAGGCTGGCCTAACCATGGAACACAGCCCTTCCCTTCTTTTCTTTCCCCTGTCAAAGTGAAAGATGGCTGGGTGGGAGCTCTAATTATGTGGAACATGCTGGCACTGTTTTCATGTCCAAGAAAATTGGTGTAACCACTGTCCTTGAAGCTGATGAGGTGATGCCATGGTGGCCACAGAGATGGGCTGGTTGCTTCAGCAGCAGCAACAAAGCTCAGTGTTTATGACTCTGAGGAATATTTTCAGATGTTATTTCCCTTGAATCTTGGTCAGTTTAGTACTCTAGACCCAATAACTATGACCATGTGCTTGCATTTCTCAGATTAATAAACTGAGTCTCGAGATTTAAGCAGGCTCGAAAACAAGATGTAGACTGTTTTCTCCCAACTCTCTCAGTTCAGTGTTATTTTTACTCTAGTGTGATCATTTTTTTTCCTCATTAGTTCCTCATACGATTTTTAAAATTTGTTTGCTAACTTGCTTTCTGTAACAAGGCCCCCCAGATAAATAAATCAATGTTATTGATCTTTGTCCTTTTCCTAGGAAGATTGAAATGACTCCATAGATTTGTCCCACCAAGGTAACTCTAAGCTTGGCTTTGTGAGAACTTGAGGCTTTATGTGCACCATGATCCATTTAGGAATTTTAAGATGTCTGAGAGAGATCTATGGGAGGGAGATGATGTTAAAATTTGAGCAGCTTTTCTTCTTTTCTACCCTAAAAATATGGGTCTCTTGCTTAGTGATGCTGACAACCACCCAGTGAGGTAAGAAGGTCAGGCGCACTATCATCTCTGTTTTTAAAAGCAAGTACACAGGGAGGAAGTAACTTGCCCAAGGACATGGTGACTCACTCCACAGAGGAGCCAGGATGAAAACAGCCCTCAGTTTTTACTTTCAATATGCACCAAGACCATGATCTACGGACCACGGTAGGATGGCCCTTTCACAAACAAGCGCCTATTAGTCAGGCATGGAAATAATTATGTCCCTCTCACATTTTGAACAGAAAGTGAACTCTCCAAGATATTGGCAAAAGAGAAGCCAATGATTCCTCAAGACTTTTTTTTTAACTTTTATTTTTAAGTCACAGATGGCTTGTCTGAAAATGGGAAAAGGAAAAAAAAAACAAAACACAACACTTTGCTTGTCTTTTCTCTCAGGCCTGGACTCACATAACACCCCTACCACACCCCTGTGGGAGGAAGGATTATACTTTCCACTATTCCCTAGGGTAGATTTTGTTCTTGTAAAATAAACAAACACTTGAAAATGTTTTTTTTTTTCTTCTATATTAGCTTTGGTCTTAAACCAGAACTGATTTGGCACTAAGGATCTAGAAAGGATGAATTGTACTCTCAGTGAGCCATAGAGGAGATTCTCTTTTGACAAGTCTCTTTTAGAATCACCATCCAGTATGACAGACCATAAGTGAGACCAATTTTGATGAAAAGAAATAATGACATGAGGTAACCCCTAACCACGCCTCTTTGCTGGGGTCACCAGTAATACCAAAGGAGGCAGCTGTCTATACTCTTATTTTCCCTTCACCATGTGTCATTGGTCTGACTATGCGATAATAAATCACTTTTAAATAAAAATAAATAAAAATCTTTTGGCCATGCTACATGGCATGTGGGATTTTAGTTCCCTAACCAGGGATCAAACCCACAATCCCTGCACTGCCAGCATGGAGACTTAACCACTGGACCACCAGAGAAGTTCCAATAAATTACTTTTTTTTTTAAACTCAAAGAAGTGTTGCTTTTTTCATTTCACATGAAGATTCTGCACAGTGCCTGATGTGCACTGTCCCTGACTCCATCCTTCTTCATGGCCTCTATTTCTTTGCTCCCAAATCAAGTCTTTTTTCTTTCATGTGCTTCTAGGAAAGTTGGACTCAATGGCAGGTGAGTTACCTGCTAAAATGACTCCTTGGTATTTGGTTCTCTTGCTGTAACGTGTATTTTCTTTTTTGTCATAGGTGATGTGTCATCAAAGACTGTATTTGTAGGATAAATATATACGAATGGACCTACTGGGGTAATGGAGTCCTCCTTATGTAGTGATGCTAGAAACATAATTGCTGAGAGAACATGTGAAAGGGCAAATAGAGATATGAATTGCCCTTAGTCGTCGTCTTCTGCTGCTGCTGCTAAGTCGCTTCAGTCATGTCTGACTCTGTGTGACCCCATGGACGGCAGCCCACCAGGCTCCCCATCCCTGGGATTTTCCAGGCAAGAACATTGGAGTGGGTTGCCATTTCCTTCTCCAATGCACAAAAGTGAAAAGTGAAAGTGAAGCCGCTCAGTCGTGTCCGACTCCTAGCAACCCCATGGACTGCAGCTACCAGGTTCCCCCATCCCTGGGATTTTCCAGGCAAGAGTACTGGAGTGGGGTGCCATTGCCTTCTCCGCTTAGTCTTCCAGGGCTGCCGTAAGTACACACCACAGACTGGGTGGCTTACATAACTAGAAATTATTTCTCACAGTTTCAGAAGCTGGGAAATCCAAGATCAAGGAGCCAGCAAGGGAGGTTTCATCCTGTGCCCTCTTCTCCTAGCTTGTAGGTGGTCATCATCTCACTGTGTGCCTGTGTGACCTCTTCTTGTGTGTGCTCAGGGAGAGAGAAGAGACAGGCAAGCTCTCTGATGTCTCTGCTAATAAGAACACTAATCCAGTTG
Source organism: Nanger dama (assembly GCA_917880005.1). Lineage (NCBI taxonomy): Eukaryota > Metazoa > Chordata > Mammalia > Artiodactyla > Bovidae > Nanger > Nanger dama. Next base: position 3,666,134 of record CAKJTW010000105.1, on the reverse strand, counting down.
CATCAGGGCCCCACACTTATGACCTCATTTAACTTTACTTACTTCCTTAGAGGCCCCATCTCCAAATACAGCCACACTGTGGGTTAGAACTTGAACATATGGATTTTAGGGTGCACAGACATTCAGTCCATAACAAGCCCCACATGCAAAAGTCTCATAATAAATCTCAAAGCATGAACAGACTTCATTCCTAAGGAATAGACAAAAGCTTCTTATAATGTCATAAAGAGAGCTTCACCTTCAGACCTATGCCTTTGGATATACCATATACTGATAAATCAAAAATTAATGGGTAAAGGAATGTTTCTTATTACCCCAAATATAATTGCTTCCTTAAATTTTTGTGAAAGAATATTAAGTGAGAATTTCCCATAGTTCATAGTCTTAGCTGAAGTTCCAAGCAAAGGCAATGATGCCAAACATCCAAGCTTTCTACAGAGTAATGCTAGACTTTCCATGCAGTACTTTGCTAAGAGATGGGGACAGTGGTTCTATGACCTTTCATTCTAAGAAAAGGGGTGATATGGAGGTGATGGATAAGGGGAGAATGTCTTAGAAGAAAGATGTAGGCTCAGCGGGAAGGCCTGTGCTTATCACCCCCATTCAAACAGCACATAGAGAGATTGTCTAGAAAAAAGGAGGTAACAGTTCACCACCTGGATTGAGTCATGTCTGAGTGAGCCCCTTTCTGGGCTTAAGAGTAAGTGGAAAGATGCTCTTGGAAACTTGTGGGAGGACCAAATCTTGTGACACAGAATTTAGAATGTCTGGTGCCTGTCACAGGCAAAGAAAGGTCAAAGGGTTGCCTTAGGGATGGTGTGGTACTTCCTACACTAAATGTCCCCATGAGCCAGGTAGATCCCACAAGAGTTGGCTGGGCTGCAGCAATACTGAAAGGATGCTTTCCTAGGAAAAGCTGCTAGATGAGGGGACACAACCCCAGCTGAAAGTATATTCAGAGCAGGAGTGTGGGAGAGTCAAGTCAGTCAGCCCAAGAGTGCAGGGTGTGATCAAGGGAAAGTACAGTATATTATATATATAGAAATCTCTAGAAGGCAGGAGGTCTCGGAAGGATGCATTGAGCTATCTTGAGAGAGAAAGAGTTAGCATTTGGACATCTTCTGGAACAACAGCATCAACCACCTCAGACTTTACTTTTCCCTTTCCTAGCCAGGGGTTGCCAGAGGCAGCTATTGAGGGAGAAGATGTGAGTCTGGAGTGGTTTCTTCAGACCAGAAAATGAGCCTGGAGGTGATGGGCAAAGCTACGGAACTGCCTGGGATGTCAGCCTTGGAGGCAGAAGAAAGAGAGCCAAAAGAGATGGAGCGGAGGGCTGTGTGGAAGAAGGGTTGTTTTCTGACAGAGCCCCACCAAGTCCAGATTACTCCATAAACCGATAATACTTGAATCTACATCACGGGGCACTTTCCTGGAAAGATTTTGTAAGTAAAACTATATAAGAAACTTAATGATTCTTATAATTCTCTTAGAAAAATTTAGAATGACGTTGACCTCATCTGAAGGCTTTTATTTGAAAACAAAGTTTTGGATAAAACTGTCTTTGGAAACTTTTTCAAAGAAAAAGTAATAAGCCCTTTTCTCATTAAGAATTGGTTTCACTTGATAATGTCCAAAGCTGTCTTTCTGTATTATTAATTACATTGACCAAGAACTGAGTTCCAAGTAGAAAATGTAATCTTTCTCTCTCTCTCTGTATCTATATATACATACAGATATATGTCTGTGTATACAGATAAAATGTATTAAAAACCTGTGTGTGTGTGTAGATATGTCAAGTTTAGGTGGCAGTCCCCAGCTACTTAATCAAACACTAATGCAGGTGTTGCTATGAAGGGAGTTTGCAGATGTAAGTAATGTCTATAATCAGTTAACTTTAACTCAGAGTGATTATCCTAGACAATCCACCTGAAAGGCCTTAAAAGTAAAGCTGAGGGTTCCCTGAGAAAAAGAGTTCTGTCTGTAGACAGCAGCCCTCACTTGAACCTGAGTCCCACACTTTCTGTGAGCTGTCTTCCTGATGGCGAGACCTACAACTTTTTTTCAGACCTGTAATTTTAAACTTGCTCATCCAGCTCCCACAATCACAAAAGCCAATTCTTTGTAATGAATTTCTTAATATATGTGTACATATATATACATATGTGTGTTAGTAGCTTAGTTGCATCTGCCTCTTTGCGACCCTGTGGACAGTAGTCCACAGACACACAGGCTCCCCCGTCCCTGGGATCCTCCAGGCAAGAGTACTGGAGTGCGCTGCCATTTCCTTCTCCAATGCATTGAAAGTGAAAAGTGAAAGTGAATTCGCTCAGTTGTGTCCGACTCACAGCGACCCCATGGACGGCAGCCTACCAGGCTTCTCCGTCCATGGGATTCTCCAGGCACGAATACTGGAGTGGGTTGACATTCCCTTCTCCAGGGGATCTTGCCAGTCCAGGAAAAGAACCGGTGTTTTTTGTGTCCCCTGCATTAGCAGGCAGACTCCTTATCAACATGCCACCTGGGAAGCCCATATATACAAACACATGTATAAAAATGCATATGTGTATATGTATATAGATGAGGTATATACATACATACATATATATATATATGCATGTATGTATTCCAATCCCAGAGAAAGGCAATGCCAAAGAATGCTCAAACTACTGCACAATTGCACTCATCTCACATACTAGTAAAGTAATGCTCAAAATTCTGCAAGCCAGGCTTCAGCAATATGTGAACCGTGAACTCCCTGATGTTTAAGCTGGTTTTAGAAAAGGCAGAGGAACCAGAGATCAAATTGCCAACATCTGCTGGATCATGGAAAAAGCAAGAGAGTTCCAGAAAAACATCTATTTCTGCTTTATTGACTATGCCAAATCCTTTGAAGGTCTGGATCACAATAAACTGTGGAAAATTGTGAAAGAGATGGGAATACCAGACCACTTGACCTGCCTCTTGAGAAATCTGTATGCAGGCCAGGAAGCAACAGTTAGAACTGGACATGGAACAACAGACTGGTTCCAAATAGGAAAAGGAGTATGTCTAGGCTGTATATTGTCACCCTGCTTATTTAACTTCTATGCAGAGTCCATCATGAGAAACGCTGGACTGGAAGAAACACAAGCTGGAATCAAGATTGCTGGGAGCAATATCAATAACCTCAGATATGCAGATGACACCACTCTTATGGCAGAAGGTGAAGAGGAGCTAAAAAGCCTCTTGATGAAAGTGAAAGAGGAGAGTGAAAAAAGTTGGCTTAAAGCTCAATATTCAGAAAACGAAGATCATGGCATCCGGTCCCATCACTTCATGGGAAATAGATGGGGAAACAGTGGAAACGGTGTCACACTTTATTTTTGGGGGCTCCAAAATCACTGCATATGATGACTGCAGCCATGAAATTAAAAGATGCTTACTCCTTAGAACAAAAATTATGACCAACCTAGATAGCATATTCAAAAGCAGAGACATTACTTTGCCGACTAAGGTCTGTCTAGTCAAGGCTATGGTTTTTCCTGTGGTCATGTATGGATGTGAGAGTTGGACTGTGAAGAAGGCTGAGCACCAAAGCACTCACCCTTTTGAACTGTGGTGTCGGAGAAGACTCTTGAGAGTCCCTTGGACTGCAAGGAGATCCAACCAGTCCATTCTGAAGATCAGCCCTGGGATTTCTTTGGAGGGAATGATGCTAAAGCTGAAACTCCAGTACTCTGGCCATCTCACACGAAGTGTTGACTCGTTGGCAAAGACTCTGATGCTGGGAGGGATTGGGGGGCAGGAGAAGGGGACGACCGAGGATGAGATGGCTGGATGGCATCACTGACTCGATGGACGTGAGTCTGAGTGAACTCCGGGAGTTGGTGATGGACAGGGAGGCCTTGCATACTGTGATTCATGGAGTTGCAAAGAGTTGGACATGACTGAGTGACTGAACTGAACTGATATGTGTATATAGACATGCATATGTGTACATGTATATTTGCATATACATGTATGTATGTGAATGTACGTACACCGATTGAACCCTAATATATCTCTCAAAATCAGAAGACTAAACTAGTCTTCCTTTAGTCAGATCTAGCCAAGAAAGAGCACCACAAAGCCCAAACCAAAACAAAATCAGGAAAGATAAATAGTTTATACTTGTAGGGAGTGAAAACTGATGATGTTGGTTTCCGTAAACAACTTCAAGGCGGCAATAATACCTAAGAGGGTAGTTAAAAGAACTTCAGTTTCCATAGTTTGGCATACTGGAACATTGAAAAATAATAGATTTGGAAGTTAATATTATGAAACACAGGCTCCTGAACCAGACTTTCTGGGTTAAGAGAATTAATACTTGACAAACTCTTAGAACCAAGCATGGCACATAGGGAGAACAAAATGCTAGTTATTAGTTTATCTTGTATTATTTATTTATGTTTATTATCATAAAAGTACTGAGTTTGAGAAGCCACTTAATTCATGGTAAGCTATTAGCATTGAATACAATATGCCAGTAATGTCCGAATGAAAAGAAAACAAATTTTCTTTATGTGCATATTTCAAAGGAGAAAGCTTGTATAGTTTTAAGTGTTAGCCTTTTCTTGTGAAATATCAAATGCCCATTCTGAAAATGTTGTCCTTTATTACTCTGCTGTGTATTCTGTCAACTTAAAGGGCCACATTCCTTTCTTCCTAAAAAAATGATGTCGGGTAAAGGCTGCATCTTTTGTGCTTAATTTCTAAAATGTCCAGTAACCTTCAAATGGATCTGGTAATGCCCAAAGCTCTCTTCTCATGGTGCTTCCCAGGGGAAAATTTGTTTGTATGGTTATTTAAGCATCACCACTTCTCCGTTATGGACAGTTTTGCCTACTTTTTAGAAAAAAGATCAAATATGACATAACTGAAAAGTATGAATTGGGATTCAGAAGAGGTAAGGACACTGACTCTTTGGCCCTTCTGTGACTTCAGATACCACGGTTGCCTGGCTGCCTGTGGTTTTTGCTCTGACTTTTGCTGCTCTGCCTCATGTCTGGACATCTGCTGCGGTGACTGCCTGGGGCTGGCATGAGTTGAATTTTGTCCCCACAAAAGATGCTGAAGTCCTAACTCCCAGAACAGTGAAAGTGACTTTATTTGGAAATAGGGTCTTTGTAGATGATCAAATTAAGATGGTTATGATTAGTGTCCTTATAAAAGGGGAAACGTAGACCAGAGACACATGGACACAGGGAGAATGCCATGTGAAAATTGCAGTGATTTTGCCACAAAGTCAGCAAACTGCAAGAAACTGGGCAAGAGGCCTGGTACCCATTCCTCCCTAGTGCCTTCAGAAAGAGCGTGGCCCTGCTGACACCTTGATCTTGAACTTCTGGCCTCCAGAACTCTGAGACAAAAAATTTCTGTTGTTAAAGCCAGTCAGTTTTGGTACTTTGTTATGGCCACCCTTGAAAACCAGCACTGGGGTATTTCTCAGTGACAGAGGATGAAACTGTTGAATGGTATCACCGAATCAATGGACTTGAGTTTGAGCAAACTCAAGTGAAGAGTGAAGAGACAGTAAAAGACAGGGAAGCCTGGCGTGCTGCAGTCCACGGGGTTGCAAAGAGTTGGGACTGAGCGACTGAAGAACAAATACTTTTCATAGTTATCCTCTTGAGTCCTCTGTATTGAAAGTTCTATATTGGGTTATTTTAAAAATAAGTTATGAGGGAACACGATTTGTCTAAGCCACATCCCTGGAGGAGTTTATTCCAGAAAGGGAAATTAAAGAGTCACTCAGACTAATAAATACACTGTGCCTTTTGCCTAGGACATCTGTGTTCAATGTGTCTTGTCTGATTTTGATGTGTCTGGCCCAGGCAGGTACCTGTAATTTACAAGATGGGCTGGTAAGTTACCATTTGGGCTCAGACACAACAGCGAAGCGTCCATCACTCATTCGTTTTGATTTTTAAAAAATCTTAGCACATTTGATGTGCCAATATTCAGAGTAATAAAGACAGAGCTGTGAGTAAAGTCTGCTGGGAAATTGGTAATGAAAATACTTTTGTGGGCAATGCGGCAATTTCACCCACTCAAATTCTACAAAAAGTCCTCTTCATAGAGACCAGAGAGCCCAAAGATTTGACACACACACATTTCCTCTTTCATCATAACTGCCACACTGGCTAGTGTGTGGGTATCATTGCTTTGCTTTGCTTTTCCCTCTGGGGAAAGAAGTCTTCCTAAGAAAGGAGGAAGAAAGACAGCAAAGTTGTTGTTTGCTTGAGTGTAGAAATGTCACCATGAATAAAGACAATTTTTAAAATGCCCCAATTTGGGGTACAATCTATAGTTGCAATTCCACAGCATAGTTTAGCTGAACATAGCCAGAAGCAGCCTGATTAAATTACATATATCAGAGTGAAGGTGCCTTGGCCATTGAGATGCAACAGGGAATGAATTTTATGGCTGAACTGAAGCAAATCTGAAAAGTGAGAAGGCTTGCCTGACTAAATTCTCTTTTAGCGTGTCATTAAAATCACTGGTGTTAGTTTCTGAACTAACAAGGTGTGAGTCATGATTTGAAGCATGAATAAAAAAATTTTCAACAATATGGGCTTGCAAAATAATGTGCATCAATTCCTGTAAATGGAAAAATTTAGCTGCAATACACTTAAGACTTATAAATAGGATGCAAAGTCCAATACTAGTGCATACCTGCTATAATAAGGATCTCGCTAGGCCCTGGGGATAAGGAAGATATTCACTCCTCAAAATCTCAATGTGTGTCTAAAAAGTCAACACACACACACACACACACACATGCACCCCAAGCACACAAGAAGTCAGGACATATGCAATGAAACGCACCTAACAAAAGGTTGGTTAATACACAGTCTGAGCCAAATGATACAGCATGCAGTAAATACTATAGTGTATTCAGAAGAAGAATGGGTTACATTAATGCAAATATTTGTTCATTCATTATTTCAGTCAGTCAGCAGATATTTAATGAGTGTCTATTATATGCCAGGATCTGGGCTGAGTGAAGAAAAAAAAATGTAACTAAAACATCCCTAGGAAATCACTTTAACCCCATTTTACAGGTGAGAACATCAAGGCCAAGAACACTCAAATAAGCAAGCTGACAAATCCGAAGGAGAAGTAGAGCTAGATCTGAAGATCTGAATCATAGTCTCAGCGATAACTCACGGGTATTGGGCCTGGGTGCTTGAGAGGCCTGTGAACTGGAGAGAAGTCAGGTGAGCTGCCCTCTGGGGGAGATGGAGGCTTGCATTTTTAGTTTTTTGAGTTTGAAGCAATGGTGGGATGTTTGCATGAACCATCCACTGGGCCTTTGGAGACAGGGGCCTGCATCTCAAGAAGGGAGTTTCTGATAACTAATGATTAGAAGTCATCTTTGTAGAAATGATAGTTGAAGTATATGAATATTTAATATGCAATTAATAAGAACTGATGGCTTTGTCCAGAAGATAAAGTATTCATGACTGAGAGAAGGGGCAAAAGTTGTGATCTTGTGAAAAGCCTACACTGGGGAGAAGAAATCAGCAAGGACAGCAGGACAGGAATCCAGTCCTGATGATGCTACCTCGTCAGGCATTGGCCTGTGTCAATCAGATAGGTCAGGCTCACAGCTGCAGAGGACAGACCTGCTGGCCATTGCTGCTCCATGGCCTTTGTGAGCCATCAGTTTTTCCTGTTGCCCGGTTCCCACTGGGAATGTTGAATGGAACGTGGGTGTGTCAATTGTGGAGATCATGATTTTATTATACGTGATTTGGGGGAGGATTACTCCCCCAAAAAGGATCACTTCAAGAGGAAACCTGTCGAAAACCACAGGGAATGCAAAAGAAAGAGCGCTGAACCAAGGGCCTTTGAGGATAGTGAAGAGGAACTGATTTGTGGTTCTGGGGAATGCAGGTTCAGTAACGCAGCCAGAGCTGAGCCGGGCTGTGTCAAGATGGAACACACACACACACACACACACACACACACACACACTACTATCAAAAAGAGATAATCAACAAGGACCTATTGGATAACACTGGGGACTCTACTCAGTATTCTGGGATAACCTATATGAGATCTGAAAAAGAGTGAATACATGTGTAACAATCATTCTGCTGCACATTTGAAACTGACAAAACACAGTAAAATACTATACTCCAATAAAGTATTTCTTTAAAAAAGCTAAATGAGCGGGTAGTGAGAATCGAAAACAAGAGAAACCTGAAAAGTATAAGTATGAAATCTTTAAAGCGAAAAAAACAAAAATTCAGTGTAGTTTTTGTGCTTTGTCCAAAGAATCTAATACAATTCGTATTATTCTGCTAATGGAATAAAAGCCGTGTTCTACTTTCCCGAGGCCTTTAATTGCTCTTATGGCAAGGTTGACAGACTGCTTGAGTGGATTATCTGAAATCTGATTCCTATTAGGGCCAGAGTCAGTCATCATCATGGTACAGAGAGTAAATCATGGCAAAAATCAGACCCAGGTCAGGCGCACAGCTGTCCCAGAGGACAGACATGCTGGACACTGCTGCTCCATGGCCTTTGTCAGCCATCAGTTCTTCCTGCTGCCCGGTTCCCACTGGGAATGTTGAATGGAACATGGGTGTGTCAATTGTGGAGATCTTGATTTTATTACATGTGTTTTTGGGGGAACTTTTTGAGGAGTGACCTAGTGGCACTGAAGACCAGAAAGTGAGATTTTTGACCAGAAGACCAACGTGAATAAGCTAACTGCCAGCTAACTACAAAAATGAAGACTTCCTGAATTTCATGGCTTTCTGCTACCTTCAACTTAACACCTTTCTGAAGACTTTTCATATAAATATACGAATATAAATTTATGTATAATACACGGAGGTATGTATGTTTGAATATGACTACATATATAGTTTTAGAATTGAGGTTATCTATGTCTGGATCTGTTTATCTATATTGAGTTTTGTGTTAGTTTTCCATTTAATAATAAATTGTAACTATTGTAACAGTTAATAATTACTTATGTTATAAGTTAGAATTCATTTTCTTGATTGTTGGAAAATTTACAGAAAATTGTGTTAAGGATATTTTCACTTTCTGATATTTGTTGCAAATATTTTAATAGTTTATGAATTATGCTTTAATTTAATCTTTAGTGTTGAAAGCTTTAATTTTTATTTAGTTTATTGGCTCTGTTATGATTTTGTTCTTGCCTTTTAACCTATAAAATCTTTCTCTCAGATTCAGTTATTTATTCAGCTTTGGAAAGCTGAAGTTTAATTAGGCTGGTGATTGCGCTTATTAAATTCTGGGCATACTGTATGCTAAGTCTCTTCAGTAGTGTCTGACTTTTTTGTGACCCTATGGGCTGTAGCCCACCAGGCTCCTTTGTCCATAGGATTCTAGACCTAGGCAAATTATTAATATTAATAACAATATACTAGTCAGAAAGATATAATATTAGTGAAGAGGAAAAACGTGAGGAAAAGAATAAAATAAAAAGTCTTGCTAATAAAGACTTTTCCCTTTATGGTTTCTTCTTTGTCAATAAACTTATAAATGCCTTCCATATTCCAAAATTTCTGTTTCTAATTGTTTTTCTCGCTCTTTTATGCTGTTCATCTCTTACAGTTTTCTCCTTTTGAAGTGTTTAACATGCTATATGCTGAGATACAGCTTTCTAATAATTTGTTTTAAAAGGAGCCTGAACCTCAGTGCTACATATTAAGACTTTATCTTTTCTGACCTAGAATAGTGGTTGCTAACACTGATAACATTCGGTTGGTTAAGATTCCCTTCTAGTTCCTTCTCACTGACGTTTATAATCAAAATTTTGCAGCTTTCACTTAACACATTTGTCTCTAATATTTTGTTGACATTTTAATATTGAGAATATATTGGTTTCATTAAATATTAAAAACTATCATTCCACATTTTAAATACTCTAAAATTGTTCATAGAGCATGAAAAATGTTTGTTCCCTGACACTTGAAAGATCTCATTTATACAACTGTGCGATTCTAGAGCCTTCCTTGAAGATACTTCTTCAAATTTGAAAAATATTGTCCATAATTAGGGGCCTATTAAGATATTTTATTCCCATTGAGTCATCTTGATAATTTATATTTTATTATAAACTGTCCATATTTAGAATTTTTATATTAAAAATATAAATTTGTATAGACTCTTTGTATAAAGTATTCTCTCACAATTTAAAATGTTCCCATGTTTCTTTATTATATATGCTCTTATGTTCATGCTTTTTGTCTTCTGCTAAATTTCTCAAAGGGTACTATTTTTTTTTTTTTTAATAAGGAACCCAACTCTTGGCATTTTAAAAGCAATTTTTGTTACTGTAAAATTTAGTTATTTTAATTACTTGAAGTTTTCTTTCTTTCAATTTTCCTTATGTTCTATGTTTTCTTCTGACTTTTGGGTTTAAATAAAACCTTGAAAATTGTCTTCCTAAATAAATGTTGTAATTTTTCCAAAGTTTTTACTTTTACTTTCATCCTCATTATTTTCAAAATCAGTGTTTTGCAAGCAGTGTGTTTTGACCCATTGAAAACTGTTGATACATTAAACTGTGTCACAGAATTGTGTTGTGTGTGCTTAGAAAATTTGTTGAAAGACATTTTACTCATTTTTAAGCACAGTAAAGTGTACTTTCATTTATGTAAGTTTGTAAGTTTATAACTGAATCTAACATAATCTAAGATTCCTCATGGAAGCCTCAACTTTCTCATTTTCATAAGTGATATGTCTGATACTTTCTGTTTGTGTTAACATTTACTTTGTTTTGTTCTGTCTTTACTTTAGTTGCTTTTTTATGCACCCGTTCTTTTTCTGGTTTTTACTACTTTGACAGTATTGTATAATTTAAAATTCAATGATTTTGAAGATTTACCTTGTGTTTTACATTTGACTTCTGGCTATATTTATACTTATTAAAAATATACCCTAAGTTTTCTTTTCTAATCATCAGAATTTCGAGTAATTGCATCCTTTGAGTCATTTTCCCCCTGTGTTAGGTGAGGAATTTAGCATGATCTTAATCATCTTCCCTCTTAATATAATTTGTGTTTCATTCCCTTATTGTTGTAATTTCATCATTTTTATGTTATAGCTCCCTTTCAGGAATACTTTTCTTGTTACAGTTTTACCTTATTTTTAACAATATTTCAAACTCAATTCTATTTTAACTGGTTTCAATATCACCTGTTAATCTTTTCTTCCTTTCTCCTTTTCTCCTTCCCTTCTCTCTCTCTCTCATTTTACCTTGGTCTTCTTATTTGTGATTTTAAAATTTGGATTTGTCTCCAGATCGTAGCATCTTCAAGTGATTTTTCCCCCAAATTGTGGATGATACATTTTTCTCAATCTGTCTGTATGTTATAATAACTTTCTGTTTCCTTCATGCCTGAATGCCAAGTTGGCTTAGCATAGCCTCTTTAGCTCACCAACATTTTTCCTTCAGTATTCTGGTTTATTTTTTCATTGCCTCTTGGCTTTTCACATTGCAAAAGAACAGTTAGAAGCCAGCCAAATTTTGATTTTTGTTAGTGACATGTGTTTTCTGGACGTTTTCTTGTTAGATGGTTCTGTTTGTTTTTGTAAGTCCAGCATTTTGTCACTCGGGTTCTTTTCAATATTTCACTCTAGGCCCTTTCCACTCTAAGAGTCATCTTTGATAATTATGCCCATCTCTATCTTATCCCAAAGTCCTGTGGACTTTTTACCTCCTGATCATCTCTGAAATCTTTCTTATTCTCCTCTGCTACTCTCCAAAGTCAAGCAATTGTTATCTCTTACTAGGACTCTCACCTCACATAAGAGCCCTGACTTGTTTCTTTACAAACCTACACACTCTAGCCAGAGAAATTGTTTTCTGCCCCAAATTCAAATTTTGTTTACCTCATGCATCTGCTTAAATTGCCTCAGTAGCTATCATATAAGAAATGAAGCGCCAGTCTATGTTCAATACAGGATACAGGATGCTTGGGGCTGGTGCACGGGATGATCCAGGGAGATGATATGGGGTGGGAGCTGGGAGGGGGCTTCGACATTGGGAGATCGTGTACACCTGTGGCTGATTCATGTCAATGTATGGCAAAACAAATACAGTATTGTAACGTAGAATAAAGTATTAAAAAATAAAATGAAATAAAAATGTAAAAAAAAGAATTATCATGAGATTTAAATGAAATAACATGTAGAATATTCAGCTGACTTTTTGGCAAATAAATAGTAAATATCCAAGTATGTTAGCATAATATTAAAGTTAATCAAATAAAAAAATAAAGAGCAAAATCTCTAACATGGATTTACCTCCAGAAATTTTCAAACAGCAGGTAGGGATCCACTGATGAGTCATGAAGTCAATTTGTTAGGTTACAAAAGCATTAAAAATCATTATATATATGAAACATACATGTGACTGACTGTGTGTATGTATATACACATGTATAAGACATATACAATAAGCATAAATCTAAACGAAAGATTTCACAAACTGTTGCCTACTCTTTCAATGAGAAAACCTAATAGGTTCTATTGTATTCTGTTTCACGGTTCCTTTTTTTAAAAGTGAGAATATAATTATTTTACTATGTTTTGTTAGTGTCTGCCATAAGACAACACGAATCAGCCACATAAAAACTGTTTTACATGTTTCAGTGCCATTCTCCCAACATGTATACTATCATGTAAGAAACGAACTGCCAGTCTATGTTCGATACAGGATACAGGATGCTTGGGGCTGGTGCACAGGGAAGATCCAGAGAGATGATATGGGGTGGGAGGTGGGAAGGGGGTTCAGAACTGGGAACTCATGTGGATTCATGTCAATGTATGGCAAAATCAATACAGTATTGTAAGGCAAAATAAAGTAAAAATAAAAATTAAAAAAATCTCTAAAAACTGTTTTATGATCTAGCAAATTGATTTCTATATATGTACATATGGGTACGTGTACTGGGCTATGATGTAGAAAGTATTTCTTACTGCAGGTCATGGTGCAAAAATATGGTTGAAGTCTCTGCCCCACAGAGCCCTGGATGGTCTGTCTTTTCCCTACCTCCCGTCCCATCGTCATCTCATCTGTTTCTCTTATGTCTCTCGGCACCAGTCTCACTGATCTTCATATAGATCCCCAAGCATGTTGTGCTCACTTATACTAAAGGGCTTCCCACATGCTGTTCCTTCTGTGGGGACTCTCCTGTTCCTTGGTTAACTCCCACTATCTCTCAGACCTCGCCTGAATCAACCTTCCCCAGGGAAACCTGCTCGGACCTCCTGACTAGGTCAAAACCCTCATCGCATGCTCTCAGAATACAATCTACTCTCTCATCCTGGTTTTGATTTCATATTATTCATGTGATTATTTGTCTGTTTCTCCAGTCATCCACAAAGGCAAGAATATGGCAGGTGTCCCTTTCTGTTTCATTCATCCTTGTCTCATTTATGTGCACGTTTTTATTATAGAATTAGGCGCCGATAATGACTTGTACATGTATATCAGAAATACATACCTATTTACACATCGTTTTGATTTAGTTTGGGAAGACTGTTTTCATTGTAGTTTTGGTTACTGCGTTGTTTCTAACTTCTTGTTTCTTTCCACTGTCTTGTATCTTTTTGTGAACATCTAGGCTTCTTATAAAGGATACACTTTTTTCTCTCCATCTCGACTCAATATTTTAATATTTCTCTTCTTCTCTGCATTCTGAAATAGCTTCTCAAATCTATTCTCACCAATTACTGAATTTAAACTGCGTAAATTCTGTTCTATCCTGCCTCTACTTTTTAATTTATTGCATATTGCTTTCTTAGTTGAATCTGATATATTCTTACCTTAGGGAGTACGTGTGAACTCAGTCATGTCCAATTCTTTGTAATCCCATGGACTGCAATCCACCAGGCTCCTCTGTCCATGGAATTTTCTAGGCAAGAATATTGGAGTAGGTTGCCATTTTCTCCTCCAGGGGATCTTCCTGACCTAAGTATCGAAACTGTGTCTTGTGTCTACTGCACTGGCAGGCAGATTCTTTAACACTGAGTCACCTGGGAAGCCCTATTCTTACCTTAACTCTGTTATCTTTAAATTCCAGTCTATTCTACATATTCCTTGCTGCTCCTTTCTTTTTTTAACTTTGTATTTTGCATTGGGTTATAGCTGATTAACAGTGTCATGATAGTTTCAGGTGAACAACAAAAAGACTTAGCAACACACCCCACCTTGTATCCAAACTCCCTAAATTCCCGTCTCCTTTATCATATACACCATATCTTCTATTATCTTGCTGAGGACTTCAAGCAGTTTTGCAAACATTTCTTCCATTTTTAAAAATATATATAATATGGTTTCTAAAGTTTTTTTATTTTAGGAATCAGGAGGATGAGATTGCATTAATTTGAGTTCCAAGGATGTCTTTTTTCTTTTTCTCCTTCTTCTCTTCCTCTTCTTCTTCTTCTTCTTTTTTTTTTTTGCCAACACACTGTGCATGCTCTTCACTGTCTGCTTGGGAGGTGTAGGTCCTTAGATCTCCAGACAGACGACAACATGATAAGAGCTGTTCTCTAATGAGGTTCTTTTGGCATGAGAAGGAAACTTCTTCAGTTTCAGAAGCTATTTCCATGATGCACATTACAATACCTAAATATTTTTTATAGATTTACTGGAGGAGAGTGTGGAGAGGGATGGAAACTCATATTGGGAACTCTGAAATTTGGCCTGAATATTAATGGAGAAGCTCTGATGACTTCTCACTGATCACTTCTTAAGTTGATGGACAGTGTGCCTCTCCGAACTGAGGGAGAGTAAATGATGTGTGTAGAAGTCTCCTTTCTGCCTACATCCACATGGTTTCATTCTGTTTTATGAGGTAAAACAGGGATAGGCAACTGCTTTTTTCTGAATTTAGCTCTACTGTCTTTGTGATTAAAGCTCCTCCTTTATGAAGGCAACAGGTAAATCAGCAACCTTAGTTTTTATTGTCCACATGTTTTCTATTTTTTGTATGTTTTCATATGTATTATATAATGAAATTAAAATCATGACATTGAATTTTCACAGATTGATTATTCTTTCACAGAGTTTATAGATTGAATATTCTTAAACTTGAGAAGATAAAGAAATTCACTTTTTTTTTTAATTAGGCAGAAATTATAGTCTCTTTAGTATTAGTTGTATAAACCAGCTTGGGAATGCTTCACTTAGTGATCTTAAGCAGATGCTAATCATATCCATATCAAAAGATCTTTTCTTGATACATGATCCTCAGTGTTCATTGCAATACTATTTACAATAGCCAAGACATGCAAACAACCTAAATTTCCACTGATGGATGAATGGGTAAAGAAGATGTCATACATATATACAATAGAATAGTACTCAGCCATTAAAAAAGACTGAACTAATGCCATTTGCAGCCACATGGATGGACCCAGAGGTTATTGTACTAAGTGAAGTCAGACAGAGAAAAACAAATGTATGATATCACTTAAATATAGACTCTAAAAAATGATACATATGAACTTATATACAAAAGAGAAACAAACTCACAGACTTTGAAAATAAATTTATGGTTTCCAAAGGGGAAAGTGGGGAGGGGGGAAGAATAAATTAGGAGTTTGGGATTAACATATATATACCATGCTATAAATATCCATTAACTATCCACCATGCTAGGTTACTTCAGTCATGTCCAACTCTATGCGACCCTGTGGACTCTAGCCTGCCAGACTCCTCTGTCCATGGGATTCCCCAGGCAAGAATACTGGAGTGGACTGCCGTTTCTTCCTCCAGGAGATCTTCCCGACCCAGGCATTGAACCCGTGGCTGTTACATCTCCTGCATTGACAGGCAGGTCTTTACCACTAGCGCCCTCTGGGAAGCCCATATACACACTACTATATGTCAAATAGACACTCAACAAGGACCTACTGCATAGTACAGGAAGCTCTACTCAGTATTCTGTAATAATCAAATAGGAAAAGATCTGAAAGGAATAAATATATGTGTAACTTTGCTGTACAGCTGAAACAAACAAGCGTTGTGAATTAACTAAGCTTTAATATATATATATATCTATATATAAATCTTCTCTTGGGGATATCTTTATTTATGAAGTTGCTAACACATAAAGTTTGTACATACCCCCCTTCCACTTCACTTAATGGAGGGGGTTTCTGGAGTCTACAAGATATGCACAATTTGTCCTGCATAGTGAAGCCATATGCATGCTCTTGCTCCCCTTGGCACATTTCTTTACCTGAACTCCCCCAAGGTAATTATGATTTTGGTGTTTAAAATTACCAGGTGGGCAAGAGGAAACTTTCAGAGGTACAGATAGGCTTATTGCTTTGCTTATAGTGATGGTTTCATGGATATATGCATATTTCAAACTTGTCAAGTTGTATATGTCAAATATATGCACGTTTTGGTATGCAATTACACCTGTTAATTTACAATTAACAGTAAAGCTGTTAAAAAGAAATAAAACTTCCATGTTGGCATATTTCTCCTAACAGTCTTTGGAACAGTTGAAATAATGAGAGATTCTTGTTATTTGTTCACTTGTACATAAGCTATATAGCTTCATCACTTAGCTAATGATAGCAGAGCATACGGGAAATACACTGCTTGTTTTTCTTATCACTTGTCATGTTTGTCATCCTTGTGCTTAGGCTGCGATATCCCACTGTTTTCTAGTATTTAATGGATATTTATGCTGCTATCAGTCTTTTCCAAAATCTTACCATGGGCAATAATTTCCCCAGTATTTTTGGTTACTGTTGTCACCACTGAGGCTTCTTTGAAGATCTTTTAAATATCTTTTAGAAATAGATATTTATGAATCATTGGGTGAAAAATGAATTTAATAACTTTAAGGGAGATACTCAAGGAAAAAGAGGAGATTGTTTTTCTCTACACATACTGTTAAATAAAGACATAGAGTAGGCAAGTTGGTTTCCTTAGAATGGACATGGCCAAGATGGGTTATAGCCTCTCTCCTATCTGATGTATTTTTAAAAACTCCTTTTCCCCATGAATGGCAATTTTGAAGAAAGTGGTTAATTCTTTGCTTTGCTATTAATCCTTTGTGGTAGAAATGACCATTCTACCCTAACCAGCTTGTGTCTGTTCTATTTTTCTAATAAATATGTGCTGGTACAGTTCCAGCAGAGTTGATGAAGTTGCAGTTAAGTTTTAGAAGGAAATCATTTCACATTTTAGCACTTCATAGGTGAGGCTACTGCAATAGACTGATTTTGAATATTTAAGAATATTGACTCCTTAAAATATATATGAAATTACATTCAGATTTATCATAGAGACTGCATTTGTAAAGTTGTAATGATGAATAAAATTGACATTTATACTATAACAGACTGTATTTGTGAAGTTATTTTGAAGTTATAATGATGAATGAGTTTAACAATTTGGGCTCCTTTTTCATCCAACTCTGCAGAGAAAGGTCTGGAGAGATAGGCAGAGAGATCTAATAAATTCAGGCTTCCTAAAGATGAAACTCTGGATGAACTGTGGACATAGCTTGCATTTCGTATGAGCAATGTGGTATTATCCAATGAATATTCAGAGAACATAATCTTCAGTTATCTATTAAATGGAATCTCCGCAAAAAGAAATTTGTGTCTATCAGTCAGCATACACACACTGACACTTATTACATTTATGTACTTGGATTGAGAAGTATACAGTTTATGATATTGATTCAATATCTCAAAGCTCCCTTTGTGAGGTTCGCTGACATTTAGTGTGTATCAAAATATTACTTTTCCATTTGCTTGGAATTTAGGGGGTCTGAAAGGTTGAACATGGAAGAATTGTTTTCATGGACATTTTTCATTTGCTTTCAATGTTGCCATATCCTTGGATTTCTCTGGTGGTCCAGTGGTTAAGAATTCGCCTGGCAATGCAGGGGGCATGGGTTCAACCCCTAGTCTGGGAAGATCCCACATGCTGCAGGGCACTTAAGCATGTGCACCACAACACCTGAGCCTGTGCTCTGCAACAAGAGAAGCCACCACAATGAGAAGCTCGCACATAGCAACAAAGACCCAATGCATCCAAGATAAATAAATAAAATATTGCCATATACTGAGAAATAATATTGTCAGTGAAAAATGTGATCAAGAATACAACCAGGCCCAAAGAATAGTCATTTATTTACTTCTTGGGGCTTGGATTATAAAGCCCTACATTATTGATAGGGTCATTGCTATTTCTAGAGTTTTCCAGGCTCCATTCATTTGGACTGAGATAAAATATCATAGTTTTACTGGGGGAATTAATGGGTCTCATAGTTCACTGCATCAAAGCAACAGACAGATGTGAAAAGGGATTACTGAGGCATCAATTAAGTATCAATCAATACTTGGAGAAAGAATGTTTAATACAAGTATGTGAAGTAGAGAATGACAAAACAGAAAGGACTCAAAAAATATATATGGAGGAATAGATTGTCTTTGAAGTTCTGTCTCATCAAGAGTACATAAATGGAGTAAACGTCCTAATCCAGTGTGTGCTCAAGGACAGTTGGACAGGAGAATGCAATTACTAGTAGAAACGAATATTCCACACATCAATTTTCCAACTTCAATGTTATATATTGGTCTGTTTTATAAGGATTTTGTTTATTTAAGGAACTATTCATGTACTTACTAGATATTATTCTTAGACATAAAAGGGATTCAGAATATACTTTTTTGTAACATCCTTAAAAAAAAATAGGGCCTAGAAGCAAAGATTTGAATTGTAGGGTGGAAATCTCATACAGAGTCTTTGAAAGTTTGATACAACCAGATATTGGGTTCACAGTCAATGGCGGACTGTTTCAGACAGACTTGAATAGCTCCATGGATTTAGAATAGCCTTCATCTTAAAGACTATACCGAAAATTCTAGTCAGTTCTAGGCAATGTCTTTTTATTTACAGGAGAATTAATAGGAGAAAAGTGAGCACTTCACAGAGTAGGAGATTTCTTTAAAAGAGCTATTGTGTTGCAAGCTAAGCAAAAAATATTTTTCAGGTTTATTCACAAACTGACAATTGGAAGAATTCTAGCAACAGAAATAAAGATCCTATATTATGCCTCATCCTAAATCTCATAGATTAAGGACTACTGTTTATTTCCTGCTTCTAAGATCAGATTTGTGAGCCATAACACTGTGGGCTACCCTTAGCCATGCTTCCCACCCAGTTCCTTCCGGTTGAATAAGGAGGCTTAGTGATGTAAAAAGATTTGACTCACTGAGAGGCAAAAGAACTTGATATCTGGATCAAAATCAGTCAAAAATGCCCGGTAGATTATGTAGCTGATGCCCTAAAGTGATTTGAGAAATTAACAGTAATCTCCCCAAAGGCACAAAGGATGGAATTTCTCAGCACATAGCATATTAGTGTCTAGATTACAGGCTAGACAACCCATAAGTAGGAAGACATAGCTCAGAGCACTGGAGCTTTTCTTCCTCTTTAAACAAAATGTACCTGAGCTTTGAACCAAAGTCCTGAGACTTCTTTATTTTCCACCTTAAGGAAGACAGACCCTCTTATCTTGAACTGCTATCATCTATCCCCTTGCAAATTTCTATTTCTTCACTCCTTAAAGAAAATTTAAGCATTAGCTCCTCTCCAGTCAACTCAAGGCCCTGACTGATAGGTTTATGCTTTGCAGTCCACCAACTGTGCTACAGTCAAGGATCAACAACTCTTTTGGTGAGTGGTACAACTGAGCTGGGCTTCCCAGGTGGCTCAGTGGTACAGAATCTGCCTGCCAATGCAGGAGACGCAGGAGATGCGGGTTCAATCTCTGGGTCAGGAAGATTCACTGGAGGAGGGCATGGCAACTCACTTCAGTATTCTTGTCTGTAGAAACCCATGGACAGAGCCTGGTGAGCCCGGTGGGCTACAGTCTATGGGTTGCAAAGAGTCAGACGTGACTGAGAGACTGAGCATGTACTCACAAATGAATTTTCCTACTCAGGAAAAAGTTAAGTCTCCTTTCCACTCAGCTTCATGCTTTAGCTAATCTTTCTTGGCTGATGAGCACAGCAGAAGCATGTCAGCCAGGGAATTTCATCTTGATGGGTTTTAGCAAATATCCAAGTGAAAAACACAACATACAAAATACAATAGAACCACTGGTGCTTGGGTCTGTAATTAGAGAGGAAAGGCAGAAATGGGGACACTGCAGCTTCTCACATCAGAGGCGGGGCCTGTTGATTGTTTATGGTTTTTATCTTTTGATGTAGCATTTGTACATAGTGAAATGCACAAATCTTAAGAGGACATTCATGAGATTTGACAAATGCATGTACTTGTGTAACCCAAACCTCTTTGCCATCATGCCAGAAACTCCTGGCATGCCCCTTCCCAGTTAGTTAATGCCCTGGTTCATCCCTTAGAGGCAACTACTGTTCTGATTTTTTTTCCATTATGTAATAGTTCTACCTGTTTAGAACTCCATGATATAATTGGAATAATATTATATGTATTCTTCTGTGTAGAGCTTCTGCATCAGCTTGCAAGTGCTGCCAAAATTTCTTTTTCACAGACTAATGGTATAAACAACAGAAATGCATTTTCTCACAGTTCTAGAGGCTGAAAGTCCAAGATCAAGATGCTGGCATCTCTTTCGTTGGCTTGAAAATTATTATGTTCTTGCTGTGTCCTCACATGGTCGTCCCTCGGTCTCTGTGTTGTCTGTGTCCTAATTTCCTCTTCTTAGAAAGAACAGCATGTTGCATTCAGGCCCACCCATGAGACCTCATTTTACCTTTATTACTTCTTGAAAGGCCCGATATACAAACAGTCATATACTGAGGTATTACTACTAATAGAGCTTTAATGTAAACATTTTGGAGATGGGAGTGGGGACACAAATCAGCCCATAATACCTGTTTTGAATCATCAAAATGTTTTGGAGATTCGTCCATGTTGTTTGTGTCAGTAGGTGGTCCTTTTTATTTCTGAGTACTATTTCATTGTACGAATAGACCACAGTTTGTTTACTCTAGCAGTGGACACCTGTGCTGCTTCAGTTCGAGTCGCTTCGGCCGTGTCCGACTCTGTGCGACCCTATGGACTGTAGCCCACAAGCCTCCTCTGTCCATGGGATTCTCCAGGCAAGAACACTGGAGTGGGTTGCCATGCCATCCTCCAGGGGATCTTCCCCAGCCAGGGATCAAACTTGCATCTCTTATGTGTCCTGCATTGGCAAGCGGGTTCTTTACCACTAACGCCACCGGGGAAGCCCTGTGCTGCTTCCAGTTTGGGGCTATTATACATGAAGCAATTTAAACATCATTGTACAAGTCTTTTTGCAACATTATATATATATATATATATAAATTTATTTATTTTAATTGGAGGTTACTTACAATATTGTATTGGTTTTGCCATACATCAGCATGAGTCCGCCACAGGTATACATGTGTTCCCCATCCTGACCCCCTTTTCACCTCCCTCCCCGTATCATCCCTCTGGGTCATCCCAGTGTACCAGCCCCAAGCATCTTATATCATGGGTGGATGAAACTGGAGCCTATTATACAGTGAAATAAACCAGAAAGAAAAACACCAATACAGTATACTAACTCATATATATGGAATTTAGAAAGATGGTAACGATAACCCTGTATGCAAGACAGCAAAAGAGACACAGATGTATAGAACAGTCTTTTGGACTCTGTGGGAGAGGGAGAGGGTGGGTTGATTTGGGAGAATGGCAACATTATATTTTATCTTGACCTAGATCTAGGAGTGAATTTGCTGGTTATAGTAATAGATATTTGTTTAATTTTATCTGAAACTTCCAGGGAATTTTCCAGAGATTGTACCATTTTATAATCCTACTATCAATTTATGAGAATTCTACTTACTACAAATCCTTATTAACATTTGGTGTTATAGGTATTTTAATATATTTATTGGTTTTAGTCATTCAGGTCAGTGTACAGTGGTATCTCACTGTGGTTTTAATTTGCATTTCCCCCAGTGATTTAAAAATACTTTTGCATGTGCTAGGCTGTTTAATTTACAATAAATGAAGAGCCCCTGGAAGTCTCCAGGAAATACTTATGTGAAGCAAAGGTTCTCAGTGTGTCCATCACCAAAATCCTCTAAAAACTTAGTTCTGCTATTGCACCTGGTATTTCTGACCTCTCTGATTATCTGTAGTGTGACTCGAATGTAAGTAGCCATAAATTATCTAAGGGTATGGAACTGGCCTTAAAGAATCAGGGGGATGGGGTGTGTGTCTGACCATGTATTTCTATGTTTCTCAGTGCTCCATGAAAAGACAACAATATGAGAAGGAGAAGAGAAGGAAAAAGAGAAAAGCTTTTTTTTTCTGTAATTAAAATTACCCTAGATTACAACTAGATAGGCAGTTGGAAAACTATGATGTTAGATCTCTATCTCACTTCGTTCACCAATTTAAATTCCAGATGGAGAAAAAAAAATCTATTGTAATTATTTTAAATCAAACACATACTTAAAATAATTAAAATAAATTTATTTTTCAAGTATTTTTCAGTGTTTATAATGGAAATATTAGTCCTTTATTCCTCCTCTCTTCTGCCCTCCCCCAAGTCCTCTTTCCCCCAGGCACCTATCTTCCTTCAAGAATTTCAGCTATGTTTAGACTTTCTTTATATTTATTTTTAAATTTAAGTTTTACTGAAATACAATAGACACATAACATTGTATTTATGTAAGGTATACAACATGATTTAATATATATTTAATAAAATGATCACCAGGAGTTTAGTTAACATCTATCACCTCATGTAGTTACATTTTTTTCCTGTGACGAGAACTTTTAAGATCTACTCTCAGGACTTCCCTGGTGGTCCAGTTGCTAGGATTCCATGTTCCCAATGCAGGAGGCCTGGGTTCAATCCCTTGGCAGGGAACTCGATCCCACATGTCACAACTAAGAGTTTGCACACTGCAACTAAAGATGCCAGATCCTGTGGGCCTCAAGTAAGACTCAGTGCAGCCAAATAAATAAATAGGTAAAAAGATATTTAAAAAGAGAAAGATTTACTCCACTAACAACTTTCAAATATACAATATTGTTAGCCATAGTTAAAGGTCCATCTAGCCAAAGCTTTGGTTCTTCAGTAGTCATGTATGGATGTGAGAGTTGGACTGGAAAGAAAGCTGAGCGCTGAAGAATTAATGCTTTTGAACTGTGGTGTTGAAGACTCTTGAAGAGTCCCTTGGACTGCAAGGAGATCCAACTAGTCAATCCTAAAGGAAATCAGTTCTGAATATTTACTGGAAGGACTGATGCTGAAGCTGAAACTCCAATACTTTGGCCACCTGATGTGAAGAACTAACTCATTGGAAAAGAATCTGATGCTGGGAAAGATTGAAGGCGGGAGGAGAAGGGGACGACAGAGGATGAGATGGTTGGATGGCATCACTGACTCAGTGGACATGAGTTTGGGTAAACTCCAGGAGTTGGTGATGGACAGGGAAGCCTGGCATGCCCTATTTGCCCATGAGGTTGCAAAAGTTGGACATGACTGAGTGACTGAACTGAACTGAACCATGTTATACATTACATCCCCAGGGGTTCTTTATTTTATAACTGGAAGTTACCTTTTGACCACCTTCACTCATTTTGCTCTCACCTGAACCCATTCTGCCTCTGACAATCACCAATTTATTTTCTGTTTATGTGTTTTTTTTTTTTCAGATTCCACATATAAGTGAATTCATTCAGTATTTGTCTTTCTCTGTCTGATTTACTTTGCTTAATGTAATGCCCTGAAGACTCATCCATAGTGTCCCAAATAGGAGGATTTCTTTCTTTTGTATAGATGAAAAATATTACATATTATGCATCATATATTCTTCATTAATTTATTCCTCAATGGACACTTGCGTTGTTTTCATGTCTTGGCTATTGTAAACAACGCTGCAGTGAACTTGGGGATTCAGCCTATCTGTTTGATATAATGATTTCATTTCTTTCAGAAGTACCTAGAAGTGGGATTGCTGGATCATAATGGTATTTCTAATTTCAATTTTTGGGGAAACTTCATGCTGTTTTCCATAGTGGCTGCACTAATTTCATTCATTCCTACCAACAATGCACAAGGATTCTCCTTTCTCCACATCCACACCAATGCTTGTTGTTTCTTGTCATTTTGATGATAGTCATTTCAACAGATGTAACATAAAATCTCATTGTGGCTTTGCTTTGCATTTCCCTGATGGTTAGTAATGTTTAACACCTTTCAAATATACCTGTTGATTGTTTTTATGTCTTCTATTTACCTTTCAAATATACCTGTTGATTGTTTTTATGTCTTCTATTTAGTTCCTCTGCCCTTTATAAAATCAGATTTTTTTTTTTGCTTATTCCACTATTGAGAAAACTGAATTTTTAAAAAGATACTTCAGTGCATTTTAGCTATCAACCCCTTATCAGGTATATGGTTTACAAAGATTCTCTCCCATTCCATAGGCTGCATTTTCATTTTGTTGATGGCTTCCTTCGTTAAGTAGAATCATTTTAGTTTGATGTAGTCCCACTTGTGTATTTCTGCTTTTGTTGCCTTTGCTTTTCGTCTTAAATTAAAAAAATCATTGTCAAGGAATTTATCCTCTATGTTTTATTCTAGGAGTTTTATGATTTCAGGTTTTATGTTTAAGTCTTTAATCCATTTTGAGTTGATTTTTGTGTACAGTATGAGAGAGTGGCCCAATTATCCTGACACCATTTATTGAAGAGACTGTCCTTTCCCCCTTGTATATTCTTTCATTTCTTTTTCTAGCTACTTTCTCTGGCTCAGGTTCCCAATACTGTGTTGAATAAATGTGGAGAGAGGGCATCCTTGCCCTGTGCTTGATCTTAGAGGAAAAGTTGTTAGCTCAGTAACATGGAGTATGATGTCAGCTGTGGGTTTGTCTTAAATAGCCTTTATCATGTTTAGGTGGGTTCCCTCTATACCCACTTTTGGAGAGTTTTACCATGAGTGAGTGTTGAGTTCTGTCAAGTGTTTTTTTCCTGCATCTATTGATATGATCATATGTTTTTATCCTTTATTTTTGTGTAGGTGATATTCTGATGGGGAGTGGTATGCTTCTGGAACAGCATCTGTAGAGTTGATTCTGTGGCCAATTTGGAGGCTACAGTCTTCCACAGTGTTTCTGTTCCTTACGTTTCATAGGGGAAAGGGAGAGGAGAGAGCAGGGGAAAGAGAAATGTAGGCAAGTTAACAGTCATCTGATGATTACGACTAGTCATTCAAACATAAAAGGGCTAGACTATTATGGAAGTCTATTACTATTACTATCAGGAAGGCAATATGACCTTCTGAAGGAGGGGTGGCATAAATAAAATAAAGTTTTATCAAAATTATGTGGGCTTTGTAGTAGAAGAAGCAACAGTAGAAGCAGGAACAACAGTTAGGAGGCTGGTTGAGTACTTCATTCAAGAAGTGATGCTGGCCTAAAGCATGTAAATTGGAGAGTGGTGCAAGACAGCTTTGAGATATGTAGGAGGTAGAATCATGAGTACTTGGAGACTGACTGGGACCAGGAGTAACAAGAATCCTTCTGTCTTAAGTGACAGGGTACATTGCGGGGGTGGTACCATGTATCAAGATGAGGGACAGGAGGAGTAGATAATGTGAATATATAAAGAGTAAAAGATAATTCAGTTTCATGCATGTTAAGTGAGGGATGACTGTGGTGTTACCTGTTGGGATATCTTCTTGGTCACTAACAAAAGATGTGGCCCCAGCAATAAAATAAAGTTTGATAGTCATTAGCTAATAAATCTTAATGAAAGGAATACAAGTAGTTGAGGTCACTTAGCTTGTGAAAAGTAAAAAGAAGAATTCTAGGCTAGGATCCTAAGAAACACAACAATTGAAGAAAACTGCAGCCACCAGAATCCAAAACTGTACACATCTTCCAAAAACCATACAGATCAGGAGAGTAAGTAAAACCAACAGATCAATGTCCACAATATAACTAAGAGATAAAGAATATCAGAAAGTCATTAACAGAGAAGAAGGGAAACACACAGTTGCAAAGGCAACTTTGGCACACATATCAAAGCAGAGAGTCAGAGAAATTCTTCATGAAACACAAGGGGCAGTGTTAGTCTGGGGGCGACGGGAAAATAGGTTTTTAAAAGTACATCACCTTGCGTATTAGAACACTATTTTCTGCAAGTCAAAAGAAAATGTTTTGAAAGTGCAGGGGGCCTAGATGTGATCTTAAAAGGGTCCCACTTGCGTGTAATTGAAAAAATTGGTGGTGAGGTAAAAACGGGGGGAAAAAACAGTGGAAAACAAATATCTAAACAAATAACAGAATCACAAATGAAAAAGAGAAACCAATTCTTCTCATCACAATGGTACCCTTTTAAAAGAAAGTATAGTCTATTATACCAACAGAAGAGGGTGCTCTTTAACTAAGAAAACTAGTAAGCTACCAAATGCCCAACACCTGTCTCTCTATATATATTTCTTTTGCTAATCCAATAAAATATACGATATTGAAAAACAAAAAAATAGGTGACAACAACCATAAAATCTATAAGACAAAAAATAAGAAAATACTTCTCTTGATGAAAATTCATCTAAAACCATGAAAAGTAGAAAATAAAATAAAATATAATAAAATAAGCACTTATTTTAAAAAATCTCCCCAATCAGAAACTTCAAAAATTCAGAAGAGAGGAGGAGCAATGTGAGAACTATGCAAACTCTAGAAAGAAGCAGAACAAAAAGAAAATCACCTCGTAAGTGAAGATTAAAATGCAGGGTGACCAAGAGAGAAGAAACTTACTTAAAAATAAAGCAAGGGGTATTGAGGAAATGAATTAAAACAGTCAAGAGCATGAAAATAAAATGGGAAAACAATCAGAGAAATTGATAGCTATAGATGATGGACAAAGATGATCTCACATACATATAACTGGAGTCCTTGTAAAAGAAAAACAAAGTAATGTGAAAGAAATGTTATTGAAAGTAATAATTCAAAAATCTCCCAGATGGTCAGTTCAGAGACATATCCTGTAAAACTCCTAGACTTTAATCATAAAAACAAACAAAAAAATCTCTGTGCATTTAGGCAAAAAGACCAAACTTACAAAGGAAAAAGTTGAAATCAGAGTTTGTGAAAGCAAGACAACTTTGGAGCAAAAATTATTTTTAAAGAAAGAATAGAAAGTGCAAGCCAAATATTTTATATTTAGACAAGTTATCCTTCAAGTGAACAGTTTAAAAAATGTGAAAACTCAAGGAGTGATGTATTCACAAATAAAACTAGAGGGTGAGCTCTATCCAGCCCAAGGAAGACTAGAAAACCCTGGCACATGAACAGATGGAGCACATTAAATGCACTGCAGTGCAGATACAAGGTTAAAACACAGGGCTGGGGGACAGCGTATAAGCATTATATGCTCTGATGAAGTAGGAATACACCAACCCCTCAAAAAAAAAAATTAGAAAGTAAAACAAACTCATCATTGTTCAGATAATATGTGCACTCAAAATATACCAGCACTGACAAACCAAAGAGTAGAAACCACAGAAAGGGAAAAGTAAACTTGTTTTTTTTTTAACATAATATGTTAGAAAAATTATAAGCCTAGAAGAAAAACAAAGCCTTCTTAAATACTGAAAAAATAGTTTAAAAAGAACAGAAAGATACAGAAAGAAAAATGGTAACTATAACTAGTATTTATAGGAAATATAGCAAAAAAAAAAGGTATGTTGAACCAGGATGTATGTTAAGTGGAGAAAGCAATTTATAAGAAGTATATATAATATGGTAGCATTTGTGAAGAAATATGGGTGCACAAAGAATAGACATAGATAATTCTTCAGTTCAGTTCAGTTAAGTCGTTCACTTGTGATCAACTTTTTGTGACCCCATGAATTGCAGCACGCCAGGCCTCCCTGTCCATCACCATCTCCCGGAGTTCACTCAGACTCAAGTCCATTGAGTCGGTGATGCCTTCTAGCCATCTCATCCTCTGTCAGCCCCTTCTCCTCCTGCCCCTAATCCCTCCCAGCATCAGAGTCTTTTCCAGTGAGTCAACTCTTTGCATGAGGTGGCCAAAGTACTGGAGTTTCAGCTTTAGCCTCATTCCTTCCAAAGAACACCTAGGACTGATCTTCTTTAGAATAGACTGGTTGGATCTCCTTGCAGTCCAAGGGACTCTCAAGAGTCTTCTCCAACACCACAGTTCAAAACCATCAATTCTTCTTCACAGTCCAACTCTCACATCCATACATGACCACTGGAAAAACCATAGCCTTGACTAGATAGACCTTGGTTGGCAAAGTAATGTCTCTGCTTTTCAATATGCTATCTAGGTTGGTCATAACTTTTCTTCCAAGGAGTTAAGTGTCTTTTAATTTCATGGCTGCAGTCACCATCTGCAGTGATTTTGGAGTCCAAAAAATAAAGTCTGACACTGTTTCCACTGTTTCCCATCTATTTGCCATGAAGTGATGGGACCAGATGCCATGATCTTCATTTTCTGAATGTTGAGCTTTAAGCCAACTTTTTCACTCTCCTCTTTCACTTTCATCAAGAGGCTTTTTAGCTCCTCTTTACTTTCTGCCATAAGAATGGTGTCATCTGCATATCTGAGGTTATTGATATTTCTCCCAGCTATCTTGATTCCAGCTTGTGTTTCTTCCAGTCCAGTGTTTCTCATGATGTACTCTGCATAGAAGTTAAATAAGCAGGGTGACAATATACAGGCTGCACATACTGCTTTTCCTATTTGGAACCAGTCTGTTGTTCCATGTCCAGTTCTAACTGTTGCTTCCTGACCTGCATACAGGTTTCTCAAGAGTCAGGTCAGGTGGTCTGGTATTCCCATCTCTTTCAGAATTTTCCACAGTTTATTGTGATCATATGCAGTGATAATTCTTACAAAAAAGAAATATCAGAGCATAATAAAAATAGTCACCCATCAGGGATATGTGTTTTGAATAGGAAGTGGTAGATATCGGGGAGTGAGACTTACCTTTCAATTTGAACCATTTAAAATGTTTTCATGACACAGTGTGAAATAAAGTGGAAAAGAAGGTAATTGAACATGAGGAGGTAGTCAAGAAATTGTGAAACCTGGATATTGTGCAGGTTGTCACCTAGAATGATGGCACAGAGAGGAAGGCCACAGTTAGGTGTGAAAATGTTTACTGAACATGGGAGAACTGTCCATGGAATCCACAGGCACTTTGAGTCCAAGGAAAGGTGGAATGTGATATGGCTGGAACCTTTGACCTGCAAGGAGAGAGGAATTTTGCTCAAGGGTTGGTTTGAGGGGTCACACGATGTGGAGGACTTGAGCTCTGCTTCCTTGTACTGCAATACCAAGGGTGGAAAGAGCCACATTCTCCATGTTAGCAGACTTTAGGGGAAGCAGTGAGTGTCCTGGGGTACAGCAAGGCTTTAATTAAGAAAAGAATGGGGTGATTTTCCTAGAGCAGGGTTGGCAATTGAGAGCCCCACAATGTCAAAACGAAAGTTATGAATGGGAGGATGAAGAGAAGCTGGGGCCCCAGGCCACTATCATAATCATTGCACGTCTCTCATGAGTTGCTTCAGAGGGAAATCGCTATAGGCTAGTTTATGACCTCCAGCCTCACATAGATGCTTAATGATTGTTTGAAAAGGAGAGGCATACTAAAACCTGTAAGCCTTGACAGTAGCTATATTCAGTCATACATATACCTGCATCACTGTATGTGAAGTTTACTGCAAAATAAAATTTTATTTTCCCACTAAAAGCGCACTTAAAGGAAGCAAATACTATAAACGCAATGTGAACATTAAATGGAATTTAATGTAAAAACCCAAGCCGATAATAGTTTCTATGGACATATATAAGCTTATTTCAAAATTATCATAGCCAGTGAAATAAAGTGGGCTCTGGGTTGAGAAAATTGATTCCCAGAAAGTGAGTCATAAAGTTGGAACACAATCTCATAGTTACAAAAGGCCCCAGAACTCCCAGCAATCTATAAAGCTATAACTAGGAAACTCAAGTAAATAAGTCTCTTAGGAAATGTGGCTGTAGAGTTTTTAAAAAATTGAAAAGTAATGAAAGCACCAAGAGAAAACTCTGAGGCAAAGTAAACACTCAAATGACTTGTAGCATGGCACGGTTCAGATTGGAAAACATGAAAAAAACATACTCTATATGTGTATACATATATAGTTATATAATATGCAGTTATATCTAAGCATATGCACACGTACAGATATATATATAATCACACACATATATCATACATATATCCTACATATAAAAATTGTGTACATATATCCACTTGTTTCAGAAAGGCCAAACTTTGGTGGAGCACATGGCAGCCAAGGATCTTCTCAGAGATTAGTCAAGACATGGTTGCTATTCTCTGATGGAAGGGTTTATTCAAGCTCTTGATGAAACTTTACCTTTAGTGACATCACTGCATTATAGAAATATCAAACAATTGGCATTTTGAAAGTGAAAGCTTTTTCTTTTATTATAATGCTTTTACATATAATGTAATATAATTTAATATAATACTAGAGGGAAACTTTGTTCTCTTGAAAGTGATTTTCTTAGAGGGATAAATATCATTATACCACAGGAAACCTACAAATGTTTTTGAATTTAATAAACACATAATAATATAATAATGTTCCTTTAATTCTGAACACTTTTGTAATTTAGCATAACCAGAATCTCTTATCAAACACATTATTAGTACATGTACTCTTTTTCCCACTTTCTTCACTCAATAAATGGTTTTCAAGTTTCTGTTCTGTACCAAATGCTGTTGAAGCACTAGGTGGAAACCTGCCTTGAATGCTGGTAGTGCAAGAAGGTGATATTGGGTTGGCCAAAATGGTTGCTTGGGTTTTTTTAATAACATCCAACTCTGATGGTGGGAGGGATTGGGGGCAGGAGGAGAAGGGGACGGCAGAGGATGAAATGGCTGGATGGCATCACTGACTCGATGGATGTGAGTCTGAGTGAACTCCGGGAGATGGTGATGGACAGGGAGGCCTAGCGTGCTGCGATTCATGAGGTCGCAAAGAGTTGGACACAACTGAGCGACTGAACTGAACTGAACAGATGGAAAAAGCCCCAAAGACCTTTTTGGCCGACCCAACACAAGGTCTTTGTGGAAGATCTCACCTGAGTTCCAGACCCACACACATGTACACTTGGAGGCAGCTGGGCATCTCAGACTCAGGTATCTAGAAGTCAGTTCAGTGTTTTCTAATTCACACTCCACTCTACCAGTGTAGCCTGATTCTCTCCTTGTGCTTTCCCCTCACTGTGAAAAATCTTTCCAATGTAAACTTGATCACAATGCTATTGCAGCTCTCCATGCCTCTCATGCCTACAGCAATGTTTCATAAAAATTTTTTGAAAGCTCTAAAAGAAAAAAACCAGTAAAGATGGATATTGTAAAGCATGAGGTCTTTTCAAAATTACATAATTTACCTTTATATTCATAGAAGTGGTATGTTGCAGGTCAAGAAGCAACTGCTAGAACTGGACATGGAACAACAGACTGGTTCTAAATCTAAAAAGGAGTACATCAAGGCTGCATTTTGTCACCCTGCTTATTTAATTTATATGCAGAGTACATCATGAGAAATGTCAGACTGGATGAAGTACAAGCTGGAATCAAGACTGCCGACAGAAACAACAATAACCTTAGATACGTAGATGACCACCACCCTTACGGCAGAAAGTGAAGAACTAAAGAACCTCTTGATGAAAGTGAAAGAGGAGAGTAAAAAGTTGGCTTAAAACTCAACATTCAGAAAACTAAGATCATGGCATCTGGTCCCATCAATTCATGGGAAATAGATGGGGAAACAATGGAAATAGTGAAAGACTTTATTTTCTTGGGCTCCAAAATCACTGCAGATGGTAACTGCAGCCATGAAATTAAAAGACATTTGCTCCTTGGAAGGAAAGCTATGACCAACCTAGACAGCATATTAAAAAGCAGAGACATTACTTTGCCAACAAAGGTCCATCTAGGCAAAGCTATAGTTTTTCCAGTAGTCATGTATGGACATGAGAGTTGGCCTATAAAAAAAGCTGAATAACGAAGAAGTGATGCTTTTGAACTGTGGTGTTGGAGAAGACTCTTGAGAGTCCCTTGGACTGCAAGGAGATCCAACCAGTTCATCCTAAAGGAAATCAGTCCTGAATATTTATTGGAAGGATTGATGCTGAAGCTGAAACTCCACTACTTTGGCCACCTGATGCAAAGAACTGACTCACTGGAAAAGACCGTGATGCTAGGAAAGACTGAAGGTGGGAGGAGAAGGGGATTATGAGGATGAGATGGTTGGATGGCATCACCAACATGATGGACATGAGTTTGAGTAAATTCTGGGAGTTGGTGATGGACAGGGAAGCCTGGAGTGCTTCAGTCCATGGGGTCGAAAAGAGTCAGACAGGACTAAGAGACTGAACTGAACTGATGTTCTTATTTTTCTTAGAAGATGTTTTAAAGTTCTTCCCTTTTAACATTTTCTCACCTGAGAATGTTCCCTCACAGGCCTTTGAGCACAACTGATTTACTAGGCAAATGACCACATATATCTTCTGACTTCAAGCAGCCCTGAACACATGTTCTAGCTGGAGATGCACAGACGTGGAAGACAGCAGTCAGAGCCCACTGTACAGCGTGAGGTGGCAGGAGGTCCTGTAACTGGAAACATTGGCTTTGGAATTTAGTTGCTTATTTGAATCCTGATTCTGTTGCTTGCTAGTTGTGTGATCTTGGGCAGTGTTATTTAATCCCTCTAAATTTATCAAATAGGGATATTGTAACAGTACCTACTTCAAGATTGTTATGAGGATTATGAAATGGTGCAAGGAAAGGGCTCATCTCTGAGCCTGGCCCAGAGTAAATACTCCATAAATGGACCTTCATCTCCAGTTACAGCTCCTAGGAACAGCTTGTAGTCTCTTGTACATGCCGTGATATTTCATGCTGATTTGTGTTTGATCTAGAATACTGCATCATGTCAGCTTTCCAGGTGGCACAGTGGTAAAGAATCTGCCTGAGAATGCAGGAGATGCAAAAGATGCGAGTTCAGTCCCTGGGTCGGGAAGATCCCCTGGAGGAGGAAATGGCAATGCACTCCAGAATTCTTGCCTGGACAGAGGAGCCTGGCGGGCTACAGTCCATGGAGTCAAAGAGTTGGACACAACTCAGTGACCAAGCACACACGCACTCATAATATTGAATCACCAGGGAAGGAATGGAGGTAGAAATATGTTTTCTCCTAAAGGGAAAGTAAAAACACCAAACCTGTCCTGTATTGTTGGAAATATGACAGATTTATTTTAATGTCATAGGTTGAAAGTCATTTTTTTAGTACAGGTTTTTTAAAAAAAATTTATTCATTTTAATTGGAGACATTATTTTATAATATTGTAGTGGTTTTTGCCATACATTGATATGAATCAGCCATGGGTGTACATATGTTCCCCATCCTGAACCCCCCTTCTACCTCCCTCCCCATCCCATCCCTCAGGCTACTTGAAGTCAGAAGATACATGTGGTCATTTGCCTAGTAAATCAGTTGTGCTCAAAGGCCTGTGAGGGAACATTCTCAGGTGAGAAAATGTTAAAAGGGAAGAACTTTAAAACATCTTCTAAGAAAAATAAGAACATCAGTTCAGTTCAGTCTCTTAGTCCTGTCTGACTCTTTTCAACCCCGTGGGCACGCCAGGCTTCCCTGTCCCAACTCCCAGAGTTTACACATCCCAGTGCACCAGCCCTGAGCACTCTGTTTCATGCATTGAACATGGACTGGCGATCTATTTCACATATGATAATATACATGTTTCAGTGCTATTCTTTCAAATCATCCCACCCTCGCCTTCTCCCACAGAGTCCAAAAGACTGTTCTATACATCTGTGTCTCTTTTGCTGTCTCACATATAGGGTCATCATTACCATCTTTCTAAATTCCATATATATGCATTAGTATACGTATTGGTGTTTTTCTTTCTGGCTTACTTCACTCTGTATAATAGACTGCAGTTTCATCCACCTCATTAGAATTGATTCAAATGTATTCTTTTTAATGGCTAAGTAAATATTCCATTGTGTATATGTACCACAACTTTCTTATCAATTCGTCATCAACCATTTTTTAGGTTTTTTAAAAAATTTTTATGTATTTATTTTTGGCTATGCTGGGTCTTCATTGCTGCACAGGCTTTCTCTAGCTGTGGTGATGAGGAGCTGCTCTCTACTTGTAGAGCACAGGCTCTAGGCTCTCGGGCTTCAGTAGTTGCAGCTTCTGGGCTCAGCAGTTGCGGCTCTCTGGCTCTAGAACACAGGTTTAGTTAGTTGCTCTGCTGTATGTGGGATCTTTCTGGATAAGGAATCGGAAACCTTTGTCTCCCTCATTGGCAGGTGGATTCTTTACCACTGAGCCACCAGGGAAGCTCAAAAGTCACCTGTTCTTCACCAAAAAGAGAAACTGTGCAAAGCGTCCTCATAGAGCTGAGGATGACAAATATCTGCTCACAGGCCCACAAACAGCCTGTCTTCTCTATCTTCTCCAACTTTATTCAGCTATTGAATTTCTGGTCTGCTGTTTCTTTTCTACTCCTTTTCTATCTTTTACTATTGAACACCCACCTTGCTTTTTTTTGCCTTTTTTTCCCCTTAAAATGCTGCTCAACCATTCATGCATCAGCTGCTTTCCTGGAGCTTTCACTGGCATTTCAAGATAATGCTACGATGAAATAAATTACCTATTAGGGCCCCTCAGCTCGAGAAAAGTTCTCCTTAGCTAAATAATGTTAGCATTTCCAACCTGAAACTCAGTGGTCATGCTCCTTTATACACTCTCATTATAGAGCCTGTATTCCAAATGCACACTAAACCTTGGGGACCCCTGTAACTCAGTCTCTGCAAAAAATCATGCATAAAGAAGCCTGGCCTGGTTGACCCCCAATGATTTATAATATATTCTAAGTTTACTCTTCCCCCTCAACCAAACAACAAAGGAGATGCCACTCCCTACCTCAGAATAACTGTTCTCAGAATAATTTTCTCCATTCTTCTGTTTTCTTACCCTCCACATGATAAACTCTTATATTTCAGAGTTGCTCACATACTGGCCTCCAAATTGCTGTCTTCAGCTTTAGTTCCTTGTAACTTTTTCTCTGTCCCCTTGTTTCACCCTTGCTCTTTCAGCAGTCTGATTTAGCAACTTTATTCCTTTCATCTCCTTCTACCATTTCCTTGCTAGTCTCTTCTCCCTAGTTTTCTACCTTGTATCTCAAAACGTTGGGCAAACAAATTAGCAAGTACTCTTTTAGTTCTGAAGAAGACACATGTGATTCAAACAATTGTCAGTTGAAGGGGGATTAAAAATCTGGTTCCCTTTAGCAAATTTATTTAACTGTTTATTCCGTCACTGAACTGGGAGCTTCTAGAGAGAGAGTCATATTTACCTTCATGCCTGCAGCACCCAACACAGGGCCTGGCATGGAATGGCACTCAATAACTGTTGACTAAATGATGAAGGTCTAAACTGTTGACTAAATCCTACTATTTCCTAGGAAGGAGTTCTAAAATAGAAACTCCTGAAAAAAAGGAACTTGGTTTAATCAATAACACAACCAAGAATATAAATTAACTTTAAGAGCCCTGGGAGAGTCTAAGTCTCCTTTTCTGTAGATTATTTGTTGTGATATTAATTGGCCAGAGGGTCTTACCACTTAGACAGTCTCTTTCTTCATCTCAGTCTAGATACCCGTGTCTGTGGTGCATCAGATCACAGGTCACCATGAAAGTGGAAGTCACTTTCAGTCAGTTGTGTCTGACATTTTGTGACTGCATGGACTTAGCCCACCAGGCTCCCCTTTATGTAATTCTCCAGGCAAGAATACTGGAGTGGGTTGCCATTCCCTTCTCCAGGGGATCTTCCTGACCCAGGGATTGAACTCAGGTCTCCTGCACTGCAGGCTGATTCTTTACTGTCTGAGCCACCAGGGAAGCCCATAGGTCACCATATAAAAATATAAAAGAAGCATTTAGTTGATGGCTTGCCCAAACTTTGTGAAATATTTGAGTTATGAGTTAAACTTTAGATTCTTTGGATTCTGAGTTTGGTTGAGTTCAAAAAGTAGAAAAATCCTGTGTGAATGAGGCAATACCTCACTCTGGTCAGAACCGCCATCACTATAAAGCCTAACAAATAACATGCTGGAGAAAGTTTGGAGAAAACAGAAACCTACTACATTGTTCATGGGAATGTAAATTGGCACAACCACTATGGAGAACAGTATGGAGGTTCCTTAAAAACAAAAAATAGAGTTGCCACATGATTCAGTAATCCTACTTCTGGGCAGACAAAACTATACACCCAGACAAAGTGAAGTCGCTCAGTCGTGTCCGACTCTTTGTGACCCCATGGACTGCAGCCCACCAGGCTCCTCTGTCCACGGGATTTTCCAGGCAAGGGTACTGGAGTGGGGTGCCATTTCCTTCTCCAGGGGATCTTCCTGACCCAGGGATCGAACCCAGGTCTCCCGCATTGTAAGCAGATGCTTTTGCCGTCTGAGCCACCAGGAAAGTCCCATCCTACTCCTGGGCAGACAAAACTATACACCCAGACAAAACTATAATTCACCCCTATGTTCATTGTGGCACTATTCACAAAAGCCAAATACATGGAACCAAATGTCCTTTGAGAGAAGAATGGACAAAGAGTCTGTGGTACATATATGCAATGGAATATTACCCAGCCATTAAAAAGAATGAAATAATGCCATTTCAGCAACATGGATGCAACTAGAAATTATCATACTAAGTCAGAAAGAGAAAGACAAATACTGTATGACATCACTTACATGTGGAGTCTAAAATATGGTGCAAATGAACCTATCTACAAAACAGAAACAGAGTCACAGACACAGAGAAGAGACTCGTGCTTGCTAAAGGGCAGGGAAGGAGAAGGGCAGACTGGGAGTTTGGGCTTAATAGATATAAACTACAGAATGAATAAACAAGGTGCTACTGAATAGCGCAGGGAACTGTATCCAATCTTTTGGGATAAACCGTAAAGGAAAAGAACATAAATGTGCATATGTGTATAATTTACTCACTCTGTGGCACAGCAGAAATTAATACAACCTTGTAAGTCAACTGTATGTCAATAAACATAAAATAAAACTCTGTGTGATATAGAGCTACTCAAGTCTGCCTTTCAATATAGACGCAGATGCAGAAGGACGTGGTCAATTCCTGCTGTCCCCCAGGCTCTTCCTTCACCTCCAGTACTGCCTGGGTAGACCTTTCCCCTTCCCATCCTTTGCCATCTTTGTAGCCACAGTTCCTTGAAGACACTTAAGAGGGAACCAGGGTTTGATGTTGTATGGGTAGAGCGTTACAGAAACATTTGCTTATTCAATGAGGCCAAAGTCCCTCAGCATCTTCAAGCCAAGGCATTATCTAGTGATTTAGTTTATTTATTTTTAAAATTTATTTATTATTTTTTAAAAATTTTATTTTTACTTTATTCTACTTTACAATACTGTATTGGTTTTGCCATACATTGACATGAATCAGCCACAGGTGTACACGAGCTCCCAATCCTGAAACCCCATCCCACCTCCCACCCCATTTCATCTCTCTGGATCATCCCTGTGCACCAGCCCCAAGCATCCTGTATCGAACATAGACTGGCTCTTCGTTTCTTACATGATAGTATCTATGTTTCAATGCCATTCTCCCAAATCATCCCACCCTCTCCCTCTCCCTCAGAGGCCAAAAGTCCGTTCTAAACATCTGTGTCTCTTTTGTTGTCTCACATACAGGGTCATCATTACTATCTTTCTAAATTCAGTATATATGTGTCAGTATACTGTATTGGTGTTTTTCTTTCTGGCTTACTTCACTCCGTATAATAGTGATTTAGTTTAATTCAACAAATGAAAAGGCGCATATGATGAGGCAGAAAAAGTGGGCTCCTTGAGGAGAAGACTCGGATTCTTCTTTATATCCTCAACCAGTAGTCTACTGCTTGGCCCACAGATGCCACTCAAATGCTTGTTGAATGAAAGAGTAAATTAAATTTACTCCAACCCTCATGCAGCAGGTTATATAACAATGAACACACTAAAATCGGTATATGCAGTAATGGAGGTGGAGCTTCCGTGTGATGGGAACAAAGAGGAGGAAGAGATTAATGGTTGGCATGAAAAATGTTCTCTATCCTCCCATAT
Source organism: Nanger dama (assembly GCA_917880005.1). Classification (NCBI taxonomy): domain Eukaryota; kingdom Metazoa; phylum Chordata; class Mammalia; order Artiodactyla; family Bovidae; genus Nanger; species Nanger dama. The sequence goes on along the minus strand of CAKJTW010000105.1, from coordinate 3,627,865 downwards.
AATATGCCCAAGTTCAACAGCAGCACTCATAAAATGAAAAGCCCTGTAATATTGCCAAAATTTTGATTGCAGGTTGCTGTTCACAGAGGGAAACTAAAATTGGAAAAAAAAAAACCTGCATGGGTTTTGATATGAAAAAGAATATAGTTTTTACAATATACTTATGGGAAAAACCAAACCCAAAAGACAGAAGCAACCTCCATTCTCCAAAGGCACTGGGTGGAGGAGGCTGAACTAAATGAGGTTCTCATGCAGATTATAATGGAGCAGAGAAAAGAAAGGACAGAACAGGGCCGAGTGAGACAGCATATGACAGGAAGAGAAATGATCAAAACTGACAGGTGTTCCATCCAGAAGAAATGCCTTTATGTTTCACTTGCAGGTCTGCAAATTACCTTCACAGAAGGCATTTAACCTATATTTGATGCAGCAAAACAGACAAAAGAGATTCTATTGCCTCAAATGCATTTTTGGCTTAAAACCCATTCCGTGGATCATTTCTTCATTTCGGTCCTCTGGTGTGTGAACCCTTTTCTTGGTGAGTTCACATATGGGAGAACCTTTGGATATTAAGCAGGTTCAGAGCAATTGAGTAAATCATACACATCCATTTCTGAACTGAAGCAGGTTTTTCTCTAGGTCTCACTATCCAATTGCTTTTGGTGTTAGAAACACTGTTTCACACTTTTACAGCATTGACATAACCTATGATGAGTCATATTGACGGAGTATTTTGATTTTCACTCCTTTTCACTGTGGACTTCGCTGATAGCACAGTTGGTAAAGAATCTGCCTGCAATGCAGGAGACCCCAGTTGATACCTGGGTCAGAAAGATCTGCTGGAGAAGGGATAGGCTACCCACTCCAGTATTCTTGGGCTCCCCTGATGGTAAAGAATCCACCTGCAATACCGAAGACCTGGGTTTGATCCCTGGGTTGGGAAGATCCCCTGGAGAAGGGAAAGGCTACCCACTCTAGTATTCTGGCTTGGGGAATTCTATGGACTGGGGTTGCAAAGAGTCAGACACAACTGAGTGACTTTCACTTTCACTTTTCACTTTCTTTCACCATAGTCAACTCTTTACAGTCAGTAACAGCAGCAGGTCAGATGTATTTGGCTACTTTATAAAGGACTTGTACAGTTAACCATGCAAGATACAGTATTATCTTAGGCTTAAGACAGTTTTTTTTTTTTTTAGATTAGTGAGAAACAAGTATAATGAGATTTTTAATGACTCTTGAAAGTGTCTTAAGGCAGAGAATTAAGACTTCTCCCCAGGCTTAAGCTTTGCTGAGTTCTTCTTACTCTAGCTTTTGGATATTGAAATCTGGATTCAGACTTGATATAAAAAAGTTGCATCTCTTCTGCCCTCAGTTTGGCTCATTAGTTATCAGGAAACAAGCAGAGGAGCACACCCCTCACTATTGTTTTGCAGTGGAGATGTTCTGACCTAAAGTTAGAAGAACTTCCCTGGTGTCCAGTGGCTCAGACTCTATGTTCCCAATGCAGGGGCCCGGGTTCCATCCTTGATCAGGGAACCAGCATGCCACAACTAAAGATCTTGCCTGTCACAACAAGAAAAAAGATCCTATGTGCTACAGCTACAATCAGACACAGCCAAATAAATTTTTTAAAAGTATTAAAAATGAAAGTACAATGACTTGCTGGGTCACGGTCAGGAGCAAGTACATAGGAAGGTCGGCAATGTCAGGAGGTGTAGCTGAAGCAGGCACTGGTTGGGCAGGTGATATCCAGAGAGCAAGTGAACAGTCATCTTGAGTATCCTGACCACACCCTACGCACCCTGCACAACCCTTACAATATTGGTCCATCCCCTCTTCTGCAATATCCTTGGGGTCAGGTACGTAGCAGGCATTGCAACCAGATACCACGATTACGATACAGACATCAGGAGCCAAAGAATATCAAGAGTAAGATACTTAGCATGTTCAGAACAGTTGTTTGCCAGGATATGGGTAAATTTTGGAGCCAAGCACTTACCGAGTTCATGGAGAGAGAGATGAGGCAGCAGTACCCTGTCCATTTATAAGGAAAGTCTAGGGCCACCCCTGGACTTCCCTGGTGGCTCACATGGTAAAGAATCCACCTGAAAAATAGGAGAGCTTGGTTCAATTCCTGGGTTGGGAAGATCCCCTGGAGGAGGATCCACTGGGATCCACTCTAGTATTCTGGCCTGGAGAATCCCCATGGACAGAGGAACCTGGCCGGCTACAGTCCATGGGGTTGCAAAGAGTCAGACATGGCTGAGTGACTAAGCACACACACACACACACACACACACACACACACACACACACACACACACACACACAAGGTCACCCCTGGGTTTATGAGTCCAGAGCCACCCTCACAGGAAGGGCCTTCAACTCCAGAAGAAACATTCTGGTGACCAAGCATTCAACTTAACCTTAGCCTCTGCCGTTAGCTCAGCCTCTGTGGCCTTTCTTAATACAGAAGGCATTGGTCAGCCCGCAACTGACCACTCACTTATTATTGAACGTTTTCTCCCCACTGTAGTGGCGACCAATATTTGTACAACAGCCTTGGCCTGTCTGTGAGTTCTCTGGATTCTCTTGGCGTCCCCTATTCATCACGGACAGCCACCCCAGGGTCACATACACTAGTGAATGGCCACCCTGGGACTCCCCCACAACTTTCGGGATCACCCCTGGCACTCTCCTGGGCCTCACAAGTTAGTGGGCTGCCACCCCAGGATCACTGCTGAAACTTTTGGGGTGTACCTCCCCCACTTTCAGGCCCCACATTAGTAGAATAGCCACCCCCGGATCACACCCTCAATTTTCCATCCCCAAGCCTGATTTCTCTCACGTCTTGGCACTCAGGGAGTTTCCTTGGTCTCCTGGCTGCCCTGCCAAGTGTCGGGCTGCACCCCAAAGTCCTGCATGGCCTGCATTTGCCCAGTTTCAGGACGAAGAAACAAGCCAGAAGCAGCGACAGAGACATCAACAGTTTCATGGACAGGGGAGCTTACCAGTCTAAAGAAAGGTCCTGGAGCGACACTCCCTGTGTGCAGCTGATGGCGGGTGGGATTTGGCAGCAGGCTTCTCTCCTGGGTTGGGGGCAGGAGCGGAAGTTGCTAATTACTGGGGGAATTGACACGTTACCAGGGAAACCAGCAGAGGAGCACTGGCCCCTTACCACCTCTTTAATGAACTATCCCGGTGGAGTTCTGATCTCAAGTTAGAACAACCACCAGCTGAGGCAGGAGGCAATGATGTAGGAAGGTCAGTCATGTGAGGAAGGTATGGGTGAAGCAGGCGCTAGTCGGACAGAGGATGTACAGAGAGTGAGAGATCAGTCACCTGGGGTGAGCTGACCATACGAGGAGGCCATGTGGCTGCAGGGGGCCAGTGGAGAGAGTGGCCCAGGAGGTAGGGGGCTGGAGGCTGCCCGGGGCTACATCATACAGGGCCTCAGAGATCTTTTAATTTCATGGCCGCAGTCACCATCTACAGTAATTTTTGAGCCCAGGAAAATATATGTGGAATCTAAAAAACAAAAGAAACAAATGAACTTATTTACAAAAGAGAAATAGACTCACAGACAGAAAACAGATTATGGTTACCAAAGGGGAAGTGGGGGAGGGATAAATTAGGAGTTTAGCATTAAAATATACACACAAGTATATATATAAAATAATCAACAGGGACCTACTGCATAGTACAGGGAACTACATTCAATGTCTTACAATAACCGATAATAGAAGAGAATGTAAAAAAGAATTTCTAAATGTAGTTTTATATATACAGAGCACCAAAAATTGATGCTTTTGAACTGTGGTGTTGGAGAAGACCTTATGACCAACTTAGATAGTATATTCAAAAGCAGAGACATTACTTTGCTGACTAAGGTCCGTCTAGTCAAGGCTATGGTTTTTCCAGTGGTCATGTATGGATGTGAGAGTTGGACTGTGAAGAAGGCTGAGTGCTGAAGAATTGATGCTTTTGAACTGTGGTGTTGGAGAAGACTCATGAGAGTCCCTTGGACTGCAAGGAGATCCAACCAGTCCATTCTGAAGGAGATCAGCCCTGGGATTTCTTTGGAAGGATTGATGCTAAAGCCGAAACTCCAGTACTTTGGCCACCTCATGTGAAGAGTTGACTCATTGGAAAAGACTGATGCTGGGAGGGATTGGGGGCAGGAGGACAAGGGGACAACCGAGGATGAGATGGCTGGATGGCATCACTGACTCGATGGACGTGAGTCTGAGTGAACTCTGGTAGTGGGTGATGGACAGGGAGGCCTGGCGTGCTACAATTCATGGGGTCACAAAGAGTCGGACATGACTGAGTGACTGAACTAAACTGATAACTGAATCATTTTTCTGTACATATGAAACTAACACAGATAAAGTATATCAGCTGTATTTCAATAAAAGTTGAAAGCAAAAGAAGTAAATGATATCAGCTGTTCACATAAAAATTTATACTGAAGTGGCAACAGGACTTGTAATAATCACAGTACCCCAACTCATAAACGAATCTTCTTTTTGAGTTTGAGCTTGTAAGTGTGAACAGAATTCTGAAAACAAAGATTTGGTGGGTTGATTAGGGGTGAAACTTTCATGGGGGAATGAAGTCTCTGGAAGGGAGTACAAAGCTCAGATGGACAGACAGGAAGAGCCAGAGGCTCTCCCAGGGACCAGCAACCAGAAGGCCACAGATTCTGTTTGGAGAGTTGCAATGTAGAGTGGACAGGAAGGCAACGCAGAGTCTCTGGCTGGACGTTAGTGGAAGGGATGGCAAGTACCAGCAGTATCATCAGAGCTTTGATGTTTAGCAATTGACAAAGTGCTTTCTTTGCTTCATTTCACTCAATTCTCATTGTTGAATCGATAAGACAACAAACAGTATAGTTCCCTTATTTTATCAACTGAAGATGGGAGATTTAAATAGTGAGGTTTATACTCTTCCCTTTTCACTATGGAACTGGTTTCGCTGAGGCAGGATTAAGATTAGTGGTTTGGGTGTATATTATGTTTAGGGGAAAAGAGAGTCATGGATGATAAAAGACTATAATGATTTTATTTAAAATTGATTCACTTTGCTGTAGAATAGAAACTAACACAATATTGTAAAGCAACTATACTCTGATACAAATTAATTTAAAAATTAGAATATGGGAGGGAGGGGACATATGTATACTTCTAGCTGATTCATGTTCATTTATGGCAGAAACCAACACAACATTGTAAAGCAGCTACCCTCCAACTAAAAATAAATTTAAAAAGATAAGAATCATCAATCAATATTTTATCCAAATAAAATTTTATCAATTATAGCCCTTTAAAAATATGGCAAAAAAAAAATGAAAGCCATGTCAGGTTGGGCTTGAGGATTTGTATCATGTTGACTTTCAGAATCTGTGGTTGTGCGTGCTCAGTGGAGCCTGACTCTTCGTGATGCCATGGACTGTAGCCCACCAGCCTCCTCTGTCCATGGGATTTCCCGGGCCAGAATACTGGAGTGAGTTGCCATTTCCTTCTCCAGGGAATCTTCCTGACCCAGGGGTTTAACCCAAGAATCCTGCATCTCCTGCATCGTGCTAAGTCGCGATTCTTTACCACTGAACCATCAGGGAAGCCCTGACTTTCAGAGCCTTGGGGAATATGTCATTTTCCCTTCAGCACTATTTGGATACATAGAAGCCAGAGGCCAGAGTTTCTAAATTAAGAAGGCTTTAACAGTTACTCCCATCTTGACCCAGTGCTTTACGTTATTTTCAAAACTACTACTGAGGAAATAAAACAAGTCTTCCCGTGGAGATTTCCTTCTGAATTAACCTGTATGACTTGATTCAGTTAAAAAGCCGCTGGTTATGTTTAACTTCAGTAGACTTCACCAGAATGACTAAATGGCCCACCTATGATTTTTATATGATTTCCTGATTAGCTCAGTTCTCTCATCTGAATTACATGGTAGTTTTCATACAGATTCTGAAAGCATTTTTCAGATAGGAGTCTTTTCAAGAAGATAGTGGTTAAAAATCAAAGTTTAGAAAACTGAAGATACACTTTATGTGGTAACTTCATGGTTCTGCTAGCTTTGAATCTCTGTACTTTTTCTGTGGTCTTAGTGTATGGATATCGATATTTGTTTATAATTCTGAATTTCTTAATTTAGTATAAAACACTGTTGTGTATAACATATGTGTGCATGTGTATGTGTCTATGCATATAAGAATCATGCTTATTTCTTTCATTTTTAAAATTTTATTTTTCTTGGTTGTGCCATGCAGCATACAGCTCCTGGAGTTGGTGATGGACAGGGAAGCCTGGTGTGCTGCAGTCCATGGGGTCGCAAAGAGTCGGACACAACAGAGCGACTGAACTGAACTGAACTGATGCAGCATGCAGGATCTTCATTCCCTGACCAGGGATTGAACCTGTGCCCATTGTGCTGGAAGCATGGTTTCCTAACTATTGGACCTCCCCCATACATGCTTCCAGAGAAGGCACTGGCGACCCACTCCAGTACTCTTGCCTGGAAAATCCCATGGATGGAGGAGTCTGGTAGGCTGCAGTCCATGGGGTCGCTAAGAGTCAGAACAACTGAGCGACTTCACTTTCCCTTTTCCCTTTCACGCATTAGAGAAGCAAATGGCAACCCACTCCAGTGTTTTTGCCTGGAGAATCCCAAGGATAGGGGAGCCTGGTGGGCTGCCGTCTATGGGGTTGCACAGAGTCAGATAACAACTGAAGCGACTTAGCAGCAGCAGCAGCATATATGCTCCTTTTTAAATTCAACAAACATTTATTAAAGAATCACTAGGAACAAGTCCACAAGTATGGACACAAAGTTCTTAACCTAACACAGGATGTGATAAATATATTAGACTAGCCAAAAAATAGTTTGGTTTTTCCATAAGCTGGCATGCTGCAGTCCACGGGGTAGCAAATAGTTGGATACAACTGGCTGACTGACTTCCATAAGATGTAATGGAAAAACCCAAATGAACTTTTTGGCCAACCCAATAGTAAGCATATATTAATAGTAAGCATGAGAGATAGAGAGCTATGGAAAATTGAAGAGATAAGGAAACCCCTGTGGGTGAAAGGAAATATTTTACACATTCAAGCAGCACCTAGAAGAACGGGGTAGGTTCTGCCAGGTAGAGATGGCGATAGAGCAGTGAAGACTAAGGCCCAGAAGGGAGAAAGGGATGAATGTATTCAGAAAACCAGGAATAGTAAAAATTTACAGATTCTTTGGGGGTAGGTTGGGTGGTGAAAGGAAATACTGAAAACATGATTGTTGTTGTTCAGTCACTAAGTCATGTGTGACTCTTTTGCAACCCCATGGACTGTAGCCCACCAGGTTCCTCTGTCCATGGGATTTCCCAGGCAAGAATACTGGATTGGGTTGCCATTTCCTTCTCCAGGGCATCTTCCTGACCCAAGAATTGAACCTGCATCTCCTGCTTGGCAAGCGGATTCTTTACTACTAAGTCACCTGAGAAACCCTGGAAACATGATTAGGTCACACCAGAGGGATGGTACGGGGGAGGAGGCAGGAGAGGGGTTCAGGATGGGGAACACGTGTACACCCATGGCGGATTCATGTTGATGTATGGCAAAACCAATACAATGTTGTAAAGTAAAAATAATAATAAATAAATGATAAATGGTTAAAAAAAAAGTGAACTTAATTCGGCAGGTGATATGGAGTCACTGAAGTATATGGAATAGCAGAGTTGACAAAAATCACAGTTGCTTTGATAAACAGAAAGGACTGGAGCAGGAAAGTCAGCTGCTATTGGACTGACTAAGAGAGACTGAGAAGCCAAGTTAGCAATAACAAGCGGAGAAGGCAGTGGCACCCACTCCAGCACTCTTGCCTGGAGAATCCCATGGATGGGGGAGCCTGGTGGGCTGCAGTCCATGGGGTCGCTGAGAGTCGGACACGACTGAGCCGACGTCACTTTCACTTTTCACTTTCATGCATTGGAGAAGGAATGGCAACCCACTCCAGTGTTCTTGCCTGGAGAATCCCAGGGACTGGGGAGCCTGGTGGGCTGCCATCTCTGGGGTCGCACAGTGTTGGACAAGACTGAAGTGATTTAGCATTAGCAATAACAAGACCTGATGAAGGATAAAGGCAGTTAAGAGGGAAGAGGGACTGGATGTGAGAGATTATTTTTAATGACAGTGATGGATAGCTGTGGCTCATGGCCAGCTAAGGCTGCTCCTGCCTCAAGCATGTTTATTAGTCAGGCATCTCTACCTTTTATCAGTGCAATGTGGTTTCTTCCTCAGTTGTGCTTTCCTAATCTGGTTGCCATCCTGTATGAGATCAAAGCTGTCAAGCTCTTTAAAAAGTACCTAGCACATGCTAAGAATTTTATGAATACATTAAAAAAAATTGTTGTTGTTCAGCTGCTCAGTCATGTCCAACTCTTTGTGACCCCATGGACTGCAGCACACTAGGCATCTTGTCTTTCACTATCTCTTGGAGTTTGCTCAAAGTCATGTTCATTGAGTCAGTAATGCCATCCAACCATCTCATCCTCTGTTGCCCCCTTCTCCTCCGCCCTCAATCTTTCCCAGCATCAGGGTCTTTTCCAGTGAGTTGGCTCTTCACATCAGGTGGCCAAAGTATTGGTGCTTCAGCTTGAGCATCAGTCCTTCCAATGAATATTAAGGGTTGATTTCCTTTAGGATTGACTTGTTTGATCTCCTTGCAGTCCAAGGGACTCTAGAGAGTCTTCTCCAACACTGTAGTTTAAAAGTATCAATTCTTTGGTGCTCAGCCTTCTTTATGGTTCAGCTCTCACATCCATACATGACTACTGGAAAACCATAGCTTTGATTGTATGGACTATTATGGGTAAAGTGATGTCTCTGCTTTCTAATATGCTGTCTATGTTTGTCATAGCTTATATAAATTTAATAAGTAAAATTGCCTTACCTTGTCTCCTATGACATTAAACTGTGGATTTTTCATCCTTTAAAAATTATTTTATTGAAAATAAAAAAGCTGTAGAGGCAAGACAGCTTCAATATTTTCCTTTGCTCACTGGGCTAATTTTGTGAGCATTTGCTTACCCTTCAACTTTTGAAGTTCTTCTGAAGATGGGGAAAGGGACAAGAGTAACCAACAATCCACCCCTTAATTATGATTATTATAAATAGATAGGATGAATTTTTATAGAAAGTAAAGCCCTGAGGCCAGGGCAGAAAATTCTGATGAACATCATGAAATTAGAGAAAGGTCCAGAAATCAATTTCAAGCCTCAACCTCTCCCTCCTCTGCAAGTCTAGTGTCTCTAAACCCACCTCAAGACCCAGCACACCCTTTTCCTGATCCTCATGAGCCATTCAGACCAATCTGTGGTCCAGCATGGAGTCAACAGTCACCCAGTATGGATTCCAGCTCAGCTTGGTGACTTGCTCCCCAACTTGATGTTTATTTTCAAGGCCTTATTCTAGGAACCTTTTGGTAACCCCCTTCCCTTTTCTTTGGCCTCAGTCCCTGTCTTCTTGTCTGTTCTCTTGAGTCCCTGACTTTGAATGTGAGTCTGAGTGCCTGACACAGCACCTGATGGGTGCCCACCTGGATAGCCAGTATCACCCAGCCTGCTTCTCCTGAAACTCTTCTTTTGTCTCTTGCTTCCGATGGCTTGTTATCACCCTCTCATTCTGCCTCTCCTGATGCTTGGACCATGACTAGAAGTGCCATATTTCTCTAGGTCACCTCTAGGCACACACGTGGTTGCTCTGCCTTCCATAGGGTGGATTTTCTCAAATCTGAGCCTCTCAAAGGACACTTTTGATCTTGTTGGCTTTGCCTGATGATTCCTTTTTAAAGAAATTATTAAGGTTTTCTTTAGTGCAGTTCAAGGTTCAGAGAAAAAATGAGGGAAAGTGAAGAGATTTCCCATATGCCTCCCCCCATGAAGGCATAGTCTCCCCACTTATTTATAGCCCACACCAAAGGGGTACGGGTGTTGCAGCTGATTAATCTGCACTGACACATCACGAGCCTGAGTTCACGCTTGGTGTTGTACACTCTGTGGGTTTGGAGTTTAATTTTTTTTTTAATTAACTTTTTATGGGAGTAAGTTGCCTTACAATATTGTGTTAGTTTCTGTTGTACAACAAAGTGATTCAGCTGTGCATATATATGTATCCCCTCTTCCTTGAATTTCCTTCCCATTTAGGTCACCACAAAGCACTGAGTAGAGGTCCCTGAGCTATATAGTAGGTTCTCGTTAGTTATCTATTTTATACACAGTATCGATAGCGTATATACATCAATCCCAATCTCCCACTTCATCCCACCCCATCTCTCGTTGGTGTCCATACATTTGTTCTCTACGTCTGTGTCCCTATTTCTGTTTTGCGAATATGATCATCTCTACCACTTTTCTAGATTCCACAAAGATAGGCTGATATATGCCTGATGATTCCCGAGTTGAAATAGAGAAAAGAAAGTTTCAAGAAGTCAGGCACAAGCGAGGAACTATGGCAGCGATGCAGTGCTATGTTGGAGAGAAGGGAACTAAGCCATCTTTGCCAGTTTTGTCATTTGTTCATTTTTCTTAACATTGGAAGCCCAGCCTTCAACCAGTCCTCTAAACATGAGTGAATTCCAAATGATTTTTGGTGTGTTTATTTTGCCTAATTAAAATAGAGCAGGGGTGTATTTTCATAGTAAAATAGTTTGTAGCATAGTGTTCATTCTTAAGGGCTTCCCTGGTGGCTTAGACAGTAAAGAATCTGCCTGCAATGCAGGAGACCTGGGTTCGATCCTGGGTCGGGAAGATTAAATTCAATATATTTTCTGAACCTAGAAGTGAAAAAAGAGATTGTTTCATTTGAATGATAGGGAGGGAGTAGGGAGTAGTGGAGGGTACCATTCATGGGGATGTGATGTGGTTACGAGTCTATGCATACCTGACTCCATTCTCCTCCATCAGACAGGTATGCAAGAGAGTTTCCATCACTGATACTTACTATGTAAACTGTCTGCACTATGGATAAAGGTAATGGGGCTTCCCAGGTGGCTTGGTGGTAAAGAATCTACCTGCAATGCAGCAGACCCAGAGACACAAGTAAGATCCTTGGGTTGGGAAGATCCCCTGGAGGAGGAAATGGCAACCCACTCTAGGATTTTGCCTGGAGAATGCCATGGACAGAGGAGCTTGGTGCCCTACAGTCCATAGGGTTGCAAGGAGTTGGACACGACTTGTGACTGAAGAACATAAAAGTAATGACTGTGAGTGATATCTGTGTATGTGTGGGTGTGGACTAGCGTTATTTTTGAGGAAAAGTATTTCAACTACTTGGAATAGATTGGTCAAATACTACTTGCCATCTTCTTCCTTTTCAAAGGAGAAATAAGCCAATTATATCTAAGTATAACACTGAATCAGATCATCTCTCAGATACTCTTCAAGTTAGATATTTTGATTTTCTCCAGAAACTGTCTAGGTGAAGATGTATACATTTTTCTTGTTTTTCTCTTTGAGGAATAATGTTGAAACCAAGCCATGTTTCTATTGTGGGAATCAAAAAGGACTTTTATGTGGTTGAAAAATAACTTGTTTCAAGGAAGCTAGATATCACTGAAATTCAAAGCTGCAAGTCTGAAAACATATGCAATAGTCTAAGAATTATTTATTCAGGACAGTATCTAAGAGGAAAAAATCCTTGATCTTCAATAGGCAAAGTTATCAATATTAACAGTAGCAATGATTGTTATAACAAATATAGTAATTTCCCCCTGGGTTATGATTTTAGCAGATCTGAAAATGTTTAGAATTCTAATTAGAGATATTAATATTAACATCACATTAACCACTATGTGAAGGACAGTGTATTACACTTAATTGTTACTCAATATTCCAAAATTTTTAATTCAGTACATGTTTATTGGGGCTTCCCAGATGGTGCTAGTGGTAAAGAACCCACCTGCCAATGCAGGAGATGTGGGTTCAATCCCTGGGTTGGGAAGATCCCCTAGACGAGGGCATGGCAACCCACTCCAGGATTCTTGCCTGGAGAATCCCCATGGACAGAGAAGTCTGGTGGGCTACAGTTCATAGGGCTGCAAAGAGTTGGACACGACTGAAGCGAGTGAGCACACACACACGTTTATTGAGTATCTACTGTGTGTCAGGTATGATATACGTTTTGGAGATGTATGTGTGTGTTAGTCGCTCAGTTGTGTCTGACTCTTTGTGGTTTCATGAACTATAGCCCACCAGGTGCCTTTGTCCATGGAATTTTCTAAGCAAAAATACTGGAATGGGTTGCCATTCCCTTCTCCAGGGGATCTTCCAAACCTAGGGATCAAACCTGAGTCTCCTGTGTTACAGACAGATTCTTTACTGGGTGAGTCACCAGGGAAGCCCAAATGGAAAGGACAAGTTCTCTTCTCTTTTGAATTTCCGTGCAATGACAGTAATCAAGTAGGCACTTGTGGTTGTTAATCACTATGGAATAACCGTTGCAACAGAAATAAACAAATGGGACCTAATTAAACTTAAAAGCTTTTGCACAGCAAAGGGAATGGTAAAAAAAAAAAAAAAGACAACTTACAGAATTGGTGAAAATATTTGCAAATAATCTGACTGAGAAGGGATTAATTTCCATATACATACAGCTCATATACCTCCATATTAAATAAAAAACCCAAACAACCCAATCAAAAAAATGAGCAGAAGATCTAAACAGACATTTCTCCAAAGAAAACATACACACATGGACAAAAGCACATGAAAAGATGCTCCACATTGCTAGTTACTAGAAAAATGCAAATCAAAACTATAAAAAGGCACCGCCTCATACTGCTCAGAACAACCAACATCAAAAAGTCTACAAATAATAAATGTTAGAGCAGATGTGGAGAAAACACTGCTGCTGCGCTGCTAAGTCACTTCAGTTGTGTCCGACTCTGTGCGACCCCATAGACAGCAGCCCTCTAGGCTCCTCTGTCCTTGGGATTCTCCAGGCAAGAATACTGGAGTGAGTTGCCATTTCCTTCTCCAATGCATGAAAGTAAAAAGTGAAAGTGAAGTTTCTTAGTCATGTCTGACTCTTAGCGACCCCATGGACTGCAGCCCACCAGGCTCCTCCATCCATGGGATTTTCCAGGCAAGAGTACTGGAGTGGGGGTGCCATTGCCTTCTCCAGGAAAAACACAGTCCTCCTGTATTGTTGGTGAGAATGTAAATTGGTACAGCCACTATGGAGAATAGTATGAAAGTTTCTTAAAAAATAAAAATTGAGCTACCATATGATCTCGCAATCCTACTCCTGGGCATAGATCCAGAGAAAAACAGAACTCAAAAAGATATGTACACTCCAGTGTTCATAGCAGCACTATTTATAATAGCCTAGATATAGAAGCAACCTGAGTATCTATTAACAGATGAATGGTTGTGGTATACATATACGGTGGTATACATATACTGTGGTATACATAGATGTGGTATACATGTACAGTGGAATATTAGCCATAAAAAACAATGAAATAATGCCATTTGCAGCAACATGAATAGACCTGGAGATTATCATACCAAGTGAAGTAAGCCAGGCAGAGAAAAACAAATGTCAGTTGATATCACTTGTGTATGGAATCTTTAAAAAATGATACAAATGAATTTATTTATGAAACACAAATAAGCTCACAGATGTAGAAAACAAACCTATGGTTATCAAAGGGTAAATGTGGAGGAGATAAATTAAAAGTTTAGGATTAAAAGATATACACCACTATATATAAAGTAGATAACCAAGAAGGACCTACTATATAGCACAGGGAATTATACTCAATATCTTATAATAACCTATAGTGGAAGATAATGTAAAAAATAATATATTTATATATTTATATATATATATACATATATGTATATATGAATCACTTTGCTATACACCTGAAACTAATACACCGTAAAATTTCAATAAAAAAATTTAAAACAGTAAAAAGTTTAAAAACTGAAAAAAGTCAAAAGGAGTAATGTTACAAGAGCTTAATTTATTCATTGAGTAAACAAATGATTATTTTATCAACTTCATATTTTATATTGGAATATAGCCAGGTAGCAATGTTGTGATAGCTTCAGGAGCACAGCAGAGTGACTCAGCCATATATATACTCATATCCATTTCCCCTGACTACCCTTGCTTCCAGGCTGCCGCATAACATTGAGCAGAGTTCCCTGTGCTTTGCGTGCATGCATGCTCAGTCACTTCAGTTGTGACCAACTCTTTGCGACCCTATGGACTCTGTGTAGCCTGCCAGGCTCCTCTGTTTATAGGATTGTCCAGTCAAGACTACTGGAGTGGGCTGCCATGCCCTCCTCCAGGGCATCTTTCCAATCCAAGGATCAAACCCTGTCTCCTGTGTCTCTTGCAGTGGCAGGCAGATTCTTTACCCCCGAGCCAATGGGGAGCCCTGTCTGTGCTAAGTAAATGATTGTTAATGGGTAGGCAGTATGCTGAGGACACAGCATGTACAGAATGAACACAGTCCCTGCCCTCAGGAAGCTGACTGCCTGTTCATAGAGAGTGAGGGTGAATGGACTTAGCGTACGTTGTTGTCTGTGTTGCATGAGGAAGCATCTGGGGGTGGGGGGACCATGAGGGTCCCCTAACGATGCCTTTAAGACTCCGCAAAGTTTCCCCAGAAAAAAAGGTTCAAGCTGGGAGTCCACTCCACCCTGTCAAATATATAGGGATTTGTCAGAGTTTGGGATAAAGAACATCTTGTGTAAAGGAAGGCCTGGAAACAAGATCATTGAAAGAAATGGAACACGACAGAGAATGCTTGGCAAGTATGGTAGGAGTGACCGGCGAGGCAGGAGTAGCTGGGCCACCGGGGGCTTTGCAGGCCATTCTGAGGCACTGGACTGGATCCTACAGTGTAATTGGAAACAATTGCTTTTTAAACATGGATGAGACGTGATCAGAAGCAGGTCTGTGTAAGGAATATATTTACATTCCTGTTCTATCTCTGAAAGCTTTGTAACCCCAAAGTATGGTTTTTATGTATGTTTTAATTTGGCATGGGACTTGGGCTCAGATGTTTCAACTTATCTGAAGTCAAATGTCAATTCAAAATTACTGTTTACAGAGTAAGCTGCCTTTTTAGTTGGGATGTTTTCCCTTGCTGCCGTGCCCTAGGAAGCACCATAATCTCGGGTCTCTATTTAGACATTCTGTAGCGGATGCCCACCTCGTTTAGGATGTGAACACAGAGGTTCAAGTGATCCCACAAAAGGCAAATGTGCGGAATGTTTGTTCCTGTCACAAAATGTATTCCAGAGATGTGCAATTGCTGTCCGAAAATGTTCCTTAATTTCTTCTGTTGACATCTGCATGCGATCCTCACAGAAATACTGGGAACTAAAATGCTGTCGGCCGTATCACTGAACAAAAGAGGTTGCAGCCATGGAGCTGTCACAGTATAGCCACTCGGATGCTAAGCCCTGAAGGAGCTCAGGCTAGAGGCAGGATGCCCTCCATCTAGCAGTCAGCCACGGCAGTCACCCCTGACGGTGCCCTTGAGGAGATGCAGGGTGAGAATGCACAGCATATTGGCTCCGGAGAGCTGAGGTGCATATCACAGGGAACATTTCAATGAGCCCAAATTCTTGGATCTTCCCATACACGTGTGTGTCGGTTGCTCAGTCACGTCCGACTCTTTTGGGACCCCATGGACTGTAGCCCACCAGGCTCCTCTGTCCGTGGGTTTTTCCAGGCAAGAATACTGGAGTGAGTTGCCATTTCCTTCTCCAGGGGTCTTCCTGACCCAGGGACGGAACTCGGGTCTCCTGCATTGCAGGCAGATTCTCAACCACCTGAGCCATCAGGGAAGCCATACATGGGAAACGTCCCCCACGTGGAAAGGTGATAAATTCCTTAACTTGAGATATCTACTTGTCTTTTTATTAACATTAACCTTTCGCTATTCTAACTACCTGGTCTTTTGTTGCAAAAACTTCTGTATATCCTGGCTCCCACTTGCCTCTTCGGAGAAGTCTCCCAGAATTATCTAAGAGGCTTTGTCCAAGTCTTAAGTCCTCAGATTTGTCCACTGAATAAAACATAACTCTCAGCTTTTAGGTTGTGCTTGTTTTCCTCAGTTGACAATACTAACATGTTTATAACCCTGCTGGTCCCTGTTTTAACATAGAAGGTGGACCTCAGACTCGCTCTATCTATAGGCAGTCCCTGAGGGAGAAGGGGAGCTTGGGGAGATTTCCGGAAAGGGAATCCTGAACCGGCCAAACCGGAAAGTCACAAAATGAGGAACTCAGATCTTTAAAGTGATATTCATCACCAGGAGTCAGAATCCCTTGTCTATTCCGCTGGTGTCCTAAGGATTCAGTTCTCCTCTAGGTTTCTTGGTTAAAGTGAATTACGGTAGTGCCTCTGTGGGGAGAGAGAGTTTCTGGTTTTCCTGAAATACAAGATGAATTTCTAGGCTCACCCACTACAATCAAGTCTTGTCTTGAGTGTGTTTGGTGGATCCCTGGACTTCCTGTATGTGACTCTGGTGCGGAATGATGTTTTATCTTCACTGGTGTTCTATATCTGCCTTCATAAGAAATCTTTTCTTGGCAGGAAAAGGCATTGTGTGTAAACCAAGACTGTCCTAATGTTCCCTGCCCTGTTCCTTTTTCCCTTTTGACAATGATCTAAAGAATGCTTCTCCTGCATGCAGTGCAGGGAGCCTGGGAGCTGACCCCAGGATCTGAATTGGAGGTGTTTTAAACTAGCAATAGTCAGAATGATGCTTTTAAAGAGCAGACGTAAGTTTCGCAAGGATTATACTGCTGACATACAGCAGGAATGGAAATTTTTAAAAACTGAAGCTTGAATTACAGGACAAATGACAACAAGAGATACATAAAGACAAAGCTGCAGTGATCTCTGCCTACATCTCCAAGGCTGAGAATATACTTGTGCATTGGTAAAGCTTTAGTTTCCAGAACATACTCTTTTTCTTTTAAATCCTGTCTTTTCAGAAACATTAGATTTTAAAATTAAGTAAAAAATTGAATTTCCCTCCCCCTCGAGTGACTAGTCTGAGCCCTGCATAGCCACTAGAACAGTCCTTAACTGACACTGTCTTTAATATAGTAAATTCCTCTGAGGAGCTCACAGTTTAGAAGGATTACAAGTAATACATCTATGGAAAATAAATACTAGGCCATAGCTGCACTATACAAATTTATGGACTACCTGCCAAATATCAGGATCATTTGCAAAGGAAATTAATGTTTAAATGGCATGTATAGCTTCTCTCCACTAACAGTATGAAGATGTTATTTCTTTTGTTTTTTCTTTTTTAAAATTATGATTTAATTGGAGGGTAATTGCTTTACAATATTGTATTGGCTCTGCTATACATCAACATGAATCAGCCACAGGTATACACGTGTCCCCTCTCTCCTGAACCCCCTTCCCATCTCCCGCTCCATCCCACCCCTCCAGATTGTCACAGAACACTGGGTTGAGCTCTCTGTGTCATACAGCAAATTCATGGGCTATCTATTTCATGGGCTTCCCTCTCCTCAGCTGGTAAAGAATCCTCCTGCAATGCGGGAAACCTGGGTTCAACCCCTAGGTTGGGAAGATCCCCAGGAGAAGGGAAAGGCTGCCCACTGCAGTATTCTAGCCTGGGTATGGCAGTACATATGCTTCCTCGCTACTCTCCCAAGTCATTCCGCCTTCCCCTTCCTCTCTGTGTCTGCGAGTCTGTTCTCTATGTCTGTGTCTCCCTTTCTGCCCTGCAGATAGGTTCATCAGTGCCATCTTTCTAGACTCCATACACATGCATTAACATACAATATTTGTCTTTCTCTTTTGACTTACTTCACTCTGTATAGTTACTTTCTCTTTTTCGACTTACTTCACTCTAGGTTCATCCACCTCATTAGGACTGACTCGGATATGTTTTTTTTTTTATAGTTGAATAATATCCCATTGTGTATATGTACCACAATTTCTGTATCCATTCTTCTATTTATGGATATCTAGGTTGCTTCCATGTCCTAACTATTGTAAAAGTGCCTCCATGAACATTGGGGTACATGTGTCTGTTTCAATTATGGTATTGAATTAGGTATTCAGTTAGGGTATATACCCAGCAGTGGGATTGCTGGGTCATATGGTAGTGAATATGCTATTTCTATGTACACAGAATGCCCTCTGATTTTGGCAAAGACACATAGATTATATGAGTTTGCACAATAATTAAATATATATTTAAATATATATATATGTTATGGATGGCTGTAAATCTGTCTTTGTGGATTCTAATCAATGATGCACTGGTAAATGTAAAACAACTTGATCTCCAAGAAAGGAAGAAAGAGAGAGAAAAGGGAGAGAGAGAAGCAGCAGCTAAAGAGAAGAAAAAGAAAGAGAAGGAGAAGAAGGAGGAGGAGGAGGCAGAGGAGATGAGGAAGAGGGAAGGCAGAGAGGGAGGAAGAGGAAGGCAGAGAGGGAGAAGGAGAGGAGAGGAGGAGGAGGGGGCAGAGAGGCAGGAAAGGAAGGAAGGAAGGAAGGAATAAAGGGAGGAAGGGGGAAGGAAAGGAAGAAAGAAAGAAAATGGAACAGAACCAAAGAGACCAGAACGTTCTCTCTTGCAATTGTTTGCCAGCTCCCGTGGTATAAATGCTCCCAGTATCGATGGTCTGTTTCAAACTATGTTTCAATGAGACATCATGGCATGCAGACCTGGGAGAGAGATGTACACCACTGGCTCTTGAAAAAGTACAGTCTAGCTCCTGAATACCGCTGGCTGTAGTAATTTCTCATGCTTCCAAATCTGGCTGGGTAGTTCAGTGTGACAGGCCTGGGTTTTGTATAAGTAAATATATTTGAAATAATTTTAGATAATCTCTCTTTCTATCTGTCTCTCTCATGGAAAAATAGAAAAAGATAAAAGATTATGCTTACTTTACAGACTGGCTTGCAATTAAGTGAGACAATACACATTTCACAAATGAGAACTAAGGCTTAGAGACATTTTTACAGATGACTGAGGTATCTCCATCTGTAGATGGTGGAGTTGGGCCTGGAATCCAGGTTTGTCTGGTTCCATAGTCCATGACATTAAGTTCTTTGCCAAATTGGGAAGCAAATCTAGACAGGTAATTCTAATTCTAGGATGAAAGTACATAAAATGAATGTAGAGGACAAGGAATTTGAATGTTGTCTTAGAAGGTAATATACAGAAAACCAATAACCAAACTCTTGAAAATGACCAAAAAGTGAAGTGTCCAAACATCATTTTCTTTCCTTTTATGATTTTTTTCTTTCAATTTTGAAGTACATTGATGATTAACTGGAATATAATGAATGTGGAGGCCGTATATTGAGAAGTCTGAGACCATGTCTAGTTAGTTAGGCGAGTCTGTAGTCAACTTTCAAAACTTGATGTTATTTTGACAGAAGAATGGATAAAGAAGAATGGCATACTGCTCAGCCATAGAAGAGAATGAAACAGTGCCATTTGCAGCAACATGGACAGATCTAACGGGATGCTCCAGGGAGATGACATAGGGTGGGAGGTGGGAGGGGGCTTCGGCACTGGGAGATCGTGTACACCTGTGGCTGATTCATGTCAATGTATGGCAAAACAAATACAGTATTGTAATGCACAATAAAGTATTAAAAAATTTTAAAGTTATAAAAAGATAAAAAATAAAATAAAGATTATCATACTAAGTGAACAATCAGAAAGAGCAAAACAAATACCATATGATATCGCTTACATGTGGAATCTAAAACATGGTACAAATGAACTCATTTGCAGAACAGAAACAGACTCATAGACACAGAAAACAACCGGGGTTACCAAAGGGGAAAGGGGTGTGGGAGGGATAGATTAGGGGTTCGGGATTAGCAGAGACAAGCTGCTATGTATAAAACAGATAATCAACAAGGTCCTATTGTATAGAACAGGAAACTATGTTAAATATCCTCTAATAAACCACAATTGAAAAGTATCTGAAAAGAGTATATATACACATATATATATGTATGCAAAAATGTATACATATATATGTGTGTATACAAATATGTATGTATTATTATATGTGTATATATACAATATATATAACTGAATCACTTTGCTGTACACTAGAAACTAAAATAACATTGTCTTAATTAATAAACTATACTTCAATTAAAAAAACCTTGGTAATACTTAATCAGAAAACACAGAAGGATAAGGCTTCAATACTGGGAATCTATGAATTCTTCAAAATATCCCTTGAACTGTGTTTGTATAAAGTTAATAAAACAGGTTGAAACAAATTGTCAAAGAACCATGCATTCCTTTCATCAGCTTGATACATATTGAGCATTGATTCCTAATCGTGTTGACAAGTTATTTGCCGTTGCATCAAGAACTTTGGAGGAGAAATTTGGAGTGCCCACTGATTTTTGTGGAAACTTTTTGTCCCACCAGTTAGGAAGCTTTTGATGCACAGAAGTCTGCAGAAGGAGAAAAATACACTTCTTTGGATAAAACAACATCCTGGCCTTTGATCATGTCTCTTGGATAGTAAAGAAGAGAAGCTATTCAACTTTTGAGATTGTTCTGGAAATGAAAGACAGCTTATTTACGTAAAGAAAGTCTATGCTATTTAAAGATTACTACTTAGTATTCAAACCATTAAACATATTACTGAATAATCTTATATAAAGTAATTAGAATGCCTATGAATACATTTAAGATGTAGAGAAAATTTTATTTTCTCTTTGAAAGATAATAAAAAGACAATAAAACTGCTTTGTAATTTATGGTCAGTGAAATTGGGCAGTACCTTTCTGTTTTTGTTTTTAATATTTTTATTGAACTATAGTTGATTTGGCCACCTGATGAGAAGAACTGACTCATTTGAAAAGACTCTGATGCTGGGAAAGGTTGAAGGCAGGAGGAAAAGGGGACGACAGAAGATGAGATGGTTGGATGGCATCACTGACTCAATGGACATGAGTTTGAGTAAACTCCAGGAGTTGGTGATGGACAGGGAGGCCTGGTGTGCCATAGTCCATGGAGTCGCCAAGAGTCAGACACGACTGAGCGACTGGAACTGAACTGATAGTTGATTTACAATGTTTCAGGTATTTAGCAAAATGATTCAATTGTAGCTTACCTCCTATTACAAGCACATCAAAATCACCACTCTCTGCAGAACCACCATCGAAGAAAAGACTGGAACCTACTGAATAGATCTTCTACAATAAAGACATAAAGAGGGAACCACAATGAGACATGTGGGAGGGTGAACTCATGATATAATCCAACCCCATACCCCTGAGTGGTGACCCACAAACTGAAAAAATGATTACAGTGTAGAGGTTCTCCCACAGAATGAGAATTCTGAGCCCCATGTCAGGCTCCCCAGCCTGGGAGGTCCATGATGAAGGGAACAAGCCCCCAGAGAGTTT
The DNA here is from genome assembly GCA_917880005.1 of Nanger dama. Taxonomy (NCBI): domain Eukaryota; kingdom Metazoa; phylum Chordata; class Mammalia; order Artiodactyla; family Bovidae; genus Nanger; species Nanger dama. Next base: position 3,606,404 of record CAKJTW010000105.1, on the reverse strand, counting down.
GGCTTTGAAGACCAGTAGGACTTGATTGCAGGAGCCTCATGGGACTGAGGAAGACAGTGACTTCACTCTTAGAGGGCTACACAAACTTTCACACAAAAGCAGTAACTTGACAGGAGCCTCCTGGTCTTGGAAAGCCTCCCGGGAGGTAGGGAATGGCTGCAGCTCACCCTAGGGTCGTAGACACGAGTGTCAGACATACTGGGGAACATGCAACCTCATGAACACTCTTGGTGGCTGCCATCTTGATTATTAGCACTAATACCTGGCCCCATCCAAGAGTCTGCAGGTACCAGTGCTGGGATGCCTCAGGCCAACAACTGACTGGGTGGGCACACAGCCCTACCCATCAGCAGACAGGCTGCTGAAATGCTGAAGAGCCCACATGCACCTCTCAACATACCCTTTCACATGGTCCAGCCCACCAGAGGGCCAAGACCCAGTCCCACCCACCAATGGACAGGCTCCTCCTGCCAGGAAGCCGTACAAGCCTTTAAACCAGCCTCCCTCATCATGGGGCAGACACCAAAAGCAAGAAAACTATAGTCCTGCTACTCAGGCTTGACTCTAGCCTGGGACCAGCTGGGCCATGGCCCAGCCCATCAGCAGGTGAACACAACCCTTGGGACCCCCAGACCCCACACTCAACTGTGTCAGGATCCCCCCACCCCCACCGTAAGATCTGAGATGAGCTCTGGGAGTCCCAGGCCCTGCAGTCAGGCTCCAGAAACCAACTCTGCCTTCCAGCAGTCTGGCATTAACCCCAGGACCTGGCCCAACCTGCCAGTGGGTGTGCAGTGGCCCCAGAGTCTTTGGGATCCTCACTCCATCCACCAGTGAACCTGTACTGGCCCCAGGGCCCCTTAGGATACCCCCGCCAGTCACCTCGTGAGCAGGCCCCACTCAACAACAGCCAGCAGCCCTCGCACAAGGTAGGGCCTGGCAACCAACCAGACTAAGGGCCAACAAGCCTCTCACACTGCCCACATAGTCGGCCCATCACTATGGAGGGCTCATGCAGCCCTCTTTAGGGGAAGGCCCTGGAGCATACAACTTGAGTGACGGGAGGGGAGTGCCCTGCTAGGACATATAGAACACCTCCCACAGAAGCCACTTCTCCGAGTTTGAGACACACAATTAACCTACCACAGACATAAAAATACAGGTGCTTTGGTTTTTAAAGAAACCTTCTAAGGTTCTGAAACCACTCATTAGTTTGTGATAATCTTTATTAGGCTCTTCTTTCCTTTTCTCTGCATAGCATGGATGATGAAAAGGAATTTGCATTTTGCAATGAGTACACAGAGCAAATAATGCCTTTCTAGTCGGCTAAGTATAACAACTTTGGGTTGGAAGAATCATTGAAAGAAGCAAAGCACTACTGGTTACTAGAAAGACTTGAATTGTATAAAATCTATCCTTTGAGTCAGTGGTTTAAAAGCTTTCTTTCATATGCTGTGGACCTATTTTGAGTTTAGACGGATGATATCTTCACATAGGTTCACAAGTTTTCATATAATTTTATAGGATATGCTAACTCTGAAATCCATCTGTGGCTCTTCTAGGGTCCAATCAGAATATGTTTACATGATATCATTTTGTAGTTAATTGATATCTATTATTTTTATATCTAATATCTATATATATGTAACTTATACCAAAATAATTCAACCAGACTTCATATTAGTACTTCAAATAAGTTTTTCTCTTTCTTTCACTTTAGGTTCTTGAAATACTCATTAAGAATGTTTAAAAATGTTTTCTACAGAATGAAACTGTTTATAGAAACATGATTTCTTCATTGCTATTATCCCATAATTCATATTGACTGATTCTAGGATTATTTGAAGTTTAATTTTAACTTGGAGCCATGTAAAAGTTTATAGGAGTTTCTAATTCAAGGGAAAGAAAGAACTGCTTTATTTTGATGTGCTTGGTTATCATGTTTCATGGTCTTTCTGGTCAGCTTTCCACTGGATCCTGGAAGAATGATGTGGGACTGATGCTTGACAGAGTGTGGAGTAGAAGGGAGGCAAGGAAACGTTTAGAGTGGTATCCAGGCATTAAGGTTTAAAAAGCTGAACAATTAAAGGATTTTCTCCAAATGAATGTCTTAATCATAAAAGCCAATAGCTGCAAGCTCTAGGGCTTAAAATAAGCAAACAAAACCCCTTTTGATTATACTTGGCAACCAGATTAGCTTTTGTAAAACAGCGTTACAATTGCAGCTCCTTTAGATTTACTTGTATCTGTGTAACTCTAGTGACCAGAACAAGCGTGCCTTTGATACGTGTTACCCAACGGCTACTATGTGCACTGTCCAGGGGTCCCGGATGTGCTGTGAGTTTGCCATGTCTTCTGCCACCTAGTGTACAGGCTTCTCCACTCAGTCATCTGCAGGGACACCTGTAACTAATATAACACTGTTAATCAACTATACTTCAGTTACAAAAAAAAAAAAAAAAGATCTGCGCAGACACTTTATAAACAAAGATATACAAATGACCACCAAGTACATCAAAAAGTGCGTAACTACACAAGTCCACAGGGAAATGTGAATTTAAACCACATTAAGAGACCATTGCAAACCCATTAGAGTGGCTAGAAGAAGAAAAAAAAAAAACTACAGCAAGTAGAAATTTCAAACAGTGCTGGTGGGTCAGTAAAATGGTACAACAACTTTACATAACATTTGGCAGATTCTCATAAAGTTAAACAAATATCTGTCATATGACCCAGCCATCCCAAGAGTAATTAAATATGTTTATTCTACAAGAATACCCATAGGAGATTTATTCATAATAGCCAAAAAAACCCTCTGAGAACAACTCAACTATCCAGTCAATGGACTACTACTGAACATTAAAAGGAAAGAGATTATTTTACCCTTGTTATATGCAATGTCATGGACAAATTTTAAAAACATATTACTGAGTGAAAGAAGCCATACCTACTGCCTGACTCCGTATATCGTGTGTGCATGTGCACTTAGCCATGTCTGACTCTGTGACCCCATGAACTGTGGCCCTCAGACTCCTCTGTCTATGGAATTTCCAGGCAAGATTACCAGAGAGGGGTGCTATTTCCTTCTCCAAGGGATCTTCCCAACCCAGGGATCAAACCTGCATCTCTTGGCAGGTGGATTCTTTACCCTTGAGCCACTGGGGAAACCCTACTCCATTTATAGAGAACTCTGAAACAAGCAAACGGATCTATGATGAAAGAGAACAGATTAGTGTTTGCCAAGGGTTGTGACTGGTAGGGGTGACTACGAAATGGCATGAGGGAACTTTTTGGGGTATTGGAAATATTCTATGTCTTAATTGTGGTTATGATAATATAGATGTATATATTTGTCAGAACTCATTGAACTTTATACTTAGAATGGGTGCATTTTACTATACGTAAATCATACCTCAATAAAGATGTGAAAAACAGAAAAAAGTCTGCAGGGATAAGTTAATTCATGGGTGTGTGTGTGTGTGTGTGTGATTCACAAGCATGTGAGCCAGGACCAAGATGTTACTTACCACGAGTATAGTTATCCCTTGCCCACTCTATTTAAACTTTTCACCAGATCTCTCTTTTCCTTCTCCCTTGCCCCCCAGACCTGGTTGCCCACAGTTACAAGTGAGTCATCTGAAGGAAAGATGAAGGCAGTGTCTAGCAGGACATTTGTCAGATGAGTCTGCCCCTATGTCTGTCTCCCTGGTCTTTTTCTCTGGGTGTCACAATGCATCACTGCTCTCGTGGTAACAGATAATAGATTACAGTTCTACTGTTTCGCCACTTCCTTTAAGCTCAAGACAATGAGGCCTGCCAAAGAAAGGACGACGGTTACTTGGGCAATCAGGTGGTTAGGCACAGCTAACAATCTTTACTTTTTAGGCTAATGCCTGTACTGGCAAGTTTGTGAAACACAATGAGTAACTTTAGGTCTTTTCACCGTTTCACACAGCGGTTCTCTGCCTTTGACACCAATCCAAGAGTATTTAAAGCTGCCAATAACTTCTCAGTTTTAAAGCCATGCATTTTCAGTTGTACGTAGTTTCAGATGTGTGCTTTGACTTATACTTTAATGTTGAATTGGCCCTCACTCTACTTATTTCTTGTATGTGGCCTTCTCAGATATGTGTGCTCCATATCCATGTTTTAACAGGACAGCAAGAGCAATTTACTTGCAGACTGATTTCATCTGCTGATAGGATAATTTAGTTGGTAGAGAAATGCGTGCGTGCACACACACACACACACACACACACACACACACACACACACACACGAGCTTTCTTCAAGGAGATCCAGTATGCCAATCTTACTTCTATTATAACTCATTTAAATGGCCTTGAGCAAAGCTAGTAGCCATTCAGCTTCTGTTTTAGGCTTTGTGAAAAACAAAAACAAAAATAGGAAAACAAGTTGTAGGTAAGAGATGTTACAGAATAGTTGGAAAATGCTCTGTTGACTACGGGAAAGAAGCGTCATTGAGAGTCAGTTGACGTTGCTCATTTCAGGGAACCCTTACGGTCCATTACCAGACAACCCCAATAGTTCACTACATCATTCAAAGAACACTCAGAATTTCTTGGCGAAATCAGATGATGGTTGAGTAACTCTGATATAGTAGAAATGGTGTAAGTGTGTGCAGGTTAAATCAATCTCACAAAAATCAAACCTTCCAAATCCTCTTAAAAACTTAGTGTAAATAAAAGGCAGATTTAAAAAATGTATTTATAGGGGATAATGACACTTAATTTATTTAAATCTTATTGTTCATGGGAATATGTGCTTGCTAGAAGATAATGGTATAAATATATGACCGAATACAAATAAATATATGGTATGGAGTTATAAGTGAAAGTGTTAGCAGCTCAGTTATGTCCGAATCTCTGATCCCATTGACTATAGCCCGCCAGGCTCCTTTGTCCATAGGATTCTTCAGGTAACAATACTCAAGTGGGTTGCCATTCCTTTCTCCAGAGGATCTTCCCAACCCAGGGATAGAACCTGGGTCTCCTGCATTGGCAGGCAGATTCTTTACCATCTGAGGTACCAACAGGAATCTTATTAAAATACACACTGGGATTTGTCGTTATGCTCTTTTACAATTGGATTTTAAATGCCTTAAACTCAGCAATGCTAAGTGGTTAAGGGCAAAGTTTTCCAAGTGGCACCTCCTCCACATTTATATTTCTACTCAGCAGGGCAAGTTGGAGGAATCTGTATTTACAAAGGAAGATTCCATCAGATGGAGCAGCTGTTAATTCTTGCCTCTTTTGGGGAGAGTGTTGCTTTTGGGTGTCTAAGGTGTAAATTTGAGAGCTCTTTAACCAGAACCTCAGAGCTGATTTCTGAGGTAGCTAGAATCCAAAACACAGATGGTTTCATAAGTCAGAATTAGCACTGTGAATTGTTCCTGAAGCACAGAGGAGGCTCTGCCCTTCTGGAGCCCAGTCTCCCTGTGCCCAGTTTCCTGCCCAGCTGCCATTCCAGCATTTGCCACATTCACATCTGTTCAAGCTTCCCTCTGGTGGCCTTCTGTGATTACTGAGAGTGTCCACATGGAAAGCATCAAGTTATAATCCAACTGAGAGACTTGACTGCAAGGTGTCAAGGTGGTCCTTAGAAGCCAGTTGATTTTTCTGCAGCTAGATGAGACCAGACCACCACTGACGGCTCCATTCTCATGATTCTGGTTTCTTTCTGGAAAAGGGGAGCATTCACATAGCCCATGGCACACTCAAGTTCTCCTTAGAGCAAACTTAACCCCAGTCAACTTGACTGACTCTGATAAGGTCACTGATTGGGCTGCAGAGTAAAGATCAGAAGCAGCAAGGCAAGGTGACAGGGAAGAGCAGGAGTTGTTTTGAAACTCCTGGGGTTGTCATCCTGACAGTTTCTTGTTCATTTTGTTCTGACCACACTGCTCAGCGTATAGGACCTACCTTCCTGACTAGGGGATCAAATCTGCGTCCCCTGCAGTGGAAGCTTGGAGTCTTAGTCACTGGACCGCCTCTGAAGTCCCTTGATATCTTTTAAGGGAAGGAAAAGGGTCACTAAGAGAGTGACAGATGGATAAGTTAGAGACTCTTGGGCAAAAACAGTTTCAATATTTAATGGGTTTTTTCCTGGGTAATTAGATACTCCCTGTGTGTATGTGTGTGAATGCTACTAATCCAAGTAGCAAAATGGGTTAACAGACACTGTACGTTTTATCTTCATCTCTTACATGAGAAAACAGGAGGGGAACACAAAGGAAAGAGTTTCCAGGAAGCCAGTTTGGCAGGGCCATATTCATGCTTAAGAATTGATTAACACAAGATCCTGTTTCAGTTTAGTCTGCAGCTACTTGGAAAACTTTCAAAATGATCAAGTGATATAAAAGAAATACTTTGCTGTATTCTCTTGGCCACAGATCTCAAATTCGTGTGATAGGCCAACCTTAAAAATCTTACTCATCCTTGAAGGATTTCCCAATGTTATCTTGAATCCCAAATTTAAAGTAATCTTCATTAGTGCCTTAGTTTGGTGGGGTAGCTGCTGTCAACGTTGTGTGCCAAGTGTTATCTGTGAGTTCATTAGCTGAACCACAAATACATGGTATTAACCATGTTCTTAAGATTCAAAATTGAAAGCAGATAAGGGATTTACTGTAAAGCCTTGGTCATTTTCCTGTGAAAGGAGAGCCAAAAGCACTTTTCTAGGAGAGGAAAAAAAAACCAACACAACTTTGGAACTTAAGTGTTTTGGCAGTATTTAGTCTTTCTCTGATTTCTTTCATTAGAGAAACCCTGTCACACGGCACTTTCTGTATATTGTTATGTTGTTTCTTGGGCATTTGCACACACCCTTAGCTTTCAATGGGCTTTACTCAATAATTAGGTCTTTGGGGATAGCCAGACAGGAAGAGGGATAATCGTGAAGAAAGTCTTGTACACAAAATTGCTAAGATGATTTCACTTCTGACATGACCAAACCCACATAAGATGAAGTCATTTGCATGCTGCCCAGGACATGTATTTTCCATGATCCTTACCACTGACTCATTGTGTTTAGTCATAAACATTCTTTGAACCTTAATGTCCCCATCTGTAAAATAGGGATGAAGTATTGGTCACATGGACAATGAGGAGCTGAAACTGATTTGAAAGGACTTTGCTCTTGTAGGAGCAAAGTCCCACACTTGTGTTGTTTGATTAACACAGTGTTCTATTACAAAGGAATTTAGTCACTCTCTCTCTGGAATGTTTTCAGAGCTACTCTGGTGTGACAAGCATAGTATATATTTTATTTATGTTTGAGGAAAATTGTGCATCTCTTCTTTTTTGATATATCATAAAATTCTTCTTGTGTCATGTTACAAACTGGTTTCTTTTTTACTTTTGTGATTCTGCTATTTTCTAGTGGAATAATTGCTATTTTAGTAATCCTCATGTTAAAACTACATCATTGAAATGGAAACTTTCATTTGGCACTCTGGCATTTAGACTTCTCTTTACTCTGATTTTTTCCTTCCTCCATAGTCCTTTCTCTCTTTCAATGTGCTTTATAATTGATTTATGGTTACATTAATTGTTCTTTGGATCCCGTGACTGTGCGCATGCTCAGTCATGTCTGACTCTTTGCGACTCCATGGACTGTGCCCTGACAGGTGTCTCTGTCCATGAACATTTTCAGGCAAGAATACTGGAGTGGTTGCCATTTTCTACCCCAGGGGATCTTCCCAACCCAAGGACTGAACCCATGTCTCCTGCGTCTCCTGCACTGGCAGGTGGATTCTGTACCACTGAGCCACCTGGGAAACCTCTTCTTGGATCTTACCCCACCAGAATAAAATCTCTGAGTTCACACATTTCTATCCTGATCAGTGAAACATCCTCAGTGTCTCAAACATCCCCATCACAGAGTATTCATGAAATAATTCCACTGGATAAGTGAAGTTCCTGTATGGATCTCAGCTTCCACTCTGTTTCCACAGCTTACAGTTGAAATTTGACCCAGACTTTCAAACTGATCTGGCCCTGAATCCATCCACTAACCTATACTTCCTTCCTTCTTCTCTTCCTTCCATCTGTCAGCTCTCAGCTTCCAGTCTACCTAGGCTTTAACTCTTTCCATTGCCATCTGAAATTTGTTTTTTTATACTTTCTTCCCGCTATTAGCTATGATTCTTTGACTTAATACTGCCATAATGTGGTGAAGCATTAATCTGTAGAAGGATAGAAGTACACCAGTAAGTATCTCTTGGAGAAGGGAATGGCGACCCACTCTAGTATTCTTGCCTGGAGAATCTCACGGACAGAGGAGCACGGAATCAGACATGACTGAGGGACTAAGCACACACACACCAGTAAGTACAAGGTGGCTGCCAGCATTTCACACAAGGAACACAGGTGTGAGTGTTGGAACTGATGGTTCCCAGGACAGTGCATCACAAAAGGCCCTTCTGGCATCTCACCATCTTTCACTAAGAACAGCACACATCCTGACAGTTGTTATGTGGACTTTTCAGCTTTCATTTTAGATGTGGCTTAAAGTAACATGTCATTCAGAGTTTGTTTGCCTGTAGGGTGATTCATTCATTGATCTCCTAAACAAACATATAGTAGGTAGGGGAGAAGACAGGAGGAAAAGGGAGGGAAGGAAGAAATGATAGAGGAAACAATTTTTACCCTAGGGTGTCCATGTTGTGACTACCTCTTAAAAACTAGAAACAAGAACTTTGGTTCCCCATGTGAAAATTCAAACTGATAAAACCATGAACTTGAGGTGAGTTCTGTGGCTTCTCTAAAGTATCTAGAGTTCTGTAGCTTGGTTGGTTGGTTGTTGCTTTCATATAAAAGAAGATGATATTTATAAATGAGAGAGGGATTAGAATATGAATAACAAGATGAAGCTGATGATTCCTCAGTTGAAAATATTGAAATTTGGGGGTCAGAAAAGAATCAAACCATAAATGACTATTTTCTTCATACCTGTAAGAACCCAGCTGTAAATTTATTGCATGTGTATAGAGAGCCAAAATAGCCTCTGTGTGTGTTTCAGACACTTCTCTGTGACTCATTCAACAAACATGTTTATCTTCCAAGTGCAAGGCCCTGTGTCCAGTGCTACAGGAGGAGCAGCAGGGACAGCGGCAGAACAATGAGGGCTATTGGGACTTCTCTGGTGGCCCAGTGGCTAAGGCGCCACACTCCCAGTGCAGGTTCAGTCCCTGGTTGGGGAACTAGATCCCACATGCCTCAAGCAAGAGTTCACATGCCACAGCTAAGACCCGGCCTGGACAAATAAAAATAAATATAAAAAGAACAATGGGGGTTACTGTTTCTATAGGCACATATGCTGTACCTATTTCCTTCAAAAGTTATACTTAAGTCTCACAAAAATCTGCAACGTAGATATTATAATGTGTACTTTCCTTTCGAGTATAACAAGAAAACTGAAGCTTAGGAAAGCTCAGTAATATTCCAAGTCAAACGGCTTACATGTATTCAGTTCAGTGTTTTGATGGTACCACATCCACGCTATTTTGACTAAGCCACCTTTGAGGTGTTCACAACCTGGAAGACATGATCTCTCTCATTTGCTAAACTTCTTTCTTTCTCTCTCTCTCTCTCCCACACACACACACTCATCTAGGCTCCGAGAGAGAATGTGATCTATATACATATCTATAAGAGAGACAAATACTCTCATTGAGCACTCAGATTCTGAGGGCTCCGGTGGCCGCCTGGTCACTTGCCGGCAGTTCACGCTGTAGTCTATGCACTCAGTGGCATGAACGTGCTGACAACTGTCCATGTGCCTATTCCCTGTGCACCTGCTAAGTGCAAGAGATACACACACACCTCAAACCTAGTCCTGTCTTCAAGGAGATTAGTTTCGTATAAGAAATTTATATGTCAAAAAAGTGTTGTAGTATTGGCCAATTTTCCAGTTCTTTTGAAAATGTACCAGGTGGGAAAACAATATGCCACTTGTAACAGAATAAAGAAAGCACAGATATTGATCAAAATGTTATAAACCTGGGCTGAAAGGAAAGTGGGGCTTAAGTAGTACAAAGAGGCTCATTTGAGAACTATAGACCATTTTCTTTTCCTCTTCTCTTTCAAAACATTTCTTTCAGGCTCTTTCTACCTCATAAAATTCATATTTTGCATCCCCTGGGGGAATATATTTTTCAGAGCTTACAGGTGGCAGTTGAATGAAGGGTTATAGAAAATAACTAGTTTGAACTGCACATGGGACCTCCCTGGTTGTCCAGTGGTTAAAAACCCACCTTTCAATGAAAGGGATGTGAGTTTATTGTTGGGGAACTGGGATCTTACATGCTGCAACTAAGCCTGTATACTGCAATTACTGAGCCCATGCACCGTGAGGCCATGCGCCACAACTGCAGAGAAGCCCCCACACTGCAAAGAACGGACACAGCCAAATAAATAAATACATATTTTTTTGGAAAACACACACACACAGAGTTCATGGATCTTTGGAGAGAGTTCACTGCATGGTGACCCAAATCATGCATGGTGGTTATACTACAATCAGGTGGCTCATTATAGCAAACTACTGGCTGCATGTTCTAAATATTATGTAGCTGGGAGAATGTTTGGTACTCTGTTAAATAGTAAGAATAATCACATTTCATTTAAAGCAAAGCCAATTTAAGATATGTCATGATTTCAGGGATGTTAAATGTGAAAAAATGTACATCTTAGAATTAGTAAAATAGGAATATATATTAGTCAAGGCTCTCCAGAGAAACAAAATCCAACAGGATTATGTTTGTATCATTTATTTCTGTCTATCTTTCTATCTATCTATCTATCTAATTTAGGTTTTAAGAAATTGGCTCATACAATTGTAGAGACTTAGAAAGTCCAAAATCTCGAGTAGGCTGGACAACTGCAGACCCAGGGTAGCTACAGAAGTCACAGTTCAAGTTCAAAAGTGTTCTTCTGGCAGAATCCCTTCTCCTTCCAGTGAGGTCAGTCCTTTTCTAGTAAGGCCTTCAACTGACTGAATGAGGCCCACCACCGCCCACATTATGAAGAGCAATCTGCTTTACTCAAAGTCTACTGAATTCACTGTTAATATTATCTAAAAATTACCTTCACAGAAACATCTAGGCTAAATGTTTGGCCAAATATATGGGCCCTGCAGCCTAGCCAATGCCACATAAGAGTCACTGTGACAGAGAGACATTAGGAGGAAGATTCTCTTTGTTGTGGGAAATGTTAGCACTAGAACTCACCTTGTCAGGGCATGAAGACATGAGCAGAGTAGTCCTGGTTCTTCCTCTCAAGGCTTTTTGTGGGTTGGGATTCACCCTCTCTGATCTCTTCTGGGCTTTCTCTTCAAAGGGAATCATCTATAATGCAATCAATTAAATCCACCCTATAGAGCAAACTTCTGGTGAGCTGCAAAGGGAAGAGGCTCTGTCCTTTTCTCTATGTTACTAATATTTACATTTCTGTTTTTCTAACTTGGACAGAAGCCAAACCGCTGGGACTTGGGGGTGAGGGGGATATGGGGGAAAATCAAATGTGTTGTCAATATATGAAATACAATATTTTTTTTTTTTCTAAATTTTAGTTTAGCTCTTCTTTGTTGGAACTTGTGCCAGTGGTATGAAAGAGGAGGAAGAGAGAAAAGTATGGTCTCAACACTGCCCCCATCCACCACAATCAGACCACATTTCACCCCTACCCACCTTTACTCTTCTCACCACTGGTTTCCTGTCCAAACTCCCCAGAACCCACTGCTCTTATATTCTCTAGAATGTTCCCAGGCCTGTCTCCGCCAGCAGTTATCTCCTGTTAAATATTACCACGATCAGTTTCTTCCCTCCTCCTGCTTGCACAATCCTGGAACCAGTGACTCATTCTTGCTTTATTGTAAGTATTTACATTTTGGTTAAAATCATGGACCTTGGAGCCGTGGAATCTCCCCTTCGCCACTTGTGTGACACTCAGCTCTGTTTCCTCACTTGTAAAACTGGGATAATGACAGTATTTACGTCACAGGTGAGTTGGGAAGAGCAAATGAGAGCAGCAGATGGAAAGCTCTCAGGACGGTGCCTAGCAAGGCATGAGCCCTCAGCAATCGTTAATTATTATCATGCCATTTGTCTGACGTGGTTTCTCCATGCGATCATGATGCCTAGTGTTTGCAGGTGAGCTGGGTACACAAAATACAAAGATAAAGCAGGAGGATTCTTGCCTTTGACCCACTCTTGGGATAACTGGAGGGATTCTATGATATGCTTCTGTGGGTTTCCATTTCAGTTAAACCATCTTCAGATGGTTTATCTCAGCTCTGTGGGATTGAAATCAACTCTCCATGTGGTGAGGATTAGAAAAATGAGTGAAGTGATGATCCTGGTACCTTCTTGTTTAGTGTGACTCAAAGATGGGATTTGTCTGCCCCAGGGATTTGGGTTTCTGTTTTGTTTTTAGTGAAGTAGTGTGCCTTCTCCATTCACTCCCTATTGTTTTGTAGCCATCATGCCACACATTCGTACATGCTTACCTGTTTGATCATCCCATTGTCCTTGAGTTGTGATCCCTGCTTTCCGTTATAAGAAGACGGAAAGCAGAGATTGCTGAAATGTTCCTCACTCTTAAAAACATCAAAGACACGATTAGAAACAAATACCATCATTAAAAAAAAAAAAAAAAAAAAGTCCTGTCTAGGAAATGAGGTAAGAAGCGAAGATCTGATTTTCTGATAACTTTGAAGAAACATTCTCAAATTTGCATTCATGGTGCTAATTGAAGGGGCCATGGAAAGTTCAAGGAAATCTAGGGTAAAAGCAATGGGAATCCTTTGAAAGCAGGAGTCAGAGTTTCATCTCATCCTCATTGAGGGGCTCCATCAGAGTGCTGTGGGGAGCCCCCTGGAGTGTCTCCCAGGTGTTCAGGCACAGAATCTACCAGATACACTATACCATAACTTGTGCCATTTCCTACTCCCTGACCCCAGGTCCCCTATGCAAAGTCCCATGACTAGGAAAGCTGCATGAAGCTACCTCCCCAGGGCCTTCGGACTGCCCTTTCAACACCAATCCCATCGTCCCATCCTAATACTGTACTGAGAATTATAATCAGCTGGTTATTGTTTTTGTTCAGTCAGTAAGTCATGTCTGACTCTTTGTGACCCCGTGGACTGCAGCACGCCAGGCTTCCCTGTCCTTCACTGTCTCCTGGAGTTTTCTCAAATTCATGTCCATTGAGTCAGTGAGGCCATCCAACTATCTTATCCTCTGTTGCCTCCTTCTCCTCTCGCTCTCAGTCTTTCCTAGCATCAGGGTCTTTAATTTTGCTAAAATTTTGTTAATGAAGCTTCTGCTTCATTAGGACCAGGGAAGGTCTTCAGACTCTGCATTTCTAACAAACTCCCAGGTGGGAATTCCAGTCTGAGGACTACCCTCTCTGGGCAGCAAGGCCCTCAATCATATTCCCTTTGGGTTTGGTTTATGTACCTTTTCTCCCTCTAGAATGCAAGATACCTGGAAGGCAGAAACCAGGACTCATAGCTATGTATCTCTTCCAGTATCTAGCATGGTATCTTGTGCAAATATAGAATCCCAAGAATACTGGTTACAGTGGGTAAATTAAAATAACAAAAAAGTAAACCCCAAATACAGAAAGAAAAGGGGAAGAGAATATTTATTAGAAAGTAAAATGGAAAACTTGTGAATAGACTATGACATTCCAAATGAATCCATTTTGCTGAGTAAAAGAAATGATTTTACAATGTTTGAATGCACTGTCTTGAGAAAATGATATTGGGTTGGCCAAAAAGTTCATTCCAATTTCTTCCTGGTAGATGGAAAAACCCAAACGAACTTTTGGCCAACCCAATACAACACCCAGGGAAATATTTAGGGAAAAGCAGAGATGATGATTTTCTTATGAGACTGACAAGTGACACCTTTTGAAGGAATTTCATCTTTTAAATTTCAAAGAGGTATATTTCACTGCACACATGAAAATGGCTACATTCGTTTCTAAGGGCTGTGTATGGGTGGGCATCATATAATAACTTCACTATTTAGCATAGTGCTTTGTCTTTAAGTGAGTATGAATAATTCCTCAGCATTGCTGTCCCTCTTAAGCATAAATCTATAAAGTAGGCCTTGATGAATTTTATCTTGGAGCATAAGAAAATAATACAGTAAAAAATACAGTAATATATAGAGCTTATCCTCGTTGATATGTGAAATAAATATCTTGCCAAACAGTAACAAGGTTTCCAGTGAAAAATACTATATTGAAATGGTTGTGAATTTTAAGATTCTGGTTTTTAAGCATAAAAACACACATTCCATCCTGTGGTCTTCTAGTGATAAACACTTCTGAGGTCACCACTTTTATTCAGTGGGCAGAACTATTTCTCAACATGTGCTAGTCTAGATTTGAGTTGTTTACATTTTCTCCTACACTGCTTTCTTCCATTTTCTGTAGCACAGAAAATGAAGTATAATATTCACTTGTTTGCTACAGCAGACATGTCCTTCCAATTGAGCTCTCTCCACGGGCACCACTGACAGAGAAGCAAAGTCAAGGCCTTCCTTTACCGTATGGCTCCCATATGGAGATTGTTCAGTCTAACTCATTTACTCAAAGCATATCTGATGAGTAGTCAACCTCCTTCCTTGACAGTTTATTACTGATCTCTGTAAATTGGAGGCTATAAATCTGACAGCAGCGTTACAACCTCTGAATTGAATGTGTAATTTAATTTGTAAACTCATGTTATCCATTTCGAGAATTGTAGTAAAACCGAGTGTGGGCTGATTTTCTAACATGGATTTGTTTTTCCGTTAGTTTGAGAGTCGACATGGCTTGCCTCTTTGACGTGTGAATTCTTACTGGTTTCTTTAATCTAGTAGCTCTTGTCTCTTTCTCCAATTCTTTTTAGTGAGGAATGGCTCTGAAGTTTCTCATTTCAAATTACATAAAACGTTGATTAATCTCATAGATTTATTTAAGTACTTTTGTTATTAGATATTTTTAAAAGACTCTGAGCAGCAGAAGGGGAGAATTCTGTAATTAATCAGGATTGCCTAGCTCTGTTACTCCAGTGGCAGTGAATTTGTTCCCAGTAGGAGAGTTAATAGAAAAACATTCAATTTCAAAATGGCCTGGATGCATCAAAAGGATTAAGCTGTAATGCTTTTAATCCCTATAACTCAAACAAAGAGAAAATTTTCCTGAGCACTGAACTGCATAATGTATTTGTGGGCCAGAGAATGATCAGAGTGGAGCATCGGCTAAGCAGTCAGCCCTGTAGCCCAGGATCTCACCGGGCACAGCTAGAGTTACAGCCCAGGGGATTTAGACGTTTGCTTTTAAACAGGGTACTGTTACTTTAAAAGCAAACTGTTTTGCTTTTAAACTTTTAAAATGGGTACCATTTTGGAAAGTCTAGTCTCTGGAGCTCCCAAGCTCTCAAAGACTCTACCAATAAACCTTTAGGTTAAATCTCCAAGTCAGGAATAGCAATTACTTGGCATACCTGCTGCACTTCCCTCTCCTCCAAGGCCCATGATGACAGGCTGGCTTTTTCACTTCCTGTCAAGACTACCTCTGAATTGCTTTCTATCTGTATCCCTCTTCCAGGTCTTTTAATTTGCTTGATTAAATTTCTAGTTTCCACACATCTGCTGGACTATGTCAAACAGCATATAAGTAAAACTCAAAAAATATATTTTCTTCAAATAACCTGTGTTTATTTGGAGTCTTCTGGGTAGTGTTATTTTAATGAAGGTTTTTATCTTGAGACAATTGTAGATTCACATGCAGTTGTAAGAAATAATATTAATACGTAGACATCCATGTGGCCACTTCCTAGTTTCTCCCAAAGGCGAGCCTCTTACAGAACTAGGGTACAATACCACAACCAAGAAGTTGACAGTGACACAGTCAAAATACAGAATCTGCCCATCATCACAAGGATCTCTCCTGTCGCCCTTGAGAGTTCCACCCACTTCTCACCTGTCCCCATCCTTCCTTTAAACCTCTGAGAACCACAGACCTGTTCTCTATTTCTATAATTTTGTCATTTCAGGGATGTTATACAAATGGAATCATGCAATATGCAACTTTTTTTTTTCTGACTGACTTTTTCCACAGAGCATAATTCTCTGGAGATTCATCCAAGTTGTTTTGCAGAGCAATAGCTTGTTTTATTGCTTCATGGTATGGATATACTTTTGTTTCTTTAATCATTCATCTGCTGAAGGACTTCTGGGTTGTTTCCTGTTTGGAGCTTTCACAAACAAAGCTGCTATAAAAATTTGTGTATAGGTTTTTGCAAACATGCCTTTTTTCTCTATGAAAAAAAAAATGTACCCAGAGTACAACATGGTAGTTGCAAGGCTTAATTTTTAAAGAAAACTCCAAGCTTTTGCAGAGTGGTTATAAGATTTTACATTCAGAGCAGCCATGAGAGAGATCCACTTTCTCTGAATTCTTGCCAGCATTTGATACTGTCACTATTTTTTATTTTTGTTATTCCCATAGCTGTGAAGTGATATCTTATTGTGGTTTTAATTTGTATTTCCCTAATGGCAGACGACATTAAAAAGCTTTTTCATGCACTTATTTGCCATCTGTATATTCTCCTTGATAAAATATCTCTTCATGCCTTCTGCCCATTTTGTAATGGGATCACTTGGGTTTTTGTGGCTGAATTTTGAGAGCTGTTGTATATCTTAGCTACTGGTCCTGTGTCAGATATGTGGTTCGAAGTAGTTCCTCCCAGTCTGTAGCCTGTCTTTTCACAGAGTCTTGTGTGGAGCAAAAGTTTTTAATTTTGAGAAGTACACATAGAAATTAAAAAAATAGAATGCTTGGTGTCAAATCTAAGAACTCTTTCCCGAGCCCTAAATCCTGAAGAATTTCTCCTGGTCATTTGTGTGTGTGTGTGTTTTCTAAAATTTTTATAGGTTCATGTTTATGTTTAAGGGTGTGATCTCATTGGGGGGGGGGGGGGGGGGGGGGGGGGGGGTTGTTTGATTTTTATAAAAAAAGGTGTAAGACTTAGGACTAAGTCCGCCCTCCTCTGCGTTCTTCCTCCTTCCCCTACCCCGACTATCCATCCCTTTTTCTTTCTTTCTTTCTTTCTACCTGTGCTGTGCTATGTTCAGTTGCTCAGTTGTGTCTGACTCTTTGCGACACCCAAGGACTGTAGCCCACCAGGATCCTCTGTCTATGGAATTTTCCAGACAAGAATACTGGAGTGGGTTGTCATGTCCTTCTTTCTGACCCAGGGGTCAAACTTGTGTCTCTTCTGTCTCCTGCATTGGCAGGCAGGTTTTTACCAATGAGTCATCTGGAAAGCCCTTCTTTCTGCCTATGGATTCCCAATTACTTCAATTGGAAAAACTTACTATTCATCTGCTGATTGATTTTGTGTCTTTGTCAAAAATCAATTTGGTGTATTTGTGAGGGTCTATTTCTGGGTTCTGTTCTAATGATCTGTGTATCTGTCTCTGTACAAATACCACAGGATTGATTACTCTAGTTACGTAATTAAGTCTTGAAAATGGCTAGACTGGTTCCTCCTACTTTTTTCTTCTCTTTCAAAAGCATTCCCATTCCTTTGCCTGTCCACATAGATTTTGAAATTCTTTTGTCTAAATTTACAAAAGAGCGTTGCTAGAATTTTGCTAGGGATGACATTAAACTTGTATATCAGTTTTGGAGAGCATTAACATCTTAATTACATTTAGTTTTCTAATCCATCAACATGGTATGTCACCTCATTTAAAGTTTTGATTTCTTTCATCAGCATTGTGTAGTTTTTTGTATATAAATCCTATTCATGGATTGCTGGATTTATACCTGAGTATTTCATTTTTCGAGCAATTGTAAACCGCACTGTGTTTTCAACTTAGGGGTCCATGTGTTCTTTGTGCATGCCAAGTCACTTCAGTTTTGTCCGACTCTTTGTGACCCTGTAGCCACATGAACTGTAGCCTGCCAGGCTCCTCTGTCCATGGGATTCTCCAAGCAATAGTGGAGCGGGTTGCCATGCCCTCTTCCAGGGGATCTTCTCGACCCAGGGATCAAACTCGTGTCTCCTGCAGCTCCTGCATTGCAGCCAGATTCTTTACTGTGGAGCCACTGGGGAAGCCCATGTGTTCTTTACCAGTAGACAGAAATAAAATTGATTTTTGTATGTTTGCCTCGTATCTTGTGACCTTGTTAGATTCAGTAGTCCTTGTAGTGTTTTGGGTAGATTTTACTTCTTATTCTCGATACATATACATTTTATTTCTTCCTCTTGCCTTATTGCATTGACTAGAACTTCCAGCACTATGTTGAATAAGAGTAGTGAGAGTGGACATTCTTGCCTTGTAGGGGAAAAACATTCAGTCTTCTGCCATTAGTTATAGGTTTTTTGTAGGTGCTTTTATCAATCTGCTTCCCCTGTAGCCCAGCAATAAAGCATCTGCCTACAATGTAGGAGACACAGGAGACTCAAGTCTGATCTCTGAGTTAGGAAGATTCCCGTGGAGGAAGAAATGGCAACCTACTCCAGTGTTCTTGCCTGGAGAATCCCATGGACAGAGGAGCCTGGTGGGCTACAATCCATGGAGTCGAAAAGAGTCAGACACAACTGAACACTCATGCAGGTTCTTATCAAACTGAGGAAGCTCTCTTCTACTTCTGTTTTTATAAGTTTTTTTTTAAAAAAATGAGGTATAGGTGTTATATTTTGCTTTTTTCTGCATCAGTTGATATGATTATATGATCTTTCTTCTTTGACCTCTTAATATGGGAGAGTACAGTGATAGGTTTTTGAATATTAATAAGACTTGCATCTGTGGGATATATCTGAATTACAGGGTGTAATTCATTTTGTATGTTGTTGAATTCTATTTGCTAATATTTAGTTAAGTATTTTTGCATCTATAATCATTAGTGACATTAGTCTGTAGCCCTTTTTTTTTCCTCCCCCGGTACTGTTTTAAGCATCTGCCTGTGATACGGGAGACCTGGGTTCAATCCCTCAGTCAGGAAGATCCCCTGGAGAAGGGAATGGCAACCCACTCTAGTATTCTTACTTGGAGAATCCCATGGACAGAGGAGCCTGGGGGACTACAGTCCATGGGGTCACAAAATGTCAGGCATGACTTCACTTCACTTCACTGTTTTTGTGTGGTTTTTGGTATCAAGGTTACATTAGTTTTATTAATTGAATTGGGAAATATTTCCTTCTCTTTCATTTTCTGCAGGAGATTGTGTAGAATTTCATTTTGATTCACATATTATATATATATATATAAAAATATTCTTGGAAGAATTCTTCAGTGAACATACCTACATCTAGGCATGGGGATTTCCTTTTACGTAGTTTAAAAATTATGAATCCAGTTCCCTCTGTCTTTTAATTGGTGCATTTATATTATATTTAATATAATTATTAATTAATATATTTAATATAATTATTGATATATTAGAACTTAAGTTTGCCATCTAATTGTTTTTTTGGTTTTCTGTATGTTCTCTCAATTTTTCATTTCTCTGTCTTTTTCTTGGATTTTGGTGTATTAATTGAACATTTTTTAGAATTCCATGTTTATTCTAAATAAAATAGGACTTTATTTTACTTAATTAAAAAAAGATTTCATAGAACTTAAAAAAAAACCTTTTCATATAATTCTAGGTGTTCTATTATATATGTATGACATTATACCCTACTAATACTGTCATTTTACCAGTTTGGGTAAAATATAAAACCCTTTCCTCTATAATTGCCTTAAATATTTCCTTTACATTCATTTAGAACTATATCATACAGTGTTAAAACTTATGCATTGGCCATGGAACTAATTTAGAAAATTCAAAAAGAAAAGGTGTATTTTTAAATTCATATTTCTGCTCATTGTACTCTTCCCTCCTTTCTGATGTTCTTTCTAAGGTCTAAGCTTCTTTCTTTTATAATTTCCTTTCTTCTTAGACAAATTTACTTAGCTATAATTTTAGGATGTCTGCTGATATAGCAAACTCTGTTTTAGTTTATCTGAGAATATCTATTTCTTCTTTATTCTTGAAGGTTTTTTTTTTCCTGGACATAGGATTCAAGGTTGACAATTATTTTCATTCAGCACTGCAAAAATATTGTGTCATTTAAAGTTTAATTATGATGTGTTTTAGGGTGGATTCTTTCACTTTATTCTGTTTATGGTTTGTTAAGCTTCTTGAATTTGCTAGTTTATGTCCCTTGTCAAATCTGGGAACTTGTCACCCACTTGGATTACCTTTGCAGCACCACCCTCTTCCTTCTCCCATTCCAGGATTCTAATGACATAAATGTTGGATATTTTAAATAGTTTTATTGGTCCCTGAATCTCTTTTGTGGTTTATTTTTGGGGGGGTTGTTTGGCTTTTTGTTTGTTCATTTTGTCTTTTAAAGGATATTTTCTCTTGGTTGGTCATATTGGGTGATTTCTATTGTTCTGTCTTCTTGTTCATTGCTTCTTTCCTCTGTCCCCTCCACTTTCCTGTTGAGCACATCAACTGAACTTTTCAATTTCAATTATTATATCTTTTCATTTCTAAAATTTACATTTGGTTCTTTTTTGTATCTCTTATTTCTTTGCTGAGACTTTCTGTATCTTTGCTGAGGTTTTCTAATTTTTCATTTCTTTCAAGCATATTAGTAATTGCTAATTGCATTTTTATCACAGTTGCTTTAAAATCTTTGTCAGGTACTTCTAATATCCCTGTTTTCTTGGTGTTGTCATCCACTAATTTTTCAAAATTTAGTTTGAGATCTTTTTGGTTATTGACATGTTGAGTAGTTTTTGTTTGAGCTTCCCAGTTTGCTCAGTGATAAAGAATCTACCTGCAATGTAGAAACTCAGGAAGAATCTACCTGCAATGTAGAAACTCAGGTTCGGTCCCTGGATTGGGGAGATCCCCTGGAGAAGGAAATGGCAACCCAACCCGGTATTGTTGCCTAGGAAATCCCATGGACAGAGGAGCCTGGCAGGCTACAGTCAATGGGGTCACAAGAGTCAAATGTGACTTAGCATCTAAACTACTACCTGGTTGAGCTATTTCACATCCTGAAAGATGATGCTGTGAAAGTGCTGCACTCAATATGCCAGCAAATTTGGAAAACTCAGCAGTGGCCACAGGACTGGAAAGGTCAGCTTTCATTCCAATCCCAAAGAAAGGTAATGCCAAAGAATGCTCAAACTACCACACAGTTGCACTCATCTCACATGCTAGTAAAGTTATGCTCAAAATTCTCCAAGCCAGGCTTCAGCAATATGTGATCCGTGAACTTCCAGATGTTCAAGCTGGTTTTAGAAAAGGCAGAGGAACCAGAGATCAAATTGCCAACATCCACTGGATCATGGAAAAAGCAAGAGAGTTCCAGAAAAACATCTATTTCTGCATTATTGACCATGTCAAAGCCTTTGACTGTGTGGATCACAATAAACTTCTATTATTAAACAATAAATATTTATTTTCCACAATAAACTGTGGAAAATTCTGAAAAGAGTTGGGATTACCACACCACCTGACCTGCCTCTTGAGAAACCTGTATGCAGGTCAGGAAGCAACAGTTAGAACTGGACATGGAACAACAGACTAGTTCCAAAAAGGAAAAGGAGTACATCAAGGCTGTATATTGTCACCCTGCTTATTTAACTTATATACAGAGTACATCATGAGAAATGCTGGGCTGGAAGAAGCACAAGCTGGAATCAAGATTGCCAGGAGAAATATCAATAACCTCAGATATGCAGATGATACCACCCTAAAGTGAGGAGAAACTAAAGAGCCTCTTGATGAAAGTGAAAGAGGAGAGTGAAAAAGTTAGCTTAATGGTCAACATTCAGAAAACTAAGATCATGGCATCTGGTCCCATCACTTCATGGCAAATAGATGGGGAAACACTGGAAACAGTGGCTGACTTTATTTTTCTGAGCTCCAAAATCACTGCAGATGGTGACTGCAGCCATGAAATTAAAAGACGCTTGCTCCTTGGAAGGAAAGTTATGACCAACCTAGACAGCATATTCAAAAGCAGAGACATTACCTTGCCAACAAAGGTCCATTTAGTCAAGGCTATGGTTTTTCCTGTGGTCATGTATGGATGTGAGAGTTGGACTATAAAGAAAGCTGAGCGCTGAAGAATTGATGTTTTTGAACTGTGGTGTTGGAGAAGGCTCTTGAGAGTCCCTTGAACTGCAAGGAGATCCAACCAGTCCATCCTAAAGGAGATCAGTCCTGGGTGTTCATTGAAGGGACTGATATTGAAGCTTAAACTCCAATACTTTGACCACCTAATGTGAAGAACTGACTCATTTGAAAAGACCCTGATGCTGGGAGGGACTGGGGGCAGGAGGAGAAGGGGACGACAGAGGATGAGACGGTTGGATGGCATCACTGACTCAATGGACATGGGTTTGGGTGGACTCCGGGAGTTGGTGACGGACAGGGAGTTCTGGCGTGCTGCAATTCATGGGATCACAAAGAGTTGGACACGACTGAGTGACTGAACTGAGCTACATGCTGAATACTTTTTTTTACTGGAACTTGGGACATTTTTGGAATTATGTTGTGAGACTCTGGATCTTACATAGTCATTTAATTTTAGGTGGTTTGTTGAAGTGTTTCTTTGCTTTTGTGACACTACTCCAGCAGGAAATTTTACTTTGTTGCATTACGTGGAGGTATAAGTCCAGGTTCCCATTCGTCCTTCCTTGAACTTGGGGAGAAGGAGGCTGCTCCTTGTTACTTCTGGATGGAGACAGGAGTTTTGGCTTCCAATGTGGTTTCCAGTGACAACTCCGTGTGTTGTTAACCCCTGGTGGCTTTGATACACTTGGAAAGATCTGAGTCTCCATGAAGTCTCCTCTGATACTTCCCCATTGGAATGGGAGTCCATCACTCTTCAGGTGAAAGTGGCAGTTCACCCTTCCCACATGGTCTCCATGGACACATTACTGCCAGATGAGGATGAAAACTCCAATTCCATATTGAGCCTTCTCTGACAATATACTGGTGAGGGTGTTGAGGTGCCTTGTTACAGCTTCTCGAGATCAGAAGCCTAGGCTCCACTTAACTTTTATTGGCATGCGTAGGTGCTATTGCGGAGAAGGCAATGGCACCCCACTCCAGTACTCCTGCCTGGAAAATCCTATGGATGGAGCAGCCTGGTAGACTGCAGTCCATGGAGTTGCTAAGAGTCAGACACGACTGAGTGATTTCACTTTCACGCATTGGAGAAGAAAATGGCAACCCACTCCAGTGTTCTTGCCTAGAGAATCCCAGGAATGGGGGAGCCTGGTGGGCTGCTGTCTATGGGGTTGCACAGAGTCGGACACAACTGAAGTGACTTAGCAGCAGCAGCAGGTGGTACTGCAGGTTTTTTTCTGATGTTTGGCTGGAAAAGAGCAGATGTGTAAATACTTTCTTTATAGCTTCTTTCCTTCCTTCTTTCCTTCCTTCTCTTTTATGATCCTTTGACTAGAGAGAGAGAGGAGGACTCGGGGAAATTTTATCTGAACCCACCTGCACTTTGTGATGCATTTCGAGTTTTCCAGCTTTCAGTCTGGGATATAGGAAGCAAAAAGAAAATCCAGAGAACTCAGTGCTGTGTTAATCCTTGTGTCCTAATTTCCACTATCAATCTGCCATCTTCTCTTCACCTTTCAGAGATTTCTTATGGTTGTTTTGAATGTAATATCCATGGTTTTTAGTTGTTCTCAGTGGGAGGAATGGGAGAAAGACATGTAAATTCCATCTTCCCAGAAGTGGACATACAGGTCTATCTTTTCATTCACTAGAAAAGTTTAGAAAATATCCTGGGGTGTTTTCAAGCAAAGTAATTATTAGGCGTAGAATCTGAGAATGTTTAAAATGCCCAGAGGCCGCAGACAACATTTGAAAATAATCTAGTTTTCACAATTGCATCAAGAAAGTTACTGCTATATTAGAAAACAGGAACATCCAGCTTTTCCCTGGAAACAAAAGTTGTATCATCACTCCTTGCATGCTGGTCATCTGCACACTTGTTCATTGGTTCTGAGACACATCCTAGATACTGACTAGATTTTTTTGTCCTGGTGTTTGCAGAGACCCACTGTGTATTGAGACACTCCAATGCTTTCTCTGGCTCATAGCACTGAGAGTTATAATAAAACTATTTATACAAAGTTGTTTATGACTTCTAATATTACTCTTCTGTAATATTTGCATTTTGAAAGAGAGGTACCACAATAAGAGCGATCTTCAGCAAAAGAGTAGATCTTACTCAATAATATGCTTTCTAACAGCAGTATGTCAAATTTTCTGAGAAGGCAGAGAAAACATTTACTAGAATTCTTCAAATTGAAAGCAATTGGTAACCACTTTATGACTTTATGTTAAGACTAGCCCTGTATAGTGATGTGTATATTTCCTACAGAGGTGAATATTGGTGAATATCTTTACTTTCTATATATATTCATGAGGACTTTTCTACAGGAAAAGTGTATATGTAAGGGTGTAAGGATGCTATACTCTGCTTGATCAAAAAAATCTGGTTTACAGCATAAGAAGAGATTAGTCTTATAGGGGATCATATTGGCCAGGCTCTCCCAGTTCTAAAGAGTTGCTTCTCTCCATGGAAGCTCAGCACAGCCATTAAGAGTGTGGTTCTAGGTTCGGGAGACCTGGTCACTGCCTTTTATTGGAGGAATTGTCTCAATGACTTTCTGAACCCCAGTTTTCTCTTCTGTAAAGTAGAGACAATAATATTATCTATCTCATATAAGATAATTCATGTAAAGTGCATCACAAATGTAGGTGCAGACACATGGCACAGATTCAGTATATGTTAGGCGCATGTGTACTCGTGTGTGCTCAATTACTTTAGTTGTGTCTGACCCTTTGTGTCCATGGGATTCTCCAGGCAAGAACACTGGTGTGGGTTGCCATGCCCTCCTCCAGGGAATCTTACTGACCCAGGGATCGAACTCATGTCTCCTGTATTGCAGATTCTTTACTCACTGAACCACGTGGGAAGTGTTATGTATTAGGAATTAAAATCTTCAAATTAATAAGGTAGCCTCTCTTTAAGAGGCACACATGTAGTTCTGGGGATCTGCATCAATGTTGTATTTTCTTCTTGAAAAATTCTCCGTAGAAATGAGAGGCTAGGAATCTTAGGCGATGTCAAAGAAGCTCGTGATCCCATGAGGGCCAAGTCTGCCTGCCTGTGTACCATCAGTGTTAGTTGCTCAGGCGTGCCCGACTCTTTGCGACCCCATGGATTGCAGCCCACCAGGCTTCTCTGTCCATGAGATTTTCCAGGCAAGGATACTGGAGTGGGTTGCCATTTCCTTCTGCAGGGGATCTTCCCAACCCAGGGATCAAACCCGGGTTTCCTGGCCTGCAGGCAGATCCTTTACCAAATGAGCTACAAGGGAAGCCCTCTGTACCATTACATCTTAACTTCTCTGTAGATTGGACTGGAATATACACACCCTGTATATCTTTGAAAACTCTGAAACTTCCACAGATAAAATGTCTTGCATCTCTCTGCTAATCACATTGTCATTGCTTCAAGGATTTATACTAAGCATGGATCAAAACACATTGTGGGTTGACTTCCCTGATGTTCCAGTGGTTAGGAATCCACCTTGCAATGCAGTGGATACAAGTTTGACCCCTGGTCAGGGAACTAAGATCTCACAGGCCAAGGAGCAACTAAGCCCACACGCTACAATACTGAGCTCTCATGTCACAACTAGAGAGTCTGTGCATTGCAACAAAAGATCCTGCATGCCACAAAGAAGATCTTGCATGCCTCAGATAAGACCTGATACAGTCAAAGTAAGCAAATAAATAAACAAAATAAAGAGATTACTACTACTATCTTAACACACACACACACACACACAACCAAACAACCAAACCCACAACACATGGAGGGTGGGCAGTGGAAAAGATGTCTGGATGGCAAGAATTTTCCTTGAATTGATTATTTCACAAACAGGAGCCAATTTGCTAAAATGCTAGTGGTGTTTGTAAGTAAAGCAAGTTTATTGTTTTAGCTACACCTTATGATTACAGGAAAAGGTAGGCGTACCTTTTAATGTCTCCATTGCCAAATCTTTGATAGCAGATAAACTTTGACACGTCTCAGCAACCCAAGTTAATCCAGGCTTCAACGGCAATAACATGGCTGTTCAATTCAAATCTAGAACTGTGATAAAATCAAAAAGAATTGAGCATGTGCAGGGCTCTGTAAGGCCTAAGAGTGAAAGCTGACTTACTGCATTGCCTCTGGACCTCGGGTTAATAGTGAAGAGTGCAGTGAGACCCATCTGTGAGAAGCCCTCCAACCACACTTGGAGGGTGGAGTCTCCTGAGTCTCTCAGGATTCATTAGGTGCCCAGAAACTTTCTGGTGTGCATTTTGTGACCTCAGATAGCTGAGCCCAGCATAGCATATACTATTTCAAAGACACTAAAGAGCTGTTAAGTTGAATTTTTATGTAATTGAGTTAAACAAAAGAGAAACCAAGGTTTAAAAGCTCAGTTCCTCTGGAAGAAAGGGAAACAAAGGGAATCAGCACTTTGAGGGAACTTAGCATTTACAAAGAAGGAGGAGCAATATTTTGTTGGCAGGATAACATTTCGGCAAAGAACAGCACTGCTGCTGCTGCTGCTAAGTCACTTCAGTTGTGTCCGACTCTATGTGACCCCATAGATGGCAGCCCACCAGGCTCCCCCGTCCCTGGGATTCTCCAGGCAAGAACACTGGAGTGGGCTGCCATTTCCTTCTCCAATGCAGGAAAGTGAAAAGTGAAAGTGAAGTTGCTCATGTTAGACCTCTCGGCCTCTTTCAGGGAACCGTCGCCCTAATAATCTCCAGGACTCGGACTCGATGCAAACTGCAAGAGGATTTATTAGGCCAGCGCGCCGGGGTTCGATCACCACCAGGGGAGAACGAACCCCGAACATTTGTTACAGAGCAGTTTTAAGCACAAAAACCACAAACGGGTACAGCTAGGGTGGAGCGACCTGATTGGTGTACAGGTCTTGACATTTTCAGGGATAGGTTTATTTGTTATCAGGTCGACATGGCTGGATGAGCTGCATTTTTACTGTTAAAGCGTTCTCTGGAAAATAATTTTCTGGAATGGTTTTTGAGATAAACATCCCCTGGAGGCTGCATGCCTTAGATATGAGCCCCCTTACACATTCTTGAGATAAAGGTTTGTCTTAAGATTAACAGGAGGGCCTGTTTCCCTAAGGCTCTAGTGAAACTTTAACCTTTATTCTTATCCACCTTTCCTCTCATTCAGTCGTGTCCGACCCTCAGCGACCCCATGTACTGCAGCCTTCCAGGCTACTCCGTCCATGGGATTTTCCAGGCAAGAGTACTGGAGTGGGGTGCCATTGCCTTCTCTGAAAGAACAAAGACAGACAAGGAATTTGTACTTGTCACTACTCCAAACCTGAACCACTTAGTGAGAGAATTACATGGCTCCAGCAAGGTGATTCTTTTAGCCTTTGAGTATTAGACACTCAGTTGTGTCTGACTCTTTACGACCCCTTGGACGATAGCCTGCCAGGCTCCTCTGTCCATGGAATTCTCCAGGAAAGAATACTGGAGTAGGTTGCCATTCCCTTCTCCAGGGAATCAGCCCGATGCAGGGATCTAAGCCAGGTCTCCTGCATTGCAGGGAGACACTTTACTGTCCAAATCACATCTTTACCCTTTGAGGGGAGAAGCAAGATACAGGAGGCAGAGCTGCGGAAGGAGGAAATGAGCTCTCACTGAGCACCTACTGTATGGCCAACACCATGTATGCAATTCTCATTGCATTTCTTCAGCACCTCTCAAGTTAAGATTTGAAGTTCTATGATATCCCATAGTACCCACAGCCCTAGAAAGCATCAGCGTCAACTAGAAGAGTATGCTGTTTTCCCAAAGAATATGCATTTTAATAGTGATCAAAGAGGTGGAGTATAGGCGTAAGGCCACAAACTCTTATTGAGCAATGTCTCACCTATCTGTCTGTCTGTCTGTCTATCTATCCGTCTGTCATCTATCTTTTCTTTTATCCACCCATCTATCTGCCATCTATTTATCTAGAGAGAAGCAGAGATAGAAGAGAGAGAGAAGTCAAGGTGTTAGTGCCCTCAGTCAGTGGGGTTAAATGTCATTCCCTCACACTGGTGATCTTGCCATCTTACTACCTGATGGAAAATGGTATGTGATGAAAACCAATTGTGATATATTGTACTTATTGGAAGTAGATGCTGATTATATGTACTTTATGTTCCTTTGTCATCCTGCCCGCCTTTTTTCCTTTTCCTCGTCACATGCCCACAGTTACTTTTACAAAGTTGATGTGAGTACAGTCTAGCCTCCTAAGGCTATCTGAATGTCAAAAATATTGGGGGCTTGTTTGCACTTTAGTCATTGTGCAGATGCTCTTATTGGGATGGAGGCCAGGTACGTTGGTGAGTGTAAACTGTTATGAGCATCTAGCAGAAATTACATTTACGGCAGTGCCTATCATTTTCAACTTTTTAGGCCATCAGCCCTAAAATGACTGAGTTGGTTATCTATATGTTGATAAACCTGGGGCTCAGAGGGAGCCCTCAGTTAAGGTTCCAGGCCTACCACTTCACAACATTCAGAAATACTCTCCTAGGATTTCCTGGTGGTCCAGAGGTTAAGACTTTACCTTTCGAGGCAGGGGGTTTGGGTTTGATCCCTGTTTGGGGAACTGAGATTCTGAAAGAGATGGGAATACCAGACCACCTGACCTGCCTCTTGAGAAACCTATATGCAGGTCAGGAAGCAACAGTTAGAACTGGACATGGAAAGACAGACTGGTTCCAAATAGGAAAATGAGTACTTCAAGGCTGTATATTGTCACCCTGCTTATTTAACTTCTATGCAGAGTACATCATGAGAAACGCTGGGCTGGAAGAAACACAAGTTGGAATCAAGACTGCCAGGAGAAATATCAATAACCTCAGATATGCAGATGACACCACTCTTATGGAAGAAAGTGAAGAGGAACTAAAAAGCCTCTTGATAAAAGTAAAAGAGGAGAGTGAAAAAGTTGGCTTAAAGCTCAACATTCAGAAAACTAAGATCATGGCATCTGGTCCCATCACTTCATGGGAAATAGATGGACAAACAGTGGAAACTGTCAGACTTTATTTTTTTTGTCTCCAAAATCACTGCAGATGATGACTGCAGCCACGAAATTAAAAGATGCTTACTCTTTGGAAGGAAAGTTATGACCAACCTAGATAGCATATGACCAACCTAGATAGCATATAAGCAGAGACATTACCTTGCCAACAAAGGTCCGTCTAGTCAAGGCTATGGTCTTTCCAGAGGTCATATATGGATGTGAGAGTTGGATTGTGAAGAAAGCTAAGAGCTGAAGAATTGATGCTTTTGAACTGTGGTGTTGGAGAAGACTCTTGAGAGTCCCTTGGACTGCAAAGAGATCCAACCAGTGCATTCTGAAGGAGATCAGCCCTGGGTGTTCTTTGGAAGGAAAGATGCTGAAGCTGAAACTCCAGTACTTTGGCCACCTCATGGGAAGAGTTGACTCACTGGAAAAGACTCTGATTGGGGGCAGGAGGAGAGGGGGACGACAGAGGATGAGATTGCTGGATTGCATTACGGACTTGATGGATGTGAGTTTGAGTGAACTCCGGGAGTTGGTGATGGACAGGGAAGCCTGGCATGCTGCAATTCATGGGGTCACAAAGAGTCGGACACGACTGAGCAACTGAACTGAACTGACTGACTGACAGGGGGCTGAGATCCCACACGCCTCACAGCCAAAAACCAAAATATGAAGCAGAAGCCATATTGTCACAAATTCAAGAAAGACTTAAAAAAAAAAAAAAAGAAATAAAGAAGTGCCCTCCTGGACCTGGGGGCCCTCTCTCCACAGACACTGGCCCTGTGGTAGCTACATGGCAGAGAGAGGTTCTGAGTCCTGTGGTATCTTTTCTTATACCTTTTCTCCTAGAATTACTGAAGTCAAGCCCTGCCATTATCTACAGGTTTTCCTTCTGTCAGCTTCCGTTCCATAACCCTTTTTGTATAGTAGCAGGATCCTGCAGAAGATGAGAGCGCCTTGTTTTCCAGACTATGTTTTATTCTTCTTGGTCTCCTCAGCACCTAGCGTAGGCCTGGCTCACACTAGATGCTTAACAAAATGAGTATCTGAATGAATGAGAAAAAGGATGACATAAACTTTTTATAAATTATAAGATAATCTTTTATCTTAGATACAGCCCTTAGCTCCATAAGGGAACCCTTTCATTTGAGAATTATTATAATGTTCCTAACTTGGATGCTTTTGAAGTGTGGTGTTGGAGAAGACTCTTGAGAGTCCCTTGGACTGCAAGGAGATCTAACCAGTCCATCCTGAAGGAGATCAGTCCTGGGTGTTCATTGCAAGGACTGATGCTGAAGCTGAAACTCCAGTACTTTGGCTACCTCATGTGAAGAGTTGACTCACTGGAAAAGACTCTGATGCTGGAAGGGATTGGGGGCAGGAAGAGAAGGGGACGACAGAGGATGAGATGGCTGGATGGCATCACCGACTCAAGGCACATGAGTTTGGTTGAACTCCGGGAGTTGGTGATGGACAGAGAGGCCTGGCGTGCTGTAATTCATGGGGTCGCAAAGAGTCAGACATGACTAAGACTGAACTGAACTGAACTGAGCTGAACTAAACTTGGAGGCATACTTGGCTCTACAGTTTAGACCATTTCCTGCCGTGTTTTACTCTTTTGAACCAATAGAGAAATGGAAGCTTTTTCATATGCTTATGAAGTCACCTAACTCATTCACCTTTTTGTAGGTATAACCATTAACCTTTCCTAATAATCCCCAGTCTTCCTCTTCTCCAAGTTTTCTGATTTATCACCTTCTCTACTTAAAATGTATGGGCTTCTCTGGTTGCTCACATGGTAAAGAAACTGCCTGAAATGTAGAAGACC
This sequence comes from Nanger dama, assembly GCA_917880005.1. Taxonomy (NCBI): domain Eukaryota; kingdom Metazoa; phylum Chordata; class Mammalia; order Artiodactyla; family Bovidae; genus Nanger; species Nanger dama. Next base: position 3,575,395 of record CAKJTW010000105.1, on the reverse strand, counting down.
TGGGTTCGATCCTTGGATTGGGAAGATGCCCTGGAGAAGGAAATGGCAACCCACTCGAGTATTCTTGCCTAGAGAATCCCATGGACAGAGGAGACTGGCAGGCATGGGGTCTCAAAGAGTCGAACATGACTGAGCAACTAATACTTTCTACTTAAAATGTGCCTTTTTAACCCTGAATACGTTCCTTTGATGTGGCCTGACCAATAATTTTAGTATTTTTATTTTCTGCATCTGTCTGCCATTGTGCTACCTACTGAGCTTAAGGTACCAAAAAAATACAGCTGGAGGTTATCTCAGCCGCATGTACTTTCTTCCTTGTGTGATCATGCTTCCTTGTGTGATCATGCTTCCTTGTGTGATCATGCTTCTGTCCTGAACGCCTTCTTAATTGTCCTACTATGATAAGCTAGTTAAGAGGGAACTTGAGCATGTCCTTTCCTTCTCACTCTCAAAAACAGGTCCAAGGGGTTTCACACAGAGACAGCCAGCATTCTCTCCTGGGTCTCAACCCTCTTCTCTACCTAAAGTCAACAACGCTTTCTAATAAAAAGGAATCCCCCAACTCCAAATGTGCATTTCTACACAAGAACATTCCCTGGTGGCTCAGATGGTAAAGAATCCACCTGCCGTAGGAGACCTGGGTTCGATCTCGGGGCCGGGAAGATCCCCTGGAAAAGGAAATAGCAACCCATTCCAGTATTCTTGCCTGGAGAATTCCACGGACAGAAGAGCCTGGTGGACTATAATCCATGGGGTCACAAAGCGTCAGACTTAACTAAGCGAATAACACTTTCACTTTTCACACATCACCACCCCTGGGAGAAATGAAACTAAGAGATGACAAAAGTATTGATCATCTCTTTATTCCTTTTGACAAGATAGCCATCATCTTTCCTTAATCCCACCATATTTTATTGTCTCTTATGCCCCAGAACTGGGGCAGAGAAAAGAAAATGAGGGCTTGCTTTAATTGTTCCAATATTTTTAGTATTTCTTCCTTATTTCTCCTTCCATTGAGCCATATGATGCTTTCTACCCCTAGAGTGGGATATACATAGTAGAATGGGGATCATCTCTGGCATTTATTTGGTGATTTAATGCCTATTAACATAATCTAAGACTGCACTGGTTTCTTCTGAAACTCTGCACCTGAGACAGTGCAGGTTCTTATTGAATTTCTGCTCACGAAATATCCCCTATGCTATGCTTGTGCAATTACCATTTGAAGCACACATTAAGGATTCAAATTTATCCTTTTACTTAATACAGCTTGCTAATAATTAAAGTCCTGGATTTGACTCTGTCAACAGTTTGGATTTAATTGGTAAACAAAGTTTAAATTTTTATTTGACACAAGTTGTTGAGAGCATTTATGGAAAAAAAAAAATCCCTCCAGCCCATTTTATTCTATTTGTTTATTTCTTTGTTAGTAATGGCTAATGTTATTGCTTTGGATCAGATTGTAAACAGTATAACTACTTTATTGAAGTTATGTTTTCTTTGTGAGTACAATGCAGTTTTTATAAGTTTTAAGCCAGTGTTTTTTTCTTTTTAAGAGGTACGGATCTTCCTCAACTTAGATGGGGTTGTTTAGTCACTAAGTCATGTCTGACTTTTTACGACCTCCTGGACTATAGCCTGCCAGGCTCCTCTGTCCTTGGAATTTCCCAGGCAAGAATACTGGAATAGATTGCCATTTCCTTCTCCAGGGGATCTTCCCTACCCAGGGATAGAACCTGCATCTCCTGCATTGTAGGGAGTTCTTTACTGCTGAGCCACCAGGGAAGCCCCTTAGATGAGGTTATGTCCTGATAAATCCATTGAAAGTTGAAAATATATTCAATACATTTACCTTATGGAACATCAGTGCTTAGCCTAGCCTACCTTAAATATGCTCAGAACACTTACATTAGGCTACAATTGGGCAGAATCATCTGACACAAAGCATATTTTATAATAAAGTGTTTATTATCTCTTGTAATTTATTGAACACTGTACTAACATGAAAAACAGAATACATAATAGGTACAGAATGGCTGTGAGTGCATTAGTTACTTACCCTGGTGAAACCTTAGTTGACTGGGAGCTGTGGCTCTCCACCAGCATCAGGAGAAAGGATCATATTGCATATTGAAAACCTGGGAAAAAAATAAAAATTCAACTATAGTTTCTACTGAAAGCATATAGCTTTTAAACCATTGTAGTTAAAAAATCATTAAGTTAAACCACCATAAGTTGGGGACCATGTGAGCTTTATTTTGGCCACAGAGTTTGATATATCAGTTCAGTTCAGATGGTCAGTTGTGTCCGACTCTTTGCGATCCCATGAAGTACAGCACGCCAGGCCTCCCTGTCCATTACCAACTCCCAAAGTCTACCCAAACCCATATCCATCGAGTCGGTGCTGCCACCCAACCATCTCATCCTCTGTCGTCCCCTTCTCCTGCTGCCCTCAATCTTTACCAGTATCACGGTCTTTTCAAATGAGTCATCTCTTTGCATCAGGTGGCCAAAGTATTGGAGTTTCAGCTTCAACATCATTCCTTCCAAAGAACACCCAGGACTAATCTCCTTTAGGATGGGCTGGTTGTATCTCCTTGCAGTCCAAGGGATCTCAAGAGTTGGAGTTCTCCAAAACCACAGTTCAAAAGCATCAATTCTTTGGTGCTCAGCTTTCCTTATAGTCCAACTCTCATATCCATACATGACTACTGGAAAAACCATAGCCTTGACTACATGGACCTTTGTTGGCAAAGTAATGTCTCTGCTTTTTAATATGCTGTCTAAGCTGGTTATAACTTTCCTTCCAAGGAGTAAGGGTCTTTTAATTTCATGGCTGCAGTCATCATCTGCAGTGATTTTGGAGCCCCCAAAAATAAAGTCTCACACTGTTTCCACTGCTTCCCCATCTATTTCCCATGAAGTGATGGGACCAGATGCCATGATTTTCATTTTCTGAATGTTGAGCTTTAAGCCAACTTTTTCACTCTCCTCTTTCACTTTCATCAAGAGGCTTTTTAGTTCCTCTTCACTTTCTGCCATAAGGGTGGTGTCATCTGCATATCTGAGGTTATTGATATTTCTCTCGCCAGTCTTGATTCCAGCTTGTGTTTCTTCCAATCCAGCATTTCTCATGATGTACTCTGCATAGAAGTTAAATAAGCAGGGTGACAATATACAGCCTTGACATACTCCTTTTCCTATTTGGAACCAGTCTCTTTTTCCATGTCCAGTTCTAACTGTTACTTTCTGACCTGGATACAGGCTTCTCAAGAGGTCAGGTGGTCTGGTATTCCCATCTCTCTCAGAATTTTCCACAATTTATTGTGATCCACACAGTCAAAGGCTTTAGCATTGTCAATAAAGCAGAAATAGATGTTTTTCTGGAATTCTCTTGCTTTTTCCATGATCCAAGGGATGTTGGCAATTTGATCTCTGGTTCCTCTGCCTTTTCTAAAACCAGCTTGAACATCTGGAAGTTCACGGTTCACGTATTGCTGAAGCCTGGCTTGGAGAATTTTAAGTATTACTTTACTAGTTTGATATGTATCTACTTTCTAACCCTTTTGAGTAAGTTCATCTAGATCATTTTTATCTCTGGTGTTTTATTTTTATTGTTCACTTAGTTAAACTGTTAAAAACTGAGTAGTAAGTTCTGTTATTACAGTAAAATCATATTTCTATTGATTGGAATTTCTAATAGTTTTTGATTTATATATTTGATTCTTAACTATTAAACTCATAGAGTTTTGTGACTAGCATATATTTCATAAAAATTGTTCCTTTATTGGTAAAATGTGCTACTTTGCCCTTTTACCATTTTGTTTTGTTTTTGCCTTGAATTCTATCTTTTCTTACAGCAGTATTGTAAGCAATGCTTGTTATTTGCCTTTAAATGATGCATTTTACCTTAAATAGATAGCACTTTTGATGACTATCTCCTATAAATTTGAATTTAGATTTTTACTCACTTTGATATTATTTTTTAATAAGAAGTTTGAACAATTAACATTTTTTGTCATAACCAAAGTATATTTGTTTTATTTCTGCCACACTTTTAGGTTATCTGTTTTATATGGGTCTTAATTTTCTCTTTTCTTTTGAAAAGATTTGTAGATTTGACTCATAAAAAATGTCCCACTACAGATGTCAATAGGGAAAGGAGTAGATCAAGGCTGTATATTGTCACCCTGCTTATTTAACTTCCATGCAGAGTACATTATGAGAAACGCTGGGCTGAAAGAAGCACAAGCTGGAATCAAGATTGCCGGCAGAAATATCAATAACCTCGGATATGCAGATGACACCACCCTTATGGCAGAAAGGGAAGAGGAACTAAAAAGCCTCTTGATGAAAGTGAAAGAGGAGAGTGAAAAAGTTGGCTTAAAGCTCAACATTCAGAAAACTAAGATCATGGCACCTGGTCCCATCACTTCATGGGAAATAGATGGGGAAGCAGTGGAAACAGTGGCTGACTTTATTTTTTGGGGCTCCAAAATCACTGCAGATGATGACTGCAGCCACTAAATTAAAAGATGCTTACTCCTTGGAAGACAAGTTATGACCAACCTAGATAGCATTTTGAAAAGCAGAGACATTACTTTGCCAACAAAGGTCCATGTAGTCAAGGCTATGGTTTTTCCAGTAGTCATGTATGGATATGAGAGTTGGACTGTGAAGAAAGCTGAGCACTGAAGAATTGATGCTTTTGAACTGTGGTGTTGAAGAAGACTCTTGAGAGTCCCATGGGCTGTAAAGAGATCCAACCAGTTCATTCTGAAGGAGATCAGCCCTGGGATTTCTTTGGAGGGAGTGATGCTGAAGCTGAAACTCCAGTACTTTGGCCACCTCATGCGAAGAGTTGACTCATTGGAAAAGACACTGATGCTGGGAGGGACTGGGGGCAGGAGGAGAAGGGGATGACAGAAGATGAGATGGCTGGATGGCATCACTGACTTGATGGACATTAGTCTAAGTAAACTCCGGGAGTTGGTGATGGACAGGGAAGCCTGGCGTGCTGCGATTCATGGGGTCACAAAGAGTTGGACATGACTGAGCGACTGAACTGAACTGAACTGAACAGATGTCAAAAATCAAAACATGTTAAGTCAAAATAAAACACACGCATTCAACTAAGAAAAATATTTACAATAGATCATACCACTCAAAGATTTATACCTTCATCTTTTAGGAGCTTTACACATCATTTGAAAGTATAATGAAGATCAACTGAATTATGAGGCAAATTTATGAACAGACAATTCTTTAAAAAGGAAAATCAAATGATCAATAAGTATATGAAAAGTGCTCAAACTTCCAACCCTGCAAGGCAATATAAATTAGGGTAATAATTTGATAGCATTTTATATCCTAATAAACAGTTTGTATATTTGAATAAAATGGGTAGTTTAATAAGAAAAATTGAATCATTAAGGGAGAATACTGAAATACATATCAAAAGCCACAAAAATGTGCATTCTGTTTATCTTAGAAAATTTACAAATGTGTCACAGAAGATGAAGTTATTTTAAAAATAATAAGAAATATGTACAAGGGCTATCTACAATTATATTCATCACTAATATTTAAAATGATAAAACATTAAAAAACAAGACTAAAATGCCAGTTAAGAACTGATTAAATAAAATACAATAAATTTATAAGATGCAATATGAGGCAGCTACTAGCAAGCATATTTTAGAATGTTTAATAATCATAAAATATTTCATGTGAACAGTCAGTTATACAAACGTGTGTAATGCATGACTAGTTTGTGGTTTTACACATATATGCACACTTGAATTTGGAGACTGAAAAAAATAAAGAGAATGGAAGGATATAAAATTAATGGTAATATTGGGATTCGGGATGATTTTCATTTTTTCCTTATAATGTTTATGATTCTCAAAATCTCAAGAATGAACATGTATTATTTGCAGTCATTAAAAAATACATTTCTAAAAATGGAGCAAAGGACTAGATATTTACTGTAAGACTGATACATAATAATCTTCAGTAAGGCGTTCGAATAGTCGTGAGTCCCCTAGCTGTACAAACACTCTTGTCTTCATGCCCATAGGACAATTTTACAGACTATTTAAAATTCCTCACAGGATCCAACTACATTTTGACCACCAGAAAATAGTTGAGGGTATTTTAGTACGAATTCCTCTTAGTAAGTCTTGGGCTGGTTGTCAGTATTCACAACTTCATTTTAAATAATAACAATCTCTTTTTAATATATAGGAGTCTCTACTATAATGAAATCTATCATTCATTGACCTCTACTATATATTTTATGTACATCATTTCATAGAAATCTCACAAACATCTTAAAAACTAAGTGTTATCATCACAATTATTGCTGAGGAAACTGAGGTTCAGCATAATTGGGAAGTGATCCAATATTTCAGAGTTGGTGTTTTAGAGATAAGAGTTGGGTCTTTCTTCCATCCTTCAGGCTTTCATTTTTCTAGTATCCATTTAATCAGCCAATGATTGTTTTGAATTTTTGTTTATATTGTGACTTTTAGATAGAATTGAAATATCTTGAGGGTTTATGAAATGAACTTTTCTGTTTCTCCTCCACCCCAAGATTTCTCCTCCTCGTCATATGACTAGTGGTCTAACAGTTCTAGTCCTCATCCTATGTGTGTGCTCAGTCACTTCAGTTGTGTCCAATTTTTTTCAACCCTTTAGACTCCCAGAGGAGCCCAGCAGGCTCCTCTGTCTGTGGGATTCTCCAGGCAAGAATGCTGGAGTGGGTGGCCATGCCTTCCTCCAGGGGATCTTCCCAACCCAGGGATCAAACCCACGTCTCTTGCATCTCCTGAGCTGGCAGGCGGATTTTTACTCACTGAACCACCTGGGAAGCCCTCTCTCACCCTATACTTCCTTGCATTAGATTAAGTCTTCAGTCCTCTGGCTGTTGCTTGGATAATAACTTTGAGGAGCAGGGGATTCAGGCATAGTGACAAAAATTAAAAATTAGAGGGAGCTACCGCCAGGCACATCTGAATCCTATCTCTACCAGTTATTCCATATCTGACCTTGGCAAAATTGATAACTTCTCTAGCCCTGATTGTTTTTCCTTTTTTGGATACAATTGTAATGGTACTGGCCTCAAAGAATGTTGTGAAGATTCAATGAGACAGCATATATGACAAGTGTGCAGCATGAGCATTCACTCCACTCTCTGCCTGCTGTTCTTGTTAACCAGACCACCCTTGGCACTAGTGTACTGGTCTGGACCCTAGACACTGTGACTGTTCCATATCCAATCTTATGGAAACACAGCCCTTTCCAATAGCCTGTGCCAATGTGCTCAAGTTTAAAGTGTGTGCGTGCTAAGTTGCTTCAGTTGTGTCTGACTCTTTGTGACTCTACAGACTGTAGTCAGCCAGGCTCCTGCCATGATTCTCCACGGGATTCTCTAGGCAAGAACACTGGAGTGGGTTGCCATGCCCTCCTTCAGGGGATTTCCTGACTCAGGGATCAAACCCCCATCTTTTATGTCTTCTGCATTGTCAGGCAGGCTCACTACCACTAGTACCACCTGGGAGCCCTTTCAAATAACCCGTGCCAAAGTCCTCAAGTTTAAAGTAGCCAATGGATATACTACACTGACTGAGTATTGAGTCTTCAAATATACACATACATACACACACACACAAATTGTACACAATGCTGATAGCTTCTGAGAGGGTCAAGTTAAAAGCACATATTACTGCTTGTCACTAAGAAGCAAAAACTGCAGGACGCAAATACCAGACTAGAATATTTTGATTAGTGTTGGGAGGGAAGCCCAGCTCCTAATTCATATATATATATTTTCCTCCAAATATTCCCTGAGCCCCTAAGTACCCTAGAGAAACAGGGAAGAAGATGCTCTGTGTCCTTCAGGAGTTGACCACTGGGTGGGGAGTCAGGTGAGGCAGACACTCAGGTGGTTGTAACACAAGGCCCTCTGTGGTCTGCAGAGGGCAAGGCTGGAGGAGCCAAGCATCTGCAAGGCATCAGGGAGTCTCCAGAGAAAGAGGGTGGAGGTGCTAAAGACCATGGTTGCCAGCTTCACAGTTTTGTCTCTGACTGGCTTTATTATTCACATATACAAAGCTGAGCCTCACAGTCTGGATGCAAACTCAACTAAGCTCTTCTGCTGCAGGCCAGGACTGCTAACAGTCTTCAGGGGCTCCAGGGGGACTCAGAAATACAGTGGGACTTTAAAACAGAGACCTACCAGGGTGAGGCTGCCCAATACAGTTAATGGCACACATACCTGAAGGCTGTGCTGATCATTCACCTGCGGACTTCTGGCAAATTACTTGTTATTTATGTCTTTGAGCTTTGTTTTCCTCCTATTTGTATGGGAATAATAATCTGTGGATTTCCCTGGTAGCTCAGAGGTAAAGAATCTGCCTGCCAGTGCAGGAGAAACAGGTTTGATCCCTGGGCCCCGAAGATCTCCTGGAGAAAGACATGGCAACCCACTCAAGTATTCTTGCCTGGGACTTCCCATGGACAGAGGAGCTGGGTGGGCTACAGTCCATGGGGTCACAAAGGGTTGGACAAGACTTAGCGACTAAACAGTAAAAACAGCAAATAAATTCCATTTTAAAGTTTTTTTGTGTGAAGATTAAGTGAGATAGTTTTTGAGAGTGTTCTTAATTCATATTAAGCCTTCCACAACTGATTATTTTCTCCTTGATTTTCCAGCCACCATCATATGGCCTGCCTTAACGTGGGTGAAAGTTCCACACGATTCACTGTGGTTAATGGCAACTAGATTCCTTCATTCCTAGAAACCACAGAGTAGATGAGGATGTTGCTATGAACCACATGTGGCCATTGACAAGTTTGGATTAATAACTGAGTGTCATGGTTTTTTAGAATTTTAAAAATTCAGTATGATTACCTTTAATGAGCAAACAGAAGCCTACATTGTTTTAAATTGTTCTCCCTTTTATTGAAAAGTATACCTCTTATATATAACTACTTTTTCTGAAAGTTTTCAAAGAACAATTTTACATGTACTTTATTCCATCTACCAATTATAATAAAGTGTTTTAACAATTAAAATCATAAAATTTAATTTTCAAGAAACTAAGCAAAATGTTATTTTTTTAAGTAACAAGAGGTGAGATCTTCCAGGCCGCCCAAATCAGAGAACTAATTTTTTTTTTTAAATAGAAAATGGATTTCCATATTCTTTGTCAGACTGAATGGCTTAGATACCAAAAAAGTTTATCTGGTTTCTAAAAACAGTTTTTTCAGTTATATTGTTCAGAGTATGTTATATCTACTTGTAGAAAAATGTCTAATGACTTAAGGGAGGTTTTATCAGTGGATTAGAGTATTTCATTACTTTCAAGATCTCTTTCCTTTTCAAATTATAGTGCCTGAAAGGAGATAAAATTTGGTTTCAAGTTATCGTACTAACGATTACTTTTTGCCTTGTAATTTTAGCTCTTGGGATTTAGGGATTTTTGAATATGCTATAGTACAAGGCAGTCATTACATTTCTAGATTTAAAAGGTTTATCTTGTGTTGAATAGTTGGGGGATTGTGATTGGGTGAAGTTATTGAAACCAAGCAGGACCCTGCATGGTTTTCCCAGGACCAGACTCCCCCATGTTCCCTGTCTTTTGTTTGTAGGAAAGTTTTATCCTTCTAGGGTGTCCCTAAGTTCCAAAGAGCAAACTTAATCAGAGAAGTGAGAAAATGTAGAAACAAAGGACAGCAGTCAGGCAAGACAAAGGAATAATAGTTTAGCCATAGACAAAGTCAAGTCCCTTTAATTTTTCCTAAAGGGCAATAGATAATATCCTGAGCCATATCCTTGAGCTGTTGTACAGATGCCTAGGGCTTCCCTGGTGGCTCAGATGGTAAAGCATCTACCTGCTATGCAGGAGACCTGGGTTTGATTCCTGGGTTGGGAAGATCCCCTGGAGAAGAAAGTAGCAACTCACTCCAGTACTCTTGCCTGGAAAATCCCATGCATGGAGGAGCCTGGTAGGCTACAGTCCATGTGGTCGCAAAGACTCGGACACGACTGAGAGATTTCACTTTCACTTTCAAACCCCCATCAGGCAGAAGTAAACTGACCAACAGACCCAGACTGATGGGAACCAGAGGCTGATGATTGGGATTCTGACACATCACTTTGTTACTTCATCATCAACCAGATCAGTGTACAAGCTGATCACCCTTTCCCTCACACTCTTTAAAAACTTCTTCTCTGAAACTGTTCAGGAGTTCAGGTCATTTGAGCTTGCTTGGCCCTACAATAAACTGTACTTTCCTTCACCACAATCAGCATTTTCCCAATCTGTGCTGTGGTAAAGAATCTACCTGCCAATGCAGGAGATGCAAGGAGACATAGGTTTGGCCCCCTGGATCAGGAAGATACACTGGAGTAGGAAATGGTAATCCACTTAAGTATTTTTGCCCGGAAAATTTCATAGAGGGGAGCCTGGAAGACTACAGTCCATGGGATTGCAAAGAGTCAGACACAGATGAGCAACTGCCCACATATACAACCTGGTGTCAGTAGACTGACTTTGCTTGGGAGAGCAGACCCAAATCTGGTTTGGTAACGTTATCATGGCAGCATTCTGTTGGGCTCTACTTCCTTGGATAGTAGCTTCTCTGCCTGAGGGACAGCCTTTGGTGGGCATCTCGGTTAATGCAGGAACTAGGAAAAGCACCATTGGATCACTAGTGTTAATATGAAGTAGTCAAATGTATATCACAAAATCAAATTGTGATATTAAGCTAAAACATCCTGTCATTCTGTTGGTAAATGGAGTAACTTAGTTTCCCCTGGTTAGCTGTTGCTATTGTTCATTTAGTCTTGTCCAACTCCATGCACTGAAGCATTCCAGGCTCCAGTCCTCTGCTGTCTCCCAGAATTTGCTCAAATTCATGTCCATTGAGTTGATGGTGCTATCTAGCTGTCTTACCCTATGTTGCCTCCTTCTCCTCCTGCCCGCAATCTTTTCCAGCATCAGGGTCTTTTCCAGTGACTCGGCTCTTCACATCAGGTGGCCAAAGTATTGGAGCTTCAGCTTCAGCATCAGTTCTCCCAATGAATATTCAGGCTTGATTTCCTTTAGAATTGCCTGGTTTGATCTCCCTTGGTTAGACTATAGGACATTACAGACCTTTGTATTTCCTACATCATTTCTTTCTGCTGCTGCTGCTGCTAAGTCGCTTCAGTTGTGTCTGACTCTGTGCGACCCCTAGGCAGCAGCCCACCAGGCTCCCCCATCCCTGGGATTCTCAAGGCAAGAACACTGGAGTGGGTTGCCATTGCCTTCTCCGCATTTCCTTCTATCTAGATTCAAATTGCAGGGCTGGTGTGGATGTGCAAAAACCCTGTTAGGTAAAAGTAGTTTGTGTTTCTGTTTTCAGAGAACAGCAAGGTTGTAGAATGCTGGTTTTCCTAAAGCTGGTTTGGAAGGTAGGATGCTGATGGTCCTAATGATGATGTATTTATTCTGTTTCCATTGGCCTTGGCAAAAATTGCCTTAAACTTAAAATAGCAGTCTGAGTTTATAGAAGGTGATTTTAGTCTCTAAATTCAAAACATGTCATGGAATAAACAAGTTGCATAATGACTTGGAAGGCTTCAGTGGTCACAGTAGTACTTAGCAAGTAGTTGTAAACTGGCTTCTGCTGGTTACCAGTCATTGGAATTTGGAGGGCTAGGCTAGGACATTCGGTCCTGAAAGAGCAAAATCAAAAAAACATCTCCCCTGATTTAATAGCGCATGGTGCTAAACAGTGCCTGCTTCCTTCTATTATTACAGTGTGGAACTACCCTCTTTCAACACGTCTGCTGAGCTGTAACCTCTCTGATAAAATACATTTCCCAGAGTTTCCTACAGACTTCATATGGTAGTTACCCCACCCTTTTATTTATTTATTTTTTTAATGGCCTGAGATTCTTGGCTGCTGGGGGAAATGTTAGAAGACAACAAGGTCAACATGAGTTTCCAATATATCAATAAAGTCTCGTTCTAAATGAGAAAATGAGTTTGGTACATCCAAGCTATTTGCTGGTTCTAGTTCCGCTCTATTTTCTTGCTTTTACTGAAATAGAACTCCTGATTGAGGGGCTGGCTGGAAATAGTCAGAGACAGGAGACTCCATAAACAGTGTCTCAGTCTGTTCAGACTGTTATAAAGAAGCCCCATAGACTGGCTGGCTTATAAACAACAGAAATTTATTTCTCTCTGTTCTAGAGGCTGAAGTCTGAGATCAGAGTGCCCCCTGGACAGACCTGGCAACGCCCTATTCCAAGATGCAGTCTGCTAACTCCTCGTCACCTCCTGTAGTAGAAAGAGAGCCAGTCAGTTCTCTGACCTTTCCTTGTAAGGACACCAGTCCCATTCATGAAAACTCCACTCTCATAGCCCAGTCACCTCCCCAAAGCATCACTTCTAAAACCACCACATTGGTGATGAGATTTCAACATAAGAATGAATCTGAGGTGGGGTGGGGGGAGAACATTCAATCCAAAACAAGCAGCTTTCTGCTCTTTGTGCTTTAGGATGTTTGAAGAATGGGGATGGAACACAGTACTTTGAAAGTGTTAATGTGTATTTTTATCAAAAAACTAAGAGGAGAAGGAAATGACAACCCATTCCAGTATTCTTCCCTGGAGAACTCTACGGACAGTGGAGCCTGGCAGACTGCAGTCCTTGGGGCTGCAAAGAGTCAGAGACAGCTGAGCAACTAACACACACACATGACAAGTGTGTTTCAATTACTAAAAACGTGTGAAATACTACCTTTCTGTATTTCTTAAATGCCGGCTCTATGCAAGGCAGACATGATGTTTGCCCTCATGGAGCTTTGATTTCAGTGGCAACTTCACTGTAAATAAAAGGACAGTTGCCTCTTCAATTATTCCTTCTGTGAAGCATGGTAGTGGAGGCCACTTGCAGGACTAAAATATATCAGACTGTATCAGTACATCAGTATCAGAATGGAGAAACATTGAGAAAATAAGAATAATAAGATGAGGTGTGAGTGGAAGAGACAAAAAGAATAACAAAGAACGTGTGCTTGGAGAGTAGAGGTGGTGGTGGGGAGGGAGGCACCTGGGACCATGCTGGGAACTGCTCAGTGGTCCAGACCACCCAGCCCTCAAGTACATGCTGTCTGCTTTCGTAACACTTTGCGCTGCTTGAAAATGAAGATCCTGTCCCCACATAAACAGTCTGGGAACTGATATCAGTTTGGGCCAGTTATCCAGATCAGACCTGGTTGAGCTGCTGAGAGAAAGCGGCAGGATTTCTGACTGCCAGTCTAGACCATATTTTCCCTTTCTATGGCTCATTATAAAAATATTTGTGCTGATCTGTAAGCTGCTCAGTGCCAACTGGAGTCAGCCCACTTGAGAGGAAAATTATTTATGATTACAATTTGGCTGCAAGGCTTCTTGGGTATTTCTGCCTCCCTGAGTTGAGAACTGAAATTATCAAGACTCCAAACTACATTTTCTCACTTCTGTAGGAAGGCTATCTAGTAGCTTTCTTGGATCACAATAGTTATTCGTCCTTAGGAAACACCCAAAGAGCTGTTGTGTAGCTTTTCCCTAATCATACACAGTCTTTGCCACCTCATTCATCCTCCTGTTAAACTCACTTCTTAACAAAATTTCCCTTTTCTTTAAAAGCCGCTCCTGGTCTGTCTGGGTTATGTATTGACCTATTTATTTTGTGTGTGTGTGGTTTCTGTGACTCCTCCTGGCTGAAAAATTTCATGACTGAATCTACATTTTTAGCTTTGCGCATCATGGAAATCCTCACCCCAATGCCTGTGCACCTGTTTCACTTCCAAAGTCCTCCTGAGCTTGCTTATCTGTGGCTGTTGAATTCAGTAGCTTGAGTCACGCTAATGAGGCCAAGATTGTGTTTTTTTATTATACAGTTTTTTTAATATTTTATTCTACATTACAATACTGTATTTGTTCTGCCATACATTGACATGAATCAGCCACAGGTGTCCACGATCTCCCAATGCCAAAGCCCCCTCCCACCTCCCACCCCACGAAAGTGAAAAGTGAAAGTGTTAGCCCTCAGTCCTGTCTGACTCTTTGTGACCCCATGGACTGTAGCTCGCCAGGCTCCTCTGTCCATGGGGAAAGAATGCTGGAGTGGGTTGCCATGTGCCTCTTCCAGGGGCTCTTCCTGACCCAGGGACTGAACCCATGTCTCCTGTGGCTCCTGCATTGCAGGTGGAATCTTTATCGCTGAGCCACTGGGGAAGCCCATACTCCATTTACAGTTATTATAAAATATTGGTTATATTCTCTGGGTTGCATAATGCATCCTTGTAGTTTATTTTCTACATAGTAGTTTGAATCTTTTAATCCTCTACCCCTAGAGATCTGTTCAAGAAAATTAGAGATACCAGACTACCTGACCTGCCTCTTGAGAAATCTGTATGCAAGTCAGGAAGCAACAGTTAAAAACTGGACATGGAAGAACAGACTGGCTCCAAACAGGAAAAGGAGTATGTCTAGGCTGTATATTGCCACTCTGCTTATTTAACTTATATGCAGAGTACATCCTGAGAAACGCTGGGCTGGAAGAAACACAAGCTGGAATCAAGATTGCCGGGAGAAATATCAATAACCTCAGATATGCAGATGACACCACCCTTATGGCAGAAGGTGAAGAGGAACTAAAAAGCCTCTTGATGAAAGTGAAAGAGGAGAGTGAAAAAGTTGGCTTAAAGCTCAACATTCAGAATACGAAGATCATGGCATCTGGTCCCATCACTTCATGGGAAATAGATGGGGAAACAGTGGAACCAGTGTCAGACTTTATTTTTTGGGGCTCCAAAATCACTGCAGATGGTGACTGCAGCCATGAAATTAGAAGACACTTACTCCTTGGAAGAAAAGTTATGACCAACCTAGATAGTATATTCAAAAGCAGAGACATTACTTTGTCGACTAAGGTCCGTCTAGTCAAGGCTATGGTTTTTCCAGTAGTCATGTATGGATGTGAGTGTTGGACTGTGAAGAAGGCTGAGTGCTGAAGAATTGATGCTTTTGAACTGTGGTATTGGAGAAGACTCTTGAGAGTCCCTTGGACTGCAAGGAGATCCAACCAGTCCATTCTGAAGGAGATCAACCCTGGGATTTCTTTGGAAGGAATGATGCTAAAGCTGAAACTCCAGTACTTTGGCCACCTCATGGGAAGAGTTGACTCATTGGAAAAGACTCTGATGCTGGGAGGGACTGGGGACAGGAGGAGAAGGGGCCGTCCAAGGATGAGATGGCTGGATGGCATCACAGACTCGATGAAGGTGAGTCTGAGTGAACTCTGAGAGATGGTGATGGACAGGGAGGCCTGGTGTGCTGCGATTCATGGGGTGGCAAAGAGTCGGACACGACTGAGTGACTGAACTGAACTGAACCCCTATCTTGCCTCTCCTTCTTTCTCTCTCCTTACTAGTAACCACTAGTTTGTTCTCTGTACCTGTAAGTTTGTTTCATTTCTGTTACATTCATTGGTTTTTATTTTTAGATTCCACATATAAGTGATATCATATGGTATTTGTCTTTCTCTGTCTGACTTGTTTTACTTAGCAATAATGCCCTCCATCAGAGAAGGCGATGGCACCCCACTCCAGGCCTCTTGCCTGGAAAATCCCATGGACGGAGGAGCCTGGTGGGCTGCAGTCCATGGGCTCGTGAACAGTTCAACAGGACTGAGGGACTTCACTTTCACTTTTCACTTTCATGCATTGGAGAAGGAAATGGCAACCCTCTCCAGTGCTCTTGCCTGGAGAATCCCAGGGACAGGGGAGCCTAGTGGGCTGCCGTCTATGGGGTTGCACAGAGTCGGACACGACTGAAGTGACTTAGCAGCAGCAGCAGCAGCCAGTGTCCTTGCCTGGAAAATCCCAGGGATGGGGGAGCCTGATGGGCTGCCATCTGTGGGGTCGCATAGAGTCAAACACGACTGAAGCGACTTAGCAGCAGCAGCAGCAGCAGCAGCAGCAGCAGGTGCCCTCCATGGCCATCCATGTTGTTGCAAATGGCAACATTTTATTCTTTTTAATGGTAGAATAGTATTCCATTGTAACACTAAGTTTCTTTATGGTGTTATCTTTCTCATAACTCTGCAAATGTCAACATCAGTAATAATTTGTTTCAGAAGCATATGAGAAATCAAGTTGGAAACTATCTTAAAGATTTTAACCATGGAGTACAGATTGGCAGTCTAAGTACAGATTTAGCTCTCAGGCTTGTTTTATTTGACCTTCATCATGTTTTAAAGATGTATAAATTCAAATGTCTTTGGGCACATTCTGTAGTCCATATATGTGGAATCTAGAAAGATGGTACTGATGACCCTACTCACAGAGCGGCAATGGAGATACAGACATAGGGAGTGGATTTACCAACAAGGACGGGGAGAGGAGGGAGAGGGTGAGATGAGTGGAGAGAGTAGCATGAAAGCATATACGCTACCAGACGCACAATAGATGGCCAATGGAAATTTGCTGTATGACTCAGGGAACTCAAACCAGGGCATAAGTATGTGGTGAATGCATTCATAACTTTTTAAAGTGAGAACTTGACAAGTTTGGGCTAATCCCAGAAAGCAGACTAAGCAAAATTACGATGGTGCCAGTACACGGGGTGGAGTTTCCATAAGAGTCAAGACACCGCTGCTCTGTGTCCTGGTTCTTCAGCCATGGAAAAATACAGCTGCAGTTTGCTTCATAAACCATTGTATAAATGACTCTATGTGCTCAAGGGTGATCGAGTCCAAAGAACTTTGCCTAAACGTCTTCTCTAGTCAAGGAGAAACCAATTGTTTAGCTAACATCATTGGTCGATTACGGATCTTGTGGCCAGTTACCCCATTGAAAGAAAGAAAGCAAAAGTGAACCTTCTGTCTTTTTGAGGGTTGGGGGAAAGAACTTCAAAACTGGTGAAAAAGATACAAAGAACTCAATAATGGAAACAAGAAAATACACCTACCTAAATGAAAGTGAAAGTTGCTTAGTCCTGTCCGACTCTTTGCGACCCCATGGACTTAGTCCAAGGAATTCTCCAGGCCAGAATACTGGAGTGGGTAGCCTTTCCCTTCTCCAGGGGATCTTCCCAACCCAGGGATCGAACCCAGGTCTCCCAAATTGCAGGTGGATTCTTTACCAGCTGAGCCCCATGGGAAGCCCACCAAAATGAACAGGGACACAAGTAACTGAGCTTATCAGTGATACATATCAAGTTTTTCAATGGACAGCTTCATGAATGAAGTGATTTTTGAGAAGAGTTTTGAAGATGTACAGCACAATAGAAGGGATATTCTTTAGAGAGATTAGACATGACTGGTATTTACCATTGGGCTGCACATGAGAGCACAAAGTGTGAGTTGTGGACACATATTTCACTAGTACCACTGTCTGCCCCATCTTAAAAAGCAAGCAGACGGAAATCGCTCCTGGAACCTAACAGCCCTCTGTAGCTAGTGGTACCCTAATCCCCTCACGGAGACCATGCACAGACAACCCCGTTCTCTTTCTGGACACGTGGCAGCATTGCATTACTCTGCCTCGTGTGGCCGTGTGATCTGCTTTGGAAATTTGGAACAATGTGTCAGTTGTTGCTTTCAGGAGAAAGTTTTGCATTCCATCACCATTATGGGACTCAGCAGTTCTCTTTTCTTGGGGTAAAAGTTATAAATGCCTGCGTTGAGGGGAGTCTCTCCTATGCTGAGCAGAGTCCCCTGATGACCTGCCCTGGATGCGAGCACAGTGAGAAGAAAACGTTTGTTGTGTTAAGCCACTGAAATTTGAGTTGGTTGTTGCTGCAGTATAATCTAGTCCTGGGCTTCCCAGGTGGTGCTAGTGGTAAAGAACCTGCCTGCAATACAGGAGACATAAGAGACATGGGTTTGATCCCTGGCTTGGGATCCCGTGGAGAAGGAAATAGAAACCCACTTCAGTATTCTTGCCTGGAGAATCCCAAGGACAGAGGAGCCTGGTGGGCTACAGTCCATGGGGTCGCAGAGTCAGACACGACTGAAATGACTTAGCATGCAACCAAGTCCTTCCTGGATGATTCAGTTATACTTCTCTTTTCTCTGTGTCTGGCTTTTCTTTCACTCCTCAACTTTCTACACTCTGATTTCTATCCCTACTATTTGAATGAAACTGCTGTGGACAGGTCATGGAATTACCATATAGTTTGGGGTTCTATCTTATTGGACACCTTTGGTATAATTAATACTGTGGACCACTTCTTAAAATTCTTTTTCCTTTGGCTTCTATATGTAACTCTTTCAACTCAACTTTCAGATCATTGGTTGTGTTTTAGGTATGAAACACAAATAAATTTCATCTATTCTCCCAGTTTTTAACTATTATGTGTATAACAAATATGCTGATAACTCTTAAATATGTACTTCCTATTCTACTACATAGCCTACAGCATAGATTTGTACATACAAAGGTCTTTCAGAAACATGTCTACAACTGAGTGTACCTTTCCTCCCAGACCTGGCTATTCTTCAAAGTCACAAATTGGTTAACTGGATTTCTGTCTCTCCTTTCAAAATAGCTTCCCAATACAATCTGTGACCAGATATTATCAGCTCTGTCTCTAAATTCATCTCCCCATATTTTTTTTTCTATACTCTACTATCTATCATCAATGCTATACTCTGAATCCTTATTTATCTATTAGCTTTATTCCCTTTTCTGGCCACATTGCATGACATGTGGAACGTCTCCAAACAAGGATAGAACCTCTGCAGTGACTGTGTGGAGTCCTAACCCCTGAACCACCATGGAAGTCCTCTACCAGCTTCTTTAATTGCTTCTGGATTGGTCTTCCTGATACAATCCACTCTCCATGAAACTTTAGTAGAAATCTCTCTAAGATACAAACGATCATGCTTATGTCCTCTTACTTAAAATGTGTGATGTCACCTCATGACATTGGAGTTGAAATCCAGACTCTTTACAAGGCTCTGAGTGGGCTAAGAGCAGACTTGTTCCATCACCAGTCTTTCCCCTCCTGCCGTTCTGCTCCTCTTTTAGTTCTCTGAACCATATTCTTTCCTACCTCTGTGCCCTTACACATGCTGTCTCCTGGACATGGACTTTATTCTTCTGGATAATGTGTACTTTTTATTTTAAAAGCAACCTAAACATCATCTCTCCCAGAAAGTCTCCCATGTTTTCCAGCTTTGGGTTGTAGAGGTCTTGTCTCCATGTCCCATTGCACTCATACACTGATTGATGGAAGGCCATTGACATCCCAATTTCTCCTCCAAAACTGTTGCTCAACACTGTAAACCCATCTTTTAGTATCTATTCCCCACATCTCTCAAATGCCTGATGTCCATTAGGTATGTAATAAATGTTTGATGGATGAATTATTAGCTGATGGATCTGGAAAGCCATGATTGTGAGCGTTGCTTTTAACTGAAGAACTTTGGGAGCCATTACAGACTCTTTAAGAAGGCAATGATATCCAAATGACATTTACAGAGAGTAATTGGAATGGAAAGGAGTAGGCATCTGAAATCTTTCAGAGATGGTGTGAAGACAGTCATTGATGGTAAGAATGGGGATGAAATGAGAAGCTGTGGGACTCTTGATTCTCCAGAATTTCATTTTTACAATTCTTATGCCTGCTATGTTTAATACTGGTATAAAGTATTGAAGGAAGAATAACTACTTTACCAACTTCTTTGATAAGGTAAACACGTAAGCCTTAAATTTGAATCTTCACAAAGTCTTCCACAGTTTTAACAATAGTTGCCTTAATTTTTTTTTTTTTTTTGGACGGGGTGGTAGTTTAGTCACTAAGTCGTGTCTGACTCTTTGCAGCCCCATGGACTATAACTCTCCAGGCTTCTCTGTCCATGGGATTTTCCAGACAAGAATATTGGAGTGGATTGCCATTTCCTTCTCTAGTGGATCTTTCCAATCCAGGGATCAACCCCAGGTCTTCTGCCTTGCAGGCAGATTCTTTATCAACTGAGCTACATGGACCATTTTAAAAGTCTTTATTGAATTTGTTCTAAAATTGTTTCTGTTTTATGTTTTGGTTTTTGAATCATGAAGCATGTAGGATCTTAGCTCCCAAACCAGAGACTGAGACCCCTGCATTGGAAGGATAAGTCTTAACTGTTGGATTGCCAAGGAAGTCCCAATATTTGGAAGTCCCCTTAATTTTGACGTACATGAATGATCTAGAAAGTGAAGTCATTCAGTCGTGTCCAACTCTTTGTGACCCCATGGACTGTAGCCTATCAGGCTCCCCCATCTATGGGATTCTCCAAGCAAGAATACTGGAGTGGGTTGTCACTTCCTTCTCCAGGAGATCTTCCCAACCCAGGGATTGAACCTGGGTCTCTCTTATTGCAGGCAGATGCTTTACCATCTGAGCCTCCAGGGAAGCTCAATGATCTAGATACTTGGCCTATACTTTATGTCTTTCTATGGCTTTCTTTCTTACTCTTTACTACAAAGTCTAACTTCTTCTCTTACTCTATTAACAATCCTAAGCTAGTTGATTTTACTTCTGCCTTCCCCCACTCCCCTGCCTCTCACGGGAAGGTCCAGAGGTCCTGGAGATGGAGCGATGGTGACTGAAATCATCAGCTCCTCCTAGAACTATACAAGTGATGAGAAATAAGCCTTCCAACACTTCTTGGGCTCTGGAATCCTCCCACTTCTTTCAGGCTGGCAGCTTGCTTATCTTTAGCAAAAGCTAGGCATCATTTCAAATGTCATATTGCAGAGAAATTGCTCTCCCTGTCACCAGGAAAAGAGGGAGACAGAAAGATACCTTCTTATATCTGAAACCTGGCACTGTCAGCCACTTGGAACTCACCTCCCAGACTCCTGTCTGGCCTTGGCTTGGAGGAGGCAGGGTTGCCGTGTAGCACAAGGAGGTGCAAAAACAAACATGGGCATAAAATCAAATACTTGACTGCAAGGAATATTCTGAAAGTTATAAAAGTGAAATACTACTTCCAGCTGTCACTTTATGCAAAGATTATGTTGAGCTCAAGGACTGCAGAAACTAAATAAGGAAAGTGAATTATTCATTACAGTGCCTATTCAAGCTGCAGGAGATGCCCAGGTTTTCTACTGATGGATTACTCATGGTCCCTTTCTCTATTTATCACCCAGTCACCCTTTCTTATCTTCATGTATATATTTGAAGATCTTGTTGCTGCTGCTAGGGCAGATAGCAAAGCTTCATATTCATGTTTCCTGTATCCCAAAGCATCTATCCCTTTGGTCACTCATCCTGTAAGGACATCTCGCCCTTGCAGTGGCTTCCTCTTAAAGCCTCACAGTCTGCAAAAAGCACTGATGGTGAAATGAACATTATTATCCAACAGTCAGATGATAAGTGCATTGAACAAAACCAAGCGTGTACTAAGACTTTCTGACTGATAGGCTGAGCTTAGATGTGTTCCCACCATTGTTTTCTAGTCATAGATCTCCATGCTGTATAGCTTCTCTTCATATTGCTCTATCAAAAATCTTCCTCATTGGCTCAGTATCCGGGAAGTGATTAGGTAACACATCCATGGTCATACATGGTCATATGACCCCTCAGCCTCTGGGGTTAGTTTTGGCTTCCATTGGCTTAATTTTGCCCCTGAAGCTAGTAGCAGCGCAGAAACACATAGCTGAAACATAGAAGGAGAGGCAGCCTCCTTTGGCACTGCCCCAATCCTGTATCTACCTGTCACTTTTAATACGCCAGTTGCTGCCTAAAAGTCAGGTAGATGTTTTATTGGTTTTCATGGGAATAGGGTAGGGAGGATTTAGTTTTGAATATTGTAAGGAAAAATCCCATGGACAGAGGAGCCTGATAAGCTAAAGTCCTTGGGGTTGCAAAAGGGCTGGACCTGACTGAGCACACAGGCAAGACGCAGGGTTGTTGGAAGTGTGAGACCCCAAGCCTTTCTCCTATCATCTAACTAAAATAAGATCCCATGTGAAATCAAGCATCTCTCAGGCTGACTGCCTTGCCCAGACTGATGTTTCGTGACTACAGGAACTCCTGAAGCACAGGCTTAACTTATTACTGCTCTCGGAGAAACACTTCCACGTGTGGACTCGGGAGCCCAGAAGTAGGAGGAAAATAGGCTAATCTGATCATAAACCATGGAGCCCTCCTAAAACTGTGTAAACACTGACAGAGGTATTTCTCAAAGTCTGTGCCAGCACCAAGGCAGCATTTTTGTGAAGTATGTGAACCTTCATTCAAATTCAAAGCCTTCATTCAGCCTGAGGAATTTGTCCTGAGCAGACGTATGTCTCATCCTTTGCCAGCCGGCACCCAGGGTAATATTCTGCAAAATTAAATATTTTGGCTAATGGTGTTGTTCCTTAGCTATTGAAAAATATTTTCTAATAACGGAAAATGTCATGTCAAGAGTAATATTTTATGCCATTCAGCTGTTACATCTGGAGCGGTAGAGTGAAACTTCCAACCTCCTTCACTATAACTTGCATTATTCTGAGTTAAGCATCTGACTGTGGAAGGGCTGACGGTTACTCTTTGTCCTTTGCTTATAAGATAAAATAGAGTAGGTATTAATTGTATTGGCTCTTCACATTTTGTTTCAAATGTTGCCTTAGCAGTATTCAGTTTATTTTTAACCATCTTTCAGGAAGAAGCTATCAAAGAGCATTTTAATGTGAGGACAGTACAAGAAAGAGAAGCATGGTTATATTTTTATCACAGAAAAGTATTGTAAATAACTTCACCCTCATGAGTCAGACTTCCCTGGTGGCTCAGATGGTAAAGCGTCTGCCTACAGTGCGGGAGACCCAGGTTTGATCCCTGGGTGGGGAAGATCCTCTGAAGAAGGCAATGGCAACCCACTCCAGTACTCTTGCCTGGAAAATCCAGTGGACGGAGGAGCCTGGTAGGCTACAGTCCATGGGGTCGCAAAGAGTCAGACACGACTAAGTGACTTCACTTTACTTCATGAGTCAGAGATGTCCTCAATGAAGAGCTTGTGATTGTGAAAGTAAGAAATGTCTGGAAATCCATTTCAAGCAACAGTGAGAGAAATTAGGCTAATGAAGGATTATAGAATTAGGGCTTCCCAGGTGGCTAATGGTAAAGAAAGTGCCTGCCAATGCAGGAGGCATAAGAGATGTTGGTTCAGTCCCTGGGTTGGGAAGATCCTCTGGAAAAAGAAATGGCAACCCACTTCCAGTAGTCTTGCCTGGAGAATCCCATGGACAAAGGAGCCTGGAAGGCTACAGTCCATGAGGTGGCAGAGCCGGACATGACTGAAGTGACTTCACACACACTCAGGATTATAGGAAAAATAGCCTATCACATTTATTTTGCACTGACTATGCGACAAGCCTTGTGTTAAGTACTCTTCTGATCTGAGACTGTCTCATCTTCCTAACAATGCTCTGGGATAAGTGCTATTATTATTTCCATTTTACAGTTGTGAGATCTGAGGCACAGAAAAATTTCAGTAATCAAGAGTTATGGGCAAATTGTAGGGTAAGAAGAAGAATAGGTTTTTTTTGAGAATGGAACATTCTTATATCCTGAGATGCTAGTTAACTTTATTAGAAAGCACAAATGAAGACATTTAAATGATTGCTATCCATTTGGATA
Organism: Nanger dama; assembly: GCA_917880005.1. NCBI lineage: Eukaryota > Metazoa > Chordata > Mammalia > Artiodactyla > Bovidae > Nanger > Nanger dama. The sequence continues at coordinate 3,551,742 of CAKJTW010000105.1, read as the reverse complement.
TTCTTCCCTTCAAGTTAATGATGTTGGTTTGCAAAGTTTGCTGAAGTTCTCTATGATGGAATTTTCAAACTTTGTTCCTTGGCCCTCTGAGGGTCCTCAATATCCTTTTAGGGCAGTGGTCTTCAACCTTTTTGGCACCAAGGACCATGGCAGACAATTTTTCCACAGACTGGTGGGGCGGTGCAGAATGGTTTCAGGATGATTCAAGCACAGTACAGCTATTATACACTTTATTTTTATCATTATTACATCATCTCCACCTCAGATCATCAGGCATTAGATCCCAAAGGTTGGAGACTCCTGTTTTAGTGTGTCCGCTGGGTTAAAATTCTTTTTCATAACAACACTAAGTTATTATTTGCAATTATTTTCAATATGTTACATTAACACTGATGGGGCAAATACAATGATGAATAAAACCATTGGTGCCTTAGAACAAATTAAAGTAGTGGCTCCAAGGGTACTATGCCTTGTCATAGCACTCCATGCCTATGCCAAGGGGTATATGGCGCATGCCAAGTCATTTCAGTCTTGTCCGACTCTGCGACCCAATGGACTGTAGCCTGCCAGGCTTCTCTGTCCGTGGGATTCTCCAGGCAAGAATACTGGAGTGGGTTGCCATTTCCTCCTCCAGGGGATCTTCCTAAACCAGGTATTGAACCCCCATCTCTTATGTCTCCCACATTGCAGGTGGGTTCTTTACCACTAGTGCTACCTGGAGGACTTGTGGTCATTATATTTGTCACCACAAAAGAGTCACAATAAAAAAGTAAATGAATTTTTTAAAAGTAGCTTCACTTTAATTGTCCTTGCTGAAGCAGAAAGTCACTAAACTTGTCCTGAGCCTTGAGTACACACATTCTTCACATTCTGTAAGAAGCACATGTAAATTGCTTTTGATACATATCAAAGTATGATGGTTCTTTGAAGGAAAGTACTTGTATGATTATTTTGTTGGGGGTTGACCTAGCCACGTTTTTCACGTAATACCACTTACTTTTATCTGAAAGAACGCTTGGTAGACAATCCATGGTTATTCAGACTTGGTTATACATTTTCTCAAAAATTAACAAAGTGAGACTGTCTCTTCAAGGAAAATCACTGACATTATTTGTTGACAATGATAAAATGCAAGTCTTAAAGCAAAACCCAGAATTTTGGAAAACCTATCCACCACCATGAACTTGAAAGCTAAGACTTTAAGATTTTTCTGTGAGACTGTGATCTCATTGATGTATCTGAGTTCCAGATATTATATAATAAGAACTATAAATGAACAATGTATGATTTTATAAAATCATGCACAAGTAAAAGATCCATTCAAAATACATGAGAGACCAATGGATTTTAGTGTAACAGATTATGAAAAGTTTGTTGATAATATCTTAGATTCCATATTACAAATAATCTTTAAGAAATTACTACTAGTTGAGTTTGAGTAGAATGATAAGAGATAATTCTTTTAAAAAGGCTACTAGAATGCCCTTCCCTTTTCAATCTACATATCTTTATAAGGCTGGATTTTCTTATATTTATGAAATACCAGCTAAAAATCACATACCCAGAAACTGAACATAGATGTACATATGAGAATCCAACTTTCTTCTTTGAATCCAGATGTTAAAGAGATCTGCAAAAATGTGAAACAATGTCACTCTTCCCACTAAATTTTTTTGTTGTGAAACAGTTATTTTTATAAAAATGTTTAATTTTCAATACATTAAACATTGACCAATGTAACACACATAACACAGATCTTTGTTGTTATTGTTTGGTTGCTAATTTGTGTCCGAGTCTTTGGGACCCAATGGACTGTAGCCCCCAGGCTCCTCCTGCTTATGGAATTTCCAAGGCAAGAATACTGGAGTGGGTTTCCATTTCCTTCCATTTCCAGGGGATCTTCCCAGCCCAGAGATGGAACCCAAGTCTCCTGCACTGGCAGTCAGACTCTTTTACCTCTGAGCCACAAGGGAAGTCCAACAAAGATCTTTAGGGTCTCCTTAATTTATAAGGGAGTATGGGAGTCCAGAACCAAACATTTGCAAATCCCTCCTCTTGGGGAACAAAATCTCCCAAGAGAGAGGCGTTAATCTGCTCCCAGAGACTGTCAGAGGGAAGATATTCATGTGGGACATCAATGAGATGAAGGTAATAACATGGCACAACAGGGCGGAATAGGGCCAGCCAGCAAAATGGATGAGATTGTCTATGTTTTATTTTAGTTTAGTAAGGAAAGTTTTCCTAAAGTGATTTTTAAAGCAATAGTACTAGCTTGTTCTCTCTCTAAAGACATTTTGTTTTTATAAAATTACAGCCTGGAAAACACACTATGTGTTTAGTCTGAGTAGGTAGCCTGAGTTGTTTGTTAAATACCAGATCTCAGATTTGTGGCTGTTCTTCAAAAATAACTACATGACACCAGCAATTAAATTTATGTATCATTTTGATTATTTATACTTCAGCAAATCAAAGGAGATAAATAATGGTGTGCAGCCCAGCACTCCCTTCAGCATCTCCAGCCAACCCCTTCGATTCCTTCCATTTTGAAACTGGATACAGCACATAATCTTCCCATTAAACAGTCTGGAGGGACCCGCCATCCACACCCGCTCCCATCCTGGCATCTTCCCATTTCTGGAGCTGGGTGTTTCTGCATTGCAAATATGCCCTTTGAACCATGTGGGGCAGGCGTGTTTAGTCTCAACTATTTTCACATTTCTCCTTCCTTTTACTTAGGACACTGTTGATCACTCAGAATTAGAGTTCCTTCCGTCCTGCCTTTCAGAGAACCACAGTATTTTTTTCTTCTTCTGTTTTTAAATTACTTTTAACACTTTTTTATTTTGTGTTGGAATATAACTGATTAATGATGCTGTGATAGTTCCAGGTGGCACAGCGGAACAACTCAGTCATACATATACATATGTCCATTCTCCCCCAAATTCCCCTCCATCCAGGCTGCCACATAACATTGAGCAGAGTCCCCTGAGAGCAGTGCAGTACTGGACCCACATAAGAAAGCACTGAATTGGGCAGCCAGCCGACAGCCTTTCCAAGGGAGGTTGCTGATTAGGTGGGGTTTCTGTCTTTCACAAGTGCCCTTGCTCCAGCTGTTTGGACTTTTGTTCATGCGATGAATGTGTCTTTAAATCATTCTTGCTGAATAAACGGGGTGGTCCTCTTGCCTCCAAAGAGAATCTTCAATGACAGGCAGCTGTGTATCAGATGAGTGAAGTGAAGTCGCTCAGTCGTGTCCAACTCTTTGTGACCCCGTGGACTGTAGCCTACTGGGTTGCTCCCTCCATGGGATTCTCCAGGCAAGAGAACTGGAGTGGGTTGCTATTCCCTTTTCCAGGGGATCTTCCCAGCCCAGGGATCAAACCTGGGTCTCCGCATTCCAGGCAGACGCTTTAACCTCTGAGCCACCAGGTATCAGCTGAGAGAGTGAACTAAATCCTTCTGAGGTCCCTTCCTCCTTGTAACATTGGGTGACTCCTAGTTGGACTCTGCCTACTCAATGCAAAGTGACTCAGCGATGGTGCCTGGGAGCATCTAAAGGAGCTGGGGGTGACAGGGGGAAACTGGCCTCAGCCTCCTCCTCTGAAAAGCGGAAGTGGGGGAGCTTGACTTTCCTCGGTACAAGAAACAAATGACCCGCCCCCCAACCACTAAAACGCCATGACATGCCATGCAATCAACTTCCACCCCACCACTGTTTGTCACTTCTGAAAATGAAAAAGTGCATTTTGAAGCACTCTATGGGAACAATCAGACATTTTGGTGAATCTCTGAGCAGTTGGTTTGAACTCATGGATATAGTCTAGTGGTGCTTAGAAACTGCAGATCAAACCAAGAAATAATAGAGGATCAAGAAAGGAGTTAGACTGCAAACTTAAAGAAAAAGTGATTTTTATCTGTCTATAGATATTTGTCATCAAGAGCAGTAAAAAACCTCATTGAGATAGTAGATACCCAATGAAGATATATCATATGTAAATACACCAACCTAAAATTTACTGATTCGATGTTTGAAAATAATTATGGCTTTCAAGGTGTTGCCTTCGTTGGTCAATCATCCATTTGTTTGAACATACTTAATCTTGGCAAATATATATCTGGTATTTGTGAATAGTGTGCCTGGGATGACTAAATTGGGATAATAAAGTATCTTTTCTTGTTACTGTTTGGTCACTAAGTCATGACTGACTCTTTTGTGGCCCCATGGACTAGCCTTCCAGGCTCCTCTGTCCATGGAATTCTCCAGGCAAGAATACTGGAGTGGGTTGCCATTTTCTTCTCCAGGGGATTTGCCTAATCAGGGATTGAACCTGGGTCTCCTGAATTAGCAGGAGGATTTTCTACTGCTGAGCCCCTGGGAAAGCCCAATAAAGTTTTATGTAAGATATAAGTGATTATAAAATGAAAAAAAAAAACCCACATCACTGATATATTGAAAAAGTGTTTACTATTACTGGAAACTCTATTCAACTAGGAACGGCTGACTGCCTGGCGCTCTGTTTTGAGAATTCTGATGCTGAGTCTGGATCAGAGAGAAAGAACATCATGGCTGAATAATAATTATAATAATGGCAACTGTATTTTATTCTCCCATAATTTTATGCTAGGTACTATTACCTCTTTTACTCATGAACTGTGTGCGGATAGGTTAAAGGACTTTCCCAGAAATACATGGTGAGATCTGAGATTCAAATACTAAACTCCTCTGCAAGACTAATACTGGCCACAGTGGACGAACTATGGCTTACCGTCTCATTTCTGAAGAGCTTTGACCTGCATTGCTTTCTAAACTCCCTTTCAGCTGAGATGGACTTTAGTCTCTGCACAATCCATTTAAATACCTCACCCCCAGCAATCTTGCCGCCCCTGAAATGTTTATCGTAATTTGACCATTGACCACTGCTGGTTATCCTTTTACATTTCGGATCTGGTTTCTCCAAATGCAAGAGAAGTGCTGTAGAAGAGGGACACTTCCTGCATGGGCCCCATGGCCCCCGTAATTTAGCAGGGCGCCTGGCACAGGGTAAATGTTTAATCAGTGTTGGGCGGTTGTGTGGTAGGACCCAGACCGCCACGCCGTGTCCTAGCTGAATAGGCTGAACCTAGTATTTGCCACAGATGGAGCGGCAAACAGCTGGTTGTTTCCGAGTCAGCCCTGCCGGGGTGTCTTAGATTCATGATCTAGAATTGAAGGTCTACCCTCCTTGCCCTTCTGATCGTGATGAATGCCTGTTTATCTTCTTGCCTTCATCAACAGCAGCTATTTATTTAGCAGCCTGACTTAAGACATTCCATGTATATACTCAATGAAGGCTTTCTTTCAGTATTATTTTTTCTGTGGAGGGTAAAACGCTGTCTTGTTTTTCCAGTTCTCCTCCTAAGTGTGATGATTTAGATGTTCCTGCTGTTAACTGGCAGCTTTTCCATTTCCTCCTAGCATCCAGGGCCGCAGGCTTCTCCACAGAAGCCACTAATGAGCTTCTTGCTTTTCAAGCCCCTGCTTCATTAATAACACAGACTTTCAGCAAGGCCTGATGTTCTGGACCTTATCTTTTCCCTTTCCTTCCATGAGAAAACACACAAACAAACAAGCAGCACAAAGGAAAACTTTTATTTGCTGCAGTTGCTGACTCAGTCTTGTCTGCTTGAAGATCTTAAAAAAGAATTTATGCAAGAAGCTTGGATTTAGCTTTGCAGTTATGCTGAAGGCTTACATATTGGACCCCGACTTTCCAAATGAGTTTGTGTCCCCACTTCTTTTCCTCTCTCTCCATGTTGTCTTTTTCAATAGTGCTTCATGCTCCTAAGTGTGCCTTTTCCTTCTTCCTAATGAATATTGACCAGGTTCCTGAGTATACGAACAATTCTAGGGACTGTGTGGACGGGATGTAGGAAATGTCCCTGCCCCATCCCTTCTGCTGGACTTCTGACTTTCAATGATGCCATTCATGCTCCTGCCCGTTGGCCCCTTACACAACTTGCTCTCATTCAGACAGCGCCAAAGAGCATCAAAGCACTTTTGTCCTGCTTCCCTCAGAGCCTTGCAGTGGCCCAGAGCAGATCAGAGTTGTCAGCAGCACGAATGCCATTCCTGTCAAACCTGCTGCTCCTTGTGTCCTCTGATGAACCAGTAGATTCTGCAGCTGTGTCTTCCCAGAGCAGATTCCTGAGTGTAAGGCCAGAGCGGTGCAGTCTTAATGCTCAATAGTGGGGGATGGGCTGAGCAAAGGGCTAGGCCTGGCCCCTTGGTGGATAACCCAGCTTGTTGGTCAAGTCACCTTCAGGTTCTCATATATTCCACCTTAGCTGTGACCATGGTGTCATTTTGCTGACTTCTTGATCTCTCTCCTTTTTAAATTTTATGTCAGGGCTCAAATTTTATGTCAAGGTGCAAATTCCTATACCTTGAAATATACAGAGACCTAGAGATTGTCATACTGAGCCAAGTAAGTCAGCATAGAAAGATAAATATAGCATCGCTTATATGTGGAATTTAAAACAAGGATTGCTATTGTTTAGTCACTCAGTTGTGTCCAACTCTTTTGCACACACATGGGCTGTAGCCCGCCAGGCTCCTCTGTCCATAGGATTTCCCAGGTGAGAATACTGGAGTGGGTTGCCATTTCCTTCTCCAGAGGAACTTCCTGACCCAGAAATCGAATCCATGTCTCCTGCATCGGCAGGTGGACTTTTACCACTGAGCCATGAGACAAGCCTCCTAAAAATGGGTACAAATGAACTTATTTACAAGACAGAAATAGAGTCACAGATATAGAAAACAAACTTATGGTTACCCAGAGGTAAGGGGGGAGGGGAGGGATAAATTGTAAGATTGGGACTGACATATATACACTACTATATTATGATTGGATAGCATCACTGACTCAATGGACATGAATCTGAGCAAACTCTGGGAGACAGTGAAGGACAGGGGAGACTGGCATGCTGGAGTTCAGGGATTCACAAAGAGTAGGATATGACTTAGTGACTGAACAACCACATATATAAATAGATAACTAATAAGGACTTACTGTATGACATAAGGAACTCTACTCAACACTCTGTAATGGCCTATATGGGAACAGAGTCTTTTAAAAAAAGGAGGAGGGTAGGAGGTAAGGAAAGAGTAACATGAAAACACATCACCATATGTAAAATTGATAGCCAATGGGAATTTGCTGTATGACTCAGAGAACTTAAACCAGGGCTCAAAAACAACCTGGAGGGGTGGGATGGGGAGGGAGAGGTAAGGATGTTCAAGTGGGAGGGGCCATGCATAAACCTACGCCTGATTCATGTTGATGTTTGGCAGAAAACAAGGCAATACTGTAAAGCAATTATCCTTCAAATAAAAATGAATAAATTTTAAAAAGGATATATGTATATGTATAACTGATTCACTTTGCTGTACAGCAGAAACTAACACAACAGTGTCAATTGAGTAGACTTGAATAAAATAAAAATATACAGAGAGATAATTTATATATATCCTGGATTCTCCAAACATGCATAAGTCCTCATATCTACAACACTGTCAATCAAGTAGACTTAAAATAAAAAAATACAGAGATAATTTATTATATATATATATATATATATATATATATATATACTGCATCCTCCAAACATGCATAAGTCCTCATATCCTGTTCATGAGCACATGTTGAGTCTACTCTGGAGCTCTTGCCCAGACATGAAAGATGTTTTATTTTCTCTTTGAAAAATTCTAAGTTTCATTTCTTGGAGAAATTGTCTTGGGCTTCAGACTCAAGTCCAACATTCATGAGTCATACATAGAGAGATCTGTGAGAGATCTGTTCCCGAATCTGTGAGGTAACAGCAAGCTTTTCCCAGCCTTCCTGGACATCTCCCCATTTTGTCAACTGTGGGAAGTTAGAAGTGATAGCTTTTCCTATCATTGCATTAATTATGCAGGGCAGAGGCATCATTTACAAGCTCTTTTTTAAAGGGTAGAAAACTAGAGATTATAATTCTTTTACACTCAGGAGGCACTCAGCACTGCTCCACTTGCAGTTACAGACTTTTTCTTTTTTAAATATTCCATTCCTGAATTTTGGTAACGTGGAACTTTGAGATAACTCAGAATTCAGTAATGAGGATTAGTCTTTATCTAAGACTTTAGACAGGGAACTTTTCTTATTATTGAAGTATGTTCAAGAATTGTTCCTTGCCTTTATTTTTCCCAGTAGTTATAAAAATTTCATCCCATTGTGCTGAATACAATAGTCTTCAAGATTCCACAGAACAAACACACAACTTTCTTACCTCTCAGGTGTTGTATAATATACTACAGAGAGGACAGAGCCTTCTCCAAGGAGACCTCCCTGCTTCTTGAACTTTTGTGAATTCACTTGCTGGGCCCCTGGTGTCTCTAACTTGATTTCAACTTCATTCTCAACTCACTGCTTAGTTATCTATCTATTGCTGTAATCAGTCTCTCAGTCGTGTCTGACTCTTTGCAACCCCATGGACTGTAGCCCACCAGGCTCCTCTTTCCATGGGGATTCTCCAGGCAAGAATACTAGAGTGGGTTGATGCGCCCTCCTCCAAGGGATCTTCCCAAGCCAGGGATCGAACCTAGGTCTCCAGCATGGCAAGCAGATTCTTTACCATCTGAGCTACCAGGGAAGCTACAAGGGAAGTATCTATTGAGCACTTACTAAAAAGGGCTTCCTGGGCTTCCCAGGTGGTGCAAGTGGTAAAGAACTTGCCTGCCAATGCAGGAGATATAAGAGATACAGTTTCTATCCCTGGGTCAGGACGATCCCCTGCAAGAGGAAATGGCAATCTTCCTCAGTACCCTTACCTGAGAAATCTCATGGACAGAGGAGTCTAGTGGGCCCCAGTCCATAGGGTCACAAAGAGTTGGACACAACTGAAGCGGTTAAGCTTGCTTAACACATGAGCACTTATTATGTGTCAGACCAGTGCTAGGGCCAAAGAGGGAATTAAATAGTGGCTCTGCTCCAGTTACGTTAAGGTTCTGGGGTAGCGTAGGGAGGGAGGGGGTGTGGGGGGAGGAGACACGTGCACAGTTAGTTTCAACATAAGGTGCTTAATTCTCTAAGAGGAAGAAAAACTGTCTAGCAGGACACCTCCATGAAAATTTCTAACTCTCCTTAGGGGTGTTTGTTGGGAAAAGTCTTCATGAAGGACATTTGAGTTGGTTTTGAAGAATGGGTAACAGCTCACCACAACCCAGAGAGGAGAGGGGCATTTGAGACAGGGAAGATGACAACAGTTCATTAAAATGCTTTTGGGGCAATAGTGGGCCAGGTTGATTGGAAGAAGGAAAGGAAACTTTTATGGGACAAACAACAAGGTCCTACTGTAGAGTACAGGGAACTATATTCAATATCCTGTGATACACCATAATAGAAAATAATATGTAAAAGCATGTATGTTTATGCATAACTGAACTACTTTGCTATACAGCAGAAATTAATACAACACAGTAAATAAACATACTTCCATAAAATAAATAATAAAAATGATAAAAAGAAATAGAGAAACTGATATAGTTGGAGTATGTGAAAACATGACTGGGGAGTCTAAAATATTAGACTAGCTTCCCACTCTCATGCAAATGCCAATAGATTATTCAGCTTTACTGGGCTTCCCTGGTGGCTCAGATGGTAAAGAATCTGCTTGCAATGCAGGAGACATGGGTTCAGTCCCTGGGTCAGGAAGATCCCCTCAGTATTCTTGCCTAGAGAATCCAATGGACAGGGGAGCCTGGTGGATGACAGTCCATGGGGTCACAGAGTCGGACAGGACTGAGCGACTAATGCATTCATGTTCACTGAATGTTCAGGCACAACTTGATGACAAGGAAGAACAGATATATCTCTTGTCACTCTTTTTCGTAGTGCCAACCGCTTCAAAATATTAAGAAAGTCAGTTAACTAAGGTTCCCCTTCTCAAACACTGACTCTGGCTAATCTCCTCCTTGAGCTCTTTATCCTGATGTAGATAACCCAGAGCCTTCCTCTTACTCGTGGGTTCGGTAGCTGAGGAATCAGATTATCAGCCTCCCTGTTTCTATCAGCTCTCTGCCTCATTGTCAGGAATCACTCACTGCTGGTTTCCAGATATAGTTGATTGTGTGTCCATTTTGAATACCAGCTTAGAGATAGATAGTTTATTTTACTTCCAAAAAGAAAAAATACTTCTTAGAAAAAACTGGCTGTTGCTACTGACATGCATTATACCTATTTCCCATATTCCTTGAAGATTACACGTTTATAAGTCACCTAACCAGTCACTGAGGAGAAGGCAATGGCACCCCACTCCAGTACTCTTGCCTGGAAAATCCCATGGATGGAGGAGCCTGGTGAGCTGTAGTCCATGGGGTCGCTAAGAGTCGGACATGATTAAGCGACTTCTCTTTCACTTTTCACTTTCATGCATTGGAGAAGGAAATGGCAACCCACTCTGGTCCGGAGTTCTTACCTGGAGAATCCCAGGGATGGGGGAGCCTGGTGGGCTGCCGTCTATGGGGTCACACAGAGTCGGACACGACTGAAGTGACTTAGCAGCAGTAGCAGCAGCAACCAGTCACTGAATGAGTGAGAGACCAGGTTCTGGGAAAGAAGTCTCACAAGGCTTTTAAGGCCACCTGGCTGCTTAGCAGGTATGCTAAGGCACAGGGTATTTTTTTTTCAATTTTATTTTTACTTTATTTTACTTTACAATACTATATTGGTTTTGCCATACATTGACATGAATCCGCCACAGGTGTGTACGAGCTCGTATAGGCACAGGGTCTTAATAGGAAAGTGGACACCAACAACTGCTCTGCAAAACTCACATCCCCTCCTCTGGCAAGGTAGAAACTAAAGATTCAGTTTGTGAACTTCTTTTGTATTTATCTATTTTAAAACACTTCTTTGCTTGACTTGGCAGTGCTGGGTCTTAGTTTCAGATCTTTGATCTTCATTGCCGCACATAAGATCTTTAACTGCAGCATGTGGGATCTATTTCCCCCATTAGGGGTTGAACCTGGGCCCCCTGTACTGGAAACATGGAGTCTTAGCCTCTGGGCTGCCAGAGAAGTCCTTGTATTTATTCCAGACCTGGCATTTCAAAAAGTATATGAGTATTGCTGGGGTATATAAATGTGTTCGGGAATTACGATCACAGAGAGGGGGAGATGACAAAGGAAAACAGAGAGAAAAGAAGATGAGAAAGAAGGAGGACAACCAGAGGTGGGACGGGGTCAGGTTAGAGTGCACCTGGGGTCTAGACACAGGTGCTGAGGGATTTCAAGTTAAATATCCATGGCTGGGAGTCATCAGTCAATCAGGAGGGAAAGAGCTGGGGAGGACTGGAGTGGACATCCTCTCTGCTGAAGGCAGGGTGCAGCACTTGTGCATATCTCCCTTGGGATTGTAGCCTTGTCTTTCATGAACTTCTCACTCCTGTTATTTCCAGTTCCGGACCATCTGATCAGAGACTACTGGAATTTCCAGCTCTCTAGGCACTAATTTCAGGGGCCAAAACAGCAACCCCTCTGCAACTCCTACCACAACGACCGCTGCCCTGCTGGGCTGTGGGGTTGTGCCAGCCCAGGCACTCTTGCCCAGGAAATGGAAGGTGGCATTTAAGTGGCACTTGAGACGCTCCTAACCAATCCTAAAGACTCTGAATCATGCCAATTCTAAATTAAGCTTTCTTGGGTAAATGAATAAGGACTCACGAAACCTCGCGGGCGGGGGGGTGGGGGTGGGTGGGGGAGATATGAGAAGTTGTACCTCCAAATACATTTCTGCTAAGCCCCAGTTTTGACAGGTATTATTATGACTCAATATTTCTATGATTTATTTTTGTGCTCTAGATGTTTTCAGTGTTAAAGTATGAAACTACACCTCAATCAAATCCCAATATTTTAAAGACACAAATGATGATATTAACAGAAATGGAAGAGATCTTTTAAAAAAAAATTAAAAAAAAGCTTACAAGGAAACTGAAGTTCAGGAAACACAAGTGCCTGATCAAAGTCTCACAGCTGACAGAGGAGAATCAAAAACCAAACCTCTTGGTCAAGGATAAAATATACTCTCCTTAAAAAAAAAAAATCACATTGAGTCTCTTTTTCTGGGATATGTAACAATGAGTTACATAAGATAAAAATGAGTTTATTTTTGTATCACAGCATTTTTAAATGTGTCATAAAGTAATTTTGGAGTGGCCACTTGCAGTTGTTTATACTATTCATTTAAAAGTGAGTTCCTTGGTGTCACCCAGTGGTCTTACCTGGAACCAGGGCTGTGAAAGAGAACTGGTGGAAGTCTATGGCTTACATGTTCGGTCTGGACCTCAGAGCAATTACTTTCCCTGAACAAAATGCACACGAAGAGTTGCCAGTGCCTACTGTTCTGGAAATGGTCAATGTTTGCCTGAGGATTCATCCCCAGATTTCCACCATGCACTCTGTGCCTCCGCTCTGGGTCACTGGTCTGAAGCCCTGCGCTGAAGCCAATTGGCGTTTAAAGCACCAGATTGAAAGCTTGTGCACCATGGGTCACAGCCAGGCTTTCAAATGTGACTCAACTGTGGTTTGAGATTTGTCTGTGTGGAGTACTGGAAAGAATGCCGATTTGGGTTGGGCACATTACATTTTGGGCACAGCTCGGCCTCCAATCAGGGGGTCCAGAGTAATCCTGTGAACTCCCCGAGCACTTGACACTCATCTAGATAGTACCTCTGTCTTACTTACACAGGAAGCTGTTCCAACCAGCAAGTGAGGCAACAGAACAGTATTGTAAAGTAATAGGTTAAAGAAATGTATGTTACTTTTTGTTTTAATAATTCCTAATATATAGATAGCATCAAAAAAGTTAAGCCTTGGTTGGACTCTATGTGGTCATGTGTCTCCTAAGAAGATGCTAAAATACACAGCTAAGGATTAAAGCCCAAGTTGATTGATACACATGATGTTGCAGAGGAAGATATTCTGGCTTATTCTATGCCTTTGAGATTAAATATACTTATTATGCATTGACATAACAAACCAGGGAGATGTGCCAATTAACTGAGAGCTCTCGGGATATGTTTACATTCTGTTATTCTTATTATTTCAAAGTCTTTTCCTTTTGGACCCATTCTCTGTATTAGACCTTCATTAGTAAGCAAGTTCCATAACATTACTTTTCAAAAGTAAAGCTAAAGAAGTATTTGCTTCTTCAGGATTATTTTTCCAGGATTTTTGCTCCTTTACCTGATTATATACTGTCAAGTGTTATCAATAAATTCAGTCATTCTTTCAACTAATATTTATTATAAAACCTACTCTGTACTACCACTGCTCTGAGGAGAGATCAGTGAGCAAAACAGACGAAATTTGGCATATTTTGCAAGTATATCATATTTCTAGATATTTCAGTTTATGCTATAGAATCTTCTATACATTCAAGTGTCTAGGCTCTGATGGTAATGTTCTGTCCTACTGGTCTACCTTTATCTGCATTTTGGAACACTGGGGTTATTAGCTCTACTCTACCACTTCTTTTCTCGCCCCTAAATCAGCTTTTGACCTTTATTCCAGGTAAACACTATTAGATAATCCATTTTGAATGATGGATGACAAAGGTGCGTAATTCCAAAGTAAGTATTTATCTATGAGGATTCATTACTTTCCACTCTGACTGTTGTACTAATGCTTAGCTCCAGAGCATGACTTAAAGTCTTAATCCTCCTTAGTCACTTGGCATTTCTGGATAAAGTTTCATAACTTTTGTCAACTTAGTCCATTGTGCATTCAGCTTACCTAACATTATTTGGGCCCTAACTGAGCAGAACCAAATCCATGTTCATCTTCATTGATGACATTACGGTCTCTCTACTATTACTATTTGAAACTTTTAGTCTTACTGACATGCACTTCTTCTATTTCTTCTATTCTTAATCCAACCCCATTTGCCCTCAGTCAGGGACTTTGCCCTCCACCACTTCTCATCCCCTGTCCAGTCTTACTTTTCTGCAAATGTTTGGCCACACTACACCTGGAAGAGTATTTCTGAAACCAAGTCCACTGTTGGCAATCTTCTCTCCTGAAGGTTCCTCCTTAGTTTTGGGATAAAGTAGTTGAAAATCCTAACTCAGTTCACATGGCCCTGCACAGACTGACCTCTACTCATGTCCCATTTCTCCACTTTGTTTTCTCATCAAGCTCCTTCATGCCTCAGAGTCTTTGAACATATTTTCCCTCTTCCTGGATTACTTTTTTTCTCTGTTCCATCAACAAGGTACTTAAATCACTCCAGTTAATCCTCTACTGTCTAGCAAGGACATCATTTTCTCCAGAAAACAAAATGACATCGCCACCACCATCACTACCAATTTCCTGAAACTTTCTGTGTGTTCTCACAGGTGTGGACTTGCCCCTACCTTATAAACCTCATCTATCACTCTGTACACTAATTTTCCATTTACTTGTCCATTTCACCATAAAAAATAGAATATTTCTAAGGTTATGGAAGGACCTCAATATTTTCTTCCTTGTTATGATTATAGCATTCAGCTCAGTGTGTCTTGCACTTAGTAGAAGCTCAATATTTTATTTATGGAATGAATGGATATGATTCAGCTTCTGTGCATGCTGTTCCTTCAAGATTAGCATTAGGCTCTTAACCCATGACCTATCCATTTTCTTCCATCTCAACTCAATGATTTTGATCCCATTTGATGATGCCTTTAAAAGCTCCTTTACTCCATTGACATGGATGAAACTGCTCCCTCTTGGTTTCTGTGTCACTAGAGGTTTATGATCTACAATAGATTCCTTTGTGTTTTAAGTCTTAAAAGTGGGCATAACTTTTGTTGCAAATTTCTACTTAAATTCTTTCTCAGGGATCTTTTCTGCTTTCATAGTTATAACAGCCCTCTATATTTAGGGATCTTCAGAATTCCTGGTTCAGCCCATAATATTCACTCGAACTCAAGGCTTTCTCCATTGGATATCTCCATCACGATTCTTCTCTCTTATATCTTAACAGTTCTGAATCTGTACTTATCTCTTCTTTTAACCTCCAAACACCTTTCTCTCAGCATGACCCCACATTTATCAATACTCCCATAATTCAAAATCATTTTAGATTTTTCTTCACCTTTTTATTGACATTAGATATATCATGAGGATCAATGAGTTCCTCCTCTGATATGTTACTTGATTCTTCAATTACCTCCCTATTTGAACTCCATCATCATAGTTCAGGCCCTATACTTCCTAATCTGCCTTCTTTAAATATCTCAAATCTATTACCTGCCCATGCACATTCCTTAGACATTACTGTATTTGCATATTCTTTGCATCTTCTTAGAATACCTTTCTCTTGCTGTTCTGCTTGCTTGTGAAAGTGTTAGTCACTCAGTTGTGTCTGCTCTTTGTGAAGAGTGGTAAAGTGTGGTAAAGAGCTCAGATGGTAAAGAGTCTACAGTGCATGGACTGGAGCTCAGGAAAGATGACTGAACTGAACATTCAGATTTGTTACCATACAAATGGTAACAGAAGTCATGGGTTAATGCATGACCACCCATTGAGAATATGTTGAGTGAGAAGAATGGACATATGAAAAGGAAGCTCTGAGAAGCCAACTTGGAGTGAGTGGTGGAAAAGAGACTGAGAAAGAGTAGCCAGAGGGACAAGAGAAGAATCAGAAACCTAGAAGAACACAAAAGTCATTGGATGGATTTTAGGAGTTGTGACCCTATGGACGATAGCTCACCAGGTTCCTCTGTCCATGGAATTATCCAAGCAAGAATACTAGAGTGAATAGCCATTCCCTTCTCCAGGGGATCTTCTTGACTCAGGGACTGAAGCCAGGTCTCCAGCACTGCAGGCAGATTCTTTACCATCTGAGCTACCAGGGAGGCCCACTTGCTTGAGTTCTACCCTTCTCTAAAGGCTTAATCCAGAACTATCTTTTATTATAAACATTTCCTAGTTGTACCAATCTGCAGGAATCTCTCCCATAAGACAGGATACCATTTACTTTCTTTACTTTTTCTTTTGGCTATCTAACATACACGGCCATGAATATTTGTTATTTATTTATTTTCATTTTCTCCTGTATCTAATTCAGGACCCAAGACTGGGAAGTGGATTAAAACTGATGACCACAAAAGATCTTGAATTCTAGGAGAAAAATCTGTATTTGAATCAGAACAGTTTTAAGAAGGTTAATCCAATGGCAATATGTTCTAGAAGATGTGTATGTGTAGGAGAAAAAAGGGTGAAAGGAGGAAAGGGAGCCTGGGTGGAGACATAGTCCAGTTAGAAGGCTTTGCAGTAGTCAAAACCTAAAGGTACATGAATCTAAATGGGATAACAGAGACTGGGCAAAAAGGAAGATATAAAAATGAATGATATCATAAAAGCAGAATCAATAGGTTTTAACAGCCAAAGTGTTAGAAGAGAGAGAACAAATAATCATGAGTGATTATATATATATAACTCACTCAGCAGATATATGTATAGATAGATAGATAGATAGATAGATAGATATAACTCACTCAGCAGATATATGTATAGATAGATATAACTCACTCAGCAGATATTCACTGACTGTTTGTTGCGAGGCACACTGGCTTCCTGGGTGGCCTAGATGGTAAGAGTCCACCTGCAGTGCAGGAGACTTGAGTTTGAACCCTGGGTTGGGAAGATCCCCTTGAGTAGGAAATGGCTACCCATTCCAGTTTTCTTGCCTGGAGAAATCCATGAACAGAGGAACCTAGCAGACTACAGTCCATGGGGTCTCAAAGAGTTGGACATGACTGAGTGACTTTCACTTTTCACACTCTAGATCAAGGGTTCCCAACCTCTGGAATCTAATGTCTGATGATCTGCTGTGGAACTGATATAATAATAATGGAAACAAAGCATACAATAAATGTAATATGTTGAATCATCCCTAAAATATGACCCCTACCTGGTCTGCGGAAAAACTGTTTTTCACAAGACCAGTCCCTGGCACCAAAAAGGTTGGGGACCACTGCTCTAGATGGCGTCAAAAAGCAGTGGACGAGGCACACCCATTGCTATCCCTCACAAAGCTCACATTTCACTGGATGACAGCAAGATTGTAGCCAGAGTGATCAGAAGAGGGTGAAGTCATTAATACAGAGAGAACATAGAGAAGTAGAAAGTTTCAGAGAAAAGTGAGTACAGAATTATTGTACTCTTTGTACATATTAACTCATCTAATCCTTACTACAATGATGTGAATTAGGCATTGTTCCCCTTTATATAGATAAGAAAAAAGGTATAGAAGGGCCAAATAACTGAGCTAAGCTCTATACAATATTAAATGAAGGAACAAAGATCAAACAAAGGCACTCTGCCTCTTGGGTCCACAGTCTTGTTACCAAGGCATACGGCTTTGTAGATGCTTTGGGAGTAAGCAGCTAAAGCCTGAAGAATAGACAATTTCTATTTTCATTTACTTGTAATCTATCGGTGACACATCCTAAAATCCTTCCAATGGCTTTTGTGTTCTTACAGGTTTCTGATTCTTCTCATGTCCCTCTGGCTACTCTTTCTCAGTCTCTTTTCCACCACTCATTCCAAATTGGCCTCTCAGAACTTCCTTTTCATATGTCCATTCTTCTCACTCAACATATTCTTGCTGGGTAGTCATGTATTAACCCATGACTTCTGTTACCATTTGTATGGTAACAAATCTGAATGTTCAGTTCAGTCATCTTTCCTGAGCACCAGACCCAAATACTTAAAACCTCTGCGATACATTCAGTTAGAGTCAAGTTATCTTAAATCAAAATGGAATTCATCTCCTTTACTCCTCAGCTTGCTCTTCTTGTCTGCCCTAGCTTCATGAATGGAAACCTACTTCACTGCAGCACCTATGCCAGAAAACCTGGGGTCTTCTCTTTCATTTATCCTTGCTCCCACCCAATAGGCTCTGAACTATGCTTTAAGATTTTCTCATATCCATCACAGAGGATCTAGCTTTACTTTCATTCAGTTCCCCTCTGGTTTGGTTAGTCACTTAGTTATGTCTGACTCTTGGTACCCCACGGACTGTAGCCCATGAGGTTCGTCTGTCCATGGGATTTCCCAGACAAGAATATTGGAGTGGGTTGCCAATTTCTCCTCCAGGGATCTTCTCCACTCAGGGACTGAACCCAGGTCTCCTGCGCTGCAGGCAGATTCTTTACTGACTGAGCCACCAGGTCAGCTCCCCTCACTTAAAAAAAAAAAAATCAATTTGTATTAGAGTATAGTTGCTTTACAATGTTGTGTTAGTTTCTGCTATACAGCAAAATGATTCAGCCATGCCCTTACGTGTATCTCCTCCCTTTTGAATTTCCTTCCCATTCAGTTTCCTGTGCTATACAGTAGGCTCTTGTTAGTTATCTATTTTATACAGAGTATCAATAGCAGACATGTGTCAATTCCAATCTCTCAATTCAGTTCCCATCACTTTTGACATGGATTTGTGCAACTGCCACCTAATTATCCTGCCACACGACTTCAGGGTAATTACTATTAAAATTAAATGGAACTTCTCAAACTCCTGCTCAAAGTTCTTCATAACTTTCAGGATACTTAAAAAAAAAATTCTCAGTATAGCTTCCCTGTCTGCCTTTTAATCTCATTTACTGCCCTCAATGCCACAAACAATTTATTCTGTAGTAGCTTCTCAAACACATCGTGTTGTTTCACTACTGTAAGCCCCTGCAGATTCTGTCCCTCTGCTGGGAATGTCCCCTCACTTTCATCACTTGAAATCTACCTGGCTTTCAAAATTTTGATTAACCTTTACTACCATCAACTCAGAAGCCCCATGGAACTTCTTCCTACTCCTCAGCCTGTTTGGATGTCTCTTCTCTATATTCCTATTCAGTCCCATATGTTTCTCTATGTAGCATGTGCTTACGAGTCCATATCTGTTAATTTATTAGTCTGTGTCTCCCCAAAACTGTAACTTCCTTGAGTGCCGGAATCGTGTCTATTTACCTTTGTTGTTGTTTAGTCACTAAGTTGTGTTCGACTCTTTGCAACCCCATGTACTATGTAGCCCACAGGCTCCTCTGTTCATGGAATTCTCCAAGCAAGAATATTGAAGTGGGTTGCTATTTCTTTATTTAGAGGATCTTCTTGACTCAGAGATCGAACCTATGTCTCCTGAATTGGCAGGCAGGTTCTTTACCAAAGAGCCACAAGGTAGTCCCAGCATATATTACAGCCTGGTGCGGGGTGTGAGCTCAGTAAATTTGTTAAAAAGATGGTTAATTAGGAAACAAGAAGTATTCCTTCAAAGAAGACCCATCGCCCTGTTTTGGAACTTCACATTGTGAGAACTATATTTCCAAAGAACAATGGAAAGTATTCTAGAACCACGAGGCAAGAAAAACAAGGACATTGAGATTATTTATGACTATTGGGGATATAGAGAGATGATTCTGTAGCATCTATGATTTTTATTAAATGCTTTCATCATATTAGTATCAAACCTAAACTGTAAGCTACATGAGAGTGGTTAAACAGCCATTTTGTCCTCATTGATCTCTCCAGCACCTAGCACATGTTAGGCATTAAATAAATATTTGTTGAACTTTATTGAATGAGCAAAGTAGCAGACAGTCAAGGTAGATGGACTATGTCCTGCTAACAATGACAGAAATGAAAATGTGTTTTTCAAAAATGCTTTGTATTGATCTCAGGGGAGGCCTTTCAGTATTTATCTTTTAACCCTTTGTGTGTTGTCATCTATCTTCCCTATTCTCAGGCTGTTTGTTTTCAACTACATTTGTGCTGTTATTGATTTTAAAAGAATTTTTTTTTAATTTGTATTTTTATGGTAGTCAAACTTTTGATTCTTTTCCTTTTATTGTTTCTGTGTTTCACATTATGCTTATAAAGGCTTTCCTCACCCCATAATTGGGAAAAGATTCCTTTGTTTAGTATTCAGTTCAGGCACTCAGTCGTGTCCGACTCTTTGCGACTCCACGAATTGCAGCATGCCAGGCTTCCCTGTTCATTACCATCTCTCGGAGTTCACTCAGACTCCACGTCCATCGAGTCAGTGATGCCATCCAGTCATCTCATCCTCGGTCATCCCCTTCTCTTCCTGCCCCCAATCCCTCCCAGCATCAGAGTCTTTTCCAATGAGTCAACTCTTCACATGAGGTGGCCAAAGTACTGGAGTTTCAGCTTTAGCATCATTCCATGCAAAGAACACCCAGAGTTGATCTCCTTCAGAATGGACTGGTTGGATCTCCTTGCAATGCAAGGGACTCTCAAGAGTCTTCTCCAACACCACAGTTCAAAAGCATCAATTCTTCGGCGCTCAGTCTTATTCACAGTCCAACTCTCACATCCATACATGACCACAGGGAAAACCATAGCCTTGACTAGACGGACCTTTGTTGGCAAAGTTATGTCTCTGCTTTTGAATATGCTATCTAGGTTGGTCATAACTTTTCTTCCAAGGAGCAAGTGTCTTCTAATTTCATGGCTGCAGTCACCATCTGCAGTGATTTTGGAGCCCCTCAAAATAAAGTCCGATACTGTTTCCACTGTTTCCCCATTTATTTCCCATGAAATGATGGGACCAGATGCCATGATCTTTGTTTTCTGAATGTTGAGCTTTAAGCCAACTTTTTTCACTCTCCTCTTTCACCTTCATCAAGAGACCCTTTAGTTTCTCATCACTTTCTGCCATAAGGGTGGTGTCATCTGCATATCTGAGGTTATTGATATTTCTGCCGGTAGCCTTGATTCCAGCTTGTGTTTCTTCCAGTCCAGCGTTTCTCATGATGTACTCTGCATATAAGTTAAATAAGCAGGGTGACAATATACAGCCTTGACGTACTCCTTTTCCTATTTGGAACCAGTCTGTTGTTCCATGTTCAGTTCTAACTGTTGCTTCCTGACCTGCATACAGATTTCTCAAGAGGCAGGTTAGGTGGTCTGGTATTCTCATCTCTTTCAGAATTTTAAATTCATCTAGAATTGATATTTTCATACAATATATCTTGATTTAATGATTAGTGTACTATTTTTTCACTGACTGGATGGTTGGGGGTGGCAAGCCTTGAGGGGATCTCGCTTTTTTTTTCCCTCCGGGGGTGGAAATGGCAACTCACTCCGGTATTCTTGCCTTGAAAATCCCATGGACAGAGGAACCTGGTGGGTTACAATCTATGGGTTCTCAAAGAGTTCGACATGACTGAGCAGAGACATAAAACTGTCTGTACATTCTTTGTTGCATATTCCAATCATTTAAGTCAGACACAACCTAGAGACTGAATAGCAACAACCATTTTACCTTTACACTTTTTCATTTTGCCCTGGTTTAACTCTGAAAGACAGGTCTTCTCACAACCTTGTCTGCCTCTCTTCCTTCTCTACCCAGCAATCACTGAACTATTTTTTAAATACTAAAATGAAATCTCTGTTATTGTTCAGTTGCTAAGTCGTATCCAACTCTTTGTGACCCCATGGACTGCAGCACCCCAGGCTTCCCTGTCCTTCACCATCTCCCAGAGCTTGCTCAAACTCATGTCCATTGAGTTGATGATGCTATTTAATCATGTCATCCTCTGCCTTTCCCTTGTCTTCCTGCCCTCAATCTTTTGATGCATCAGCGTCTTTTCCTGTGAACTGGCTCTTTGCAACAGGTGGCCAACGTATTGGAGCTTTAGCCACAGCATCAGTCCTTCTAATAAATGTTCAGGGTTGATTTCCATTAGGATTGACTGGTTTGATCTCCTTGCTGTCCAAGAAATTCTCAAGAATCTTCTCGAGCACCACAATTCAGAAGCATCAATTCTTTGGCACTCAGCCTTCCTTATGGTCCAGCTCTCATATCTGTACATGACTGCTGTAAAAGCCATAGCTTTGACTATATGGACCTTTGTCAGTAAAACCAAAGATGTCTCTGCTTTTTAATATGCTGTCTAAGTTTGTCACACCTTTTCTTCCAAGGAGCAAGTGTCTTTAATTTCATGACTGTAATCACCTTCTGCAATGATTTTGCAGCCCAAGAAAAGAAAATCTGTCATTGTTTCCACTCTTCCTCATCTATTTTTCATAAAGTGATGGGACCAGAAATCTCTATACCACAAGACATTTGTATCTTTTATGTGTACTGTTGCATCCTCAATGTCTAGAACAGTGACTTGCACAGAGTAGGCACTTGATGAACACTTACTGATGCAGAGAAATAGAATCATGCTGCTTCCTTGCTTAACACTCAAGGGCTTCCCATTTCTATCATGATAAAATTCAAACTCCTCTCACTATAGACACACCAGAGTTCTTCTCTTCTTCAAGGTCCCATGCTGTTTCTACTCTCAGAAACTGAATGTGACCCCCTCAGAGGATACTTCCTTGACTCCACTATTAAGAGAAGAGATACCTTAAGTTTCTTTGTTTCTAAATCACACAATTCCATGGCTTATCATCCTTTATAATTCTGTCTGCTTTATTTTTATTTTCTTTCTCCCAGAATAGAATGTAAGCTCTAGGAAATTCTGCATATATTCTAGGTTTTTTTTTCTTTTCTTTTTCTGCTGATGTGATTCAAGTACCCAACATAGTACCTAGGGCTTGATAGGCACCCAATAGATATTTGCTAAAAATTTTTGTAGACATATTTTTATAATGACCATTTTAATGCCAGTGTTGAGATCCCAGCTAATTAGCTTAACAATTTAAAGGAAGTAACTAGTTGATTAAAAAGGCATCAGGATAAACCACAAGGATTTACCACATAGCACAGAGAACTATATTCAGCATCTGGCAATAGCCTATAATGGATAAGAATTTGAAAGAGAATAAGTATATATGTACAGCTGAATCACTTAGCTGTACACCTGAAACTATTATAACACAACACTGGAAATCAACTATACTTCAATTTAACAAAAACAATAAAAGTAAAAATAAATCCTCTTCTCCTGCGGGGGACCTCTTTATAAAAATGTCTTCATCAACAAAAAAGTCACGAGATGGTGACATTATTAACCAAATTTCATCATATTTGAATGTAAAAACAACTACAAGGAAAAACTTAAGCTCAAGTAGACTTACCTGGTGATTTTACTCAAAGTGCTTAAGAGATGAATTTATACAGAGACATAATTGGAAAAACAATAAAGAAAATCTGTTCACTAACACGTAATTATATCAAAGTTACATAGTGAGTAGTAAAGACACATCACAAACAGGGTATTAGAGGCATCACATAATTAAAGATGGGATGTTAGAGGAAATGTATGATCCCTTTGAAAGGACAGAGGAAAGGAAAGGACAGGAAAAAATATCATCATGGAAACTGGAAAATCATTTTAAAATTGAACATAATTAGTAATGAGGTTATAAAAGCCTATGCCACCACCCTCCAAATTCATAAGTATCACAAGTCCATAAGTATACATAAGTATCACAAGTCCATAAGTATACTTTGGTACTAAGGACAGTGTTAGGGATGCTGGGGTACTAAAAGATCCAGTTGAAAGTTTAAAGGAAAACATCTTGTCAACTGAGAAAAAAATGGGACAGTTATGAGGGGAAAACCCAACAAAACAGTGTAAGCATTTGGATGAAAATAACTTTAAAAGAGAAAAAATAACATGAAAGAGGGGAATTGAAGAAATAAAGAAAAATAAGAGGATGCAAAAATAGGAAAAAGATAGAAAATGAAAAAAATGCAAAAGCAGGGAAGCAATCTGGTAAAAGGCATACAAAATCATGACATCTTGAAAACTGAAAATAATAATGTGTTATAAAGAACACAACAGCCAGTTAATAGAAAGTTATGATGATTGACTGATAGCAATGTTTCCTTTTCTATTGCTATGTGTCAGACTTTAATATATTTAAAATACTGTTTTCTTTACCCAAATTGAAAATCATCACATCAGCCTAGAAAAATGAAAATAAATAAATTTCTTCTTTTTCTAGAAAGGCTTTATTTAAGATATTTTATCTCCATCTGCTATCAGAAGGTAAAAACATAAATTAGTATTTCAGTCAATCAACACATATTTATTGAACATCCACTGTTGTTATGTTTAGGATCACAGGAATAACAAGTATGGGAGCTCTGTCAGAAATAATCTAATTGAGGAATTCAGAAATAATCACATGACTTAATTCATTAAAAAGCTATATTCAGTTCAGTTCAGTCATTCAGTCATGTCCAACTCTTTGCGACCCCATGAATCACAGCACGCCAGGCCTCCCTGTCCATCACCAACTCCCAGAGTTCACTCAGACTCATGTCCATTGAGTCAGTGGTGCCATCCAGCCATCTCATCCTCTGTTGTCCCCTTCTCCTCCTGCCCCCAATCCCTCCCAGCATCAGGGTCTTTTCCAATGAGTCAACTCTTCACATGAGGTGGCCAAAGTACTGGAGTTTCAGCTTTAGCATCATTCCTTCCAAAGAAATCCCAGGGTTGATCTCCTTCAGAATGGACTGGTTGGATCTCCTTGCAGTCCAAGGGACTCTCAAGAGTCTTCTCCAACACCACAGTTCAAAAGCATCAATTCTTCAGCGCTCAGCTTTCTTCACAGTCCAACTCTCACATCCATACATGACCACTGGAGAAACCATACCCTTGACTAGACGGACCTTAGTTGGCAAAGTAATGTCTCTACTTTTCAATAGGCTTTTAGGTTGGTTGTAACTTTTCTTCCAAGGAGTAAGCATCTTTTAGTTTCATGGCTGAAGTCACCATCTGCAGTGATTTTGGAGCCCCCCAAAATAAAGTCTGACACAGTTTCCCATCTATTTGCCATGAAGTGATGGGACCAGATGCCATGATCTTCATTTTCTGAATGTTGAGCTTTCAGCCAACTTTTTCACTCTCCTCTTTCACTTTCAAGAGGTTTTTTAGTTCCTCTTCACTTTCTGCCATAAGGCTAGTGTCATCTGCATATCTGAGGTTATTGATATTTCTGCCGGCAGTCTTGATTCCAGCTTGTGTTTCTTCCAGTACAGCTTTTCTCATGATGTACTCTGCATATAAGTTAAATAAGCAGGGTGACAATATACAGCCTTGACATACTCCTTTTCCTATTTGGAACCAGTCTGTTCCATGTTCAGTTCTAACTGCTGCTTTCTGACCTGCATACAGATTTCTCAAGAGGCAGGTCAGGTGGTCTGATATTTCTATATAAACTCACACTGATATCTCACTGCACATAATTCATTATATAGGATACAAAGATGAATAGCATACAGTTGCTAATTCACAAAACTAAGATGGCTGCCAGATTTGAGCAGTGGATTGGAATTTAGGGTTTGAATTCCAGAATTACTTCTCTTTAATTTAGAATATATAGATAAACTTCAGTAGAAGATCATGTCCACTCCACAGAATACAGAAGGAGACATTTAGGGCTTGCTAACTTAATATTCATGTACTTCTCCACATTTTCAAGCTCCTTTGCAGTTATGCTTAGCTGCTGCTGCTGCTAAGTCACTTCAGTTGTGTCCAACTCTGCGACCCCATAGATGGCAGCCCACCAGGCTCCCCCATCCCTGGGTTCTCCAGGCAAGGATTGGAGTGCGTTTCCACTTCCTTCTCTAATGCATGAAAGTGAAAAGTGAAAGTGAAGTTGCTCAGTCGTGTCCAGTTCTTAGTGACCCCATGGACTGCAGCCCACCAGGCTCCTCCATCCATGGGATTTTCCAGGCAAGAGTTCTGGAGTGGGGTGCTATTGCCTTCTCTGGTTATGCCTATACATCTGACTAAATCTGGTCAGTGGGCCAGAATAAAAGTGATGTGTGTCACCTAAGAATTTGTGTCACTGTTAGTAGTCCCCTGTCAGAGTGACCTGGAAGCTGAAAATGATCACCCTGAAAATTTACATGACCCAAGATGGATCGGAATCAACTTTTGGGTTGTTAATTGTGGGGAGTTGTCTGGGTCAACATGTTTATTTGTTATAGCTGCAGGCCCTGCATTGACCAATGAACAGGATTATTGTCAGCATCATATGAGATGACTCAGGTAAATTTCTTGTATGGTGTTCAGCCATAAATGAAAGTCATTATTATTTATAGGTAATTCTAAATAAAATTAGTGATTAAAGGTTTTTTCCTTTTTTTTTTTTTTGGTAACAAAAATATATCCATTGTAGAAAGGAAATTCGAGAATGTGTTAGCAGAATGTTTCCAAAGCACCTTCATACCTTTAGTACCTCAAATTCTTTTTCTTAATTGAGCACACTTGATGTTTTATGATAGCAGCAGTTATTTACTGTACTTGTACTTTCTGTAAACACAGTATATGTTTTTGGTCAGAGGTCTCTAAGGTTTTTATTTATGGATAATTCATTGTCCCAAACCAATAGTGAAAACTAGTGATCTTTCAAACATGGAAACACCCTGTAATTTTCTTCTGGCATTGCAACAACTTTGATGTTCATCTTTCTCTTTCCTGGCTGAACCTATATACACTTAAGTACAGGATCACATTAAGAAAATGCTCAGACCACATGTAAACAACTGTGGCCAGACAATTCCTGAACGCTATGCCATGTCCAATTTTCAAAGGATGTAAGCTTCTGTGTTGTTTTCTCTACCATATATTTTTCCATAAAAGTCCTACTTAAAACTTGATCATGATGTATTCAGGCATAAGTCTAGACATGCTGTGATTTTAAACAAGTCTATCCCTTCCTGCCTGCCCCACCCTTTTGTCCTCTGGAGAGAGATTTGGACATCTTTTGTGCTCTGGGACATAACTCTGTGGGTATGTCTAGGCAGCATATCCCAGTTAAAGTGATTTGGGGAAAAATATTTGAAAAAATAGACTATGGAATTAAATTTGCATAAAGCATAAATTTGAACCATCGGCAGATGCAGATCAGATGACTTTAAGAAGGAATGAAGGGAAAGAGAAAAGCAACTGAGCTCAGTTCATTTAATTGGTCCATTTTATTTCTCAATAAATGAAGTTATCACTTTAAAGAAAAGGAAGGAAAGAGAATTTTTGTGATTGAATTTGATCAATCATATGACTCCATAACATTCAGGCATCCATTGGTGGAAAAACAAACCAAGAGCTACTGTTCATTTAGACAGTGGGTTTTTAAACTAAATCAGGAACCTGTTTCCCTCAGCTTTTCCTTCATCTCTTTTCCCACCGTAGTTAAGATATGACTCACCAGGACTGATTATACAGCTGACAAAAACAACCATGAGAAGCAGGATGAGTGATGAGAGGTGGGGTGAACAGCACTTATTTAAATACAGCAGAAACATTCCTAGTTATAGCTCCTGTGCAGGGGAATTCTCCTAAGTATGTTTCAGAGCTCAGAAGTAGGACGCCCAGGACCAAGAGGCCACGTGGGCTATCCTGTCAGAATGGGTGGGACCACAGGCTTTGGAGTGGACAGGCCCTGGCCACTGAACATGGAGACCAGAAACGTGAATGAAGACAGCTGCTGTGCTCAAGGAAGAATGCGAGGCTGAGGCTGTGAATGAACAATGACATCACAAAACAGGCTGGACTGATGGTTGAGATGAGCAAGATGATTAACAGGGATAAATACAAAAGATGTAGTTGGTGGTGGTGGGAGGCACAGAGAAGGAAATGGAGGGAAATGGAATAGAATAAATAAAATTATTGATTGTATTTGAGATTATTATTCAAAAGATTCACACTCCCCACCTTTACATGAACTTTTAAAAAACGGGTTTCAGTTCAGTTCAGTCAAGTCTGACTCCTTGCGACTCCATGGACTGCAGCAGACCAGGCTTCCCTGTCCATCAACAACTCCCGGAGCTTACTCGAACACCTATCCATTGAGTGGGTGATGCCATCCAACCATCTCATCCTCTGCCGCCCTCTTCTCCTCCGGCCTTCAGTCTTTCCCAGCATCAGGGTCTTTTCAAATGAGTCAGTTCTTTGAATTCGGTGGCCAAAGTATTGGAGTTTCAGCTTCAGCATCAGTCCTTCCAAAGAATATTCAGGACTGATTTCCTTTAGGATAACTGGTTGGATCTCCTTGCACTCCAAGGGACTCTCAAGAGTCTTCTCCAGCATCACAGTTCAAAAGCATCAATTATTCGGTGCTCAGCTTTCTTTATAGTCCGACTCTTACATCCATACATGACTACTGGAAAAACCAAAGCTTTGACTAGATGGACCTTTGTTGGCAAAGTAATGTCTCTACTTTTAACATGCTGTCTAGGTTGGTCATAACTTTTCTTCCAAGGAGAAAGCATCTTTTAATTTCATGGCTGCAGTCACCATCTGAAGTGATTTTGGAGCCCCCAAAATAAAGTCTGTCACTGTTTCCATTGTTTCCCCATCTATTTGCCATGAAGTGATGGGACCGGATGCCAGGATCTTAGTTTTCTGAATGTTGAGTTTTAAGCCAACTTTTTCACTCTCCTCTTTCACATTCATCAAGAGGCTCTTTAGTTCTTCTTCACTTTCTACCAAAAGTATGGTATCATCTGCATATCTGAGGTTCTTGATGGTTTGGAGAAACTGAAAAGAATACAAATGCCTTATAAAGTCTGTAAAATGAAATTAAATTTCAGTCATAGACAGAGAGATGCAAACTAAGGTAGGAATAAGATACTATTTGTTACTTGTAAGATGGGCAAAGATAAACAGCTGTATAGCAGGGGTTGGTTCTGGTGTGGGGCAAAAAGATGTGTTGAAATCTTTATTCCTATTGTGGCCAAGACTTGATAGAGTGATTTGGAAATAATTACTAAAATTTAACATAAATATGTTCATTAACCCAGCAATTTCTAGATGTACTTTCACATGTGTTCAGAGATACACACTCAATCTTTCCAGCCTTTTGTGTAACTGCACAGAGGACACAAGTAATATCCTTCCATAAGACAAGAAGATTATCATATGGAGAACCCACAGTGGATTAAAAAATACTATATGCTGATATAGAGTAACAGAGTATGAAATAATCCCCGAAATATTTTGTTAAATGAGAAAAGCAACTGTAATGTTATACATAGAGTACTCTCTGATACTAAAGGAAGGAAAAAGGAACTTCAGTCTTCAAGGGCAAATAAGAGTGAATGTTGAGAAAACTATGAGTGTTTCTAAGCAGCTAGGATAGAGTAATTAATAAGGGTGTGAAGAGTGTGGATATTTAGGAAGTAGTAAATAGTCCACCTAGAATACACACCTCAAATACACATCTAGAATGTTTGGCTTAAAGCTCAACATTCAGAAAACTAAGATCATGGCATCCACTCCCATCACTTTATGGCAAATAGGTGGGGAAACAGTGGAAACAGTGACAGACTTTATTTTGGGGGGCTTCAGATGGTGACTGCAGCCATGAAATTAAAAGATGCTTACTCCTTGGAAGAAAAGTTATGACCAACCTAGACAGCAATATTAAAAAGCAGAGACATTACTTTGCCAGTAAAGGTCCATCTAGTCAAGGCTATGGTTTTTCCAGTGGTCATGTATGGATGTGAGAGTGGGACTATAAAGAAAGCTGAGTGCCAAAGAATTGATGCTTTTGAACTGTGATATTGGAGAAGACTCTTGAGAGTCCCTTGGACTGCAAGGAGATTCAGCTAGTCCATCCTAAAGGAAATCAGTCCTGAATATTCTTTGGAAGGACTGATACTGAAGCTGAAACTCCAGTCCTTTGACCGCCTGATGTGAAGAACTGACTCATTTGAAAAGATTGAAGGTGGGAGGAGAAGGGAATGACAGAGGATGAGATGGTTGGATGGCATCACCAACTCAATGGACATGAGTTCAAGTAAGCTCTGGGAGTTGGAGATGGACAAGGAGGCCTGGCATGCTGCAGTCCATGGGGTCGCAAAGAGTTGGACATGACTGAGTGACTGAACTGAACTGAGAATACACAGCAAAGCACCTAACAGCTATTTTTACATTACCATTTCCTCCTCTTGAATCCTGGTAAAACTGTATGATATCCAAAAAGAAAACAACTTTGTTAGAAATGATTCAAACACACACACTGACAGGATCTGATCACACAGAGAACACCCAGGCTTTCATTCGTATAAGCCACCTACTCCTCCCTGAGTAGAGATATGAGTCCTTTGAGGAGAGTGTGAAATCAACTTTGACCACCTCTCACAGCAACCAGGGAATCAATGCCAACTTTATAAGTAAACAGGTACCTACATGGTTCAAACACCTATATCACCAACTGGCAAAGGAGGCAAATATTTACTCACTGTACTGGTAAGTATGGCAATTTGAGTTTCCTTCTGTAGAGTTTTGAGTTAATTCTGGGGGCCTCATTTGCCTCTGTGAGTGTATTCACTTGAAGTTTTACTACAAGTAAACAGTTTTGCTATATTTTTTTTCTAATCTGTAGACCAAAATTATACAGTGTATTTTCTTTGATAAAGTCTATTTTATAATCATGATTTCAACATCCTAAGTCCTGAGGTTAAGACAGCAATGGTACCATAGTTAGTGTTGAATACCACACCATGGACTAGAGCTGGGGGTCCTCAACCTCTGAGATCTAATGCTTGACAACCTGAGGTGAAGTTGATGCAATAATAATAGAAATAAAGTGCACAATAAATGCAATGCTGAATGTAATGCTTGCATCATACTGAAACCATCCCCCACGTCCATGGTCTTCCACAAAACTGGTCCCTGGTGCCAAAAGGTAGGGGACCACTGGATTAGAGTGTAAACTTGACAAAATTTCTTCTTTGTCTTCTCCTAGCCTCTTTATAAAGAATCCTATCTCAATGCTTTTTGTTCTTCTGGTGATCAGAGTCATCTTTTCATAGGTCTTTTGTTGACTCGAACTCCTTGAAGTCACCACAGAAAGCAAACACACTTTGGTTGTTCCTAAATGGAACAAAAGATGTCCCAGTAGAAAGGGTTTTCCAGTGACTGTTTCTCCAATTTGTTCTTACCCTGCATGTAGACGTAAGTAAAAGGAGTACAGTGATAAATCTCATATCCATTTATTTTGCAAAGGACTCTTGACTCTTGATTTTTCCCTCCACACAGTGTCTCAAAACCTTCCCACTTATATCTGGCTGCTTAATAGTGCACATGTCACTTGATTTTTATTCTGGAAACTCTAGCTTGGACCAGGGCTCTAAGGCTTTCTGGTAACATTATTTGTGATTATTTTAATAAATTTTCTTTTGCAGTTGGCTTGGTGGCCTTGGTATGCTCTCTCTCCTTAAGTGTAATTAGTTGTGAAATAAAAATACCAGCCTATGTTTTTCTCTAAGCTACCACCCAGCTTCAAAACTCTATAATCCTGTGATTCTTATTTCCTTAAGTCAGTTTAAGGAATTTTTGGTGACTTGGAAATTGGTCTCTACACTCAGACTCCCCTGCCTGTTTGGCATCAGCTGCCTGTTCACCCTGGGCTCCGTGGACCTCCTTCTCACACAGGAATCTCTTTCATCTCAAAGACAGCTCTGCAAGGTGCAGAGAAAAACAAATACGAGATGAGCACCCTCCATGGTGCTCATGACAATATGAGTGGCCCAAGAGCTTGAGAAAGCTGAAAGACAACTGATAGTACTATCCTTAAAGCAACATTTGCAAGTGCCAAATTAATTTCTATCAGCACAAACATGTTATTTCAAAGAAGACACTTCCCACACCTAAAAGGAACAGAATGAATGATGCTTCAAAATAGCTTTGATTATCCATTTTCATAAACACAACAACACCCTGGGAGGGGACAACTGCTTTTACCATCAACTAAATTCTCTAAAGCTGGCAGAGGATGATTATCATAGCAGTCTTTCTTTTATTAAACAAACAACCAGTATTAAATGATTCTTAGCAGAAGTGGACCCATGAACTGATCCACTTGAAATATGCTGGGGATGCATGTATGTGTATGGCTGATTCACGCTGACATATGGCAAAAACCATCACAATATTGTAAAGTAATTATCCTCCAATTAAAATAAATAAATATTATTATAAAAGAGTAGATAATAAATGAATATACATAAACAAATTGGATAATGAACATGAAGAAGCAACAAATCTTTAATAATAAATGATCCTGCTGTCTTACAAGTAAAAAGTAAGGATGTCTAATATCAAAGCCTAGCAAAGCACTGGATATGCATTCAGTTTAAAAGTTGGGGATGAGAGCTACTCAGCACTCCAAAAACACAATCTCACTTAACATGGTGTAAATCAAATATACTTAAATAAATAAATAATAAAATAAAACACAGTCTCACCCAGGCCTGACACACAGAGTCTTTGAACAGAGTACATCAATCAGTTGAAATTGGCCTAAGAGATTTTTTACTGAGCCAGGTTCCTTTTTCATGCACAGCAAGCCAAAACGCTAAGATGATGAGATTCGCAGAAAAAGAGGGTTTATTTACAAGGCAGTCAAGCCAAGAGACAAGATAACAAACTCAAACCCCTCTCCCAGAAGATGAGGGGCTTGGGGTATGTATGAGATAAAGAATAATGAAGTGGGGTGAGGCGAGTGTTGGAGGTGTGGGATGCACAGGGAAAGGTGATTGGGAAAAGATGGGGGTAATTGTCATTCTGTGCAAGAGTAACTAAGCTATAGGCCTTCTGCACATTGCTCTGAGTGAGGCTGGAGTTTGTGGCCTTTGAATGTCAAAAGGTCACCAAACACTTGCACATGCCCCGTTGGACAGTCAATGGTCCTATCCTATCTTAATCAGCTCTGCTCAAACTAGACACAGCTGATTCCATGCTCCTAGAGATCAACTTGAGCAAACATCTTGTAAGGTTAGATGCCACTTGGAGGACTTGCAAGTCTTAAAACTACGTTGATTATGGGACTTCCCTGGTGATTCAGTGGCTAAGACGCCACGCTCCCAATGCAGGGGGCCTGGGTTTGATCCCTGGCTGGGGAACGAGAACCTACATGCTGAAGCTAAAGATCCTGCATACCGCAACAAAGATGGAAGATCCTGTGTGCCACAACTGAGACCCGGTGCAAACAAATTAATAAATAAAAATAAATAACAACAAAATACTTGATTAGTCAAGGCAGGTGAAATGTATTAAATCCAGAGTCTCAAGAAGAAATATGTTTGCCATCCATTAGAATGGTCCAAGACACTCAAAATATGTGCTTGGACCTGCAGCATCAGGATCACCTGGGGATTTTTTAGAAGTACACATTCTCAGGGCTACCGCCAAGAACTGTTGAATCAAAATTTCTAGGAGTGGGGCCAGGGAATTCAGATTTAACAAGACTTTCAGATGATTCTGATACACACCAAAGTGTTGACAAGCCTACTTAAGTGATCTACACGTCAACACAGTGGAGTTGCTGAGATGGCAAAACAGAGAAATGAGCAGATAACATTTATGGAGGATCTACCACATTCCAGGGGCTTTCAGCTTTCCAGGTGGCTCAGAGGTAAAGAATCCTCCTGCCAATTCAGGAGACACAGGTTTGATCCCTGGGTCAGGAATATCCCTTGGAGAAAAAAGTGGCAACCCACTCTAGTATTCTTGCCTGGAGAATCCCATGGACAGAGGAGCCTTGTGGGCTACAGTTCATGGGATTGTGAAAGAGTCAAACACTACTTAGCAACTAAACAACAACAACAGCG
The DNA here is from genome assembly GCA_917880005.1 of Nanger dama. Classification (NCBI taxonomy): domain Eukaryota; kingdom Metazoa; phylum Chordata; class Mammalia; order Artiodactyla; family Bovidae; genus Nanger; species Nanger dama. The sequence continues at coordinate 3,518,152 of CAKJTW010000105.1, read as the reverse complement.
ATGTTCCAGGCTCTGTTTGAAGTGTTTCTCATATTCTCATTCCCCCCAACAGTCCTTTGATGTAGACAGTTCTAGATAATTTAGATGCTAGGTAATAGATCCCTGGAGGAAGGCATGGCAACCCACTCCAGTATTCTTGCCTAGAGAATCCCACAAACAGAAGAGCCTCACAGGCTACAGTCGCAAAGAGGTGGACACCACGGAAGCAACTCAGCAGCAGCAGCAGCAGCAGCAGATAACAGGTAGATGAACAGCCATAGCTAGACAGGAAAGGAGAGGGAAAGAGGAAGGAAGGGAGAGAGGAAGGAGAAGGGGGAGAGAGAGGGGTGGAAGGAAGGAAGGGAAGGAGGAAAGGTAGTGAAGATAAAAGGAAAGAGGAGGAGAAGGGAAAGGAGGGGAAGGAGGGGAGGGAAGGAAACCAGATTTCAGGGTTGTTAATGGAATATGTAACTTTCGTGCCACTGATGTGAGGGTGAGTTGGAACTCAATTTCCTCTCTGATTTCAAAGCCCAGCTTTCTTCCTTCTTTATCCATTCTGCCGCACTAAGCAATACAGGTAAGCAACTAACATTTCCATGGTGTCAATAAAATTTAATTGTTTGGGCCACAAGAAAAAAAGTCACTGGAGAAATTACAGAGTTCATGGCTCTTTTCACAGAATGGCATTTTTCACAAAATTATTATGAACCAAAAAGTCATCCAATTTCTAAAATCTTGGAATAACTTTGTCCACCATGAAATCCAGAGAGGCTGTGGGAAGAAAAGCATTTGTCAGTGCAGAACGTGGCCACAGAGCCAGAAAAGAAAGTTTTGGTCAGGACATTTGGATTGATAATAAAAATTCCCAGTCACTTTAAAAATTTTTAGTTGATTATGTGTTATGTTTTCTAAAATGAGTTTCCAGATAAAGTTTCAGGAAGAGGTCTGAATAAAATGTTCTCGCAACTGTTTCTTTTCCCTTCATGTTTTCTTTCTGAATACTTCTCTTTTTGGCCAGGAAGAATTTTTCTTGTGCCTGACAAAATAAGCAAAATGCAAACTAGACAGAGAGAATAATGTACTTTCAAAAATTACTGTATGAATGTATTTATTATGGCCAATAAAAACATTTCCATAAAAATCCAAAGACTTCATTTCAGCTGCCTTAATTGTATCTAGTGTGTGAGCAGGTAGGAAGGAGATTAATGCATCTCCACATTGAGGCAAAACACGAAGATCACATGAACTCCTGAGGTCTGGATGAGCTAAGGCTACTTTGGTGGCTGCTGGTGGTCATCAGGGATCATGGGCCCAGAGTGCCGGTATGGCCTGGGGGGCCTATGTCCTGCCAAATGGTATATCTTTCCTGAGCAGGATGAAGGCCTTTGGTTTTCCCTTCCTGTGGTCGTTTGAGATCTCTGTGACGATTATAGCATCCAGAAGGCAAATGTGAACAAGTCAGTCATTGCATCAAAAGGACAGATGGTCTCTTTCCCACTAGACTGTGATGATATTTATGTGACCTTAGTCCTAGGGACTTCTTTATTTGAACCATGTGGCCTGGAGAAAAATCATAATTCTCTTTAATACTAGTTTTTGGAACCTATTGATGAATTTTTCTGTGTGGCTTATTGAACCGCATCCAATATTTTGATAAGTTCTCTTTTCTTCTTTTCTCCCTTCTGGTTGTGGTTGTTATACAGGTTCTTATGTTTCTATAGATTGTTTTAGAGCTCCTATTCTCTGCTGAAAGTTGATCAAAGCATGAAATAGAAAATATATGATGCTTTTATAGTTAGGTTCTCAAATTTCAATGCAAATTGTTTCCATGAGGTTTTCTGCATCGAATGACAGAATTTCTCATTTTGTAGTATAGTCTTTTGTCAGTCACCACATTGGTTGCCTTCCTGAAGAGCTCAATAAATACTTTCTTGCACTCTGTGCATGTGGCTGTATCAGCCCAATGCCATAGCCACCATGTGAAAATGGGATCAGAGATTTCAACCCCCAGGTGTTTGGAATTCTCTAGTCAACTGAAGTTTGCAGATAAGGTATTTGGTTTTTCATTGTCCAGAAGACACACTGAAGACATGCTGAAAAATTAATGCTTTCAAACTGTGGAGCTAAAAAGGCTTTTGGGAGTCCCTTGGACAGCAAGATCAAACCAGTCAATCCGAAAGGAAATCAACCCTGGGTATTCATTGGAAGGATTGATACTGAGGCTGAAGTGCCAATACTTTAGCCACTTGATGAGAAGAGGCAACCCACTGGAAAAGACCCTGATGCCAGAAAGACTGAGAGCAGGAGGAGAAGCAGACGGCAGAGGATGAGATGGTTGGATGGCAGCGTTGGGTCAGTGGACATGAGTTTGAGAAACCTTGGGAGATAGTGAAGGACAGAGAAGCCTGCTGTGCTGTCATCCATGGGGTTGCAAAGAGTCAGACATGACTGAGCAACTGAACACCAAAGAAAACACACCCATCATTCTCTTGATACAGATATTAGCTTACTGTTACAGATATCTGATACAGATATTAGTTTGCTTAGCTTTTGTTCAGTCGCTTAGTCATGTTTGACTCTTTGTGATCCCATGGACTGCAGCACTACAGGCTTCCCTTTCTTTCACCATCTTGTGGAGTTTGCTCAAACTCATGTCCACCGAGTTGGTGATGAGTGCTTAGTATTTGTGAATAATCACTGACATCATCAGTGGTATCTTCAGCTGTTCAGATGGAGGGGCAATTTCCTAGACAAATAACACACCAAGTCTGCTATTTCCCTACTTTGAGAGGAATGGGACTTGCAGCATCTCCAAATGTAACCCTAACTCTGTCCTCAACACGATGACTCATCCTGCAGGTTATTAAGCAAGATACTTGATTAAAACTTCAGCTGAATTCAATAAATATTTACTGAACCCTATATTTGGCTTTCTGGATAAATGTAATGCCCTCAGGGAGTGTCTAGTCCTGTAAATTGTAGTGGAAGCAAGGCACAGTTACAACCTAATCACAGTCCTAGGAGCACAGACTTTCTTTAGGATTTGAGATATGAGCATGACAACAATGAAATCACTGAAAATTGCATATTGTGACATCACTTTGTGCCAGAGAGGATGCTAAGCTCTTTATCTGTTTCCGTATGTTCGTTACTTTAATCCTAAAAAAATAAAAAATAAAAATGCCCCAAACCAAAACAGTCTCTTACATATTATTATTTTCCTATTATACTGGAGGAAAATGAAACTCAGAGATGAATTAATCAGATGAATGAACCCTGACCACTCACCATAGCTAAAGCCTGGCTGTGTGGTCTGTAGCCGCTCCTTTTTCATGCTGGACATTTCCAGTCCCCAAACTGGCAATTATAATGTTGGCATTTTGATGGAAAGAGCTATTTGGGGAAAGACATTGACTAGCTCGATTTTTTATAATGAATTATACATATGAATTAAATGCAAGATGAAAAGAGATGGGAATTAGTAAACTGATACAGTCATAGGATATAGTCATAGGATAACAGCAACCACTTAAAAGGGCATATTTTATTAAGCTAATATCTAGATAATTACCATTTAAAATATTCTATGTAAAGTTACCTTTCCAATCCTACAGAAGCCCTATTATCCCCATTTTAAAGTTGAGAAAATAGCCTAGAAATTCTGAAAGGAGGCAACAACCAAGTAAAATTGGAAGTGCGAGTAATAACTAGCCAAATAAACGGATTAGAATTAAGATGTGCCTGTCAGGACAGTTGAAATATGCTGCAGTAATATGTATCTCAACATTCTTAAGGACTTAAACAACACAGATTTATTTCTCCTTTATGCTTCATGTCCACTTCAGGATATTGGGTTTTTTTTTTTTTTTTACTTCAATTAAAAATAAGATTTTTATTTATTTATTTATTTTTAAATTAAATTTATTTTTTAAATTACAATACTGTATTTGTTTTGCCATACATTGACACGAATCAGCCATAGGTGAACACAATCTCCCAATGCCGAAGCCCCCTCCCACCTCCCACCCCACATCCTCTACTTGAATCATCCTGTGCATCAGCCCCATGCATCCTGCATCCTACATTGAACATAGATTGGCGCTTCGTTTCTTACAAGAAAATATACACGTTTCATTGCCATTCTCCCAAACCATCCCACCCTTTCCCTCTCCCTCAGAGTCCAAAAGTCCACTCTATACCTCTGTGTCTCTTTGTTGTCTCACATATAGGGTCATCATTACTGTCTTCTAAATTCCATATATATGTGTCAGTATACTGTATTGGTGTTTTTCTTTCTGGCTTACTTCACTCTGTATAATCGGTTCCAGTTTCATCCATCTCATTAGAACTGAGTCAAATTTATTCTTTTTAAGGGCTGAGTAGTATTCCATAGTGTATATGTACCACAGCTTTCTTATCCATTCATCTGCTGATGGACATCTAGGTTGCTTCCATGTCCTGGCTATTATAAACAGCGCTGCAATGAACATTGGGGTACATGTGTCTCTTTCAATTCTGGTTTCCTTGGTGTGACTCAGGCATTGAAGCTAGGCCATTCCCCATGCTCTGGAATGTAACTCGCTGCCTTGGCAGAAAGAGGGAAGATGGAAAATCATGCATCTGCTCCTGAAAGCTTGTTTGGATGTGACACATTGCTTGCATGTGACTCACCTTTCATTGGTCAAAGCAAGTCACATGATCATGGTTAACTCCAGGAAGCAGGGAGAGCTATCCTACTATGGACCAGGAGGAGGACATTTAGAAACGGTGGCAAATAGTACTAATAACTGCCATGGGGAGAGAGACCAGAGGATGTTCCAGGCAGAGCCAATAGTCAAGGCTTAATAAAGTTCTTTGTGAATGGAGAACTATAAACATTTTGATAACTGAAGCCAGGTTATAAAGATCCTTGTGGCCACTTTTACACGCGCAGATTTTCTTTCTTCACAGAGAAGCTTTGGAGGCTCTAAGAAGAATGATTGTCAGGTTTTGTTTCACACAGGTTATTATAGCTTTGGTGCAGTGGATAAATTTGAAGAAGTCAAAGAGACTCAACTAGAAGAAGATTAAAATTATGAGACTGAACTATGTTGGAGATATAGTTTAATATATCAGAAGAGACAATATTAATAAATATTTATGAGGTATAGTTACTTCCCTGGTGGCTCAGACAGTAAAGCACCTGTCTACAATGCGGGAGACCCAGGTTCGATCCCTGGGTCGGGAAGATCCCCTGGAGAAGGAAATGGCAATCCACTCCAGTACTATTGCCTGGAAAATTCCATGGACAGAGGAGCTTGGTAGAGTCCATGGGGTCACAAAGAGTCGAACACGTCTGAGCGACTTCACTTTCACTTTCATGAGGTATAGTTAAAGGAACTTACTAATGGAATATGAAGGATAGCAACCTCACAGATTTCAGGTTTGGTGGATGTTGATTCATTAAATGACATAGGGACAGGACTGAGGGTAGAATGTTCTTTGGATATTAGTCTGTGGATCTCACAAGATTGGAAATGTCTAACAAGTATTTGTAAATGGGAGTCTGAAACCCGAGTCATGGATGGAGATTTAGTTTTGGAAATCACTAGGATACAGAGGTAATTAAAATCCTGACAGTCCAAAGAGAGGCTCTATTTTGAGAAAAACAGAGGATCAAGGGTGAAACTCAGAAACTCCAACTTTTAGAAAACAGACAAAGCAGGAGTTCATGAAAGAGATTAAGAAAGAATAGCAAAAATAGAGAGGAAAGAGAAGAAACCCACAAAGTTAGTCAATCCAGAAAGATAAATTCTTTGTGTCCTTGGAGTTTGGAGTAATCACTGCTGTTGACACACTTTACAAGAAACAATATTGAAGTATGATTGACATACAAAAAATTTCACTTAGTTAATGTACCCACTTTGATGCATTTGGGCATATGCAGACACCTGCAAAGCCATCACTACTATCAAGGTAATCGACATACCTGTTACCTCCAAAAGTTTCCTTGTGTCCCTTTTTATTTAACTTTTTTGTAGGTAAAAACACTTGACACGAGATCTACTCTATTAATAAAATTTTAAGTGCACATCTCAGTACCACACTACAGGTGCTATATTGTACAAGAGCTGGTATACATTCCAGTTATACAAGATAAATAAGATCCATTGGTACACTTTTCTAGAACATATCAGTTGATTGGTTGGGGAAAAGTAAATTTCAGTGGATTGAGGAATGATTGGGTAGTATCAGAAGGAAGACTGTGAATAAACTACACTGTCAAAAAGTTTGATTGAAAAGAAAAGGAATAATAAAACAGTATATCAATGAGGTCATAGAGACAGGAGATTTTATAAAGTTGAAGACTCTTGGGCATATGTATAAGCTATGGAGAAAGAGATGGTGATGTTGGGAGTACAGAAGATGGAGATGCAGAACACATTTTCCTAAATAGTCAGCAATTATTGTTTTGATAAATAAGCACTTTGCTACAGAATGTGAAAGGGACACTTTACTCTTTCAAGAAAAAAATCAATATATACAAAGTAATAAAATCCTTATGAAAGACAGAATGGTTCAGTGAACTGAGTTGGAGCTTCCAAGGCTGAAGGTTTTAATCATGGCCAGATGATTGATTTACTATATAATTTGGGCAAGTTATTTTAATTTCCATTGGCTAAGAGGCATGCAAATTTTAGTTAACTCAAGTTGAACTTATCTCTCTGTCTTGTCTTTCACGTATATAATATAAGGGTAAGCCAACCCCTGAATAACTAGGACAGATAATTAGCTAGGATGTTTGCAATAAAAAATATTTTGCAAAGAAAAAATGCTACACAAACATTTCTCAAAAACATGTTATCTTACATATAATTTCAAACCACTTTACAGTATATCCTTTTTTGTACCTAAAAGCCTAGTTTTGAAAAAAAATCGATACTGGTGGAATTTCAAAGAGTGGAAAAGTATGGGTGTTATTTATAAAAGAGTCAGATAGAGAAACCATAATCAAGAATTCACCTGAATTTATTTTAAACACCACGGGTTAGCAGATCCTACCAGCCATATGAAAACCCTGAAATAACACCTTTGTAACCATCTGGTTCAGACTTGCTTTCTGATATTATCCCCATCAGCAACTCGCCTCTATGAAACAGGGCAGCCCTCTGGCCCTTGCTTAGTTTGCAAGCTGTCTGCTTGTCACATATGCTCCATGCTGCAGTGTAGAAGGAGAGTATTTTTGCTGCCCCTCCATACTTTAGTTTGCTTTCTAATTTAACAGCCGTTGAGACTTGTTCATCCCTGCCTGGCTGCTAGCCTGGCAAGCTTCCTCTCAAAGTTGTGGGGATACAGCCCCTTCCTCTGCTTGCAGCTCTAGCCTTAATTTAAACAAGAAATTTAAAATTGTAGTTCTCATTCACATGACATGTATTTTCATTTGATTGCTGGTGGTGACTTTGGGCACTGGCTGAGACAAAGTCCCAACCCACTCCAACCCAATAGGGAAAAAAATGGTGATGAAAAACTGATGTCGAGGAATTTCCTGGTGGTCCAGTGATGAGGACTCTGTGCTTTCACTGTTGAGGGCCCGGGTTGAATCTCTGGTTGGGAACTAAGATCCCACAAGCTATGTGGTGTGGCCAAAAATAGAAGAAAAAATAATTGATGTCTACTGTGGGTATTGAAAAGGAGGGGCAGCATGCTACCAGGTTTTTACCATCCCCACTGTTGGCCTACACTTTAGGGCATCTATAACTGAGAGCTCTATTTCTAATTAGGAATTCTAGCCCTACTTATCAAGGGCTTTTCTGTCTTGTTTCATGTTTTGGGAACTTTATCCTATGTTGTGCCCTATATCAGAGTCAATCTTAGTAACTGTAGTGACTTGGCTGGGTCTTAAACTATGACAAGTTCCTGTCATATTTAAGGCCTTTACATGAAAAAAAAAAAAAAAAGATTAAAAAGTGAAGGTTCTTGTCCACATGCAAGAGTTGTTTCAGTTTGTTTTCTTCTCTGGTTTATTGGTTGTGGTTACTTTTCAATTTCAAAGCCTATGGTGGGTTTTTATGTGGCTGACTACCTGTAAAATCATTACTGTAAGCTGGTTGGGTAGAGAGAGAAAAGGAGGATTTATGAAAGCTACAGCTTTAACTCTACCAAATGGAAAATAATCTCTATGTTTGAAACAGGATATTCATTATGAAATAAAATACTTTGAAAACTAATTAAACTTAAAAGCTTTTGCATAGGAAAGGAAACCATTGACAAAACAAAAAGACAACCTACTGAATGGGATAAAATACTTGCAAATGATATGATCGATCAGGGATTAATATCCAATATATATATAAACAGCTTATACAACTCAACATCAAAAACCAAAAACCTGATTAGGAAATGGGCAGAACTAAGGATGAAATGCAGATGGTCAACAGGCACATGAAAAGATGCTCAATATTGCTAATCATCAGGGAATGTCTGCCAATTTTCTCTTCATTGTAAAGGTATGCTTTTTCCTAACTCATTAATAAGTAATCTCTGGGATAACATTTTGGTACTATGTAATTACACATTCCCCAACACATGTTCACCCAGTAGTTTTAGCATGCATTGGATGATCCTTGTCTGAGTCACACTGGAGACTGAGAACTAAAATTTCTTATTTTTATTATTCCAGCTCTACTCGCATGCATATATGTGTGTGCTCAGTCATGTCCGACTCTTTGTGACCCCAAGGACTGTAGCCTGCCAGGCTCCTCTGTCCAGGGAATTTTCCAGGCAAGAATACTAGAACGAGTTGGCATTTCCTACTCCATGGAATCTTCCCAACCCAGGGATCAAACCTATGTATCTTGCGTCTCCTGAAATGGCAGGAAGATTCTTCACCTCTTGCCACTGGCTAACATTCTTTTGTGAAGAGTGAAGATAAGACACCCTTCTTTAGGATTTCTTTGGTCTCATGGACTTTTTGAAAACTGAATTCATTTCCCCCAACTTTTTAAATTCCCAGGTTGTCCCAGGTTAGGCCTTTCATGCTTGCAGTTTTTGCTTTAGACCTGCACTTACATTCTCTGCACATTTTCTTTTCTTTCGGACATTCCATGTTCCAGGTTCACCTTGTACATTCTCCATCTGATCTAGAATTAGCCATTTCCCCAGGGAACATTCCTTCTTTTTAGTGGTGAACAGTACTTTGAAACCAAGGGCAAAGTATGTTTGACCTAGTATGTCACTAGTATGTTCATTTCTTCTGGGTGACTTTGCTTCTGGGCCTCTTCAATGGACAGAGCTAAGAATGTACATATTTTTAAAAGCATGAGTTCATGCTGGCAACTCTACTGCAAATCCAGACCTCAGGGTCCCTGACCTTCCCCATTCCATGTTTATACATTGTTTTTCCTACAGTGAGAAGCTTGATTCCTAATACCATCAATATATTTACTCATTTGCTTTATCCTACAATATACACTCAAAATAATAATTCTAAGAAAAAACAACCAAATCTGCCAAGTCATGTTCATGATATTTTTGTTCTTCTTTTACCCTGAGAAAGTATCTCATAAAAGATATGTTGTTGTTGTTGTTCAGTTACTAAGTTGTCTCCGACTCTCTTGTGAAGCCACAGACCGTAGTCTTCCTGGCTCCTCTATCCATGGGATTTTGAAAAAGTGAATTGCCATTTCCTTCTCTCGGGATCTTCCCAACCCAGAGGTCAAACCCGGGTCTCCTGCAGTGGCAGGCAGATATGTTACCACTGAGCCACCCACCTGGGAAACCCCACAAAGGATAGTCAGAGAAATATGTCCAAGAGTGATTTCAAGAAGTCTTTTTAAAATGTGTTTATCACTGTAGTAAAAAATTGTCTTTTCCTGATTGAATTATACTTATGTTTTTTTCATTCTGTTGATATAATTTTATATTTGAATATGTGAATGCTTACATGGCTCAAACACTCCCTAAGCTATAAAAAGTTGTTCTCAAAAAATTAATCTCACATAGTTTCCAATTCCTGTCACCACTCCATTCCTCCTGCTCTGACTTCACATAGGGAATCATTTATATCAGTTTCTAGTTCAATATTCCTATTTTTCATCCATGGTTTGCCATTTCCTACATGTATCTATATATAAAGAAAAAGCAACTCTATGTCTGTATAGGTATAGATATATAAAAATGGTAGCAGACTCTTGCATCTTGCTTTTATCTCTCCATATTATTCTCAGAGATGACCCTCCTTCTTTTCTACAATTCTGCTATAGGAGAGTATTCTCTTGTGTGGATATTTCAGGGTTTCTTCAGCCAGCCTTCAATGGACAGACCTGGGTGGTTTCCTATATTTTGCCCTGACAAATAATGGCACAGTGAATAACCTTTTATATGTGATATTTTTGTATCTGTAGCAGTTTATCCCTTGAGGTGAGTTCTTAAAAGTGGAACTTCTGGGTCTAAAGGCACTTTGATAAATATTGCTAAACTCTCCTCCTTAGTGGTTGTATCAGTTTTTGCATTCCTACCAACAATGTTTGAGAGTCTTTTTCCACAGTGTGGCCAACAGAGTGCATTATCAAACTCTGAACTTTAGGAATAAATTTTAAGAAAGCTTTTCCAGGAAATTCTTTTTAAAAAAATTATTTCGTATTGAGAGTATAGCCGATTAACAATGCTGTGATAGTTTCAGGTGGACAGCAAAGCAATTCAGGCATATATATACGTGTACCCATTCTCACTCAAGCTCTCTTCGCATCCAGGCTGCCACAGAACATGGAGCCGAGTACCCAAAAGCTTTCGAGGTAATTCTGATGTGCAGTTAGATTGGGAACCATTGGCCTAGATTGTCAGCAGCTCTATGAGATTGCAATTTAATTTTCCTCGGTTTGATATTTGGGTGTGAAGGATTAAACACTGTGTGATACCTGAACAAAAAATACACCCCATGCTCACTTTAAAAAGGATCTTTCCTGTTGGGAGTAACATATATGCAATACTATATATAAATTAGATAAAAACAAAAAGCAAGTACCTACTGTATAGCACAAGGAGCTATACTTGATGTTTTATAATAATCATATTTGGGAAAATGATGTGGAAAAGTATATGTATACTTTTTTACTTTGCTGTACACCTGAAGCAATGCAACACTGTAAATCTACTATACTTCAATAAAAATCCAAGCAAAAAAAAATAAATAGATAAATAAAAATAAAAAGGTTTCTTTTGCCTGTTTGACATCATTTGAGATCCTTACTGATGTGTTAATGTCCACTCTGGACTGAGGCCTATTTAGGTATCAGCAGGGAGCACTTCCAGGGGACCCAGCATCTAAGCTGAGTTCAAGTTACTATGCATTCAAACAACAGTGTCAAAATGAAGTGACAGAGTAGAGGTACCGTATTTCAAAAGTTCTAAGATGAGATGATTGGATGGCATCACTGACTTGATGGACGTGAGGTTGAGTGAACTCCGGGGGTTGGTGATGGATAGGGAGGCCTGGCGTGCTGCAATTCATGGGGTCGCGAAGAGTCGGATACGACTTTAGCGACTAAAGTGAACTGAAGACATTCTTTAAAAACAACAACAAAAAAATCTCCTTTCAGTTTGTATCTTACAGTTGATGATATATCATGATTAAATTGGCAGCTTTTTCTCTCTCTTGAAGAATAGTTTCTACTATCTTTAATATAAAATTTTAGAAGAGGGTAATTAATTGAAAAATCAAAGTGGCATTCTAGGCAAATTATATACATGGTCTCTTAGTGATCTTGGACACATATATAATCAGAGTAGAGGAGAATGTGGTCAATCTCTGATGGCTCTGTCCTAAACCCTATAACCTGGGGCGCCGATAGGCAGTCTTGGTTCCTGCATTCCTTTGCCTCAGTAGTCCAGCCTTCCATGTTCTCCCCTCGATTCTTAATTGCCTCTCATGATTGGTTATGGGACTCATGGGCTGCCTCCCTTTGCCCCACCATCTAGTTGTTTATAAGAAACAGAGTTCACTGTCTTTACTTCTAAAATTGTTTTCTGCCACAGCCACTACTACAGTACTTTTTCTCAGCCAGATGCTGTGCTCTTCACCTATGTGCAGAGCCACTTGCATCCCAAGGCCAGCAATGGATTTCCTAACCACGAAGGAAACCCAGGCTTACCTTCAAGGTCAATAGCCCCCCGGCCACATCTCCTTCGTGGAGCTGACCACATGCGCCTGTCTGCTTTTCATAGTCTCCATACAGTGACCACATGGTCCCCATGGCTGGCCTCACAGTGGACACTCATTCTGGTCCAGTGCCCAGGTCTGCTCTACCACCACCAACAGTCTACGGCCATAGGAAGTCTCCTGGCCTGCTGGGTCAAAATTCTTGGACAAGCCAGTTATGTTCATTCTGTGGTTTCACAAAGAAAGAATTTCTTGACACGTTTCAACTACAAAGACTTCATTCTAACAATAATCAGATTGCCCTTTAATTCCACTTTTAAATTTCCCTTATAATATCTGCCCCAACAGAGACGACAGCCAAGCAGATGAAATCAAGCCTCTCAGAATTTAGAATCTATGATTTTTTTTTAATGTATGCAGATTTTTAAAGTATACTTTGTAATAGTTGCTTTTGTTTTTACCTTTACTATTGCTCTCTGAGGGTAACATCACCGCAGTACCCCAAAATATTTTGGAATCTGATTAGTGTGAGCTGTTGGGGAAAAAGTGCTTGTGATGGTATCTAGAAAAACAGCAAGTGGGAATTTGCTGTGTGACACAGGGAGCTCAACCCAGTGCTCTGTGACAACCTGGGGGGTGAATGGGGAGGGAGATGGGAGGGGGATTCCAGAGGGAGGGGACGCATGTATATCTGTGGCTGATTCATATCGATGTATGGCAGAAACCAACACAATACTGTAATTATCTTCCAATTTAAAAATGTTAATTGAAAATTTTATTTGAATTTAAATTTGTCAACCCCACTCACATTTTATAAAGATTTTCAATTCAATGTCTATCTTGAATGCAAACTAATTGTTCTTTCAATTTACTCAGCTCTATAAGATTAAATCTAGTGTTTTTGGTGATAAAAATATTCTTTTGTATGTGAAATCCTTTACATTCCTGGCTGTCTTTCAGATGGTCACTGGGAATAAAAACATGGTGGAGAGGCTGAGAAAATATTTCAGGCAGAGGGAAGCCATGTAGGAAGGACGCAGACAGAAAAAAAGAACTGTGTAAAGAAGATACTGGAAAGTAAACTGTCAGGCACGAAAGCAAAAAGGAGGAAACTGGAGAGACTGGTTAAAACTTGCTTCTTAAAGTTTCTGAACACAATTCTGTGAAGACAGGGCCTCACTAATGTCTGTGAAAGCTTCATTATGTGCTGGTCCCTCCACAGTCAAGACAGTGGCTGTCAGTTCCCAAAAGTTGGTATGGAAGTGACTTTTAAAGAGATCAAGATCACATATAGGGAAGCTGGTAGAAAGGCTGCTGTAAATATTCAGATGAACTCGAACTCTGACCATTATGGACATCAAAGCTGTTACATTTCAAACTGCTTTTGGACTCTAGCTCCTGATATGTTCAGTTCAGTCGCTCAGTTGTGTCCAACTCTTTGTGACCCCATGAACTGCAGGACGCCAGGCCTCCCCGTCCATCACCAACTCCTAGAGTTTACTCAAACTCATGTCCATTGAGTTGGTGATGATATCCAACCATCTCATCCTTTGTCTTCCCCTTCTCCTCCCACCTTCAATCTTTCCCAGCATCAGGGTCTTTTCCAATGAGTCAGTTCTTTTCATGAGGTGGCCAAAGTATTGGAGCTTCAGCTTCAGCATCAGTCCTTCCAATGAATATTCAGGACTGATTTCCTTTAGGATGTACTGGTTTGATCTCCTTGCAGTCCAAGGGACTCTCAAGCATCTTTTCCAACACCACAGTTCAAAAGCATCAATTCTTTGGCGCTCAGCTTTTTATAGTCCATCTCTCACATCCATACATGACTACTGGAGATAGTCATGACTATCTGGACCTTGACTAGATGGACCTTAGTTGTCAAAGTAATGTCTCTGGTTTTTAATATTCTGTCTAGGTTGGTCATAAGTTTTCTTCCAAGGAGTAAGTGTCTTTAATTTGTTAAAACTAACAAATATGTTAAAACTGATATGTTAACACTAACCAAATTCTTAAGTGCTAAACTTCAACTTGTGTTTTTGATTTCCTCTTATATAAATGTCTCTGATAAGTTAAGTTATACCTTCACACTTGTGTGAAGGCAAGTAAGTGTAAAGATACAGATAACCAAAAGAAAATTCAACTGTGGGCTTGGAAAGGATACACTGGGTAGGTATTCACCCAGAGAAGGCAACATATACAAATGTAAATACAATTGTTATAATAGATGATAAAAGATACTACCATAGCAATTATGCCAAAGACAATGTCAGAAAGAAAGAGAACTTAGGGTATATAAAAGAATTATGCAGGCACTTTTACTTCTAAATGGAAACCAACAAAGGCACACACACAGAAATGTCTGAAAATCAGTCTGGTTTGAACTGAAGATGAATTGATTTTTTCCTAGCCCCATAGTTAGGATAATGAAAAAACTAAAAAACCTAAGTTGTTCACACCTGAGAGGGCAAGAAGAACTAGAATAAGTCCCTATTTGTAAGCAACAGGAAACTCTAACTTAAAAATGAAAGAAAATTTATTGACTAATGTGATTGAAAAATACAGAGACAAGGCAGACTTCAGGCATAATCTGACTTTAACACATGGTATTGTTGTGAATGATTTTCTCCATTTACTCCCTCTGAGCATCTGGCTTATTTTTAGGGCTGGCCTCCCTTACAATAAATGCTAGAACCTCCCGGGACCACATGCTTCCTCGTGTATTTCTGAAACAGGGGCAAGAACTTCTTTGGCAGTCATAGACTGAAAATCCTGAACTTCAGTTCTACCAGTTATCATCACCATGTGACTGCCCTTGAGCCACTGGCTATGATCAGTGGATGGTCACATGCTGAATGACTTGGGCTGGGTTCTGTATCCATTACTGAACCAATAACTTTGACAAGAAGATTCTGTTATTTCAATTGACTCAGATCAATCAGAGTCCACTCTGGGTAGTCTTGTTTGGGTTACTCAGTCAAGGGGCTCTGTAACGACTAGAATCTGGCCCACAATCTGCTTTCCAAGCTGTGCCGCCTCACCTTGGCTTGTATTTTCTGGAAGAAGGACAGTCTTTTGTAATTCACATAGAAGCATAATCCTACCTGTAGGAAGGTCTGTGTAGGACCTATTTAAAATGTAAATAGGAAATTTACATTTTTCCAAGTCACATAGAGGTGCCTATGTGAGATTACCAGTTGATATGACCCTGGATTTGAGAGATCAACCCCAACTTTTTTTTTTTTTTTTCTTGTCTATTTGGTACTTCAGATTCAGGCTCCACCCTGCTATGTTTCTAAGAATCTGATCTGCATCATTGGGTTCCCTATCCTCTGATCCCAGTCGTCAGGCTCAAGCACAAGTCTTCTGTGGGCTGGCTGCATCCCTTCGCCATAGGACAAGCTCTTGCCAACAGTCTTCCCCACGTGTGTTTCTGTCTCTGCCCTTTGTCTTTAGGTTCTGTGAACTCCTTCCTCCCCTTGCCTCTTTAGGCCCCAGATGACACAGTTCCTTCTCCTGACTCTGCTGTTTCTAGTGTCAGCTTCAAAAATAGTCACAACCTAAAAGTTGAGAGCTATGTTTTATTTGGTGAAAATTTTTAGGATTTAAGCCTGGGAGCCAGCATCTCAAGTATTCCTGAGAGAACCACTACGAGGAGGTGAGGGGAGGAGCCAGGTTAAATAGAAGTTTTGCAACACAAGGCAGGTAGTCTGAATATCAAACGGTGCTTGTTAATTAAAGGAAACCAGGTATCCCAAGTTAAGGAATTTAGCACTTTCTACGTAGGGGGAGATGCAAGAGTCTGGGCTCACTGAAATCATTCCTCTCATGTACATCTCAGCTACGGGGCCAGTATGCATTTTCACGACAGGGAGGCCTGGCGTGCTGCGATTCACGGGGTCCAAAGAGTCGGACACGACTGAGTGACTGAACTGAACTGAAGCTTCCTTTCCTAAGGACTCACCCTAGGCAGTGGCTGCAGTCTGATGATTGCCAGATTGAAGGTATCCTTCTCCTTCTTGAGTGCCCGTAGGGCTCAGGGGCTCACACTGGAGGACTGTAATCACTGATGACTGACATCCTTGTTTACTGATGTGGCAGGAAACATTCCATTTCTCTCTAGCCTCCAGGTGTCTTTCTCCTTGCTTTGCCCTCAGCTTTGTAGACAGTATCTCTACTAATCTCTCCTCAGAAGACCCTGTGTGATATGCTTCCTCATGGGGGAGTACGTTGCTGAATGATGGAAAGTAGCCACAGTGCCTCCAATGCCCCATAGTCACCTTAGTCACCTTCTGGTTCTCTGGAAAGCCAAACTCAGTTGGTCCAGGTAAAAATCCAGGTACAAAGGGAAAATTTCATTTTGTAATGATCTGTAGGGCTTTTCTGGTAGTTCAGTGGTTCTGAAGTTCAGTAGTTCTGCCAGCCAGTGCAGGAGATCAGGGGCTCGATCCCTGGGTCAGGAAGATCCCCTGGAGAAGGAAATGGCAACCTACTCCCAGCAATCTGCCTGGGAAACCCCGCGGACACGAGGAGCCTGGTGGGCTACAGTCCATGGGGTCACAAAAGAGTAGGACATGACTTAGTGGCTAAACAACAATAACAACAACAAAGAACAACTACTTAAGAACAATCTCTACTTAAAATGCCAAAGGTCTAAGTTTGAGAAAACTAGAGAAAAACAGTTCTACATCAGGATATTTTACTCTCAATTTGGAGATATATGCATCTTCTAAATTAGACAGATTAGAATGCTGAAATGTTCCAGATCACTTCTGGGGAAAAGCCACAAACAATATTTTATCAGACCAAAAGAAGAAAGGAGGAAATGAAAGAGCTCAGAAATCTCAGGAGAGCTCATCCAACACTCTACCTTTATCTTAGATCATTTCTGTAGATGATGGCTCTCTTCCTCAGGAGTGGATACACCTAAATGGGGGAGTTTTTAGCTGAGAAAAACAGAATGCCTCAACTAAGAAAAAGAATGCATTGTGAGTTTGTCTTGAAGTCTGTGATGCACAGCTTTCGTAAGCCAACATTTTAACCTGGTGAGCAAACAGTTCAGTGCTGCCCTTAACAGAGAACCATAAATTAAAGATAAGCAATGGTTCAGATTTTCCACGGCCTTGACTTAGAAGTAAGTCCGGAATCCCAACCAAATCTGCATTTGGTTAAGCAACTGGGCACAGTTTTCTACTTTGAAGCATTAAACTATAATTATAAGACATTCTTATTTCATTCATTCTTATTGTCCCTAGAGTAGATATAACTAGGGGAAATCATTTCCTTCTTTTTAAAGGAAAAGAGGAAACGAACTAATAAACAAAAAACTCAGCAAATAAATAAGAACAAAGAGAAAATATGCAAGACAAAATTTGGTGAAGCTGGGGAATTGCATATATGGCAGACTCTTTTGCGACCCCATGGACTGTAGCCCACCAGGTTCCTCCACCCATGGGATTCTCCAGGCAAGAATACTGGAGTGGGTTGCCATTGCCTTCTCCAGGGGACCTTCCCAACCCAGGGATTGAACCCAGGTCTCCTGCATTGCAGGCAGACGCTTTAACCTCTGAACCACCAGGGAAGCCCATCATTAGTACATCAGAAGGACTGAAATACTCAAAAGGTAATCTGGAGGCACCTCCCATCAGAGAAAAAAAAACTGAAGTTCCTCTGACAAACCCAAATAATCAAGGGTGGTGTTAAATTCCTTACAATCAGGTTTTTCCTTGATTAAAAATTCCTTTGCTGTTTTGCTGTCATACTTATTAAATGGGTCAACAAGACTGGTGCTTTCTTAGTTGGAAGTGTAAGTTGATACGAGGGGTGGGGAGAGGAAGGACAGAAATTTATTAATAGTAAGTTAAAAAAAAAACACCACCACAACATAAAAACCTTATTCAAGTCAAAAGGAAAGGAAATGCAGGCCTGGTGGAGAATGATTGTTCTTCCTTCTCTACCAGCCAAGATCAAATCCCATTATAAAAACACCAGGAACCCAAGAAAAATGTTTCTTTGCTGAATTATGTGAGGCTGCCTGAAATCAGGGTGATTAGGACACTTCTCTGATCCTTTCAACTCTTAGGATTTATTCATTCAGTGCCGCTTCTTGTACAACTGTCAGGAGAAATGGTGCTTCCTAACAGGAGAAATGTAAAAGAATAATATGTAGTTTATACTTTAAGAGAGCTCACATTCTAGAAAGGTATACATATACTGCTTAGATAAATACAGCTTCATTTTCTATCACCCATCCAATACTCTGAAACTCAAGGTCTCCTCTCCCCACCACACTTCACTCTGCTGGGTAGCAAGGAAAAAGATGTTTTCTCTGCCTGCTCTAGTTTAAACAGTCTATTTTGACTTCACATCTCTTTTTGAGGTTAAATATTCCCATGAATTCTAAATTTAAATCCTTATCATGTCAGCCTTTCCTTTCTTCCTTCCCAAAGTGCTCTTGGTCGTTATGATTCCCCTTGGCGTTAAAAGTCACATGGTCTCATGTTGGTCTTTTGCTGATTTCTGCGGTAGGGTGGCTGGTCCAACTCCTTGGGTTCATCCAGCTCAGGTGTGCTTTGTGGGATCATGTTTCTGAGCAGGAGGTTGAAATATGCTCTTAAAGTCAGCAGTGAGAGAACACCTGGATCTGCTCATGACTGGACACACACTTTCTGGTCTGCATATGTGGTTTATGGAACTTGTAAAGGCTAGCATGGTGCCTGATTAGAGTGATATTGGCTAAATTTTTCTATTTTAGTATTATGAATCAATTTTTCTGTAGTCTTTTTAATGAGAAGTCATATATTAAAAAAAAAAAGCCTATGTACTACATGGGAATTTCCTGGTAATCTAGTGGTTAGGACTCCATGCTTTCACTGCTGAGCATGAAGGTTCAGTCTTTGGTTAGGGAACTAAGATCTCATAAGACACCTGGCACAGCCCCCCAGAATAGATTGCACTATCTTTCAAATAAAGTTCTCAACTAAAAAAAAAAAAAAAAAAAGCCTAGAAACTGCACAGTCAGGGTTCAGTACATGTTGGGTTCTACTCTGCCTTCCATTCTTTATAGTAATTAAGTGCTAAACAACTAACAGTTTTCTATTTTCTAAATGGAAAAAAAAAAAAATCCACAAAATGTTTTCTTACTTCAAGCTGGCCGAGTTCTAACACACAGGGTTCCTATCACACATGAGAAGTGGACTTGTTTTGGTAGTCATGTCAATATCAGCAGAAAGGTGGTAAAAGCCCTCTAAGAATTAATAAAATCTTACAGGAATTCAAATTCTTAGTTTGTTAAAACATAAGGTGCTTAGCTATTTTCAGCATTATATTTCATATGTGTTTGCATTTTAATTTTGTATTTATTCTTTAAACATCAATAGAGAACATTACAAGGAAATTTTACTTATGATTGTTTCAGACAAAATTCAGTTGTTTTTTCCCCCAGTTTCCTTATTATCTGTAACTATTATAATCATATGGGTTTCCCTGGTGGCTCAGAGCTTAAAGTGTCTGCCTGCAATGCTGGAGACCTGGGTTTGATCCCTGGATTAGGAAGATCCCCTGGAGAAGGAAATGGCAACCCACTCCAGCATTCTTGCCTGGAAAATCCCATGGACGGAAGAGCCTGGTGGGCTACAGTCCACGGGGTCGAAAAGAGTTGGACACGACTGAGTGACTTCACTCACTCACTCATATAATCATATAAAATGTTTATATATATGTGTTTTCCCAAAGTTGTATTAATAAGATATATACAATTTCAAGCCATTTTTTTCTTTTAATATTAAACATTATTTTCCATATTGCTACCTGTTATATGTATGAGTTTACTATAACAATATCCCATCATTTAGAAGTTCCTCCATGACATATTTAGGTTATTTGTTAGTTTTTCATGATTATACGTAATATTACAATGGCCACTTTTAGGAACATGACAGAGATCATTCCTCCTCTTGAGTAATATCTTAGTAATTTGCTTCCCAAGAAGAACTCCCTGAGTTACAGAGAATGAAACTGGATCATTTTGATCTATATTCCTGGGCTGTCCTCCAAAGGGTTGTCCTGCAACAATGCATACAGAATCCTACTTTCTCATGGCAGCCCTGCTTGCCCTCGTTCATGTTTCATGGCTTAGTCTTTTTGTGGCATGATTGGCTTTTTCTCTTATCGGGAGTCTTTCATTTCAAGTCAGATTTGAAATCTATTTCTTCTATAGTTAGAAGAATTCTTTTTTCTTTTCTTTTTACTTTAAGCATCTCATTTTCAAATATAGCAAAGAGAATTAAAGTACCTTTCACAGAAAGCAAAGGGTTTTTGTTTATTTAGTTGTTTAATGAGCAATATATCTGGAGGGCTCCCCAAGTGGCTCAGCAGTAAAGAATTTGCCTGCCAAGCAGGAGGCACGGGTTTGATCCCTGGGTCAGGAAGATCCCTTGGAGAAGGAAATGGCAACCCACCCCAGTATTCTTGCCTGGGAAAACCCATGGACAGAGGAGCCTTACGGGCTACAGTCCATAGGGTCTCAAAGAGTCGGATAACAGAGACACCAGTGACTAAACAACAACTTATCTGGAAGTAAAATTTATAGAGCAATGACTCTGTTCTAAGTGCTTTACGTGTATTAATTTGTTGAATCTTCACAATTGCACATTATTTCCACTCAGTGGATCAGATCACGGAGACAGAAAAGTAAAATAATTTGTCTTTTGTCACATAGCTAGTAGGTAACCTGGCAGAGATCCCAACTCAGAAAATCTGACTTCAGAGTAAAGTCACTAAATCACTGTGCTATTTTAGAAATGGCAGCAGAAACTAAGATCTACTAAACAGAAGTTCCACGGAAGACTTGTCTTTTTCTTAGGAATTTAGATTGGAAACTGGCCAGGAAAAATAGTCTTCTTTTAATAAAGCTTTCTTCTTATCACTCTCATCCTCTCCTATTATAAGGGACAGAATGGGGATGGGTAGAATATACATGACAAATGGGATGTTAATCTTTCTTACTTCCATAAACTTTTCATTCAATGAAGATTACCAAATAAAGTATGAAAAAATTTTTCTGTTAACGATTTGTGAGCCAAACTCTAATCATATTCTTTAGTGAAGCCTAAAATCAACAAGGGATGTGTGCAACAATAATTTCCTATGCTGTATCCTTTCCTTGAGGCCACAAAGATGTTTACAAATACTAAACCCAACAAGGTTGCCAATTATTTACTTTTTGAAATGAAAGTTTATTTTGTCCATTCATTACTTGTTCTCTGTGAGCTTGCTCCTTAGAATACTGTTCAGCTAGAAGAGAGAAGTACATTTATAGATGAATATCTAATTCTGTTTTTTACTATCAGGTCTGACCCATTTCTCTTTGTGTTTATAAGTTTTAAGAATTCTCATACTTCAAAGGGTGAAATTGCTCAGTTGTGTCTGACTCTTTGCGACCCCGTGGACTATAACCTACTAGGCTTCTCCGTCCATGGGATTCTCCAGGCAAGAATACTGGAGTGGATTGCCATTTCCTTTTCCAGGGGATCTTCCCGACCCAGGGATCGAACGTGGGTCTCCAGCATTGGAGGCAGACGCTTTAACCTCTGAGCCACCAGGGAAGCCCTTTAGGAACAAAATACAAAGAAAAGAAGACATAAAAATATAGCTTAGGGAGGAAAAGCACTCGCAATAAAAGTTATACTTTGCATTTTTAACTGTTTAACTTTCAAAATGCATTTTTAATGTTACTTTTATTGAAGGATAGTTGAGACAAACTATTATTTATGTTATTTTCAGCTCAATATAAAGACATGTCTGTAGAGAGATGTTAGTCGCACTTATTTTACAGATGAGTAAAGGGAGGCAAAAGAAGTAAGTCATGAACCATAAAAAAATCCATCCTTTCTCTGCTTTCCTTAGCTCAGTTCAGTTAGAAAGACAAACTGGGGACTTCCCTGATGATCCAGTGAATAAGTCTTCAAGTTCTCAATGCAGGGGACCCAGGTTTGATGCCTGATCAGGGATCTAAGATTCTACATACCACAAATAAGTCCATGCACCTCAAATAAGTCCATGTGCCACATTACTGGACCTGAGTACCGTGACTACTGAAGACCCAGCACAGCCAAAAGAAATAATAATAATAGTTATTAACCCCCAAACAACCAAAAAACTGAGTTTCTAAAAAAAAAAAAAGACAAAGTGATGTCTCAGATACACTTCTTAGCATAGACCCATACACACGTACACACCTGATGATGGACAACATGAGACATATAAAAACATGTTTTAGGAAAATTTTAGGTCTAACACATATTCTGTGATATAGTTGCTGTCTTGGGCTGCCCAAATCTGCAATTTGGCAGCTGTAGCCAATTTGCTGAAGAATCATATCTCTGCCATTTCTCGTTTTCTCATCCAGGTGGTAAAATGATAGACTACTCATGAATCTACTCATTTAGTTGGCTAGTATCTAATTAGGGAAGAAGTAAGCTGTTCTTTCTTTCACATCAGAAGTGAACAGACCAGCTTATGGCTCCTTCCACCAGGTGAGCCCCCAGTGGCGCTTGGCTGGCCTTCCTGCACTGAGTCAGCACACTTCTGCTGGAGCCAACTCTAACTGGGGCCTCTTGGGAGCGGGTTTGTTTGAAAAAAAAAAAAGGCTTCCGGATCTGTGGAGAAAACCTCTGGGGTTTTAGCTGTTGCTGGAGCTATTGGCAAGTCAGGACTAATAAGACACACGATTTTCTTATTCTGGTTTTTGTTTAAAATTTTTGTTTCCTTTGAAGTCAAATTTAGCTTAATTTTTATAGACCCAGTCTCAAAACCCCTCACAAAGTTTCTGTCATAATAGCCTGGAAAGTTATACTTTGTGTGCTTAACTTTATTTGTGCTTCAGTTGGGACAGTAAACCATTTAACCAAGTATCATTTTTACTCTAACTCTTATAGAGGTATCCCCTGCTTTTCCAAAGTTTGCTTTATGCCACTTCAGTTTTACAAAAGACCAATGTTAGTATCTGTTTTTGTCACTGAATCAAACTTAGGTACACTAGCCACCACATAGTAAAGCCAATCTACTGAGCCTCGGTTGTTGTGAAGAAAAGAATAGTGTTGATTGCAAGGCTAAGCAAGGAGGGTGAGTGGCTAATGCTCCAAAGGCCTGAACTCCCCGATGGCTTTCAAGAAAAGATTTCTAAAGACGGGGTGAGGGAGGGTGTTGCAGAGTGCCGGATCAGCTCCTGTATGTTCTTCTGATTGATTGGCAGTTAGGTAATTGGGAGTCAACCTTCTAACAGGTATGGGGTCTATGTGCTGATGTTAGGTATTCAGTCTGCTGTTAACTTCTTCCATCTGGTGAGAGTTTCAGCATCTGCAAAATAACTCAAGGATGAGACTAAGAATATTATCTATAGACCTTGAAAGGAAGGAAAGGTCCTCAATTTTGTTTTATGCCTAAACTATTATTATTTTGTCTTGCCAGACTGCTTTCCTTTGTGTCTGTATTTTCTCACTTCTCTGATTAAATTTGCTCTTTAGAACTTGGGGAAGGCCTAGGCTGCTAAAGTTTTTCTACAAGTAGAGAACATGATGGTAGGGGGAATATCCATCCTGGGAAGGCAGCATAGGGTCCTGCTCCATTACAATTCCTTTTTCTTTGATGCTCCTCAACCTTGATGCTTTTGAACTGTGGTGCTGGACTCTTGAGAGCCCCTTGGACTGCAAGGAGATCCAAGCAGTCCATCCAAAAGGCGATCAGTCCTGAATATTCATTGGAAGGACTGATGCAGAAGCTGAAACTCTAATACTTTGGCCACCTGATGCAAAGAACTGATCCTGATGCTGGGAAAGATTGAAGGCGGGAGGAGAAGACAACAGAGGATGAGATGGTTGGATGGCATCATGGACTCAGTGGACATAAGTTTGAGTAAACTCTGGGATTTGGTGATGGACAGGGAGGCCTGGCGTGCTGCAGTCCATGGGGTCGCAAAGAGTTGGACATGACTGAGTGAGTGAACTGAACTGAACCTATGGAGCTGGTGTGGACAAGGAAGGGGATGAAGTTTTGCATACAGAGGTTAATCATAAACTCAAAAGAGGAACTCAAGTTTCATTTTTTCTAACTGAAAGAAATCTGAAAAGGATTTTTGCTTTAGCAAAAGAAAAAAAAAAGTGAAAAGGGAAAATAACCCTAGCAGCAAGAATGTCACCGGCAAACTCCTTGTCTGGGAACTATGCTTAGCATCTCAGCATCAGACTGGTATAGCTTTATCCTATGCCTGTGAGCAGCTGTACTTTATCTCAGTTTCGTTCGTGCATCCATGAGCCAGATGTGTTCACAGATAATTGCTTCTTCCCTTGATGCCATTTTGGCTTAGGAATGGTTTCATAGACATGTTCAACTTTCAGATACAGGATAACTTGTATTTGTTAGAACTTGACTTCTTGATTAACATAAAGAATTAAGACTTTGGTCTAGATAGCTGGCATGGGGGTGAGGATAAGGATAAACCACTTAAGTTTATTCTAGTTCAGGTTTTAAATATACATAGCTGAATGAATACTTATGTTTTCTGGCACTATTCTTTGCATTTGTACATTTCTTTCTTGTCTAATGGATTTAAAGAATTGGACTTTTTCATTCTGTCCTATGTATTTTCACACAAAAGACATTTTGTAGCTATATCTCATTGTCCAACTCATGTCTTCATTCATCTTGAGCCACTGAAGGATTTCTGCTTCCTTGAACCTATAGAGTCTATTATGTGTGTTCAAAATGATCAAAAATTGATCATTCAGAGTCACTTTATTTACATGTGATTTGATTAATGAAGTCAACATGACTTTAAATGTTAAAATAGTAGAGCAAAGTTTTTTGTTGTTTTTCATTTTAATTTTGAAAGCATTCAGTAGTGTCCTATCTCCTATTTAGAGAGAATAATGCTTTTCAAATATGGCTGTATGATAAAAGACAAAAAACATCCTTATTAGACAGAGATGCATACTGAAATATTTGAGAAAAAGAAGAGTTGGCATCTGGGATTTGCATTTAAATACTCAAGTGAAAAAAAATTAAGGGGGAAGTGAAACACAATTGGCAAAATATTAACAGTTGTTCAAGAAAGGTAATGAAGAAGCACATGGACTTATTTTATTAGTTTATGCACTTTTTTACATTTGAAATTTTCTAGAATAAAAGAACCAGGTTTACCACTTTGAGGTCCATTCTACCTCTGCCTCTTGCTTCAGTGAATCACATATTTTCACTGTTCGTTGAAAAGAACATGTCATCTTATCTGTCTCATACATATAAAACTTTAATTTATCTAACAAATACACCTCTGGATTGGGAGAGTAGAAACACACACCTTGAAATCAGATAGGTTTTATTTTTTATTTTGAATCCTCATTCCACCCTCCTGACTGCATAATCTTAAACAATTTACTTAACATTTCTTATAGACATTTAAAAAATTGAAGTAAGGTCGATTTACAATGTTGTGTTAGTTTCTGGTGTACAGCAAGAGTAGTTCTATTCCTTTTCAGATTCTTTTCTCTTACAGGTTATTATGAAATACTGAGTATAGTTCCCTGTGCTATAAAGTAGATCCTTGTTGGTTACCTATTTTATATATATATGGTAGTGTGTATCTGTTAAATTCTCATCCCAAATTTTTGTCTTTCAAGTGATGATAACATTCTTGTCACCTAGTTGTTGAGACAATAAGATGAGAACCTAACATCAAATGCTGTGGATTCTTGGTATTTAATAAATTATAATTTAAAAGATTGCGTATAAATGTTAGTAATAGCAGTACTAGGAATAGTTGGCTGTTACTGTATTCTTGGAGTGGTGTGAATCTAATATCTACTGTGAAGGATCTTTTTTCCCCCACGGTAATTCATGATAGCAATGAACAGAATATGTGTGTGTACTCAGTCGTGTCTTACTCTTTGCCACCCCATGGAATGTAACCCCGCCAGGCTCCTTAGTCCATGGGATTTCCCAGGCAAGGATACTGGAGAGGGTTGCCATTTTCTTCTCCAGTGGATCTTCCTGACCCAGGGATCGAATGCTTGTCTCTTGCGTCTCCTGCATTGGCAGGTGGATTCTTTACTGCTGTGGCCACCTGGAAAAGAAATCTATTCTATGTGTTTGAAATGTTTGATTTTCCTTCACAAACATTTTGCTCAGCAGTGCAATGGATCCCCTTGGAACCCTACAGAGATCTGGGGAGAATTATGCATTCATCTGTGAATGCCTGTTCAAGGGCTGCCGCCTCTCTGAAGCCTCTCTGGATTCCTCCAAGAGGCATCAGAACTTCCTCTTTTGTGTTCTCTCAGTGACTTATGTGTATATGAAAGTACTTGCCCCAGATTATTGTCTGTGTTTAATCTGGGCATTTTACTCCCAGAATCCAGCGTGTTGACTGAAAATCACAATTTTAATTTCTCTTCCCTGTTGCTTCTAGCTCTCTCCCAGGCTCATACTGGCTGCTTAAAACATATATGAGGGTTTTCTGAATGAATGAATGACCCTTCTTATTTATTAAGAGTTTCCTTTATTTTTCTGGACAGCTCTGTTAGTCAGATCACCTAAATGGAGATCAAAGTCCACAACTCCTTGTTTTCTCCCATTTATGTTACTCAAGTTTCATGTTTTATGATGGTCTATAGATAATTCTTCTTACATTTCTGGGGGAAAAAAACCACACACAGCACTGGCAGAGAGCAGGATGGAATAGAGGTGAGAGCAAGGGGAAGGTTGGACTTCCACTAAAAATTTTCTGAGTAATTATTCTATTTTTATAAATGAGGAATGGCAAACTTGAACATGAAGAAAGCTGAGTGCTGAAGAAGTGATGCTTTTGAACTGTTGGAGAAGACTCTTGAGCGTCCCTTGGACTGCAAGGAGATCCAACCAGTCCATTCTAAAGGAGATCAGTACTGGGTATTTAGAAGGAATGATGCTAAAGCTGAAACTCCAGTACTTTGGCCACCTCATGCAAAGAGTTGACTCACTGGAAAAGACTCTGATGCTGAGAGGGATTGTGGGCAGGAGGAGAAGGGTACGACAGAGGATGAGATGGCTGGATGGCATCACTCGACTTGATGGACATGACTTTGAGTGAACTCCGGGAGTTGGTGACAGACAGGAGGCCTGGCGTGCTGCAATTCATGGGGTCGCAAAGAGTCGGGCATGACTGAGCGCTGAACTGAACTGAAACTTGAACAACTGAAAATCATACTATTCATCACATTTTCTAATACCTGTGCTAAAAGACAAAATTTAGGGGCAGAACATACGTTCTAGCAGGTCAGAATATTAATACCATAGTCGTTAGCACCAATTTACCTATTTATGTTGGTAGAATTAGTCTTGTGAAAAATTACATGCAGTCAGATACTAAGAAAAGGAATTTTAATAAAAATGACTCAGTCAAAGCTTCCTGCCTCTATCCTTCCTGATAGTTTGGTCCATTTCTCTAGCTGTGTTTTTTTCCAAAAAACAAAAACAAAAAACACTCAACTTCCTGTTATTATGAGTAGCCACATTTCTGGCCAGACTCTTAATAAATTACAGGGCTAGACACATCAAGGTAGCTCCGACTCTTGTTAAATGGGATTGAAAACACCAGAAGCCTCAGATAAGTGGGTGGTTTATTGGATAGTAACCTAGTAACACCAGTCAAGCAATTGTACTACAGTTACCTTTTATTTTCTTTGTGAAACCTCTGTGATGTTACATACTTTATGAATCATTCTCTGCTTACTAAAGGAGTATACCTGCATCTACAATATCACAGAGATTCCAAGGAGGAAGTCAGAGGTGGTTGCAACCTCATTGAAAAATTGTGGGTAGATGTTAATACAGTTGGGGACAATAAATAAAATTGTTCTGCTGCTCAGAGGCTCTCTTCCTGTAGCTTCTTTTCTTGCCCACTGGAAGTTTGGTTGTATTTTATTACAAGAATTTGTTTTTTTAATAGTATTGAGCACCAGCGACTCAGATAGAAATGAAGTCATTTTCAGTTTCTCCAAGTTATGACCTTGTGGGAAATATACCTGTGCATTTCCTACTGACAGGAGTGCTGCTTGAAGGGGCGCAGATGTGAATTTGTAAAGGACCTTCGCCTCCCCTCACTCATTCCTTCAACACATTTTTAAGCACCTACTGTGTGCCAGGAATGGTGGTGTCACATAGGAACACAGAAGAAAGCACAAGAGATGTGACTCAGCTTTCATGAGGATGAGATTTTAGAGGGGAAGTCAGCAAACAAACTAGCAAACAGTAACATTACAGACGCGGTGCGTAGGGAAAAGAAAAGTCCGGGGAATCATGAGAAGAGGGAGTGGTATTAGAGTAGGGTTCCTGGAAGTAGTTACAGTTGAGCTAAAGGATTAGTTACTAAATAGTGGATTGAAGATCATAAAACAGATAGCCAGTGGGAACCTGCTGTACAGCACAGGGAGCTCAGCTCAGTGCTCTGTGGGGACCTAGATGGGCGAAAGGGAGGTCCATGAAGGAGGGGATATATGTATACATATAGCTGATTCTCTTTGTTGTCTAGCAGAAACTAACACAACATTGTGAAGCAACTAGACCCTAATTAAAAAAAAAAAAATAGATGGTGAGATGGAGGGAAGTCAGTCTAAATAAGGGAAATACTCGAGCAGAGTCACTGAGGAAGTTGCAGTACTTTTGAATTACTTAAAATATAATTTAGAAGATGCTGGAGTACTGCAGGGGAGAAGGGATGGTGGGAAAAGAAATGGAGATGTTGGAAGAACTCACACTATTTAACGCCTTCCTGGTAAGCATAGAAGAGATGATAATGTGGAAAACTTG
This sequence comes from Nanger dama, assembly GCA_917880005.1. Lineage (NCBI taxonomy): Eukaryota > Metazoa > Chordata > Mammalia > Artiodactyla > Bovidae > Nanger > Nanger dama. Next base: position 3,489,204 of record CAKJTW010000105.1, on the reverse strand, counting down.
GACAGAGATAGGACATTTGTACAAATTTACCCAATGTAGATACCTTGTAGGTGGACAGGTATGTATTGATGTGCATACAAAACAATGACGCCATTCATCTCACTTGCATCCCTCTCATTGTCCCTCTGGGAATTCTGAAGCCCTAAGGAAGTCCCTATCTCTGTGTACTGCAAGAGTCTGGGCTGAGACACTCCAGGATTCTCATTGTACACATTTTGTAAACACAGCCTACTTACCAGCATGTTCAAACCAGTTCATTCAGCGATTAATTCTGTCAATGTGTCAAATACAGAATGAAAGAGGGCCTGGGTGAACAGCACGAATGAAAGTGAGGAGGAAAGGGAAGGAAAGGATGCTGATCATCTATGATGTACCAGTAATCTCTCACACATTAGTTTGTTTAGTATATCCAGAAATTCCCTGCAGTGGGCGTTACCAGGTGCATTTTAAAGATGAGATGGTTGACACTCATCAAAGTTAAATTAAAAGACTTGTCCTTGCAAGTGGTGCAGCCAGGATTCTGACCTAGTTCTGACTGATTCCAAATTTGTTCTCCTTTCCATTATTATACTGTGGTCCCTGCCCTTGAGTTTTCTCCCTCACTGGATAGAATTCTCAGGCCAACAATTTTACCTTGTTAGAGTGTGGGACAAATGGAAAACTGGGGAGAAGTTACAGAGGTCTTGCTTAGGAGCACACACACCAAAGCAAACCAATCCGAACCAAACCAAACTAACCCAAACCAAACCAAAAGACAGCATAGGAAGGGAACAGAGCAGAACAGGAGAGAGCAAAGTTGAACTTCTACCAAAATTGTTCTGAGTCAGATAATGCTTTTTAAATTAAATATACTATTTAGATAAGATTAACCATGCAGATAAATAGTGTATAGGCTTCTTCCCTGGATGCATACCCTATTACATTCCTCTCCACACACCCTAGACCCCTCAGGGAAGGGTCCTGCCACAAAGATGAGGGAATGGATGAGAAGAAAGGCCAAGACTCCATCAAAACTTAGTGCAAGAAAGAGGCAAACCCACAACATCAACTCTCTATCAATAAATGTTGGTAAGCAATGATTAAAGGAAGATGGAGTAGGGAAGGGCAGAAGTTCTCACCCCTTACTGCTGTCTCCCTTAGATGCCTATCTGCAGCACAGGACTGTGGGCTGGAGGTACAGATATCTGAAATCGTGGAAGATAGAGTTCCTAGAATTGTCTCTGAGTTGGGGATAGGAAGTGGGAGGTGTCTGGTCTCCTTGGTTTGGAAAACCTCAAACATAGAAGGCTTATGGTCAGGGTGTCATACCCATGTGGATACCTCTGGGGACAGTAGATAAATATTAATTCAGTTCAGTTCAGTTCAGTTGCTCAGTCGTGTCCGACTCTTTGAGACCCCATGAATCGCAGCACGCCAGGCCTCCCTGTCCATCACCAACTCCCGGAGTTCACTCAGATTCATGTCCATCGAGTCAGTGATGCCGTCCAGCTATCTCATCCTCGGTCATCCCCTTCTCCTCCTGCCCCCAATCCCTCCCAACATCAAAGTCTTTTCCAATGAGTCAACTCTTTGCATGAGGTGGCCAAAGTACTGGAGTTTCAGCTTTAGCATCATTCCTTCCAAAGAAATCCCAGGGTTGATCTCTTTCAGAATGGACTGGTTGGATCTCCTTGTACTCCAAGGGACTCTCAAGAGTCTTCTCCAACACTGCAGTTCAAAAGCATCAGTTCAGTGCTCAGCCTTCTTCACAGTCCAACTCAATTAGTAGGCTTAAAAACATTTTGCTGTTAAGTCATCCCACCCTCTCCTTCTCCTTCATATCCATTCCAGATTTCATATATATATGTATATGTATATACACATATATATGTACATATATATATGTATGTACATACATATATACACATATATATGTACATACATATATATGTATGTACATACATATATACACATATACATATATATGTGTATATATACATGCATATATATGTATGTTAACATATGATATTTATGATATTTATATATAGATATTTATGATATATTTATGATATTTATTTATATATATACACACATATATATGTATATATACATATATATATACATGCATATATATGTATATATATACATACATATATATATGTATGTGTTAACATATGATATTTATGATATTTATTTTTCTCTTTTTGACTTACTTCACTCTGTGTAACAAACTCTTGATTCATTCATATCTCTGCAAATGACCCAACTTCATTCCTTAGAGGGTGGGATGAACCGAGAGAGTTGCACTGACATATATACACTACCAAGTGTACAATAGATAGCTAGTAGGAAGCTGTTATATAGCAAAGGGAGTTTAGCTCCATGTTCTGTGATGACCTAGATGGGTAGAATGATGGGGTTGGGGTGGGAGAGAGGCTTCAGAGGGAGGGGATATATGTATACATATCTCTGATTCATGTTGTTGTACAGCAGAAGCTAATATAACACTGTAAAGCAAATATATTCCAATTAAAATTTTTTTTTCGGTTTGATTTGGTTTTTTAAAAATCATTCTTTGGTAGAACACGTTTCAATTTCTCTCACACAATAATTGCTTGGAGAGTCCATAGACTTACACAATATCTGCAGTTCACAGGACTCTTACTTCTGCCCCTCTGATAGGGTGAAATAGACGTGGTGATGCACATGGTTTATCTGGTCTCTACAAAAAGACTGGATGATAGCTGGGGAGGGCTGCACAGCTTGATTAACAGACATTCCAGGGCTTGTTGCCTCCCCCTCTGCTTCCTGGTGGGGCTGCAAGAGGCTCCTTGCCCTAACTATGGAAGTCACGTCTCGGTTCCACTCAGGAATCTGCTGTCTCTTTAGCCAATAGGCTCAGAGAGAATTTTGTTTTCAGTGTTGCATTTGAATGTCAGCTGTCATTTTCATTCCTTGATTCTGAAATCACTGTGTGAATCTTCCAGCCTCTTTGAATAAAAATGTGTGGGGCTACTTTCCTCTAAAACATGTGATGTCAGAGAGAACTAAATTTAACCAGGCACAATTACCCGCTTTGGCCACAGCTGTTGGCCAAACACTCAGAAATCAGATGGCTGAAATTATCACAGGATGCCAGCATTGCCTCCAAGGAAGGCAAGCTTTACTTTGCATTTAAAAATTTCCCTGAATCAGAAAAGAACTGTTTGTTCACCCAGGTAAGAAAATCATCTGCTATGTTACATGCCCCACCCTAGTGAGTTTTCACATATATTTTAGAAATACATTTCTAGGGGGAAGCTGTACTTGAAAAACTGTTCCTTCCGGGCCCAGGAGGGTTAAGTTTTATGGCAATAAAACCAGATGATTTTCAATGCCGTTACGAAAACCACCAGAGCTAAGACTATATCACTTATTCTGCTTCTTTCTTACATAATTCTTCTAGTTATCGATTGTTTAAGGGTCAGTTTCATAGCCTAAAGGAGTTTGTGATGTTATTTAAGGCAGAGTGACTATTACCCAAGAAGTCTACAGAAAATTTGCAACAGGCATGTAAAAACGCTGTACTGAACCTGATCCCTTCCCTTATTGTCCAAATTCAAAGATTATAAATGCAAAGAGAAGCCTGTAATATACCTGAAGAAAAAGAAAGGCCATTGGTAGCTTTCACCTTCAATGATGAAGGTGACTTAAAACATGATAAGTTCATCTGTTCCAAAAACTGAGGCTGAAATGTATGAAAACCTTTTACCCACAAAAATATTCCTCGATAGTTATTTCCAACACAAAATAATTGAAAACTATCTGAATGTTTATAAATAATGGAATATTTCATAAATTATGGTATATTTACATGTTGAAATATTAAGCAAATGTTTAAAATATTGTTCCCAGAATTTGTAATCACAAGGGGGAAACACTACATTATGAGGTTCTGTGAATCAAAGTAGATTAAAACATACATATAAAATAAGAGAATCTTGAGAGTCCCCTGGAGAGCAAGGAGATCAAACCAGTCCATCCTAAAGGAAATCAGTCCTGAATATTCAATGGAAGGAAGCTGAAGCTCCAATACTTTGGCCACTTGATGTGAAGACATGACTCACTGGAAAAGACCCTAATGCTGGGAAAGACTGAAGGCAGAAGGAGAAGGGGGTGACAGAGGATGAGATGGTTGGATGGCATTACTGACTCAATGGACATGAGTTTGAGCAAACTCAGGAAGATAGAGATGGACAGAGAAGCCTGGAATGTTGCGGTTCATGGGGTCACAAACAGTCAGACAGTACTTGGCAACTGAACAACAACAATAAAATAAGATCTCACCTGGGTACATAAATCTATATGGTAAAAAGAAAAAAACAACTGAACACAAATTTAAAAATTTTACTTGTAGTTTTTCCATTCATTCAACTCTTTAGTATTTTCTATAATGCAGCATTAGAATTAAAAAAAAAAAAAAAGGTTTACAGTCTTCCCTGGTGGTCCAGTGGCTAAGACTCTGTGTTCCCCAATGCAGCGGGCCCAAGTGTGATCTCTCTTTGGTGAACTAGATCCCATGTGCTACAACTAAGAATTCATACGCTGCAACTAAAGTCCTGCATGCCATGCCACAACTAAAAAAGATCGCTCAAGGCACAACTTAAGACACAGCACAGCGAAATTAATTAATTTCAAAAAAGTTTATATTAAAAACAGGATATCTTTTAAAAATATTAAAATATAAAACTTCTAAGCCTTGTGCTCTTTACTCTGTCTTACCAGCTATTCACCAAGTTCTAAAGTAAAGCTGCTTTATTAAAAGATAGAAATCCCATTAAGTATAGCAATTTTCCATTAGGTAGCACTTTCTCTAATGATGATTTCAATTTTTATGCATAAATACTCTTACAATTCTATTTACAGTGCCCTGTATTTGGTAACATCTCTGAAACATTCCTATCCAGGCTTCTGGCAAGTCTAGAGGTTTTCTTTGGTTTGCAATCAAGAAATAAGATTAAACTTTTAGCCAGCATAACCGGTTTTGTCTTTAGTCAGTCAATTCTGGGACTCAGACAAGTCTTTCTCAAACAGAAAATTTCTCCCTTTGTGGAGTGGATTTTGATATTTCCCGGGCTGTGCTGTGGGTGGCTGTGGGTGACCCAACTATGGGTCAGAAGGAACAGGCCCCCAGTGAAATCTACATCAGCTTTCCCTGGGAAGTGATTTTATGGCTTCCAAAGGTCATATGAATTAAGAGGCTGGCTGAGGTTTTTATGTGGAAAATGGTTGATATAATTTAAAAGGTCATATTTTTTCTAACTGGTTGCCTCATATAAAATGTGCTTTTATGAGTTCTATTATAAAGGCCTTGTGACCCAACTACATTAGAACCAGTCTTGGGAGTTAAATAAGGAAGACTGTCAAGTTTCCATTGGATTATTGGGTGGGTTTGAGCAAATTTAAGCATAAGCAACTCAACTGCTTTTTCTAAAAAATGGGCTATTATTATTCTAAATGGATAACCAATTTATTATTGTCAAAGACCTCAAAAACAAAGTGTTACGTGAAAACTTTCTAATGGCTACCCTATAACATATATTTAACCTAACTCATCTTCTGAAATACTTCTAGAATAATATGTAGATGCAGCCTATTTTAGAAAAGACACTGCTTGGTCTCAAAAATCTTTCATATCATTTCAGTGCCCAGGAAGGATGAGAGTACTTTTGTATTTTAATTTGGCATCTTAATCTATTTTTAATTTTTATTTCTAGATTAGGACTGTGGAGATGTTTGTGCACATTGGAAAAAATGTGTTGTGTTAATCTCTCAGTGAAATGCAAACAGGTGGGAAAAACACTTAAAATGTACTGAACTTTCCTACTCAAATAGGGGACATTTAGAATACACGTTGTACCAAAGTTAATGTGTTGTATCCAAGGTTTTTATCATTCAACACGCAATATTCCTGTACAACATTAGCTTGGCAAATAATCAGGGCAGTTGGTTAACTATTAGCTTTTGACTATAGACCTGCACCCAGAAACAGGAATATTTAAGAAAGGAGGGAATGTTGAGGGATAAAAAAATCTTTTTTTTTTTTTGCAAAAATACCACATTGAACCATTTTTATACAACAACTTATTATTTAGTAAATGAATCTTGACTCTGTTTCACTATTCTTCAAAATCATTTTCAAGGTAAAGACCTGCCCCTAGAAAATATTTTCTTACAGTTGTCCAGGTAGTAGATAACCTTGAACAGAAATAAGGGAACAAGACTAGTCACTTTTCAGAAAAAGAATTCCTTAAAATATTTCTTAATTTTTGGTCTTTAAAAACCCCCTCATAATATAATGCTAAGGAGGGAAAATGCTATATATACATATACAAAAATATGTAATAAAATAAGTGTATATATATATGTGTGTGTGTGTGTGTGTGTGTGGCGCGTGTGAACTTGACTTAATGAAGTATGCATAAACATAGAAAGTGACTTGAATGGAATATTAAAAAATGTTAATGGTGCTTGTCCCCAGGTCATAAAGTTACTGGTAGTTTAAATTTTATTAGATCTCTCCATAGGTTTCATAAAACTTGAAATATAATTCACATACCATAATTTTCATACTTCTAAAATGTTAAGTTTAGAGTTTTTCAGTGTATGCATAAGGATGTGAAGCCATCATTTCTATTCAGTTCCAAAGTGATGCCATCCAACCATCTTATCCTCTGTTGTCCCCTTCTCCTCCCTCCCTCAATCTTTTCCAGCATCAGGGTCTTTTCAAATGAGTCAACTCTTCACAAAAGTGTTGGAACTCCAGCTTCAACATCAGTCCTTCCAATGAACACCCAGGACTGATCTCCTTTAGGATAGACTGGTTTGATCTCCTTGCAATCCAAGGGACTCAAGAGTCTTCTCCAACATCACAGTTCAAAAGCATCAATTCTTTGGCGCTCAGCTTTCCTTATAGTCCAACTCTCACATCCATACATGGCCACTGGAAAAACCATAGCCTTGACTAGATGGACCTTTGTTGACAAAGTAATGTCTCTGCTTTTTAAAATGCTATCTAGGTTGGTCATAACTTTTCTTCCAAGGAATAATCATCTTTTAATTTCATGGCTGCAATCACCAACTGCAGTGATTTTGGAGCCCCCCAAAATAAAGTCAGTCACTGTTTCCACTGTTTCTCCATCTATTAACCATGAAGTGATGGGACTGGATGCTATGATCTAAGTTTTGTGAATGTTGAGCTTTAAGCCAATTTTTCACTCTCCTCTTTCTCTTTCATCAACAGGCTTTTTAGTTCCTCTTCACTTTCTGCCATAAGGGTGGCGTCATCTGCATATCTGAGGTTATTGATATTTCTCCCGGCAATTTTGACTCCAGCTTGTGCTTCTTCCAGCCCAGTGTTTCTCATGATGTATTCTGCATATAAGTTAAATAAGCAGGGTGACAATATACAGCCTTGACGTACTCCTTTTCCTATTTGGAACCAGTCTGATGTGGTACTTTGTGGTACATTTCTTTTCTTTGACTTTAAATGTTTTCAAGGTTATCAATGTTGCATCATGCATCAGTACTTCATTCCTTTTTATGGCCAGATAAAATTTCATTGTGTGCATATAGTACATTTTATTTATTCACTCATGAATTAATGGACATTTGGGTTGTTTCTACTTATTAGCTATTATGAATAATTCTGCCATGAACATTCTGTGTAAGTTGGTGTACGGACTGCTGCTGTTGCTAAGTCACTTCAGTTGTGTCTAACTCTGTGAGACCCCATAAATGGCAGCTCACCAGGCTCCCCCATCCCTGGGATTCTCCAGCCAAGAACACTGGAGTGGGTTGCCACTTCCTTCTGCAATACATGAAAGTGAAAAGTGAAAGTGAAGCTGCTCAGTCGTGTCCAACTCTTTGCGACTCCATGGACTGCAGCCTACCAGGCTCCTCCGTCCATGGGATTTTCCAGGCAAAAGTACCGGAGTGCATTGCCATATGCTTCTAATTCTCTTGGGGATATATCTAGGCATGAAATTGCTAAATCTTACAGTAATTCTATGTATAATTTTTGAGTAACTGCTAAATTGTTCTCCACAGTGGCTACATCATTTTACATTCTGATCAGCAGTGTTTGAGGGTCCCAATTTCTCCTATCTTCATCTATGCTTGCATTTGTCTGTTTTACTGATTCCAACCATCCTACTGGGTGTGATCTTGTATATATTGTGGTTTTGATTTGTATTTCCTTGAATGGATAATGATATTAAGCATCTTTTCATGTGCTTATTGGCTATTTGTATATATTATTTTGAGAAATGTCTATTCAGATCTTTCGGTCATTTCAAAAACTAGTTTGTCTTTTTGTTCTTGAGTTGTAAGTATTCTTTATATATTCTAAATAAAAGCCCCATACCAGATATACAATTTGAAAATGTTTTCTTCCATTCTGAGGGTTCTTTTTCTACTTTCCTGAAGGTGTCCTTTGAGGCATGGAAGTTTTAAATTTTCATAAAGTCAATTTATTTATTTTTAAGTTGTTTTACTTATGTTTTTAGAGTTATATCTAAGAAATCATTGTCTAACAGGTCACAAAGATTTATGCCTATGGTTTCTCATAATTTTAGATCTTACATATAAAGTTTTGAATTAAATTTTATTTGGTGTGAGATAGGAATCCAACTCCTCATAAAATATTACATGTGGATAGTCAATTATCCCAGTACAATTTGTTGAAAAAATCATTCTTTCCTCCACACAATTGTCTTGGCACCCTTGTGGAAAATCAGCTAACTATAAATGTAATAGTTTCTTTTTAGACTCTCAGTCGTATTCCATTGATTTATATGTCTATCCTAGGCCAGTACCATACTGTGTTGATTATTGTACTTTATAGTTTTATAGTACAGTTTGAAATCAGGAAGAGTGAATTCTCCAACTTTCCTTTTTTTCTTTTGGTTGTTTTGGCTTTCATGGGCACTTTGACTTTCCATGTGAATTTTGAATCTGTTTCTCAGTTTCTCCAAAAAAAGAAGATGGGGATTGTGTTGAATTTATGAATTAATTTAGATATACCTCTACTTTAACCAAATTAAGTATTCCAATCCACGAATATGAAATGTATTTCCATTTATTTATATCCTTTCAAATTTCTTTCAATAATGCTTTGTAGTTTTCAATGTGCAAATGTGGTACTTCTTTTGTTAAATGTATTACTAGGTATTTTGCTATTTTTGACAGTATCGTAAATAAAAATATTTTCTTAATTTCATTTCAGATTGTTAATTGCTGGTGTGTAGAAAAATAGTTGATTTCTGTATATTGATCTTACATATTATAACCTTGCTGAATTCATTTATTAGCTTTAATAGTTTCTGGTGGCTTCCTTAGAATTTTCTATGTATAAGATTATATCTTATGGGAATGGAGATGGTTTTACTTCTTTATTTACAGTCCAGATGCCATTTGTTTCTTTTCCTTGACTAATTGCCATTACTAAGACATCAAATATAATGTTGAATAGAAGTAATGAGAGTGGATACTCTTGTCTTATTCCTGATCTTAAGGGGAAAGCTTCCTATCGTTTACTATTATATACAATATTAGCAGTGAGTTTTTATAGATGTCCTTTATCAGGCTGAGAAATTCTCTTTTAGTCTTAGCTTATTATTTGTCTATCATAAAATACTGGTAATTGTGTCTGTTTTTTTTCTTTCTTTTGTATCAAGTGAGATGATCATGTGATTTTTGTCCTTATTGACATAATATATTGTCTAGAAATGAGCTAAAGCTGGGCTGCCAGATGTCTCAGTTCCAGGAGGTCAGTTAAAATATTAGGCCAAAATGAAAGCAACAGTTAAGGCTTCAGTCACTTACAGTATCAGCAAAAAGTCAAATAGGAAAAGTGCCTGTGCTATTTTTTCCCACGAAATGGTGCCAGGAGGTAAAATGTATCAATGCAGATATTGGGGGCCATTGCAATGCTGAGAAAGCCCAAGTAGAATCCTGATGATTTATGGGCCCTGGGATGCAGGAGAAGGAGAAGAAGGCCTAGAAGTGGAAAAATAGTCAATACAGAGCCAGAGTGGAGAATTTAAGTCCCTACAGATAAGGTGGACTTGGAAGAGGCATTTGAGAGAGGACTTGGCTGAGGTTCCTCTGATAAAGAGGCTTCTAAACTGAGGCTCCTGAGCTAAGAATGCAAGTATTCATAAAAGCAAAGATGTCTAGAGAGGCAACTCCTATCAGATTGTGTTTCAATGGCTGTGTACCACATCTAGTGTATGTGTGTGTGTGTGTGAGCAGCTTTCCCCTCTGAGGCCTGGCAAATAAAGCCTTTGTTATTACCCTTGGTCAGGCCTGAAAGATCACACACACAGTTCCGGCCTGGAGCAAGACTCCTCATGTATGACACTGAATGATTTTTGTATATTAAACCAATCTTGCCTTCTTGGAATAAATTCCATTTTGTCATGGTATATAATCCTTGTTACATGTTACTGGATTCAGTATACTAGGTTGGCTTTTGATTGATTTTGTTTGTGACAATTTTTGTGATGTTATTTATGAGATATTGGTCATTACTTTCCTTATGACATTTATTTTTGGCTACTTTTGGTATCAGTGTTATCTTGACCTCATAGGATGAGTTCTAAAGTGTTTTCTAATGTTTTTAAGAATTTGTGGAGGACCAGGTGGTGCTAGTGGTAAAGAACCTGCCTGCCAATGCAGGAGACATAAGAGACATGGGTTCAATCCCTGGGTTGGGAAGATTCCCTGGAGAAGGGCATGGCAACCCACTCCAGTATTCTTGCCTGGAGAATCCTGAAGACAGAGGAGCCTGGTGGGCTACAGCCCATAGGGTTGCAGAGAGTCAGACATGACTGAAGTGACTTAGTACAGCACAGCACAGTGTTCCTTAAACATTTGGTAGAATTCACCAGTTAAATTGTCTAGTCCTAGGATTTTCTTTGTGTTTTTCCTCTCTGAGATTTTCTTTTGTGATTTTCCTCTCTAGACATCTTTGCTTTTATGAATACTTGCATTTTTAGCTCAAAAGCCTCAATTTAGAAGCCTCTAGAAATTTTTTGATTGCCAGTTCAATCTCTTGTTACAAGTCTATACAAACATTCTAATTCTCCTTAATCAATTTTGATAGTTTGTGTGCTTCTAGGAAATTGTTCATCATTCAGAACATCTGATTTTTACCATATACTTATTCATTTTAAGGAGGAGGGCACGGCAATACACTCCAGTATTCCTGCCTGGAGAACTCCTTGGGCAGAGGAGCCTGGCAGGCCACACGGTCCATGGGGTAGCAAAGAGTCAGACACATATACTATTGCTTTTCATCTCACAATTCTGTAAGACATATGCTACTATTATCCTCATCTGACAAATGAGGAATGAGAGTCGGAGAAGTTTAAAAATTTGCCCAGGGTCATGCACCTTGGAACTGGTACAGCCAGGAGTCAAACTGAGGTCCCTCCTACTATTATCTTCTTCTAGTAAAAGTGTAGCATCCTTTACAGTAGAGGAAGTAGAGGAAGATACCAGCCAAGGAGATGCTGACTCTGGCTGCACTTTGGAGATCAGTGAACTGAGGCAGTACTGATGGGAGCTCTATAGCACTTCTGTGTTACAGTTATGATTCTGAGTCCCTTCTTGGACGTCAGGTACTATGTGATATTTTGTGGCTGGAGTTTTAACTGTTGTTAAAGCACTGTGGTTTTGGAGATGTTTGTTAGAACAGAATAGGTTTATCTATCCAGACTAATATGAGGGTGGTAAACTCCTTGTGTACAGCATTCAGTAACTTGGTAGCATGAATTTTATAGAGCAAAACTGTGATAACATACAGAAGAATGTGAGGCTGGGGACAGCATCCATTGGGTTTTAATGAAAAACAGTCTTCATCTTCAATTTGAAGCTGAGCTTTGCACAGATATACCTAGGACAGAACTGGGATTTCCTCTTTTCCAAATCAAAAACCCCAATTAGTTGACCTTTCTGGTCTGCTTCAAAACATTGTTTTTATGTTGTATCATTTATTTCTTCTTGTTTTCATTTGTTTTTCTTTGCCCAAACACTTCTGGCAGAGGAAGCATGCCATATGTTTTATGAACTAACCAATAAACTCACTCGTCAGAACCACTGTTTGTTCATTATAGTCAATTTTCATAAACCCATTAGGGCAGGTCCAGGGGAATAATAAACATGAATCTCAATTAGGCTGCCTTGGCTCCACCACCTTCTCTGTTCAGAGAAGTTTAGTGAGTTTAGTGAAAAAAGATTATGTTCTAAAATCAGGTCCTTTCATTGAAATGACTGAAATTCACACATGATAAAGTTTGGGGATTTTATTTTCCAGGCCCCCAAACCCGAAACTTTTCTACCAGTCATTCAAATGGATTCTTTCATGACTCATTAGTATCAATTATCTCTAGGAGGAAGTATGATGGGCCTTTAAATGGTAACTGCACTGGAGTTAACAGCTGGAAACAATGATTCAAGCAAACAAATGAAAAAGGAAAGGGGTTTTAACTTGGAAATTTAAGAGAAAGAGATGTGAGACTAAGGATTATGGAGGGAAATCAGAGGCAAAGCCTTGTGCAGCAACATAGACATTCTCAGTTCTCCATTGGCTCTAAGATGCTCACTTTGCAGGGACACTTAGCAACAGGTAATGTTTTTTATTCATTGGTATTGATGAGAAATGCTAACATTTCTTATTAAAGGCTAAGCAAGAACACCTAATAAGAGGGAGACATGTCGAGGCGTCCCTAGTGGTCCAGTGCTTATGAATCCACCTGCCAGTACAGGGGACATGGGTTTGATCCCTGGCTGAGAAGACTCCATATGCCACAGGGCAACTAAACCTGTGGGCAACAACTACTGAGCCTGCGCTCTAGAACCAACTACTGAGCAATGAAGAGTGGCTCCCACTCCCTGCAGCTAGAGGAACCCTGTGTGCAGCAATGAAGAAACAGTGCAGACAAATACAAACAAATATATACTTTTAAAGTATTGTAATTAAAAAATAAATAAATTTAATTAATTAAAAAAATAAAATAAAAGCAAAAAAAAAAATAAAACAGAGGGAGAAGTGTCATTCTGCAAAACATCTGTCTCTTTCAAAATAGCTCGTTTCCAATTCTGTGTCATAAAGAGTCAGAAAAAAAATCTACTTTTTAAAGTTAAGAATTAATTCTTTCTACATCTCTCTCCTTCATTCATTCATTTATTGAAATATCTACTATGTGCTAGGAGCTCTGCTGAGTACTCAGAATAAATAATGAATAAGATATACTTTTATCCTCAAAAAGCATTACCCTCTAAAGGATGCATCATTACCCTTCATTGTTTGTGGGGGTAAAACAAAGTTGTATGCTATCTGTCAGATGATAGAAAATTATGAACAGAGTGCTGGAGGGTGCTGGAAAGTGTCGCACAGGAAATACCAGTGAAGGATGAAAGAGTGGGACCCAGATCAATGCCACTTACTCTGCCCAGCTTTTTTCACATCAGCCTTACTCCCACTTCCCTTCTATAGATTGGATAGGAGGTTCCAGGAAGAGGTCAGCATGACCTGAGCTTTTTCAGTGGGCAATCAGAATGGTGGCAATATTCTTAGCAACAATGTTTAGGAATACAAAGGAGGAGGAAAAGGTTGATGAGGGGGCAGATGATGAGTCAGTAGCAGGTATATTGATTTGTAGATGTTTGGTAGGCAGTAGGATATTTTTAAAAAAATCTGGAACCATGGATATGGAATTTAGAAGACAGTAATGATGACCCTATATGTGAGACAACAAAGAGACACAGAGGTATAGAGTGGACTTTTGGACTCTGAGGGAGAGGGAAAGGGTGGGATGGTTTGGGAGAATGGCAATGAAACATGTATATTTTCTTGTAAGAAACGAAGCCCCAATATATGTTCAATGTAGGATGCAGGATGCATGGGGCTGATGCACAGGATGATTCAAGTAGAGGATGTGGGGTGGGAGGTGGGAGGGGGCTTCGGCATTGGGAGATTGTGTTCACCTATGGCTGATTCGTGTCAATGTATGGCAAAACAAATACAGTATTGTAATTTAAAAAATAAATAAATTAAAAAAAAGAAATTATGAAAATAAAAAAAATAAAAATAAATAAAAAAATCTTTCAAATGTTTAACACTGGAAGTTGTTAGGGATGCAGGGGAAAATCAGCATGTAGGCTAAAGATGTATATTACAGTTTGACAAAGCACTCTGACGTACACTCTGTCAATTGGGTTTCAGGCAGGAAGCAGTTAGCTTGCTCAAATTGAGTAGAGTTTAATAAAGGAATTATTTACAGAGGAGCAGACAGAGTGAAGAAAAATCAAGATAGTGTAGTACCACAGACCTCTTAATAGCAGGAAGTCGTTATCAAGAGGAGACAGCAGTTACCAGTTCCAGAGAGGAAGTAGAGAGCCCTTCAGAGAGAACCACCTGACGGGAGCGGTGGCCTTTAGTAGAGAGACAGTGACCAGTGGAGCCTTCCCAGGGAGGCAGCTGCTCTCCAGCTAGTGCCTCCATTGGCTTGACTAGAGCCAGAAGGTGGAGAGGCCCCTCTCTAGCTCAACCGTATGAGGCCGAGTAGGATGCAGGAAATCGGGGAGTCGATCTAGAGAGGTAATGAGACAGTCAGAACACATACATAGCTCATAGGTCAACAGCTCCATAATAATAATGATGATAACTAACATGGATTGAGTGCTTACCATATGTATGACACCATTCGACAGTGGATCAGTGCATTAGATCTTATCAAATCCTCACCATGACCTTATGAAGTGGGTATTATTATTCAACCTTCTATTAAGGCAGACTTGGATGCTTCAGTTCAGTTCAGTTTAGTTCGGTCACTCAGTTGTGCCTAGCTCTTTGTGACCCCATGAACTGCAGCACGCCAGTCCTCCCTGTCCATCACCAACTCCCAGAGTTCACTCAAATTCACGTCCATCAAGTCGGTGATGCCATCTAGCCATCTCATCCTCTGTCGTCCCCTTTTCCTCCTGCCCCCAGTCCCTCCCAGCATCAGAGTCTTTTCCAGTGAGTCAACTCTTCGCATGAGGTAGCCAACGTACTGGAGTTTCAGCTTTAGCATCATTCCTTCCAAAGAAATCCCAGGGTTGATCTCCTTCAGAATGGACTGGTTGGATCTCCTTGCAGTCCAAGGGACTCTCAAGAGTCTTCTCCAACACCACAGTTCAAAAGCATCAATTCTTCAGCGCTCAGCTTTCTTCACAGTCCAACTCTCACATCCATACATGACTACTGGAAAAACCATAGCCTTGGCTAGATGGACCTTTGTTGGCAAAGTAATGTCTCTGCTTTTGAATATGCTATCTAGGTTGGTCATAACTTTCCTTCCAAGGAGTAAGCATCTTTTAATTTCATGGCTGCAGTCACCATATGCAGTGATTTTGGAGCTCCCCAAAATAAAGTCTGACATTGTTTCCACTGTTTCCCCATCTATTTCCCATGAAGTAATGGGACCACATGCCATGATCTTAGTTTTCTGAATGTTGAGCTTTAAGCCAATTTTTTTCACTCTCCTCTTTCACTTTCATCAAGAGGCTTTTTAGTTCTTCTTCCATAAGAGTGGTGTCATCTGCATATCTGAGGTTATTGATATTTCTCCCGGCAATCTTGATTCCAGCTTGTGCTTCTTCCAGCCCAGCGTTTCTCATGATGTACTCTGCATATAAGTTAAATAAGCAGGGTGACAATATACAGCCTTGAAGTACTCATTTTCCTATTTGGAACCAGTCTGTTGTTCCATGTCCAGTTCTAACTGTTGCTTCCTGACCTGCATACAGGTTTCTCAAGAGGCAGGTCAGGTGGTCTGGTATTCCCATCTCTTTCAGAATTTTCCACAGTTTATTGTGATCCACACAGTCAAAGGCTTTGGCATAGTCAATAAAGCAGAAATAGATGTTTTTTTGGAACTCTCTTGCTTTTCCCATGATCCAGCAGATGTTGGCAATTTGATCTCTGGTTCCTCTGTCTTTTCTAAAATCAGCTTTAACGTCTGGAAGTTCACAGTTCACATATTGCTGAAGCCTGGCTTGGAGAATTTTGAGCATTACTTTACTAGCGTGTGAGATGAGTGCAATTGTCTGCGGTAGTCTGAGCATTCTTTGGAACTGCCTTTCTTTGGGACTGGAATGAAAACTGACATTTTCCAGTCTTGTGGCCACTGCTGAGTTTTCCAAATTTGCTGACATATTGAATGCAACACTTTCACAGCATCATCTTTCAGGATTTGAAAGAGCTCAACTGGAATTTCATCACCTCCACTAGCTTTGTTCGTAGTGATGCTTCCTAAGGCCCACTTTACTTCACATTCCAGGATGTCTGGCTTTAGGTGAGTGATCACACCATCATGATTATCTGGGTTGTGAAGATCTTTTTTGTACAGTTCTTCTGTGTAATCTTGCCACTTGTTTTTAATATCTTCTGGTTCTGTTAGGTCTATACCATTTCTGTCCTTTATTGAGCCCATCTTTGCATGAAATGTTCCCTTGGTATCTCTAATTTTCTTGACGAGATCTCTAGACTTTCCCATTCTGTTCTTTTCCTCCATTTCTTTGCATTGATCACTGAAGAAGGCTTTCTTATCTCTTCTTGCTATTCTTTGGAATTCTGCATTCAGATGCCTATATCTTTCCTTTTCTCCTTTGCTTTTCACCTCTCTTCTTTTCACAGCTATTTGTAAGGTCTCCCCAGACACCCATTTTGCTTTTTGCATTTCTTTTCCATGGGGATGGTCTTAATCCTTGTCTCCTGTACAGTGTCACGAACCTCATTCCATAGTTCATCAGACACTCTATCAGATCTTGTCCCTTAAATCTACTTCTCACTTCCACTGTATAATCATAAGGGATTTTATTTAGTTCATAGCTGAATGGTATAGTGGTTTTCCCTACTTTTTCAATTTAAGTCTGAATTTGGCAATAAGGAGCTCATTATCTGAGCCATAGTCAGCTCCCGGTCTTGTTTTTGCTGACTGTATAGAGCTTCTCCATCTTTGGCTGCAAAGAATATAATCAGTTTGATTTTGGTGTTGACCATCTGGTGATATCCACGTGTAGAGTCTTCTCTTGTGTAGTTGGAAGAGGGTGTTTGCTATGACCAATGTGTTTTCTTGGCAAAACTCTATTAGCCTTTGCCCTGCTTCATTCCTCACTCCAAGGCCAAATTTGCCTGTTACTCCAGGTGTTTCTTGACTTCCTACTTTTGCATTCCTGTCCCTTATAATGAAAAGGACATCTGTTTTGGGTGTTAGTTCTAAAAGGTCTTGTAGGTCTTCATAGAACCGTTCAACTTCAGCTTCTTCAGCATTACTGGTTGGGGCATAGACTTGGATTCCTGTGATATTGAATGGTTTGCCCTGGAAACGAACAGAGATCATTCTGTCGTCTTTGAGACTGCATCCAAGTACTGCATTTCAGACTCTTTTGTTGACCATGATGGCTACTCCATTTCTTCTAAGGGATTCCTGCCCACAGTAGTAGATATAATGGTCATCTGAGTTAAATTCACCCATTCCAGTCCATTTTAGATGCTTGGATATGTTAATTTGCTCTTTTACACAGTTAGAGTAGACGGGTTATGAGATCACTCTAAGAATCTGTTGCCAAAACCTCTAGGTCTTGCTACTTGCCCATCTTTCACATGAGAAAACTGAAGCCTAAAGGAAAGTAAGGGATTGATTCAAGTCAACATGGCTGAGACTTCCCTGTCAGTCCAGTGGTGAGGACTCTGCCCTTCCGCTGCAGGGGGCTTGGTCTGATCCCTGGTCAATGAGCTTCAACTTGTATTGTCTGATTTCTTCATGCTGAGGGAGTAGGAGGAGGTAAAAAAGAGGTCTGATTAGGCTAGTGAGTCAGAAGAGAAGAAGAGGGTGGATAGGGTGCTGCAAACAACATTTAAAAGACCAAGCGTTTGAATAATGCCACAGAAGCCAACTATATAAAAGAGAGTGGTGAATTCAAAGAAAGGAGAAGTAGAAGAGACTCAGAGGGATGAAGCCACATACTCAAGAAAATGTTAAGAGCAGCAACAGCATTTCCTGACTTCACATGTAATGATGTTTCCAGGAAGAGCACAGAGCCTTTCTTTACATACTTCCCTTTCCCATACCAAGACACAGTGTCTAGAGCTCCCCAACCTTCTCTTGCCCAATGGAATTGTCTGTTTTCCTCCTTCTCCCTCAACTCCTTTCTCCTTAACTTCTTTTCTCCACTCCCTCCTCACAGAATTCTCCCTAATTGTGCTGAAACATCTCTAATGTCTTCTGGAAGAACATTCATCCTTCCAGTGGATATTTATTGATATTTATTTCCCAGGAAAAGTATTGTTTCTAGGTGTGGGGATTTGGCAGTGAACACAACAGACAAAAATCTCTGCCCTCAAGAGGCTTACATTTTAGCTGTGAGAAAACAAGTAACATTTATCATACTGGTGATAAATGCTATGGATAAAAAGTTAAAAAGGGGGATCTTGATGGAGGTGGTAATTTTAAATAGAAAGATCAACAGATCATTTGGAAAAAAAGCCTAGGAGATGGGGAAAGAGCTATGGGGGACACCTGGGAAAGGAACATCCAATTAGGAAGGAGCAGACACAACGGCTGAAGACTCTGGCTATTACTGTAAGTGAAATGGGAAGACGATGTTTTTCAGCAGAGAAAATACATGGCTCAAATTAAATTGTAAAAGGCTCATTCCAGATGCTGTGCACATGGTCTGTGGATGGATATGGTTGCCAGAGACCAGTTGGTTTAGTCACTAAGTTTTGTCTGGCTCTTTTTGACCCCCATGGACTGTAGCCTACCAGGTTCTTCTGTCCATGGGATTCTCCAGGAAAGAATACTGGAGTGGGTTGCTATTTCCTTCTCCAGGGAACTTCCTGAGCCAGAGATGAAACCCTGATCTGCATTGCAGGAGGATTCTTTACCGACTGAGCTACCAGGGAAGCAGAAACTGTTTAAGAGGCAATAATATTGGGGGAGAGATTATGAAGCTGTGTTGATGTGTCAGTTTCTGGAATTATTTTGAGGCTGACAAGATTTGTTTGTGGAAAGGGTGTGTGTGAGAGAGAAACAGGAGGGTCAACGATGAGGCTATGAGTTGGGCCAGGAAGAGGGAAGGATGGAGGAGCCATTTTCTGAGCTGGTGATTCCTCCTGGGAATCTGAGGCAAGAGGAATTCAATTTGGGACATGTGATGTTTGAGATGCCTTTCAACATTCAAGTAGATATGGTGAGTAGGCAGCAAGAAAGGAGCATCTGTAGTTGAGCAAGGTCTGGATTGGTGACACAAGTCAGCAGGGATTCCCCTCCATGCTTTCACTGTGGTAGCCTGGATTTTATCCCTGGTCAGGGAATTAAGATGCTGCAAGCTGGGAAAAAAAATGTGGGTAGCCAAGTGCTGATTCTGAAATGCTCTAACCTTCAGAGGTCTGTACATGAGCTATGGGCAAAAGACAATGGGGAGCGGTTTGGGCAGTGATAAACACAAAAATCTTGCCCAAAGACAGAAGCCACCTCTCAGAGTCAGCTGATTTCTGCTATGAAAAATGCATGAGCTTCCCAGGTGGCATCAGAATTCCCCAACAAAATATATTTCCAGATCACCTGTCCATGACCTCTGCAGGCAGGAATCTGGAAATTTGGTTCTGGGTTCACCTCTGCTCTCCAAATTTGTCATACTATCTGATCAGTCTCATCTCTGTTTAAAAGCTCAGGTTTTGCATAGCACCTAGTGGGTAATATTGTGGACCTGGGTTCTTTAATTCATAAATCTAGGCTTTACCTTGAAGGACGAGTGGTGTGCTGGTACTGGCTCCTGCTGGCTTGCGAGAACCAATTTTAGATTTGCTGAAATTTTGCAAACTGGATGATAAACACAACCATTCTTAAAATTAAATGATATAATAACCAACAAAGACCTACTGTATAGCACTGGGAACTATATTAGATATTTTGTAATGACATATACGTAAAAAAATATTAAAAGAACACATACATATATGTATGACTGAATCACTTTGCTGTACACAAGAAACTGATACAACATTGTAAATCAACTATATTTCAATAAAAAATTAAATGACAAACATAAATACTGAAAACTCATCACTTCCAAATTATTTTTACCACATTTTGTTCTGTGTGCTTCTGAGGTTTTTAAAAATTATTACTATTATTATTTTTTTAACTTCAATTGCATCTGTATTCTGGAAATACTATATAGCAGTGTATTCTCTTCCTAACTTTGCTTTTAGTGACTTCACGTTGGTAACTTTAAAAGGCCCATGGTAGGAATATTTACACCACAAAAGTACAGATCAGGGCTATTTTCCATGGAAAGTCAGTTCGAAGCCTTTATTAGAATACTGCTGTGCACATGTCATCCTCAGGAATGTATAACAAGTGTCTGACAGACACTGTCTTTACAAAGTTTCTGATACATGACAATGGTAGACAGACATGGAGATACTCAGGTTCAGACTGACTATTCCCTAGTTCCTGACAAAGTATTTGCTTGATGATCATTTAAAAAATAAGTGTAAGAAACTGCTGCGTGGATTTTCAGAGACTGGCTTTGGAGAAGCCACACCTACATTGTGTACCTCCTGCTTTTCCAGCTACAAAACTGATGCAATGCACCAGAGAACTGTGCTCCGATGAGTTCTCTGGAAAGCAGCTTGAAGTTCTGAGTCAGTGTTTCCTAAATTCCCCCACTCAGTGATAAGCCCTACTATAAAAATGCAATTGGAAAGAGTACCTAGTTTTCCTTAGAGCTCAAGGAGCACTAAAGAGAGACAAAGTATAATTAGGACAGTGGGGAAATTGTTTTTAGAGAGCAAAACATATATAAAAATTTTAATTCAATTTTTAAAAAGTCTATGTCTTTGCAAGCAATAAGTCTTCAACCATCAAGAATTCAAGTTAGGCGTCAGGTCGCTCTCATGTGGGTGAATGTGTGCTCAGTCACTTCAGTCGTGTCCAACTCTCTGCAACACTATGGACTGTAGCCCACCAGGCTCCTCTGTCCATGGGATTCTCCAGGCAAGAACAGTGGAGTGGGTTGCCATGCCCACCTCCAGCAGATCTTCCTGACCCAGGAATCTCCAGTGTCTCCTGCAATGCAGGCAAATTATTTACTCACTGAGCCACCTGGGAAGCCCCTGCTCTCAGGTAGGTAAAACCAAATGAGGCTCACTTTCTCCTTCCAGGTTTCCTGAAGGTAACCTTTTCCCTTACTTTTTACATGCCCTCTCCACAAATAGAGTTGGTAAAAAAAAAAAAAAAGTATCTGTTACAATGTCCCAGGCTTTATCATTCATGGAAGATCTCTCTGAATTATAGGCTTTTCCTCATAGAGACCATTTACAGTGGGCATAATACAAGGCTGTGTTCAGTCATGGCACTCTTTGAACTAGCTGTACCATGTTATTACCACACTAAACTGGAGTGGCCAGTTTTGCTATAAATAAATATCCTCCTCACTGGGTAGATGAAAATCCTTCGTAGCAGTTCCTGTATTATTGATTTTTGGTTTCTAGCTTCTCTGTTGGGAATGACTTTTGAGTTGTTTTGAAAAGAGAAGTCTTGTAAACACTTGACTGTTGGCAAACTCAAGAAAAATCCGATTAGCAGGGAATCAATAACATTATTACTCAGTTGGGTTCCCTGTAATTCTTCTGTCTCTAGGCCAGGTGGATGGATGGGGGTGAGGAGGCGAATGCTTTCAAAGAGATCGTGTGTTCTTCCTGGATTCCATTTATTTATTTGCAACGGTCCTTTAATTTTGTGGTGTTGGAAATGGAGCTAATAATGACAGTTTGAACAAGACTGGCTTCCTCTCTGTGAGGGAGAACAAAGCAGAGATTATTGGCTTTGACAAAGGTGGCTGGAAGCTTAATCAACCACTTTGAGACGCTCTACCGTCCACATGAAATAAAGTCCAGGAGCTCACTAGAATGGTATGGCTCCTTATACAGCATTAGAAGTCCATGCACATATCATATTTCAGGTCAATGATTTGATTGTTGAAGCTGTCTGTCTTGTTTTCTTTTTCCATAAACCTCTGAAAGGGCAGGAAACCTCAGACACCATCCGATTTCCTTCAGTTTCATCTCTTGGGTTCCTGCAACTGCATCTTATTTCTCCCGGGACAACTTCCCTGGCCAGGAGCCCCTAGGAGGACACCTGTGTGCCCAAAGATGAGTCTGCTATGTAGATCAATGCTGAGTTCCAATTTCTTGCATCTGTGCTGATATTGCTTTCTTATGAACTGGCTCTCACCTGGGCCTCAATCCTATTATTTAATCCTCAATTTGTCCATTTTTGCCCCAAGGCTGAGTTAAAGATGCTTCCCTAAGCTAGACTTCCTGTGTTTGAGTTTCAGATACCTGGTAACACTCTCCATTTTTGCCGGGTCTGCCTGACTATGTAGCACATAACCACTGATGACCAGATTGCATGACTTTTGCCTACCTGTTTGGGCTTTTAATCTGTGATAGCCTGGTTTTTAGTCCTGGCTGCACAAGTGAGCCACAGGTGTCTATACATGTCTAGGACCCCCTCCTAGGAATTAAGATTTAATTAGTCTCAAGGTGAATACTGACTTCTTTAAAAAATTAACACTCCTTGTTAAGGGCTGAATTGTGTTTCCCTCCATCCCCTACCCTAATTCACATGTTGAAGTCCTAACCTCCAATACCTCAGATGTGACTACATTTGGATACTAGGTCTTTAAATAGCTAATTAGGTTAAAATGAGGTCACTAGGGGTTCAGAGTCTAATATGACTGTGACCCTTATAAGAAGAGGGAATTGTCTAGGACATAGTTACACACAGGGGGATGACTGTGAAGAAGACCCAGGGAGAAGATAGCCATTGACAAGCCAAAGAGAGAGGCCTCAGGAAGAAAACTACCCTGCTGACACATTGACCTCAGACTTCTAGCCTCCAGAACTGTGAGAAAATAATTTTTGTTATTCAAGCCACTTACTCTGTGATATTTTCTATGACACTCCTAGCAAATGAATACCATCCTTAAACAGATTCAATGAGTAGCCAGGACTAATCTGTTTCTGACATTTTAGCATTCATCAAGTCACCTGCTGTAGGCATGTACTTAGTTGCTCAGTCATGTCCAATTCTTTGCCACCTTATGGACTATAGCCTACCAGGCTCCTCTGTCCATGAGAATTTTCCAGAATACTGGAGTAGGTTGCCATTTCCTTCACTAAGGGATCTCCCTGACCCAGGGATTGAACCTGCATCTTTTGTGTCTCTTGCATTGGCAAGCAGATTCTTTACCACTGTGCCACCTGAGAAGTAAGTTACCTGGTTGTTGTTCAGTTGCTAAATCATGTCCCACTCTTTGCAACCCCACAGACTGCAGCATACCAGGCTTCCCTGTCCTTCACCATCTCTCTGAGTTTGCTCAAACTCATGTCCATTGAGTCAGTGACACCATCCAACCATCTCATCCTCTGTCATCCCTTTCTCCTCCTGCCTTCAATCTTTCCCAGCATGAGGGTCTCTTTCAGTGAGTCATCTGCATTAGGTGGCCAAAGTATTGGAGCTTCAGCTTCAGCATCAGTCCTTCTAGTGAATATTCAGGGTTGATTTCCTTTAGGATTGACTGGTTTGATCTTTCATTCCAAAGGGCTCTCAAGAGTTTTCTCCAGCACCACAGTTCAGTTCAGTCAGTTTAGTTCAGTCTCTCAGTCATGTCCGACTCTTTGTGACCCCATGAATCGCAGCACGCCAGGCCTCCCTGTTCATTACCATCTCTCGGAGTTCACTCAGACTCACGTCCATTGAGTCCGTGATGCCATCCAACCATCTCATCCTCGTTCATCGCCTTCTCCTCCTGCCCCCAATCCCTCCCAGTATCAGAGTCTTTTCCACTGAGTCAACTCTTCACATGAGGTGGCCAAAGTACTGGAATTTCAGCTTTAGCATCATTCCTTCCAAAGAAATCCCAGGGTTGATCTCCTTCAGAATGGACTGGTTGGATCTCCTTGCAATGCAAGGGACTCTCAAGAGTCTTCTCCAACACCACAGTTCAAAAGCATCAGTTCTTCGGTGCTCAGCCTTCTTCACAGTCAAACTCTCACATCCATACATGACCACAGGAAAAACCATAGCCTTGACTACTAGACGGACCTTAGTCAGCAAAGTAATGTCTCTGCTTTTGAATATGCTATCTAGGTTGGTCATAACTTTTCTTCCAAGGAGTAAGTGTCTTTTAATTTCATGGCTGCAGTCACCATCTGCAGTGATTTTGGAGCCCCCAAATAAAGTCTGACACTGTTTCCAGAAAATATCAATTCTTTGGCACTGAGTCTTCTAGGACTAGTTAAAACAGAGGTTGCTGAAGTCACCCCTCAGGGTTTCTGATTCAGTACATTCTGAGTGCGGACTGGGAATCTGCATTCCTGTGAGGGTTCAGGTGATGCTGATGCAGCTGGGCCAAGGACCCTATCTGCAAACCACTGCACTAATATTATGTGTTGCAATTGATCTTCTGTGAGTCTCCAACTTCCCCTGTCAATTCTTGTGCTGTTATGGAACAGCCTCCATGCCCAGGGTTTGCTGGGTCCATGGTCCTGGTTTTACCTGGGTTGAGTTAAGATTAATACAAGTTTATGCCCTTGATTCAAACGTATATGTCCTTAGTAAAATGGAAATTTGGGGGAGAAAAAATACATGTCTGGGAAGGGCTGTGATTTCGAGAAGTCTGTATATATGCTTGCAAATTTATGTATCTTTCTACAAAGGGCTTGAGGCAGCTACTAAAATTTGGGAGAACTGGGTCCTTTACATTTGAAGACTTAAATATATATTCCAAATTTAATGTATTAAATATCAAATGCATCATATACATTTCTGTGAAATTAATATTTACTGTGCTGTACTTAGTTTCTCAGATGTTCCGATTCTTTGTGACCCCATGGACTGTAGCCCACCAGGCTCCTCTGTCCATGGAATTCTCCAGGCAAGAATCCTGGAGTGGGTTGGCATGCCCTCCTCTAGGGCATCTTCCCACCTCATGTCTCCTGCATTGCAGGTGGATTCTTTACTGAAGGGAAGGTCATTTCAAAAGTTTTTCCTCTCAATAATTCATTAACATCATTTTGAAGAGTCAGTGATTATAATATTAGTAACGCTGTTTCAGATTAGAAGGGTATTTTGCAGTGCGCCAGGAAGGGGCTGGATGTGGCACTGCATCTCATATTACCCCTTTAGTCATGTGAGGCCTGGTTATATGGAAACTTTAAAGTTCTTTCTTTTGACATTCTCCTCATTGACTCTGGGTTAGCTGGCTGATGCATGAGGATTTCACTATCTGAAGCTGTCCCCTCCCTTCCTTGTTCCTCTAAAAGATTCTTTAAAGTTCAGTCCGACTGAGACTTCCCTGGTGGTCTATTGGCTGAGACTCTGCATTCTCAGTGCAGGAGGCCTGGGTTTGTTCAATCCCTCATTGGGGAGATAGATCCTGCATACCACAACAAAGATTGGAGGTGCTTTGCAGCCAAATAAATATAAATTAGTTCAATTTGAACAACCCATCCTTTTCACCACTATAGAGGGGAAGACAGCCTTAGGCTGTGAATTTCTTGAGAGTTATCTTTATGCCCCCACTGAACAGGATTAAGTATGCAATAAGTATGGATTAAATATGCAATAAATAGGGCTTTCCCAGTGGCTCAATGGTGAAGAATCAGCCTGCAATACAAGAGACACAGGAGACATGTGTTAGATCCCTGGGTCAGGAAGATCCCCTGGAGAAGGGCATGGCATCCCACCCCAGTACTCTTGCCTGGAGAATTCCATGGACAGAGAAGCCTGGTGTGCTACAGTCCATGGGGTCGAAAAGAATCACATGTAACTGAAGTGACTTATCATGCACACTCATGCAGGCAATAAATAATTGTTTCCTCAATCAGAAAATGAAACTTGTGTTCTGCATAAAACACACCTTTCTGTGTTTTTATATGCTCTTCCTTCTCCTGGGCTACACGACCCCCTTTTATACCTAATTTGGGCTTCAAGATTTAGGACAAAGACTTATTTTGAACTGAGCTTACACCATAGCAGAGTCCATCACTGTGGTGCTCCTTCCCTGCGGTGCTCCTTCCCTGCACTTTGAAATTCAGTGGCTATTGATTTAGTAATCCTATCAATAAGAGCTAACCTTTAGAAAGCACTGTGCAAAGTGCATTCAAAAGCATAATTTCATTTAATGTTCACAAGAGTCACATGGGGCTTTTAAACACTAGGCTCGCTCCTCAGTCCCACCTGAGAGTGCACACAGCCAAACATCTGGAGACGAATCCTAGGCGATAGCATTTTAAAGAACGTCCCCTCCCTTATTTAAATATACAGTCAACATTGAGATTGCAAATCACTGAGTCAGAAGGCCCGCATCTATGGTACAACACACAAGACTTCTCTTGTTTGAATGAGCTCTTACAACCCAAAAGAGACTTAAAAATAGTTCAAAAAGTTTTCCTCCATTCTTGGTCTCTCTCCTCCATTTCCTTGCAATGGTCCCAGCCTTCTGCAGTTTTCAGCTCGTTCCTACAGTTTAGGATCCTCTTCTTCCACCTGCTTTCTAGATGAAATCACTTTCTGTCCTCTCTCAGTTCCTTCCAGATGCTTCCCCAATTACCACCAAATTCAGCAAAACAAAACAAAAAGTAAAGTTGTTCTCAAACTAGCCGTCCAGAAGCCTCAGCTCATGTCCACCAGCAGTGTGATCACCTGTTCAAAGACAGTGAGCCCTTTGAGCAAAAGGCATGGGCATGTCCTTATTTTATCTTCAGTTATAAACATTCAACAAATGAGAGCAAATTATTGGCTCAGTGATAAGGCTGGATGACACAGGGATTTGTACATTGTACTGAGGATCTTGGAATTCCTTTGAGCAGTGTCTTGGAGAGGATCTAAACTAGAGTTACAGCTTCAGAAGAGCATTTGCAAAGAATAAGAGGGGCTGCAGTTGGACTGAAGAGATTAAGGGTTAGGAGACTACTGGAGACAAAGATTGGAGTTGTGAGGTAGAGGAGAAAATATTTTAGAAATGGGACCCATAAGGCAACTTAAACTGATGCAGCTTTCCACTTCTCCATGTTGTTGTCTTTGTCCATGAGGTGATTAGATATCACTAAATAAAGGAACTTCCGTATTTTAAAAGGGGTTGTGGGGCATTCCCTGGAGGTCCAGTGGTTACGACTCCATACTCCCACACTGAGAGCCAGAATTCCGTCCCTAGTTGGGGAACTAACATCCTACAAGCTGTGCAGTGCAGCCAGAAAAAAAGGGGGGTGGTAAGTTAAAAGATTTTTAATACCTACTTAGCATAATTTAATCATTTCTGAACCTTGTTTCCTTTATAAATTAAACTTAAGTTTGACTCTTAAACAAAGAATGGGAATGGGGCACCAAAGGTAATTAAATACAAACTTTTCTGGTTTTCTTCTTTTAATCAACATGAGTTTCTGATGTAAGTGCTCAATAAACATAAAAAATGTTTTATATACAACAGTGAGAGGTTTGAAATCAACTGGGAGCAAGGAAAAAAAAAAAAGAAAGAAAGAAAGTCTTAGCTCTCTCTTCCTTCAATTCATTGCTTTGTGTATAGCACTGCCTGTGTTCATTATAAGTTCTTACAAGTCATTAAACCAACTGGAATCTGAAGGTTATAATGTGGTAGAAGTTCCAGAAGCTCACATCCACCCAACCTCCTGGCATTCAAGACTCTTACTGGTGTTCTCCAAGACCATTCTACATAAGGGACCCATGGAAGCCATGGATAGGGCAGCCATATGTTGTCATGAGCCCAATACAGTTCCAACTGATGCTTATAATCTGGGCCTAATCTTAATCTAACCCCTTTCACTTTCAAAAATGTCCTAATTGAGACTGTAAATTACTGGATCATTCTAACTGTGAAGGACAGAGCAAATATTTTTGTTGTAAAGGGAGCTGTTTCTCCAATATAAGACTTTTTCACTTTTTCTTTCCTTCCAGACTCTGAGTAACTGACCTGGGTGAATGGCAGCATCCTGAACTTCCATGAGCTGGGGCTGGGAGTAACCAGAGGAAAGGAGTGGGAGTGGGCTGGGGAGGGAAGGGAAGATTGGAGGCTTCTCAAACCTCCATATTGATGAAGGGAGTGGAAGAAGAAGCAAATAGGCTTTGCTATGGACACCAGTGGATCAGGGAAAAAATACTGATGAAAAATAAGATAGTTACTCTTCCAGAGATCCCAACTTTAATATCTCATTGGCAAACAGAGTTAGAAAGTGCCTGGAAAAACTCCATCATATCAATGATAAAAGACAGGGGCCAATGACATGTATGAAGGCAAGAAATTGAGGGATTGGAAAGCCCTGTTGAGTAGATACAAGTGTGATCAGAGGCAGGAAACTCCAGCATCTGGGTGAGAGGGGTGACTTTCATCATCATGCCTCTGGAGTTGATGATCATGCCATACTGAATAAACTGAATAACCTCTATGTGCCTTGCTTTTCCAAGCTGGGAAATAAGAAGTATCAAAAATGACTACATCCCCAATAAACATATTGCTTTATTTTACAAATAGAATTCTTCTTCCGGATTTCTTCTTTCTAATCTAAAGTGTCTATACGGAGGAAGCAAATTTGTGTCCCTGATGTATTTGTGAAGCCCTTTCTTAGACTAGGTTATTGCTGGCTAGACTGAAACTTATTACTGCTTTCCAAAAAGAAACCCCCAAATTGTGTTGTATGCATTTTGACCTTAAAAGCCACGATTTTGATTTAGATGACATATGTACATCCATACAAAATGAATGGAGTTAATGTTTATTTTTGTGGTTTTGTGAATTTATCCATGTAAGAAAAAAATAGTCTTATTAGACTCTTGAAAGTAGAAGTCTAGATTCACTTTGAGTTATATAAACACAGACCTAACATTTGAGGAACTAACTGCTCTCAAAGCCAGAAGTCAGCAAAATAAATAAATAAATATTATTTTTTTAAAGACAAGCATAATAGGTTTCTGCAATCAGCCTTGCATGGAATGCCAGTGCTTATGGTTAAAGTTGAACATTAAAAAAATGTAAAATATAGATGTTCTTTTTGACTTCATTTTCTAGTGCTAGATCTTCTTACTTCTTTTATCCACCAAAGAAGTGTCTCTTGGGCAAAAAGCTTTGCTACTCAATTGAGTTTCCAAGTCAGCAACATGGATACCACCTGCGAGCTTGCTAGAAATGAGGAATCTCTGGGCCTCCCTGGTGGTCCAGTGGTTAAAACTCTGAGATTCCACAGCAGGGGGCACAAGTTAGATCCCTGGTTGGGAAACTAAAATCTGCCTGCTAGTGGCACAGCCAAAAAAAAAAAAAAAAAAGGATCTCAGACTGCACTCCAGAGCTACTGGATCAGAATCTGCCTTTTAACAAACTCTCTGGGTGATTTTCATGCATTCGAGTTTGAAAAGCACTGGATTAGAGAACACCTGGGTAGAAATAGTATAGATTATAAAACTAAATTAGTCAAATAGAAGAGTGAGCGGAATTAAAAGCCCTATGCTGCTCGTGTCTGAAAAAAAAATTATATTAATCCTCAGAGGGTTCTTTTCTTATCCCTGTGTGCACACTGATGTCCACCTCTGTCTTTCCTTACTACTTGTTTATAGTGTCTTTCTCTTTCATATTATGTATGGTGGTTGCATGTAATTGTGTTTAACTTCATAATTGCTATTACTTAGCAAAATTTCAAACTTCCTCTAAAATTACTTCACTCCCAACCCTACAATATACTCTATTTACACAGCTTATATCTGTTTCCTTTTCTGTGAGACTCCCACCATGAAAAGCAGACATAATATGAAATAGAAAACCGGTTTGGCTTGAGAATGTACTGATTCTGGGAGTAGAGCCAAGGACCAGTGCCAACCAGAATTAGATGAATGATACTAGGGGTAAAGCAAGACTCAGGATCTTCATTAGTGGAAGGTGGGACTTATTTTAGTCATGGAGCTGAATTCTGCTGAAGCAGAATTCTCACCTGTTATGGACGGGTGAGAATGTTCATTTTGGAGGCTGAAATATGGCATACTCTTGGCTTATAATCCTTTCTGGGAGCACCATGAATAAAAGGAGATGCTTAGGAACTACTTTTTATCTTCTGTGATGTTTCCACTAATAAATTATAAAGCTTCTTCCCAAATAAGATTAAAATAAAGGAAATGGACTCATCTTGCCTGAGGAAGATAGAGCAATGAAATAGTATAGTTAGAAGTTAGAACGAACAAAAGCTTTAGAATGAGGCAGACATCCTAGATAGTGTTCAAATCCCACATCTACCATCTATGGGGTTCAAATTCCACATCTACCATCTATGAACTGTAAACATGACCAAATCACTTGCCTTCTCTGAGTTTCAGATTTCTCACCTATAAAATTAAGAATTGTTTTAGAGAAGGAAATGAGATGATGTCTTTTGGTCTCCAGGATAGGTCCCCTCATTTAATCACTCAATGAATATTGAAATATCATTCTATTGTGATATTAGATAGATATTCTAATATCTAATTAGATAGATATTCTATCTAATTCAATTGTGAATCAGTGGGCAGGATTATTTTACATGATTTACTAAATAACTTGAGAGAGAGTACCACTGTGATTGAAAATCGAATGAGTGAGTGTGATCTGCATATAACAGTATTATAAACAGATTCATGAGTATTATTTGTGCAGATTATACTACTGTGCTGAGTAAACGGGGCTGATTAGTTGGAATAGATGTAAAAGTCAGTATGATTTTGGAGTTACTCTGCAGCCCCCAAAGGAGGGAACCACAGTCATCTTCAAATGTTTTCCAGCATTTAGGAGGGACCCTTTCTTTCTACTCTTTTATTTTTGAAGACTATGCAGGAAGTAATTCTAAAAAGGAAAATGTTTCTGTATGGTTTTATTTTCTGTGAATATCATACTCATCTCATACATAGCTTTGCTTCAATATTTAAGTATTTACAGTATTTGTAGTGCCAGATATTATGTTAGGTGCCAGGTATACAGGAATCAACACACCACCAGCCAATAAGTAAATATATAATTTACAAATTTTGGTAAAGGCATTCAAAGGAGAGAGAAAGTTTTATAACAGTGTAGTTGCTTCTTCACCTTAGGGTTTCTATCTGGAAAAAAAGTAATCAATTTTTCCCCCTCCCTTTTTTTCCCTTTACATATTTATTTTGGGTGTCTACTTCTGCTTTGTAAATTCATGGCATTCTGAGTATTTTCTTTGTGTTTGGGATGTTAAATATTATTTGGCTTCCTTATTCTATTAAATCTGTTTAAAATTTTTCCTCTATAATTTGATTCTACTTATTTGATTCCTTATTTACAATGTATGGATTTCTTTTTGTGAGAACAGAGGAAGCTCCATTTTGGAGAATGGAGGAATAACTGACTTTTAGCTATTTTGTTCACATTGGGCTTCCTGGTGGCTTAGATGGTAAAGAATCTGCCTGTGATGCAGGAGACCTGGGTTAGGCAGATCCCTTGGAGAAAGGAATAGCAACCTACTCTAGCATTCTTGCCTGGAGAATTCCATGGACAGAGGAGCCTGACAGGCCTGCAGTTCATGTGGTTGGGAAGAGTTGGACATGACTGAGGGACTAACACTTTCACTTTCAGATTAGGTCTAGATATTTTGCTAATATTCAGAAAATGGGGAAGGAGTGCAGGCGGTGGCGGTCTAGTCACTAACTCGTGTCCAACTCTTTTGACCCCGTGGCCTGTAACCCGCCAGGCTCCTCTGTCCGTGGGATTCTGCAGGATTTTGCAGGCAGATTCTTTACTGACTCAGCCTCAGGAGTGCAGGACCGGAGTCTAAAAACAAAGAGGATTTTTGTTTGATTACAGCTAGCCTGCCCTCATTCACCTGCTTAACCAAGGTAAATAATATTTCAACTCTATTCTGAGAGGAATATATGGAGATGGCAGAAAACACTGTGGTAAATTGATGACGCAATTGTTCATGCCTCTGTATATCCACCCTGTTTGCAAAGTGACTTCACAGACTCTCATTAAGAGGAGGACTTCATTTCTCTGTCTCCTGAATCTGAGCTAGATTTGTGACTTGCCACAGTCAATACATCGAGGAGGAAGTGTTTATACCACTTTCGAGCCTAGGCCTTCTTTATGTTAATCTTGTCCAGATGGTATGAAAGTGACCTGGGGCTCTCCTGTTGATAGATGAAGTCATTCAGCCCAATTACTCTTGTCACCCCAGCCCACAGCCAGACCACAGCCTGAGGTGTGCGAGATGCCATCCTGGACCAGCAGAGTCCCATCGACACCCCAGCTGACTGTGGATGCTTTGTGAGGCCAGCCAACCTGAATCAGGTGATGAGAATGTAGATTCATAAGCAATAAAGACAAACTCATGATTTTAAGCTTCTGAGTTTGAGGCAGCTTATTACTAATTTCATATATGTTCATTTGAATGATTCCATTTGTTTACTTAAGGTAATACTGATTTTTCCTTTTCACCATCTACTTTCAGTAACTTTCTGCCGTGGTAAAACTATTGTTCTCTTTTTTTACCCTTTGGTTCGTAAGAAAATTTGAAGGCAGTGGTGTGCTGGTAAATGTTTCACAACAAAGCTCTTAGGAATAAAAGATGTGTGTGTGTGTTTGTGTGTGTGTGTATAAGTGTGTGTATATATATGTTTATTATAAATGTATTAAGTACATAAGTTTATCATAAATTTTACATCGTATATAAGGGCTTCCCCAGTGACTCAGCAGTAAAGAATCTGCCTGCAAAAAGGAAACACAGGAGACACAGGCTCGATCCCTGGGTTGGTGAAATCCCCTGGAGGAGGGCATGGCAACCCACTCCAGTATTCTTGCCTGGAGAAGCCCATGGACAGAGGAGCCTGGCAGGCTGCAGTCCACAGGATCACAAAGAGGTGGACATGACTCAAGTGACAGAACACACATACACGCATAAATGTATACTTGCAGAACTAAGCTCGTTATCTTCTGCAATGCTGACAAAAGCTTTAAAGGTTTACATATATAAAGAAATGTAAAAAGAATACATAGCAAACAATTTATAAATAATAGTAAAATAAGCAATGATCTTTTTGTCGGTTTTACATACCCAATTGATTCCCACAGAGCGCTTCTATTAGTTTTTGCAGAACTCTTCTATGTAATTCAACCATGATTTGACAAAATTACATTTCAACCTGGTACCTCTTTTCCAATAAATGTTTTGTTATGAACTTTGATATATGATTTATATTTGAACTAGATATAACCCTTGTATAACAGCTATATTCATTAAATTGAAACCTCTTTCATCTTTGGTGCTCGATACAACACACTGTGAAGCATAATTTGCATTCTTAACATTTTCTCCATTACTTTTAGCCTAAACAGTCAATACACAATAAGTCAAGGCCTGATTCAAAGTATTAGCTACTCTCTGTGGTGAAACATCGCTATTTTGACCATTTTCAAGCTACCAACATGATATCCCTGGAATGGAATTGGGAAGAGATGCACGCCCTCCCGTAGCATGCCCACCATGTTGCTCCAATGGAGTTATATAACTGCAAAGGCATAGATAATACTCAAGTAGAATAAAACAAGCGGGATGTGATGTTCTGAGTATTTATGACCTTTATTTTTGATATAATTTATTGAATTCTAAGTTTATAAAATCTGATTTTTAATGATAGGCAGGTTTAACAACTGACTTTCTAAATTCCTGAAATATTAATAATCAAATGAGCTGGCTCCAGCACAAGCTTGCTGAAAGATGTTAAAAACACCTGAAGGTTCTAGTTATAAAAATAATAGCTCCCATACATTTAGTGCTCACCAGATCCCAGGTATGGTTCTATGTACTTTAGATTCACAATCTTATGTGTTTCTCACAATGGCTCTGAGGTAGTTATTGTTATTATTTGTATCTAAGGTATAGATGGAGAAATGGAACCAAAAGAATTTATTTAAGTTCATAAAAGTACAAACTACCTTTCCTAAAGACAGATATATTTTGTCACAAATTTATTATGACCATAAAGGTGAAATCAATATTCAGATGAGACTCAGAATTCAGTAATGAGAAAAATAGCTTTACTGGAGGTATGAATACAGATATAAGGCTGTTTAATAGAGGGAGGCATACATGGTGCATGGCAAAGAATGAGAGTTTGCTGATGTTCCAGCTGAGATGAGAATGACTGGTTATGATAAGAAGATATTACCGGCAACAAAGAGTGTGCACTTCAGGGTATATACTTGGAGGGGTGAGTTGTTCGGTGTGGTTGGAGTGGAGGTAAGTATAAGTAAGTGATAGTAGTGGAGACAGGAAATTAATGTGGAGCACAAAAATTGAAGAAAAGGTTCTTTTGTCATCAAGAGTTTTTTTGTTTTTAATTATTTTTAATTGAAGGATAATTGCTTTACAGATTTTTGTTGTTTTCTGTCAAACAGATGGGATGGGGAGGGAGATGGGAAGGAGGTTCAAAAGGGAGTTAATATATATGTACCTATGACTGATTGTGTTGGATCATAAAAAAGCAAGAGAGTTCCAGAAAAACATCTACTTCTGCTTTACTGACTACACCAAAGCCTTGACTGTGTGGATCACAATAAACTGTGGAAAATTCTGAAAGAGATGGGAATACCAGACCACCTCATTTACCTCCTAAGAAAACTGTATGCAGGTCAAGAAGCAAAAGTTAGAAGTGGACATGGAACAACAGACTGGTTCCAAATAGGAAAAGGAGTACATCAAGGCTGTATATTGTCACCCTGCTTATTTAACTTATATGCACAGTACATCATGTGAAATGTTGGGCTGGATGAAGTGCAAGCTGGAATCAAGATTGCTGAGAGAAATATCGATAACCTCAGATATGCAGATGACACTGCCCTTATGGCAGAAAGTGAAGAAGAACTAAAGAGCCTCTTGATAAAAGTGAAAGAGGAGAGTGAAAAAGTTGGCTTAAAGCTCAACATTCAGAAAACCGAGATCATGGCATCTAGTCCCATCACTTCATGGGAAATAGACAGGGAAACAGTGGAAACAGTGTCAGACTTTACTTTTGGGGCTCCAAAATCACTGCAGATGGTGATTACAGCCATGAAATTAAAAGACATTTGCTCCTTGGAAGGAAAGTTATGAGAAACCTAGACAGCATATTAAAAAGCAGAGACATTACTTTGTCAACAAAGGTCCGTCTAGTCAAGGCTATGGTTTTTCCAGTAGTCATATATGGATGTGAGAGTTGGACTATAAAGAAAGCTAAGCGCTGAAAAATTGATGCTTTTGAACTGTGGTGTTGGAGAAGACTCTTGAGAGTCCCTTGGACTGCAAGGAGATCCCACCCATTCATCCTAAAGGAAATCAGTCCTGAATATTCATTGAAGGACTGATGTTGAAGCTGAAGCTTCAATACTTTTGCCACCTGATGTGAAGAACTAACTCTTGGAAAAGACCCTGATGCTGGGAAAGACTGAGCATGAGAGGAAAGGAGGATGACAGAGGATGAGATAGTTGGATGGCATCAATGACTCAATGGACATGAGTTTGAGTAAACTCTGGGATTTGGAGATGGACAGGGAGGCCTGGTATGCTGCAGTCCATGGGGTTGCAAAGAGTCAGACATGACTGACTGAACTGAACTGAAATTTAAGTCAGTAGACTCTAAGTAAAGTAGACTGGCCTTCATAATAACACTAAGAATGGGTCTCATCCAATTAGTTGATGGTCTTAAGAAAAGGACAGACTTATCCTAAGGGAGAGGGAATTCTGCCAACTGCCTTCATATTTGAACTGAAACTCTAGCCTGGCCTCCAGTCTGCTGTCCTACTGCTATGATCTGAATATTTGTGAACTCCTCAAATTCTAGTATTGATATCTTAATCACCAAAGATAAAGGTATTAGGAAGTGGGTACTTTGGGAGGTGCTTAACTCATGAGGGTGGAGCCCTTATGGATGGCATTAGTGCCTTATAAAAGAAGCCCCACATAGAGATGTGGGTGGACCTAAAGTCATCATACAGAGTGAAGTAAGTGATAAGGAGAATAACAAATATCATATAATGTCATTTATGTGTGGAATCTAGAAAAATGTTACAGCTGACTTTATTTGCAAAGCAGAAATAGAGACACAGACACAGAAAACAAACATGGATACCAAAGGGGGAAAGAGGATAGATGAATTGGGATATTGAGACTGATATACATGCACTATTGATACTATGTATAAAATAGACAGACTATATAGCACAGGGGACTCTACTTAATGCTCTGTGGTGACCTAAATGGGAAGAAAATTCAAAGAGGGCATATATGTATTTGTATAGATGATTCACTTTGCTGTACAGCAGAAACTAAACACAACACTGTAAAGCAACTACTCCAATAAAAAATTAAAAAACAAATAAAAGAAGCGCAACCCAGATTCCTAGCCCCCTCTACTATGTGAGGACACATTAAGAAGATGCCAGCTTTGAACCAGGAAGAGGCCTTCATAGGAATACCTTAATCTTGGACTTCCCAGCCTCTGAAACCACAAGAAACACATTTCTGTTGTTTATACATTACCTAGTATGTGACATTTTGTTACAGCAACTTAAATGAACTAAGATGCTTACTCTTCAGATGTAGAACATGCCAGCCTCCACAACTGCATGAGCAGAATTCTTAAAAATAGATCTCTCTTCTCTATTCACTCACCCCTCCACACATTGTACTGACTCTACTTCCCTGGAAAACCCTAAAACAATAGGCAGTGGGAGCCAGTATAGAAAATTATGAACAGGGACTTCCTTGGCAGTCCAGTGGCTAAGACCTCATGCTCTCAGTGTAGGGGGCTAAAGCTTAATCCCTGGTTGAGGAACTAGATTCCACAAGCTGCAACTGAGACCAAGTGGAGCCAAATAAATAAATAAATATTTTAAAAAGAAAACATTATGGACAGACAAGTATACTTCTGAGGTAAGAATTAAAAAGTAAAGAAGCTCCAGGTGGCCATATCTTAATAGAAGTAAAGTCACTGCAATTGAGGAAACTGAGGAGTATAGGTTATTGGTTGGGCCATTGTTCAGAAGGTATAAGGCACAGAGTAGAAAAGAGAAAATCCTAAGTTTGTGTACTGAGACTGTGTTACGTGACTTGTAGAAGTTGACAAGGAAAATGGAGAAAGATGGAAATCTAGATGATGTGACCTTACATACAAGAGGGATTTTCAGTGATGGTGATGGATCAGTGGTCTGGAAGGAGCTTGGTGATTCCAAAAAGATGCACATTTTAGAAACTGAATACGGAAGAGAATGTTACCTCCTTAAGAGAGATTGCAAGGGAACTAATACCAATGGCCACAAATTTGCCTATTCATTGGAGCAGCTCCAGAATTCAATATAGAATAGGTTCAATGGCAACAAAATGGCTGGAAGGTAAACGGTGGAGTGATCTGGAAGCTGAATTTGCATAGCAAGCAGTGTTTTTACTTCATACATATGTTTTATGTAAATATGAATAGCAAAGCTTTCTAAAGATGCTTATATCCACACTGCTTAAGTATGAGAAAGCATCAACCTTCTAGAGATTAGTATATTGCTGGAGCTACAGAATCACTGATGGAAATCCCTGGGGGCAACTGCCCATTCCCATCAATTCCTTGGTATCACTGAAAACAGATGTGACTGCCTTTGCCATGATGTGTGACGGGGATAGGAAATGGTGTGGATGGCACAACCTCCTGGCCACTTTAGCTTCTTCTGACCCTTTACATAGTTCTGGTTTCTAGTGACTGAACTTTCTAGAAGTCTTTTAGAGCCTGAGAGCTACTCAAAGCAAGGCTATGGGTTTGCTTTAGCATTCTTAAAATTGACCTTTTGGGTTGTTTTCAGGTTCATTTCACGTCTCAGCTTCTTTTAGTCTGAAGCTCTTTTCTAACAATAGTTTCAATTTGCTTTGAAAGAAGTGGTGACAAAAATATTTTGGGAACTCCAGAACACCTGATGCTATGACTCAGTCCCTAGTGTTAAACTATCTTTTCAGTAGCTTTGGAGGGGTGATTAGCCCTGAGTAAGAGATATCTCTGAAGTGTTGTCCATTATGGGGGAGTGTACCAGAAGATCATATTTTAAAACCCTTCTAATTAATTCATATATCACTGTTGTAAATTACTAAAATAAGACCCAAGAGTCTGCTGTAGGAAATTCAGCAAATCAATCAACATATAATTGCTGAGCTCTTATACAAGGTTTCTATAAATGTTATGAAGAATAAAAAGATCTGTTAGGATCCTTATTCAGACTAGTAGGGGAGGAAAAGAATGATCATATGAAGAAGCAAAAATAAATAAATACACAAATAATAAAAATAAATAAACATATCAAGCAGCATATGACAATTATTGTTAAGAAACTGAAGAGATGGTTATTGGTTGTGGACTTGGAAATTGCCCCAGAGAGTGTGAGAACTGAGAAATTCCTTGAAGTATAGGTAGGAATTAAATAAGGATAGCTAAAGGAGGAGGGCATGGGTGAGGGCATGATTTATATAAAGTACACAAAGAGAGTTTAGCTCTAGAATTAATGTAATGAAGTTTGAACTTTATCCTGTCCAAACTGGAAACCCATTGAAAAGCTAGTATGTAGAAATATGGAAGTGAGAGTTTAGGCATATCAGGCAAATAGTGGAATGACTAACATAGTTGCAGTTAGGATATTCTTGCCAAATATCCTGAATTTGATGTTTGGCTCTGCCATTTGTAAGCTGAATGACTTTTGACCAGTTACTCATATCTCTAAAGCTGAATTTTTAATACAAAAAAAATGTTAAGGGATAATAATAGCATCTTTCTCATCATGTTTTGTGACTATAAAGGGTAAAACATTTGGCACAGTGTCTGGACCAGAGAAAGTGATGATATAAATAATGACCATCATTACACTGTTGGCAAGAAACTTTTGAAAACAATGATGAAAGTGGAGAAAAAACTGAATGGAAGGAAAAATGAAGAGTTGGCAAGACTAGTCTGGATGTAAGAAGTAAAAAGAATGCAATATCAAAGTGGATTCTGGGTTTGGGGCCTGAGAAAACAGGTGGTATCACTAGTATTCATGTAAAATAATGCTGGTAGGAGGGAGGCAAGTAACTTCTTCACTGTACTCACTGCCTCTGGAAAGGGACTGGAATTCTCCCCAAGACCAGGTCAGGCATAGGCATGGTTGCATAATCATCTCAGTGACTGGACTGGAACAGAAAAATGAGACTTTAAGGACTATGAAGGAGGATCACGTGTTGGAAGACATGGTAGAATAATAGGTGAAGAATGAGAAAGAGAAATAATAGAAACACAGACACTAGAATTAAGTATGAATAAAGGAACTGGCTATGGTTTTTCCAGTAGTCATCTATAGATGTGAGAGTTGGACTGTGAAGAAAGCTGAGCGTCAAAGAATTGATGCTTTTGAACTGTGGTGTTGGAGATAACACTTAAGAGTCCCTTGTACTGCAAGGAGATCCAACCAGTCCATTCTAAAGGAGATCCGCCCTGGGTGTTATTTGGAAGGAAGGATGCTAAAGCTGAAACTCCAGTACTTTGGCGATCTCATGTGAAGAGTTGACTGATTGGGAAAGACTCTGATGCTGGGAGGGATTGGGGGCAGGAGAAGAAGGCGACGACAGAGGATGAGATGGCTGGATGACATCACTGACTCGATGGATGTGAATCTGAGTGAACTCCAGGAGTTGGTGATGGACAGGGAGGCCTGGTGTGCTGCAATTCATGGGGTCGCAAAGAGTCGGATATGACTGAGCGACTGGACTGAACTGAACTGAACTGAAAGGAACTGAGGAGCTTTCCAGGGGGCTCAGTGGGTGAAGAATCTGCTTGCAATGCAGGAGACATGGGTTTGATCCCCGAGCCAGGAAGATACCCTGGAGGAGGGCATGGCAACCCACTCCAGTATTACTGCCTGGAGAATCCTATGGACAGAGGAGTCTGGTGGGCTACAGTCTGTCTGTTAGTTTCTCAGTCATGCTGGACTCTTTACGACCCCATGGACTGCAGCCCACCAGGCTCCTCGGTCCATGGAATTTTCCAGGCAAGGATACTGGAGTGGTTTGCCATTTCTTTTTCCAGGGCTACAGTCTATAGGATTGTAAAGAGTCAGACATGACTGAAGCCAGCTCACTGACACAAAGGAACCAGGAGGAAACTTAAACCTAGAACTGAACTGAAATTGAACAGCAGATCAGGATTATTTCCTAAGGCAAAACCTTTGCTCTTTTTTTTTTCTTTTGAAAGATCTTATCAATTTTTAGTAAATATTCAATGTATTGTGAAACATTTATAAAATATATATAGGTATAAGAAATATCATAGTCAGAGATGTAGCTAGGTTTTATGGAGTTTTTAGGGCATTCTATAAATAAAAGAAGACACAACCAAGAACACAAAATTTGATACAAAATTGTGTTAGATAGGGACTTCCCTGGTGGTCCAATGGCTAAGGTTCATGCTCCCAATGCAGGGGGCTGGGTTTGATCCCTAGATATGGAACTAGATCCCACATGCTGCAACGAGAAAGAATAAGAGATTCTGTGTGCTGCAATTAATATCTGGTGCAGCCAAATAAATATATTTTAAAAATATTATATATAAATAGATACAATTAGAAATAAAAAGGCACTTCTTCAAAATTAAAAAAAAATAAATCACAAAATTTTTAAAAGCACAGTGTTATAAATCCAGAAAAACATATTTATTTAGTGGTTTATTTTTGCTTCATTTTTAGTTGTGTGATGGAGAAGTGCATCCCATAACTTTCCCATCATTAAGGATTTAACTAAAAAGTTTGTGCTAGCTCTGGGTGTGATTTTGATGAGAGATGATTGTGAGGAGAAGAATGAGGAGGCAATGGTAGGAGGTGGGGCAGCCCTTAGATTGCTTCCTATCAGTGCCAATCAAACAATGCAACTTGGCACTGTGGCTGAGGTTTAGCTTGAACTGTGCATTGCTTCTGTCTAGAAATCCATCCCCTTCAGGGTTAGTCAAGTCATGCCTTTGTATTTGCCCACCATGCTGGACTGTGATATACAGTGAGCAGAGGAAGCATGGGAGGGGAGTAGAGGAAGGAGGGAAAAATTGGTGGTGGGAGGGGTGTCACAGGGTGGAATCTTTGATGATAAGATCTTTCCTTCTGGAAGTCCTGAATATATAGCAGTGAAAACTGAGATAGATTTTGTAACCAGAATGTATTTATGTATATTTTGGTAATTTAAAGATAGGGATTCCCAGGTGGTGCTGGTGGTAAAGAATCCAGCTGCCAACGCAAGAGATGTAAGAGACATGGGGTGCGATTCCTAGGTTGGGAAGATCCCTTGGAGAAGGGCATGGCAACTGACTCCAGTATTCTTACCTGGAGAATCCCATAGACTGAGGAGCCCAGTGGGCTATAGTCCATAGAGTTGAAAAGAGTCGGACACAACTGAAGCAACTTAGCATGCACACAGGTAATTTGAAATAATAGATAAATGTATCTATTTATCTATTTGTCCATATATACAATGGAATACCACTCAGCCACAAAAAAGAGTGAAATTTTGCCATTTGCAGCAACATGGATGGACCCGGAGGCATTATGCTGAGTGAAATAAATCAGACAGAGAACAACAAATGCTGTATGATAGCACTTGCATGTGGAATCTAAGAAATACAACAAACTAGTGAATATAAAACAAAAGATGCAGACAAAAGATATAGAGAAACAAAAGATACAGAGAACGAACTAGTGGTTACCAGTGGAGAGCGAGATTACGCAACGGAGAGGTGGGGGAGTGGGAGGCACAAACTACTGTGTGTAAGACAGGCTAACAGGAAGTATTGTATGACACAGGGAATATAGCCAGTATTTTAGTAATAACTAAAAATGAAGTATAACCTTTAAAACTGTGAATCACTATATTATACAGTATATCATACATTGCATCGATCAATTTTTTTTTTGTGTGTGAAAAGAAACAAAGCAATACACGCACACACACAGATGCCCACAGAAAACCATGTGGAGAAATACACATGAAACTATTTTTTGACAGTGGTTACACTAGGGGGTAGGTTTGGAATGGGGAAATGAGAAAGTTTTTACTTTACTTAAGCCAGCTGTTCTACTGTTTACTCTTTACAATGAATATCTATTTTATTGAAACAAAATTTTAAGACTATATATATATAATATATACTATATATAACCAGACACATGTAGAGCAGTGGCTAAGACCAGTTAAGCTGGAGAAACTATCAGGTATTCTCTTCTTGTAGCATCGTTATCAGCTGCTCAGGGAAGAGTATTCTATTTCATCATAACTTATGATAAACTTACATGAAATGTGTTGTATGAAAGGAGAGAATGTTAGCACTCCCCTTGATAAGGATGGAAGAGACTCTCAGGCCTGACAATATGCATACAGTTAAGGCATTGCCACTTACTTTGTGGCATCTAACCACTGTTGGGCTCCCCTGGTGGCTCAGCTGGTAAAGAGTCTGCCTGCAATGTGGGAGACCTGGGTTCGATCCTTGGGTTGGGGAGATCCCCTGAAGAAGGGATCTTGTATGCATGTGAGAGTTGGACTATGAAGAAGGCTGAGCACCAAAGAATTGATGCTTTTGAACTGTGGTGTTGGAGAAGATTCTTGAGAGTCCCTTGGACTGCAAGGAGATCCAACCAGT
Organism: Nanger dama; assembly: GCA_917880005.1. NCBI lineage: Eukaryota > Metazoa > Chordata > Mammalia > Artiodactyla > Bovidae > Nanger > Nanger dama. The sequence continues at coordinate 3,446,416 of CAKJTW010000105.1, read as the reverse complement.
CATCCTAAAGGAGATCAGTCCTGAGTGTTCGTTGGAAGGACTGATGTTGAAGCTAAAACTCCAATACTTTGGCTACCTGATGCAAAGAGCTGACTCACTTGAAAAGACCCTGCTGCTGAGATAGATTGAGGGCAGGAGGAGAAGGGGACGACAGAGGATGAGATGGTTGGATGGCATCACCGACTCAATGGACATGAGTTTGGGTAGGCTCTGGTAGTTGGTGATGGACAGGGAGGCCTGGCGGGCTGCGGTTCATGGGGCTGTAAAGAGTTGGACACAACTGAGTGACTGAACTGAACTGAACCCACTCCAGTATTCTGGCCTGGAGAATTCCATGGACTGTATAGTCTATGGGGTTGCATAAAGTCATACACAACTGAGTGACTTTCACTTTCACTACCATGAAATAAAACATTAGATTAAAAATCAAAACAAAATCTGGGCAAAGAATCTGTTCTACTTCTTGTCACTTAGATCATCAATCATACAGTAGTTAAATCCCAGCAATCGGCACCATATTAATCAGGTCACGATGGCTAGCTTTTTCTTATCTTTTACCCTCTCATTTTCTGATTTCTTTTCCAGTCCTTACTTAGCCCTAATTATTTGATAGCTTTTTCAATAAACAACATTGAAATCTCCAGTCTTATTGAAAATGAATTAGACTATGAAACAGTCATAACAGTGATATTACAATGCTTCTCTTTATATATTTAAAGACTTTCTGAACAATATTAACTATAGCCTGTAACTTTAAGTCACATTTAGTCAGGCCTGAAAATAGAGATGTGCAAGTGGGTCCTAGATAATAATTCAGAGTGCTACATGGTGCTAAAAATTTCCTGAGGGGTAGAAAAGCTCTCTTTAGGTTATTAGGGAAAGAAAATGGACTATTGTACATACAAGGGATTTGGGAATGAAAGGTAGTATAGAAATAATAGGACTAATTGTTATTACTTTATTAATTGTTATTCTGTTTTGATTGATTGCTTTCTATTTCAAGTCTTAAAAGATTTCAATTTTATAGAATTTTATATAATTTCTTTTCTTAAAATCTTCACTTAATATCAATGATATTTTTCACCCCATTTCCTCTGATAGTTCAGTGCTTAGAAACCATCTGACATTATAAGACAATAAAAATAATTTTCTGAGGTAAAATTAACTTTAAAGACAATGGTATGGCTTATACTATACCTACCATTTTTATGTTAGATGAAGAAAAATATATAACACATATAGACAGACATGTTGCTGCTGCTTAGTTGCTGAGTCATGTCTTATTCTGTGTGACCCCATGGACTAGAGTGCACCAGGCTCCTCTGTCCATGGGATTCTCTAGGCAAGAATATTGGAGTGGGTTGCCTTGCCCTCCTCATAGACAGACACATATATTTATATAAATAAAAGCTTGTTTTAAAATTTGACTACAAAGTAATGTAACCTCATGATGGATAATTTGGAAAACAAAGAAAAGTATAAATAAGAAAATATTTTAAACATTTCTAAAATATATCAATTAAACAAGTACTTAATATTTCAGTATATTTTCTTCCAATTTTTCTTTTACATATTTACATACACATGTGAACATTCCATATAAATTTTCTTTTCAAAATTGGGATCGTATTCTTTTTGGGGGAGGGGAATGCCATGCCCCATGACTTTCAGGATCTTAGCTCCCCAACCAGGAATCAAACCTACGCCTGGACAGTGAAAGCTCTGAGTTCTAACCACTGGACTGCTAGGGGATTTCTGAGATCATATTCTAGCTATTATTTTACACCTATTCTTTAAACCCATTCTGAGGATTTTTTTCATGAGATTAAGCATTATTTGTAAAAAAATATGTTTATGAATATATAATAGTCATCACTTGGCTATATTAAAATATCTATAAACATTTCATATTGTGTCAGTTGGGGTTCTAAAAGGAAGCAAGTGGCCCAGTCAACTGATCCACTGGCTAGAATTAATAAAAGGATGCTTTGCAAGTGTGAGTTCAGGGCCAGGGACACCAAGAAGGAATGGCAAAGTACCCAGGAGCCATGCCACACAAGCCTGAAGAGGAAGAGGGAAGCGTGGTTACCAGGATCTGAAGAGCTGTAGCCATCAGAAAGGGTCTCCTGATAGGAACTTCGGTGGGGAACTTAGCTGCTCCCAACCCCAGCCTGGCAGGGGCTTGTGAAGTCAGTGCTCCAGTTTCTCTCTGTTTCTGCCTTCCAGTCTCATGCTTCTGCTTACCACTGACCAAACCCAACCAGAAATCAAAGAGCCAGAGAATCAGCTGATGTTGAGAATAGAGAGCTCAGCCGCTGCCCTGGGACAAGAGTGGGAAAAGGTGGATAGTATATCTGAACTGGCAAATATTCAGCATACTTATTGTTTTCAATGTTCCCCCATCCCCACCTTTACACTATTAGAGCAACAGAAAGAAAGAAAGTGAGGTTGCTCAGTAGTGTCCAACTCTTTGCAACCCCATGAACTGTAGCCTACCAGGCTCCTCCATTCGTGGAATTTTCCAGGCAAGAGTACTGGAGTGGGTTGCCATTTCCTTCTCCAGGGGATCTTTCTGACTGAGAGACTGAACCTAGATCTCCCACTTTGCAGGCAGATGCTTTACAATCTGAGCCACTGGGGAAGCCAGAGCTTAGAGCAATAAGGCTGCGAGAAATACTTTTGCAGGCTTGTTCTTCAGTTCTTTTAGATAAGTATCCTGACTATGACCCATCAGACTGCCCTGTCAATGATGTGATAATGGAAAAGTAAATTTGCATCAGGCATCCCATGCATGACTAAAATGATGTCACCTAATCAAGAATCAATTGTACTTGTTTTGCTCCATGCTGCTGCTGCTGCTGCTGCTAAGTCGCTTCAGTTGTGTCCAACTCTGTGCGACCCCATAGATGGCAGCCCACCAGGCTCCCCCATCCCTGGGATTCTCCAGGCAAGAACACTGGAGTGGGTTGCCATTTGCTTCTCCAATGCATGAAAGTGAAAAGTGAAAGTGAAGTTGCTCAGTCGTGTCCAACTCCATGCGACCCCATGGAGTACAGCCTACCAGGCCCCTCCATTCATGGGATTTTCCAGGCAAGAGTACTGGAGTGGGGTGCCACTGCCTTCTCTAATGCATGAAAGTGAAAAGTGAAAGTGAAGTCACTCAGTCGTGTCTGACTCTTAGCGACCCCTTGAACTGCAGTCTACCAGGTTCCTCTGCCCATGGGATTTTCCAGGCAAGAGTGGGGTGCCATTGCCTTCTCTGGTTTTGCTCCATAGCTGATATTAATAGGACCCATAGCACAGGATTTTTGGTTTCCTATCTAGGCACACATCTCATGCTGCCAAACCCAAGTGGCATCTTATATTAGCAAAATGAGGCAAAGTCACAGACCACTGACCTCAAACTATCAGTTTCAGAACTCTTATTTCTGCCATTCAACAGAAAACAAGACAAAACCTCCCAGGACAACAAAGGGAAGAGCTCAGAGTTTTATATCTGTCCCTCACTGTTATTTTTCCTAAAAGGAACTCACGCCCTCCTCGAGGATATCTTCCCAACCCAGGGATCGAACCCAGGTCTCCCTCATTGCAGGCAGATTATTTACTGTATGAGCCATCAGGGAAGCCTAAAAGGAAGTCGACATGTAGTTTTAAAGGAAGCCATATTGCTGGAGAACATTTTAATCTTTATAGCATGGGTTTTTTAAATGTGGTTGGATTTGGCCCCGCAAGTAAGTTACTCAGCATGTCCAACTCTTTGTGACGCCATGGACTGTAGCCTGCCAGGCTCCCCATCCATAGGATTTCTGAGGCAAGAATACTGAAGTGAGTTGCCACTTCTTCCTCCAGGGGATCTTCCTAACCTAGGAATATAACCCATGTGTCTTGCATCTTCTGTATTGATAGGCAGATTCTTTACTACTGTGCCAGCTGGGAAGTTACCCCAATAACTTACTAATAGCAACTCAGTTTTATCCAGACATACTAAGAAAGAAGCACATTAAAATGATGACTCAGCCATTCCCTTGTTATAGAGTTTTGAATATAGTGGGGATCAAATCCCCTGTAGTTGCATGAAATGCTATTAGTATGAATTTTTATGATCCCTTCTGAAAAATCTTCTGACAGAAAAATACTACATCAAATTGTCTCTTTCACCATAGGAGAGAAAACCATTTTAACTAAATAAGAGAATATTCTTGTCTTTCCTAATCCATCAAAACAGCTAAGTGCAAGGGGCAATTTCTTACTAAGGATTTGAGAAGAGGCAGCATGAAACTTTCGCATCCTTCCTGATACATTACTAGGTTTGTGAGCATTGGGAGACTTTTTTCTTCCTTAATTTCCTCTCAAGAAGTTCTTTAAAAGGCTGTATACAAATGGGAAGTTTTGAAGAAGATAATTTTGTATATTGTACCTCAAAAATCAATACAGTGACAGTGTAGCACTCAGAAACTTGGTGATTTGATTCTCTTATTTTAACTTTTGGAGCTGCTATAACAAAATCACACCAATATTCATCAACAAAATTCAATTTTTATAACAAACTTCTTTATAGAATCAACAATGTAAGACTCCAGAGAAGTTTTATATGGATTTCACATGGGAAATCTGATTTCCTTTCTTTTTCCTTACAAAAATGAATCCTAGTCCCAGTTTGATCCAATAAATATAATTATCAAGAACTTTATAATGTAATACATGCTTTATGTATATTTCAATGCTTTTGGTTGTATTTTATATGCTCAGGGTAATTAAGGACATTCACCAAAGTGAAAGTAGTTGAAGAAGTATTTTAACCTCTTTTTCTATTCTATGACTAACAGGAATTCTAATTTTCATTAAATGAAATTAATTAATTAAACATTATTGAATACAAACTATGCTGGAGAGAGTAATATTCACATTCAATGTGAATGGCAAACATGCAGAGATACTAAGATGCAAATGGTATAGTCTCTGTTCTCAAAAACTTTAAAATCTAAACAGTAGGATAAGACAATAAGCATACTAATTACAAAACTGAATATTGTAAGAGTTTTAAAATAGAATAAAGAGGGAGTAACAATCAGAACTAAAATGCAGAAATGGGCCAAGTGATAGGAAAAGATTTACATAAGTGACACCTATTGGTAAGGGTTCAGGAGTTTGGGTATTATGCATGTATGTATGTATGTATTTTTACTTTTTATTTTATAGAAATTTTAGAAGCACAGAAAGAGTATGGAGTTTTCATGTACCTTTCATGCAGCTTTCCCTAATGATGATATCTTATATAATTATAGTACCTTATTATCAAAACTAGGAAATTTACATTTATACAAGACTTAACTAAACTGTAGACATCGTTAAGTTTTGTTTCACCAGTATTTACATGCACTCATGTGTGTTAGTGGATTCCCTGGTGGCTCAGACCATAAATAATCTGCCTGTAACGTAGGAGACCTGGGTTCCATCCCTGGGTTGGAAAGATCACCTGGAGGAGGGCTTGAAAACCCACTACAGTTATTATTGCCAGGAAAACCCCCATGTACAGAGGAGCCTGGTGGGCTAGAGTCTACGAGGTCACAAAGAGCTGGACACAACTGAGCGACTAAGCACATAGTTCTATGAAATTTTATCACATGTAAATTTGTGGAACCATCAGCACACTCAGGACAGATCTATTCCATCACCATCAAGAAAATCCCTCATGCTACCTTTGAACAGTCACCCCTTCTCTTTAAGTCTAACCCCTGGAAATCAATAACATGTTCATCATGCCAATTTGGCATTTCAAGAATATTAGATAAATAGAATCAAACAATATGCAATCCTTTGTGCTTGTTTCTTTTTCATTTGGTGTAATATCCTTAAGCCAATAAGATCTGCCTAAGTTGTTACATGCATCAATAGCCCATTCTTTTTAGTTGCTGAATAGTATTCCATTGAATGGACATGTCACAGTTTATTCATCTATTTAGCAGTTGAAAAAAGGGAAGGACTCTTTTCACCACTGGGTTATTGAAAATAAAGCTGCTATGAATGCATATAGGTTTTGTTTGTGAACTTAAATTTTTATTTCCTTAGGATAAACATCTAAATGTATGATTTCTAGGTCATAAATTGAGTGTTTAAAGGTATAATTTTAATAAATTTATAGTTGTCCACTACTATAAGCATCCTTGAATAAGCATTATTTGTGAATATTCTTCAGTTCAGTTCAGTCAGTCAGTCGTGTCCGACTCTTTGCGACCCCATGAATCGCAGCACGCCAGGCCTCCCTGTCCATTGCCAACTCCCAGAGTTCACTCAGACTCACGTCCATCGAGTCTGTGATGCCATCCAGCTATCTCATCCTCGGTCGTCCCCTTCTCGTCCTGCCCCCAATCCCTCCCAGCATCAGAGTCTTTTCCAGTGAGTCAACTCTTCTCATGAGGTGGCCAAAGTACTGGAGCTTCAGCTTTAGCATCATTCCTTCCAAAGAAATCCCAGGGCTGATCTCCTTCAGAATGGACTGGTTGGATCTCCTTGCAGTCCAAGGGACTCTCAAGAGTCTTCTCCAACACCACAGTTCAAAAGCATCAATTCTTCGGTGCTCAGCCTTCTTCACAGTCCAACTCTCACATCCATACATGACCACAGGAAAAACCATAGCCTTGACTAGACAGACCTTAGTCGGCAAAGTACTGTCTCTGCTTTTGAATATACTATCTAGGTTGGTCATAACTTTTCTTCCAGGGAGTAAGCATCTTTTAATTTCATGGCTGCAGTCACCATCTGCAGTGAATTTGGAGCCCCCAAAATAAAGTCTGACACTGTTTCCCCATCTATCTCCCATGAAGTGATGGGACCGGATGCCATGATCTTTGTTTCTGAATGTTGAGCTTTAAGCCAACTTTTTCATTCTCCTCTTTCACTTTCGTCAAGAGGCTTTTTAGTTCCTCTTCACTTTCGGCCATAAGGGTGGTGTCATCTGCATATCTAAGGTTATTGATATTTCTCCCGGCAATCTTGATTCCAGCTTCTGTTTCTTCCAGTCCAGCATTTCTCATGATGTACTCTGCATATAAGTTAAATAAGCAGGGTGACAATATACAGCCTTGATGTACTCCGTTTCCTATTTGGAACCAGTCTGTTGTTCCATGTCCAGTTCTAACTGTTGCTTCCTGACCTGCATATAGGTTTCTCAAGAAGCAGGTTAGGTAGTCTGGTATTCCCATATCTCTCAGAATTTTCCACAGTTTATTGTGATCCACACAGTCAAAGGCTTTGGCATAGTCAATAAAGCAGAAATAGATGTTTTTCTGGAGCTCTCTTGCTTTTTCCATGATCCAGTGGATGTTTGCAATTTGATCTCTGGTTCCTCTGCCTTTTCTAAAACCAGCTTGAACATCTGGAAGTTCATGGTTCACATATTGCTGAAGCCTGGCTTGGAGAATTTTGAGCATTACTTTACTAGTATGTGAGATGAGTGCAATTGTGCGGTAGTTTGAGCATTCTTTGGCATTGCCTTTCTTTGGAATTGGAATGAAAACTGACCTTTTCCAGTCCTGTGGCCACTGTTGAGTTTTCCAAATGTGCTGGCATATTGAGTGCAGCCCTTTCACAGCATCATCTTTCAGGATTTGAAACAGCTCAACTGGAATTCCATCACCTCCACTAGCTTTCATCATGATTATCTGGGTCATGATCATCTTTTCTGTACAGTTCTTCCGTGTATTCTTGCCACCTCTTCTTAATATCTTCTGCTTCTGTTAGGTCCATACTATTTCTGTCCTTTATCGAGCCCATCTTTGCATGATTTCAAATAAGAATTAAAATTGCTTTGCCAGGGGGATATGCAGGTTTTAATTACTTTATTAAATTCAAAAAGTCAAGATAATTTCCAATATTTTGCACCAGAATTACGTGAGCAGGTCCATTCTTCAATTTTGAAATAACTCGAGTATTATCATTTAAAAGTGTCAACAACCTAAAGTCCAAAATTGGTATCTTGTTTTCAGTTGCATTGTGATTGCTTATGAGGAGAGTATTTCTATTGAATAGTTGCATTCTTTGATGAACTTCCTATGTATCTATTTCACCCAACTTTTGCTTGGGGATTAAAAATTTTTCTTACTGATTCTTAATATTTATGCATGCGTATTTACATAAATAAAATAATATTGTTGAAAGTTTGTGTTTGATTTTTAATCTTTAAAAATGCTTTTTGACATACATACATTTCATGCCATTAAACATCTAATCTAACATCCTTTCTTAAATTTTTGGTTTTTGCACTGAATATTATGCTTAAAATCTTTGCCCACATAAAGTTTACATAGTGATTCCCAGCATGTTCTCTAGTAATTTTGCAGTTTTAATTTTAAACATACATCATTATGCCATCCGAAATTTATTTCAAAAGAAGAAAACAGGTAAAGAACTAACTTTATTGTTTACCAGCTCTAGCCAGTGGTCCTAGCACCAATATTCCAAAATATTCTTTATCATACACCAAATTCTGTATTTATTAAGGTATATGTCTGAATTTATTCTTCTCTTTCATTGGTCTCTTTTTCTATTCATGTATCAGTATTATATTTTATTCAATGTTGACTTTGTGATACATTTTATAATCTATAGGTTAAGTTCACTTTTTTCACAATTATGAAAAAAAGTCACATTGGAATATGAGGATTTTTACTACAGTTAGAAAAATGTTTAGATATATGTAGATATATGTATCTAAAAATGTTTAGATATATATATATATGTAGATATATATTAATTTCTTTTCAATATGGAAAATTTTTATTTAGTCTGCTGCATATTACTTGCTAAACTCACACCTAGATTATTTTATTTTGGGGTGTCATTATGAACTGATCATTTTTTCATTTTATGTTTTGACAAGTTATGCTAATATTTTTATTAGTTTTCCATTAATTCATACATGAGATTATGCTACAGTGGGGTTTTGCTAATTGTATATAAATACACTGTAAAGCGCTCCTTCATTCTCTATCCTCTAAAACCATTTAAGTAGCATGAGAATGGTATATTAGGGAGTGGGAATAAATCTGAATGGTTTATTTGGGGAGTGGGGATGGGAATCTACTCACACATGCAAGCAGGTTGGGTACCTAGGGCAAGGGGAGAGTCCTTCCTTGATACCTCTCTTCATTTCCCATAAAATTATTTGTTTCCTGATACTTACAGTCTCTTCTTTAACACATTTTCCTGTTTTGCTTATATGTATTTTCTTGGAAAATAATCCATTTTCCTTAAGACTATCAAAATTTTTTTTTAGCATAGAACTATACAAACTATTCCGTTTGTGATTTAGTAATTTACATTTTTAATAAAAAATTAGAGCCACTAATTGAATTCTTTCTGATGATAGTATTATGCAGTTAGTAGCAAACATTAAAATATCTTATCTTTAGGTCTAGTGAACATTTTTTATTTTCTTTTTTTTAAAACCCATTTCTTATTTTCCCCTAAAGAGGAACACTGAACTCATATCTGTTTCCACACACTTTTTCTCTCTCTTGATTGTGATCTCTTTGCATCATTTCTCTTCCAGTCCCCTTTTACCTCAGTTATGCCCAGCCTTTTTTCTCCTTCTCTCCACCTTCAAAAAGCAATTAAAATTTAAAAAGAATTCAGATTAACACATTCTCAAAAAGCTTCAGTTAATATATTCCTCACCATCATGATTCCTGTAAAGAAACAGACTCTGTGATTTCTAAGAACTCTACAGTCTGGCTCAACAGGGACATTTCAGTCAAGTCACATATGTCAGGGGTAACCTTGCCAAATAGACAGAGGCCAAATGAAGTAAGATTACTTACAAGGTCTTTCCCTGGATACTTTTCTGCCTTCTAGCCTCGGTTATGTTTATTAGCTTAAGAAATATGGACAGAAACAAGTAATTTGGAATGAAAGATGGAAGTATGATTCCTGCTAATGTACAGAAGCTATACTCATAGAGAAGATGTCATGGAGCCTAAGGGTGTACTTGCCTGTTCTTTTTGATAGGTTAGGATACAACTTGACACTTTACTACTCTTCAAGTTGGAGGCTTTATGATACAAGGGAAACTGATTCAAATCACTGCAAGGAAAGGATGCACACAGTAGAAGAACTAGCAAACCATTAGGGGCCCGAAGCTGTAAAACATTTTGCATAAATTGCTCTCCTATCCTCCCAGAAATGCTTCCTATCTTGAGTTAAGAACCCAGTTCCCATCAATACTTCCCCTGCTGTGCTTCCCAAGAAATGTATCACCTGATCCCTACCACCAAAGAGCTTGGAAGTCAAACTATATGACCTCTAAAATAAGAAATGGCCTCATGATTGCTAGTTGTCTGAAACCCCACAGCCAAAAGCTCATTAATAGCAATGCCATTTAGTGGAATGTTTTGTTTCTGGTGACTAGCATAGGTAGGGACAAGCAAAGTAAAATTAGAAATTGTAAGGGAAAATATAAAATGGATGTTTTCATCAATGTTGCATTTACTGTATTTAAAAAAAAATCTCAGTAGTTACTTGACAAATATTTTTTACCCCTCCCTCAGCTTTGAATGCCACTTAAAGAAAACATTCTAGGATGTGTATGATTGTGCTCTAATTACAGTTGAGGGCACACTGGCATGTGATTGTGGTATAATAACTAAAGCCCTGGAGTGCCTTTTTATTCCATTAAAAATGACCTTAGCTTTGGATCACAGAGCTTTTGCATTGATTTGTCTCTTTTGTGGTTTCCTCTCCACAGGTCTGCTTCCCCATACAGGGTGATGCATTGAATTGTGACACATGGGAGTCAGTGAAATTAACTATCTTTCCCGTGAGAAATAATTCATCATTCAGCATTTGCTATTAACATGCCTCTGCTGGGAGTGAATGAAGTCACATGAAGAGTATGGAAGTGGTGGAGCAGATGGGAATTACATAAATATAATTTAACGTTCATGATGGAGACAACAGTAATTTTCTCATCTGCAAACAGGAGGCATTTGGGCGGCAGAAAAGGAGATGTTGATACATTCAGTTGCTGTAAAAAGAAATGGCTCTAATTGCTTCCATGGAAATCATACCTATTTGAGGCTAATTTAAATTTTGTTTTCTGCCTGTCTCAATAGCATATTCTAAAAGCTATGATTAATATTGGACCCGATATGTCCTCTAGTAAGAAGACTTCCCTGATTTCTCTAGAATTGAGGACGTGCCTCTGTTCTCAGCACAGGCAGTGTGGGTCTCAGACCACTACGATTCTGGACTGGATTCTTGTTCGGCAGAGCAGGAGCTAGAAGGGGTGACATGAGCTGGGATCAGTCAAACCAGTCTAAAAATATCTATGAAGGGCTTCCTCCAAGTCAGATTTTGTGCATGCGATGGGGCCACAGCATAGATAAGGAAGTCCATGATGCTTATCTTCTCCAGCTTAGAAAGTATCCTTGAACCCAAAGGACATGGGCCAAAGTATCCACTGAAGTATTGTGTGTAATAGTGAGAATTCAGAAGTGAGCCAAATGCCTATCAGTTGAAGGCTGACAAAATAAACTATGTGATATCTACACGGTGGAAAACCATCTCAAATTTGTAAAGACTGAAGTAGATTTACATGTGGAAAGACATCTAGGGCCTCTGATGCTAGAGTATAACCAACTCTACAAAGTGATATATCCAGTAGGAAATGCTATATAAACACACACGATACTTTATATTTTCCTCCTATCATCAGATGCATACAAACAGCTCTGAAAAATATTCTCCATAGAGGGTCCTCCTGTGTGGTGGCAGGAGTGCTGTTCACACTGGAGACGGGTCATTTGGTGACAGTCTGGTACCCCTCTCTCATGGCCCTCCACCAACCTCATGACTCTGGTTAACTTCACGGAGTGAAAGGGACCAGGATTAAAGGTAATCATCAAAGGGAACTTTGGATATTATCTACAAAGTTTTAATTCTTAAAGGTAATTATGTTAATAAGGTAAATGTATATTAAATGTTAATAATTCAATAGTAATGCATAATTTCTGCTTTTGGGATGCCAATGATCCAGAGGAGAAACGTGTATAACTGGGGCTTCCCAGGTGGGGCAGTGGTAAAGAATCTGCCTGCCAATGCAGGAGATATAGGAGACTCAGGTTCAATTCCTGGGTTGGGAAGATCCCCTGTAGGAGGAAATGGAAACCCACTCCAGTATTCTTGCCTGGAGAATACCATGGATAGAGGAACCAGGCAGGCTACACTCCAAAAGGTCATAAAAGAATTGGACATGACTGAGCACGCACGCTCTCTAATAATGCTGATGTAAAACAAACTGTGGTCCTTGCTTTCCTTGACAACTAACTATTTGTGGTAGGGGTGGGGGGGCAGGGTGCAGAGATCTGTCTCACTGCTTCTTGGAGGAGTAGGGATTTAGAGAAAGTGTCCTCAGTGAAAGAAGATTTTCTACTTTACAGCCTTCTGGGCAGCTCTGTTAGTCTCACTAGCTGTCATCCAACAACCCAACTGTGTCAGGAGACATAATCCAGGGGACAAGAGGAAGGGGTTGGTAGAAGAGCCAGAGGAAGGTTCTAGCCTGTACTCATTAGGAATGAAAATAAAAGTTTCTCAGTCATGTCCGACTCTTTGCAACCCCAAGGCCTATACAGTCCATGGGATTCTCCAGGCCAGAATACTGGAGAGGGTAGCTGTTTCCTTCTCGAAGGCATCTTCCCAATCTAGGGATCAAACCAGGTCTCCCACATGGCAGGTGGATTCTTTTGCCAGCTGAGGCACCAGGAAGCCCATTAGGAATGGCTTATCTGCAATTAAATAAAATTAACCCTGGCTATCTAAAGCCAAGGGGAATGAATTGGTGGGTTATTAGAGGTTCACAGTGTCCACTGGAGGCTAGAGGACTAACCTTGAAAAATATAGACAGGAACTAAGCCCGTGGAGGCAGGAGTAGGGGTGGTAATGATGCAGGAGAGTTCAAAATCTCTCATTCAGCAACAGCTGCCTGAACACAAATAAGATCTCGTAACCCCACCATCTTTGTCCCAGGTTGACTCTGATTGGTCCAGATTAGGTAACATTGGCTGTTAGAGAGGAGAAAGAGAGAAAACAATGTCCTCAGCTAACACAGTGGATGATGGCATCCATAAACACAGTGCTAGGAGTGGGGTCCCCCAAATAGGAATGGGGTGTGAAGGATGGAGAGTCCAGAGAGGCAGTGGTTACTAACTGGTTACTTAATAAGTACAAGGTGATGTTCTAAGCACTTAATATGAGCATTATTTAACGTAATAATTATAAGAACTGTGTCGGTTACATATTATCACTGCTATTATTCCTGTCATAGAGGGGTTAAAAAACTTTCTCTGGATGGCAGATACTGACTTGGTGGTCTAGCTTCCAAGACTATATTTTTAATGATCTGCTACTGAAGATATCTACTCTCTGTCCCTTACTTGCCTCCTGCCCCCCATCCCACTATTCCCCATAGGAATATGGAACGTTTTAAAAACATTGAATAGGAAATGTGTAAGACATATTATCCTTAAAGAAACCCAAAGAGTTTTCACAGCTGTAATCTCAGTTCTGCTTGTCACATCTCCAAATTTAGGGTGAGAAAATATTTTTATTATTTTTCTATTGTTAAAGGAAGCAATTATAAATTCTATGACTTGCCTAAATGCCCTCTTGATTGAGTACTAAACTGAGACAAGAACTCAGAACTACTCAACTATCATTCATCCCTATTGTCAGAAAATAATAACTGCCTCCTTCAGTGAGGTTTCTAGAGCCAGTCCTCATTTAAAAATAGACTCTATAAACCATGCATCAGATTAATTCATTAATCTTCCTTATTTAAAACTGTCCAGTGGTTCCCATCACATTTAGAATACAAACTTAACTCCTACTCAGGGCTGCAAGCATCACAGGAGGGTCCCTGCCTCTGGGCCTCATCTCTTTCCACTCTTCCCCATGTTCTTTGTCTTCTTCTTATTTCCAAATATTCCAGATTAACTCCTACCTTAGGAACTGAATCACTGGTCCTTCTGCTAAGATCCCCTAGAGAAGGGAATGACAAACCACTCCAGTACTCTTGCCTGGAAAATCCCATGGACAGAGGATCCCGGGGGTTACAGTCCATGGGGTCGCAAAGAGTCAGACATGACTGAACACATGGCATATATCATATCCCTCTGCTAGGAATGCTCCTAGCCTACTCTTCACATGGCTGACTTCTTGCCCTTCAGCTCTCAACTTAAACTACATCTGGAAGACAACTTTCCTGACTAATCCTGAAAGCATCACTACGAACAAAGCTAGTGGAGGTGATGGAATTCCAGTGGAGCTGTTTCAAATCCTGAAAGATGATGCTATGAAAGTGCTGCACTCAATATGACAGCAAATTTGGAAAACTCAGCAGTGGCCACAGGACTGGAAAAGGTCAGTTTTCATTCCAATTCCAAAGAAAGGCAATGCCAAAGAATGCTCAAACTACTGCACAATTGTACTCATCTCACATACTAGTAAAGTAATGCTCAAAATTCTCCAAGCCAGGCTTCAGCAATACGTGAACCATGAACTTCCAGATGTTCAAGCTGGTTTTAGAAAAGGCAAAGGAACCAGAGATCAAATTGCAAACATCCACTGGATCATGGAAAAAGCAAGAGAGCTCCAGAAAAACATCTATTTCTGCTTTATTGACTATGCCAAAGCCTTTGACTGTGTGGATCACAATAAACTGTGGAAAATTCTGAAAGAGATGGGAATACCAGACCACCTGACCTGCCTCTTGAGAAATCTGTATGCAGGTCAGGAAGCAACAGTTAGAACTGGAGATGGAACAACAGACTGGTTCCAAATAGGAAACGGAGTACATCAAGGCTGTATATTGTCACCCTGCTTATTTAACTTATATGCAGAGTACATCATGAGAAACGCTGGGCTGGAAGAAGCACAAGCTGATATCAAGATTGCCAGCAGAAATATCAATCACTTCAGATATGCAGATGACACCACCCTTATGGCCGAAAGTGAAGAGGAGCTAAAGGGCCTCTTGATGAAGGTGAAAGAGGAGAGTGAAAAAGTTGGCTTAAAGCTCAACATTCAGAAAATGAAGATCATGGCATCTGGTCCCATCACTTCATGGGAGATAGATGGGGAAACAGTGGAAACAGTGTCAGACTTTATTTTGGGGGCTCCAAAATCACTGCAGATGGTGATTGCAGCCATGAAAATTAAAAGACGCTTACTCCTTGGAAGAAAAGTTATGACCAAGCTAGATAGTATATTCAAAAGCAGAGATATTACTTTGCCGACTAAGGTCCGTCTAGTCAAGGCTATGGTTTTTCCAGTAGTCATGTATGGATGTGAGAGTTGGACTGTGAAGAAGGCTGAGCACCGAAGAATTGATGCTTTTGAACTGTGGTGTTGGAGAAGACTCTTGAGAGTCCCTTGGACTGCAAGGAGATCCAACCAGTCCGTTCTGAAGGAGATCATCCCTGGGATTTCTTTGGAAGGAATGATGCTAAAGCTGAAACTCCAGTACTTTGGCCACCTCATGTGAAGAACTGACTCACTGGAAAAGACTCTGATGCTGGGAGGGATTGGGGGCAGGAGGAGAAGGGGACAACAGAGGATGAGATGGCTGGATGGCATCACTGACTTGATAGACGTGAGTCTGAGTGAACTCCGGGGAGTTAGTGATGGACAGGGAGGCCTGGTGTGCTGCAGTTCATGGGGTTGCAGAGTTGGACACGATTGAGCGACTGAACTGAACTTCCAGCCAGCACCCTCAAATGTCTTTGGGATATAAGTGATCATAGAAAAAATTTCCAGTCTTCCCAAAGATTCAGGTTTTCCTTTACCTCCCAAAGGTCAAATAATTATCTGGATGAGCTTGGAAAAATTCCTCTACTTTTATAGTTTGAGAAGCTGGGAAAAAAATTAAAGTAACCTGCTTGAGTTCACAGCAAGTTTGCAGCAAACACGAATTGAAATTTGAGTGTTTTCCCTTCCCTAGCAGAGCTCTACTCAGCTCCCTGTGCTGCCTACACTCTGAATGGGGAGCAGAGGTGACCTTTGATTTATAACATCCGTGGCATCATTATGAGAGGCAATGTGGATACACAGAGATGTTGCCTCTCTGAAGAAGAATATCTTATCACTGGGATGGCTGGGCACCTGAACTTATGACAGCAACAAGTCACTTTGGGCACTTCCCATGTACTATTTTAAGAACTTATAGTGTAGTAATCTACACACTCCTCATACAACACCTATTAAGTAGATACTATCATCATCCCTATTTATAGACAGGAAATTTGAGAAACAGAAGTTAGGGAACTTGCCTAAGATTACATGGTTAGTAAAGTTATGGAGTAGGATGGTTCAGACACAGGTGTTCTACTCCAAAGTGCTTGGTTTTAACCCTGAGTACTGTTCTGCCTGCTCTGGCCATGAGGCACACTTTGTCCCCCGAAATATCAAATCAGAGTTTCCATTGAGACAAAACAGTTAAGAACTCTAGGTGAACTGGGAAGCAAATAGTAATAAGTAGTGCTATTTTATCAACGCAGTATTGGCAGAACCATCTTGCTTTTTCAGGCTTTAATTTTCTTTGTACAATGGTCCTCCATAAACGGCAATGAAAGAAACAGAACAAACACCATTGAGTCACCAGCTTCCGAGGTACTGAGCGGTGCTTTTATTGATGGCAGGTGTGTACAGCTTCCTGGAACATGTTGTTTGTGAATAAAGATATCTTTCTGGCATTAAGAGAGTGGAGAGTATGTGGATCCTGCTGGCCTGGGAGCATGACACAACTAAATAATTGATTAAAGAGGGATGGCTCCTCTGCCTCTCCTCCTGGGCCAGAGTGTTTCATTTAAGCTGCTCTCTGCAGGCAGAGATGGCAGCTGGACTAAGGCATGGCTCCAGCAGAGTCACAAGCAAAGTAGCACAACAGCATCTCTCTCACCTCATTAGGAGCAAGCAGCCCCTTTAGGTCAAGAGCTCTCTGCTTCCTGACTGAATGGGGACAATTTCCTAGGCTGCAACCTGCCACATTCCCCCGTCTCAATGCCATTAAGTTTGAGTTATTGACTTTCCATTCTGATTGCCACTGAAATTTTTTAAAAATCAATCAGAGATAGAGTCCAGAAGGACGTAGGATCTCTGATATAAAAATAAATAAGCTGTCTTCAGAAAGATCACAGGAACAAGAGGGTATATGGATGAAATATTTCATTTGGTAACACAGCTGGCTGATGGCAGGGATGAGGTATCTTCCTTTACTCTTATTTTTTAAAAACCAGATAGGTGTGTAAGTTTTGGAATTTTCTAGCATACCTTTAACTGTTTTGATAGTGAAGTTTGGGTACAAAAGACAGGCTTATACTACTTCACAGTCACATTTCAGATCGACTCTATTTAAAAGTGGCAAACCAATTGTTTCTCTGATATTTTCTTTTTTTAAAATATAAATTTACTTATTTATTTTAGTTGGAGGTTAATTACTTTACAATATTGTATTGGTTTTGCCATACATCAACATGAATCCGCCACAGGTGTACACGTGTTCCCCATCCTGAGCCCCCCCTCCCTCCCCCTGCCTGTCCATCCCTCTGGGTCATCCCAGTGCACTAGCTCCAAGCAACCAGTATCATGCATTGAACCTGGACTGGTGATTTGTTTCATATATGATATTATACATGTTTAAATGCCATTCTCCCCCAAATTATCCCACCCTCTCCCTCTCCCACAGAGCCCAAAAGACTGTTCTATACATCTGTGTCTCTTTTGCTGTCTCGCATACAGGGTTATCGTTACCATCTTTCTAAATTCCATATATATGCATTAGTATACTGTATTGGTGTTTTTCTTTCTGACTTACTTCACTCTGTATAATAGGCTCCAGTTTTATCCACCTCATTAGAACTGATTCAAATGTATTATTTTTAATGGCTGAGTAATACTCCATTGTGTATATGTACCGCAGCTTTCTTATCCATTCATCTGCTGATGGACATCTAGGTTGCTTCCATGTCCTGGCTATTATAAACAGTGCTGTGATGAATATTGGGGTACATGTTGAAAACCAGAAGCAGGAGGCTTAAGTCCAGATCTGATACTTTCTAAAGTGATATAGACCTATTGATACTCAAGGATGGATATCTAGGCATGGTCAGAAATGGGTGGGTCACAAAAGGGTTGTTAAATCTGTTTGGGGTTGAACCTTCATGAAAACACTCTCCTTTCTATTATTGCATAGCTAAAATCCAGCATGGGGGTGCTTCCTGGGTAGCTCAGCTGGTAAAGAACCTGCCTGCAATTCAGGAGACCCCAGTTCGATTCCTGGGTCGGTAAGTTCCCCTGGAGAATTGGTAGCCTATCCCTGGGGAAGAGATAGGGACCCACCCAGTGTTCTTGCCTGGAGAATCCCCACGGACCAGGCTACAGTCCATGGAGTCACAAGGAGTTGGACACGACTGGGTGACTAGGCATAGCATAGCACAAAACCCAGCACACATATGGTAGGTAAACATCCAGTCTTTTCTTATGGAAATAGTTCTTAGTTTAAAAAATTATCATAAACAATTAACTGAATTACTGCTTTATCAGTTTATTAAGTTACATAGTTGCCCAATATTTCCAAACTAATTAGCAACTATACAAAATTGAAACTATTTTTTTCTACTCCATTTCCTCCAGCACCTCAATAACAAAACCACCGGCAAACTAATATTCATTGTTGGAAGCACACTTGAGAGACCATACAAATCTGCCCTTTGGACTGGACAAAAATGTTCTGGAAAGAGCAACTTTAAAATGGCTCAACCCAAATAGTAGAAATAACACAGAGTAGGATTTTGGAGACTCGTATCTCCTTCTAATTAGCTGTCTGTCTTTTGGCAAATTGTTCAGACCCTCTGACCTTCATCTCTCTCAGCTTTAAACTGGGAATAATAGCATGTGCTGTCTGCAGACTCCTTAAGGTTGCTGCAAGTATCAAAGTGATATTTGTAAATTAAAATATGCTCTCCAAATGCAGGATGTTATAGACCTAAATAGCTAAGCTAGGTATGTGTCAAAGTTTTGTCCTTGGGGCATCATCTTTCTCTAAGTGAAGCTATCTGATTTGTCTTTCAATGCTTTTTAAATATCAGCCTGAGAATTAAGAAAATAAAACCAAACAGACCTTTTGGATTTTTATTTTCAAATTCAACCTGAGAATTGAAATTTCTGGCACTGAGTAAATAGTACTTACGTCTGTCTAGTAGAGGTGTCAATCAAAATGGCAATATTCCAAGTCTGTTAGCGTCATCATTAACAGACTTTTCCTTACACTACCAATCATAAACTTTATTGGTGCTTTAAAAGGAGTGAAAAAATAGCCGTTTTCTTTTCCTGCTAAAGTTTCTGTATAGTTAGTTCTGATTCTTTGAATTAAATATAAAGTAGCAGTGACTATTTTAATAAGATCTCTGCCTCAGAAAATATAAAACCATAAAAATATAAGCAACAGAATAATTTCTAGAGATTAAATGTAAATATGGGGTTAATTATTCTAGCTGAAGCCAATTAAAAATAAATACAAACATTTTGCTGCCTCCATAACTCATCTTCCCCAGAAAATATGAAGGTGAAAATCTCTGTGTCTTATTAAACCAACACTTCAAGTTTCCATTTTCAATCCATTAGTTCTAATCATAGAAATTCCAAATTCTTATATTCATAAACTGTAGTCACATGATCCATTGCCTTGATGTTTATGGTTGACTTTCCCCCTGCAAGAAAGTCAGACAGTTAAGAACGTTAAAAATTGTCCTTCAGAGGGACTTCCTGGTGGTTCAGTGGTTAAGACTCCATGCCTCAATACTGGTGACAAGGGTTCAATCCCTGGGTGGAGAACTAAGATCCCACATGTTGCACAGTGTAGCCAAAAAAGAGAAATTGTCCTTCAGAGAAGGTTCTGGTCTAATACTTTACTCTGTAAAGTGGTCAAGGAAGATCTCTAACACCTAAACAGAAATCTCTCTGACAGAAAGACTATTCCATAGGCGATGGACCCACAGAGATACATATTATTATTCCTTGCAATGGTTCAGTCGAAAGAGACCTTGACCTGGATTTGGAAGAGAGGTTTAAGTTCCAGCACCAACCTACAGGCTGAATGGCCTCAGGCAATTCACTGACCTTCTCAAGACTCAGCTTCGTCCATCTGTGAGATGTGAGTAATAACAGTTCAACTCAGTGTTGTTGACAGAGTCAAATCAAACAGATCTGTGCATGTCCTTGCTAGACTGTGAAACACTAATAAATGCACAGCAAATATCATTCCTGACGAGGTAATTCAAATTAAGAAAGTGATTTGGATGAAAACCAGTGAAGTATGAATACTTTCACCCTCTCATTTTGTGCAACAGAACTGGTCAGTTGTTCATTAGTGCTAATAAACTCCATATTTGGGAGATGTGCATTTAACTTTGAAACCTGCCTCCCAAGATACTGTAAAGTGTCCCCCAATTGCTTCCACCCTGAAATTATTGGCTTATGCAACAAGCAGCAAAATGGCTTGTTCACATTACTGTATTCAGACAGTGTCAAGACATTGCACTTTTTTAATACCTCCTTTTCTACTAGTTTTCCATACATCCATACCCCCTACTCCAGGCATGTCTATTTGCCTGCTACTCCCTCACACCACTTGACTGCTTCCTCTTCTATATTTTTAGGTTCTGTTTATTTCCCCTGTAACCCTCGTTTCTTTAGAACAAAGCATTACTCCTACCCCCTTTAAGATCCACCTCTTTGGTACAAACTTCCATGACTAAGTCATGTTCTTCTTTGTTGACTCTGTTTTCAAGTCCACATTTAGAAATGAGTCATGCAAGATTCCATATTTCTGCAGATGTTGATGGGGTTTTAGGATATTCCCTAAACTAAGACTGGGCCTGCATGACTGTGAGTGAAAAGTGAAAGTATCAGTTGCTTCAGTTGTGTCTGATTCTTTGGTATCCTATGGACTGTAGCCCACCAGTCTCCTCTGTCCATGGAATTCTTCAGACAAGAGTACTGGAGTAGGTTGTCATTCCCTTCTCCAGGGGATTTCCTGACCCAGGGATTGAACCCAGGTCTCTTGCACTACAGGCAGATTCTTTACTGTCTGAGCCACCAGGGAAGCCCAAATGACAGTGGATTCACTAAATAATTTCAGTCCTTTCATTGCAGCTTTTTAAAAAAACAAACCAAAAAAACAACCAAAAACCCAGAAGTACAAAACTGGTTCATCCAGTTCCCATTTATGAAGAGAAACTGCTGTGAATCAGATTAAAAGTGAAGGTCACACCAACTTAATATGTATATGCATGAATGTGTGTGTGTATGTATGTGTGTGTGAGCATCTTAGTTGCTTAACTAGTTAACTGCTTAATCAGTGGGGCAGAGATGAAATTCATGAGGGTGGAAATTGTAGTCTGTGCTACTGCTAATTTGCTGAGCCTCAGACAGCCCAGTGCAGGCCAGTTCCTCTCCTGTAAAGTGAGTGTGTCACACTGGCTAACCCATGAGGTTCCTCCAAGTATCCATGATATACTGACAAGGGGAAATCAGTAATCTATCTACATCATATCATAGCTGAAAAATACCTTGCCATTCTCTGCCATATCGTTTACAGTGAATTTAAAGTTGCTTTACTTTATATAAATGTTATTGCATGAGATATAAAACAAATGAAGCAGAAAGAAGAGAATGAAAAATGTACTTCTCTCTTGGTCATTTTCTCTGTGGGGGTATACTGTGGGCTGGCATAAGTCCAAATGTTACAGCTTGTTCCTTGTCTGATGTCACTATAAACCTTGCAAAGGAGTGGAGTCCCCTCCACGATTAAGTTCTTGACGCCCTAGCTGCTTACTGTCCTGCACCAGTCTGAGTCCTAGAATCTCTTGTCCTATTATCTCTACTAATTAAAAAGGCTCTTGTATTCCACCAGGTGTTTTTGGCTCACTCTGACTTCTGGAGCTTTGGAAGGAAGCAGGAAACTATGTAGGTGGCCTCGCAACAGATCCCAAAGTGAAGCTGAGTCTACCTGTCCCTAATGTTGAGGTTCCAGGCAGCCTGACCCAGGGTTCCGGATCAGCAGGTGCAAAGAACAGAATCTTAAGTCTTAAATCAAATCACTCTTTTTGGATAAAAGACTTTGACACGCCTGTGGGCAGCTGATGGATGACCTAGGGATTTTGAAAACTTCATAGAATTTCAAAGGCATCGAAGAGAACTGATAATGCTAAGTCTTACACAGAGCAAATGCTTTGTAAATGTTATTGAATTAATAAACCAGATTTAATAATGTTTTAAAGAAAGTTGCTTAAGAGCAGTGATGGTTAGCCAAAACTAGGAAGATAAAGTTTAATGGAAACAAGCATCAAGTCCTATTCTTAGGTTGATATTAATAATAGAAGGGCCTTATGTTTTACAGATTTTTACAGACTACAATCATTTACACATACTTATTCCACTTAATGCCTACCTCAAGATGCCATGTCCATATATTATCACTTTTTAATGAATAAGACAGTATAACCATGATACAGACAGTACGAATAAACAACTTGCCCAAAGTCATACATCTAGTCATTTGCTGACTGAACTCAAGATCAGGACTTCTTATTTTAAGTTTTGGGCTCCTCCTAGGAGATATTAAAGTGCTTTTGCAGCTAAGGGACTATGTGTGTTCAGATAGAGTAAGTCTTGTCTCCATCAAAATGTCTTTGGTGAGTAGCAATTTTACTGGCCTTCACAGAAATACACCATACAGGAAAGACTAGCAAACCTACTGAACTGTACTGGTCAGGCCATATCTGGAACACACATTTGTCTCTGAGTATTGTATGGTAAAGTTTGAGATGTATAAAGAGTCATAAAATAGAGAACTGCCAGCAATTTATTCTAGTAGTTAAAATTCTGAAAACTCTGCCTTATAAAGAGTAGTTGAAAGAATTTGAGATGTTCAGCCTGGAAAAAGGAATATTGGTGGTGGTGGTGGGGTGATAATGGAAGGGAAAGTGCAAATTCAAAAACTGTCTCCAAAGCTCTGAGTGGCTGCTACATCAGAGGGATTAGCTATGTTGTTCTAGAGGCCAGAATAGAACTGCTGAAGAGAAATTATTGAGGTCATTTTTTCAATTTGATATAAAGGAAAAATTTTTCAGTACATTTTCTTGTGAGGGGTAACTTGTAAATAATCAAGTAAAACTGAGTAGACCTATTGCTGTGGATGATATAATCATGATTTTGGCACTGGGTAGGAGGTTGAAATAAATGCTCTTTAAGTGATTTTTCAGGGCCTGTGAGATTCTATGGTTTTACCTTTCTCTAAAATAATTAAATTTGAACTGAGGGCAAAAACCATCTATTTTTATAACCTGTGTTTCTAACGGTACCTATGCTTCACTATCAGTGTTCACCATATTACCACCAAACTGAGCTGCTTGAAATATATATCATGTGAGTCAGGCCTATGGAGAGGCCTCCATATTGGCTAGTGCTCAGCTGGGAAGACTCCACAGCTGTGGGGAGAAGGTGGGGCAAACAGGAAAAATGAAGGCTGGAGTCATCTAGAACTGTACTGTCCAGTATAGAAGGCACTCACCCCATGTCGGTATCAACTACTTGAAATACATCTAGTCTGAAACAAATTGTGTTCTAAGTAAAACATACACACACACACACACACACACACACGCACAGTGCATACATACACACTATTCTGAAGACAGTATGAATATA
The DNA here is from genome assembly GCA_917880005.1 of Nanger dama. Classification (NCBI taxonomy): domain Eukaryota; kingdom Metazoa; phylum Chordata; class Mammalia; order Artiodactyla; family Bovidae; genus Nanger; species Nanger dama. Next base: position 3,422,659 of record CAKJTW010000105.1, on the reverse strand, counting down.
AAGAACTAAAACTGTCATTAATAAGGTGTATCTTGATTATATATGGAAATAATATTTGGATATTGGGTGAAATAAAATATATTAACTATATGACTGTCGCTTGTTTCTTTTTAAATTTTAAAATGCGGCTAATAGAAAACTTAAAATTTTATATGTAGTTTATACTCACTGGACATTGTGGATCTCACATGTATGGTTGTTAATGCTGGCTGTTGACTGGCCTCTCAGCTGGGCAGTAGAATAGAGCACCTGCCTGTGGTCTCTTCACGTTGCTAGGGCTTCTGTCTCACAATAGCTGAAAATTTTGTATGGCAATTGGAGGTTCCAAAGGTAAGCTTTCCAGTGTGCAAGGTGAAAGCTGCACTGGCTTTTGACAGCCATGAAAGTCACATGCACCACTTTTGTTGTGTTCAATTGGTTACCGGTAAATCATAAACCAGCACAGACACAAGAGGAGGGGCACGCTGCAGTAGGGCATGCTGACTGCAGGGTACTATTGCAGCCTTTTGAAAAATCTTCCACAACTTGTTATGGGGATAGACCAATAGGCTTATAAAGTCTCCTTCAGACTTAAAGAGCCATTTCTGAAGTTTAAGAGGATAGATTATAGTTCTTCTGGAGAGATCTTCAAATCTTAAAATTAAGCAAATATGCTCAGGAGTTGCATTAATAGCCATTATAAAAGGGAATGTAGTTTTAAATTCAAATTATCCCTTAGGTATTTAAAAAGCTGTTTACATGCTAAGGAAACAATCATAAATCCAATCTGGTGGTCACAAAGTTGAATCACATTATCACAGAATTTTTGTTGTGTGATTCACACAGGTGTTTTGCTGTTGTTGTAGTTTGTTTATTTTCAGTTAACCAATAGAAGGATGTTCCTAATTTCTAAGAGGTACATGTTCAAAATGGACTGGCAAAAATTTTTCTTTTTTTCCAAATGTACTTAAAATTTTTTCAAGTCCTTTGAACAATTAACAGTTTATACAATGGATGTGAAGATATGTAGTTCATGTTGACTTGGGGATAATGGGTGATTTGTAATAAGGCTTAAAGTATTTTATAATATATAATTTATTTAATACATTATCCTAAATTTGCGGGCAGTGAAACTACTCAGAGCATGAAATGTCATGAATATTAGATCAACATGGGCTTTAGTCAAACAAATGTAACTGGCCCAGAGAACGCCTAGTACCTATGGACTTCTGAAAATAAATGACTGTTGATTTTTGTGGGTATGGTTTTTCACAAGTAATAATAGGAAATTATCAATGTCAAGTTAGCCTAAATGTTCAGTTAGCTTTGTTCCTTCTGCATCTCCTCTTTAGAGTTTCAGTTATTCAGATTATTTTCACTTTGAAATTAATTTGTTAATATAAATTATTACTTTCATCTATAATGATTTCATTATTTATTAATTACTGAGTAATTAGCAGTAATTTAATTTTAATTTAACCTTAACTAACCCTCAAAATATTAGTCTATACGTCTATTACTTTCTCCTGGGTTGTGTATGTTGATACTCAACATCACAGACACTTTGATGGGGAGTGAATTGAACTGGGAAGTAGAAGTGGAGAAAATATAAAACAACAAAAGCAACAACAGCAACATTCAAAACCAAAAGTAAAAACAAATAAGCCTGCATTATTCATGAAAGTTACCAAACTTTCACACTGCTTCTTATTCCCACTGGTATTTTATTTCTCTTCATACAGAAACCAGAACACACTGAAAGATTTCCCTCTTCCTCTAGAAAAGTGGCCAGAGTCATGTGTTTGAAAAACACACTGAAATGGGCTGGATTTCACTGCACACAGAAGATGTTCATCTCCACTTCTAACATTTGCTTTCTAAATAACAAAGGCTCTTGAAATGAATCATGAAACTAAAAATAGATTCCAGTACTTTTCAAAAGGGTTTTCACTTATAAGAAAAAGTTTTTGACCTGTGGAACATTTTACTTCATTCCTTTTTCTTATACAAATAAGAAAGATCAACAGGCAGCATAGAATACCAATGTTTTCAATTTAGTATTAGAGATGTGATACTATCCAGTGAATTGAAGAGAAGCTACATCAAATAACCTGAAGCAAAACTAAACAAAAGTCATTCAGGCATCAAGTTATTTAAATTAACTAACAAATGTATAATGCTATTAAACTAAAGGTTAATAGCATGGGTTTGGAGTTATATATGAGTGTCAGTCACTCAGTTGTGTTCAACTCTTTGTGACTCCATGGACTGTCACCTGCCAGGCTCCTCTGTCCGTGGAATTCTCCAGGCAAGAATATTGGAGTAGATTGCCATTCCCTTCTCCAGGGGATCTCCCTGACCCAGGGATTGAACCTGGGTTTCCTGTATTGCAGGCAGATTCATTACCATCTGAGACACCAGGGAAGCTGCAGGGTCATATATACCTTGGTCATATAAGTTTTCTCATCTATAAATGAATGCAAAACTACTAGAATCTGGGGGATGATTAAATAAGAAAACATAAATCAATGGCTTATACAACACATAATGAGATTTCACTGTTGTTATTTTTAGAACACAGTAGAATATCAACAAAGGAGAAGGATATGGCAACCCATTCCAGTATTCTTGCCTGAAGAATCCCATGGACAGAGGAGCCAGGTGGGCTGCCATCTGTGGGGTCGCACAGAGTTGGACACGACTGAAGCGACTTAGCTGCCACAGCAGCAGAATATCAACAAAGGAATGTACCCAATATAATAATTGCCATATATGACATGCCACAGCTAGCATCATACTCAGTGGTAAACTGAAAGTTTTTCTTTTCAGATAAGGAACAATACAAGGATGCCCATTCTCATCACTTTCATTCAACAAAATACTGGACACCCTAGCCAGAGCAAACTGGCAGGAAAAAAGATATAGAAAGCATCAAATCATAAAGAAAGAAGTAAAACTGTCTCTATTTGTAAATGACATTATTTATCGAAAACCCTAAAGACCCCACCAAAAACCATTAGAACAAATAAATAAATTTAGTAGTTTCAGGTGCAAAATCAATATATAAAAATTGATTTCTATACACCAATAAGGGACTATCATAAAGAGAAATTAAGAAAACAATCTCATTTGCAATTGTATAAAAAATAATAAAATATCTATGATAAATTTCCCAAGGAGGTGAAAGCTCTGTACAATGAAAACGATAAAAGATTAATGAAAGAATCTAAAGAAGACACAATAAAAGGAAAGATATTCCATGCTCATGGATTGGAAGAATTAATATTGCTAAGCTGTCCATATTACTGAAAGCAATCTACAGATTCAATGCAATTCCTATTAAAATTCCAATACCATTTTCCACAAAAATTAAACACACACACACACATACATATACAAAATACTGAAATTTGTATGGAACCAGAAAAGATCCAGAAGAGCCAAAGAAATCTTGAAATAAAAAGACAAAGCTGGGAGTATCCTATTTGCTGATTTAAAATTGAGCTACAAAGTCACAGTAATCAAAAGAGTATGATATTGGTATTAAAAACTGACACGTTGACCAATGGAACAAAATAGAAAGCCCAAAAAATAAGCCTATGCATACATGGTCATTTAATTTTTGACAAAGGAACCAAGAATTTACAATGGGGAAAGGACAGTATCTTCAATAACTAGTGCTGGGAATACCAGACAGCCACATGCAAAAGAATGAAACTGGACTACTATCTTACAGCAACACAAAAACCAACTTAAAATGGTTAAATACTTGAATTTAACACCTGAAACATATGACTCCTAGAAGAAAACATAGAGGGTAAGTTCCTTGACATCAGTTTTGGCAATGATTTTCTGGATATGACACCAAAACAAACACAATAGGAGCAAAAATCAGTACAAAGTAAAACGCTTCTTCTTTTCAAATAAAACTGTCAACAAAATGAAAATGCAACCTAAAGAATGGGAGAAATTATTTGCTAATCATGTATCTGATAAAAGTTAATATCCAAAATACATAAGGAACTCAATTCAACAGCAAAAAACAAAACAACAAAAACCCTAACAATTCAATTTTAAAGTGGGCATAAGATCTAAATATGTTTTTATAAAAATACAAATATTCAAAAGGTATTTGAATACATGAAAAGGTGCTCACCATCACTAATCATCAGGAAACTATAACTCGAAACCATCACCTTATATCCATCAGAATGGCTGTCATCAAAAACACAAAAGATAAGTGTTGGCAAAGATGTGGAAAAAGGGAACCACTGAGTACAGTTGGTGGGAAAGATAAATTGATGCAGCCACTGTGGAAAACACTATGGAGCTTCCTCAAAAATTAAAAATAGAACTATCATATGATCCAGCAGTCCAACTTCTGAGCACATATCCAAAGGCAATGAAAACAAGATCTTGAAGAGATATATGCAATCCCATATTCACTGTAGCATTAATAACAATGGCCATTATAGAAGCAACCTAAATGTCTATCTATAGGTAAATAGATAAAGAATATGTGATATATGTATTACCCAGCCATAAGAAAGAAAGAAATCCTGACATTTACAACATGGATGGACCTTGAAAGCATTATGCTTGTCAGACAAACACAAGTTAAAAAATAAAGAGGAAGAAAGTCAAGTTCGTATTTACAGACAGTAGAAAATCATTGCCAGGGACTGTGGAGTGGGAAAAATAGGGAGAGGTTGGTAAAAGTGTACAAAAATAAAATAAAATAATACAGTAGAGTAGGAGAGCCCTGAACCAAAAATAGAAAGTTAGGAAACCCAAAATTTATTCCCAGATATGCTATTAATTAACTGTATGATTATAGTCAAGTCTCTTAATTTATCAGTAAAATTAGATAGTTGGTTAGATGGTCCCTATCATTGTCAGCTTCAAAATTAAATGATTATGAATAAACAAGATAATTACCAACTCCTCTTTTCACACTGTGTAGTACAGACCTAAATCTAAGGGCTGTTGGTTACAAAAGGATGCCTTTTTAAGTTGAATAAAATACTCCTGAGTTAACTAACTATTCCATCTGTTTAGTCACTATCTTGTTTTTGTTTGTTTGTTTGTTTGTTTTTTGTTAGCTTTTATTTTTTATATTATTATTTTTAATACTTTATTCTACATTACAATACTGTATTTGTTTTGCCATACATTGACACGAATCAGCCACAGGTGTCCACGATCTCCCAATGCCGAAGCCCCCTCCCACCTCCCACCCCATATCATCTCCCTGGATCATCCGTGCACCAGCCCCAAGCATCCTGTATCCTGTATTGAACATAGACTGGCGCTTCGTTTCTTACATGATAGTATACATGTTTCAATGCCATTCTCCCAAATCATCCCACCCTCTCCCTCTCCCTCAGAGTCGAAAAGTCCATTCTATACCTCTGTGTCTCTTTTGTTGTCTCATATAGAGGGTCATCATTACTATCTTTCTAAATTCCATATATATGTGTCAGTATACTGTATTGGCGTTTTTCTTTCTGGCTTACTTCACTCTGTATAATCGGCTCCAGTTTCATCCATCTCATTAGAACTAAGTCACATTTATTCTTTTTAAGGGCTGAGTAATACTCCATTGTGTATATGTACCACAGCTTTCTTATCCATTCATCTGCTGATGGACATCTAGGTTGCTTCCATGTCCTGGCTATTATAAACAGTGCTGCAATGAACATTGGGGTACATGTGTCTCTTTCACTTCTGGTTTCCTTGGTGTGTATGCCCAGCAGTGGGATTGCTGGGTCATAAGGCAGTTCAATTTGCAATTTTTAAGGAATCTCCATACTGTTTTCCATAGTGGCTGTACTAGTTTGCATTCCCACCAGCAGTGTAAGAGGGTTCCCTTTTCTCCACATCCTCTCCAGCATTTATTGCTTGTAGACTTTTGGATCACAGCCATTCTGACTGGTGTGAAATGGTACCTCATTGTGGTCCTGATTTGCATTTCTCTGATAATGAGTGATGTTGAGCATCTTTTCATGTGTTTGTTAGCCATCCGTATGTCTTCTTTGGAGAAATGTCTATTTAGTTCTTTGGCCCATTTTTTGATTGGTTCGTTTATTTTTCTGGAGTTGAGCTGCATAAGTTGCTTGTACATCTTTGAGATTAGTTGTTTGTCAGTTGTTTCATTTGCTATTGTTTTCTCCCATTCAGAAGGCTGTCTTTTCACCTTGCTTATAGTTTCCTTTGTTAGCAAAAGCAATCTTGAGAAAGAAGAATGGAACTGGAGGAATCAACTTGCCTGACTGCAGGCTCTACTACAAAGCCACAGTCATTAAGACAGTATGGTACTGGCACAAAAACAGAAATACAGATCAATGGAACAAAATAGAAAGCCCTGAGATAAATCCACACACCTATGGACACCTTATCTTCGACAAAGGAGGCAAGAATATACAATGGAATAAAGACAGTCTCTTTAACAGGTGGTGCTGGGAAAACTGGTCAACCACTTTTAAAAGAATGAAACTAGACCTCTTTCTAACACCACACACAAAAATAAACTCAAAATGGATTAAAGATCTAAATGTAAGACCAGAAACTATAAAACTCCTAGAGGAAAACATAGGCAAAACACTCTCCGTCATAAATCACAGCAGGATCCTCTATGATCCACCTCCCAGTATAATGGAAATAAAAGCAAAAATAAACAGATGGGATCTAATTAAAATTAAAAGCTTCTGCACAACAAAGGAAACTAGTCACTATCTTGTAACAAAAGGCTAGGCAGGTAGTGTGGTAACTGAGTGTGTGCTCTGGGCCAGGAATGCCTCGCCTTCAATCCAGACCTACTTTGTATTAACTTTGTGACTTTGGGCATGTCAGTTTCCTCGCCTGAACAGCTGAAACCATAAGGTTATCTGTCATGCTAATGTTGTCAGATGGAGCAGATTCACACATGAAAAATACTTAGAACAGTATTTGGCAAGGATAAGAGCTCAATAAATACTGGCAATATTTATTGCCTTAACATTTATTCCTTCTTCTATTTCTTTTCTGATAATTTCCTATTTACTAATGAGCTAACACATATTTAAAAAATAATAGTACATTTTAAAATGCTATATTAATATGCTATCATAACTCTTAAAAATGTAGATGACAAAACAAAGGAGAAAACCCTGGCCTAAATATTTTGTTAGATAGAATTAACCCAGCTGCCTCAATTCTCTTCCCATTCCCTCAATTGAGTGAATTCTTTAGATAGAGCTAACCCAGTTGACTGACTTCTTTTCCCATTCCCTCAATTGAGTGACTTGAAGAACTTCGGTAAAATTGGAAGTGAAACTGGAAGGAAGGGGGCAGGGCACAGCCTTTAAAAGAATGACATAGCCATAGGACATAACAAAAACTGACTAGAACCAACTAGGTCCAAGATGGCAGAATATTTAACCTCCAGTGGACCTTGAACCTCATTTATGTTCATTGTAACACATCAGCATAAGCTAAGTGACACACCTACTAGCACCATGATAGTTCAAAGATCAAGAAGTGGCTAGTAGCCCAGTTCCTGGAAATCTCCACCTCTTCCCCAAAACAGCTGGAATACTCCTCCTGCTTGTTAGTCTATGAAATTAGCCAGCCCATTAAAAACTAACCAATCTTTCAGGGTCGGTTGCCTTCTGAGATGGCCCACACTCTGTCTGCGGAGTCTGTTTTTCTAAATACGTCCACTTCTTGCTTATCACTTTCTCTCACTGAACTCTTTCTGCGACTAGATAGGGAGGGGATGTATGTATACCTGAGCTTCCCTGGTGGCTCAGATGGTAAAGCCGTCTGCCTGCAATGCGGGAAACCTGGGTTTGATCCCTGTGTTGGGAAGATCTCCTGGAGAAGGAAATGGCAACCCACTCCAGTATTCTTGCCTGGAGAATCCCATGGATGGAGGAGCCTGGTAGGCTATATATAGTCTATGGGGTTGCAAAGAGTCAGAAACAACTGAGCAACTTCACTTTCACTTTCATGTGTATACCTATGGCTGATTCATGTGGAGGTTTGACAGAAAATAAAATTCTGTAATGCAATTATCCTTCAATGAAAAAATAAATAAATTTTAAAAAATTTTAAAAAGAACACACAGAAAAAAAAATTATAAAAAGATGTAAAAAAAAACGAAAAAGGACCTGAGCCTCATTACAGAAAAGGCAATGGTACCCCACTCCAGTACTCTTGCCTGGAAAATCCCATGGACAGAGAAGCCTGGTAGGCTGCAGTCCATGGGGTCAATGAGTCGGACATGACTGAGTGACTTCACTTTCACTTTTCACTTTCATGCATTGGAGAAGGAAATGGCAATCCACTCCAGTGTTCTTGCCTGGAGAATCCCAGGGATGGGGGAGCCTGATGGGCTGCCATCTATGGGGTCGCATAGAGTTGGACACGACTGAAGCGACTTAGCAGCAGCAGTAGCAGCAGAGTCTCATTAAGTCTTAGGACCAGGTGCATGATCTCAATTAAAACACCATGGATTCAAACTCAGTCTGGGTTTTGGCTGGGTTTGAGTCCCATTCTGAGTTGCTTGGTTTCAAAAGCATAAAAGTGTGGCATCTAGATTCACTGTCTAAAGCCTTTTCTGTTAGAAATCTCTAAGACAGCTCCACTCTCATCCAAAACTGGTGTAAACTCAGTATACTAACTTAAATTTTTATCACCTCTTACTGCTAATTGAGAGGATTTTTCTTCAAAATTAAAGGGTTTTGAGCATTATCTGAACAGGTGAGTGATGAGCAGCTTTAGGTGTTCGGTGTTTACTCAGGATATTGTCCTCAACTTCACAAAGATTATCTCCTGTAATCTTCACAATTAACCTGTGAGGTTAGGATCATTTCTCACATGCAAGAAAGACCCTAGCAAATAAGGAAAGATAAAGCCAGAATTTTAAACTGGAATTTCAAATCTTTTACTCTTACACAACACCAGATGATAAAAGTGGGGTGGGGAGAAAGGAAGAGGGGGAGGAAGAAAAGAAAAACACAAGGAATTTCCAGGAAGCTCTACTGTCCTTGCAATCCTCTAAGTCTGATCCAGCATCCACTACCTGCTCTACAGACTGCCTATCTGCCTTCAGTCCAGTCATTAGAGGCTCAAACTTCATTCTACTAGAGCGTATAGAAGATGCCTATCCACCAGATAGGCAACCTGGTGGATTCTGTCCTGATCACTGGAAAGTAAAGCACATTCTCACACAATATCTAAGAAGTCTGAAAGGTTTTTGCCACCTCTGATGTCCTGGAAGATCTATTTCAAATAATCACCAAACTGATTTAATTATGGGAAATTGGAGAAGGAAATGGCAACCCACTCCAGTATTCTTGCCTGCAGAATCCCATGGATGGAGGAGCTTGGTGGGCTACAGTCCATGGGTCACAAAGAGTTGGACAACACTGAGCAACTTTACTTCACTGTGGGGAATGGAGCCAGTATTTGCAAAAGAGAAGAACAAGCAAACTTCCCTGTGAAACACTTTAGGATCCTGCTACCTAACTTATCTAGGTTAAACGTCAGAATTGAGTCAAAACAGGAGGGCAGGTAGTAAAGAATCATACCTGAGATGAAAGGTCAACTGGGCAGCTGGCCTTGAGGTTAAAGCTCTCCTTACAAAAGAGGTAAGGATGACATTGTTCTTACAGTAATTGAATTCACTCCATCTTTATCCTCACCATATTGCTGCAGGGCATAGATTTTTGTCATTTCGGGTGCCTGAGGCTACTCTTTGTCCTATAGAGGGGCCAAGTTTTCTCTTGGCCCCAGATGGCAGGGCCCCTTCTCCAGGCCCTTAGATGCCTCCAGAATCGAAGCCAGTCAGCCCCAGAGGTCCACTAGAAGGAATGAAATGCCAAAAGCTTAAGAATACTGTGAAAGCTGTTTTTTTCTTTTTTTGAACTTTCTGGAATTTTTTTTTAATTGAAGCATAATTTACAGTATTGTATTAGTTTCAGGTATACAGCACCTGTATATGTATGTTGCTGTTATTTGGTCGCTAAGTCATGTCTGACTCTTTGTGATCCCATGGACTGAAGCACACCAGGCCTCTCTGTCCCTCACTATCTCCCAGAATTTGCCCAAGTTCATGTCCATTGAATTGGTGATGCCATACAGACATCTCATCCTTTGTTACTGTCTTCTCCTGCCTTCAACCTTTCCCAGCATCAGGGTCTTTTCCAATGAATCGGCTCTTTGCATCAGGTGGCCATTTGGAGCTTCAGTTCAGTTTAGTCGCTCAGTCGTGCCCAACTCTTTGCAACCCCATGAATCGCAGCACGCTAGGCCTCCCTGCCCATCACCAACTCCCGGAGTTTATCCAAACTCATGTCCATTGAGTTGGTGATGCCATCCAGCCATCTCATTCTCTGTCATCCCCTTGTCCTCCTGCCCCCAATCCCTCCCATCATCAGGGTCTTTTCCAAAGAGTCAACTCTTCGCATGAGGTGGCCAAAGTATTGGAGTTTCAGCTTTAGCATCAGTCCTTTCAATGAACACCCAGGACTGATCTCCTTTAGCATGGACTGGTTGGATCTCCTTGCAGTCCAAGGGACTCTCAAGAGTCCTCCAACACCACAGTTCAGCATCAGTCCTTCCAATGAGTATTCAGGATTGATCTCCTTTAGGATTGACTGGTTTGGTCTTCTTTGCTGTCCAAGGGACTCTTAAGTCTTCTCTAGCACCACAGTTGTAAGGATCAATTCTTTGGCTCTCTGTCTTCTTTATGGTCCACCTCTCATATCCTTACATGACTACTGGAAAGACTACAGCTTTGGCTATATGGATCTTTGTCAGCAAAGTGATGTCTTCGCTTTTAATATATTGTCTAGGTTTGTCATAGCTTTCCTTCCAAGAAGCAAGCAAGTATATATACACATATTTTTCAGATTTTTTCCATTGTGGGTTATTACAAGACATTAAGTGTAGTTTCCTGTGCCAAACAGTAAATCCTTGTTGTCTATCTATTTTATATATGGTAGTCTGCATCTCTTCATCCTAAACTCCTAATTTATCCCTCCCCTCCTTTTCCCTTTGGTTACCATAGGTTTGTTTCTATGTCTGTGATTCTGTTTGTCTTGTAAATAAGTTCACTTTTATTACTTCTTTTTAGATTCCACATGTAATTGATAACATATGATATCTGTCTTTCTCTGTCTGATTTACTTTACTTAGTGTCATAATCTCTAGGTCCATCTACGTAGAAATTGTTCTTACAACTTGCCCTGCTGTCATTTCTTTGGCATGAGCTCATAGTAAAGGCTTTTTTTTTTTTTTTTTTTGACACATCCTAAACTGCTTCCGGAGGAGAGGCACATACATGAAAGTCAAAACTAAAAGCTCATTCTGACCATTTTAACTTATTTGCATATTCATCCTTAGTGACCTAGTCTGACACACACATCCCTCACTTGAAGAGTTTTAAGGCTCACAAAACCCTTGATAATCAACATCTGGCTCTAGTCTCTTCCTCACAATGTGACAAAGGAATAGATTTTTCTGAACGGCTTGGCCTCTGCCTGGAGTGAGTCAGGAGCCCTGGTTGAACTTGACAGCTATTTGGCCATAATCTGGCCTTGAATTCATCCTGTTACTTCTGTGAATAAGCCCCCCTCAGGCAGGCCCAGTAGGATGATCATCTACCAGAACAAGGGTGAGCCATCTCAGGACACTGGAGCTTACCAGGCTGTACATTTCTGACTTCTGAAGAAATAAGAGTCTCTTAGGGATGCAGACTCTTTCCTCAAGGTCTCCAGGTCCAACACTGACCACTGCAGGATGGTATTCTACTGAAACTGCCTCCCTTCCCATCCACCCCAAGGAAGGCTGCCTATTGCCTAATGATCAGCTCAGAAATGGGGTTTCTCCGGTGACTCAGTGGTGAAGAACACACCTGCCAATGCAGGAGACATAAGAGATGCAGGTTGAATCTCTGGGTCAGGAAGATCCCCTGGAGGAGGGCATGGCAACCCCCTCCAATACTCTTGCCTGGAAAATCCCATCACAGAGGAGCCTGGTGGGCTACAGTCCATGGGGCTGCAAAGAATCTGGGCTAAGTCATGACTAAGAGATGCCACACAGGCATGCACAGTTCAGAAGTCCTCTCCTCAGCACATTCTCTGGGGTTAAGCCACATTTAGAAGATGGCCTTTGGCTGACCAGTCTCTGTATGAGCCACTTGTGAGAGGCTATGGAGGGAATAGAGGATATAGGGTAACCTGGCTGGCTCTGTATCTTAGCCTTTTTACTTCACAGTTGATGTGCATGCATGCTAAGTCACTTCATTCCTGTCTAACTCTTTGCAGCCCCATGGACTGTAGCCCACCAGGTTCCTCTGTCCATAGGATTTCCCAGGCAAGAATACTGGAGTGGGTTGCCATGTGCTCGTCTAGGGGATTGTCCCCATCCAGGTATCAAACCTATATCTCTTACATCTCCTGCATTGGCAAGCGGGTTCTTTACCACTAGCACAACCTGGAAGGTCCTCTTAGTAGATAGCCTTGGGCAAATTACTCAATTTTTTGTGCCTGTTTCCTCATTTTCCAAGTGTTGAATGTTAGGAATGCTTACATCTTAAGGGTCCTGTGAGAGGAAGTGAGTTAATTTGGGTAAAGTGTACAGAAAAGAATAAGTGTATTGATCAGAACTGATCAACATTAGCTGGTATTCTCATCTAGAGTTCACCTTTTAAAGTGGGAGTTGACTTTGTAGAATGAATCTTTTCCTGAAGGAATGAGTGGGAAAGAGAAAAAAATTGGGCAGTAAAAGAGGAATCTTGGCTTGGGGTGCTGTGGGTATGGTCTGGAGATCTGAGCCACAAGGAAGGCTAAGAAGGTGGTCCCGGGATTAGGTTTTAATGGCAGGGCTGAGCTACATATATTTAATATCTTAGGAGTAAAAATATTGGTAACTTTAAAAGGTGAAGGCAATGCATGTAAACAAAGTGAGACAGCTAATTATATTTACCCTAGGGTTACCATGGTAGAACAGGATTAAATGAACTATAAATTCTTTTGAAGCAGAAACTGTTGTCCTAGTGCTCACTGTGAATGCTCAGTAAAGGTGTGTTGAATGGATTAGTAAATGATGAATAAACAGCCCAAGGTCCAGGCTGAATTTATTTGCTCCATAATCCTTGCTTGGCTAAGTCAAGGATGGCCTTTAGACCAAGCTTCAGGGATGCAGTCGCTCCTACGTGTGCCTCTCCTTGCTGATTCAAGGTCTTCCAAGAAAAAAGGCTACAGCTTAAAAAAAAAAATGTTTAATGTGGAGCAAATCACAACTGTGTCTTTCTACTTCCATTACGTATGCTCCATACTTTTCTTGGGGTCAGTTAAATGGATGAATGGATATTCATACAATTTTTTTTTCAGCAGGTTCTGTTTATTTATTTTTTTCTGAAATGAGATGGTAGTCAATTGGAAAAATAAAACTAAAATCATAAACATCTTTATTGATGTGGGTAGCAAGCAGTGATCCCAAACAAAAAGCTTTTCTAGATTATGTGTTTACTGAGACATAGTTTTAGATGATCTGAATTATATTTAACACTGTGCTGCATGTAATATGGCACCCACTGAAAACAAGTTGTCAGATGGAATGCCTTAGTAACAATTAGTCAATTGTGACAATAGGAACGTGACAAATAATCTAAACATGTGAGCATTCTTTGAAAACAAAAAAACAAAACCAATTCTCCTTCCTCCCTAAAATATCCTGAGTATAGCAAATAAATACGGATTTTAAAAATGATAACACAAAGTAGCATACTTAAATTACATATAAATAAACTTGGAATTGGTGAAACTGTAATTGCTCTCTTTTTTAAAACAACTAACAACTGACGTTTTTCAAGTCATGCTGCTCAACACCAAATATTAGATCAGGGATCAACAAACATTTTCTATAAAAACCAGATTGTAAATATTTTAGATTCATGGACCAAGAAACCACACTGAATATAATTAGTAGGTACCTGTAGAGTTGGTGATGGACAGGGAGGCCTGGCGTGCTGCGATTCATGGGGTCGCAAAGAGTCGAACACGACTGAGCGACTGAACTGAACTGAACTGATATAGCAAAGAGAAAACAAATTTCCACACTTCTTATTGACCAGAATTAAATATACAGTAATAATAATAGATTATATTTTTTTTGTAATGCAAGCTTACTAATGAAAATAATGGATCTTTTTTTTCCTTTTGGTATAATGTTTTACTTCAGAGAGGTTCAACCTTACTGCTCCTTTATTATCTGATTACAAATGTTTTTCTGTAAAAATCATTCCTAGCTAGTGGCACCAGACAAAAAACAAGCTATTTGCTAGATTTTGCCTTCTGGCTATAGATTGCTGATCTTTGGGTTGGTTGCTCAGTAGAAGACTAGCAGAGCATTGTCTATAAAACAGCAATTGATAGTAAACCAGTAATAGTCCTTGGTTATTGCTTTGCCAGGCACTGCTACCTGGTGATGGTATAGAGCATTAGTCTTCAAACCAAGTAACAGGGAGTCCTTAACATAAACTTTGGATCTTTTAGGAAAGACAGAGTAACGTGAAAATTATAGTAAGTATTTTGACATAGGAAAAGGAAACCAGCACAGAGCAGTGTGAGCTAAGAACAGCCAACATAGAAGGGGGAAGAAAAGAGTGAGTGGAAGGAATTCCCTTCATGAGAGTCATAGAAGTATAGATTATTCCTTGGTGAGGAGAAACTAGAAATTTAAAGTGGATTCTATCCAGAATTGTTTATATTTATGTTCAAAGTATTTGCTAGTAAAATGAATATCATTTTCATTCTAGAATGGCTTCAGATCCCTTCACCATCTTTATAAAGTTCTAAGAAACACTGTAAGTATATACATGGTACCTTGGTGAGTTGCATATTGGAGACAAGATTCTGAGCTTTAAAATAAGGAAAAAGATGATTAGCCATGATCTGACTCTCTCAACTTACCTTCCAACTAAATGCTCTGTTAATATGACTGAAGTCTGCTGTTACAAAGAAGGTCTTAATTTGCCCACATCTAGGTTCTGTTTCACATATAGCAATTAACTGAAAAATTCTTTGGCCTGGGCAGTAATTCATTCACTCAAAAGACTTTAATAATTTATGTGAGCATTTAAACCCTTTTTCATGTTTTAATTTTTTATTGAAGAATAGTTGATTTACAATGTTGTGTTTGTTTTAAATGTATGGAAAAGTGAATAAGTTATACATACATACATATATCCACCCTTTTTCTTTTCAGATTCTTTTTCCATACAGGCCATTACAGAATACTGAGCAGAGGTCTCTGTGCTATACAGAGCGTTCATATAGTGGTATACGTGTGCCAGTCCCAACTCTATGCCTCCTCCCATCCTTATCCCCAGGTAACCATAAGTCAACATCTGTGACTCTACTTCTGTTTTGTAAATAAATTCATCTGTACCTTTGTTTTTTAGATTCCACATAAAAGGGTATTATATGAAATTTGTCTTTCTGGGTCTACAAAGCTACAGTAATCAAAACATGAAAGCAAAAATATAGATCAATGGAACAAGAGAGAAAGCCCAGAGGTAAACCCATGTACCTATGGTTACCTAATCTATGACAAAGGAGGCAAGAATATATGATGGAGAAAAGACAGTCTCTTCAATAATTGGTGCTGGGAAAACTGGATAGCTACATATTAAAGAATGAAATTAGAATACTCCCTAACACTATACACAAACATAAACTCAAAATGGATTAAAGACCTAAATGTAAGGCTGGACATCATAAAACTCTTAGAGGAATACATAAGCAGAGTACTCTTTAACATAAATCACACTAAGATCTTTTTGCCTTATCTCCTAGAGTAATGAAAATAAAAACAAAAATAAACAAATGGGACCTAATTAAGCTTAAAAGCTTTTGCATAGCAGAAGAAACTATAAACAAAATGAAAAAACAACCCTCAGAATGTGAAAAAAAAAAAAAACTTTCTCATATTTTTAGTGTTCCTAGGGAAAAGTATTCTTTTTCAAGGAAAGGACTCAGATAAAAGAAGTCAGACTTCTGGATTTGAATCTCAATACTACCCTGTGAGCCCTTGGACAATCATTTTTTTCCCCTCATTATCCGTTAGCTCACCTGTAGAATGGGGATAACAACTTTTACCTCATTGGATTTTTGTAAGCAGTGAGTTAATCTCCATAAACGGCTTTGCATTCTGCCTGATACATATTATATGCTCAATAAATATGAACTATTTGCATGATTAGTTACCATTATAAATGTACCTATGATATTTATCATAATGACAATATCATTTTGACATCAAGTGAATAGATGGTTATTAAATTCATTCACAAATATTTATCAAACATTTACTCTGTGCCAAGCATTACTATAGGTACTGAATATATATATCACAAACAAAATATATCAATATCTGTAGTCCATGTAATTTCAGCCTGGTGGGAGGCAGGGAGAACAGAGATTAAAAAATCAAAATGTAATCTAACAGAATGTATCCTTCGTCAGATGATGATAAATGCCACGGGGAAAACTGATACTGGAGTTAAGACATGGAGCACTGAGGGAGGAGAGATAGCTATTGAGCATAGGCTAGGTGATCAGGGAAGTCTTCCGGCATATTGAAAGACCTGGGCTAGGTTGCCAGACTTAGCTAATAAAAATACAGGATGTCTAGTTAAATTCAACCTGACATCCTGTATTTTATCTGGCAACCATCTCTAGGGATGGGGCAGTAAGAAGGAGTCTGAGAGTTTTCTTTTGGGATAAAGGACAAATGAGTTTCACTGATAAGTTCTGATGGAGCAAGGCTGTGAGAAGGTCTTGCAGTTCTGGGACTCACTTGCAACTGCTGTAGAGGAGCAGGCCAGGCTCCCTTACTCTGAGGAGGTTATGAGATTTCCCTCGATTCTTGCCTTTGAGTGGGTGGAAAGTGGAACAAGTGGAATTTGACTTCCTCTTAACTCCTAAGTGTTGTTTGGGGTCATGAAAAGCCAAACTGAAAATGATCTGAGATGTCGGGTTAGACAATCCTCAGAAAACAGACCATGAGTTGCTCAACATTGTGAACACAGTGCCTCTCAGAACCTTAGATTATCGATGGAGATGTTGCAAGAAAAAAATTCTCCATGTACAATTTTCCATTGTTTTCCTCTGTAATTTTTCATTTGGGGTTGAGGATAGCACTGTTTTCCCCAGAAGGAGGATTTCAAAAGTGAGTAGTGGTAGTTTCTACCATACAATGTAGTTCTTTCAAAGATCCAATGCTGTCTCTTACACACAGTGAGAGAAAAGTTGGCTTCATCTCAGCTCAGGACTAAAGGGTGATACTGCTGATTATTGTATGAAATTGAAAGATGGTACCAGTTCCATTTTAAAAAGGGAGGCACAGTTTTATTAGTTTTTGAAAGTTTAGCTTCTAGATCAGTGCTTAGTACATTGTAGGTACTCTGTAAATATGAATATGAATAATGGATAAGGATTTGTAATATTAGAAGATTTTCTTAAAATCAAAACTTAATTTTTGTCAAATCACTTTGAAATAATGCTTATTTGCATTGCCCTTTCCTAAAATAAGTGTGTTAGAGATGTTTTCTTGCAGATGCTGAAAAAAATGTATGTCATAGCAGTTCAGAAAATAGGCCCAGATAATCCTCTCTTCATACTTCCTGGCTGTGTGACTTTTTCATATCTTTGTACCTCAGTCCCCTCTTCTATAAAATAAGGGCAATAATACTAGTATCATATTAGTGTCTCTATTCTTATCAGATTATTGAAATTAGTCAATATGTAAAACATTTAGATTAGTGCCTGTTGCATACAAGGCACTAGAATGTTAGCTACCAATCTTAAACTTTTATTAGCCCTATTATATTTATGTTATCTCCTATAATGTATAGCAGGCTTCCCTGGTGGCTCAGACGGTGCCTGTAATGCAGGATAGCCGGGTTCAATCCCTGGGTTGGGACAATGCCCTGGAGAAGGGAATAGCAACCCACTCCATAATTCTTGCCTGGAGAATTCCATGAACTGGACAGAGGAGCCTGGCAGGCTACAGTCCATGGGGTCGCAGAGAGTCAGACACAAATGGACAACTAACATAATGCTTAGCACATTGTCTGAGATCTATACGATTGTGTGTGCATGCTCAGTCATGTCCAACTCCTTGCAACCCCAGGGACTTCATCCTGCCAGGCTCCTCTGTTCATTTAATTTTCCAGGCAAGAATACTGGGGTGGCTGTGATTTCCTTCTCTAGAGGATCTTCCCAACCCAAGGATTAAACCCACATCTCCTGTGTCTCCTGCACTGGTAGGTGGATTCTTTACCACTGAGCCACCTGACAAGCTCATCTAAAAGACTACTGAGTGACTACCTAATGTTCATATATTAGAAAAAAATTTAAAACTATTTACTATTTAGAGTCCTTCTGAAGATATTGCAAAATAGTATAATGATTAAAATACCACTGCTTGACTAGTCATTGACACTCTAGAAAGAGAGGAGGCTAAACAGTCACAAGGATAAATAAACCTTTGTCACTGACTTCTCTCTAGTGGAAGAGCAAACATATTTATGTGGGGGAGGACACAATGTCTTCCCCTTTTAATACGGGCCATGTCCACCTTGGCACGTTTAGGGCCTCTGAGCTTTTGTTTGGGGAAGTCAAAGAAAATTCAACTGAGAATAATGTGGAAGAGTGACTCGCCAAGCTATGTGCTTGCACCATTTTCCTTTCCACCTGTGCCTGTGGACAAAGTATACCGCAGAGGTAAGGGACTCCACACTCAGTCTACTGCAGTATGGCTTTCTCACTCCCATGTCAATAAATCCACATTGGCTAAATTTTTAGGTATTTTTCCTACTAGTTAAAATAAACTCAATGATCCTTTCTCAGTTCTCCGATTCTCTGAAGTGTTCCCCAAATGCTGTCCTTTGTGAAAGTACTATATCATTGGAGTGTAAAACGCTCCCTCCACCCCCTACCCAAACTGTTGCCTTGGGCTCTTCTTAATTTCCCTGTCATTTATTTATGGTTCCCAGTGTGCTAATATTTAATTTCTTTTCTTCATATAGTCTCATCTTCATCCATATTTTACTAGTATCACATATTAACAAGTGTTGTTGTTGTTCAGTTGCTAAGTTGGGTCTGACTCTTCGTGACCATATGGACTACAGCTCACCAGGCACCCCTGTTCTTCACCATCTCCTGGAGTTTGTTCAAATTAATGTCCATTGACTCAGTGATGCTATCTAACCATCTCATCCGCTGTCGTCCCCTTCTCCTTTTGTCTTCAATCTTTCCCAGCATCAAGGTCTTTTCCAATGAGCTGGCTTTTTGCATCAGGTGGCCAAAGTATTGGAACTTTAGCGTCAGTCCTTCCAATGAATATCCAGAGTTGATTTCCTTTAGGATTGACTGGTTTGATTTCCTTGCAGTGCAAGGGACTCTCAAGAGTCTTCTCCAACACCACAGTTCAAAAGCATCAATTCTTAGATGCTCAGCCTTTTTTATGGTCCACCTCTCACATCTGTACATGAATATTGGAAAAACCATAGCTTTGACTCGACAGACCTTTGTTGGCAGTGATGTCTGCTTCTTAATACGCTGTGTAGGATTGTCATAACTTTCCTTCCAAGGAGCAAGCATCTTTTAATTTCATGGCTGCAGTCACCATCTGCAGTGATTTTGGAGCCCAAGAAAACAAAGTCAGCCACTGTTTCCATTGTTTTCCTATTTGCCATGAAGTGATGGGATTAGATGCCATTGATCTTAGGTTTTATTCATGTTAACTAGTGAAACAGGCTAATGGACCCTAAAGATTTCAGATCCTAATCCCTGGAACCTGTAGACTTACCTTGTAAATATGATTAAGATAAACGTTTTGTGTAGTTTGTGTAAGTCACTTTCAGTTCAGTTCAGTTCAGTCGCTCAGTCGTGTCCGACTCTTTGCGACCTCATGTATCGCCTCACGCCAGGCCTCCCCATCCGTCACCAACTCCCAGAGTTCACTCAGACTTACAGCCATTGAGTCAGTGATGCCATCCAGCCATGTCATCCTCTGTTGTCCCCTTCTTCTGCCCCAAAACCCTCCCAGCATCAGAGTCTTTTCCAATGAGTCAACTCTTCACATGAGGTGGCCAAAGTACTGGAGCTTCAGCTTTAGCATCATTCCCTCCAAAGAAATCCCAGGGTTGATCTCCTTCACAATGGACTGGTTGGATCTCCTTGCCGTCCAAGGGACCCTCAACAGTCTTCTCTAACATCACAGTTCAAAAGCATCAATTCTTCGGCGCTCAGCCTTCTTCACAGTCCAACTCTCACATCCATACATGACCACAGGAAAAACCATAGCCTTGACTATATGGACCTTAGTCGGCAAAGTAATGTCTCTACTTTTGAATATACTATCTAGGTTGCTCATAACCTTTCTTCCAAGGAGTAAGCATCTTTTAATTTCATGGCTGCAATCACCATCTGCAGTGATTTTGGAGCCCCCAAAATAAAGTCTGACACTGTTTCCACTTCTTTGCAACCTTATGGACTGTAGTCTACTAGGCTCTTCTGTCCATGGGCTTCCCCAGGCAAGAATATTGAAGTGGATTGCCATTTCCTCCTCCAAGGATCTTCCCAACTCCCAACCTAGGGATCGAACTCATGTCTCCTGAATTGGTAGGCAGGTTCTTTACCATTAGGGACACCTGGGAAGTCACATAGAATACTGGTGTGGGTTGCCATTCCCTTCTCCAGGGGATATTCCTGACCCAGGGATTGAACCCAGATCTCCTGGATTACAGGTGGATTCTTTACTGTCTGAGCCACCAGAGAAGCTGCTGCTGCTGCTGCTGCTGCTGCTAAGTCACTTCAGTCGTGTCTGACTCTGTGCGACCCCACAGACGGCAGCCCACCAGGCTCCCTCCCCTAGTTGGGATTCTCCAGGCAAGAACACTGGAATGGGTTGCCATTTCCTTCTCCAATGGATGAAAGTGAAAAATGAAAGTGAAGTCATTCAGTTGTGTTTGACTCTTAGCGATGCCATGGACTGCAGCCTACCAGGCTCCTCCATCCATAGGGTTTTCTAGGCAAGAATACTGGAGTGGGGTGCCATTGCCTTCTTCGACCAGGGAAGCTAGATGGGGCAATTATCCTGGATTATTCTGTATTATTCAGGAGGGTCCTCAATGACACCAACTGTGCCTTTAAAAAAGTGTGGCGATGGAGATGTGAAACAGCTGGCAGAGAAGAAGACAATGTGTGGCACATATTGGAATGATGACGTCACGGTGCCAGAAGTACCTGCAGCTCCCAGAAGCTGGAAGAAGCAGGAATCAGATTGTCCCTGAGAGCCTCCAGAGGGAGGGAGTGTGGTCTGCCAGCATTGTGACTTTGGCCCAGGGATACTGATTTCAGACTTCTGGCCTCCAGAACTGTGAGAAAGTAAATTTCTTTTGTTTTAAACTTCAAGTTAGGGATTTTCCTTGGTGGTCTAGTGGATAATACTCTGTGCTCCCAATGCAGGGGACCTGGGTTCAATCGCTGGTCAAGGAACTAAGATCCCACATACCATAACTATGCCTGGGTGCCTCAACCACTGAAAGCACACTCCACAACTAGAGAAGCCCATGTGCCAAAGACTCAGCACAGCCAAAAAAAAAGAGATTATAATAATTATAAAGTCAGATGATTGTACAACTCAGTGAATACACTAGAAACTACTGAACTATATTTTTAAAGTGTAAATTCATAGTATCTCAATGATAGCTCAATAAAGCTGTTCTGTAAAATAAATAGACAAACCCCAACTTAAACAGCAGACACAAGAAACTAATACAACTAGGAAATCTAAAATGTATGTCTGTAATTATCACTCCCTTTCCAGTGTCAAATCTACAAAAACCAAAGACCTCTGGACATCTTCACCAGCTTTCCCATTTAACATTTGAGCAAGTGTCTTTTAATTTCATGGCTGTAGTCACCATATATCATTTAATTCTCATTTAATATTCACTCTGACCTGATGAAATACTTTGGTGTCCTCACA
The DNA here is from genome assembly GCA_917880005.1 of Nanger dama. Classification (NCBI taxonomy): domain Eukaryota; kingdom Metazoa; phylum Chordata; class Mammalia; order Artiodactyla; family Bovidae; genus Nanger; species Nanger dama. The sequence continues at coordinate 3,400,633 of CAKJTW010000105.1, read as the reverse complement.
TTAGAAGGGACCTGAGATACAAAAAATTTAACTAGCTTGCCCAAGGTTGTAAAGATGTTACAGGCTAGAGCTGGGATTTGGGTCCCAGTGTAGTCTGGCTTCAGACCAGTCACTAAGGGCAGCACTCTGCAGCCTCAAATTAGCAGATGTCTCAGGCTACTCAGAGCCTGTCCTACATCCACACACCAGTGTCCAGGCTCTCTCAGACTGGATCACTTTAGCTGGATTCAGAAAGCCTTTACAGAACACTTGCAGCCTGCTGGGCACTCTGCACATCCACCGGACCAGAGAAAACCTGCTGTTCTTGTTCAAACACCAAACCGTCTGAGGCAAGAACATTTCCTAAATTTCATGAAGTTTCAGAGTCAGACCCTATATCCGTGAGGATGATCTGAACCCAATCTGAATTACTGTTGCCTCCTAAAAACCTCATGTTTACTAGAAAACTCTGTTTGGAGAGTGCTGTTGTTGTTATGTTGGCATGGTCACTTTCACTGTGTTGCTACTGGGTCCTGGGGCAAAGTAGAGATGCTGAAACTGCAAGCATTGCCTGCTAGTATTTCTAGAGTTGTACCTTCCTTCCATGCCATGTGGGGTACATCTGGAGGCCCGGGACCCCAGCTGTCTAATATTCCCCTCTTATTCTTCCCTTATAGTTATACTTAAAATGTGGCCAATAAGTACAATGGCTCCAACATCTTAGTCATCTGCTGGGTGCCAAGGAGTCTACATGCGCTGTCCATCTAACCCTTTTCTCAATTCTGCCAGGAAAGTATTATTACCATCATTTTAGAGATGAGAAATCTCAGGCTTAGGGAGGTGAACTAATTTGTCCAAGCTCACATAGCTTCTTGGTGGCAGGGTAGAGGTAGGATTTATAGAATCAGACAATCAAAATAACTAAATTAGATTAAAACATTTCTTAACATAACCTAAGTTGCTTCTTCAGGTTGCCTTGAGCAGTGCTGAAGGAGGGGGCTGGAGAGAACCAGCTCCATGGTTCAGGAAAAGCCCCCCTCAATTCCCTAGGGAGTCAGGTATCATGATTTATGTGTCTGAGATTGCCTTATGCTTGGCACAAATGACTTTAATAATGACACTGATACAATATTTATGACATTTATAAAAGTCTTTCTGGTTACTGAGTGCATGTGTGGGTACTCAGTCATTCAGTTTTGTTCCACTCTTTGTGACCCCTGGACTGTAATCCACCGGGCTCCTCTGTCCATGGAATTTTCCAGGCAAGTGCTAGAGTGGAGTGCCATTTTCTCTTCCAGGGGATCTTCCTGACCCAGGGATTGAACTTGTGATTTCTGCATCTCCTGCAATCCAGGTGGCTTCTTTACCACTGAGCCATTGGGGAAGCAGGTTCCTGAATACTTTAGCATGAAAGAGTTCTTCTTACAGGTTGGGGGAGGATAGAACTTTTCTTTCCTTTTCAGAAATTTGTGTTGGGATATTCCCTTTGTGAAGTCCCAGAAATTTAAATCTTCTGGGATTTGCTGAGGCATCACAGGTGGTACACGGTGGTAAAAGAATCTGCCTGCCAATGCAAGAGATGAAGGAGATGCAGGTTTGATTTATGGACTGGGAAGATCCCCTGGAGTAGGAAATGGTAACCCACTCCTGTACCCTTGCCTGGAAAATCCCACGGACAGAGGAGCCTGGAGGCTACAGTCCATGGGGTTGCAAAGAGTTGGACACAATAGAGCATGTATGCAGGTGGTAAGATGGTAATGTATTTGTAAAATTTGAAAAAAGTAGAACACTTTAACCACATCAGTTAAGGCTGTGGTGTCCTACTCTTTGTGACCCCATGGACTGTATAGTCCATGGAATACTCCAGGCCACAATACTGGAGTGGGTACCCTATCCCTTCTCCAGCAGATCTTCCTGACCCAAGAATCAAACTAGGGTCTCCTGCACTGCAGGTGGATTCTTTACCAACTGAGCTATCAGGGAAGCCCAAGTCTGGGTTCAGTTCAGTTCAGTCGCTCAGTCGTGTCCGACTCTTTGCGACCCCATGAATCGCAGCATAACAGGCCTCCCTGTCCATCACCAACTCCCGGAGTTCACTCAGACTCACGTCCATCAAGTCGATGATGTGGTGGGGTGGGGAGGATATATTTACGTGGGTTGCAGTCACTTCTAGCTATAGCTAAGTTCTGCTACCTATTCTCACCCAGGATCACTGGCTGAAATGCCCTCACTGCTCACTCATTTGTGGTCATGGAATGAAGACACTGGGTTAGAGATTGAAATGTGATCTCAGTGTGTCCTTTCAGTGCCACAATTATGTGATATAGAGGATAAACAAGGTTTAAAATGTTCAGTGCCAGAAGCCCATCTAGGGAAAGTTCTTCAAATTATTATCCTATGCAAAACACTGTAGGCAAAGGTTTTGGCTCTCATGGATGTGGTTAACTCAGAAGTTCTCTCTTATCAGGAGATTCAGAGGGAGCAATCATAGTAAGCAACAACAACAACAAAAAGAAAACAAAGAAAAATACCAATATACTATAGGATGTATTGGTAAGGCAATTAAAACATTACTTTTACAGATTTTACTTGTTTATGGATTTTATTTAGTGATGCTTGTCAGCTTTTCTTTTTTTTAATTTTTATTTTTTTACTTTACAATACTGTATTGGTTTTGCCCCACATTGACATGAATCAGCCACAGGTGTACATGAGTTCCCAATCCTGAACCCCCTCCCACCACCCTCCCCATATCATCTCTCTGGGTCATCCCAGTGCACCAGCCCCAAGCATCCTGTATCCTTTATCGAACCTAGAATAGCGATTCATTTCTTACATGATAGTATACATGTTTCAATGCCATTCTCCAAAATCATCCCACCCTCTCCCTCTCACACAGAGTCCAAAAGTCTGCTCTTTACATTTGTGTCTCTTTGCTGTTTCACATACAGGGTCATCATTACTATCTTTCTAAATTCCATATATATGTGTTAGTATACTGTATTGGTTTTTCTGACTTACTTCACTCTGTATAATAGGCTCCAGTTTCATCTACCTGATTAGAACTGATTCCAATGTATTCTTTTTAATGGCTGAGTAATACTCCATTGTGTATATATGTACCACTGATTTCTTATCCATTCATCTGCTGATGGACATCTAGGTTGCTTCCATGTCCTGGCTATTATAAACAGTGCTGCGATGAACATTGGGGTACACGTGTCTCTTTCAGTTCTGGTTTCCTCGGTGTGTATGCCCAGCAGTGGGATTGCTGGGTCATAAGGCAGTTCTATTTCCAGTTTTTAAAGGAATCTCCACACTGTTCTCCATAGTGGCAGTACTAGTTTGCATTCCAACCAACAGTGTAAGAGGGTTCCCTTTTCTCCACACCCTCTCGAGCATTTATTGCTTGCAGACTTTTGGATCCTGGCCATTCTGATTGGTGTGAAATGGTACCTCTCTGTGGTCTTGATTTGCATTTCTCTGATAAGCCGTACAAATAGCTGTGAAAAGAAGAGATGGGAAAAGCCAAGGAGAAAAGGAAAAATATAAGCATCTGAATTCAGAGTTCCAAAGAATAGCAAGAAGAGATAAGAAAGCCTTCTTCAGTGATCAATGCAAAGAAATGGAGGAAAACAACAGAATGGGAAAGACTACAGATCTCTTCAAGAAAATTAGAGATACCAAGGGAACATTTCATGCAAAGATGGGCTCGATAAAGGACAGAAATGGTATGGACCTAACAGAAGCAGACGATATTAAGAAGAGATGGCAAGACTACACAGAAGAACTGTACAAAAAGATCTTCACGACCTGGATAATCATGATGGTGTGATCACTCATCTAGAGCCAGACATATTGGAATGTGAAGTCAAGTGGGCCTTAGAAAGCATCACTGTGAACAAAGCTAGTGGAGGTGATGGAATTCCAGTTGAGCTATTTCAAATCCTGAAAGATGATGCTGTGAAAGTGCTGCACTCAATATGCCAGCAAATTTGGAAAACTCAGCAGTGGCCACAGGACTGGAAAAGGTCAGTGTTCATTCCAATCCCAAAGGCAGTGCCAAAAATGCTCAAACTACTGCACAATTGCACTCATATCACATGCTAGTAAAGTAATGCTCAAAATTCTCCAAGCCAGGGTTCAGCAATACGTGAACCATGAACTTCCAGATGTTCAAGCTGGTTTTAGAAAAGGCAAAGGAACCAGAGATCAAATTGCCAACATCCGCTGGATCATGGAAAAGCAAGAGAGTTCCAGAAAAACATCTATTTCTGTTTTATTGACTATGCCAAAGCCTTTGACTGTGTGGATCACAATAAACTATGGAAAATTCTGAAAGAGATGGGAATACCAGACCACTTGACCTGCCTCTTGAGAAATCTGTATGCAGGCCAGGAAGCAAGAGTTAGAACTGGACATGGAACAACAGACTGGTTCCGAATAGGAAAAGAAGTACGTCAAAGCTGTATATTGTCACCCTGCTTATTTAACTTATATGCAGAGTACATCATGAGAAACGCTGGACTGGAAGAAACACAATCTGGAATCAAGATTGCTGGGAGAAATCTCAATCACCTCAGATATGCAGATGACACCACCCTTATGGCAGAGAGTGGAGAGGAACTAAAAAGCTTCTTGATGAAAGTGAAAGAGGAGAGTGAATAAGTTGGCTTAAAGCTCAACATTCAGAAAACGAAGATCATGGCATCTGGTCCCATCACTTCATGGGAAATAGATGGGCTAACAGTGGCAGACTTTACTTTTTGGGGCTCCAAAATCACTGCAGGTGGTGATTGCAGCCATGAAATTAAGATGCTTACTCCTTGGAAGAAAAGTTATGACCAACCTAGATAGCATATTCAAAAGCAGAGACATTGCTTTGCCAACAAAGGTCCATCTAGTCAAGGCTATGGTTTTTCCTGTGGTCATGTATGGATGTGAGAGTTGGACTGTGAAGAAGGCTGAGCGCCGAAGAATTGATCCTTTTGAACTGTGGTGTTGGAGAAGACTCTTGAGAGTCCCTTGGACTGCAAGGAGATCCAACCAGTCCATTGTGAAGGAGATCAACCCTGAGATTTCTTTGGAAGGAATGATGCTAAAGCTGAAACTCCAGTACTTTGGCCACCTCATGCGAAAAGTTGACTCATTGGAAAAGACTCTTATGCTGGGAGGGATTGGGGGCAGGAGGAGAAGGGGCCGTCCAAGGATGAGATGGCTGGATGGAATCACTGACTCGATGGACGCAAGTATGAGTGAACTCCAGGAGTTGGTGATGGACAGGGAGGCCTGGCGTGCTGCGATTCATGGGGTCCTAAAAAGTCGGACACGACTGAGCGACTGAACTGAACTGAACTGAACAGAACTGATAATGAGTGATGTTGAGCATCTTTTCATGTGTTTGTTAGCCATCCGTATGTCTTCTTTGGAGAAGTGTTTATTTACTTCTTTGGCCCATTTTTTGACTGGGTCATTTATTTTTCTGGAATTGAGCTGCATAAGTTGTTTGTATATTTTTGAGATTAGTTGTTTTTCAGTTGCTTCATTTGCAATTTTCTCCCATTCTGAAGTCTGTCTTTTCACCTTGCTTATAGTTTCCTTTGTTGTGCAAAAGCTTTTAATTAGATCCCTTTTGTTTATTTTTGCTTTTATTTCCAGCATTCTGGGAGGTGGATCATAGAGGATTCTGCTGTGATTTATTTCTGAGACTGTTTTGCCTATGTTCTCGTCTAGGAGTTTTATAGTTTCTGGTCTTACGTTTAGATCTTTAATCCATTTTGAGTTTATTTTTGTGAATGGTGTTAGAAAGTGTTCTAGTTTCATTCTTTTACAAGTGGTTGACCAGTTTTCCCAGCACCACTTGTTAAAGAGATTGTCTTTACTCCATTGTATATTCTTGCCTCCTTTGTCGAAGATAAGGTGTCCATAGGTGTGTGGATTTATCTCTGGGCTTTCTATTTTGTTCCATTGATCTATATTTCTGTCTTTGTGCCAGTACCATACTGTCTTGATGACTGTGGCTTTGAAGTAGAGCCTGAAGTCAGGCAGGTTGACTCCTCCAGTTCCATTTTTCTTTCTCAAGATTGCTTTGGCTATTCGAGGTTTTTTGTATTTCCATACAAATTGTCAGCTTATTTTTTTAAGTTATTTTATTTTTGGATGTACTGGGTTTTTGTTGCTGTATGAGGGCTTTCTCTAGTTGCAGTGAGCAGGGGCTACTCTAGCTGTGGCGTGTGGGCTTCTCATTGTGGTGGCTTCTTCTGTTGTGGAGCAGTCTCCAGGTTCATGGGCTTCAGTATTTGTGGTGCACAGGCTTAGTTGACCCACAACATGTGGAATCTTCCCAGACCAGGGATTGAACCCATGTCCCCTACATTGACAGACAGATTCTCTTCCACTGGACCATCAGGGAAGTCCCTTGTTGGCTTTTTAAGTGTACAATTTGTGGTGATTTATTTTTATTATTCTGATTAGTCACATTGTATTTATTATTTTGCAGTCTATTATATGAAAAAGGGCTCCTGTAAGTGTATAAACTTCAGCTCTCACAGATTCTGTATCTGCCTCTGTCACTGTGACCTTTAAACACGCACTAACTAATCAGACCCTTCTTGAATTATTGATGGCAGAAGAAAGATGGAAGAGCCAGACCTATCGGCTGCCAGGGCAGAGGGCTTGGAACTGACCTGGGACAGAGGCTCTCTGCCTCTCGTGTGAGTGCTCTGGCCCCACACTCTGCCTGGCCCCCATGCCTTACCTACACTATGACATTTTTTTTCCCAGCAAGGCCAATTTAATGAACAAGCAGCTGTCATCACTACAGAGCCTTCCCCTACCTGCTACCATGTCTCTTCTCTACCTCCTACAAGGCCTAAAATTTCAGAATTATAGACACATTCATTTGGGTTCAGAAAACTTTTCAGTTTTCAAGCAAATGTTCTTAAAATCACTTTCATCATATGACAGTATTAAGTATCCCTTAGTCATGAGGCTTAGGAGATACTGCTGCTGCTAAGTCACTTCAGTAGTGTCCGACTTTGTATGACCCCATAGGCGGCAGCCCACCAGGCTCCCCTGCACCTGGGATTCTCCAGGCAAGAACACTGGAGTGGGTTGCCATTTCCTTCTCCATTAGGAGATGCAGACTTAGCACTTTTTGACCATCTACTATGTATCAGGCCTTATTTTGTGCACTATATCATGTCTGATCTCAGTCCACTCACCAACAGAAGATGCTTAGCAGGGCCACCAAATACTGGCTGAAGAAGATTCCATAGAAATTAAGACACAAAAGGGTTAAATTGTAAATTAGGAGACAAGGGCTTAAAAATTTCGGGCATTTCACAATCATGCCTTGATCAAGCCCTGCTTTTTATTGTTTTCCCCCAACTTCCATAAAATGCTTATTACTACTTTTCCCAATCACAGAGGGCAGGACAGAATATGCTCTACACTATGCAGGATACAAAAATAATAATAATAATTACCCCTAGGCAATGAAAGTATGTTCACTTAGCATGAAAGTGAAAGTGAAGTCACTCAGTCATGTCTGACTCTTTGCGACCCCATGGACTGTAGCCTACCAAGCTCCTCTGTCCATAGGATTTTCCAGGCAATAGTGCTGGAGTGGACTGCCATTTTCTTCTCCAGATATATGCATTAGTACCCGATATTTATCTTGTCTTTCTTACTTTGAAATGAGATATTTTATATAAATTTCTCATGAGTTTCATAAAAGAATTAAACAAACAAGTTATCGGGTTGTCAAAACCATACAACACACATCATGGTATTGAAATTGTTGTATTGATTGTCACCTTTCACTGGATATTAAAAAAAAATGTGGGCTACAACTCTATTTTTTTAATCTACCCTAGCACCTCAACAAAATTTTGACTGAGTAGAAGAATACTGATATTAATTAAAAGTTGTAAAATTTTAATTTAGATAGCTTTGATTAACTAAAATCTGAAATGAGATTTGGTGTTACAGGACATAGGTTCAAATTTTACTTTATCACAATTTATGTGATTTCAGTCTCTCACTCATCGAGGGTCATCTGAATAAAAGGAATAGCACCTGACCTATGTACTTCAGAGTACCTGTAAAGGTTAAAATGAGGTAATGGATGAGAAGTATCAAACAAATGTAAATTTCTGCATATTCAGGTAAGAAATATATGTATGAAATAAGAAATCCTTTTAAGGTTCACTGTGACAAAATTCATGTTAAAAATAGGTACCAAACCATTTTTCCCAAGTGAAAACACCTTCAGCCTACACATACACTTAAACTACTCACCAGCCCCCTCCTCACACACACAATATATACATATACACCCCTGGTGTCAAAATACAGCCTCCAGTATTTTAAAGCATTCTGTGAATCATAGATGAAATCAAGATGAGTAATACTTTTTCCCTTTGAGTCTAATGCAGTGGAAGAGATAAACACTTCTAACACTTTAATAGCAGAAGAGTACAGGAGAAGGAGGATTAATTCTATCTGGAATGCAGACTGGAGAACGTATTGCATAGAAAATGACTTGTCACATGGATCTGAAAGACATATAGACTTTTGACAAACAAAGGACAACCATAACAGGTTAAGGGAATATCATAAACTAGGGCATGAAACTGAAAGTGTTCTAGAAAGAGGAGGGTGTGGGTAGGAGTTACTGGAAAAACAGGTTAGAAACAAATTAGGGTCTTGAATGCTATGTCAAAGAATTTTGGAGTTTATTTTCCAGGGAAAGAGTAGGCATAGAAAGTAGGAGAGTGTGTTTATGCCCTTGGCATTATATTTAACACGATGGATTTGTGAGAGGCTAAAGCAGACAGATTAGTTTAAGAGGCAATCAGAATACTTTAAAAAGAAATAATGAAGCCTGAATGCAGTGGAAATTAAAATTGAGATGAGAGTAAATGAAATAGTATGATATTTCAGAGACGGAATCTGCAGATCCTGTTCCTAGAGCATGGAGGTGAGAGGTGAGGACCAGTAGGGAAACCTCTGATTACTCCCTAGTCTCTGCTTGATGACTACCTGGAGTGGCAGCAAAGATGGGGAGGAGGTTTGGGACATGGGAGGAATAATAAATTTGACACACAGACTGAAGTGCTTCCAGATGGAAATATGTGGTCACTTAGGGCGTCCCTGGTGGCTCAGAGGTTAAAGCGTCTGCCTCCAATGCGGGAGACCTGGGTTCGATCCCTGGGTCGGGAAGATACCCTGGAGAAGGAAATGGCAACCCACTCCAGTAATCTTGCCTGGAGAATCCCATGGACGGAGGAGCCTGGTAGGCTACAGTCCACGGGGTCGCAAAGAGTCGGACACGACTGAGCGACTTCACTTCACTAGCCTAAGAAACATAATTGAAAATAAAAGCTAAATGACACCTGGATATCAGCAAAAATCAGTTATCAAGGGAGAAAGGGTTTTCAAGACAACAAGAACCAGACAGTTAAACATTAGCTTTCAATGGTTTGAAGTGTTTAGGTTTTGCAATGGTGTGGTTTGGAAGTTCTCCAGCAGAAAAACTATTTTCTTTTAAGAGGAGAGTTGTCTGTAATATTTTCTTTGCTGAAATGATGTGATCCTCAGTGACGTCTTATATGACCCAAACTTTAAATGAGTCCATTATTTAGTCGACCTCATTCTTACTAAGTTTTTACAGGTCAGCAATGAACTATCAACAGCTTCCTGATAATTAATCCTACTTACTCAAAGAACGGTTAGTCTGCTGTTCTTATCTATGCTAAAAGGAAGACTGTTAAAGGCACCAGACTTCCTCAGTGAATAATACAAACCAAACTGAAATCCTGCAGAAAGGGCCAACGTTGTGAGGTTTGAGAATGAAAAACCAGATTGAAAATGATGATGCTACCTTGTTCTCAAGTGCCTTATTTTCTGAAATTCTGTGGTTCGTCTGGCATAGGAATGGCTTTATAGCAGAGTCAGCAGCACAACTAGTGGGGCTGGGAGAGGCTCTCTGGGTGGCTTTATCAAAATGTATGGACATTTAGCACATGCAGTTAGTTACCTGGGTGGTCCGGTATGAGAAGCAACAGGGCAGGGCAGGCATCCCAAGTAGCAACTTGTCAAGTTCCCAGTGTAAGTTAATTTCCTACAATTAGAGACTCATTCCTTTGACTACAAATTCTTTAAGAGTCTACTATTAGAATACGACTACAGTCTTTGGTTGTCCCCTACCCCAAAGCCATGACAAGCATCTGATAGGAGGAGGGGAGAGAGGCAGATTTTCACAACTGATGCAGAGGATCCCAGGAAGAAGAAAGGTGATGGAATAGTAAGCTTGCTATGGCAGAGGAAGTAGGGAGTTAAGGCTGCTCTCATCTAGCAATTTGTAAATAGGTCGTTTGAACATATGGGTCTTAACATGTTCCTAGATTGTGGGTGTGTGTATATGTGTATGTAAAATGAAAAGGCTCACTATTAGATTCTGCCTCTCGTCAGCACAGTACAGCAAAGTTCCTCAGGCAAGGGCATGATTTATAATTAAAGGATTTCTGCATTTGCTAATTGCCCATGGCATGTACCCTTTCTTTCCAAGGCAAGCTTCTGAATTTCAAAGATGATTTATTATAAATCTATCTCTCATCAGGTCGGAGACTATCCCAAATAGCAGATTAAATTCAAGCTGCTCAAGCAGATATGGATAGAGAGACTCGTTTAGATGACCTTCTCTAAGAGAGATCATTATAGCCTATATTAGGCAAAATGAAACATAAACATGGCATTTGACCCAAGGCACAATACATTTTTTGTCACTCACTATGGTGAAGTGAAGGAGGGCCTGGCAACCTGGAGGAGGGCATGGCAACCCACTTCAGTACTCTTGCCTGGAGAATCCCCATGGACAGAGAAGCCTGGCAGGCTATAGTTCATGAGGTCGTAAAAAGTCGGACATGACTGAGCGACTAAATACAAGGTGATAAAGCAAGTTTTTGAATATTTAGTTGTAGGGTGGTGACTTTGTACATTAAATCAAATGAAGGTCAGATTGCGTTGTCAAGAAGCTCAACAAAACTAGTATCATCACCTCAGAAGAGCAAAGAAAGTCTCAGAAGAAATGAATACTATTGAATAGACACAGAATTTAATATTTCCTTCCCTTCATGCTACTTTTTGGGTACATATTCTAAACCCATTTATAAACACCATCAGTGGTGATCCTTCAACAGAGAGATCCATCAATGACAAAGAAAAGCAATGCCTAGCTGAAAGAGAAAGACCTACTGGTGACCATTAGGTTATGCTCTAATTCTTTTTAAATGTAGTCTTTTAAAAAATGGCTGGTTATCTGTCATTTTCCTATATCTATGATATAATCCTATTAAATCATCATTCTGCACAAGTTACTAGAAATAATTTCTTGAAGAATGGAATATAAATAAAGGAATGCAATGTTGTTGTTTAGTCGCTAAGTCATGTCTGACTCTTTGCAACACCGTGGACTGTAGCCCGCCAGGCTCCTCTGTTCATTGGATTCCCCAGGCAAGAATCCTGGAGTGAGTTGCCATTTCCTGCTCCTGGGGATCTTCCTGACCCAGGATCAAACCTTTGTCTCCTGCATTGGCAGGTAGATTCTTTACCACTGAGCCACCTGGGAAGCTCATAGGAATGCAGTACTTAAAATATGTAACAGAATGCTCTCCTCTTTCTTCCTAAGTTGATCTCTTCCATCTCTATATATTGGAGGACATTTTTACCATGAAGACTCCTCTTTTGGGTGCATCTACTAGTCCCTTGGACTGTAAGGCGATCCAATCAGCCCATTTGAAGGAGATCAGCCCATTTGAAGGAGATCAGCCCTGAGATTTCTTTGGAAGGAATGATGCTAAAGCTGAAATTCCAGTACTTTGGCCCCCTCATGTGAAGTGTTGACTCATTGGAAAAGACTCTGATGCTGGGAGGGACTGGTGGCCCAAGGAGAAGGGGACGACAGAGGATGAGATGGCTGGATGGCATCACCGATTTGATGGATGTGAGTTTGAGTGAACTCCGGGAGTTGGTGATGGAAAGGGAGGCCTGGCGTGCTGCGATTCATGGGGTTGCAAAGAGTCGGACACGACTGAGTGACTGAACTGTTGCCATTCTGATACTGACCAGGGGTTTCTTGGATCACTACTGTTGTTTGGTCATTAAGTCGTGTCTGACTCTTCTGCAGCCCCATGGTCTGTAGCTCACAGGGCTCCTCTGTCCATAGAAATATCCAGGCAAGAGTACTGGAGTGGGCTATCATTTCCTTCTCCAGGGGATCTTCTCAACCCAGGAATTGAACCCATGTCTCTTGCATTGCAAGTGGATTCTTTACCACTGGGTCACCATGGAAGTCCCTTGGATCACCATTCACAGTGATAAACACACTTCATGGTACAATCCACTACTTGTGTATCTATAGGAATATGCATAAGAAACTGAGGGAAAATATCATGAAGTGATAATATGGCTTCTGATATTTTCTATTGCACATCATTCTATTTCACTGATATTGCTGTTCAACACCACCAAAATGATTGCGTGACCCACAGTTTGAGAGCAGTTGTTGAAACTTGCATCGCCATTTGCCCAGATCTATGCAGCAGCCTATTAGTTGGCTTTCCTTTTTCTGTATTTCCTTCTTTGATTCCCTATTCCATAGAGCAGTGAGGAGACTCTCAAAAGATAAATCAGAACATATAACTCCCCTGCACAACCCCCTTCAGTGGCTTCTTGCTTTCATAGCAAAGTTCAAACTATTCACCGTGGCCTATATGATAGAGCCCTTGACCTTCTCCAGCCTTATCTTACGACCTCTCTTCTTCCTCAATATATTCTGGCCCTCCATAACTTGTGTCTGTACCTCCAGGACACCAGATTCTTGCTGCCTGTGTATATGCCATTCCAGCTGCCAGGAACACTCATTCCCCAACTTCTCATGGCTAGCCATTGCTTATCCTTTAATTCTTAATTATTTTCTTTACAGAAAGCCCTTTCTTTACCACCTTTGTTGGAATCAATCACTCCTTCTTATAATCTATTTCAGTCTATTGTTTGAACATATACCACATTAGAAAAATCAGGAAAAAAAAATATGGCAGCTAAAACACTTTGATTAACACATAGGATGGGGTAGTGGGAGGAGGGCCCAGAGAAGAAAATTGCACAGCATTTGGGGGCTGGTTCATAGTCATCCTAGGATCAAGAATCTGGAGTTTGGAAATGTGATTTTATGTGAAGAGTCTTAACTTTTAATTTTAGTTTGGTACAGAATCACATTAATTTTGAAAAAGCTACATGTCTCTATTGTACCAGAAGAATGAAGGAAAGGAAGGATGTAGTTACACGTAGACCAACAATTTAAAGAGAAGCTGTCAGGTCACAGAATTGGCAATGACAGAGGAAATCAAAGTGACAGACTGAACAGAAAGACAGTGCTTAGGTAAATAGGTCAGAGGCTGCTGCTAGAACCAGTTCCTGCCAGCTGGCTGTTCTTCTTGAGATTTCTTCTTAGCTCAGAACTTAATTCAAGGGTTTCATGTTGTGTTTTAATAAGGAAGATGTTTCCATCCTTGAAACATCTCTTCCCTAACTTTGGAGATCCTTCCTGTTACAGAGATCATAGGTAACCTGCCAGTTTAGTACACTGGCAGTCCTGTTGAAGAGGCACTGTAAGCTTAGTCCTTTTGAAGGCAAAAGGAGAAGAGGGCGGCAGAGGATGAGATGGTTAGGCAGCATCACTGACTCAATGGACATGAATTTGAAAAGACTCTGGGAGGGAATGGAGGAGAGATGATCCTGGTATGCTACAGTCCATGTGGTTGCAAAGAGTCAGACATGACTGAGTTACCAAACAACAACAAAACTTAGTCCTAGGGTCTAACAGTCCCCATCTCTAACCCAGAAGTTCCAGATGTACAAGCAGGTTTTGTACATGGGGTCACCCCCTCACCAGCAGCCAGTTGGAGGATGGATATACCTGTTTAGGAGTCCAGGTGACAGTTGGGAATCAGATACATTTAACTGGGCCTCAAGGTAGACATCCTGAGAGAGAATTCCCTGAAGACAGAGACTGGGAGCATCATCTGAACCTCCCAGGGCCTGATGCCCAGGAGAGCACCATAAGCCTCCTGGCTCCTCCCTCTGCCATCGCAGGTTTCTGCTCCTAAGCATTAGGTCCCATCCAGCTCCTGTGGAAGAGTTAGTTTGCAAAGTACCAGGCATGCTCTGAGAAATATCATCATGCATCTCATCTCATATTGGCCAGTCTACCTTTCCAGTTTGGCCTGCCATCATACTCTTACATTTTTTTGTTTCCAGCTCAGCATTGGGGGATTGTCATCAATTCAGTTCAGTCACTCAGCTGTGTCCAACTCTTTGCGACCCCATGAATCGCAGCACGCCAGGCCTCCCCTGTCCATCACCAACTCCCGGAGTTCACTCAGACTCACATCCATCGAGTCCGTAATGCCATCCAGCCATCTCATCCTTTGTCGTCCCCTTTTCCTCCTGTCCCCAATCCCTCCCAGCATCAGTCTTTTCCAATGAGTCAACATTTCACATGAGGTGGCCAAAGTACTCGAGTTTCAGCTTTAATATCATTCCTTCCAAAGAAATCCCAGGGCTGATCTCCTTCAAATGGACTGATTGGATCTCCTTGCAGTCCAAGGGACTCTCAATAGTCTTCTCCAACATCAGTGTTCAAAAGCATCAATTCTTTGGCACTCAGCTTTCTTCATAGTCCACCTCTCACATCCATACATGACCACAGGAAAAACCATAGACTTGACTAGACGGACCTTTGTTGGCAACAGATTTCTCCAAATCTATGATATAATATGTGCTGTGGGTGTCATATCTTTCTGGGCCCCTATAATTCCTCAACAGGAATTTATGTTAACTCTTTTACTCCTCCTTGCACCCTCTGAGGTTCAGCCTTGGATAGAGTTTACCAAGGTGGTCGGTGGTACTTCTAGTTGCTAAATCACATCTGACTCTTGCAACTGCCATGTACTGCAGCCTGTCAGGCTTCCCTGTCTGTGGGATTTCCCAGGCAAGAATACTGGAGTGGGTTGTCATTTCTTTCTTCAGAGGATCTTCCCAACCCAGGGATCAAACCCACATTTCCTGCATTGCTGGCTAATTCTTTCCTGCTGAACCACCAGGGAAGCCCATGGCCACATCAAATGAAGCATGGGCTGCTTCTGAAGGGATTAATTGTTTCTGAGAGTTCTCATTAAAAAAAAAAAAATTCCGTGTTGAGAACAAGGACAAATATCCATCCCCAGGGTTCCTGCATCTGACCCTCAACCTCCTGATTTAATCACTTCATTTTAGAATAATGCACTTGGCTATTTCTATATCAGCCACTGACTTTTCCCAAGGAATGAATAGTAAGAAAGATGTGACATTAACTAAGGCAGCCTTGCCGTAAGGTTAAAGGAACACAGACAGCTGATCTCCAGGATCTCTGGACCTTTGGAACAAATGCCGTTTCTCCCTAGGGCCAAGATGCTTTGAATTAAAATTTATTAAAAACAAAATGAACTGGCTATTTTTGGACTAGAATTTGACCTATTACCTAAATCCAGATTGAAAATGCTTTGTGAAGTTCTGTTGTAAAAGCAGCCATTTCTGTTTCTTCCTCTCTCTTTCATTCTTTGTTTTTCCTTCTATTATATATTATATCCTAAGTGAACAATGCAAATAAATAGAGGAAAACAATAAAATTGGAAAGACTAGAGGTCTCTTCAAGAAAATTAGAAATGCCAAGGGAACATTTCATGCAAAGATGGGCACAATAAAGGACAGAAATGGTATGGACCTAACAGAAGCAGAAGATATTAAGAGGTGGCAAGAATACATGGAAGAACTATAAGAAAAATGATCTTAATGACCCAGATAACCACGATGGTGTGGTTACTCACCTAGAGCCAGACATCCTGGAGTGCAAAGTCAAGTGGGTCTTAGGAAACATTTCTACGAACAAAGCTAGTGGTGGTGATGGAATTCCAGTTGAGCTATTTCAAATCCTAAAAGATGATGCTGTGAAAGTGTTGCACTCAATATGCCAGCAAATTTGGAAAACTCAGCAGTGGCCACAGGACTGGAAAAGGTCAGCTTTCATTACAGTCCCAAAGAAGGGCAATGCCAAAGAATGTTCAAACTACTGCACAATTGTGCTCATGTCACATGCTAGCAAAGTAATGCTCAAAATTCTCTAAGCTAGGCTTCAATAGTACGTGAACTGAGAACTTCTAGATGTTCAAGCTGGATTTAGGAAAGGCAGAGGAACCAGATATCAAATTTCCAACATCTGTTGGATTATAGAAAAGCAAAAGAATTCCAGAAAAACATCTACTTCTGCTTCATTGACTACACTAAAGGCTTTGATTGTGTGGATCGCAATAAAGTGTGAAAAATTCTTAAAGATATGAAAATATCAGACCACCTTACCTACCTCCTGAGAAACTTGTATGCAGGTCAAGAAGCAACAGTTAGAACTAGACATGGAACAACAGACTGGATCAAAACTGAGAAAAGGAGTATGTCAAGGCTGTATATTATTATTCTGCTTATTTAACTTATATACTGAGTACATCAAGCAAAATGTTGGGCTGTATGAAGAACAAGCTGGAATTAAGACTGGCAGGAGAAATATCAATAATGTGAGATATGCACATAACACCACCCTTATGGCAGAAAGTGAAAAGGAACTGATGAGCCTCTTGAAAGTGAAAGAGGAGAGTGAAAAAGCTGGCTTAAAACTGAATATTCAAAAAAAATGAAGATCATGGCATCTAGTCCCATCACTTCATGGCAAATAGATGGGGAAGCAATGGAAACAGTGACAGACTTTATTTTCTTGCACTCCAAAATCAATGGACATGTTGACTACAGCTATGAAATTAAAAAACGCTTGCTCCTTGGAAGAAAAGCTATGAGAAATTTAGACAGCATATTAAATAGCAGAGACATTACTTTGCCAACAAAGATCTGTATAGTCAAAGCTATGGTTTTTCCAGTAGTCATATATGTATGTGATATTTGGACCATAAAGGAGGCTGAGAACTGAAGAAATGATGTTTTTGAACTGTGCCATTGGAGAAGACTCTTGAGAGTCCTTTGGACTACAAGGAGAGCCAAACAGTCAATCCTGAAGTAAATTAGTCCTGAATGTTCATTGAGGGACTGATGCTGAAGCTGAAGTTCTAATACTTTGGCCACCTGATGCAAAGAACTGACTCATTTGAAAAGACCCTGCTGCTGGGAAAGATTGAAGGCAGGAGGAGAAGGGGGTGACAGAGGAAGAGATGGTTGGATGGCATCACCGACTCAATGGACACGTTAGAGCAAGCTCCAGAAGATGGTGAAGGACAGGGAAGCCTGACATGCTGCAGTCCACAGGGTCACAAAGAGTCGGACATGACTGAGCTGCTGAACAACACCATGTAATATCTTATTCTTGAATAATGTAACAGATATGAAATATAGGAAACCTCTGGGAATTCAACAGAATTTTTGTAATTATGGGGATGATCCACTGACAGCACTAACAAAAACAGACTTCAACTGACAAGAACTGTCTGCAGAGGATGATCAAGTCAGAAATTTGACTGCTTCATGTGTTTGAATAACATAATCTGACACAGATGCTGAACCAGCTTATGCTATAATGATATCATATTTGATATTTTCTACTTAGTTGTACTCAAAGTTTAATTTCTCAGTGCTATTATATATAGTAAAATATGTTATAGGTATTTTTTAGCCAAAACTGGATTTAAGAAAACAAAGTGGAATTAGCCCCAAATAAGAGCAAATTAGACGAAGGCCAAAGATGAATGGAACCTTATGGATAGCTATAAAGTCACAGCAAGAGACTAAAACTGGGGATCCCTGCATTTAAGAAGACTACCGTGCTGTTTAGTGAGATACCACATTTTTCCACAGGCTTTGGGAGAATAATATTTGTGGTCAGTGCTTCATCTAGGTGTATAAGAGTCTTTAAATGGGAGAGTATGGTGATATCTCTATGGGTTTGTGAATATTGAACTTCTGAGTCCCCTATATTTCATTTTTGCAATAACTTCACAATGGCCAACAGATGATATGATATATAGCTATCAGAGAAAAAATGAACTGAAGGCATAATTAGAATCCTGTATGGTAGAAGGATGAGCATTTTAGATTGTTGAAGTACATTTACATTTCAGATTGTTGAAGAATTAAACGGATTTAAAATACACTGTCCCTTTTTCCTCATAAGCATATTCATATTTTAAGACCACATACTTTTAAAAATTTGAGCTATACAGTCACTATAGTTAAATATCCTAATAAAATAATAAGGATAAAAGTTCTTATGGAAAAACTTACTACTATAAGATTTGAATTAGTAACATAACATCCTCATACAATTAAACGTAATATTTTAAACTTTATGGCTTGTGTATGAAAGCACAATTTGAAATCTAAAGCTGATTATACTTCATAAATTATTTGATTTAAAAACAGAACAGTGGTGGAAACTTCTGAAGTATTCCCAGAAGCATTGAAAAATAAAGAGAAAAGTTAAATTGACAAAAAACAAAAACCCTCATTAATCATACATAATCGGGGCTTCAGAAAAATGAGTCAACAGATGATCATAAAATCTGAAACTATTTCATAAAAGCATTGACAGTTATTAAAAGTTTATTAAAATTTTAAGGTTTAGCATATTCCAACTGAAAGTGTTATCTTCCTAAATAAAGAACTTTTACTAGACACACAGAACTTATTTAGACTATTTAATCTAGGTTATTTGCCAGGTTTTTAAGGTAACCATAGTGATCAGACCTAAAGGATTTAGGTTAATAGCAGCTGATAGCACTAGATTGATTCAATAGCCATTTATCTGTATTAATGAATAGGGAATGAGAACGGATATGTGAAAGAATCAACATCTAGAGAAAAAATTAGGGGAGATATAAGTACATGTGTATACTCACAGGTTTACTTCCCACTGTGCTGCTGTTAGCAACCCCCCTCCGCAACATACACAGACACACAGACACACAGACACACACACACTCAAAATCCAGGGATTGCTCACTGCACGGGGATTTCAGAGGAGCTGAAGGCTCAGACTACCCAGGTTTTACTGCAGCTTAAAGTGCATTTTGCAAAGCCTCTGGTTAATTTGATCAATACCGGCACTCCAAATCAATAATGCAAGTTCCAGAGTAAATGTTTTGATGAAATTGATTGTTAATTAAATTTAGAAGACAACTAAAATTTCCATTGTGCTCTATTAAACACAAGAAGTTTAACCAGACATCTGGCTGTTTAATATCATGTAGATAAAATATCTAAATAATTAGCTTGTTTTTCAGTTTTTTGTTCCAAATGTTTGCTATCTTTAGACACAAAGTGGATTAAGAATTAGTCATGATAATTCAATTTCTTTGACTTATGAAGAAGGTGTGACTCAAAATAATGACATACCCAATATGCAAAGGATAATTATTTTTCATGTCAGAAATATTTAAAAGGCATTTAAAAGGCATCTCTGCACTTGTTCTAGGGTTATAACATATAAAATAGAAAACATTGCAGTGTACAATAATACAGAATCATAATGTTACAAGAAAATTTAAAATGAAATATGACCATTCTTATATTTTTAGGATTATTTATTTTATTTTTTAAACAACTGAATTAAAAATATAGGTGTGTTACTTTGGTCATGAAATGGACTAACCTTGCAGGAATATCCGCTGCTCCAGAGTTCAAAGTGCCTGTGTCACGTACATGCCCGTGACCGCTGACTTTCTCAACAGGTCCTGTAATCCAATGAAGGACAGAGGTAATGTTCCAAGACGTGTCAGGAGTTGAAGACTAGAGTAAACCAAACAAGTCACAAGTGCTCACAAGGGGAATCTATTTTTAACACACAGTCAAGTCACATATTTCTGGTCAGTGCTCAAGTATGTTGAATTACTGCTCTCAGAGAACTCACATTGAGTACATGGAGAGAGTAAGGTTGCCAAATTAGTGCCAATGGAGGGCAAAATAAATAACTTCAGAATTTTAATGGAAACTAGGGAGCGGTTGTGGGACAAATTATCTCAGGTGCCATTTTTTTTTCTGTTTTAGTACTGTAAAAGGACTTTCTGATAGGAAGAACACATGTACACCCATGGATGATTCATGTGGATGTATGGCAAAAACCACCACAATATTGTACAGTAGTTAGCCTCCAATTAAAATGCTGCTGCTGCTGCTAAGTCGCTTCAGTCATGTCCGATTCGGTGCGACCCCAGAGACGGCAGCCCATCAGGCTCCCTCGTCCCTGGGATTCTCCAGGCAAGAACACTGGAGTGGGTTGCCATTTCCTTCTCCAATGCATGAAAGTGAAAAGTGAAAGTGAAGTCGCTCAGTCGTGTCCGACTCTTAGTGATCCCATGGACTTCAGCCTACCAGGCTCCTCTGTCCATGGGATTTTCCAGGCAAGGGTACCAGAGTGGGGTGCCATTGCCTAAAAAATAATAAAAAAAGAATGTCACTTCTTTTATGCTAAATGATGACCTTATTGAGTAACTACAAATTTAAAAATCTAAAGGGCAGTTCAATTGCCCTTTGGAGATACCTTATCTAAACTGTGGGTACTTAATTATGTTAGCATGAACTCTCTTTTAATGTCCAGGACTCTGGCTGGAGCTGTGGCTTCTCAGAAATTGATCTCCAGTCAGAAGATTCCATGGCTCAAATATTAATAACTTTGATAGCTCTTATTTTCTACCCCCTATACTATCTCAGGTAATGATTCTTTTGTTTTTTTTTTTTTAAGAAAGTTAAACTTGAATCTTTTATTTCATATTGCTAAAATATGTCCAAATATCTTAGTGCTTAGAGTCTGCAGCTAGTTTTCCCATTCCCATTTTACATAAGGAGCCAGCATTTTCAAGGTGGTCAAATTTATCTTCCTAGAGTATGGTTTGAACAGTTTTTAAGAAGCCTGTCTATAAAAATGTTCTTCACCCTAGTAGCTTTCAGGGAAAAAAGCCTTCATTTTAAATATTATTTGTTGTGTTACTATCTGTTATGTTCAGTTTCTCAGGCTTTCTAAGACTCAGAAATGTGCTTTTGGTTGCTTACAATTTTCCATAGTAATTTCCCCCAAACATCAGTATAGCATTGTATTTCCCTCCCCATTCCACCCCTCTAGGGTTGATACAGAACCCCTGTTTGAGTTCCCTGAATCATACAGCAAATTCCCCATTGGCTATCTATTCAATTATACTGTTTATTTCTTTCTTTGCAACAGGTAATTTTGAGGTAAGGAAGGAAATAAAGAGGAAAAGATTTTAACAAAGAAATTGATGGTAGAAATGTTTAAAAAATTCTTTTAAACAAGGAGGTATATGCATTACTGAATCAGTGTATGGTCTAAGCATGTGAGCAAATATACTTTTTGTAGCTGCTTAAATTCACATGGTAATTACATAATTTCTGAATCTGGCATATCAAAATGGTGCTGGTAAAATGGATATACACCATGTTTAATTATGTCCAAAATGTTGAAAGGTCATATAAATTAATGATCAGTGACCAATATGTCAACATATGTGTACAAGTAAGAGTTGGCTAAAAATATATCAGAATGAGCTGATATACCCACAAAAGACAGTTTTCTTTCTCTCTCTCTTTTCACAAGATACATGCATATTTTGGCCAAATTCCTTTTAGAAAATAATTCATTATATAATGCCTCCTTTTAGAATATAATTCATTATATTCCCTCTTGTACCTTTCTCAAAGCTTTATAAGCACCACAAGTAAACAGCCACATTTTCTTCAGAGAAGTTAAACATTCTTCTAGTACAAACTTTCAGAAGGAAAAACTTGTAATATAAATATGACTTTGGGGGAAAAGCAGTTTACTTATTCATATTTGGTAGGTTTTGAAAAGACACGTGTGATTCTAGTTTACATTTTGCCAAATGAATGTGAGTTTTGAATGTCTCTTTTGTTTGGAGAAAAGAAAACAGTCTGGTCCATGGGACTTGCAACATTGAAATAGCAAGCGTTTCACCAAGATGTCAAAACAGGAAGAACTTCTGGCATAATCAGCACTGATAGTAGCACAGGAAAATACTGGCTTGTCTTTCTGATGAAGAACTCTATTAAAGGATGATCTGCACTGAGTTTGATTTTAAGAGTGATGACATAGGACTGTGTTGCTTGCATACTGAATTTCCAAAGCTCAATGATCTCTGACTGTGCAAAGAACTGTTTTTATGTGGTCATATATGTCAAATAAATACTCTTAAAAATAACTTTAGGAAATGACACTTAGGAGATGCTCAACAGTTTTTGTAAGATGTTCACAGGTGAGAACGTAGTCCATACAAATGGTGCTCTTTGTAGCTAGAGGTTCCCTTCAAACTGAACAACTTGTTACTGATCACTGAAATACACTCACAGATATCTGAGTGTATGAAAGATTAAACCATGTGGTCCTGAGAAAGGGATGCTGGTCCATGACTGAAAGCAACTGAGTCTTAGAGATGTAAACCTGTGAAAAATCACCTAGAATTTCTTGCACTGCACATTGGCCAGAATAATTTTGAAGATAAAATGAAATAAAACAGGAAAAAAGTGTTGAAAAGTTTAAACTTATAGAAGTTAATCTGTTGATTGGTAACAACTATATAGGTAATAAGATGCTGGGCTGTTATCCTCAAGACTAGAAGCTGTATGATTTAGGATGTCTCTGGCCTTTGATAGGTCTTGAATAAACCTTTATTTCCTTGAAGAAACATGAGAGTCATTTCACAAGCAGCATTCCCTGGGAAAACAGGTAATATATTGACTAATTTCCCAGGAGTTTTAATTTTTACATGAAGCCTGATTGGCTGCTGTTCTACTAATAGCTGGATGACAGAAAGCTCTTGTTTGCCCTGCAATGTGGACTTCTCTGTGGACATGGCTGGAGAAGGACGCCTGTCTGTCCTCCATGGCCTCAGGAACCACTCTGCCTTAGGAAGGTGGTGA
Organism: Nanger dama; assembly: GCA_917880005.1. NCBI lineage: Eukaryota > Metazoa > Chordata > Mammalia > Artiodactyla > Bovidae > Nanger > Nanger dama. The sequence goes on along the minus strand of CAKJTW010000105.1, from coordinate 3,377,611 downwards.
ATAGCAAGGGTGTGGGGGAGGGCCCCAAAATCTTCACATCCCACTGCTCTGGCCCAGGGTAGGGGTGAGGGGACAAGGTATTTCTGCAGGGTTCTGTCACTTTTGGTGGAAAGGGCAGGGACAGAGGAAGGTGGATAATCCATGGAGAGGGTGGAGAGAGCTCGTGTGAAAAGATGAAGAGCAAGACAAAAATCTCGGGAGAGAGAGAAACTAGGCCTCATTGCTGTGTTCTAAGCAACGTTTGGATGTGAGTGTGGGTGAATCATTGTATATTTATTTGCTGCTTATCTTCTGAAACCATTCCTGAAAAGACAGGAAGCATACAAAGCAAAATGGGAAGGGTAGCAAGACTACTAAGTGAACTTGGGGCAGACTGTGACCCTCCCCACCCTGTTTCTGTGTGTGTGTGGTTTTCTGAAAGCCTCTTTGGAAGGCTGCTAACTTTCTGGATCCCCCAGTCATGGAGGCAGGCCTTTCTGACTGAGGAAGAAACTCTATCCACCCAGGCAGGTGCATTCTGACCTGAGCAGCTGTTTCAGGACAAAACACCTTGGTCTTCGATGTTCTATACAATCTGAACATATAAAATTTGGAAAGAAAGTAGGAGCAGAGTACAGTTCCAGTTCAGTTTTAAGCCTAAAAGGAAAATGAAATGACAGGGAAAAGGAAGGCTCCTAGAGGAAAAGCTGCAGAGAGCAGCCACCAGAGTGGATGTGAACCGAGGCTCTGCCATTTCTGTCAGTTCCTTAACCTTCCTCTGCCTCATCTCCCCTATCTGGAAAATGGGGATGTGATATGTAGAGCTCTGATATGTGGAGAAAGTTTAAAAGATATGGTGTCTATAAAATACTGAGCATAGTGTCTGGCACATTATAACCAACTTAATAACATTAAGTACTCTATATGCCAAAATGGAACTTCTTATTTTGCTAAGTCCAGATTGATTGTCACTTTTAAATCCAGGTTAACTAGGCATAAGTGTTTCTTTTTCAGCTTTCCTTTAAGAACTACAGATACAGATATACAGCATTATATTGCCATATATCTTCCTCCTCTTTAAGATGAGAAAAAGTAAAGTATTTACCAAAAAGCTACAGAAATTAAAGCCTATTTAAACCCTAGTATACAGACATGTGTATGGCAACACTGCACCTAAATTTAATCCAAGGATAACTGTGTTGAGAGGTGATCTTGGCAATGAACGTGTTTGGAGAGTGGGGACTTTCTCATTTGATAATTAGTTTGGTTTCTAGGGGAAAAAACATACTTGCAATTGCAAAATTTGCAATTTCATGTAAGGATGAACCTTTTCTTTTCCAGAATGTAAATATTATATCAGTTTGAAGACAGAGAGAAGAAGGACAAAGAACAACAGATGCATTCATTCAACAATATGTATCAAGTGGCCATTATGAATCAGGCCCATATGAATCCAGTCAAACACTATGCAGTGTTGCCAAAAGTAAGAGCTCCCAGATGTAATAGCGCAGGAGGTGGCGGGTCTGGATTATTGGGATTAGGAAGAGGGTGCTAGCAAGGGAGAACCCAGACGGGGAGGGGTAACACTTTGTTAGAGGGTCAGGGAAGTGTCAGCCATAAAGCCCTGGAGACTTGGGAGAAGGTGTCTGGGACTCACCCTTCTCCAGCATAGGGTCTGATGCATTGCAGACTCTCTGGAGCTGGCCTCAGGCTCCACCTCTGCCTCGAAGCCATGCTCTCCACTCTTGGGCAAGGTCATGAGAGCAGCCAGGCAGAAAAGTGCAGCCTCTGCTAGGGAGAAGGTGCCCACCAAACCATGCTGCAGTATCCCTTGTCAGCCTGATGTAAATGTGGCTGGGCCCTTGTGTTAGGAATCGCATGGGCAACTTGCCAAAATGTTGATTCCTTTAGCCCCATAGACCAAAATCTTTAAGATTCCCTGAAGCCCACGTAGCCAAGGGCTCAGAGACTCTAATGCTTTTTTTTTTTCTTCCTCACTTTTTTGGGAGAAGGGTTAAAGTACAAAATAACGGCTGCTGCTGCTAAGTCTCTTCATTCGTGTCAGACTCTGTGACCCCATAGATGGCAGCCGACCAGGCTTCCCCGTCCCTGGGATTCTCCAGGCAAGAACACTGGAGTGGGTTGCCATTTCCTTCTCCAATGTATGAAAGTGAAAAGTGAAAGTGAAGTCACTCAGTCGTGTCAGTGGGACTAAACTTTTTTTTTTTTTTTAGTGCAGTGTACCCAATACTGGGCTTCTCAGGTGGCTCAGACGGTAAAGAATCCACTTGCAATGCTGGAGACCCAGGTCTGAGCCCTGGGTCCAGAAGATCCCCTGGAGAAGGGGAATGACTACCCACTCCAGTAATCTTGAGTGGAGATTCCATGGACAGAGGAGCCTGGCGGGCTACAGTACATAGAGTCACAAACAGTCAGACATGACTGAGTGACTAACTTTCATTTTCATCTACTATATAATCTACTCCATTATTTTTGTTTTCAGGGGCAGAATTTACACTAGCCTTGAACATGTGTTTCGTTATAGAAAAGGCCTTTTCTTTTTCGTTCAAATCCAGAGGTTCAAAGTACCAGAGGGTACTGGTAGGCTACATATATCCCATTCCTGAAAACTATGGCTAAATAGCACTCTCCAGAGAAATGGGTTGGTTTCGAGGCCTGAACTCACCACTGATTAGCCATGAAACTTGGGCAAATCTCTACCTCACAATTCTTGTTTCCAAATCCTTGTAATAGAGGATATCTTCTCAAGTGAAGATTAAACAAGGTGTTAAGTGTAAAGAGCTAAGCAGAGTATTGCCCAGAGATTCTCAGGAAGATCCCAGAAACCAATCTGGTTTCTATCGAGATGTACCACCAATCTCATTTCTTCCAGTGGCGGTCGATAAGGCCTTGCCCAAACTCCACTTCTCTTACACTCTTCCCTTTTGCTGGTGAAAGGGCGAGCTGTCCGAACATGGCCAGAAAGGGGGCATCCGGTTGGCACCGGGGGCCGGCCCTGAAGCCCCCGATCCAGCAGCAGCACCAGGTTCCCCACGAACGTGCGGTGCGTGACGGCTGAGCCCTGAAGCCCCGATCCAATCAGGGACAACAGGGAAACCATAGACACCAATCACCGCTGTAGTCTGCAAATGCTACCTAAATGGGAAAAAGACCTTGGTCCGGCTGCCAGCCCTCAAGATAAAACTTTCCCGTACCCCTCCCCGCCTCGCAGACTCCCTTTGTTCCCCTGCTCGCTTGCCCCTGGGAGTTCTGCCCAGGAGCGACCGCCCAAATAAAGGCCTCTTTACTAACGGTCCCTAGAGGTGGCTTTTTCTTCCCGCGGTGTTTTCTTACAGCTGGTAGTGCTTTTCTCCTTCCCCAACTACCAAGGCAAGTCCACTTTTCAAGATCCGATCAAAAGGACGCCGCTCCTCTCGTTTCCCCCAGCTCCCCTGGTCCCAGTTAGTCCACCACTGTGTGTGTGTGTGTGTGTGTGCTCTGTCGCTTCAGTCGTGTCCGGCTGTTTGCGACCCCGTGGACTGTAGCCCACCAGGCTCCTCTGTCCATGGGGTTCTCCAGGCAACAGTGCTGGAGTGAGTTTCCACGCCCTCCTCCAGGGATCTTCCCGACCCAGGGATGGAACCCGCGTCTCTCACATCTCCTGCATCAGCAGGCAGATTCTTATCCACTGTGCCACCAGGGCAGTCCACGTCCACCACTGCTCTATGTCAAATCATACCTCTCACAATACACGCAGTTATGCACAGGTGACTAGGTCCATGAGTGTGCATCTGGGGAAGCGATGGGCCCGTGAGAATCCTGTGGTTGGTTGTCCCGTGGTCCCTTCCCCCGACTCCCACACCTAGTCAGGCCAGCGCTGAGAAGTAATGGCTTCCGTCTGCGGCCCCGCTGTTTCCTCCGCTTTGAGAGCAGCTCCGCAGGGCACCGGCAGGGGGCGGCGTTGCCACGCAGCTGGAGGCTCGGCGGGTGACCGTCCCCCCAATTCCCCAGCACCCCCCTCCAGGCGCTCAGCTTCGGTGACGAGGCCGGGGCTCCCCCTGTTCGGAGGGGGCGGGTCGTGTTCCTTCGCAGGCAGGGCGGCAGGGGGTCGTGCGGGGCCACAGGCGGGAGTTTCCAAGCTTCCCAGGCGCCCCACCCCCACCCCCCCGCTCCAGGAGCCCGCAGCCTCCACGAGAAGGAAAGTTACTCTTTTAAGTTTGAAAAGTGGCATCGAGCAGCCAGAATTGACAGTCCGAAGAAAGGGGGCGCTTTCTAGCAAAGACCGGGGTGGGGGGTGGGGGTGGGTGTGAGCGCGAGGGCGCGCGGGAATAACACCACGCTCCTTTCGCGCCGCTGAGGCGACTGAACTTGAGGGGCTGCGAGAGGAACGCTTGTGTCCTTTAAACTCGTACTTTTCGCGAGTCGTGGAACACCAGCTCGTTTCACACCGACATTAACAGACTCACTTGGAAAACCTTAAGCGCCCCGGGAACGAACGCCCTTCTCTGCCTCCGGTCTCGGCGAGAGAACGCGCCGCAGGAGCGTCCGGCGGGCTCGGCAGCCCTTCGCGCGACCCTGCGGCCGCGCGCTCCTAGCGCGCCGCACTCCGGGCCCGCCGGGTCCTCAGCCGCTGGCCGCGCGCCCTTCCGGCTGTCAGGCCCGCCGGGGCGCCCGCTCGGGGACGCGCGCTGGCCCCACGCCGCGCCCCCGGCCCCGCGCGCGCGCGGGAGACGGGCGCACGCTCGGCCCCGCCCCCGCGCGCCGCGGGCTCACGCCGAGCTCCCCGCGCCGCCTGAGGTCTCGAGAATCGAAACCCGGGGAAGCTCGCCCTGCCCCTTGAGCGCGCCGCCTGACCGGCGAGGGGAAGTGGGCGCCTTAGTTTTCGCCAAGGCCGGGTTTATTAACGGAGTAAATGGCCTAGCTTGACACCACACATTGTCTAATAAAACGATGGTCGGGGGTTGGGGGAGTCGAAAGAACCTCTGGAGCCCCGTTCTATAGCTTATAAGCTATAATGACGCGCCAGAAAAGGCGAGAATTTTATGTTTGGGAAGTTTCTGCAGTTGCGCGAATTTCGCCGGGTTCTGGTTGTGCAGGCCACTTAGAACTCTTGAGGCATCGGAAATGTTTCTTCATTGGAGGGAGAAAAATAAAATAAAAAGAGGGGCTTTGTGTGTGGGGGAGTGGGAGAGGAATCCTTAAGTCAAATACAAATACAAGCACAAGAGTGCACACTCACAGCCGCCGCAGGCCTCGCGCTCCGGGACCCGCCGCCGCAGCCTTTCAGCTCCGCGGGGCTCCGGGCAGCTGGGCGGGCGGGCGGGGGCGGCGCCCTATGCAGATGAGGAGGGTGTGGCGATTCGTGCGGCGCCGGGCCCCGGAAGCGCCCAGAGGACCTCGTATAAAAAAAGTACTGAGGCCGTTTCTGCCGCACAACTGCTAAAGCTCCAGAGACAGGAACGTGTGCGGCGGCGGCGGCGGCGGCGGCGGCGGCGGCGGCGGCGGCAGCAGGAGCCGCCACCTCCGGGACCACCGCGACTCAGGCGGCGCGGGCGGGGGCGAGGGGCGGGAGTGGCCGGCGCGGGCGGCGGGGGTCTAGGAAGGACTCGAGTCGCTCGCCGCAGCCGGGAGCGCACTCGCTGCTCCCGAAGAGTTGTCGCCTCGTAGTTCCTCGCTCGCCTCGCTCCTAGAAGGGGCGGCCGCCTCCAGGTGACACAGACGGGACTCCGCTTGCGCTTTTCCAGATGCATCAGAGATACTTTTGGTGCGGGGCTGCTCTTGCGGGGCGCGGCGCGCGCGGCTGGGTGACCGCGGGGGCCTGGGGGAGGGAGCGTCTCCGGGGTGTCCCCCTAGGCGAGGCGGGGGATTCAAGCGGGGGAAAGGGGCGCGTTCCTGCCTTCGCGGCCGCCCCCCGCGCCCGGCCGCCCGGCCGCTTCTCAGCGAAGTCAGCGCGCTCCTTCCCCCACTTTCCCCCATTCTCTCTTAGGACCGACCAGGACCAAGTGGCGTTCGGCGGGCACTTCATGGCGGAAGGCGAAGGGTACTTTGCCATGGCCGAGGACGAGCTGGCCGGCGGCCCCTACATCCCCCTGGGCGGCGATCTGAGCGGCGGCGACTGCGGCGGCGGCGGCGAGTTTGCCGGGCACTGCTTGGAATACTGCGAGAGCCCCACGGCGCACTGCAACGTGCTGAACTGGGAGCAAGTGCAGCGGCTGGACGGCATCCTGAGCGAGACCATCCCGATCCACGGGCGCGGCAACTTCCCCACGCTCGAGCTGCAGCCCAGCCTGATCGTGAAGGTGGTGCGGCGGCGGCTGGCCGAGAAGCGCATCGGCGTCCGCGACGTGCGCCTCAACGGCTCGGCCGCCAGCCACGTCCTGCACCAGGACAGCGGCCTGGGCTACAAAGACCTGGACCTCATCTTCTGCGCCGACCTGCGTGGGGAAGAGGAGTTTCAGACTGTGAAGGACGTCGTGCTGGACTGTCTGTTGGACTTCTTACCCGAAGGGGTGAACAAGGAGAAGATCACACCACTCACGCTCAAGGTAAAGCACAGCCCCCCACCCACCCACCCCAGAGGGGCCCGGGGCCCCGCGGCGGGCCGGGCGCGAGTGCTGCCCGGCTGACACCCGGGGCTCTGGTCGGCCACCTGGACCCGTGTGCGCGCCTTGGCTGATTTTTGTTTTTGAGTTATTTTTTTTTTTTCTGAGTTCACGAAGGTGCGTGGACTTATGTCTGAGTGTTTTCGTTGACTTGCTGCTTCAGCGCCCCGCGCCTTCTGCTTCCTCATCTGCCCTGCCCTCTCTTCCTTCTCCTTATTTTTTAACTCTTGGCTTTCCTTGCTTGAGTCGTGTCCGGAGTACATTCGAATGTTCTGATAAGTAGAAGAGTGAAATGTACATTTTTTTTTTTTTTTTTTTTTGAGTCATTGGATGTTTGAGTCTCTGGGAAAAAGAGCAGCCTGCCGCAGAGGCGAGTCAATGGGCTTATTATTGTGTTGGAAAAAGTGACTAGATTTCCTAGCTGCTTTCTGCTGACTCCAGGCATTAAGAATAAATACGGCTTTTCTCTGGGTGGGTTCTGGATATAATGGGTCCCCTCCTCCCCGCTTTGGCCCAAAGCGCATTAAAATGATCGGAGGAACCAGCCTCCCAGAATGCCTTAATTTAGTTCATATTTGATTTTAGCTGCAGAATCCTGCGGGGACCCACAAGATACTGATCCTATCAGTTGCCTGGGGGTTGGAGGGGAAACTAGGTGACTAGGAACAGGATGAGAGGCAGACTGACTTTTACTGTAGGCCCTCTGTCTTTTGAATATTGCAGCTATATTGTGTGAATCTTGTACCTGTAAGAACAGTCTCAAAAATAACATTTCAAAAGTCAGACATGACAACAGAACCACTTAGTACTGTGCTATGTCTGCCAAAAGCCTCAAACTATTACTTCTAGTCTCTTTCCCAGACAGCAGAACCACTCGTTAAATGTATTTTTTGTTGTTGTTGTTTTCAGAAGACTGTTTAATGTTTAAACCTGTAGGCAGTGTTTTGCTGAAACTTGACAAAACAAAAGGGAAGGAGCAAAATAATTCTCAGCTGTGATGAGGATGTATTTATTATTTTTTTCTAGGTTTGCTCATCTTCTTGTTTTGTCTTTTAAATTGTAGGAAGCTTATGTGCAGAAAATGGTTAAAGTGTGCAATGACTCTGACCGGTGGAGTCTTATATCCCTGTCAAACAACAGTGGCAAAAATGTGGAACTGAAATTTGTGGATTCCCTCCGGAGGCAGTTTGAATTTAGTGTAGATTCTTTTCAAATCAAATTAGACTCTCTTCTGCTCTTTTATGAATGTTCAGAGAACCCGATGACTGAAACGTTTCACCCCACAATAATTGGGGAGAGCGTCTATGGTGATTTCCATGAAGCCTTTGATCACCTTTGTAACAAGATCATTGCCACGCGGAACCCGGAGGAAATCAGAGGGGGAGGCCTGTTAAAGTACTGCAACCTCTTAGTGAGGGGCTTTAGGCCCGCCTCTGATGAGATCAAGACCCTTCAGAGGTATATGTGTTCCAGGTTTTTCATCGACTTCTCAGACATTGGAGAGCAGCAGAGAAAACTGGAGTCCTATTTGCAGAACCACTTCGTGGGCTTGGAAGACCGCAAGTATGACTATCTCATGACCCTTCATGGAGTGGTGAATGAGAGTACCGTGTGTCTGATGGGACATGAAAGAAGACAGACTTTAAACCTGATCACAATGCTGGCTATCCGGGTGCTAGCTGACCAGAATGTCATCCCTAACGTGGCCAATGTCACTTGCTATTACCAGCCGGCCCCCTATGTAGCAGATGCCAACTTTAGCAATTACTACATTGCACAGGTCCAGCCAGTGTTCACATGCCAGCAACAGACATACTCCACTTGGCTACCCTGCAATTAAGAATCATTTAAAAATGTCCTATGGGGAAGCCATTTCAGACAAGATATGAAAAAAAAAAAGAGAGAGAGAAAAGAAAAAGGCTGAGTGACCCAGCCCTTATTAGGGATATGTTTTGTGCAATGATGACCTGCTCCTGGTTTTAAACTTGGCAAAGCTTTGTGGATATTTTCATAGGTATGGGGGCACGATCTCAAAATAACCCACCCACCACCACCGACTCTCCACCTGATTCTCCTACCCAATTGGATTCTTTCCTGAAACAAAAGAGACCTGTCATTAAAAGCAACCAGGTTCTCCTAAAATAACAAGAGACAGAGGAAAAAAAGCTCAATGACAATATGGGTTTGCAGTACCTGCTCCCATAGCTTTGCCTTAGGAAAAAAGACAAGTGGATAGTTTCTTATAAGATGGAATTCATGAAAGGGAATATACAGAGATTAAAAAAGGTCTCCTTCCAACTTAATTATCAATTCAGGAGTTCAGATAGTAACAATGGTACAGGAAGAAGGGGTACACCAACACTGGGATTGCTGAGGCTTGTAGTGAATACTATCTGTGGAACTCTCCCATTGCGCTAATAGAAATGGCTTGCTCCAAATGAACAGTAGTAGGTTGGTGCAGTTCTCATAACAAACAGCAGAACTTATGATGACACAATCCATTATTTCCAGCTGCGTGCATAGCTCACATTTTTTAAAATGTGAAAATGCAAGCAAAAACAGCTGTAGCAAAGAAAGTATGCTCAAGGACCAAAGATTTACCAGATAAAAATACCCAAGTAGAAGAGAGATAGTAGAATATATAAAGAGTTACTATATTTGTTACACACCAATATACATCAAAGTGCCTGTTGCCTTCTGAAAATTTGAAGTGGAAAAATTTTATGGTTTAATGACTTATTTTATCAGGGACTCAAGAAGAAAATAAAACAACACATAAGCTTGTGAATGGTTGAGGAGATGCCCTATTTTTTTCTTGACAAATACTTGTATAAAGTTAACATTGTTGGTGTGGTGTTATCCTAGGTACATGTGTATGTGTGTGTATATTATGTGTATATATATACATACTTGTGATATGTGTATATACACACAGTTCATTGACTATGGTCTAGAACAATGTAGCAAATAGGAAGTGTTTAAATACTGTGTGCTTTTATGTTTTCAACAGGATGACCTGAGACGTGGGCATATTGCAGTGATGAATTAAATCCCACATCTAAAAAACTTAAAGTGAATGAAGGAGGAAAGCAATTAATATATTTGATAGATTGAGCAGAGATTATACCTTTTTAGTGAGTGTTTTTGTTTTTATTTTTTTCTTTTTATTTTGTGAGCCATAGAATTCCACAAATGGGAGGATATTTGTTTGGCAGAGCACTCTTTTTTTAAATACTGAACTGCCATTTTGACAGTTTGAACCCTTTTAGTTTTTGTAATACTTGCATACCTCCATGGTGTATAATCCAGTGGATCATGGATCAGTGATAGTCTGTTTAAATCCCTGACTGCTCAAAAGAATTTCTGGTGATCTGAACACTACTTATTAATATTTAAATGGATTTTTAAATGAGTGCATTATGCATTCCAGGACCACTAGAGTTTAGTAAATGTGAAATGACCCTTTTTAAAGAGTATTTGCACAATTGCTTAAAATTTATATATGAGATATATATTATATATAAAATTTTATAAATTCATGCCAACATGAAACATCTTTGATCTGGTTGTCACACTGCATTTAAATATTTAGTACTGTACTTCAAATTCACTCACTTTGCATCGAATCGGATCCAACTTTATTTTCTGTCTCAAGAGACCAGTTACACCTTTGTGAAATGAACTGGCATTACTATTTCAGTTCAGTGACAGCTAATCTTGAACCCATCCCTTCTCCCAGCCTTTAATTTCTTTGGACACTGGTCTCTGAAAATGCATTTGTTGAAAACAAAACTAATATCTGAAAACCTTCCCTCTTGTCTTGTGAGGCAGCCACATCATCCCTTACCAACTCTAGTGGATGACTGCTTACTATGTGCAGCCCTCTGAAGAGTCAACTGATTGTTGTCATCCATTAGAGAGGGATTGGGGAAGAAAATAGCATCATCCTATTGGCAGTGTTATCTGGGCATCCCTCAGATGCTCATTGTTAGTTTCATCCATCCAACTACCTTTCTTGCGCATCTTTCTTTGAAGCCTTAACCGGAACTTGATGGGTTTGCTCTAGCAGCCTCCCTGTGAACTCTGTCCCAGCTGTAACAGCTACTGCACTGCCACTCGCTGTTTTGTAGGGAACTTTTTCTTCTCCCATGTTGGCTCCGACTCGCTCACTCCAGCCCTGGGTTTTGAGAAATTCATTGCGAATTCCCAGGAAATGTTCCATTTGCAGATTAAGCCTGATACTTAATCGTCAGAAACCCAGAGCTCCATCCTCCTTACCTGTTTGGACATTCCCTAAGATTAAAGCTAAGGGAACACTCGGGAATGGAGGAGGAGCGTCTGGGCATCTGCCTTGTTCCTTCTCATCCTAACTCTTGATGGATGAGTCGTCCACTATTTCACAAAGAATCTGGAGGTCTCCGGCTCTGCCAGAGCAACGATCCGCTGTTATTTTATGGCACAGATCCTTGTATGGAGGGGCCTTCTTTGAAAAATACACGTTTCGTTTGTTTTCTCAGATATTTATGTTCTCTTCTTGCTTGCTCTGGGGCTGGTAGCATAGTTGGAAATGCCAGCACCTGGCATTCAGTTAGAACAGGCTGTACTCAAGACAACCTTCGGCATTTACTTTGATTGATATAATTTATTTCCCTTTTGTATGTACTATAGTCTTGTGCATATGTAGTTGAACAAACGGTGGAATATATGTCTATCTTTGTGGATGTGTGGCCTAAACATTTGAATGTCTGATGAGAGAGAGCCATGTGTCATAGGTCAGAAGAAAGGACAGCTCTCAACTCCTGATTAGTGTCTGTGATTTGCTTACCTTTGTGTTTATCTGGTTGAGTGCGCTGTTACTTTAAAGCAGGAAGAATTTTTTTTTTTTCCTTTGCTAGAGGCTCTTCTCACCTGTCCAGCCTGGCACGTCAGGGAACACTTCACTCATGACAGTGCCCTTTTAACAAGTTGACTTTATTTGCAGTAAAGTCTCGTTGCCTCAAGATGTCCTACATCAAGATGGACTTTTCCTTTCCAGAAACAGGATCAAATATTTGCTCACTCTTGGTATTGGGTGGACTGTTTTAACGAGGCTCCAGCGTTGCAAGGATGGAAGGTCTGTAAGCCAAGCCAAGGAGGAAACGCCAAGAAGAGTGAACATACTGTTCGTTTTTGCCACCCCTTTCTGTTTGCTTATTGTAGGTTGCCATACTGCGTGTAAAGTTGTTTTCAGTGCAATGCTTGTCAAATAAATATTGTGAACTATTTTGTAAATGAAATGTATTATGTTAAAAGCTGTCAGCAGTTCAGAAATAAGCTTTTTGTTGTTTGAAGACAACATGTGTTAGATGACGCCAAAAGCCAAAAAAGTAATTTCATATATAGTACCTGTTTGAATATAATCTTTCTTTATGATCTCTCATAGCATAGCCTTTTTAGTGCTAAGAAAGAATCTCTATGTAATATTTTGTCATAATAATGGCTTGCTAACAAAGTACATGGTCAAAGTACAGAGTTGGAAGATGGCAAGTAACTTGGTGAGAATGGCTGCAAATCCTTACAGAATGGAGGAGTCTCTGCCCGCTGGCTGTCTCTCCCTTCGACCTCTCTACAACCATCACCTGCTCCGAGACGTCCTCTTTGCAGCAAGCTGCTTCTGGGGTCACTCTTCTGGAATACTTTCACTTTAGACTGTGTCACAGGCAGAAAAGGAGTTGATGGAGAATGGACTCTTTAAAAACTGACATGTTTGAATCAATGCTAGAGGGAACAGATTGTGAATTTTGTTTACAGCATCCAATATTTGGATTTTTTTTTGTAAATAAAAAGAAGTTATTTTTTTCTATTGATTTGTGTGTTGTCTTCCGTGTCTGTGCTGGCTAAAGACCGTATCCTCTGTGTCCAGCCGTGTCCATGAGAAAAGATGGGGCAGTGTTTGGAGAAGACCCACCTTTATCAACTTCTGATTGGAGTACAAGTCACTAAAATGCCCAGCTTACAGCCAGCCCAACTCTTGACTGGCTCAGTCAGCTCCATTAGAATCTAGATAATGAGCACTGACATTTTGAAACTGGTTATGAGCTTAGCCCTGTTAAGTGCCCCAGGCCGAGCTGTCTTCCAGGATCAGTAGAGGCTCCTGATTGTGGATTGTAGGGCTGCTGTAGCCCTGAGGGGGCTTTGGTTCTTGGGAGTAGCCCAAGTGCTGTGATGAGGTCATCACCGGTTTTATGTGTATCATCTAAGGCTCTATAGTGTTACTCAGAGTGTTCACCTTAGGAGGAAGGGAGGACCTTTTGAAAGTCATTAATTGGAAGGAAGAGTGATCACAGGACCTAATTTGTGCTTTGTTTGTGTTCATGTACCTAAGACATTGCTCTTTGACAAGCATTTCATGTAATCTCACCTGTTCAGATTGCCAGGGAGCAGCCATTCATTATTATTTTTCCTTTGTGTTCTTTGGAGACTTTCTCACTACTAGTAGTATGAGAGTTTGGTAAGCCTCAGCTATTATAGGACATCCTTGTGGTTTATAAAACCATTGAAAGTTCTGATGTTGGACAGAATGCATGCTTGACACTGTATCTAAGAAAGAGCCATTCCTGGTATTCAAAGCCAGTTTCCCTCACATACACATTGTAAAAATACTAGGTGGTTATTTGGTTTGGTAGTGGTATTTGTGTGTCATTCTCTTCTTCCTTTGTTGCAACCTCTTCATTTTTTTTTACAACCATACCTTGCATGTCTGTGGTCATCACAAGACTCCTTTTAAGCTAGGGTTGAATAAGGACAGTATATATTAAGCTCCTGCTTAAAGGGTAGCCTTGGGTATACCCTACTATTTCTAGTTGAACTACCAGACTGCACCTAGCTAAGCCTGGAGAGAAGTAACTCACTCTTCCTTTCCTTGGGAATAATGTTAACTTCCATGCAATAGTTTCTTTGAGAAGAAAAAGACCAAAAATTAATACCCAGAAAGCAAAAACAAGGAAATCAAAATCATAGTTTTAGAATATTAAGTAGAATATAATTGATAAATCATTAAATACCTCAGAAATTAAGCCGTAATTTCCTTCTTAGAACTAAGTTTAAAATAAAAATATGAATGTCCTTCAGTCTAATAGCAAATACAGTCAAGTGGGAGGCGGGGAGGACAAATGATTTATAATGACAATGGCTTTCACCCAGCAACACCCAGGTCTTGATTTCTAGTGCTGTGCTCCCAAAGAAGGAACCGGCTCTCCTTTGACAAATGGCTGGATCAAGGTCTGGGACAGAGAATGCTTCAGAGGAACCTGGAACATCTTGTTTCAGAAAGATAAGTTGTGCTAAAAAGGAAAAACAGCAACAACAAAAAACAGGGATGAAGGGTATGTCAAAGGACACAGGGGCCATCTGAGAGAACTCCAATGGCCATAATGAACAATTTGAGCAAAAAAAAAAAAAAATAGTAGTATTGGATTCTAACCTAAAATATATCTGTGAGTCCACATGGATACAAATAGATGGTTACATAAATAAATGGAAGCAAAAAAATAAATTTCCCATGCAGAATTCCAAACAATCTGTGTAGATACTGCTTACTCCAGGAGGTAGAGCTTAACTCCCAGCCTCTGAAGCATGAGCTGGGTGTGATGACTTCTTTGTCAAGTGCACTGTATGGAAAAAGTGAATAAAGAATACTTACACCACTGGAGAGACCAGACAGACCTTCTAAGCCAGGTGGCCATGGTCCCCATTATCAGTGATAAATCATGACGATAGCAAACACCTTTGGTTAGGAGATGGTGAAAATGGTACTTTACCTCCACAATCTTCCTTCCTCTCCAAAGCCGTGATGTCTAATTGTGAGAAGAGAAAAAGACAAATTTGAATTGAGGGGTATACTGTAAAGTATCAGACTGCTGCTGCTGCTAAGTTGCTTTAGTCGTGTCCGACTCTTAGCGACCCCATGGACTGCAGCCTACCAGGCTCCTCCGTCCATGGGATTTCCCAGGCAAGAGTACTGGAGTGGGGTGCCATTGCCTAGTATTCCTTAAATCTTCAAAACAGAAAAATCTGAAAACTGCTACAGGGAAGAGGAGCCTAAGGAGACATGACAACTGATTGTCCTCTGGTATCTTGGATGGGATCTGGGAAAGAAAATTAGGTGAGGTAAAATCTCAGGGAATATAATATTTCCATCTCAGTTCATTAGTTAATGATAAATGTCCCATGCTAATGTAGGACATTACCGGTGGGGAAAGTGGATTTAGGGTATATGGAAATTCTCTGTACTCTCTTCACAATTTTTCTTTAAACATAAAACTATTCTCAAATAAAGTGTTTACTGAAAAATGAAGACTGATCCTTCTTTGCTATTTCTAGGGAAGTGAATCTATTTGTAGAAACAGTAATGCATAGTGAGTTTAATTTTTTAATGTCTACCATACTTAAGTGTTAGGAGAGTATATGAAGGAATGGAAATAAAATGTGTTTTATTCACACACATCATAAAATTTTTATCTACAAGTTTTGGAGAAAAGGAAGTGGATTGAAGAGAGTTGAGTTATAGACAAGCCTTTTTCTGTAGAACAGCAGGAAGAGTTCATATTACCTTAGAGAATTAAGGCAAGGGAACACTAACCATTATGTAGATATTTTTAAATACGGAGGCTAAAATGAGCAGGGGATGAAAATTTTATCACCCTAATATACAGAGACCCAGGGAAGTTGTTTAGGAACTCTTTGCAAGGGAGTAAATGATTTTTTCTAAATGCTAGGGGATGCTAATAGTTGGTAGAGTGTTGAAATGAATTATTATTTAATATAAATAACCACTTTCACCATTTACCTGCTTACCTAAGCTCTTTCAGCAGATCAGGTTTTCTTAAAGTGAAGGGACAGCTGTTCTTATATTTACTTTCTTAGCTCAATCACTGGCATTAAAAATCGTTGAAAAATGCTGTTTTCAAAAATAGATGCCCTTAGTAATTTTTAAAAGCAGCCATTCCAGCGTTGCAGTTTATGAAGTTAGGACGAGGCCCGTGCTTTCTGCAGAGGGACATGGAGCGCCCCAACGGCAGGAATTTATGAGTGTGGGGCTAAGTTATTTCTAACCTCCATAATGGAAAGTTCCCTTCAGAATCCCCTTCAGAAACTATTGATTTTCCAGCACAGTGTGTACTTATCAGTAATGCCAAGATTTTGTGGCATCATCTGGCCATGTCATTAGAAAACGGCTGAAACCCTATTCTTTCTGTTTTTTCTTCTTCCAGCAAAATTCAACGTAAGGAGCTACACTAGGCACTATGGATATCGCCATCCTATGCATTAATTCTGAATTGCATAAGGTCTGGAGTATCTTCCTATAGATCTCTTCAAATAAGATAAAGATGATCATGCTTCATATGTTCTTGATTTTAATAGGGAATGTAAAGAAGTATTAAAATATCTGCGTTTTAGAGTCTGATTGTCAGAGAAGAGAAACAAATTCAATCAAGTTCAAGGCCTAATATCTGAATTAGAGTTGCCAGATTTTGTAAATAAAAATACATGATGCCCAGTTAAATTTGAAATTCAGAGACACCATGATTATTTTAAAAGGGTAAATTTGTCCCATACAATATTTTGGACATACTTATACTAAAAATTATCTGGGTTTATCTGAGATGCAAATTGAATTGGGAGTCCTGTATTTTAACAGGCAAGCCTAAAACCTACATTGGACTACAAAATTAGGCTGAAAACGTTTCCTAGTATACAGCTAGAGTCCAGAACACTTTATAACTTGTTAATGTCTAACTTCAGGTACCATGAAACACTGTATTCACAGAGAGCAGCCCTGTGGCAGCAAACCCTTTGAAACATGGTTCATTCATTAAATATTTGCTGAATGCTTTTTACGTGTTTAGCCTTGTGTTAGACTCTGAGACCCAAAAGAAGGGGAAGGCCTGGTCCATTGACCTTTAGAAGCTAGGTTCCACTTACAAGCAGAACTTAGTTGCTGAAATTTAATTTTCAGCTACCCTGGGGTTAATTACTCATGAGGCTTAGCTCTGCATGGGGTACTATAAAGAGCCCTGTGGACTAATGGGGAATCTGGGTGAAGGTAATAGCCCTTGAAATGTGCCTTCCTGGGCGCTTTCAGGGGCAGATCTCCCCACAGGTAGCCCCCTGTGTGGACAGGCACTGGCCATTTTCTCGTTTGGCAGGAAAGATAAAGATAGATATTTTGCAGTTTCTGCTGAGGGAAGCAAAAATTCCCCCCAAGCTGCTGGACGTTTGCGTTCTCTTTTTCAAAACCACTGCAAAAATCTTTAGGGCTTAACTAGAATGCACCTTGAAATTTTATTGCCCTATAATTCTGTTTGCTGCAGCACATTAAAATTCCCTTGAATGTTTCTTATGTAACCACTTCTGGTTAACTGTCATCTTGAAGTTATTAAAACTTAGTCTTTGCTGCTTTTTTTTTTTCCCCTCCTTTTTCCCAGCGCTGTGAAAGTTCTTTTCTCAGAGGCTTCAAATGCACCAGGCAGCCCAGAACTTACCCATTCTCAGTTTGTGTAGAACTGGGTGTGTTGTCAGTCTGGGTATTTGTTTTGTCAGGGCAAAGATCTTATTTAAGGAGCATTTTTTAAACTGTCATCGGTTGCTTATGTTCTCCTCCGGCCTGCACTGAGTAGGACAAATTCACAACTTTCACCATCATCCAAACATTTAATAAATACTTTCTTATGCCCTTGGCTTGATACTCTGTGAAGAATTACAAAGGATTATATGAAGCTGGCTCCTTCTCATTTGTGGTCTTAATTGAAATGTGAAACGGGGATATGCACAAACAAATAAAACACAAAACTGCAGTGAAATTAACAAATTTGCCAGAATAATGAGTGGCCAAGCTCATTCCCTCTTTAGAGCATCTGCTGGCTGTTCCAGCTCCACAGAAAGTTCTTTCTCCAGATTTTTGTATCTCTTGTGCCCTCACTTTATTATTATTATCATTATTGCCATCATCAGTTATTGTTATTGAAATATTACTTTCTCAGAGAGATTCTCCTAGAGTTTCCCTCCAGCATTTTTACCAAGTTACTCTAAGCCTTTATCCTAAATTTGTATGCATATTATCAGTATATCTGTCCCTACCTGAAATTATATTATAAATGGATTTATTTCTTACTTTATGGCTTATTTATCACCATAGAATTAAGTTCCATAAAGGCACTAACTTTATCTAATTTGCCACCATATTCTTAAGGTCCAAAAGAACAGCTGCTACGTAGGAAGAGCTCGCTATTTTTGGTGTGTGAATGAATTAATGAATCCCATTTGGCTCAGGATGAGAGGTGTGGCAGAATATCTATTTGGGAGGGTGTCTGCCTACACTGCGGGAGACCCGGGTTCGAGCCCGGGTCGGGAAGATCCTCTGGAGAAGGAAATGGCAACCCACTCCAGTACTGTTGCCTGGAAAATCACATGGATGGAGGAGCCGGGTAGGCTACAGTCCATGGGGTCACAAAGAGTCGGACACGACTGAGTAACTTCACTTCACTTCACTTCACTTAAAGAAGAGATAAGAAGAGTGAAGAGTTAATAGGGAATCCTATTAAAATAAGAATGGGATCTCAGAGAATGTGTCTGCTCATGGAAAGGGCCCAGAAGAGACGCAGGTGGAGAAATTCCAGTCTTGAGGCAAGAATGGAACCCCAGACAATAGAAGAGAGATGCATGGGATGATCCAGGGAGATGATGTGGGGTGGGAGGTGGGAGGGGGCTTCGGCATTGGGAGCTCGTGTACACCTGTGGCTGATTCATGTCAATGTATGGCAAAACCAATACAGTATTGTAATGTAGAATAAAGTATAAAAAATAAATTAAAAAATTAAAAAAAAGAGAGAGAGAAGGGCTGTTTGGGGCAGGAGTCTTCATGCCTCCTCTTGGTTCCTGAGCTCCAGCAGTTGAGAAGAGTGGGCCAGTTTGTACAGGTAGCCTTTGTGTGGCCTGGTGCTCAGAACAAGAGTGATGGATAGCTCATCTTCTAGTGCCCACAGGTGTGTTGTATCTGTTCCAAACCAGAGCTCACCTGGCAGCCTGGTAAACTGAGGACTTCAGTTGCCCTGTGCAGTGACTAGAGTCTCTTTTTCATCACCTGCTCCGTCGCTTAGAACCAAGCAATGCCTGAGAGAAGTTTTCTGGCAGAGTACAGAGACTGAGGCATGTCTCCTATTTTGAGTTAAGGGTAGGGGCTGTTAGGGAGGAATTCACTTTGCTATTTGAAGGCAGATATGTAAAGGACGGTTTGTTCATCAGCCCTTTCAGCTGATGAGACGGTTGAGCGTTTCCACTGGGCATCCTCATCTGGTCAAACCTCACGGAACAAACAGTCCTGTCCTGGGGCATTATACCTTCCGTGACTATTTGTCGTTGATGTTTCAGGAGTGTCCCAGTTGCAGAATGCTGTAGTGCCTGTTCTGGAATTGCCTGTGTGTGTGGTCAGGTGCTCAGTCATGCCTGAATCTTTGTGACTCTGGAGTGTAGCCCTCCAGGCTCCTCTGTCCATGGGATTCCCCAGGCAAAAATACTGGAGTGGGTTGCCATTTCCTCCTCCAGGGGATCGTCCTGACCCAAGGATCAAACTTGTGTCTCTTGTGTCTTCTGCATTGCAGGCGGGTTCTTTACTGCTCAGACACCTGGGATTCCCATGCTGTGATGTTGGCTTATGGTCACAATAAAGTTTAGATGCTGTTCTATAAGTGCCAAAGAAATTGAATCCCAGACTTCAAGAAATCATTTAAAAACTAGTTTCAGACTTTCATTATTGCCACTTGTATTCATGCAAACTGACTTGAACTTTCTGGATATTATCCTAAGTCCCAAACCACTTAAGCCATGGTGATTCTCATCAGAGGGGATGTCAGAAGGGAAACTGGTTGAGATAAGCGAAACAAGCATGATACGTTTCATAAATAGTACTGAGTGTTTCGGGCTTCTCCAGTGGCTCAGCAGTAAAGAATCTGCCTGCAGTGTAGGAGATGCAGGTGTGATCCCTGAGTCAGGAAGAGCCCCTGGAGGAGGGCATGGCAACCCATAATAGTATTCTTGCCTGGAGAATCTTATAGGCAGAGAAGCCTGGCAGACTACAGTCCATAGGGTCGCAAAGAGTCCAGCTCAACTGAAGTGATTGAACACCTGCGCACACACTGAGCACTTCATGTACAGTTCCATTGTAAAGCAGGTATGTGTGGGGCTTCTGAATCAACTCAAGGTTCTGAGAGTCAGCAGGGAAATAAAAGATGAGTATGTAAAGAGAGAATTTTTCCTCATTTCCATGAGAGGACAGTAGTTGACAGTATGTGCTTACCAGAATTCTGACTCCGCAGGAAGTCTTTCTCCCCTGGGCCTGTAGCATGTGGTCTTTCCAAGCCACCTGGAGGGAGGACCTGATGTTTGCTGAGTTCTTCCTCTGGGTCAGGATGCTTAGCACTTGATGTACACCATTCATCATCTTGTTAACAGCTAGTAGTGCCATTCTTTTCCCCATTTTACTGAGTAGGAAATGGAATTTAGGAGGCATAGAGTTCTAGCTCTCTAGCTGCTACTGCTGCTGCTGCTGCTGAGTCGCCTCAGTCGTGTCTGACTCTGTGCGACCCCATAGACGGCAGCCCACCAGGCTCCCCGGTCCCTGGGATTCTCCAGGCAAGAACACTGGAGTGGGTTGCCATTTCCTTCTCCAATGCATGAAAGTGAAAAGTGAAAGTGAAGTCGCTCAGTTGTGTCCGAATCTTCGCTACCCCATGGACTGCAGCCTACCAGGCTCCTCCGTCCATGGGATTCTCCAGGCAAGAGTACTGGAGTGGGGTGCCATTGCCTTCTCCTGCTCTCCAGCTCTCCAGCTGGAAGGAGGTTAAAAAAATGGAGGACTCCAGGGTGAGTCTTAAACTTCACATTCTTTGCTATGTCCTAACCTTTCAACACCCCCCCCCGTCCACCCCCCCCCCCCCGCCCCACGTCTCACCCCTGGCTGTGGATGGTCAGTACTGCTTTCTCTCCATTCTCTGAACTTAAGAGCAAGAGAGAGGCTACACAGCCCAGCCCAGAGGAGGTAGTGTGAACCCTAAGAAAAAGAGTGGTTCTATGATTCAAGTCCCTAAGGCAGGCTTTACAGACAGTGTATGATATCAGTAGTGTGCATTTGATTTGATAAAATGATTATATTTTAAATTTAATCACCAAAATAATCCTGAGGATTAGATTGAAAGGCTATTATGATCATCTCACTTTTAAGATTAAAAAAAAAAAAAGAGAGAGAGACTCAGGAGACAAAGCTTGTATATAAAACATAAAGGCCTTTAGAATTTGTTCAGTGTTCAGAGTCAGGGAGATTCTATTTCTGTCTGAGACACACAACACAAATCGGTATCCAGGTCCTTCTACATCCCCGCTATCAACCATCTATCCAGATGGCAGGTGCAGCATAGCAACACAGCAAGTAAAAGGTCCAGGAAGAGTATCTGAGCTTTTCTTACATGATGAGATCACATAAATTGCCTATTGTGAGTGGATTACCTGACAAAAATTAAGCATGATTTACATTTTTAGTGGGCACTCAGAATTTGGTAAGCAACTTCAGTGCTGTCAGAGCTGTTTTCTGTAGTCCTATTACAGAGAATGAGGCACTTAATCTTTAAAAAGTGATCAATTAGTCTGGCTTACGTCACATTTTACTGACAATGCCTGCTACCAGCTGGCTGCTTCTGAATCTGTTTTTTTTTTTTCTTCTTCTTATTTTGGAGAAAATGTTTGAAAGGAAAGGTAAAGAGTGTAATGAGACATGACAAAGTCTGAATACATTTCTATAACTCTTGAAATGTTCATTAGCCTTCTTGTGCTGAAGACTGATCACACCTGTTTACTTCTGCCTCCTGAAAGGTTCCTTAGCTTTTTCTCCTAGCCTGCAATGTCTGCTTAATGATATCACAAACCTTTCTCAATACACGATGTCAACAAGATTCTTTGTCACTTGGTAGATAGTTGAGGGTGACTGGGAGTGGAAGGCGAGGCCAGGGATGAGGGCCTGGATTCTAGTCCTGTACCAACGCTAGTTGAAGTGTTTCTAAGATGGTGCTTAAGGAAACCCTTTAATGTGATATTTACTTAGTCAGCCTTGAGTGATGCAAGAGCATCTGTAATTTTTTAAAAATTGTATTGTTTAGTTTTGGCTGTGCTAGGCCTTCTTTGCAGAGAGCGGGCTTTCTCGAGTTGCAGCGAGTAGGGGGTTAGTCTCTAGTTGCAGTGCACAGGCTTCTCGCTGCGGTGCCTTCTCTTGTTGCAGAGCACAGGCTCTAGGCTGTGCAGGCATCAGTAGCTGCGCAGGCTACACTAGAGCGCTGGTTCAGTAGGCCCTCTGTCTTCACTTCTCTCAGCCCTTTCCAAGATTTTGTAAGTACCCTCTTTCTGCATTTAAACTCTTGGTGAGCCGTCTAGAGCAGTCTCTCTTTCCTGTAATGCAACCAGAAACACTCATTGCAGAGTAGGCTTTGTGGGAGCCTGATGCATGGAGCCTCATGCTCTGCTCTTAGTCTCCATCCATCATCAGCCTGGGGGTGGGAAGGGCCAGCCCTGCCCCAAGTCTGCAGGGCTGCAAGCGCACAGAATACGGTGCCAAACTTTCAAGCTTGAAATCTGGTCCCACTGCTTACAACTTTTTTAACTTTAAACAAGGTAACCCCTTTGGAATTTGATTCAGTTCAGTTCAGTCGCTCAGTCGTGTCTGACTCTTTGCGACCCCATGAATCACAGCATGCCAGGCCTCCCTGTCCATCACCATCTCCTGGAGTTCACTCAGACTCACATCCATCGAGTCGGTGATGCCATCCAGCCATCTCATCCTCAGTCGTCCCCTCTTCCTCCTGCTCCCAATCCTTCCCAGCATCAGAGTCTTTTCCAATGAGTTAACTCTTTGCATGAGGTGGCCAAAGTACTGGAGTTTCAGCTTTAGCATCATTCCTTCCAAAGAACACCTAGGACTGATCTCCTTTAGGATGGACTGGTTGGATCTCCTTGCAGTCCAAGGGATTCTCAAGAGTCTTCTCCAACACCACAGTTCAAAAGCATCAGTTCTTTGGCACTCAACTTTCTTCACAGTCCAACTCTCACATCCATACATGACCACTGGAAAAACCATAGCCTTGGCTACACAGACCTTTGTTTGCAAAGTAATGTCTCTGCTTTTGAATATGCTGTCTAGGTTGGTCATAACTTTTCTTCCAAGGAGTAAGCATCTTTTAATTTCATGGGTGAAATCACCATCTGCGGTGATTTTGGAGCCCCCAAAATAAAATCTGACACTGTTTCCACTGTTTCCCCATCTATTTCCCATGAAGTGATGGGACCAGATGCCATGATCTTCGTTTTCTGAATGTTGAGCTTTAAGCCAACTTTTTCACTCTCCTCTTTCACTTTCATCAAGAGGCTTTTTAGTTCCTCTTCACTTTCTGCCGTAAGGGTGGTATCATCTGCATATCTGATTCCAGCTTGTGTTTCTTCCAGCCCAGCGTTTCCCATGATGTACTCTGCATATAAGTTAAACAAGCAGGGTGACAGTATACAGACTTGATGTACTCCTTTTGTTTCCTCACTGTAAAAACGGATTGTGTGCTGTGTGCTAAGTCGCTTTGATCCTGTCCGACTCTTTGCAACCCTATGGACTGTAGCCCGCCAGGTTCCTCTGTCCATGGGATTCTCCAGGCAAGAATACTGGAGTGGGTTGCCATGTTCTCCTCCAGGGGATCTTCTTGACTCAGGCACATTTGCCTGAGTTCCTGAACCCACATTTCTTTTATCTCTGCTTTGGTGGTAGGGTTCTTTACCACTAGTGCCACCTGAGAAACCCAAAAATGGACTAGTAGATGGCTCAGACTGTAAAGAATCTGCCTGCAGTGTGGGAGACCTGGGTTCGATCTCTGGGTTGGGAATATCCCCTGGCAATCCACGCCAGGATTCTTGCCTGGAGAATTCCCATGGACAGAGGAGCCTGGCAGGTTATAGTCCATGGGCTCGCAGAGTCAGACATGACTGAATGACTAAGCACAGCACCATGAATAATTCTAAGTGACTATATAGATATGATTAGGTGGGTATAGCATTTCTTTTAACAGCTGTGCTTGTGCTTAGTCTCTTAGTCATGTCTGATTCTTTGAGACCCCATGGACTGTAGCTCACCAGGCTCCTCTGTCCATGGGGATTCTCTAGGCAAGAATACTGGAGTGGGTTACCATACCCAGTATGTTTTAAATCTGAAAATTTTAAGCACTGGGGCTTCCCATTTGCCTGCCCATGCAGGAGCTGCAGGAGAGGCAGGTTTGATCCCTGGGTCAGGAAGATCCCCTGGAGGAGGAAATGGCAACTCACTCCAGCATTCTTGCCTGGGGAATCCCATGGACAGAGGAGGCTATCAGGCTACAGTCCACGGGGTGGCAACAGAGTCAGGCACAGCTGAAGAGACTGGGCAGGCACGTGCTTCAAGTAACATGTGTTGTACCTCATTACCAAGACTAGACTGAACCTGCCCAAAGGGTTCCAGACACTGGGAGCTGTTTGCTCACCATTGCACCCCCCTCTTGCTAACAGAGCTTGATGAATGTTTATGAAATGGATAAATAGATACCAGGCAGCTTATATGCAGACTATGAGTTGCAGGTGAGGAAGTAAGAATAGACCAATGTTTGGTTTCACTCATGAGTGGCCAACACTCTGCTCTCTGGGGTGGGTGGAAAGTGTTTAAGGGACTCATCGATTAACTCCTGCCCCCTTTTGGTTGGTGAACTAATCAAGTGTTTGGGAGTTGTCAGTGCATTTTCTCCAGTAGATTTTTGAAGCACTCAATATATACTTTTCTTACCAAATCTTATTGATGCCATGAAGATCTGGTTGTTAGGAACCTGTGGCAGATGTATGAATACTATCTGGTTTTCTCACTTGTCTGTCTTGTAAAGTAGTGGAGAGTCACAGTTACCCATGTATCAGGGTCTCCCCTGGACTTTGTTATAAGAACCCACTTTTCTTATATGTCCCTATTTCTAACCAGCTCTGTGGGTGATTCTGAGGCACAAAGAAGTGTGGCAACCACTGGCCTGGTGGCTGTACACATTTTGCCTAGTGAGAAAATGTTTTTGCATGACCACCTTGCATGTTACACTTGTGTAACAAACAACATATTACATATATTTTTAGTTTGCATTACGTGAGAACATTAAATGAGCATTAAATGTGCATTAATTTGCATTACATGAGAGCATTACATGAGCATGAATGTGCTGTATGACTCTGTTTACATAAGAGGAAAAGGATGAAGTCCATCTTCTTTCTCTAAAATACACTGGCATTTCTGTTGTGCATCTTGTGCATGTAGTTTCGATACAGCTTTTGTCATTGATTAGTTTTGTTATTTGCTTCTCTACATATCAGCTGCCCCATTTACAAATAACTTGAAGGTGGTCTGGAGTAAAGCAGTGGGGAAAGGGGAGCCTGAGATTAGATAGGGAATGGGCTAGTTTTAAAATTGTTCCTGACTGAAAGAATACCTTTTACAGGCAGAACACAGAGTTTTTACTCATTTCTCAAATTAAAAAAATGCAAATTCTTCCTTTTTCTATGACAACAAGAACAACAAAAACCGATGGTTGACATTTATCGAGCACTCATTTCAGGGTAGATGTGGTGCTGAGAGCTTTACATTCTTTGTTGACTGCTCATAACAACCTCATAAGTCAGACATCATCATTGGTGCTGTTTGCAGAAGTTGAAACTGATGCTTAAAGAAGCTCAGTAGTTGCTTAAAGATTCAGTCTAAGTGTGAGAGCAGGGGGCTATCTCCAGTGGATTTAACCACCAAGGTGGTTCGCAAGGCCCTGATCCTTGACCAAAGCATGATGCCTCCAGGAGGCATCACTGAGTACAAGCAACGGGGTGAATCTCATTATGGGGCTTCCTGGGACCCATGTAGGGCCTCACTGATGGCTCAGACCGTCAGGCATCTACTCGCAATTCAGGAGATCTGGGTTCAGCCCCTGTGTTGAAAAGATCCCCTGGAGAAGGAAATGGCAACCCACTCAGTACTCTTGCCTAGAAAATCCCATGGACAGAGGAGCCGGGTAGGGTACAGTCAGTCCATGGAGTGGCAAAGAGTTGGACAGGACTAAGCGACTTCACTTTCTTTCACTTTCTTTGGGGCCTATGTGAATTTATTAAGAAGAAAAAGGTTCATGGATTGCTGTATTTTAACTGATATTTTAGACAAATTTCTTGCATAGCTGAGACCGGAATTGAGAGAATTTTACGTAAAATATCCAAAGCTTCCTTCTATTCCAAAAGTCCCCATAGTTTCCTAATTGAAAGAAAAAAAAAAAAAACTGGTTAAGTAAATAACATACTTCCTCAAACTTTAGCCCTTTTAATCTGTCCCCGACTAGGAGGCTGTCTAATCACCCGGAACTTTAGAGCTATTATCTAAACAATTCACATTCTGACTCCAGTAGTTTTCAAAGTTGGGAGAGTATGATAACCTTTTGATTCAGGAAGGAAATCTTAGAATTTCTATTTTTAACTGATCCTTCGAAAGTTTATTTTCACGCATAAGACGTAGTGTAGTCATATGTATGTTAAATCAATGACTAAATAAACATGTTTATTATGTGTATTAAAAAATGTTGGAGACAATTTAGTCATTGTTCTTTTATATTTTTTAAATTTAATTTTTATTTTATATTGGAGTATTGGGCATGACTGAGCAACTAATGCACACAGACATAGTTGATTTACAATATTGTGTTATTTTCAAGTATACAGCAAAGTGATCCCAGTATACGTGTAATATATATCTATTCTTTCTCAGATTCTTTTCCCATTGATTATTATAGAATATTGAGTAGAATTCCCTGGGCTATACAGTAGGTCCATGTTGATTATCTATTTTATATATAGTAGGGTGTATATGTCGATTTGAAACTCCTAATTTATCCCCCACCCCCACCACCTTTCCTCTGTGTGAAGCGGGTTTTCTCTGTGGGTAGAAGTACAGTCTGTGTCCCACTTATTATTGCTAGCTAACAAACTACCCCCCCAAACTGGTAGTTTAAAATGATATTAATGTTTAACTTTTTCACAAAGCTACTGTTTGGGCAGGGCTCAGTGCACTGGCTCATATCTGCTCCAGCAGGATGGCTTGCAAGCTGGGCTGGAGACTGTGCACTTACAGGCCTGGCTGCTGATGCTGCCTGGGGTCTGAGAAGACTCAGACACTTGCAGACAAAAATAACTGGGGCTTCTTGGTCCCTCTCTGTTTTCCTCGTTGGTCTCTCCATGTGCCCTCTCCAGCGTGGCAACTTCAGCTTAGCTGGACTTTTGACAGAGCCACTCACGGTGCCCACAGTGTGTCCCCCAAGGGAGAGAGCCTGGAGGGAGCCTAGTGACGTTTTTTAACCTAGTCTCTAAAGTCCTGAAGTCATCCAGGGTCACTTCTGCCACACTTTACTTTTTAGGAGTAACTCGCTGGGGAATCAGACTTCATTTTTTTGATGGGCAGAGTGTCAAAAGCTTGTCAAAAGCTTTATAAACTTCTACACTTTCCTTAACCTGATGGGGATGGTGAAAGACCAGTAAGGTGAATGGATATCATCTATTGAAATCTGGACATTTAGCCACAGCCTGGATGTGAACCAGAAGGGCTGAGCTGAGTGGATTCCAGACTGAGTGGATTCAACCCACCTGTCCCTGTTGCCTTTCTGCATGTCTACCTCAGTGCCCGCATAGGCCCTGGGAAACTCCACCAGGCTTCTAGCCTGCTCCAGAAGTATTTGAAAAGGCATTTGGACATGGGGATAGAAAAAAATATTAAAAATAGGCTAGATGACACCCCACGAAGGGGAAAGAAGACTGGATTCCATTTTACTATTCAGGTAGGTCTGAGAGAAGGGGTTGAGGGTCCTCCCACCAAACTATCATGCATGTCAAAATGTCATCACAGATATGTGTGTTATTAAAAAAATGCATATTCCTTCCTTCAAAAGGTCATGTCAGTCATAGGTATGTATGCCTATAAAAATACGTACGTATGTGTGCATGCTCAGTTGTGTCCGACTCTTTGCCACCCCATGGACTCCTCTGTCCACCCACAAGGATCCTCTGTCCACCCACAAGGATCCTTTGTCCATGGGATTTCCCAGACCAGAATACTGGAGTGGGTTGCCATTTCCTCTTTCAGGGATGCAGTCTTTACTTCCTGTGTCTCTTGTTTTGACAGGCAGATTCTTTACCACTGAAGCACCTGGGAAGCCAAAGAATTTGTATACCTTCTATCAAAAGGTTATTTCAGTAACAGATGTGTGTTCTAATGAAACTGTGTACTTTTGCTATAAGCATTTCCTATTTGTAGGTTAGTTGATATTACTGAAACAAAAGTATAGCCAATGAACGTTTAAAGTCACTTTCTTCTTTGCGCTTCACAACCCTTCTTTTTTTTCTCCTATTATTAAAGTCTTTTTTTAATGTGGTATATCTGTTACAATCGATGAGTCAGTTTTGATACCTTGTTTTTATACTTTGTATTGTCTTGACAAATGTGTAGTGATATGTAACCTAGTATACAGAACAGTGTTATTGCCTTAAAAATGTCCTGTGTTCCATCTGTTCATGCCTTCATTACCCTCAAACCTCTGGCAACCAGTGATCTTTTTGCCATCTCCATAATATTGCCTTTTCCAGAATGTCACATATTTGGAATCATATGGCAGTAGCTTTTTCAGACTGTCTTCATTCACTTATCTATATGCATTTAAGCTTATTCCATGTCTTTCTGTGGCTTGATAGCTCATTGCTTTTTATCATGAATAATATTCTATTGTACACATACACTGGTTTGGTTATTCATTCACCCATTTGTGAATCTTGGTTGCTTCCAATTTTTGGCAATTATGAATAAGCTACTGGAAACATTTGTGGGCAGGTTTTTCTATGGACATAAACTTTCAACTCATTTAGGTACATGCCAAGGAGTTCTATTGCTTGATTATATAAAAAGAGTATTTTCAGTTTTGTAAGAAACTGTCAAAATGTTTTCCAAAATGGTCGTGCCATTTTGCATTCCCATCAGCAATGAATGAGAATTCCTACTTATCAACATTCTTACCAGCATTTGATGTTCTCAGTGTTTTGGATTTCAGTTGTTATAACAGTTGTATAGTGGTATTTCATTATTTTAATTGAAGTCCCCTAAGGATATATGACGTAAGTCTATTTGTGTTTGCTTCTTTGCCACCTGTACATCTTCTTTGGTAAGGTTCCCAACACTTCTGGTAAAATAAATTTATAACAAGTATTTGAGTAAAATCTCTTTTCTATAAATAATAAAACACTGTGAAAGAATTCCTTCTTGATAACTTACTCCATTGAGGTGACTGAGGTTAAGTGCTTTGATTTGTGTAATTTTCATTTAATTCCTAATTTCTAAGAATATGTTTGTTCCTGAAATTATGCTAAATTCTGGGCTAAAGTCTAATAATGGCTTCGTTTGACTTTGGATTAAGTAGCTTAAAAGAAGCCAGAGAAGAATGAAGAAATTTGGAAGTTGTTCAAAGGAAAGTCTTAAAGATGATTGAACAGTTGAGACATAAGACCTAAGAAAGGGTAATTTATTGAGATTATCCAACTTTTTCTTGATGTTTGCTTATTAGCTTTTTTATTCATTTGTTTTTTAAATTAGAGGGTAATTGCCTTACAGTATTATATAGGTTTCTGTCATACATCAGCATGAATCAGCCGTAGGTATACATATGTCACCTCCTTCTAGAACCTCCCTCCCACTGCCCACCCCACCCATCTCCCTAGGTTGTCACAGAGTACTGGGTTTGAGCTCCCTGAATCATATAGCAAATTCCCATTGGCTATCTGTTTTACATATGATAATATATACATTTCAGTGCTGCTCTCTCAGTTCATTCCACCCTCTCCTTCCCCCACTGTGTCCATAAGTCTGATCTCTATATCAGTATCTCCATTGCTGCCCTGCAAATAGGTTCATCATGTGAAGACTTAATTTTGGGGGGCTCCAAAATCACTGCAGATGGTGACTGCAGCCATGAAATTAAAAGACACTTGTTCCTTGGAAGAAAAGTTATGAACAACCTAGATAACATATTAAAAAGCAGAGACATTATTTTGCCAACAAAGGTCCATCTAGTCAAGCTATGGTTTTTCTAATAGTCATGTATGGGTGTGAGAGTTGGATTATAAAGAAAGCTGAGCACTGAAGAATTGATGCTTTTGAATTGTGGTGTTGGAGAAAACTCTTGAGAGTCCCTTGGACTGCAAGGAGATCCAACCAATGAATCCTCAAGGAAATCAGTCCTGAATATTCATTGGAAGGACTGATGTTGAAGCTGAAGCTCCACTGCTTTGGCCACCTGATGGGAAGAACTGACTCATTAGAAAAGACTCTGCTGCTGGAAAAGATTGAAGCAGGAGAAGGGGATGACAGAGGATGAAATGGTTAGATGGCATCACTGACTCAATAGACATGAGTTTGAGGAGGCTCTGGGAGTTGGCGATAGACTGGGAAGCCTGGTGTGCTGCAGTCCATCAGGTCACAAAGAGTCAGACACGACCGAGTGACTGGACTGACTGACTGAACTGAAATAGGTTCATCAGTATCATCTTTCTAGTTTCTATATAATTTCTGACTTTTTAGACTCTTTATAATAGGCTCTGAGTTCATCCACCTCATTAGAACTGACTCAAATGTATTCCTTTTTATGGCTAATATTGTACTGTATATATGTATAACTTCTTTATCCATTTATCTGTTGATGGACACCTAGGTTGCTTCCATGTTATAACTATTGTAAATATTGCTGCAATGAACATTGGGGTACATGTGTCTTTTTCAATTATGATTTCTTCATGGTATATGCCCAGTAGTGGGATTGTTGGGTCATATGGTAGTTTTATTCCTGGTTTTTTAAGGAATAAATAAAAGGAATCCAGATTGAAAAAGAAATAATACTCTTACTGTTTTCATGTGGCATGATACTCTATGTATAAAACCTTAAAGAAAGATGCAACTAGAAAATTGCTAGAGCTAATCAGTGAATATACTAAATTCATAGGATATTAAGTCAATACACAGAAATCCCTAGCATTCCTATACACTGAAAAATCAGAAAGAGAAATTAAGAAAACAATCCCATTCACCATTGCAGCAAAAAGAATAAAATACAAAGGAATAAAACTACCTAAAGAGACAGAAGACCTGTATGCAAAAATTTATAAGACACTGAAGAAAGAAGTGAAAGGTGACACACACAGATGGAGAGATGCACCATGTTCTTGGAATGGAAGAATCAATACTATGAAAATGACTCTTTCCAAAGCAATCTATTGATTCAGTACAATCTTTATTAAACTATAAATGGTATTTTTCATAGAACTGGGACAAATAATGTCACAATTTGTATGAAAACACAAAAGACCCTGAATGGCCAAAGCAATCTTGAGAAAGAAGAATAGAGCTTATCATTCTTAACCAGAAATCAACTTTCCTGCCTTCAGACTATACCGCAAAGCTACAGTCATCAAGACAGTATGGTACTGGCACGAAAACAGAAACATAGACCAATGGAACAAGATAGAAACCTCAAATAAAATCCATGCATGTATGGGCAGCTTATCACTGATCAAGGAGGCAAGAACATACAATGGAGAAAAGACAATGTCTTCAGTGAATGATGCTGGGAGAACCGGACTGCTATCATGTAAAACAATGAAATTAGAACACTTCCTAACATTATATACAAAGATAAACTTGCAATGGAGGAAAGACCTAACTGTAAGACCAGAAACTATAAATCTCTTAGAGGAAAACATAGGCAGAACACTCTTTGACATAAATCACAGCAAGATCACCTATTACCCACTTTCTAGATTAATGGAAATAAAATAAAAAAAATAAACAAATGAGACCTATACTTAAAAACTTTTACACAGCAAAGGAAAATATAACTAAGGTGAAAAGACAGAGTTGGGAGAAAATAATAGCAGATGAAACAACTGACAAATGACTGACTAATCTCCAAAATATGCAAGCAGTTCATGCAGCTCAACACCAGATGGTCAATACTGAAATCAGATTTATTATATTCTTTGCAGCAAAAGATGGAGAAACTCTATACAGTCAGAAAAACAAGACTCAGATTTGACTGTGGCTCAGGTCATGAGCTCCTTATTGCAAAATTCAGGCTTAAATTGAAGAAAGTAGGAAACCACAGAGTCATTTAGGTATGGCCTAAATCAGATCCCTTATGATTATACAATGGAGGTAATGGAAAGATTCAAGGGATTAGATCTGGTAGACAGAGTGACTGAAGAACTATGGACAGAGGTTCGTAATGTTGTACAGGAGGTGGTGACCAAAACTATCCCAAAGAAAAAGAAATGCAAGAAGTCAAAGTAGTTGTCTGAGGAGGTCTTATGAATAACAGAAGAGAAGCAAGAGGCAAAGAAGAAAGGGAAAGATATACACAACTAAATGCAGAACTCTGGAAAATAGCAAGGAGATAAGAAGACCTTGTTAAGGGAACAATGCAAAGAGAGGAAAACAATAGAATGGAAAAGACTATAAATCTCTTCAAGAAAATTGCAGATACCAAGGGAAAATTTCATGCAAAGGTAGGCATAATAAAGGACAGAAACAGCAAGAACCTAACAGAGTCAGAAGATATCAAGAAAGAGGTGGCAAGAATACACAGAAGAACTATACAAGAAGCATCTTAATGATTTGGATAAACAAAATGGTGTGGTTATTCACCTAGAGCCAGACATCCTGGAGTGTGAAGTCAAGTGGGCATTACTAGTAACAAAATTAGTGGAGATGATAAAATTCCAGGGAGCTATTTCAGATCCTGAAAGATGATGCTCTTAGAGTGTTTCACTCAATATGTCAGCATATTTGAAAAGCTGAACAGTGGCCACAGGACTGGAAAAGGTTAGTTTTCATTCCAGTCTCACAGAAAATCAATGCCAAGGAATGTTCAAACTACTGTATAACTGCACTTATTTCACATGCTAGCAGGATAATGCTCAAAATCCTTCCTTCAAGCTAGACTTTGGCAGTATGTGAACCAAGAACTTCCAGATGCACAAGCTGGATTTAGAAAAGGCAAAGGAACCAAAGATCAAATTGCCAACATCTGTTGAATCATAGAAAAAGCAAGGGGATTCCAAAAAAGCCATCTACTTCTGCTTCATGACTACACTAAAACCTTTGACTGTGAGGATCACAAGAAACTATAGAAAATTATTAAAGAGATGGGAATACTAGCCCACCTCACTTGCCTCTTGAGAAATCTGTATGCAGGTAAGGAAGCAACAGTTAGAACCAGACATGGAATAATGAACTGGTTCAAAATTGGGAAAGGAGGACAGCCAGGCTGTATATTGTCACCCTGCTTATTTAACTTCTATGCAGAGTCAGTGCAGTTCAGTCGCTCAGTCGTGTCTGACTCTTTGCGACCCCATGGATTGCAGCACACCAGGCCTCCTTGTCCATCACCAACTCCTGGAGTTTACTCAAACTCATGTCCATCAACTCAATGAGGCCATCCAACAATATCATCCTCTGTCGTCCCCTTCTCCTCCTGCCTTCAATCTTCCCCAGAATCAGGGTCTTTTCTTCGCATCAGGTGGCCAAAGTATTGGAGTTTTAGCTTCAGCATCAGTCCTTCCAATGAATATTCAGGACTGTTTTCCTTTAGGATGGACTGGATCTCCTTGCAGTCCAAGGGACTCTCAAGAATCTCTCCAACACCACAATTCAAACGCATCATTTCTGTAGTGCTCAGCTTTCTTTAAGTCCAACTCTCACATCTGTACATGGCTACTAGAAAAACCATAGCTTGGAATAGATGGACCTTTGTTGGCAAAGTAATGCAGGGTACATCATGCAAATGCCAGACTGGGTGAATCACAAGCTGAAATCAAGATTGCAAGGAGAAATATCAGTCACCTCAGATATGCAGATGATAACTCTAATGGCAGAAAGTGAAGAGGAACTAAAGAGCCTATTGATGAAGATGAAAGAGGAGAGGGAAAAAGCTGGCTTAAAACTCAACATTCAAAAAACTAAGATCATGGCATCTTGTTCCATCACTTCATGGCATCTTGTTCCATCACTTCATGGCAAATAACTGGGAAAAGTGGAAACAGTGGCAGATTTTATTTTCTTGGGCTCCAAAATCACTGTGGATTTTTTTTTTTACCACTTTAATGCCAGTGATCATTTTATTTTATTTATTTTTTATATAAATGTATTTATTTTAATTGGAGGTTGATTACTTTACAATATTGTATTGGTTTTGCCATACATCAACATGAATCCACCACAGGTATACACGTGTTCCCCATCCTGAACGCCCCTTCCACTCCCTCCCCGTACCATCCCTCTGGGTCATCCCAGTGCAACAGCCCCAAGCATCCTGTATCCTGCATCAAACCTGAACTGGCGATTCATTTCATATATGATATTATACATGTTTCAATGCCATTATCCCAAATCATCCCACCCTCTCCCTCTCCCACAGAGCCCAAAAGACTGTTTTATACATCTGTGTCTCTTTTGCTGTCTCACATACAGGGTTATCGTAACCATCTTTCTAAATTCCATATATATATATGGAATTTAGTGTTAGTATACTGTATTGGTGTTTTTCTTTCTGACTTACTTCACCCTGTATAATCAGCTCCAGTTTCATCCACCTCATTAGAACTGATTCAAATGTATTCTTTATCATGGCTGTGTAATAGTTCATTGCGTATATGTACCACAGCTTTCTTATCCATTCATCTGCTGATGGGCATCTAGGTTGCTTCCATGTCCTGGCTACTATAAACTGTGCTGCGATGAACATTGGGGTACACGTGTTTCTTTCAATTCTGGTTTCCTCAATGTGTATGCCCAGCAGTGGGATTGGTGGGTCATAGGGCAGTTCTATTTCCAGTTTTTTAAGGAATCTCCACAGTGTTCTTCATAGTGGCTGTACTAGTTTGCATTCCCACCAACAGTGTAATAGGATTCCCTTTTCTCCACACCCTTTCCAGCATTTATTGCTTGTAGACTTTTGGATCGTAGCCATTCTGACAGCGTGAAATGGTACCTCATTGTGGTTTTGATTTGCATTTCTCTGGTAATGAGTGATGTTGAGCATCTTTTCATGTGTTTGTTAATAGAAATTTTTTAAAAATTTTTTTCTATTCTTTTTATTAACAAGCAAAATAATAATTAAAAAACAACAACACAACAACAAAACCCTTAAAGTTGGAACTGCAATAAGTCAAACTGCTGCTGGAGTTCACAGATGTACCCAGGGTACATGCTCCCTCATTGCAAGGCAGGACCTAGGCACATAACTGTGCATTTAGGTATATATGTGACCAGGAAGAGTCAAAGAGGTGGAAACCACTGGAGAACAGAAAGCATCAAAAGTTTTTCATCAGACAATTCCAAAGCTCTTTTCCTCTTCTTTGCCTCTGTATCCTCTGTGGTTCCTCTTCCAGCTGAACTTGTGACAATCCCAAATCACTCCTTCCTCTTTTTCAGCTTTTCATCATCCTCTGACTTTCTGGAGATTGAAGAGACATTCAAACCAAACCTTTGAGTTCTTAGACATCACTTTGCTGACAAAGGTCCTTATAGCCAAAGTTTTTTTTTTTTTTATTAATAGTTCAGTTCAGTTCAGTTGAGTCACTCAGTCGTGTCCGACTCTTTGCAACCCCACGAATCGCAGCACGCCAGGCCTCCCTGTCCATCACCAACTCCCGGAGTTCACTCAGATTCACGTCCATCGAGTCAGTGATGTCATCCAGCCATCTCATCCTCTGTCGTCCCCTTCTCCTCCTGCCCCCAATCCCTCCCAGCATCAAAGTCTTTTCCAATGAGTCAACTGTTCGCATAAGGTGGCCAAAGTACTGGAGTTTCAGCTTTAGCATCCTTCCTTCCAAAGAAATCCCAGGGCTGATCTCCTTCAGAATGGACTGGTTGGATCTCCTTGCAGTCCAAGGGACTCTCAAGAGTCTTCTCCAACACCACAGTTCAGAAGCATCAATTCTTTGGTGCTCAGCCTTCTTTACAGTCCAACTCTCACATCCATGCATGACTACTGGAAAAACCATAGCCTTGACTAGACGGACCTTAGTCAGCAAAGTAATGTCTCTGCTTTTGAATACGCTACCTAGGTTGCTCATAACTTTTCTTCCAAAGAATAAGCGTCTTTTAATTTTATGGCTGCAGTCACCATCTGCAGTGATTTTGGAGGCCCCCAAAATAAAGTCTGATACTGTTTCCACTGTTTCCCCATCTATTTCCCATGAAATGATGGGACTGGATGACATAATCTTCGTTTTCTGAATGTTGAGCTTTCAGCCAACTTTTTCACTTTCCTCTTTCACTTTCATCAAGAGGCTTTTTAGTTCCTCCTCACTTTCTGCCATAAGGGTGGTGTCATCTGCATATCTGAGGTGATTGAGATTTCTCCCAGCAATCTTGATTCCAGCTTGTGTTTCTTCCAGCCCAGGGTTTCTCATGATGTACTCTGCATAGAAGTAAAATAAGCAGGGTGACAATATACAGCCTTGACGTACTCCTTTTCCTATTTGGAAGCAGTCTGTTGTTCCATGTCTAGTTCTAACTATTACTTCCTGACCTGCATACAGATTTCTCAAGAGGCAGGTCAGGTGGTCTGGTATTCCCATCTCTCTTAGAATTTTCCATATTTTCTTGTGATCCACACAGTCAAAGGCTTTGGCATAGTCAACAAAGCAGAAATAGATGTTTTTCTGGAACTCTCTTGCTTTTTCCATGATCCAGTAGTCATGTACAGATATGTGTTTGACTATAAAGAAGGCTTAGCACCAAAGAATTGATGCTTTTGAACTGTGGTGCTGGAGAAGACTCTTTGAGAGTCCCTTGGACAGAATGTAGATCAAACCAGTCAATCCTAAAGGAAATCAACCCTGAATATTTACTGGAAGGACTGATGCTGAAGCTCAAGCTCCAGTACTTTGGCCACCTAACGCAGAGTTAACTCACTGGAAAAGACACTGGTGCTGGGAAAGATTGAAGGCAGGAAGAGAAGGGGGGCAACAGAGGATGAGATGGTTGGATGGTGTCACCGATTCAAGGGACATGAATCTGAGCAAACTCTGGGAGATGATGAAAGACAGGGAAACCTGGCTTGCTGCAGTCCATGGGGTCACAATGAGTTGGACACGACTTAATGACTGAACAACAACAACATGCAGCTCAATACCAGAAATAGAAACAACCCAATCAAAATGTGGTCGGAAAGCCTAAACAGACATTTCTCCAAAGAAGACATACAGGTGGCCAACAAACACATGAAACGATGCTCAGCATCTCTCATTATTAGAGAAATGTTATTCAAAACTGCAATGAGGTATCACTTCACATTGGTCAGAATGGCCGTCATCAAAAAATCGACAAAGAATAAATGCTGGAGACTGTGGAGTAAAGGGAACCCTCTTGCACTGGTGGGAATATAAACTGCTACAGCCCCTCTGGAGAATGGTATAGAGATTATTCACCTTTGACAATCGGTATTTGAAGGGAAGACTCACTCTGACTTATGCTGACCAGGACCCTCCCCTGTGGCTCACTCCATACACGAAACAGTCACTATGCCAAGTGATGCCATACTTGGAATTCTGAATTAGTGAAAATGTCTGTAATGGTTTTGATTCTATTTCTGCCCTCTGCCACCAAGTTTAAACTTCACTAAATGTAATTTTAGTGTTTCTAATACTTTGAATATGGGTAATCCATAGGACACTTATTCTCAGACCAAGCCAGAAAATAGAGGGTTTTATTTACTTACGTTATAACAGGAATTTTACATCCTGTTAAAATTCTTTAACAGGAAGGTGCCTTGCTGTTCGTCTCCATCTTATTGAGTAGGGAACTTAATTTTGGTTAGTTTTAGTGAAAAAAACCGTCTCAAAAAGTCAAATTTATAATTAATCATTACGGGCTAGTTGTTAAAGAATTTTCTTTGGTCATGTTAATTGATTTTTCTCTCCCTAGAATGACTCAAATATTATGGTACCTTAAGATGCTGAAGATAGGAGTGCTATGTATCTTTCTTTGGAATCTAGAATCTGTGAATTTTCTCTTTTTTTCAAAGTTGTTTTTTCATTGATCTTAAGGATTTTTCAGTATTCTACTTTAGAATTAAAACTCCTGTGTGGTTTATGTCCATAAAAGACACATTTAGTACTGTTCTGTTTAGAGAGAATTTGTTACATAATTATGTTCCCTAATTACTACATTAGGAAACATTCTCTTAGGGACTTTTTCCGGTAATTGATCAGTTCAGTATTTATTTTGATAAAGGTAACTGTTACATCAGTGCTTGATGTGTGTTGTGTAACACACATTTTTGCCCTAGATAAATTTTATCTCTGTGGTCAATGCATTGTGCACAGAAAAGACCACAGACCCTCCTTTTCTTTCTGATTGTATTTTTAAATTGATTCAGCAGTGGGAGAAAATTTTAATTGGGTTTTAAGACTATTCCATCTAACTATGGTAGAAAGGCATTCATGTACGGTATCTTGAGTTTATCTTGTAGGTCCAGATTTTGTAATTCTT
The DNA here is from genome assembly GCA_917880005.1 of Nanger dama. Lineage (NCBI taxonomy): Eukaryota > Metazoa > Chordata > Mammalia > Artiodactyla > Bovidae > Nanger > Nanger dama. The sequence continues at coordinate 3,339,349 of CAKJTW010000105.1, read as the reverse complement.
AGAGTGTTAAACTCTGATAAATTTGATACCTTTACATCCCTCAGAATGCCCTACAAGTAGATGTAAGGGTTGTATTCAGTACAAATGTTGGATGTTTATATTTGCTTCACTGGGGTGCATTTAAAAGGAAATCCAGTACCTAATGCAAGCACCTTAGCAGTTTATAAGCTACTGTAAAAAAAAAAAAAAAAAAGGTGGAGATTTCACAAGCCATGAATGCGTACATCATGTTCCTGGAATGCTTAGCAAAGAGATTTTTTTTTTTTTTAGTTCACTATATAAAATTTGTTTCCTTCATTTGTTTTCAGTTACTTTTAAAATTATCTGGTTGAATTCATTAAGGATTAGTGTCCTCTTTTCTATAGACTGCCATGGTCATCTTGTGGTCTGCCCACAATCACCTGGTACTGGAGTATTCTAAGTTTGGTGAACATTTAAACTAGGATGCCAAGTAGAACAAGTGGCATTGCCAGTCAACTGGGAGTCAATGGGAGATTCTTCTGATAGTGCTTCTGTAGGAAACTTCTTTCCTCCAGTCCTCAGTCCTGCGGAGTTCAAGCCAGAAGGGTCCTCAACTGTCAGGAAGGAAAAATCATAGCACCTGGGATGGCCGTAGGTCTCTCTTATGATTCCATGGAGCGCATTGCTCTGTTTCAGGCTCTGCTTCCTTTGGGATGCGTAATGAACTCAGTGAAATTCTCAACCTGACTTTTGACTGCAGAGTTGTTAAGAGGAGAGCACGAAGGCTTTCTCTCTTAGGATAAAAGACTGATGGAAGCACAAGTTGCTTTGTGAAACCAGTCTCAGTTGTAGTAGGCTGAAGGCAGCTTAACTGTGAAATGTTCAAATTATATGGAATAACTTTTGCACTTTCCCTAGCTAATTATTATTTTTCTAAATGTCTGTCCTTTCTCTTTCCTGTTTCTTTTTGTTTTCCCTGAATGTTGTTCTGGTTTTGTTTTTTAAATATACTGACTGTTTTGGTGATTGGAGTTGTTAGAGTTGAACTAGACCCTTTAAAAGACTGGTAAATCCTCTCAAACAAAACAAAACAAAATTTTGTGTGTGTATGCACACACACAGAAAATCAAAATATGTAGAAAGAAAAAGAAAACTATTCTGTTATTCTTGGGCCTCAGAAGTACACTCATAAAAGCTTAAGGCAAAGTGAAGGATGAAATCCAGATGAAGTGGTGCTAATGAAACACTTGCTTTCTGCTTTAAGAATTTATTTGAAGCATTACGAGTGCACTGAACTGCATTTTTAAATTTGGTTCTAGGAAAGCTGTCATTGAATGGAGTTCTGCTTTGACATCTTTTTGCAAAATGAGGAATTCTTTCAGAGGGTAGGGATCATCTTTAATAGATCTCTTTACAGCTTAATCTATCTTTCTTTTAATCTCTTTGAGCATCAACTTTATAATCTATAAAGATAGAAATACTAATTTATCCCTGCTAGGGTGGCCTGGAAAATTAAAAGAAAATTAGTGTAAGCTTGCTTTTGAATAATAAAAAGTCTATATAAATGTTCAGAGGCTTGTGTTTCAGACTGGCACCTGTGTTATATTAATTAGCCTTTAATATGTTACTATCACATTATTTAATTTTCACAAAGGGAGTGTCAGAAAAATTGGTGTCTACTACTGCTTTGTGGCTGAATTCCAGAGTCTGACTTTGTGAAGATCATTAACTCCTTGGAACATCAGTTTCTCATTCATCTGTTCTTTCACTGTGTACTGAGCACCTCCACCATGTCAGACAGTGAAAGGCAGAGGTGGAGCTCATGAAACTTGAGTTCTACCTCATGCAGAATGCATATATATATATATATATATATATATATATATATATATATATATACGGGCTTCCCTGGAGGCTCAGTTGGTAAAGAATCTGCCTGCAAATACAGGAGACCACCTGCAGTGTAGACTTGGGTTCGATCCCTGGGTCCGATCCCTGGGTCAGGAAGATCCCCTGGAGAAGGAAGTGGTGACCCATACCAGTATTCTTACCTCGAAAATCCCATGGACAGAGGAGCCTGGTGGGCTACAGTCCATGGGGTTGCAAAGTCGGACATGGCTTAGCGACTAGACCACCACAGGGGGTGTCAGAAGGGGGCAAGTAGTGGCCTGCTAAAAGCAAAGGGATGAGGAATGCAGAGAGTAGATTTTTGTTTTCCAGTTTTATTGAAGGTGGCCAGAGAAAGGCCTTATTGAGCAGCTAACTTTTGAGGAGAGACCTAAAAATGATCAGGATGGAGGCAGGTAGAGATGAGTGGGTAGAGGAATGCAGATACCCCACAGTAGAAGTGTGTCATGGCAAGGAGGCCAGTGTGGCTGCAGATAAGTCAGTGCAAGAATGGGCAGAGGATAAGGCCAGAGGTTGAAGAGAGGAGGACAGATAGCATAGGGCCTCAGAGTCCATTTTCTGAGTGAGGAAAGGGAACACTAGAAGATTCTGTACGAGTTAGAGTTTAATAGGGTGTTTTGTCTGGGGAATATAAACACAGGGGTCAGGCTTTATCCTTTAAAATCTCTCGTAGTCTAGGTCCAAGATCCTATGATGCTGGATGGTTTCTCTCCCAATTCTCCCACTCTTATTCCAGGAAGAGTAAAAACTTGTTCAAGCTCTTCTTGGCCCACTAGTGGGACCAGCTGTTTGGCAGACTCTAGGAGTTAGTTCTCCATCAGTGTGGGTCAATAGCATCAGTTGAACCTTCTCCTTCCCATGGCTTTCTAAAGATAATTTAAAAGGAGTTTTACTGTTTCAGAAGTACTAAAGAATTGATACAGATAAAGGTGCGTGTGTGTGTGTATCATGTCTTTTTGACCTCAGCACAAGTGAAAAGCCCAGGGCAAACCAGCTTACGAACATCTACGAAGACTTCCTCCCAACTTTCCAGTTCTTTACTGATCCTTGGAAGACTGCCCTCTGAGTGTTCATATGAGCCTCCTGCCTTACCAATAGGTAAAAGAATTTGTCTCAATGTGGTGCAATCACATGGGATTTCAGGACCAGGAATATGCTACTTACTAAATTTCATAGGACTTATAAATTCTTTAAAAGTTTTGAAAGAAGAAATTATGGTCTAGCACTAAAATTATTTGCCATCCTAGTTTGATCAATTTATTTTTATATTTGAATTCTTTAAATCCCCCAATACAGTGTTTTTTTGGGAATAAATATTTTGTGTGTGTGATGACTTGGAGTACACCAAGCTTTTGGGAGGACAGAATCTAGTATGAAGTGGAGCAGCCATTGTTCTGTACATTCAAATGATGGTTGCTGATACTGATTCAAAAAAAAGAATAAGATAATCTTTGGTCTTTTTTTTTAAACATTGTAATTCAATCAAAGCTTCCTTATTGGGATGTGAAATTTCTATATTTATCAAGTCCATTAATTTCTATATTTATCAAGAAGAGAAATAGAGACACCACCTCAGATTCCCTTACGTTCTCTGAGAGAGAGAAAAAAAAAAAAAATGAGAGAGGGAAACAGAGAGACAGAAAGACAGACAGACAGAGGAAGAGACCAGTGTTTTCTGCAGTGAATTTTTGTGCTTACAAAAGAAAACATTAACCAAAAGTATCAATGTCATAAAAAAGACGTGGGTGGAAGTTACCAAAGGGCATTTGGATTCTCTGTAAAAGGCCTTGAAATTCCCAATAACTAAGTTTAAGAAAGGAAAAATAATCTCATATTGAACTTCATTTAATTGATTTGGCAGGATATTCACAGTGCAGCTCATGCACATGTGTAAGATGGTTTCCCAGCATCACAATGGATTGAAAAGGACATATACGTTGGTATTAAGGTTTAAGACATAGCAAAAGCTAATTGTGATAGAGCGAGAGGTTCTGTTAGAAATGACATTGTTGGGATGGGGTGGAAGGTGGGAGGAAAGTTCTAGAGGAAGGCAGAAACCCACACATAGGCATACCTATGGCCAAGTCATGTTGATATATGGCAGAAACCAACACAATATTGTAAAGCAATTATCTTCCAATCGAAAATAAACACATTTAAAATTTTTATAAATGACATTGTTTATGAAATATGAGGGAGTACCATGTACCTCTGACTAAAAACAGACTGTCCTTATGCTGTTGTCTTGGAGAAACCAGGACTGCTGTATATTATCTGGGACTGCTGTGTGTAAGCATTTTCATAAAATTATTTCCCAGGTTTACTTCTGAGTAGCTCACTTTGAGAAGTTGCTTATATATGATTAATAGGAAGATTATATATGAGTAATAGTAGTAATCATTACTACACATGGTTAATACTAATCAGACTATTGAGAAGAAGCATGAGTAAAAGTATTGATCAAGTAGTTGGCTTGATCCTTTACACATTTTTAATTTCCTTACACTCAATTAGTGATTTTGAAACTCTTTAGACAAATGTTCTCTGATGCAAAATCACTTGCAAAAAAAGTTAGGAGCTCCCAGAGTTCTGAGCCTGATTGGTGGATGTCATGTCCACAGCCATTGTGCCACCATCTGTTACCAGCAAAGTCAGCAAGAGATCTAGCTGGCTTTGATTGAGAAGTTGTTAGGCAGATTGTGTAAGTTTTAAAAATCATCTCTTTTGATAACAGTAGCAAGTATTAAGACTTATATAGTACTATGATATGCCAGACATTATTTAAATACATTTAATCTTCATTTTGACCCTGTCTGATGTGTATCAATTAGCTTTCTATGTGTAAGAAACCACCCTAAAATATAGTGGCTTCAGCCATATCATTTAATATTACTAGTCTGTGTGTTGTCTGGGTGGTTCTGATCTGGGCCAGACTAGTATATCAACAAAGGTCCATAGAGTCAAAGCTATGGCTTTTCCAGTAGTCATGTATGGATATGAGAGTTGGACCATAAAGAAGGCTGAGTGCTGAAGAACTGATGCTTTTGAACTGTGATGTTGGAGAAGACTCTTGAGAGTCCCCTAGATTGCAAGGAGATCAAACCAGTCCATCCTAAAGGATACCAATCTTGAATATTCATTGAAAGGACTGATGCTGAAGCTGAAGCTCCAATACTTTGGTCACCTGATGTGAAGAACTGATTCATTAGAAAAGACTCTGATGCTGGGAAAGATTGAAGGCAGTAGGAGAAGGTAACTATAGAGGACGAGATGGTTGGATGGCATCACCGACTCAATGGACATGAGTTTGAGCAAGCTCTGGGAAATGGTGAAGGACAGAGAATCCTCGTGTGCTGTAGTCCATGGGGTCACAAAGAATTGGACATGACTGAGTGACTGAACTCAACCAATAACAAGTATGTCTTCTGGCAGCGGGGGGTCAAGGAGGGAGTCTTATCATCTCAGCTGAGCTCTGTTCTGGAGTCTCATTTGGGACCACTGGCCTAGTCCATGTGATTGCTCATCACTCAGTAGCATCCTGTTCATAAGGAGCATGCAGGGACCTGGGAGAGAGTGGAGGAGAGCAAGGTTCCTTGAGACCTTGTCTTGGAGCTGATCCTGTATCACTTCCAGGGAATTCTGTTGGCCAAAAGAGTCAGAAGGCCAACCTACAGTCAAAGGGAGAGGAAAGAGACTGCACTTTTTGATGGGAAGAGTCTCCCATGAGGAAGAGTAGATATTGGGATGAGTCAAGGACTCATTTCTCCCATCTCCCACAAGTGGACACAGCTATTTCCATTTGACAGGTGAGAGAGCTGAGATACACACTTTTCATGACACAAGGTTATGTGGTATGTAAGTGTCCAAGTCAACATTCTGACATAAGGAGTCTGACTCCAGCACCCATGGTCTTGACCTACATGTTGCATATCTCCTTGTCCTTTCTTAGCTGTCACTGCTGCGTATGTCATGGATCATGGGAAGTCATGCTTGTTGCCTTCTTTCTTGGAGAGGACCTCTCAGGCCCATGGCACCCTCCCTGCTGCCTCATCCCCTTAACACAATGCTTGCAACAAATGATCCTTCTCTCCCCTTTAGTATCTCCTCCTGGTTTTTACTCTTATCTCAGAGAGAAAAATCACCAGGTTTTTATAAATGGACTTTAGCAAAGTACTCATGGTAGTGTGTCTTTGTCATTTAGAATACCAATAGACAAGGGCAGGCACTGTTTCTATACACTTTTGTTTAAGATTTTATTTTAGCAAATTGTGAAATATTTTTTTAAAATTCTAAAATGAACTCTTTCTTTTATTACTTTGTACATTCCATAAGGTAGGGACCTGGACTCCATGCTACAGTTATTTCACCAGCAGGTAGCAAATGGTGTGTTTGGTAAGTACAAACTAAATAGAAGAATGAAGGAAGGCAAAATACAAATCATTATTAGTACTTGATTTTATCAAGTGTATTATACTCTATACTATTCAAAATAATTTTCTGTGTTTTTGTTCAGTGCCAGTTTCTTTTCCTTATTATACTTTATGTATGTAAATATGAATATATATCCATGTATATAAGTATATATACTTAAATAAATATATACTTTAGGTATATAAATACATTTGTAAATATATATATTTATAAATATTTATATATGTATGATACCATAGTACTATATCCAGATTTTAAAGAAATCCTTTGCTAATTTGGAGTTAAATATATTTATATATAAATTTATAAATATGCTCCAAAGTATACATAATAATTCAAATATTATACATAATATAATATATAAATATGAAGCAAATATTTATATTATAAAGATATAAATATTTTGTTTTTTAAATTTATATTTATAAATTCAAAATTAGCAAAGGATTTCTTTGAAATCTGGATATAGTACTATTGTATCACAAATATATATATTTATAAATTTACTTATACTTTTATATCTAAAGTATGTATTTAAATATATATATACTTATACAAGTGTATATTTATAAATTTATTTATATTTACATACATAAAGTGTAACAGGGAAAAGAAAATGATATTGAACAAACAAAATCACAGAAAGTTATTCTGAAAAGTAAAGAGTATAACATATTTGATAAATTTATGGGGTTTCTCAGTTGGTTCAGTGGTATAGAATCCACCTGCGAATGCAGAAGACACAAGAGACATGTGTTCCAGTCCTGGAATACAGGGGTTGAGAAGAGACCCTGGAGAAGGAAATGGCAACCCACTCCAGTATTCTTTCCTGGAAAATTCCATGGACAGAGGAGCCTGGTGGGCTATAGTCCATGGGGTCTCAAAGAGTCGGACAAAACTGAGCATGCACACATACATTTATAAAAACATACATATATATATATATATATATGTGTATTTGTGTATGGTTCTATAGTATTATATCCAGATTTTAAAGAAATCCTTTGCCTAATTTTGAATTATCTTTCTCTATAATTTTATAGTATGGCTTTCTTGATCTGAGTGTATCGTTGCAATTCTAGTGCTTGCATTAAAGCTTTTAAGACTAAGGAAACTTTCCACCCACAGGGGCTTCTGCAAAGATGGACGTCACCACCTACCCCTCCCACTATTCTGCTGCTCTTTTGAAATCTAATCCTTGGTCTCGACCTAGGGCTATGCTTTCATTAGAACCCATGCAAATATGAGTGTTGAAAACTCCCTGAAGTTCTTTATTGGAAACTCTTCTCAGTTACCTTCTGAGTTGTTTGTGGTGCTTTTCTCGCTTTACCAATGGGAACTGAGACACAGATGAGGTAGGCAGCTTGTCAAATATAAAATCAAGGCCAAGGGATTGGGTAGCCGAGATAAGAGCTGAAGGAAACTCATTGTATAGGCCTTTGTTCAAGAGACTAAGAAATGTAGTTTGTAAGGAAAGAATAATTGGGAGAACAAACACAGCCTCTCTTAACATGAATTGTGTGTACGTGTGAAGATTCTTGATTAGAACATACCAAGAGGTTGGTGTGTAGTTAGTTTGCAGGACTGACAGTGGATCCACATGATTGTTAATAGGAGAAACATTTTATGATTCATTTCATAAGCATGCGTAATTGTTCTCCAGAAACAGAGCTTATGCCTAGAAGGCAAAGAGCCAGATGAACTTAAATTGATTTCTTCCTCCAGAGATTAGAACACAAGTCACCAGAATGTATGAGAAGGGTCCCACATCAGAAAGCCGCTGGACAATGAGTTCTTCCTTTGTGATAAGCCCTATGTTAACCCCAGAGTCTGTCCATATCCAGCAACTGGCCTCAGAATGTTTTCTATGAATATATTTTATTATGATGACATTTCTTATTATAAGGATTCTGAGGTTTCATCTAACAAGAAGTGGGATTTACTTCTGAGTATCACTGCCACAAAAGTCTATGATCTTTCTGACATAATAATCCACTTTCTTTTTGGACCATTATTTTAATTACAGTTTTAAATAATTAAATCCCCTGGAGAAGGAAATGACAATTTTCCAGTATTCTTGCCTAGGAAATCCCATGGACAGAGGAGTCTGGCAAGCTATATAATCCATAGGGTCCCAAGAGTTGGACACGACTTAGCAACTAAACCACCACCACCACCCACCATGTATTCATACAGTTGGTTGTGTATTTTGCCAATTTCTTTATCTGTGTCCACAGTAAGGAAAGGAACTGCTTCTGTGTGAAATCCCAAACTTTTACTATCCTTTCTCTGGATGCTTCACCATTGTAGCTCAGGGATGGGAGGGAAGGATGTACCCTTGATGCACTGGAGGCCCAGATGAGAGAAGATGAAGTGTGTGCTCGGAGAGAGTGGCAAAAAGCACACTGGATGTAAAAGACTTCTGTGAAAGACTTAACTGGTTTGCAATTATTTCTTTCTTTTCAATCAGAATTCTGAGCAGCACAGTAGAAAAGAGCTAATAAGAGGGAGTGGCCTGTGCCCAAGGAGCTAGCTGACTGCTGCCAACACAGAAAATGAATTAAATTTAAACACAGTGAGGACACACACACATCTGTGACAGCCTATTGTATAGCACTGTATAAGTGACAAAGACTTCCATCTTGATTAGCAGGGGAGCTGCTGCTGCTGCTGCTGCCAAGTTGCTTCAGTCGTGTCCGACCCTGTGCGACCCCATAGACGGCAGCCCACCAGGCTCCCCTGTCCTTGGTATTCTCCAGGCAAGAACACTGGACTGGGTTGCCATTTCTCTCTCCAATGCATGAAAGCGAAAAGTGAAAGTGAAGTTGCTCAGTCATGTCTGACTCATAGCGACCCCATGGACTGCAGCCCACCAGGCTCCTCTGTCCATGGGATTTTCCAGGCAAGAGTACTGGAGTAGCAGTCGCCTTCTCCGTAGCAGGGGAGAGTAATCTATAAATCAGCCGTTCTCTTTGTCATTTTCAGTTTGTAATTATCCAACTGCCTAACCGAGAGGCACAATAATTAGTGTAGTCTTTCCAAGATGTATAAAAAGAACTGCCTGGAGCCATTATTAAAAACATAGATTCCCACTTCTGCTGAGTGAGAGCCCCCAGGGAAGTGCCCTGAAAATATTTTTAATAAGTTTGAAGGTGATGTGCTTTAGCTGATAGAGTCTTAGTATCAGTTGCTCAGTAGTATCCGGCTCTTTGTGTCCCCATGGACTGTAGCCACCAGGCTTCTCTGTCCATGGGATTCTCAAAGCAAGATTCCTGGAGTGGGTTGCCATTTCTTTCATCAGGGGATCTTCCTGACCCAGGGACTGAACCCAGCTGATAGATAGGAGGACTTAAGTTCAACTCTGTGATTGATTCACTATGTTGAAATGAAGAGCTATTTTTTTGTATCAGTTTCCTCCTCTGCAAAATCAGGACAATGGTAGTCTCTCCCTGTGGGTTTTATTGTGAACACCGAATGATGTCATGTGTGCAAAATATTGATCATAGTGCTTGGCACAAGTGCTCAATGAGCTGCTTCCATTTTTGCTGACATTATTGTCATTTTATTCAAGGAGTGTGATGTTTGTGACTCAGCCAAGTGGAGGAAATCATGCATAGAAATGATAAAGGGAATGACTCTAGGGAAAAGGATGAAGGAAAAGGATCTCCAACAGGTTGGATGAGGACTGTGACACTGTGGGTTAGAGTCAGTGGAGAAAATGGACTTGAATAGAGTTCCCAGGATGACCGAGGGCATGCAGTTTTATTCATATCCACGCTCCAAGTATTTGCCTGTCTTCCCCCTCTGGGAGGGAATCAGGTGCTTGGCTCATTTGCCTTGATACAGAAGCATTTTTGGAAGACCTAGGACATGATATAAGTTTAATTGCTCCATAATATTATTTTAGGGACTTCCAGGGTGGTGTAGTGGTGAAGAATCTGCCTGCCAATGCAGGAGATGCAGGTTCGATCCCTAGATCGGGAAGATCCCCTGGAGAAGGAAACAGCAGCCCACTCCAATATTCTTGTTGAGAAAATTCCATGGACAGAGAAGCCTGGAAGACCACATGGGTCGCAAAGAGTCAGACATGACTGAGCACACAATATTATTTTACTTTGTTATATTTCTTTTGGCTCATGCTGATAAGAGGATATTATTACCTTGCATAACCAGGTCTATCAGAGATACAAATTCACAGAGTTCTCATAACAACGAATTCATTTATTTATTCATTAATTCAAAACCCATTTGTTGAGCACCTGCTGTGTTCCTTTTAAGCACAAAGGACACATCAGTGACTAGTAGAGGGAAACACTCCTGCCCGTGCAGAGTTTATGCTCTTGTGTATGTAACAGGGAGGGAGATACTAAAAAAAAAAAAAAAAGAAGAAGAAGAAAGTTATGTGATGATAAAGAGAAATAAAAGCAAGGAAGGAAGACAAGGAGTGCAGGCAGGGTGTGAATGTGTGTGTATATTGTGTGCACACGCTTGCATGCAGAGTGAGGCCACATCACATAGGGCCTCAATAAAGACTTTGGCTTTAAGCGCTATGGGAAGTTTCTAAAAGGTTTTGAACAAACAACATTTTAAAAGGATCTATCTGGCTTCTGGACAGTACATTCCAGAGAGGGAATGGAACTCGGAAGTGTGCTATTAAAATAAACTAAGAGAGAGGTGGTAGCTGCCTGGGCCAGGGCGGTGGCTGTGGAGATAGTGACGAGGGGTCAGATGCTAGATATATTAGGACGGTGGAGCCAAGAGCACTTCTCCTGGATTAAATGTGAGAAAAGAGGAAAGGCAAGGAGTCAAGGAGGACTCAAATGAAATGTTGGAATTACTATCCCCTCGGATGAGATCGTCGGAAAATCCCATAGAGGAGGGCATGGCAACCCATTACGGAATTCTTGCCTGGAGAATCCCATGGACAGAGGAGCCTGGAAGGCTGCAGTCCATAGGGTTGCAAAGAGTCAGACATGACTGTAGTGACTTAGCATGTCCAGACGGGATGAGGTACTATCCCAGGTGGCACTAGTGGTAACGATCCCATGGACAGGGAGCCTGGTAGGCTGTAGTACGTGGAGCCACAAAGAGCTGGAGGTGACTCTAGTGACTTAGCATATGCACCCAGGGGATAAAATGCACTGTAGGGGAGCAAGTGTTTACAGGTAGATAAGGAGTTGAATTTTTGGCACATGAAGTCAGAAACACCTAGAAGCAGCCATCTGGATGGAAAAGATCTGGATCCCAGGGAAGGAATTTGGGTCAGAAACATGGATTTGGAGTTATAAGCCTATACATGACATATGAGGCCAAAACTAAATGGTATTACCAATGGAAGGTCCAGGAGACTGGCTCAAAGATGAGATCCGGGGATGTGCAAACTGTAAGTGGTCAGGGAGATGCTGCTGCTGCTAAGTCACTTCAGTCGTGTCCGACTCTGTGCATCCCCAAAGGCAGCAGCCCACCATGCTCCCCCACCCCTGGGATTCTCCAGGCAAGAACACTGGAGTGGGTTGCCATTTCCTTCTCCAATGCATGAAAGTGAAAAATGAAAGTGAAGTCACTCAGTCATGTCTGACTCTTAGTGACCCCATGGACTGCAGCCTGCCAGGTTCCTCCGTCCATGGGATTTTCCAGGCAAGAGCACTGGAGTGGGGTGCCATTGCCTTCTCCATCAGGGAGATGAAGAGAAGCTAAATCAGAAGACAGACAGAGCTGCCAGTGACTGACCATGGCCGCAGACCAGGAGTGTGTGTCCTGTAGGTCAAAGCAGACATGGTTTCAGGGGAGGGAGTGACCAATTGTGTCAGATGTGACCAATTCAGAAGACATAATGGATGCAGGTTCAATCCTTGGGTCAGAAAGATCCCCTGGAGGAGGGGATGGAACCCACTCCAGTATTCTTGCCTGGGAAATCCCATGGACAGAAGAGCTTGGCAGGCTATAGTCCATGGGATCGCAAAGAGTTGGACGTGACTGTAGCGACTTATGGAGAAGGCAATGGCACCCCACTGTAGTACTCTTGCTTGGAAAATCCCATGGATGGAGGAGCCTGGTAGGCTGCAGTCCATGGGGTCGCAAAGAGTCGGACACAACTGAGAGACTTCACTTTCATGCACTGGAGAAGGAAATGGCAACCCACTCCAGTGTTCTTGCCTGGAGAATCCCAGGGACAAGGGAGCCTGGTGGGCTGCTGTCTATGGGGTTGCACAGAGTCGGACACAACTGAAGCAACTTAGCAGCATCAGCAGCAGTAGTAGCGACTTAGCATGCACCCAGGGGATGAGATATACTATACGGGAGACCAAGATGAACATTTGAATTTACCACTGGATTGAGCAGAGTAACAGTTATCTCTAATCTATGAGAGCAGTTTCAGTGGAGTAGTGGTGTGGTAGCTGGCTGAGGGTAGATTCAGGAAAGAATGAAAGGAATTAAAGAGAGAGAGAGAGAAAGTAAATCTCAGGGGAAGAACTTGGCTAAAAACAGGAACTTAGAAATGGGCAGGAGCTGTGTAGGAAGTAAGAGTTGTAGCTTTAAGATGAAGAGAAACAACGGGGTGTTTGTAAGCTGCAGGGAGTGATCCATGAGGCAGGGAACACAGAGAACAGTCCTCAAGAGTGCTGTGCCGCTTCCTTCTCACCTAAATATGCTCAAACCACTGTCATATTCTTCTCCAGTTTCTGTTTCTGTGCCCCAGGTGACAAAGCAAGGCCTAAGGCCTGAGACAAACTAGGGCACTTATGACTTTCTTAAGCCCCTGGGATCCTCAGTACAGCTAGCCATGTACAGAGTTTCATTTTGACTTTTGCTTTTGAAAAAGAAAGAAGGAAGCAAGTAAAGGAGGGAAGGAAGGAGGGAGAAGGGAAGGAGGGAGAAGGGAAGGAGGGAGAAGGGAAGGGGAGATAAATCATATTTTATATATATATATATATATGTATGTATGTATGTATTTGACAAGTGGCTTTTAAAAAAAACCTGCTTCCCCCTTTAATCTCTTAAATTTTATAACAACCCTTGGAGATGGGTATTATTTCCTTTTTCAGATGGTAAAGTGAGTTCATTAGTGATTAAATAACATCTTTAAGATCTCATAACTCATAATAAGCTCATTCAATTCAAACTCAGATCTATCAGACCCCAAAATACAATTTCACAGACTTCTCTGGCATAGGAAACTCATGGTAGGTCTGTGGTTTAACTCAACCTTGGAAACACAGATTGCGGCCCTCTCTCTTTTTGCTTACATGATTTCATCACTCTTTTAGCAGAGACATCTTCAGTTGTGTGATTATTTAAACATCGCATCTTCCCTTTAGTGAAAGCATTTTGTTTCAGAATCAAATTTATTTTGCTATAAAAATGACCATCTCAATTAGTGAAAAAGAGGCACTACTGCATAGAACACCGTCTACACATATCCTGCATTTACTAGAATAGAAATAAACTAAATTTACTAAATAGAAATAAGCTTTTTCTAAGAAACAGAAAGTGAAAGTTACTCAGTCGTGTCCAACTCTTTGCCACCCCGTGGACTGTGCAGTCCCTGGAATTCTCCAGGCCAGAATCCTGGAGTGGGTAGCCTTTCCCTTCTCCAGGGGATCTTCCCAACCCAGGGATCGAACCCAGGTCTCCCGCATTGCAGGAGGATTCTTTATCAGCTGAGCCACAAGGGGAGCCCAAGAATACCAGAGACACAAAAGGACTTGTGTAATTTTACCCCTGAGGAGGTTAGCAGAAGCGTATCATTCTGCCCAAACATTGTGAATATGATTGGAATAGAAATGGTAACTGACAGCTGCTGACAGTGGGCTCCTGGAACCAGCAAAACCTGAGTTTATTTTTGTGTGTCCTTTTAGCCAGTTTAGCCCCAGGTCTCTTGGCTTCCTTCCTGTTGAGACATCTTGCTTCTCCTTACCAGTATGCAAACTATGAGAAGAGAGGATTTGTCTGTTGCTGTGCTTGGTGCCTTGAAGCTCTAAGCTTCTTAGAGAAATGTTGATTCTCCTTTCTCTGGGAGCGCTCTGAGAAATATTGATAGTTCCACCAACTTCTTCCTGGAGGAGGAAGTCTTTTAGAGTATTCCTTGCAACGAAAGTGAGGTGTGCCAAAGCGGTTTGGTTGAGTAGGTTGGTAGGGACAGACAAGTCTTGACAGTCAAACAGGTGAGTCAGCTACCAATTCTTCACAAGTGGTGCATGATAGAAACGAATGGTTGGGAAGAATTAGGCAACTGGTGGGTTCTTTGGAACATACATGATTTTTACATTCAAATAGTCAGAGTCAGGTTAGGGATGCTGTCTTTGAAAAAAAAAAAAAAAAAGGTACTCAACAAATGTTTCCTGAATACCTACAAGCTATAGAATACAAAGTAGTTAGGTGAGTTTTCTTTTAGAACGCCCAGCCAGGGACTTCCCTGGTGGCCCAATGCTTAAGACTTGCCTTCCCACAAAGGCTTGTAGTTTCAGTCACTGGTTGGATAGTTAAGATACCATATGCCTCATAGACAAGAAGGCAAAATATAAACCAGAAGCAATACTGTAACAAATTCAATAAAGACTTTAAAAATGGTCCACAGTTTAAAAAAAAAAAAAAAAGACAAAAGGGCTGATAGAATTAAAATCTGTCATAAACATTGTTAATCGACTATACCAAGATAAAAGTTAAAAATAAAGCACTAGTGTAGACCAAAAAGAGAACATTTTAAAATGCCATAAATGCTCAACTATTTGATTAAAAATAAAAAGAATGCCCAGCCTAATGGAGGAGATCGATAATTGGGTGAAAACATAAAAGAACATTAATTTCTACCATGAGACTTTACTAAATGATTATCTTCACCAGTTCCACCCTCCAAATCAGGGATGATCTTGATTAACAATTTCCCAGCCAACATGATGAAATATGTTATCATGGAGAAAAGGGTAAATAAAATCATATTTCTACTTTACTTTGCCAAAATGGAATTCAGCAAAATGAAACACAAAGTTGAAAGTTATCATAGCTAATCCATAGCTTGGTGACCAAGAGAATAGTAGTAGAATAAAGAATATGGGGACTTCCATGGGGGTCCAGTGGTTTAGATTTTGCCTTCTGGTGTAGGAGGTGTAGGTTCATTCTCTGGTTGGAGAGCTAAGATCCCACATACCTCATGGACAAAAAACCAAAACATAAAACAGAAGCAATATTGTAACAAATTAAGTAAAGACTTTAAAAATTATCCACATCAAAAAAATCTTTAATAAACAAGGAATATGAAAAGAATATACAAAAGTTGAAATAAGTCATCTTATTTATAAGGCATTTGTATAAAATCTGAATAAAAGTGTTTACTGAAAGACAGAAAAAATCTTTACAATTGAAAATCAGCTCCATAACTCAATTTTTAAAGGTTTTTTTCTTTTCCTCCCATTCTCTCTCTGGGGTTTGGTAAAGAGGTCATCCAAGATATGTGGTTTTCTTCTCTGGTTTATTTCCTTGTTTGAAGATGTTCATGACAGGGTTTTTGGGTAATATTCACATATTCATAAGCTACTAATCTTTCCTTTGTGATATCCTCTTCAAAGAATTCAATAGATTTTTATAAGGGTTAAAAAAACAGTTGTCTCTAGATGCTTGAGAGATATATAGTTAAAAAACAACAACAAACACTGGGGTTATTAATAAAATAATTAATGACTGTTTCATCTGTGTTTCCCTAGTATTTTAATAAAAAAATGTATTCCATGTAGTTTATGGTCCCACAACCATGGGCCTGGTTATTCTGTCTTACTTATCAACAAGTTCTTGTTGTTTGAAGTGACATTTAATTTCTCTTGATACTTATTTTAAACTACAACTTCCTCTTTCATATTCGTAAGGAAGGATTATATAAATGTCACCTATTTAGCAGCACTGATATTACTTTTTTATTTTTAATGCTGCTTTTGGATGCTTCGTTGCTAGTATTTTACAAGCTGAAGGCTGCAATTGTTTTTACCTGTTAAGTCACTATTTCCACATTAATAATAGGGTAAGATATCAGGCTTCAGTTTAGATTATGACAGTACCTAATGTCTTTTCCACATTTACTTCAAGCCAGGAGAAGACTTCCTCTCTTGTTTTCATGGGACTTTTATGAATTCGAATATGTATATTTTTCCAGCTGTAGTATTTTAATTGCAATTGGAAATTACCAGTTGAGATATCATTTTTCTTAAGAAAAATTTCCTAATACTAAATCCTAGCAGTTAAAGCTGACTTCAACTACTCAAGTGGCATGATTTCCTTATGCTTGCCTTAGATTTTTGATCTTTCCTTCAGTTATTTTCATTGATATTTCTGGGTCAGTGAGACATTAAATTATATTTTTCTCCTATAAACCACCTTTTCATAAGTGGAACTTTCTTTTTGGTATGAGTGTGTTGTATCCCTGAGACTTCTCTGATGGCTCAGCTTGTTAAGAATCTTCCTGCAATGCAGGAGACTCAGGTTTGATCCCTGGCTCAGGAAGATCTCCTGGAGGAAGAAATGGCAACCCACTCCAATATTCTTGCCTGGAGAATCCCATGGACAGAGGAGACTGGCGGGCTACAGTCCATGAAGTCACAAAGAATTGGACACGACTAAGCACGCGCATTGACTATTGTCTGTGATATATCCCTTAAATAGGTGATTAAGATAAATATAAGCTTTCTTGGTTAATATTGCTGAAATGAATTCATTTGATCTGAATCCTATTTTTGATTACAAGTGCAGCTTCTTGATTGCACACGTTCATGTGCCCAAAGAAAAGTTCATGGTGGTGATCTATTATAGCAGTGAGTCTTAATCTTTGATTCCTTTCAGTTAAATTGTTTCCTAGTATGTGTTTAATAGACTAGCTCAAACAGACATTCAGGGCTACATGGAAGGTTGTGGAGCTCACATGGCACCGTATAGAGTCATTACAAAAGACTTTTTCCTGCAGAGCACCTCTTTGTTGTTGTTGAGGGATCTCCTGTTGCTTCCAAGAAAAGATGATGGTGGTTTGTTGTTGTTGTTGTTGTTTTTAGTGGGGAGTCTGAGCAGGTGGGAGTTGGGATATTTGTATCTACTAATTGGTTCAGGTACTCACTCTATTATCTAAGTTCAGGCTCTTCACCTGTAAAGAGAGGCGGGATGAAAAGTGAGACAAGCTGGGACCTGTGACTCTGCTGGAAGTGCTTGTGCCTGGACAAAAGTCTCCTAGAGCCACAGAATACAAAGAAACTATGTGAGACCAAAAATAATTGCATGCATTGTGCATTGCATAGTGGGGGCAAATTATGAACAAGATGCAAAAAAGACCAAAAACCCAACTTCTTCTTCTAAAGTGTCAGGAGCAGAAGCAGGGTACCACTGCTCATGATCTCTCCATATGGCGCCACCAAGGGGGTGGGCAGACCATCCAAGCCACCTATCTGTCTCAACTGCTGGACCTGTCCTTACTCCCACTCCATTTAAGGGAATGGCTTGGCAACCCCCAACCCAGGGAGCAAGTGAGTGAGGAAACCCATTCCTTGTCTTTGTTCCCTCATGTAGCAGCAGAGACCCCAGTAAAATGTTGCCTGAATTTCTGGTCTGGCCTCTTATCAATTTCTACTGATTAAAGTGTCTATCAGACTTTATTTTTTGGGGCTCCAGAATCACTGCAGATGGTGACTGCAGCCATGAAATTAAAAGACGCTTACTCCTTGGAAGAAAAGTTATGACCAACCTAGATAGTATATTCAAAAGCAGAGACATTACTTTGCCTACTAAGGTCCATCTAGTCAAGGCTATGGTTTTTCCTGTGCGCGGACTCGATGGACGTGAGTCTGAGTGAACTCTGGGAGATGGTGATGAACAGGGAGGCCTGGTGTGCTGCGATTCATGGGGTCACAAAGAGTCGAACGCGACTGAGTGACTGAACTGAACTGAACTGAAAGTGTCTATGAACCTAGGCTGGTATCAAAACGATCCTAAAGTTCTTTCTAGCTATGGTTAGAAATTAACTTATTTTCTCGAATTTTACCTACAGGTTATCCATTCCCCCCACCCACCCCTAAATTTGTAGTTGATGAAATCCTTTAAAGCAGCCTCTAGAAACTAGGAGAGATAAGTATCTACTGCCTCAGAGAGCCAAATTTTGAAACCATCCTCATTCTGAGTATTTTCTGCTTTGAAAGAACATGCTGAGTAGATCTGCAGGCAGCTATTAGATTGTAAGGCAAGCTACAGGAGTTAATGATGGTGTTCTCACCCAAGAGCCTAGGAAAGAGTTGCCTCCGTGAATATATGACAGTAGCAATTTAATTGTACCACAAAGGAAGTTACATTTATCATCTGTAAGCTAAAATCTTGGCATATGATCTCATTACTTCATGGCAAATAGAAACAGTGACAGATTTTATTTTCTTGGGCTCCAAAATCACCACAGACGGTAACTGCAGCCATGAAGTTAAAAGACACTTGCTCCTTGAAAGGAAAACTATTGTAAACCTAGACAGTGTATTAAGAAGCAGAGATGTCACTTTGCCGGCAAAGGTCTGTATAGTCAAAGCTATGGTTTTTCCAGTAATCATGTATGGATGTGAGAGTTGGACCATAAAGAAGGCTGAGTGCCAAAGAACTGATGCTTTTGACTTGTGGTACTGGAGAAGATTCTTGAGTCCCTTGGACAGAAAGAAGATCAAACAGGTCAATCCTAAAGGAGATCAACCTTGTATATTCTTTGGGCAGACTGATGCTGAAGCTGAAGCTCAAAAACTTTGGCCACCTGATGTGAAGAGCTAACTCACTGAAAAAGGTCCTGATGCTGGGAAAGATTGAAGGCAAAAGGAGAAGAGGGTGGCAGAGGATGAGATGGTTGGATGGCATCACCAACTCAGTGGACTTGAGTTTGATCAAAGTTTAGGAAATAGTGAAGGACAGGGAAGCCTGGCATGTTGCAGTCTGTGGGGTTGCAAAGAGCTGAACATGACTTAGCAACTGGGCAACAACAACATATTACGATAAAAAGCTGACTGGAAATTGAATTTTATTGTCTCATCACTTTAAAATATTGTTTCCCCCATCATGTCTGCTTACTTCAAACTTCAAAGTAAGGTTGATAGACTGTTCTATGAGCAGTTTTCAGTTATGTTGCCCAGGCCATTCAGTTTTATTTAACAAAGTAAACAGTTAAGAGTATCACACATAGAATGGGTAGCTAGTAACCGTGCTTTTTTTCATTTAAATGAAGAGTCACTGATGATGATGGTCCTAAAGGGAAATGGCCAGTGAAACAGAAAGAAAAGCCACCCAAGCGTCAGTTCTGGGAGGTATAGGTGTCACTGTTCATTCTAAAGTAGAATTTCTCTGTCTTCTGCAGGAGACATCAGATGCATTCACTTCTTTCCTTGTGTGTCATGGAAACTGAACTTTTTCTTATCTGTATTTCTTAGTACATGAGCCACTTCTAATGATGATGAAATTTTGTTTACTGGTCCATAGTGCTTGTAAAATACTGTTTTTCTTAATGGAGCTATCTAAGGGTATGAGAGAGAAACATGGAAAACATTTAAATGCTGAGAAATACCAGTACCTAATTCTAAAATCTGACCTTAGGCGAACAGCACAGTGAATGGAGATAATCTTTGCTTCACAAAATACATTTTAAATACAAAATGAAAACTAAAGGAATATGAAACTAAGAGCAGTCATAAGGGAAAATTTACATGATTCAGTTATATAATATGTGGTTGTATTTGATCATTTTGTGCTTCTGCTTGCATATCTGAGATTAATGAAATTAATGAACTGGCTTCTCTATTATGACAATTAGAAGAAAGGCACTAACTTTGTATTTAGAAGTATTATTCTCATTATATTCTGGAAGTGGTTTCAGAAATATTTTACCATGAAGCTATTAGTGTATCAAAAGTTACCAAGATGACTTTAAGTAAGGGAAAATGTATTCTCCTACAATTAAAATTTTATCATTGACTTTCTGTTATCTATATATCCATCTCTTCTCCTTCAGATGAATCTGAAACATTGGATATGAAAGAATATGTTATTTAAGCTCATCTCATAGAATTTCAGAAAAGACAGGAAGGCTGCTTTACCTTCCAACGTTAATTATTAACAGTGGTATCTGATTATTAATCATCTCATGTAATAATAGTGAGGTCATTTAAAAATGTCATGTTGTGGGAAATCTAGTGCAAAATGAAAATAAGAGTTTTAAGTCCCAGTCTAATGGTAAGTATGCACTATATTACTGGTTTAGTTGGAGAGTTCAGACCTCCTCTTTAGGCTGCCCTTGGGTTTACATCTCCTATTAATGTATCTTCTGAGAATCTGCTTGTGTCATTTCTGCTTCAGACATTATCATTAAGGATAAAACATTTCAAGTCTGAAATTACAGGTGATTATGTTCATACAGTTGGAAAAATAGTAGATTAATCTAAAAAACAGCACATTTTGTATGTATGCATTGACTCCCATTTCCATAGTGAAAGGATTTTTATGCTGCTAGGATGTCATGTTACTGTCGTCAGACTCTAGTTCACCCATTGATAATGACAATTGCATTGATTGCTTCAGCATCAGCTGACCTTCTATGAATAAAGAGCTTCACATAGCAGACTTCATTCAAAAAATCAGACCTAGATTTGCTGATACTTGTTCAGTCCCCAAAGTCTCTATACATTTATAAACTGAAATGTTATCTTGAGATTGAGAAATGGAGGCTTGCTCTATATGTTTAAATAGTTTTTTTTAGACTTCATGATTCTTTATGTAGACATGTATTGTTATTTTTATGTGTTACTTAAGCAGATTATGATTGAGAGTATTGCTTCTCTTAGTCCAAGTTTAAGACCTGTCTTCTCCCCAGGACTTTACCTGTTTCTCTCTCTCTAGCCCACTCCTCTGCTACGTTTAGGTATTTCTCATTTTAGGAAGTTAATCATGAAATTTATTAATTTCAATTGAACTAAGCCATATGATCTCCATGTTGATATGAAAAAGTAATAAAAAGTTAGGCATCACAGCACCAAGTCAATAAAAGGGTAAAAGAGTGACCTTCCCAACAAGTGAGACTATGGAATTAGGCCAATGTGGATTTGAGTGAGTTGCAAATTCGTCACATTATAGTTGTGTGATTTTGATCAAGGTATTTCATTTCTTACATTCATGAAAGGTGTTGATAATGCCTCCTTGGTAGCAGTTTTATAATGAACAAATAAGATATTTTAAAAAGGAACTTATTATCAGTTCAGTTCAGTTCAGTCACTCAGTAGTGTCCGACTCTTTGTGACCCCATGAATCGCAGCACGCCAGGCCTCCCTGTTCATCACCATCTCTCGGAGTTCACTCAGACTCACATTCATCGAGTCCGTGATGCCATCCAGCCATCTCATCCTCAGTTGTCCCCTTTTACTCCTGCCCCCAATCCCTCCCAGCATCAGAGTCTTTTCCAGTGAGTCAACTCTTCACATGAGGTGGCCAAAGTACTGGAGTTTCAGCTTTAGCATCATTCCTTCCAAAGAAATCCCAGGCTTGATCTCCTTCAGAATGGACTGGTTGGATCTCCTTTCAGTCCAAGGCACTCTCAAGAGTCTTCTCCAACACCACAGTTCAAAAGCATCAATTCTTCGGCATTCAGCCTTCTTTACAGTCCAACTCTTACATCCGTACATGACCACAGGAAAAACTATAGCCTTGACTAGACGGACCTTAGTCGGCAAAGTAATGTCTCTGCTTTTCAATATACTATCTAGGTTGGTCATAACTTTTCCTCCAAGGAGTAAGCATCTTCTAATTTCATGGCTGCAGTCACCATCTGCAGTGATTTTGGAGTCCCCCAAAATAAAGTCTGACACTGTTTCCACTGTTTCCCCATCTATTTCCCATGAAGTGATGGGACCGGATGCCATGATCTTCATTTTCTGAATGTTGAGCTTTCAGCCAACTTTTTCACTCTCCTCTTTCACTTTCATCAAGAGGCTTTTTAGTTCCTCTTCACTTTCTGCCATAAGGGTAGTGTCATCTGCATAACTGAGGTTATTGATATTTCTCCCGGCAATCTTGATTCCAGCTTGTGTGGAACTTATTATAGTATATTATTATTATTTTATCATTATGGTGAGTCAATGAAAAATGACTCAAACTAGAGATTACTAGACTTTGTTTATGAACATGGTGACCTAAGAGAAAGAAAACTTATTTTCCTGACATAAACAGTAAGTGAAAAGACAGAAAGTGAAGTCAGTCAGTCATGTCCGACTCTTTGCGACACCATGGACCGTACAAATGAAATGAATTCAAACACATCACCCCTCTGGCTTTCTGAGTCGAAGCATATTTTGGAATGTGGTATAGGGAGGACTGTTTTCTATCTGTAGCAAATCACGTTATTCTTCATGAGCTGAAGAGACTGAAATCATAATTCAGTGAGGCCATGTTACCTGGAAATTGTAAAGTGGAGTTTTGGAAAGGAGTGAGGTAAGCAAAAAAACAAAACAAAACAAAATCTGCATAGGGGTTCATTTGAACCTTTGCTGAATCTTAATATATGCGTGTATGTGGTGAAACTCTAAAAGGCAAGGCAGAGAACCAGAAAGATGTTTGCTGAACACAGAACAGGGAACATTTTGAGTGCTGGTCAGTTGGAGTGGAGAGTTTTTGTTGATCACACACATTATAGACAACTTAGAAAAGTCATGCTTTTATAGTAGGACTAAACATCTAGAATAAAGGTTATTCTTAACCTACTCTAATGAAGAATAAAAATAAGTCGTAAATGACCAAGTAATCCGAAAATAACTAAATTACTTGCTAAAACAAATCTCAATACTGTTTAAAAAGACAACTAAATCCAGATACTCCTTGTCATTACTTACAATATCCAGCATCCAGTCAAAAGCTACTCTATGTGTCAAGACCTAGAGTAGAGTAATTGATAACCAGGAAACAGAACCAGGAATCATAGAGATGATAGAATTAACATACAAGAACTTCTAAATGGGTCCTGTTAATAGTTCAGAAATTTAATGAAAAACATGAATGTAATGGCAATAGATGTAGAAAAGATAAACAAAACAAAAATTGAATGAAAGACTTGAAAGTGAAAAAATAAAGTACTTGAAATGAGAAATATATGAGAGATTATTGTTAGAAATTATGAAAGAAAGCATCTTAGATGAAAGACAGAGGGAAAAAGACTTAAATGAAAGATAGAGGTGAAAAGACTGAATAAAGTAACAAAGGATATTTAGATCCCAGGAGGTGATATCTGGAAAAAAAAAAAAAAGGAAGAATTTTGAAGCCAGATGAGCATGAAGAAAAACATGCCAAACCACATCATAGTCAAATTGCTAAAAATAAATGATAAAGAGAGGAAATTAGAAGCTATCAGAGAAAAATAATACAGGAGGAAAAAGGATGATATCAGACTTTATTTTCAGAACATGATGGAGAAACAACTCTATCAGAGAAAAAATCCAATAAAGATATCATTTAAACATGGAGATGGAATTTTTCAGACACACTGAAGCTAGTAGATTTCATTGCCAGCACACCAACACTACAACAAATGTGACAGGAAGTTCTTCAGATGGAAGGAAAGGGATACAAGATGGAAACTTGCATCTACATCAGTTCAGTTCAGTCGCTCAGTTGTGTCCCACTCTTTGTGATCCCATGAACCGGAGCACGCCAGGTCTCCCTGTCCATCACCAACTCCCGGAGTTTACCCAAACTCATGTTCATTAAGTTGGTGATGCCATCCAACCATCTTATCCTCTGTTGTCCCCTTCTCCTCCTGCCCTCAATCCCTCCCAGCATCAGGGTCTTATCCAGTGAGTCAGCTCTTTGCATCAGGTGGCCAAAGTACTGGAGTTTCAGCTTCAACATCAGTCCTTCCAATGAACACCTAGGACTGATCTCCTTTAGGATGGACTGATTGGATCTCCTCGCAGTCCAAGGGATTCTCAAGAGTATTCTCCAGTACCAAAGTTCTAAAGCATCAATTCTTTGGTGCTCAGCTTTCTTTGTAGTCCAACTGTCACATGTATACATGACCACTGGAAAAACCATAGCCTTGACTAGATGGACCTTTGTTTGCAAAGTAATGTTTCTGCTTTTTAATATGCTATTTAGGTTGGTCATAACTTTCCTTCCAAGGAGTAAGCATCTTTTAATTTCATGGCTGCAATTACCATCCGCAGTGATTTTGGAGCCCCCAAAATAAAGTCAGCCACTATCTCCCCATCTATTTTCCATGAAGTGATGGGACCAGATGCCATGATCTTGGTTTTCTGAATGTTGAGCTTTAAGCCAACTTTTTCACTCTCCTTTTTCACTTTCATCAAGAGACTCTTTAGTTCTTCTTCATTTTCTGCCATAAGGGTGGTGTCATCTGCATATCTGAAGTTATTGATATTTCTCCCAGCAATCTTGATTCCAGCTTGTGCTTCATCCTGCCTGGCATTTCACATAATATACTCTGCATATAAGTTAAATAAGCAGGGTAACAATATACGGCCTTGACGTACTCCTTTCCCTATTTGGAACCAAAGTCTGTTGTACCATGTCCAGTTCTAACTGTTGCTTCCTGACCTGCATGCATGTTTCTTAAGAGGCAGGTCAGGTGGTCTGGTATTCCCATCTCTTTCAGAATTTTCCACAATTTATTGTGATCCACACAGTTAAATGTTTTGGCATAGTCAATAAAGCAGAAATAGGTGTTTTTCTGGAACTCTCTTGCTTTTTCAATAATCCAGCCAATGTTGGCAATCTGATCTCTGGTTCCTCTGCCTTTTCTAAAACCAGCTTGAACATCTGGAGGTTCACGGTTCATGTATTGCTGAAGCCTGCCTTGGAGAATTTTGAGCACTACTTTACTAGCGTGTGAGATGAGTGCAATTGTGCAGTAGTCTGAGCATTCTTTGGCATTGCCTTTGGAACGGGAATGAAAACTGACCTTTTCCAGTCCTGTGGCCACTGCTGAGTTTTCTAAATTTGCTGACATATTGAGTATAGCACTTTCATCTACATAAAGGAATGAAGAGCCAGTAATATTAAATATGTAATAGGACAGATTTTTTTCCAATTTAAAACATTTCTTTCAAACATAATTGACTATTTAATAACAATTTATAACAGTGTATTGTGAGATTTTTAACACATATAGACATAAAATATATGTTAATAATAGCACAAAGGACAGAAGTTAAAGTGGAAGCATTGTTGTTGTTCAGTTGCTCAGTCATGTCTGAGTCTGCGACCGTGTGGACTGCAGCACACCAGGCTTCCCTGTCCTTCACCATCTCCTGGAGCCGCACAAACTCAGGTCCATCAAGTCAGTGATGCCATCCAACTATCTCATCCTCTGTCATCCCCCTCTCCTCCTGCCTTCAATCTTTCCCAGCATCAGGGGCTTTTCCAGTGAGTCAACTCTTCAGATCACGTGGCCAATTATTGGAGTTTCAGCTTCAGCTTCAGTCCTTCCAACGAAGATTCAGGATTGGTATCCTTTAGGATTGACTTTTCCTTTCAATCCAAGGGACTCAAGAGTCTTCTCTAATACCAGAGTTCAAAACCATCAGTTCTTCAGTACTCAACCTTCCTTATGGTCCAAGTATCATATCCATACATGACTACTGGAAAAACCATAGTTTTGACTAGATGGACCTCTGTTGGAAAAGTAACGTTTCTGCTTTTTAATATGCTGTCTAGGTTGGTTATCATAGCTTTTCATCCAAGGAGCAAGCGTCTTTTAATTTCATGGCTATAGTCACCATTTGCAGTGACTTTGGAGCCCGAGAAAATAAAGTCTATCACTGTTATCACTGTTTCCACATCTATTTGCCATGAAATGATGGGACCGGATGCCATGATCTTAGTTTTCTGAATGTTGAGTTTTAAGCCAACTTTTTTACTCTCCTCTTTCATATTCATCAAGAGACTGTTTAATTACTCTTCGCTTTCTGCCATAAAAGTGGTGTCATCTGCGTCTTTGAGGTTATTGATATTTCTCCTGGAAATCTTGATTTCAGCTTGTGCTTCATCCAGTAAGGCATTTCTCATAATTACTCTGTATATACATTAAATAAGCAGAGTGACAATATACAACCTTGACTTACTCCTTTCTCTATTTGGAACCAGTCTGTTGTACCATGTCCTCTTCTAACTGTTGCTTCTTGACCTGCAAACAGATTTCTCAGGAGGCAGGTAAAGTGTTCTGGTATTCCCATCTCTGAAGAATTTCCCACAGTTTGTTGTGATCTACATAGTCAGAGGCTTTGGTGTAGTCAGTAAAGCAACAATAGATGTTTTTCTGGAACTTTCTTGCTTTTTTGATGATCCAACAGGTTTTGGCAATTTGATCTCTGGTTCCTCTGCCTTTTCTAAATCCAGCTTGGACACCTGGAATTTCACGGTTCATGTACTGTTGAGGCCTGGCTTGGAGAATTTTGATCATTTTGTTGCTCGTGTGTGAGATGAGTGTAATTGTTTGATAGTTTGAACATTCTTTAGTATTGCCTTTCTTTGGGATTGGAATGAAAATGGAGTCACAGGCATAAAGGTATAACATTTCATAGAGGAAAATCCTCATAAAGCTAGGACAGGTAAAGATTTCATGCATTAAACATTTAAAAGGATGAGCCATACAAATAATTGGTAAATTGGACTTCATCAACATTATAAACTTGTGTTCTTTCTAAATAAAACAAGGCAAGTCACAGACTCGATGAAAATATTAAAAAAACATATATTTGATAAAATTTGTACCTGTGATTATATAAAGAACTGTTACAGCTCAGTAGTAAGAAAACTATATCTCAAAAGTGACAAACGATTTAGATAAACATTTTTGGGAAGAAGGAATAATCAACTGGCACTGGAAAAGTCATTGAGAAAATACAAATGAAAAGTAACAGTGAGAGGAACTGGAGGAATCAACCATCCTGACTTCAGACTATATTACAAACCTAGAGTAATCAAGACAGTATGGTTCTGGCACAAAAACAAATATAAATCAATGGGGTGAGACTGAAAGCCCAGGGATAAATTCACACATCTATAGGCACCTTATCTTTGACAACAAAGGCAAGAATATACAATGAAGGAAAGACAATCTCCTTAGTAAGTGGTGCTGGGAAAAGTAGACAGCTATGTGAAAGAGAATGACATTAGAACACTTTCTAATACTATACACAAAAATAATCTCAAAATAGATGAAAGACATAAATTAAAGCCAGAGACTGTAAAACTCTTAAAGGAAAACATCAGCAATATACTCTTTGACATAAATCCTAGCAAGATCCTCTTTGACCCACCTTCTAAAGTAATGGAAATAAAAACAAAAATAAATGAGTGGGACCTAATTAAACTTAAAAGCTTTTGCACAGCAAAGGAACCTACAAACAAGATGAAAAGACCACCCTCAGAATGGGAGAAAATAATTTTAGTTAAAGCAACTGACAAAGAATTAATCTCCAAAATATACAAGCAACTCACACAGCTCAATATCAGAAAAATAAACAACCCAATGAAAATATGGGTAGAAGACCTAAGTAGACATTTCTCCAAAGAAGACATACACATGGCCAACAAACACATGAAATGATGCTCAGTATTGCTCATTATTAGGGAAATGCAAGTCAAAACTATGATGAGATATCACCTCACACTGGTCAGGATGGCCATCATCAAAATATCTATAAACAATGAGTGCTGGAGAGAATGTGGAGAAAAGCTAACCTCTGGCACTGTTAGTGGAAGTATAAATTGATTCAGCCACTATGGTGAACAGTATGGAGAGTCCTTAAAAAGACTAGGAATAAAACTACTATATGACTCAAGAATCCCACTACTGGGCATATACCCTGAAAAAACCATAATTCAAAAAGACACCTGCACCCCAATGTTTGTGCACCACTATTTGCAGTTGCCAGAACATGGAAACAACATATATGTCCATTGACAGATGAATGGATAAAGAAGTGATGGTACATATATACAATGGAATATTACTCAGCCATTAAAAGGAACAAAATTGAGTTAGTTGTACTGAGGTGGATGAACCTAGCTAGAGTCTGTTATACAGTCAGAAAGAGAAAAATAAAATTGTATATTAGTGCACATATATGGTATCTGTAGAAATGGTGCTGATGGACCTATTT
Source organism: Nanger dama (assembly GCA_917880005.1). Lineage (NCBI taxonomy): Eukaryota > Metazoa > Chordata > Mammalia > Artiodactyla > Bovidae > Nanger > Nanger dama. The sequence goes on along the minus strand of CAKJTW010000105.1, from coordinate 3,310,895 downwards.
GCAGGGCATGAATAGAGATGCAGAGGTCGAGGATGGTGTTATGGATACGGTAGGAGAAGGGGAGAGTGGGATGAATTTAGAGAGTACCATTGCCATATAAACAGCACCACGTGTAAAACAGACAGCTAGTGGGAAGCTGTTGAGTAACACAGGGACATCAGCTCAGGGCTCTGTGATGACCTAGAGAGTGGGATGGTGAGGAGGTGAGAGGGAAACTCAAGGGGGAAGCAATATATGTATACTTGCGGCTGATTCACACTGTTGTACAGCAGACACTAACACAACGTTGTAAAGCAATTATCTTTCGATGCAAAATAAAAATTACAGTTAAAACATCACAATAAGATACCACCTCATACCCACTAGAATAATGACAGTTAAAAAGACCAACACCACCAAGTGTTGATGAGGAGATGGAGCAGCTAGAAGTCTCATGCGTTGCTGGTGGGGATACAAAAATGTAATAGCCTCTTTGGAAAATAGTTTAGCTATTTCCTATATCATTGAACATATATTCAGCATGTAGTTCAGCAAGTCTACTCAATATTTACCCTTCAGGAACTGAAATCATGTGTCCACAAACATGCCTTTAAATAAGTATTTATGGCATCTTTATTTATAATAGCGCCATACTGAGAACTATGTCTCAGAAACCGGTGAAAGGATAAATGAATAGTTTTATATCTTGTGATGGAAGATTATTCATCAGTAGAGAAAAAGAAACTACTGATGGATGCGATATCATTGATGAATTTCAAAGGCATAATGCTAAGCAAAATAAGCCAAGCACAAAGCAGTACGTACTTATTTATGTGAAAATATAGAAGACACACATGTAATCTAGAGAGACAAAGCAGAGCGCTGGTGGCCTGACGCTGGGGGGGCGGTGAGGCTGATTGCGATGAGGCACTGGCATGCCTTGTGGGGGTGTGTGGAAATGTTCTGTATCTTGACTATAGCCTAATATTTGTTTTACAAGTACATACATTATTAAAACTCTTAAGACTATCATGTATTTCTCTTTCTCTGAGTATTTTTTACTGTATGTAAATTACCCTTCAATAAAATTGATTATAAAAATGGGCTTATGAATAATTGACTAACTTTAATCTCCAAGCTAAGTTTTTGCATTAATAAAAGTAATGTGTTTCTGGGATTTTAAAAGGTTTTTGCATATGCTTTCATTTAACCCTTGTAATTAGCCAGAAATGTATATTTTATTTTCTTTATTAATAAATACTTGCTTAGGATAAATAGATTACCTAAATTCTTTTTTTTTCTTCTAAATTGTCATATATATTAAGGTTTGAAACTTAAGTCTTCCATCTTTATTTTTTTTTCTACTCCTGTAAGTGGCAGCCCTCTGAAAGAAACAGCATGGGACACTATGATCTAACATAAAAGCTCATTCCCATCCCTTCTGGAGAGGAGCCTGTAAACTTTGAGGGCTTTGCTACCTCTAATTTTAGATAAGCAGACTAAGAGAGAGGTACAACAGAGTATGAATATGAGTCAGTAACATAGTAGGGGAAAGTACTCAAAGGAAGGCCTTTGAGATGGCTCCTTAAATTGAGATGCCATGATTTAAGAAATCACTGATTAGGATTGAACTTAATTAAGATCTCAAGTAACTTTTACTTGGGAAGACAAACAGAGAAGAAGAATTTCAGAAATGCATTTTTTAATTGAAGACAAAGTGACATTAATCTTCTAAGTATTTTTAGCTATGAGCTTAGTTGGTGCTTGATTTATTTTCCTGTTTAAATAAACATGGATAAGCAGTTGGATCAAAAGAAAAAGCATGGCATTATAGCTTATTTGTAAAAATCCCAGAAATTATTATAAACTGACTTTGTTCCTAATTACCAGATTAGCAGTGATGAGATTCTGGGCTTTCTATCTGTCTGCCACCTATCTACCAATCTATCTTATTTAGTCCCAAGAACTCAGTAGTATACATATGATTATCCTGAATTTAAAAATGAATTTAATATAAATACACTTACTAATTATTTGTATTTCCTAGTTTTCTATAATGAACACCTGCTGACTAATAAAAAAAATAAATGTGCTTATTTACTGTGTGTGCTTAGTTGCTCAGTCATGTCTGACTCTTTGTGACCTCGTGGACTATAGCCTGCCAGACTCCTCTGTCTATGGAATTCTCCAGGCAAGAAGACTGGAGTAGGTTGCCATGCCCTTCTCAAGGGGATCTTTCTGACCCCAGGAAGTATGTACTATAAATTGAATTAAATTTGTTTAAAAAATTTTTATGAAAATTTTAGGGAGTGGTTTCTAATACTTGGCAAAAATTTAATGCTTCCTATTTCACTTCAGAACAGGGAATAACTTTAATCAAGTTGATTGCAAAACAAGTTTCTAGAAATAGAATTCTATTTGTCCCTTCATGTTTTAATATTAAATTAGAATATGTTTTGAAAAATGTTTTAGGTTATGTAAAAGCAACAATAGTATTCTGAAATTCTAACTTCGGAAACTGTATGTTTTAAAAATGGAAAATGATAGAATAATATACTGTTAGTAGGTAAGGGAGGGTTCAGTATTGTGAAGAACAGTGCTAGGATTTTTAAAAAAAGGTTAAATTTTGCAACAATAGGGGTCAAACATTTCCATTCTGTCATACCACCTGCATAATATTATTAAAATAAGTATTTTCAGAGTGGGGATGTGATGTACCTGGTTTGTTTATTTGCCCACAGTAGCATAAATATTTAAAAGTACAACAAGTGGTGATCAGGGAACAAGATGCACAGCATCTAAATAGCTAGTCTGCTTATTACTATCTGCCTCCATCTTGTCCTTCCTCCAGTAAACTGTGACAAAGAAGTCCACAAATCTGCTTATATGGATCTATTTTTATCATTCAGGGCTCTGCCATCTCACAGCAATAAATAGCTTGACCTCCACTGAAGTAAGGAGCAATACATTTTCTGATTATTTGTACTTTGGAGTCTGCTGTAATGAACACCCCCTGATTTATATAATAAAAAGTTAAATATAGTTATTTATTTTCTACTGTGAATGGAGTTTGATTTATTTAAACAAATTTAAATTTTAAAAGGAATGGCATCAACAATTCAATCTGCTACAGTAAATGAACTGATTGAAGGTGTCCTTGGCACAATCAGAACCTTAAATTATATCCTGGGCAGGTAGGATGGTTGTGGGGAGCTTACTGACTAAAACTCTTCCTGAATGTCTCGGAAAAACTGGATCCCTTTTCTTCAAAAGTGGTTAAATCTGTTTCACGGTACATTCAGTAACTATTAATACCTACCTCACCCACCTGTGTTAGTGAGATAAATACTGACTTTGAAACACAATAGGTTAGATGATTTCCAGTTTACTTTTTGAAGTTTGTAAAATATTCTTCATTCGAACAATTCCTGAAAAAATGTTGAACACATTTCCTCTACTGAAAAACATTGCTTAGCACTAACTTTAGAAGTTAGCTTCCTTGCTTGCCCCAGCTCAGCCACATTATCTTCAGGAACATCAATTATTTCTGAATGCTAATGTGATGAACACCATTTTAGAAATGTAGAGTCAAATAAAGGGTTTCCCCAAACATCTGGTTCTGCCACCTTATGGGATTGTTTCTCATGCAATTATGTAAGGTGATTCAGGCAGACATTTGAGTCGGAATGCCGTTTTCACTAGGGTTTTCAACATTCTTGAAGGTTAAATAAATCTCAGGAAATTTGTGCTTGATGCATCCAATCTCCTTGCCATAGTTTACAATGACCAGGGCCAATGTCTGTCTTTTCCGACAGGCCAGGGGGAGCTTAGGGATGATTAGCCAGATGCGTAGAATGTAAAATGTAATGCTGGGCTTCATCCTCACAATCTTAGGAGTTATATAATTACTTGAGGTGAAGAAGAGATAACAGCTTTCTGGAAGTTTCTCTACCTCCAAAGGAAGCCTCAGGCAGCAAATCCTGTAATTTTATAATTAAATTATTCATCTGATCTTCACACCAAAAGACTAGGGTTTCTTCAATGTGGAGGAAATTAAATTAACTAAACCATAATTCAAATAAATATAACCTCAGTTTATATCTTTCATTTGCTCTCTTCCCCCTCCTTCCCTTCCTGCTGCCTTCCATTCTTTTTTTTTTCTTATGAAATACTTGAATAAAGAGAAAGAGCAGACTGATAGTGTCAAGGATTTAAATATAAAAATAATGATAATTATTTCTATTTAACATCCTGTGGTTAGTAGATGCTCTGGCAAAGCCTGTTTACCTGGGCTCTCTTCAATACTGTCCCAGGAAAAAGCAATTTTAAAATGAAAGCTATAGGTCTGGTGGGGTCTAGGATCACACAAGATTTTTTTATCATCACAAAATATTCAAGCGACAGACCAGAATTTCATTACTGGAGCATTAAAAAAAAAGTTTTAAACTGTTATTCACATCAGATTGCCTCTTATGTTGATCTTTAGAGAGAAAAACATCTTCTTGGAAAAAGAAAGCCCACTGGTTTAAGGGAAAAATGCTCTCTTTTGGAGTGCAAATGACATTTTCTTCTGGTAGGAGGGAAAAATTGTGCTTTATATTTATCTGATTTTACCTTATATTTAATGTTCCTAAGTCAAGCTGTTTCAACAGTGTTGTCAGGAACATGCTGGATTTAATTACTATTACTATTTGATTTGTTGGGGGCTGTATGCAGAATAGTGACCCAAGAGGAACTGGAAGTATGGCATTGGGTTGTTGGCGACTGCTGGAGCTGGGCATTGAGGGGCTACTAGATTAGGAATCCTTCCCATGAGAATGCTGTGAGACCTCAGGAGAGCTTACTGCCAAAGGAAATCAGGCAAAAACAAAGTGGATAGTTGAACATGGCACTTTGCGGAAGAGGCCATCCACTTTTAAGGGGGCTGCCAAAGAAGCCAGCCTTGCCGTCTAGTGAAAGTGGAAGTCACTCAGTTGTGTCCGGCTCTTGCGACCCCATGGACAGTAGTCTGCCAGGCTCCTCTGTCCATGGAATTTTCCAGGCAAGAACACTGGAGTGGGCTGCCATTTCCTACTCTATTGCTATCTTTAAAGGAGTCAGAATGATAAACTTCTGATGACTGCAGAGTGACTGAGAAAAATGTCTAAGGTTCTCAATGCTCCGTTGCAGTCTCAATTCGTCTGTAGCCTATACGTAATAGCTAAGCTGCCCACCATCGTAACAATGCTTGGCAGGATGGAGAGCTTCAAGAATCAGAAGCTTGGGACAGTTCCATGTGGACCCAGATATGTCCTCGTTTGGGGATTGGAGTGGCTGTCATTAAAGCTTGTCCTCTTTCTGCTCAGGAGGGGTACTGCACATAACTGATTAAGCTGCTTAGCTGAGGCAAGTAACACCTGGTTGCTAAACTACCATTAAAGCACGTAGATTGTTGTTCACCAAAGAGAGTCAGTCCTGTGCGCAAGTGCAGGGGCAAGAGCAATTGCTCTGTGAAATAGAGGGTGGGTTAGGTGTCCTGTGTGAGTGAAAGAGGAGCATCAGGACTGGTGTCAAGGGAAGAGTAAAACTGGAGAGAACACGGTTAACATGGAGTGACTTTTGAAGTGATTTTGAATACTTTACTGAGTCCCCTACAAAATCTTTAGAACAGTTTTCACTGCTCACTAGTAATTTGGGGGCAAATGGGCAAAATGCTGGGGGAACGTGACAAGTGCCTAATCTCTCTGGATCTGTTTTCTCATTTGTAAAGATATCATGATTCTAATCACCCTCTGGAGATAGTTCAACTTAAATTTCTCTCCAAAGAAAAATTTATCAGTTCTTCGAGTATGCTATAGAGATGTATGTTTGTGCATGCTCAGATGCTCAGTTATGTCTGACTCTTTGAAACCCAAGGCTCCTCTGTCCATGGAACTTTCCAGGCAAGAATACTGGAGTGGATTGCTATTTCCTTCAGGGGGTCCTCCCGACCCAGGAGTCGAAACTGTGTCTTTTGCACGGGCAGGAGGATTCTTTACCACTGTGCCACCTGGGAAGCACGTATAAAAATGGATAGTATCATGTCAATGTATGGCAAAACCAATACAGTATTGTAAAGTAGAAAAAAGTAAAAATAAAATTAAAAAAAAGAAATGGATAGTATCAGGGAAAAATACTACAATGGCTTAAACTGAGGGAAGTAATTGGAAGAAAGAAATTCTTAATTTCTGTAAAAATTACTTTTATGGCAATAAAAATCCTCTGTCCTATTACAACCATTGTTATTATTTTCCCTGTGTAGTATATATTTGCATTTTACACAAAAGATATTGTGTCTCCTGTTTTAATTTTACATGTGAAATACCCGTGATAGTATCTATATTTATGTGTCTGTCAGTGTATTTATCATCTGTTTACTCAGCTGATTATCAATCTATCAATAATTTTCTATTATTTTTCAATAATCTCTGAGCTTAGCTTTCTAGCACTCTAGAAAGTATTTACTAGAGTTTCAGTTCCTACTTCTTGTTTAATAACTTCTTAGTTTTTTGTTATTGTTCTTGTAATAGAGTTTGAAGACTGCGATAGTAAATGTATTTGTTTGTGCATGGTCTTTATAACCATTATTTACTTTATATAAGTCTGAAAGGATCCTCCCAAAATGTACTTACCTATTCTTCTATTATTGAATGTAAAGTTATATGTAAATATTCACTATTTTAACTAACTCTGTAATATACTTTATAATTTTCTTTATAATTTAGATTATTTCTTTGGGAGAGATTCCCTAAAGGTAAAATGAATTGCTATAAAAATTTTAAGAATCTTTATAATGCATAGTGCCAAATTAAGAAAGAAAACAAATGTATTTTTGTATTTATTGAACTAAATCAAAAACACTGCTTATCTGTGCTCCAGTCTTCACATCCAATAATTTCTCAGTCATATGCTGCAGCTGAAGGAACTTCACAGCCATATATGTAGTGATAAAGAATGGTTTCTTCTACTGCCACTCAGAAATGCATAGAATGTGATGGCTTATTCCAAATCAAGTAGTCAAAATCATATTTGATTAATAAAGGTATAAAGATAAAGACAAAATTTTTGTACCAAAAATTTTTGACTGTACCAAAAAATTACAGTCAACATCCCTAATAAACACAGATGCAGAAACTTCAACAAAATAGTAGCAAACCAGTTGAACAGTATATTAATAGGATTGTACACCATGATCAGGTGGTATTTATCCAAGATGCAAGGTTGGTTCAGTACATACATATCAAGTTTCACACCACATGAATGAGACAAAAGATAATCATATGATCATCTCAATAGGTGGGCTTCTGTTAGTGGTAAAGAACCTGCCTGCCAATGCAGGCGATATAACAGATGCAGCTTCAATCCTGGGTCAGGAAAGGCCGCCTGGAGGAGGGCATGGCAACCCACTCCAGTATTCTTGCCTCAAGAATCCCACGGGCAGAGGAGCCTGGTGGGGTACCGTCCATAGGGTTGCAGAGAGTTAGACACAACTGAAGGGACTTAACACACACACACATCTCAATAGATGCAGAGAAAGAATTTGACAAAATCCAAGTTCCATTGATGATAAAAGCTTTTGGAGTAGGTATTGAGGGAATACATACCTCATCATATTAATAATAACTATGTTGCACACCTGAAACTAATATTGTGTATCAACTGAACTTCAGTAAAAAAATAAAAATCTGTTGGAAACAAGCTCCTCTTTGGAAAACACCAGCACTTTATTTTGCTAAACAAAGCAGTATAAAATGAAACAAATACCTTCCTCCCCTCGTTTCTGTTCCTAAATAGATTATATTTATATATATATATGTATAAAATAGTTTTCTTTGTGACAAGAAATATCCATGTTGTAAATTTGGGCTCATTAAATTATTTTGAAACAGAATATTAGTACTTAAAATTTATTTAAATTCTGACATATTTAAGGCACAAGCAATATAAAATAAGTTGCATTAATGAAAATAGATTGTAATTTCAAGAGTAAATGTTAGGATGATATTAAATTATAATTATAAAAGGAAGTAGATGATATATGTCAATATGAACATATTAAATTATCTTAAAGGTATAAAGTATATTTAAAGCACATTTAAATTTGCTATACCAAAGTATATTTACAAAACTTTAATTGGGTGTTTTAATAGTTCATCAACTTATGATACAGAATAAACTTTTGTATGCTTTGGAATTGCAGGTAGTGATTTTTTCAAGAGATTTTTGATTAAGGTTCCTAAAAAAGTAAGCTTGGTCTCTCTCCTAGAACTCGGATAAAGGTGGCATTTGATTCGTAGTCTATGGAATGCGTGGCAGGAATCTTGCCAAGTATCTCGCAAACTTAGCTCTAGGTTATATATAGAGAAAACAGTAATTGGTAATAAGAAGTTATACTGCCTTTCAATCTGGCACTGAATTTCCTGTGCAAAAATATTCAGGTATGTGTGTGTGTGTGTGTGTGTGTGTGTGTGTGTGTGTCCAGAACTATAATCCTTACTCATTCTACCTTTAGGCTGGAGCTGGTTGCTTAGTTGCACAAATCCCTATGTAATTAATCATTTGCAAGATTAGTGCTACCTTGTTCCATCTTACCATGGGCATAATTCCTTGAAAACTGCACATTTTTGAGATTAGTTAGACCTGCACAGTGCTGTCTAATTCAGTAGCCGCTAGCTACACATAGCTATTTATCTTTAAATCTGAATGAATTAAAATAAAATGGAATTGAAAATTGAGTTGCTTGGTCTCACTAGGCACATTTGTTGATAGATGCATGTGGTTACAGCTAGTGTACTGGACAGTGCCGTGCAGGCCTGGAGCTGTGGGACATTTTCATCATAGCAGTGAGCCCTGAGGACAGTGCTAAGCAAGACAAAATATTTTATAATACAGCCCCTTCATAATTAGAATCCTGTATCTTGTTTGGTTTCTTAGATTAAAAAAGTAATGAGTAGTGGTAAACCATCAAAACTGTAAATAAAATTTAAATGCATGTTACCCTAAAGCATGAAATTACATTTGTTTAAAGTGGCGTATTTGGGTTTCATATCACAGTAAAGACACCTTTTCTGTGGATTGGAAAAGCAGTCCCAAAAGGAAAGTTTTTAAAAATTACTTTTCCATTTATTTATTTTTGGCTGCACCAGGTCTTAGTTGTATCATGTGGGATTTTCATAGCTCATGGGCTGCAGAGTGCATGGACACTATAGTTGAACTGTCCAGGCTTAGTTGCCCCATGGCACTTGGGATCTTAGTTCTCAGACCTGGAATCCCACTCACATCCCCTGCATTGGCAGGTGGGTTCTTAACCACTGGGTCACCAGGAAGTCCCCTGAAAGGAGACTTGATGATGTTTCCAAGTTACATTTCTGCAGCTGCAGCTAACGCTCATGCAGCTGAGGACAGAGCAAATTCAAATTATCTGTCCAGTGCATTTTTTTTCTGTCATCTTAAAATTGTAGTTTTTTTCCCTCCTTCATTTGTTCAAAAGACATTGCAGAAGTAGGACAGAAAATTCAGTTTTCTACTTGAATAATAATAGTATTTTTGTTTTCCTTTACTCAGACTTTTGAGACTAGCTGTTAATTAGATGTTAGTTTTTATATTACAGAGAGGTATTTTCCCAGGTAAGACATTATTCAAACTATGACATATTGAGACTTTACCTGGATCATCCCTCTTAAATTTCAGACAATATACAGAAAATTCTTAAAGAGATGGGACCACCTTACCTGCCTCCGGAGAAACCTGTATGCAGGTCAAGAAGCAACAGTTAGAACTGGTCATAGAATAATGGACTAGTTCAAAATTAGGAAAGAGGTATGTCAAGGCTGTATATTGTCACCCTGCTTATTTAACTTATATGCAGAGTACATGATGCAAAATGCTAGGCTGGATGAAGTACAAACTGGAATCAAGATTGCCAGGAGAAATATCAATAACCTCAGATACACAGATGACACCACCCTTATGGCAGAAAGCAAAGAGAAACTAAAGAGCCTCTTGATGAAAGTGAAAGAAGAGAGTGAAAATGCTGGCTGAAAGCTCAACATTCAAAAAACGAAGATCATAGTATCTGGTCCTATCACTTCATGACAGATAAATGGGGAAACAATGGAAACAGTGACAGACTATTTTTAGGGGCTTCAAAATTACTGCGGATGTTGACTGCAGCCACGATATTAAAAGATGCTTGCTCCTTGAATGAAAATAAATGACAAACCTAGACAACATATTAAAAAGCAGAGACGCTAGTTTGCCAAAAAAGGTCCATCTAGTCAAAGCTATGATTTTTCCAGTAGTCATGTATGGATGTGAGATTTGGACTGTAAAGAAAGCTGAGCACTGAAGAATTGGTGCTTTTGAACTGTGGTGTTGGAGAAGACTCTTGAGAGTCCATTGCACTGCAAGGAGATCAAACCAGTCCATCCTAGAGGAAATCAACCCTAAATATTCATCAGAGGACTGATGCTGAAGCTGAAGCTCCAATAATTTGGCCACAAAAGCTGACTCATGAGAAAAGACCATGATATTGGGGAAGATTGAAGGCAGGAGGAAAAGGGGATGACAGAGGATGAGATGGGTGGATGGTATCAATGACTCAATGGATGTGAGTTTGAGCAAGATCCGTGAGATGGTGAAGCAAAGAGTCGGACATGACTGAGTGACTGAGTGGCTGAACAACAGCCACAGAATACAGAAAAAAATAAGAATGTCAACTCAGTTAATGTATCTTGAATATTACCTCAAAACATTCAAAAATGGATATAAACGTGAAAGATATAATATTTTGGAAGACAACATGCAAGAATATCTTTGTGACACTTTGGGATAGGGAAATACTTCTAGCTCTAAGGAAAAATTTTCATAAATTGTATTATATTGAACTTAAGGACTTATCTTTATAAAAACACTGTGAAGAGGGTGTGAAGGCATGCAGAATGGAATAAAATAAAGACACAGCATGGGGAAAGGTGTTTGTAACACATATAATGGACAAAGGATTTGTAACTGGAATATAGAACTCCCCCAAGTCAATAAGAAAAAAAAAAAAATCAGAAACCCTGATAGGAAACAGGCAAAAGTTATCAATATAACTTTTCAAAAAGAGGTTGCCCAGTACATACTAATATCTAGGGAAAGTTTGTCAGCTTTATTAATCATCAGGGAAATACAAATTATAATATTATCTTATGACATACCTGTCAAATGGCCATGATGAGAAACTGAAAATACCAGCGCTCAGACCCTGCTGCTTGGTGTGTAAATTTGATCAAACCTGTTGGAAAACTATTTGGCATTAAAACTGAGCATATGTGTATTCTGACACCAGTAGATCCACTCCTAGGTTTATATCCAGCAGAAATATATACAAATGTGCACCAAAAGGTGTGTACCAAAGGACATACACAAGAACATTCGTAGCAGCATTATTCACAGGCATACCGAGCTCACCGTCTAAGTGCTCCTCAAGGGTGAGAAGAATTCCTCTCGTTCTGTTTCTACAGAGGAACGCTAAACAGGAATGAGAATCAATGACCTCTAAAATATGCAGCAACATAAGGTACATCTCATAATACTAAGTAAAAGAAACAAGACATGTTGGGGCACATCATTTATGAATCCACTTATATAAAATTCAGAAATCATGTAAACTCATCAATGATATTGGCTAAATCAGGATGGTGGTTTCTCTTGAAGGAATGGGGTGGGGGCGGTGATTACATGGTAGTTTCACTTTGTATATATTATAGTTCCAATGAGCACGTCTCTGTGTGTATGTAGTTTTTCAACAAATTCAGTTCAATACAACGTTGAGAAAGCAAGTAACAGGTTATCAATTTATGACTTTGCCACAGATGAGATATGCACCTGGGCCTCTGGCAAAGATTCTGTGTTGCTAAATGCGTCAAAAAGATTTGAATAGAAAGCCTGGCTATTATTATGCACTTTTCTCTTGTGCAAAGAGACCCACAGAAAATAAGAGCATCTCCCATAAATCTGCACAAAGAACTTCCTGGGATTGAAGAAAACACTAAGGAAAACCTAACTGGTTCTATCTGTGACCCCCTCAGCAGGGTTTGTGTTTTCTGAACCCTCCTAGAAGCTCATAGAAAATCTTCTGATTATCTCAAACCCAGAACAAGGCACTGTGACGCCACTGAAATAAACAGCAGGAGTGAAAGAGGAAAGATGGACCTGACTTATGTGAGAAATGCTCTCTGTTGTCACATAATGACCTCAGTGACCTCTGAGGGCTTCCAGAATGATGCTCTGAGAAAGCCCCAGTGCATCGCTTACTCATGATACAGCAGTGTCAGTTCAGAGAACTGAGTGGTGGTGCAGAAGGTGCTCAGATCACCATGGGCCTCTTTCCAGGAAATGTCAGGCTGCACATGCCTCAGTATTTCGTACTTATACACATGTATACAGTATTTGTTAGTTTATTCAACAGATGCGGGGGTCTATATTGTGTAAGTCATTTATTGAGAAGGCAAAATGGAACCTAATGCCACTGTTGGAAATGAACTCTTCAGTTCTCTTGGGATGCATGTCATGCTACCGATATTCTTCTTCTCCAGTGCCAAAAATCTGCAAGCGAAAAATTGTATGCTCAATTAAGCCCAGAAAACCAGACTAGAGCTCCCAGACTGTACTGCTCACAGTCTGTATACTTTGTGCCAAGACAAGTTAAGTTCATTACCTTCTAGGACATTTCTAAGTATTAATATACACAAGTAAAAACAAACACTGCTTAATATTCTCTGAAATTAGCTGCAGGGCATTTACCATAGGAAATCATCCTCCTGAAAGATATTAGGAAGGAGAAAAAGTTCTTTTCAAGGAGAATTTTATTTTGAAGAAGCAAGTTGAAAAAGAGTTTAAGAAGGATCACTAAGGTGAATGAGAAAAGTATTTGAAATAACTCCAAATATAGGAACAGAGTGCTTTTTATTACTTGCCAAAAGAAAGATTATTTTGTTGTTTGATGGACTCGACTCATTAATATCTACTTACATAGGTGATGAAGTTGTTGGGTGAGAAACTCCCAGCTTTTGGAGAGAGAAATGTAATAATTCATTGCATGCATCTATCCATGAGGTGGGGGTCCATGAAAAAGAAATTCCAGCCTTTAGCCACATTTCATCTATGAATATCAAGCAGGAGCCCTACATTTAATCCACATTCATTGAAAACACTTGTACCTTTTACACTCTGCTTATTCATGCCACTGGATTAACTAAGTACATAAGCTGCTGCTTTCAGCTCTCGTTCTCCTGTTTTCTGCTGGTAAAGGTCAAACTGACTCATACACGCAACCTTTTGTTTATATCTCAGAGGTAGCTGACCCCATTGCACCTGCTTTTGAATATCTGGCAAGAGACAGGCTTGCAAATGAATATAGCTCTTTCAAGAAGTTGCTTATTTTCAAATGAAATTAGCATTTCCATAGGTTCCAAACCAGTGGCAGAGGAGAATGGGGACCTTTGTGTGAATGAAGACAAGTATGCAGTGGAATCATGGTAGCATCGGCATATTCACCCTTGAATGTGCCTCTAAATGATTGCTGAATGAATGAATGAAGAAATGAACCAAATAGTTTCCTTTACCCCATTTTACCTAGTTGCTAATGTTTTATTCTCTGTATAGAGACTATGTCAGGGAGTAAATATAATTTCAGCACTTCTTTCTTCTCCATATTACCTGTCCTTCTGCAAGTATCAACCATACCTGTTACCTGGACTGAAATCCTTATTATCACAGTGACTATATTCAACCATAAGAATTGTCTTCCTTTTAGATAAACCAGTGCTTACAACTTCCAGAGGACTTAAAAGGAATCAAGAGGATAAACTGGAGGGTACTGAAAATTAATTGGGGTTGGGAAAGGTCACTGCAGACCATATCAAGAAGTTGGATTTCATTCTGGAATCTAGTGGAGAACCAGTGGAAGTCTGGGGCAAGAGAATACCATGGACAAATGTGTGTTAGAAGGATGTTTTGGTGGTTATGTATAGAACTGACAAGAGACTAGAGATGGGATGCTCAATTCAGAGGCCAGTCCTACTAGTACAGGCTAAAGGTAGTCATTAGTCAATAGTCATCCTAATGGTGGTTTCCCTCTGGTGTTAGGGGCTGGGAGGGAGCATGAGAGGTGTTCTAGGGTATCCGTGAGATTTTGCTTCTGATCTTGGTACTAGATATTTGTAGAACTGCATCAAGCTGTTCATTTTGTGCGTCTTTCTGTATATAGGTTACAGGTATATGTGTATTTTCTGTATTTATGTTATATATATATATTTTTTTCCTATATATGTGTTACAGGTCAATAAAAAGTATAAAAGAAAGAAAATGATGTGTTAATCAAGGTAGTGGGAGTAAATAAAGAGGACGTAACTTCTAGAGATAGGCACAAGGATATGCACAATGACCGGAAGAGGAATAAAGAGAATAAAAGATGACTTTGGGATATTTATTGTTAGAAAGTATGAAAAAAAAAAAGTGTTAGTCACTCAGTTTTGTCTGACTCTTTGTGACCCTATGGACTGTAGCCAATCAGGCTCCTCTGTCTATGGAATTCTCCAGGCAAGACTACTGGAGTGGGTAGCCATTCCCTTCTCCAGGGGAATCTTCCCGACCCAGGGATAGAACCCAAGTCTCCCACATTGCAGGCAGACTCTTTACCAACTGAGCCCTATTGTTAGAAAATGGAAGATAGTCCTTTTAAAGAGTTAGGAACCTCACTAGGAAGAACTTTTTTGGAGAGTAAATGATGAATTAGTTCAGTATTGGATATTTGAGATGTTAATGAGCTATTTGGGAATGACTATGTAATAAGCAAATATGAATACTATTTGGAGCCAGATGAGAGTTAAAAATAGGAGTTTATTAAAAGTTATACAGATAAGAAATTGCATCCCACTCCAGAATTCTTGTTAGGAAATCCCATGGACAGAGGAGCCTCGCAGGCTACAGTCCATGGGGTCGTAAAGAGTCAGACACAACTGACTGACTGACCACACACATACAGACAGAAGGGGAAAAAAAAAACATGTGCTTGAAACAGTAGAAATATAGGAGTCCCTAAAAAGTAAAGGAAAATGACAATTGAATGCTGAATTTTAGAAAATTCTATCTATTTCAAAATTTTGCCTATGTCAGCCTAGTCTATGACATAGTAATTTTGGTATGAAATGTGTTTTCCAAATTGTGTTCAATTAAAAAATTTTGTCATAATGTAAGAAATTCATGCAATGAAATAAACATTTTACAGGAGATGACAGAAGACCAAAGTAGCAGAGTTGTCTCTTTAATACCTAAAAACAATTTGCCCCTCTGGTTTTATGATTATATGTTTTTTGCTTATAGACATATATATGTTTATACATTTATTTAAAAATTTAAAAAAACAAACCAAATGAGATTAGTAATCTCTGGGTATGCCAGATGAACTTCATCATTTGAACCATCTTAAGTTCATTTTATCAACATGTACACTTTTAAGTAAGGTAAAATATAGGCATATCCTCAATGCACATTTTATCAAGAGTATAAATATTGGGAACATTATTACTGTTAACTAATTCAATTGGAAGGTATATTATATTTAAAAACAGCCTCAGAGAGGCTACCAAAAAAAGTGCAGGTGGTAAGCTTTTACTTTTGGATTTAGTCCCATTTGAAATGGTTTAATCAGTTTGTTAACTGAAAGAGGCCTTAGAAAAATTAATAGAAAAGTAATAAAGAGAAAATACATTCTTAAATTCTAAAAAACGCTAAACTGTTCTAAAAGGTTTCTGTTATCAGTATGAATTTTCTGGAAATGTTTGCTATTGTGCAATATACATGAATTTTCTCTGTGAACACTGTAAATTTAGCCTTTCAGTCATGAGTTCTTTTGGACTGATGAATGTGCTGGGATGGCCCCATTTAAAACCATGTGACATTTAGGCTGACAGGAGTTTGCTCTAGCTGTTACATGCTAGAAACCAGCGACAAACACCTACTTTGGCAGAGTGTCCTTGAGACAGTAAATCTTCTATCCGCATCTAAATAGCCCAGGTGGGAAGGCTGTTTTCCTGTGCCAATTCTGCCCGAGTCGAGAAGGCTGGTTCACTGGATTTTGTGTGTTGAAGTGTGGAGAATATTTTGAGGGCAAGGTAACTTCTGAGATTTGTAACAAAAAGATGTGTTTGGATTATAGAATCTTGGAGAGCAAGATTTCTTTTAAATTCCTTAATGCCACCTAATACAATATTCTATATGTTCCATGAAGGACATGCTCATTGCTTATTATAAAAAGGAAGAAAAGAAAAGGAAGAAAAAGGAAAGGTGACTGCTATTTTCAGTATTTCACTTAATATTTAAGAATGATACATTTATATCTTTAATTCATCTATCTCATACAGTTTTACCTTTGAAACTAGGGAACTAGAATATTTTATTGGATGCACCAAAGTATAATAATCATCAATCTAGGATCAATATATATGATGACTATAGAAGGCTAATTGAGATTGCCCTGTTTCTTAGGTAAAATGATTTCTATGTTAGATAAGATGATGGTATGCATTTCTTTTATGGTCCATCTCTTTCAATACCTAACAGTCAGCTAAGGTGCTTAAATATATCACCGATATGAAATGTCCAGGGTAGAATTCCCACATATGACAAGAATATCCTAATTTCTTTCCCCATCTGTCCTGGGCTTGTCCCCATTTTTCTAAAACCCTTAGTACAATGAACACGTTCATTACCGCCCCCCTTTGTTCCTGAGGCAATTGATGGACTCTCCTCCAGGCAATGATGATTCAAGATGTTGGAGGGAGCAAGGCCAGGACTGTCACTAGCCTTGCCTTTCAAAATGTTCCAATCACATATTAATTCTTTTCCAAATAGATGCCGGACAAATCCATTTTGACCCAGAACCAGAAGGATGAAGCCAAATCTAGAATCATCCATGTTGGCTAAGGTCGCATCCCTGGCAAATACATTTTTCAAAATTTCGTTGTGTAAGGAATTAAGCCCAATTCCTTTCCACATGGGGAAAAGCCAACAACAAAAGCTGATGATTGTAAAAGTGAGACCAAAGAGCCACAGGACATATTTATTTTGGAAAGAAACTTGAAAGACTAAGAAGTTAAACCATAAAACATTTTACACTGGTTTAGATTAAACCAACAGTTTAAAAGATAAATATTTTGCATTTTTAAATGCAGATGTCCAAGATAAAAATAGCTGTTGTGCAAAGAAAGATCATGATTAATGTGGAAAAGCCTCCCTAAATGGTTCCTGAGGTATATGCAAAATGGGAAGCAGTGTCATTTTATAGATTTTTAAAAGTGTTTTTCAAAGGAAATTAATTTTCAAAATTACATATATATATATGTATATGTATGTAGCTTGAGGGGAGCTTCCAGAGTAGGGAACAAGGAAATAAGTAGCCTGAACTTGACTGACTCTCCCTCTGATGTGCTGAGGCTGCAACCTTGACTGAGCTGAAATCTAACTTAGAAGCAGCATGGGGCTGGAGGTGTAGTGAGGGGATAGGGGTGGTGGGGTGTTGATGTCCTTCCCTGCAGAGTATTGCCAAGGCAGTGGGCAGGTGGAGAAGGTTAGGGAGTGACCTTGAGGGGAAAAGTGAAGACACCTGGGCCAGATGACTAGCCAGTGATTAGATGAAACAAAAAGATCCTGCCCTCCATCCTCAGGGATCCACAAACCACCTCAAAGGCTAAGACGTTTTTCTTTTTTCCCTTGTGCCCTAAATAAACTGGCTTATTTCTAGTTATTCTGTCCTGATTTCATTCATAAAATAACCCTGTATGAATTTGAAGGTAATCCTGATTTTTCCTTTCTTTTTTTTTGTTTTGTTTTGTTTTGCAGTTTGAGCTAAAGTTATACTTAGGGCGATTCTTATCTTTGCCCTCTGGACCCTCATTAAAAAATTTCTTTATTTCTTAAGGACACTGTTTGGTATTGCCACATACTTTAATTGTTATTGTGTTTGCACACACACAGCTCTGTGTGTGTGTATATATTATCTGAATTCTAACACATGTCTACAATATATGTATATGTCTTTGCAAGAAAGTTTTTCTTATCAAGGCCATTTGGTTTTTTTCTTACTACTTTATTTTTACTGAATTATAGTTGATTTACAATGTTTTGTTAGTTTTAGTTGTACAGCAGTGATTCAGGTATACTATATATATATACACACACACAAACATGCACGTGCGCACACACACACACACACACACACACACTATATATATATAGTCTTTTTCAGAGTCTTTTCCCCATAGGTTATTATGATATTATAGAAATATAATGAATATAATAATAATATAGTGCTATACTCAATATAAAAATAGACATTATTATTGATTATTATCATTATATTGAGCATAGTTAGTTCCCTGTGCTATACTGGGGGTCCTTGCAGGTTATCTATGTTATGTATGCTACTGTGTAATATTAATACCAAAGTCCTAATCTATCCCTTGCCCATGCTTTCTACTTTGGTAACCATAGTTCGCTTTCTATATATGTAGATTTATTTTTGTTTTGTAAATAAGTTCATTTGTATCATTTTTTTTTTAGATTCCACATGTAAGGGATGTCATATGATCAAAGCCATTTTGAATTGTAATTTGAGTATTAACAGGCTGACTAGTTTGATAATGCTTGTAAATTTGAAAGCATATGCCTCATTCATTCTCTGGGTTATCAAATAGATGTTAAAAAACAACAGTCTCAGGGATGACTGATGCGCCTTTAGGTGATACTGTGCAATGTCTAACTCTTTCTTAGATATAATATTGAAGCTGTATCAAAATTAGGATGGTCAGGAGTGTCTCATCCTAACTGGCTGAGACATGTATTCCGTACTCATTCTTGGCTACCTACTTCATGACTACCATAGCACAATGTGCTTTTCTCTTCACAGTGTTATAGTGTTAAGAGAGTTCTCCAGGAGGGACCCACTCCTAAGACCACGTTTGTCAACCCTTTGGCTAAAGTACAGACTCAACTCTTATCAGTTCTCACATGACTCAAAAGTTGTGTAACAGACACTTGGATCCCTTTGAACAGCTCTTTGCTCCTAGCTTTTGTGTGCATTGCTGCTGTGTGCTTGCACCTGTGATCTTCAGAGGTTTGCTTTTGGATGTTGGCATCTTCTTGCCCATAAGGAGAGCCAGAAGCCTGGGGATTTTACTAGAGTATTAGTAAAACAGGATTACCACATAACTTGAACATGTGTAATAAGTCGATGTGATATTTCTATATGAAACAGGTGAAGAGCCTGGGACCTAGCATATAACATTATCATTATATTTAGTACTTATGACATATAGGGTTTTGTGCATGAAACAAAAACATATTATGCATTTTAAGCAGATTTAAATAGAGTGAATTTTAATAATGGGAGTTATTGGAAGGGCTAGAAATCAGATGCTAGACTGGCCCCCAGGAATGGTTCACATAATACTGTGAGATTCACATACCGGGAGGAAGCTGGACAATCAGAAGGTTGACATTGAAAAAAGTGAGCTTGAGATTAGACCGCAGCTGCAATCTTAGGAGCAGGAAGGAAGGATTGAGCAACTGCCTGAATACTATATGGGAAACACAGCTGCCTCAGTGGCTGAAGTCTCTCAGTACCCATCAGATTGGTGATTGTATGCTGGAATCTCTATAAATATTCCTGGCAGCAGGAAACAGACAAAAACAGTATGGAGATAAGCTGGCCTCCACCTCATTTGTGCACTTCAGATATCTTATAACTGCTTCTAACTGGGAGGCCAGAGTCCTAGTGGCAAGAAAATCTGAGAAGTAGAGTTTTAAGCTTTCCGGTTATTGCAGCACTAAACAGCATGCTTAAAGGAGGTGGGAGCAACTGCTGAGCGCTAATCTGGGCCAGCGTGCTCCCAGGGAGCACGATTCACTGTGACAATGGTAGCCGGGCACTGCCAGTTGACTGTGTTGCTCACAGTGCCCACTAAAGATCACCTAGAATCAAGTGTTCAAGTGTCACATTTTAAAATACGTGTTGGAGAAATAGCGTGTACTCCTGGGTAGTCATTAAAATGGTAAGAGGTCTTAAAACCACATCAAAACAAGAAAGGGCCAGAAATGGGAATGAAAATAGCAATCTGCAAACCTCTGAGGAGGCAGGTATAGACGTGCTGTGAGTTTCACTGTGTGGCAGAAGGAAGATAAATAAAGATACATTAAGAAGCAGCTTTTGGATTGGGTTTTTATTTGAAGTTTCACTAAGTTTCTTTCAGATCTAAGATTCTATGCTTCTAGAGATTTGGAGATAGATTGAGTGTCCCTTAATACTTTTTGAAGGTCAAAAATAAGTATGATTTTCACAGCTCTTTCATTTTTTTAACATTCTACTATCTTTCTTAAAAGGAGTGTATAACATTTTCATCTCTTTTATTACCTCTGTTCTTTTTACTGTATTCAAAAATTCAGTTCTCATTACATGTACTTAAATAATAGCTTTGTATCATATAAAATTTCAAGAGAAATATGCTATGAAATTACAAGGGATTATTCAGTAATATTTTAGTGGTTTTTGAAAACGCTTCATTGTTAAGAAACGAATATTCCAGGCAAATTTGGAAAAAAAGAAGTGAAGGCATAGATGGGTAGTTTGGGCAACGGACAATCAGAATGAATTCTAACAGGAAAAAATTCAAAGTATATTAGTAATTTGAAAAATAATAGTCCACAACTCAAGTATTTTATGGGCAGAAGAAATCTAGACTCCTGAATTGCCAAAAGAGACACAGATGAAACCAGAGAGCAAATGATTTTGCCATATGTGCTGTCAATAAATTAAGACTGATGTAACTTCGGCCTGTTAAGGAAGAATCCTCATGGACCAGGGTGGAGGCAGGTTACAGCTTCAGCAGTGCAGTAGTCAGCTTTGCACAACTGAATTCTAGAATTAAATGGCAGAGAAGTACAGAGATTCAAGGAAACCATTAGATAAAAATAATGAAGAGACCTGAATATGGAAACCCAAGAATGATACAGAAATTGTGCACTCAGTGTTAGAAAATAATATTTTAAAGATGTGGACAAATACCATAAATAAAATTCCTTAAATTAAAATTCATTTCAGGTAACTAATCAATCTGGGAAGCTGTAGTAGAGCATGTATAAATGAGCACTTTGATACGAAAACTCTTGGGTTGGGCGGTAACTGAAAAATACTTCTCATCCTTTAAGGGAGAAATAGGAAAATAAATCTTCATCCCAAGCCAATAATTACTTAAATCAGCAATATATTCCCAGCCTCATACTTCCCAATGTTCTTTATAAAAAAAATAACAAAAATGGCTTAAGAATGTGTATGCAAAATCAAACAAAATATAAATAAAATGATTAGCACATAGACAAAGTGAAGTCGCTCAGTCGTGTCTGACTCTTTGCGACATCATGGACTGTAGCCTACCAGGCTCCTTCATCCATGGAATTTTCCAGGCAAGAGTACTGGAGTGGGTTGTTGTTTCCTTCTCCAGGGAATCTTCCTGACCCAGGGACTGAATCTGGGTCTCTGCATTGCAGGCAGACCCTTACCGTCTGAGCCAGCAGGGAAGACCTTAGACAAAGATATATTTAAATATAGCAGTTCTAATTTGGGTTATCTATGTGATGCTGAAGCTGAAACTCTAATACTTTGGTTACCTCATGCAAAGAGTTGACTCACTGGAAAAGACTCTGATGCTGGGAAGAATTGGGGGCAGGAGGAGAAGGGACGACAGAAGATGAGATGGCTGGATGGTATCACCGACTCGATGGACGTGAATTTGAGTGAACTCCGGGAGTTGGTGATGGACAGGGAGGCCCGGCGTGCTATGATTCATGGGGTCACAAAGAGTTGGACACAACTGAGCGATTGAACTGAACTGAATTGATGTGATATAAATAAAATATTTTTCTCATGAAAACTCAGGGTACTTTTCACAGTGCACTTTAGCTCCATTTCTTTAATTGACGGAGTTCATCAATTGTGCAATGTTTTTCCCAAGTAGCATTTTTTTTATACGTTAAACTGATCTTGCTTGTTTGATCCTGAAAGTAATTAGCTCAACTACTTACCCTTAGGCTGTGTCTCTTCTTCATGGCAAAACATTAGAGAAACAGTTGAATGTTATGACCAGTCAACCAATTTGTTTTCTTACACAATTGTTGCTCAAATAGACATTGATGGGGACAGGTGGAAAAAAGGTCTCCATTAATCCGGAGGTTATCAGCTTGTTGCTGTGACTTTGGAATATGATGTTTTCCTTGCGGGGAAGCAGAGGGAACGTGCACTCACTGACGCTGGCTAGTGTGGTGGTGATCGATAGCTGTGCAAACACGCCCCTCTGCACCCATTCCGCACTATGTGCCAGGCACTATGTGTATATACATATCTCTATCAGTGCTCTACATACCTCCTCAATTTTCTCAGCCTTCTGATGTAGCTGATTTTATTTTATATCTCTGTTACACAGTTAGTGAGCTTGACTGCGCACTAAACATAGGCTCTTAACCATCAGCTAAACTCTACTGCTTCTATTACTTGATATGAGAAACAGATCAAGTAGCACCATCACTTTATTATTCTGAACAGAAAAATTTGCTTATGTTTAACATGGAAAAGGGAATTAATGTCTTTGGGCTTTGTTTAGGGTTTGGGGGAGGGGGACTCAGGAAGCAGATCTAGATGGAATGCTGTCAGAGAGAGGGGCAATTGTACAGATGATCTTGCTTGCAAAACAGAAATAGAGACACAGGCAGAGCACAGGCATGTAGACATGAGAGGGGAAAGGGAAAGTAGGATGTACTGGGAGCTTGGGATTGATGTATATACACTGTTGATACTATGTATACAATAGAGAATTAGTGAGAGCCTACTGTATAGCCCAGGGAATTCTACTCAGTGCTATGTAGTGACCTAAATGGGAAGGAAATCCAAAAGGAGGGGGTGGATGTATACATACAGCTGATTCACTTTGCTGTACAGCAGAAACTAACACCAAGTTGTAAAGCAGCCATACTCCAAAAAAAAAAAAAAAAGATTAAAAAAAAAAAGGAGGAATTGCATGATTGGACATTCCAATAAATCTTGCCTGTGTCAAGAGAAAACTGGGACAAAGCTGAAGTTAAAATTTCTAGAGAATTAGGAGTCACTTATTTGGGCCAAGAGCAGAGGTATCTGTATTTTGTGGATGCCACAATGAACTTGTTATATTTTCCTAGATAAAATGTTAATTATCCTTGCTTCTCATTTTATCATGGTCTCAGAGTAACCTTGTTTGAAGTTGGTATTCTGCTTATCTCCAATAGGACATAATAACATGGCCTAGCTATGAGCGCCAGGCCAACCTCTTTCTGAATGGCAGAGGTTGCTTTATTATTCCATTTTGATTTCTTCAATAATTGCACACACCTGATACCCCTTCTCTCTCTACCTGCTGGAGGAGCCAAGCAGCCCATGCTTGGGAGACAAATTCACGCAGAATCGAGCTCGGGCAGTTCATCGAAGTCCATCAGCATTGCTTTTTCCTGTTTGGAGGGAAGAACAATCATATTATTAAAAATGATAGAAATTTATAGTTTAAATTGAGTTTAGTTACATTTGAAAAATCATTTGCATTGAGTTTATTTTGTTTTCCTAGGAATAAGTCCCTCTGTGGGATTTTGATTTTCTGATCATGTTTGTATTGTCCTTTAGTGAAATTTGTTTTTTAGTACCTAATGCGTGCATGAGTTCTAAGTTGCTTCAGCTGTGTCCGAATCTTTGTGACTCTGTAGACTCTAGGAATCCTCTGTTCATGGGATTCTTCAGGCAAGAGTACTGGATTGGGTTCTCATGCCCTTCTCCAGGGGAATCTTCCCAACCCAGAGATCGAACCTTCCTCCCTGAAGTCTCCTGCACTGGCAGGCAGATTCTTTACCATTAGGGCCACCTGGAAATCCCTGCTGTCTAATGTCTTCTCTGTCTGTCTGTCTGTCTTGAATGGTGTTCGTCTAAGAGAGAATAGGCCTATAAATTTGTTCTCAAGTCAACCTGGGGTTAACACTTTCAGATTTCTTTTTAGCATCCTTTGGACAAACTTGGTTCAGGTTACCACTTCAAAACCTTCAATGAATTTCTTCCTCAATCTTTTTTGTGTGTGTTCCTGAATAACTTTTGTTATTGAGAATAAGTTTTGTTTTAGTTTCATCTGCCCAGAATCAGGAGGTTTTACCTGGTCCCTGATAGGTGATGGTTGATCATTGACCAAGTTCCATTCAAACACCTGTCTCCCAGACACTTTGTGAGCTCATGACATCTTTTCAATCTAAAACTATTCCTCTTCCAGGCCATACATCTGCTTCCTTCATGTTTTCTCACTAGAGAGCTTCTGTGCGTACTTTTCTCTCAGAATTTCACCAAAGACAATTTGGAATTTCACCAAAGATAGTGCTCACCCTAGGGATTTTTGATCTAGACAAAACTGTTCATTTGAGAGGCAACTTAAACTGAAGAGAAACAAAATTTGACTCTCCAGTGGTCTATTTTATTTAGTTGGTCTGAAGAGGTTTCTAAATACAATTTGGACTAGAAAAAATGCCCCTTAGAGATTCAACAACAAAAACTGATGCAAAATGTGAGCATGGTAACGCTTCTTGTGAACCCATTCCACCACTTCCCTTCTATATCTCACTCTTCCCCTTACACCCTTTGCCTTAACCCCCAGACTCTTGTTCAAGATTTTTCAGAGTGATGACTCCAAATTTCATGTCAGAACAGCTGGATGAAGAGATTGCACTGTTCTGGAAAATATTCTTCCATTTAGACTTTGATGTATTGGCAATTCACTCCAGTACTATTTCCTGAAAAATCCCATGGGCAAAGGAGCCTGGTAGGCTACAGTCCATGGGGTTGCAAAGGGTTGGACATGACTAAGCAACGTTCCTGACGTTCCTTCACGGGCATACAGTGTTAGTCTCTCAGTCATGTCCAACTCTTTGAGACCCCCACAGACTGTAGCCCGCCAGGCTTCTCTGTCCATGGAATTCTCCAGGCAAGAATACTGGAGTGGGTTGACATTTCTTTCTCCAGGGGGTCTTCCCAACTCAGGGATCGAATGCATTGCAGGCAGATTCTTTACCACCTGAGCCACCAGAGAAGACCCTCTTCTTGGGCACACAGGAGAGTGACATATTGCAGCTTCTTGGGAAGTTGTGTTAGACTTGTATGACTGTTTTGGCCAAAGGAGTGCCACTTCCAGGCACTTCCAGGCATGGCTATAAAACCCCCTGCATAATTATTCCACACTCACATTTTCTTTGGCAACCTTGATAGCTACCTTTTAAGATGGCAATGTCACAAAATGGAAGAAGCTTAGATCCTGAGTCATCTGCTTGGAAGAAATCCACCAGGAGAGTCATCAGACCATAATGTAGGTGAGAAACACATTGTTATTGTGTTAAGGAACAAAGACTTGGGCGTTGTTTAAGCAGCTAATGTTATTCTTCCTCAGTGATACAGTGGTCACATAATAACTCTCTGGCCCCAGTTTGTTTTGGACAGAATAGTTAATGAATATGACAGAAAAAGATACTTGAGAAAATAGAACATTATTTAGAGAAACAGATTATCTAGAAATCTAATTAGCTCAGTTAATATTTTTTAAACTTAAAGTTTGATACACTGATAAAGTTTTTTAAAGCAGATGAAAATGATCAATTGATATTTTAGGATGAATAAAGGAAATTGTTTGAAAGAAAGCTAATTGGCTTTCATAGATATTTCAAGTGGCCTCATTTGTTTAACAAACATTAATTTGACACCTGCTATGTAGAAGGCGGTGGCACCCCACTCAAGTGCTCTTGCCTCGAAAATCCCATGGATGGAGGAGCCTGGTGGGCTGCAGTCCATGGGGTCACTAGGAGTTGGACACGACTGAGCGACTTCACTTTCACTTTTGACTTTCATGCATTGGAGAAGGAAATGGCAACCCACTCCAGTGTTCTTGCCTGGAGAATCCCAGGGGCGGGGGGAGCCTGGTGGGCTGCCGTCTATGGGGTCACACGGAGTTGAACACAACTGAAGCGACTTAGCAGCAGCAGCAGCAGCAGCAGCATGTGACATGAACTTTCCTGAGAATTGGGAAGACAGCAGCATAAGAAAGAAATAGGAGATTATATGGTAATGGAGAAGGAAAGACCAACGCATGAATGAACAATTATGGAATTTACATTTTAGAAGGTGATAAGATTTGGGGTGAGAAATAAACCAGAGAAGGTGCTAGAGGGCTCAGGGGAGAACTGTGCTTTTAGATAGAGTGGTCAGGGAAACACTCAGAGGAGGCAATTTATGAGCAGAGACTTCATTGAGGTGGGGGAGAAAGCCCTAAGGGAGCCCAATTCCAGATGCCAGACTTGGGAGGATGCCACGCGTGCTAGAGGAATAGCAGGAGACAACTGTAGCTGGAAAAGAGCAAAGATGGGAGGACTCTAGGAAATGAGGTCAGATAAATGATGCAGTTCAGATCCTGGCCGGCCTTATAGATTACTGGGCGACATTTGGTTTTTGCTTTGATGGGTCAAAAAGTCACTGGAGGGTTTTTAGCATGAAGCACTCTCTGATGTGCATTTTAACACAGCCACTCTGGCCGCTAGGCTGAGTTTAAACTACAGTGGACAAGAAGGAAGGGGAGACCCTGATGAGGAGACTGTATCTGGAATTTGGATGAGAAGTGGCAGGTGCTTGGGTCAGGGAGGTAGCAGTGAGGGGAAGTCAGAAGATCCTGCACATGTTTATCAGTAGATTCAGAAGATTTGCTTTTGATTAAATGTGATGTGTGAAAGAAAGGGAGAGGAATCAAGAACAACTCCGAATGGAAGGATGGATTTGCCTTTAACTTAGAAGGCTAAGACTATGGGAGAGGAGGTTTTGGGGGAGGTAAGAACAGAATTTCAGCTTTTGTCTAGTTAATGTCTGAGATGCCTCTTAGACTCCCCGTGTTCAAGACATCACCCACAATGGGACTTGACTAATGTCATATCTTGAACAGTTTGCTGTTTCCTTTCTGTGTTTTTCTTTCAAAGAGACTGTGATCTCCTTGAAAACAGGGATGCTATTTTATCTTCCGCAGTGTCAAGTACAATTTTGAAACCCATAGTGTCTCTGTAAGTCTGCTGATTTATTATGTTAAGAATCAGATGAATGTATAATAAATTAGACATGTGAACTGTCTCATGTAGGCTCTCTTTAAAAATTCCGTTTAGCATTGTTTATGTGTTAGCAGGCTCATGTGCCTCAGTATTCAAAGAACACAAGGAAAAAAGGCTTTGGCAGAGAGAAAGAGAAAGCTCTCTAGCAATTAAATCCTGCATGGAAAATGTTACCAGAAGTGATTCCTTTATGATACACACATTTACAGGAAGAATCTCATTTGTATTTAGTCTGTGTTTCAGCTCATTCACAATGAGAGCACATGTCTTAGGAGCTGTAGCCAGGAAATATGCCAGAGACCCAGAGACTGAGCCCAGTTAGGTGGACCCTGGCAGGCAGGCACATAAGAGCAATCTTTCTTGCATCTTGAAAAATTGATGATGGGATTTTATTACCATGCCAAGAGTTCAAAACCAAATTATGATGAATCTAAATGACTTAAGTAAATGGCTATTTCTTTTTTTTAAAATCTCTCATATGTGTTTTGGAAAGAGAGAATTCATTTTATTATTTTCTTGTTACCTTTGAATAGAGTATTCAGCAAATTAACTTGATTCAGGAATAACATAATCTGTGACCTTGTGAACCTAGATATAAATACCCTCAGAGCTTTCAATTTGCCTCACTCTCTGATAGTAATTACTGGACACAATAGGTACTTAGACATATACTGGTTGACTTGAATTAGTTTGGTAAAAAATGAAAAAAAAAAATATATAGGGCAGTAAGATTGTGAGTTTCACCCTTCCATGAGTCAGGGTAACTCAGAACACTCAGATAAATTTGAAAAAAGTGACTCAAAAGGAAGATTTCATAAGATCTTCTTATGGAAGATTGGAAAGAAATACATATGGTATCACTAAGTAAAAATATATCAAATGTTAGCTAGAAAACACCAACTGTGTTGAAATGGTTGTTGCTATTCATTGTTATTTAGTCACTAAGAGGTGTCTGACTCTTTGGAGACTCCAGGGACTGCAGTCCACTCAGCTGCAGCTCCTCTGTCCATGGGATTTCCCAGGCAAGAATCTGAGTGAGTTTGCCATTTCCTTCTCCAGGGTATCTTCCCAACCCAGGGATCGAACCCATGTTTCTTGCATTGGCAGATTGAACCCATGTTTCTTCTTTACCACTGAGGAGCCTGGAAAGTCCATGTTCAAATGGTGCATTTTCTCATTAGTCTGTTAATTCAGTTTCCGGTATTTAGGTTCATGCTGAGATAAGAGTTGAATCCAAGGCTATGATCTGGCCGTAGATACACCGGAGATTCCTCATGTTGCTATATGTCTCCTCAAACAGAATATATGACTGAGCACTGATATAAAGGCATATGTTAATTCTTTCCTTCATTAATGATGTTATGCAAAGTTCTCATGCATTTGGAAAGGGTAAATTTTTTTCTCACTTCTGTACATTATTCCCTTAGTTGTACAGTTTGATTTATTTTAAGATTAGCTGGCTTTGCCAGTTTAATTATAAAAATGGTAATTAAGCAAGCTTTTGTTGTGGCTTGACTTTTTATTTCTTGGGAGGAATGATTACTGTTTGGTATGACTGTTTTACAGCAGAATGAAGAATTCATTCAGGGTCCTGGGTTTGAGGGTAGGGGTAGGGTGGGTGGTGGGGCCTGTCTTCTGATGCTTTGCAGTCTAGAGTCAGTTCTAAGAAAAAACTCTCTGAGAAGTTAATATTCACAAAACTACCTTTCTCTACTAGATTCACCTGAATTTTGTGGCCTTTGTGTTAATAAAATAAAGGTTGAGAAAAGGATTAAAGTCCTGTAAAGGCAATTACAATCAAAATGAGTCATAGTGTTAACAGGCGAATTTGCTTATCAACATTTACAGTACATACATCATTCCAATGAATCTTAATTAATTAACAGTATCACCATGGTTTTCTGTTACCATCACAAAGCTGTTATACTTATGTAAGATAATATTTTTATTTTAAATTGTACTTGTGAGTCAATAAAAGGAAGCTAAAAATTTTTGAAGAAGAAACTTCATATTATAGTATCATTTTGTTTAATGGAACTTAAATAGTCTCTAAAATGTGATTGCAAAGAATTATGTCCAATTGCATATTACAGTCTCCGCACATGCAGAACTGTGCCTAGCTGTTGCTGAGGCCAAAAATATTCACTTTCTGTGTCTACATTTTGCTTATTAAATCCAACTTAATCTCCTAATATAAAAGACTTTTTTAGGAGACAAATGTCCAAGTAGCTAATAAATGTTATACCTTTCCATACTGGCTTAGCAACAAACAGACAGGGAATAAACAGGATTTCAATATAAATCCTTCACTGAAGCGATTATTATTTTGAGCTTATCATATCAGAAATGCAGCTATTAAACTCCAGAAGAGCAGATCAGTATTAGGAATGCAAAATAAACAACAGTACATCACTCCTGACATCTACAATTATTTATAATTCTCCCAAATCCACCCCCCATTATTAGCCAAGCTTAGGTTAAAACCCTGAAGCATTTATTTGATATTAGTTGAGATCATGTTAAGACTTATTTGCCAGAGAACAAAGTGTCTCCCTTTCCAGTGGAACTCTGATGAGGTCTTGACCCAGGTGACTTTTGGGATAGTTGAACCCCGTGGGTCTATTCTTTCATTTGCATGAAGAAGATAACCTAGCCCTTCCTTTGACTACACCACCCATTTGTCTCTAGAGTTTAAAGGCACAGGTCCCTAGATCTCAATTTCTGTGGAAGGAAATTATACTAGTTCAGGTGCCCATTTCCAGCAAAAACAGCATGGAAGTAATCTGTACTACTGCAAAATAATACTTCTTGGGGAAAGTCTGTTGGGTTTGGAACAACTATTTTGATAAGCTGAATGAAGAGAATGGTACCACACCAAGGAGATGTCTAAATGAAATTAATGGTGTTTTCTTAGGAGTCTTTACATAGCCACATTTCTCTGTTACCTTCTGATGAATGCTATCTTGGTGCAAGAATTGTCATCATTTCCTCGGCTTTTTTCTTTTGCCCTGTGTGAGGTGAGTGGAATATAAAAGAGTGTGGAGGGCAGAACTGAATTGTTTGGCAAAGTTGCAGACAGAGCAGACGGAGAGGTTGAATGTCACTGCTATTAAAGCAACAAAGTCTGGAGAAGAACAGGAATTTAGGGTGGTTTGCCATGCAATGTGCTATATATAAATCCCCTCTTTCATTTCTGCTCTGACATCTTTAGCAAACTTAAAACTTCCCAGTAATACTGCATGTGATTGGGCTTCTCCAGACAGAAGCTGAGAGTACAAGAGAACTGACTTAAGCGTTACACCAAGGAGGAAAATCTTTTGGCAAAATCAAATGAGGAGTAAAGTGGACTGACCAGTAACTAGAGTCTATTTTTATTTGTCATGCAATTACAGTTGGAGGCCCAAGCCAAAATATATTGCTTCCCTAGTTCCTCTGGAAGAATGACTCCCAGCAGCGAATATGGAGTTCCCCTTTAGGAAACTATATGACAGACTCTGTCTGGATATATCCAGAAAATTCTGCTCCATTCTTTTAGTATGAGCATTTTCCTGGGACTGATGAGGCATAGTGATGGCAGGAGGCACATGTGGACAGTTTCTGAGATGAAGGAAGCAAATCTAGACCTGTTGTCTGAGAAAAACACTTGAATTAGAAACACTTCAAGCTAGTTTGGGGGAAAAGAGTCACGCACAACACTTGTAAAGCTCTTCCCCTAGAATGGACCTGAAGAATCAATGTGGATTCTTGACCAAGACCATGTGTTTTCACATTTAAACCCACAGTGATACATGTGAAATGGTACTCAATTTTGAAATCTTAATTATCTGAGCCAATCCTGGGCCATCAGAATAAACTGCTGGCCACTTTAGTTTCTCAAATGCTTTCTTTACAACCACATGTAGGCTTCATCTTGCCTTCTGTTAGAATTTAACCCTGACTTGGTTTTCCTAGTTCCTCCTATTTTTGTGTGGATGGTTCAATGGTGCTGTGACTAATGCTTTAGTGACGTTTCAGTTTTTTCCTTTCAATGGAAATATAAGTGTCTATCCACCTGCCAGTGCAGGAGATGCGGGAGATGTGGGTTTGATCCCTGAGTTGGGAAGATCCCCTAGGGTAGTAAATGGCAACCCACTCTGGTATTCTTGCTTGGGAAATTCCACGTGTAGAGCCTGGCAGGTATCAGCCCGTGGCATCACAGAAAGTCCGACATGACGGAGTGCCTGAGCACACGTGCATACCGCATCCCCTTTACCCATTTATCTGTCGGTGGACATTTAGGTTGCTTCCATGCCTTGGCCATTGTGAACAGTGCTTCTATAAATATTGGGGTGCATGTGACAAAAGATATTTTAAGTGGTAAAACCTCTCAAGAGGGAGCATTTCCTTTCAGAAATGCTGCTTTCTATGTCCATAATCCTATTGGAAGAACAGTGATTCAGTGTAACTCAGCCTGTGCAGGACTGGTTTGTCAGAATTTCATTACCAATATTCTGTTGACCTCTATGGCAAGAGCTTTCGACTTGCAAATTATGGCAGCCTTTCCATTGGAGATTTCTTTTTTATATATAAACTCCCATTATACATATATCAATACAGTCCTACTGACTAGGTAACTTTCATTAGCTATTTAATGGTGAAATGTTAAAATTGACCTCAATCAAGAATTAACCTTTATTCAATCAAGAATACCTTTAAAAGACTTCACTGAGAATTCTCCATAGAAATAAATTCCATATTATATTGTCCAAGAATTTTCCAAAGTGGTAGGTATTCATTGCCTTCACTAGACTTATAATTTAAGCCATTACATTCTCTAAAATGTCCAATGGTACTAGTAAGAATTTTTAAAAAATACTGTCATGAATTTATCAAAAGTATGCATTCTGGAGGGGCTTCCCAGCTGGAAATAGTGGTAAAGAATCTTCCCTCCAATGTAGGAGATGCAAGAGATGCAGGTTGGATCCCTGAGTTGGGAAGATCCTCTGGAGTAAGAAATGGCAATCTACTCCAATATCCTTGCCTGAAAGATTCCACGGATAGAGGAGCCTAGCAGGCTGTAGTCCATGGGGTCGCAAAGGGTTGGGCATGGCAGAGCGCCTGAGCACTCGCACCTGGGGCCTTCTATAAGAGATCATATCATGAAATAGCTTGAAGACGCACTGAGTAGGTTTCTCTTGATTGCTTTCAACGTGGAATAGTGATTTTGGTGCATGAGTTCTGGGGATTCATCTCATGCTATACTCTTTGCTCTTGACCAGAGAATTTATTCTCAGCAGAGTCAGCCTACGTTTCACATAGAAACTCCAAGTCTGCTATCAGGGTGCACCTGTTGGTCAGTTTAGGTTGAACTTGTAATTATACCTGTGTGCATGCTCAGTTACTAAGTCATGTCCAACTCTTTGCAACCCCATGAACTGTAGCCTGCCAGGCTCCTCTGTCCATGGGATTCTCCAGGTAAGAATTCCGGAATGAGTTTTCATTTTCTTCTCCAGAGGATCTTCTTGACCAAGGGATCAAACCCACATCTCCTGCTTTGGCAGGCAAGTTCTTTACCAGTGAGCCACCTGTGAAGCCCAACTTGTAACTTCCTACCTCCCTCTATTTTTTTCAGTAGGCTGCTATTCTGGTCATCAAAAGATGTTGAGATAATAGAAAATTTGCAGGGGATAAGCAAAAGTCCAACAATATTTATTAACTGAGCTGAGGACTAGTCTGAAGCAATTCTCTTTTCCCTTTAATCCCATTATTTATAATTATGAACCCCAAGGAAATATGATAACACAAATAATATAAGATATTCATATTGAACTATATGTTAACTCTAGTTATCAATAGCCTCAGTTCGTCTGATAGAAATATATTTCTTGTGTAAGGCATTGGCATAGAGAGGAAATGTTGAAGAACTAGAATATGCAGTTTCTCTCATATGGCTGAGGCTATAAGATATCATTTGATAATAATGTATTTAATGAGAGGACACAAGTCAAATAATATAAATCATTGTTATTTAGTCACTAAGTCATGTGTGACTGTTTTGCAACTCCATGGACCTGTAGCCTGCCAGGCTCCTCTGTCCATGGGATTTCCTAGGCAAGAATACTGGAGTTGGTTGCCATTTCCTTCTCCAGGGGATCTTCTCAACCCGGGAATCAAACCCTCATATCCTGCCTTGGCAGCCAGAACTTTACCACTGAGCCACCAGAGAAGCCCACATAATTTACATTATTGCTGCTGCTGCTGAGTTGCTTCAGTCGTGTCCAACTCTGTGCGACCCCATAGACGGCAGCCCACCAGGCTCTCCCGTCTCTGGGATTCTCCAGGCAAGAACACTGGAGTGGGTTGCCATTTCCTTCTTTAATGCGTGAAAGTGAAAAGTGAAAGTGAAGTCACTGAGTCGTGTCCAACTCTCAGCGACCCCATGGACTGCAGCCCACCTGGCTCCTCCATCCATGGGATTTTCCAGGCAAGAGTACTGGAGTGGGCTGCCATTGCCTTCTCCGAATTAGGCACCAATTTATCAGAGTACCTCCTGGATGTACAAGAAAAGCTTTATATTATTACTATATGGATGGAAGAAACACAGTTCAGAAACATTAAGGATTAATTGATTATATGTAGAGGCTTGTAATGCAGCATCCAGTATGACAGAGATCTAGTTCAAAGAACTCACGCCTGTGTGGGGATATTGAGCTCACCCTGACTAAATAGTCTGGGAAGGTGAGACAGCCTTAGCCATCCATTTCTTCAACTCCCTGGAATAAAATTTGGCATTGCAACCCTTAAAAAATAATACCTCTGATCATATTTTCTTTTTGGAGTTGGTTAGAAAAACATATAAATCAGACACCTGAAGTATGCACACAGAATTCTTGAGGCTGTAAAAACAGGGATTTTCCTTAGTTTGCATCTAATAAAATAGAAAAGTTACCCACTTGACAGAAAATGGGCTTCCTGGAGGCTCTCAGAAAGCCAAGCTCTGCCGTACACAGTGCTGTACATTCAGAGAACAGTGGTATGATGACACGTTGAAATAAATGGGGCTCTGCTGTTGCTGCTGTTGCCACTATCCACTAAAGGAAGCATTTCAAAGATCCATTTTCCAGGGCTAAGGTTTTAATGGCTTTTCTTCGTTCTGGTGGTTCACTCTAGCGAGGAACAGATAGCTCTTGGCAGCACATCTGGAAGGATCATCCGTGGACGTCTGAGTGCCATTGTGGGGCTTCCAAGGAAGAGTGCAAAGTGTTTTTTATTCAGTCTCAAAGCTGCTGCATTGGTTGCAAGGTGGAGACTGTTAATCCTTTTTCATGATGAAGATCGTCCTCTATCTTTGTGCTTTTTTTTGCTTTGTCCCAGTTCGTACTCTTTAAGGACGGCTCTCTTGGAACTGGAGAACTCTATGTTGATAGTAATAGAGCATTTTTGCCTCAAGGTAGGTGTGAAGAAAAATAAGGATAAGGAGCAAGTCTAAGCCATTTTAGTTTTAACCTATTTCATGAAGTCTTCCACCCCACCCCCCACTCCCACATACACACTCAATTTTTTTTTACAGGAATTTAGCTATGCTTCTGCTTTATTGATAGAGCACAACTTGCTGAGAAAACGGAAAGAACATCAGAGAAAGACAGGACAGATTTAGTCCTCAAACAAATAAGCAGAAAATGTGTGAAGTACTTTGTCAATAATGTAACAAAAATTATGAATACATACATGTTTCTAGCATTTCATCCCCCCTCACCCACCATCTGGTTCTACTTAACCTCTGAGGGTATGTGCTGGGAGAGTGTTTTATGCTCTCATGATGCATAATTGGGAAGAAACGGAGGAAAAAATGGGATTGGAGTAGAAGAGCTAGGGAATCTTTAAGGACAAACACTCTTTGGTGTGAGGAAAGCAAATTGAAGGGAGAAGGACTCCATGTAACATTATTGTGGTCTACAGAATCAAACAGAATCTCTGTTTGAGTTAGAGAGTTGCACGTGAAAACCTGGAGTAACTTTGGAAGAGATATTTGTCTTCTGGACTGGATTTTCTCAACAACGGTGCCATGCCAAGAAGCTGCATCATGTGAATAACCACTTGCTAAGTCATCTATTCAAAGATAACTTTACTTAGTTTGGTATCTTTTCTGTGTATTTCATCTCATAAAGTTTTACTTACGGTTTTGTGGCATGTCTTAGGTGGACCCCTTAGAAACAGAGCCTGTCCAAGAGTTGAGTCCACTTGGTTTATGGGGGGAGTGATCTTCAGAAAAAACCTCTCTAAGAGGGAGTGAAGGAGTAAGGAAGGAGAAAGAGGCAAGTAAAGATGTGGCTGCAGGTCAAGTCCAGCCTTGGTCTGAGGCCTGGGGGGCAGTATTAGACTGCCTAGACTCCTAGACTACCCTAGAGAGTAGATCTCTGTACCATAATCGTTCAGTAATGGGAGAGCTAAAGACAAAATTACCCAGGACACTTAGTAAAGATGATAATAATATGTGCTCAGTTATATCCAACTCTTTGCAGGGACTATAGCCCACCAGGCTCCTCTGTCCATGGGATTTTCCAGGCAATAGTACTGGAGTGGATTGCCATTTCCTTCTCCAGCGGATCTTCCTGACCCAGGGATCGAACGTGGGTCTCGTGCACTGTAGACAGGCGCTTTGCCGTCTGAGCCGCCAGGGTGGCATGTCAGTGCCGCTCTCTCAATCCACCCCACTCTGAAAGGCCAGGGCCTGTGTCTGCGCCTCTATTTCTTCCCTGTAAATAGGCTCAGCAGTACCATTCTTCTAGATTGCATACATATGCATTAGCATACGGCATTTGTTTTCTCTTTCTGCCTTACTGCACTCTGTGTAACAGGCTCTGTGTTTAATCCACCTCGTTAGAACTGACTCAAATTCATTCCTTTCTATGGCTGAGCAATATTCCATTGTATGCATGTACCACATCTTCTTTATTCATTTATTGGTTGATAGACATCTAGGTTGCTTCCATGTCCTGGCTACTGTAAATGCTGCTGCAATGAATGTTGGGGTACATGTGTCTTTTAGGGTTTATGCTCTGTAATGGGATTGCTGAATCATATAGTAGTTTTATTCCTAGTTTTTAAAGGAATCTCCATGCCATTCTCCATAGTGGCTGTATCAATTTACATTCCCAGAATGCATTTTAATTTCTGGTTGACTTCCTTATCCATGCATCCTTATAGACTATAAAGTCTATGAGGGCAGACAATAAAATTATGCTCATTATTATATTCTAGCACGTGGCAAATAATAAGTACATGCATTATGAATGTATGTGTGAATATACTGTACAGAATAAATATAAGAATATTGAAACTTTTCAATTTTAGGAGAATGAAAGTGTTATCTTTCTGTTCATATGTACAATATTACAAAACATAGATTAACTCACACATCTAAAAGAATACCTTCTAAGTCAAATGTAAGTTTTGACAGGATTAAGAAAGAGCTAGACCCTGAATCCTGACTATTAGACTGCAGATTTAGGGAAACAGTACATCTCCCACACAGCAGCAAATCTATTTTTTTAATGTATATGGCTGCTGTCATGCTTAATAACATGCACATTTGTATGAAAGCAAATCTGCCATCAAATTGGTGTTTGTGCATTTTACAAAAGGAAATTAAAAGTCCACACTGTCACTGGGGAGGGATATAACTGAGGCCCACATAGTCTTTACTTCAAAGAGAAGCAATTCAAGATAAGGCTGGGAACTACTTGGCCAGAGCAGAACGACTCCATGAGGATGGGTCTGGATATGAGTACTGGTGCTATGTGACGAGGAAGGGCATGAGCTTTAGAGTCAGCTCTGGTGCCAGGGTGACCTTACGTGACACCATTACCATCCTCATTCTACAGGCTCATCATCTGTTAACAGCTGTTCTGGAAGGTCGGTAAGGTCATGCCTGGGATACGCTGAGCACCATGCTTAATGCACAGTCAGAGCTCAACAGCCTTGGCTAGTTCACCAGAACACACTATGGTGGGGGAAGCGGGGCGGGGGGGGCGGTGTCATTGCTTAACCTGATGAATGTGAGATTCCCAGCCAGCTGCATGAGTGAAGGTGTCCTTAGGTAGAATGGTAAGGGGAAGAACAACGCACCACAGAATCCAGCCATCGTTCCATTGTGCTTAGTTCAGGCCTGCACACAGAGTGTAAAAATGTAATAACCAAGGCCACCTCTGTTGCACATTTTCTACGTTTCAGGCACTTGAGTTTACACCATCTTGTTTTTACATTATGTGAAAAACATATACTATCATTTCAGTTTTATAGACACAAGAAATAGATTCGGAGACAGAATATTTGCCCAAGTTACTATAACCGTGAAATGACAGAGCCAGGATTGGACTCAGATTTATTTAGCCGAAGGCAAATGTTAAGGTTATTTTAGAAAAAAATATATTTGAGGGGAAAATTGCACCCAGGATCCCAGCAGTGCATTTTCTTTTCCTCCTACCAGGTTAGCAAGCCATTAACCAGCTCTCCAAACAAGTGCTCGACCTCTGTGACATAAAGATGGAATAGAGGCTGATTAGAATGTAACTAAGAAGAATTTTGTTATGGTTTCCCTTGACCCTGGTCTCCAAGGTGACGCAAAGCCATATCTCGTTCCAGCTTCTCTAAGTGCAGGGGAATGATATGCTTTGGGTTCCTTTTGATTTTTTCTCTTTTCTCTGTCATTTACCCTGCTCCATCCACCCATTTACCAGGCATACATTATCTTCACAACCATGTGGATGTGTGCTAAGTCGCTTCAGTCTTGTCCGACTCTTTGTGATACCATGGACTGTAGCCTGCTAGGCTCCTTTTTCCATGGGAATTATTCTCCAAGAGTACTAGAGTGAGATGCTATGCCCTCCTTTAGGGGATCTTCCCGACCCAGGGATCGAACCCATGTCTCCTATGTCTCCTGTATTGGCAGGTGGGTTCTTTACCACTAGCGTCACCTGGGAATCCCCCTTACAACCACAGAAATATGAAGTATTAGTCACTCAGTCATGTCCAACTCCTTTGCAACCCGTTCGACTGTAGCCTGCCAGGCTCCTCTGTCCATGGGATTGCCCAGGCAAGAACACTAGAGTAGATTGCCATTTCTTCCCTAGAGGATCTTCCTGACCCAGGGATAGAAGCCAGGTCTCCTGCATTGCAGGCAGATTCTTTATCATCTGAGCTACCACAGGCGTCTATAGATTGGAAGCACTGATTTAAAAATATTTTTTCCGACTCTTCATTTAAGGCATTTTGCAAAATGATAAAGATGTTCTCTGCACAAGTCACTGCTGTAATGACTTCTTATTTGGGATATCAAAATAGTAATCTTTAATGCTTAATAACCTTATATTCATTCTGTTTTCCCCTTGATGTATACTGCTGTTTGACCACTCTTTGTGATATGGAATGTCAGAAAATGAGGGTATTTGGCATTAATCATTTTCAGTAGGAATCTGTATTAGTCTTTAATTTTTCACCACATTATAAATTTTCTGTAAAACTCATATTGTAAAGTGTTCTGACATAATTGTCTTATAATCAGGACAGCTCTTTACTTTTTAAGAGAGCAATAGCATCAAAAATCATTGTGCTAGAGGGGATGCTAATAATTATAAAATCTAGTTTCTAAAAGTGTGTTCCAGTGTTCAAGGTTCTCACTATCTCACCTTCTCTGTAAAACAATGACATAATGTTTGCATGCTTAAGTGAACTATGGAAATAGTGATTTAAGAGGAATTACAAAAGTTTCTTGTAAGTATCTGGTTGGCTAATCCACCTTGCAAAGGGAACACAGGGTACAGGATTTCTCAAGTTTATCGTGTTAACCATCCCCTCATCCCGCTTCACTCCCACCTATCTTTCATGGAGCATCTCCTGTGGCCTGTGTGCCTCAGAATACACCGATCTATTCAAATATTTGTCTGCGGATTAGGAAACTAAGCCCCAGGGAAGTTAATCATCACCCACTGTGAAGCCATGGGTGTCTCCACGTATTCTTTACTTTTGTTGTTGAAATCTATTCACCTGTCATTTAGGCCTGGTCATAGCAGTCAGACCAGAGAGCGCTTATCCTGCAGGTGACAGAAACTTTGGTGAAATCAAGTAATACCCTGTAAGATCAAGGTAGAATCGTTTCTGAAAAAAGACATGCATTACAGAAACTAAATCAAAACAGGAGCTTTACATTTCTACTTTAAAATGAATGATGGTTTTTGATAATGGAATTTGACCCAGCTTCTTAGTTCAGAAAAGTTTTTTTCCCCCTAATAAAAGCAGTTTATAATCACTGAAAGAACTAGTGGGCTTTTGGTGTCCAGCATAAATCTGATTTTTGAGATCATTGAAATAGTTGAATACATTGAAATGTGCTAAGTGATCTAGTTGAGATTACTTTATGAACGAATAAAAAGCAATTCACATTTCCAGATTGTATTAATGTAACACTAATTATAAGTTTTCTTTTATTTGTCAAAGGAGAATCAAGTGATTTTTACTACTTAGTTTATTTTGAAATAGAATGGATTATAGTATTAACAGCATGTAATCAGTTTTGGTAAAGTACTTGTTTTGGTGTAGTATAATGAGGTAATATAGGAAAAAAGGGTAAGGTTAAATTGAGAAGCTAATTAACAACTGTCTTTTTTCATCGTGTAATCAGGTAGAAGGAATAGCTGGCAGTCTGGGGGTACTCTTAGCACCTGATCATAATGTCCTTAGAGGTGTATGAAACAGCAGTGAAGGAATTTCACTTTTGGCTTTGGTGATAATTATGAAAAGTCTGTAAGCTTGTTTTTCTTTCTTTCTTTTTTTTTTTTAAAATCTCTGTAGGTCTACCTTCTCCACTCCATCTTCATTATTGTTTCCTTTCTTCTTGGGTAGATGCTAAGGAGTGGAAGAAAATGTTGTTATCATTCTTCTCTTTATTTAGCCATCTAATCAAATCATTGGTCATAATGATATTTTATATTTTTACTGAATTTTGTGATTATATAGCACTTACACAAGCATCTTTATTTAATTATTGCAAAAATGCATCAAGCAGCCAGAGTAGACATTGCTAATTGCCTTTACACATGATAAAATGTAGATTCAGTTCAGTTCAGTTCAGTCGCTCGGTCGTGTCCAACTTTGTGACCCATGAATCACAGCACGCCAGGCCTCGCTGTCACCAACTCTCGGAGTCCACTCAGACTCACGTCCATCGAGTCCGTGATGCCATCCAGTCATCTCATCCTCAGTCATCCTCTTCTCCTCCTGCCCCCAATCCCTCCCAGCATCAAAGTCTTTTCCAATGAGTCAACTCTTCGCATCAGGTGGCCAAAGTACTGGAGTTTCAGCTTTAGCATCATTCCTTCCAAAGAAATCCCAGGGTTGATCTCCTTCAGAACGGACTGGTTGGATCTCTTTGCAGTCCAAGGACTCTCAAGACTCTTCAACACCACAGTTCAAAAGCATCAATTCTTCAGTGCTCAGCTTTCTTCACAGTCCAACTCTCACATCCACACATGACCACTGGAAAAACCATAGCCTGACTAGATGGACCTTAGTTGGCAAAGTAATGTTTCTGCTTTTGATTATGCTATCTAGGTTGGTCATAACTTTTCTTCCAAGGAGTAAGCGTCTTTTAATTTCATGGCAGCAATCACCATCTGCAGTGATTTTGGAGCCCCCCAAAATAAATTCTGACACTGTTTCCACTGGATTAGGGAGATCAAATGATTTGTCCAGTTTATAATTAAAGAGCAACAGACCAGAGTCAAAGCCAGGTATGCTTTTTATTTTAATAAAATTTTTCTCCACTGCATAATGAACTAATATGTATTATAAGATAAATAAATATATATATGAAGAAGAATATAAGAAAAAATTATCTATTTATCCAACATCAAGAAATAATAATTATTATATTTCAGTACTTGTCTTTCAGTTTTTAAAATACATGGGTTTTAAAAAAGTAATTTTTGTCAAATTGCATATATGCCTACATTCAAATGTTCTTCTGATACCTGGAGTAACAGGCAAGTTTCGCCTTGGAGTACAAAATGAAGCAGGGCAAAGGCAAACAGAATGCACTGGTCAGAGCAAACACCCTCTTCCAACAACACAAAAGACGATTCTACACATAGACATCACCAGGTGGTCAATACTGAAATCAGATTGATGATATGCTTTGCAGCTGAAGATAGAGAAACTCCAGTCAGCAAAAACAAGACTGAGCTCAGATCAGATTATGAACTCCATATTTCAAAATTCAGACATAAACTGAAGAATGTAGGGAAAACCACTAGACCATTTAGGTATGACCAAAATCAAATCCCTTATGATTATATAGTAGAAATGACAAATAGATTCAAGGGATTATATCTGATAGACAGAATGCCTGAAGAACTATGGACAGAGGTTCATAACATTGTATAGGAGGTAGTGATCAAAACCATCTCCAAGAAAAAGAAAGGGAAAAAAGGCAAACTGGTTGTCTGAGGAGGCCTTACAAATAGCTGAGAAAAGAAGAGAAGCAAAAGACAAAAGAGAAAAGTAAAGATATAACCACCATTTGGAATGAAGAGTTCCAAAGTATAGCAAGGAGAGATAAGAAAGCCTTCCTCAGTGATCAATGCAAAGAAATAGAGGAAAACAATGGAATGGGAAAGGCTAGAGAACTCTTCAAGAAAATGAGAGATACAAAGGAAACATTTCATGCAAAGATGGTCACATAAAGGACAGAAACGGTATGGACCTAACAGAAGCAGAAGATATTAAGAAGAGGTGGCAAGAATACACAGAAGAACTGTACAAAAAGATCTTCACAACCCAGATAACTGCAACAATGTGATCACTCACTTAGAGTCAGACATCTTGGAGTATAAAATCAAATGGGGCTTAGGAAACATAAATACAAGCAAAGCTAGTGGGGGTGATGGAATTCCAGCTGAGCTATTTCAAATCCTAAGAAATGGTGGTATTAAAATGCTGCATTCAATATGCCAGCAGAGAAGGCAATGGCAGCCCACTGCAGTGCTCTTGCCTGGAAAATCCCATGGACGGAGGAGCCTGGTGTGCTGCAGTCCATGGGGTCTCTAAGAGTTGGAT
Source organism: Nanger dama (assembly GCA_917880005.1). Classification (NCBI taxonomy): domain Eukaryota; kingdom Metazoa; phylum Chordata; class Mammalia; order Artiodactyla; family Bovidae; genus Nanger; species Nanger dama. The sequence goes on along the minus strand of CAKJTW010000105.1, from coordinate 3,268,574 downwards.
ACGACTGAGTGACTTCACTTTCACTTTTCACTTGCATGCATTGGAGAAGGAAATGGCAACCCACTCCAGTGTTCTTGCCTAGAGGATCCCAGGGACAGTGGAGCCTGGTGGGCTGCTGTCTATGGGGTTGCACAGAGTTGAACATGACTGAAGCGACTTAGCAGCAGCAGCAGCAGCAATATGCCAGCAAATCTGGAAAACTCAGCAGTGGCCATAACACTGGAAAAGGTCAGTTTTCATTCCAATCCCCCAAAAAGCAATGCCAAAGAATGTTCAAACTACTGCACAATTGCACTCATTTCATATGCTTGCAAAGTAATGCTTAAAATCCTCCAATCAAGGCTTCAAAAGTTGTGAATTCAGAACTTTCAGATGTTCAAGCTGGATTTAGAAAAGGCAGAGAAACCAGAGATCGAATTGCCAGCATCCGTTTGATCACTGAAAAATCTAGAGAATTCCAGAAGAACATATACTTCTGTTTCATGGACTATACTAAAGTCATTGACTTTGTGGATCACAACAAACTGTTGAAAATTCTGAGATGGGAATGCCAGACCACCTCATCTGCCTCCTGAGAAACCTGTATGAGGGTCAAGAAGCAATAGTTAGAATAAGACATAGGGCAAGGGACTGGTTCAAAATTGGCAAAGGAGTATGTCAAGGCTGTATATTGTCACCCTGTTTATTTAACTTATATGCAGAGCCTGTTCAGTTCACTCGCTCAGTTGTGTCCACCTCTTTTGCAAAGCCATGGACTGAAGCAGTATATTCAGAGTACATCATGTGAAATGCTGGATTGGATGAAACACAAGCTGGAATCAAGATTACCAGGAGAAATATCAACAACCTCAGCTATACAGATAACACCACACTAATGACAGAAAGTGAAGAGGACCTAAAGAGCCTCTTAATGAAGGTGAAAGAGGAGAGTGAAAAAGCTGACTTAAAACTTAGAATTCAAAAAATGAAAATCATGGCATCTGGTTCCTCACTTTATGCCAAATAGATGGGGAAACAGTGGTAACAGTGACAGACTTTATTGTCTTGAGCTCCAAAATCACTGCAGATGGTGACTGCAGCCATGAAATTAAAAGATGCTTTCTCCTTGGAAGAAAAGCTATGACCAACCTAGATAGCATATTAAAAAGGAGAGACACTGCTGACAAAGGTTCATATAGTTATAGTCAAAGGTATGGCTTTTCCAGTTCCCTGGTGGCTCAGACGGTAAAGCGTCTGTCTACAATGCAGGAGACCCAGGTTCGATCCCTGGGTTGGGAAGATCCCCTGGAGAAGGAAATGGCAATCCACTCTAGGACTATTGCCTGGAAAATCCTATGGACAGAGGAGCCTGGTAGGCTACAGTCCATGGGGTCGCAAAGAGCTGGACACGACTGAGTGACTTTACTATCACTATGGCTTTTCCAGTAGTCATATATGGATGTGAGAGCTGGACCATAAAGAAGACTGACAGCTGAAAAATTGATACTTTTGAGCTGTGGTGTTGGAGAAGACTATTGAGAGTCCTTTGGACTGCTAGGAGATCAAACCAGTCTATTCTAAAGGAAATCAGTCCTGAATATTCATTGGAAGGACTGATGCTTAAGCTGAAGCTCCAATAATTTGGCCACCTGATGCGAAGAACTGATTAACTGGAAAAGAGTCTGATGCTGGGAAAGATTGAAGGTAGGAGGAGAAGGTGATGAAAGAGGATGAGATGGTTTGGTGGCATCACAGATTCAAAGGACATGAGGTTGAGTAAGCTCTGAGATGGTGAAAGACAGGGAGGCCTGGCATTCTGCAGTTCATGGGGTCACAAAGAGTCAGACATGATTGAGCGACTGAACAGCACCAAGTTTTTTTCTACTCGACCTTTTTATATGCATATTTTAAATGTTATTATAAAATATTTTTACTTGACCCTTTTCAAAATACAAAAATTAAACTTACTAATTTTAACAAGTTAATCTACCTAATAATCAATCATCTCCCACTCCTGACATTCTAGGAGACCAACTGGGCTTGATACCCTTCAGTTCAGTTCAGACGCTCAGTCGTGTCTGACTCTTTGCGACCCCATGAATCGCAGCACGCCAGGCCTCTCTGTCCATCACCATCTCCCGGAGTTCACTCAGACTCACGTTTATCAAGTCAGTGATGCCATCCAGCCATCTCATCCTCTGTCGTCCCCTTCTCCTCCTGCCCCCAATCCTTCCCAGCATCAGAGTCTTTTCCAATGAGTCAACTCTTCACATGAGGTGGCCAAAGTACTGGAGTTTCAGCTTTAGCATCATTCCCTCCAAAGAAATCCCAGGGCTGATCTCTTTTAGAATGGACTGGTTGGATCTCCCTGCAGTCCAAGGGACTCTCAAGAGTCTTCTCCAACACCACAGTTCAAAAGCATCAATTCTTCGGCGCTCAGCCTTCTTCACAGTCCAACTCTCACATCCATACATGACCACAGGAAAAACCATAGCCTTGACTAGATGGACCTTAGTCGGCAAAGTAATGTCTCTGCTTTTGAATATGCTATCTAGGTTGGTCATAACTTTTCTTCCAAGGAGTAAGCGTCTTTTAATTTCATGGCTGCAGTCACCATCTGCAGTGATTTTGGAGCTCAAGACAATAAAGTCTGTCACTGTTACCACTGTTTCCCCATCTATTTGGCATAAAGTGAGGAACCAGATGCCATGATTTTCATTTTTGAATTCTAAGTTTTAAGTCAGCTTTTTCACTCTCCTCTTTCACCTTCATTAAGAGGCTCTTTAGGTCCTCTTCACTTTCTGTCATTAGTGTGGTGTTATCTGTATAGCTGAGGTTGTTGATATTTCTCCTGGTAATCTTGATTCCAGCTTGTGTTTCATCCAATCCAGCATTTCTCATGATGTACTCTGCATATAAGTTAAATAAGCAGGGTGACAATATACAGCCTTGACGGACTCCTTTTCCTATTTGGAACCAGTCTGTTGCTCCATGTCCAGTTCTAACTGTTGCTTCCTGACCTGTATAAAGATTTCTCAAAAGGCAGGTTAGGTGGTCTGCTATTCCCATCTCTTTCAGAACTTTCCACAGTTTATTGTGATCCACACAGTCAAAGGCTTTGGCATAGTCAATAAAGCAGAATTAGATGTTTTTCTGGAACTCTCTTGCTTTTTCCATGATCCAGCGGATGTTGGCAATTTGATCTCTGGTTCCTCTGCCTTTTCTAAAAACAGCTTGAACATCAGGAGTTCACGGTTTATGTATTGCTGAAGCCTGGCTTGGAGAATTTTGAGCATTACTTTACTAGCGTGTGAGATGAGTGCAATTGTGTGGTAGTTTGAGCATTCTTTGGCATTGCCTTTCTTTGGAATTGGAATGAAAACTGACCTTTTCCAGTCCTGTGGCCACTGCTGAGTTTTCCAAATTTGCTGGCATATTGAGTGCAGCACTTTCACAGCATCATCTTTCAGGATTTGAAACAGCTCCACTGGAATTCCATCACCTCCACTAGCTTTGTTCATAGTGATGCTTTCTAAGGCCCATTTGACTTCACATTCCAAGATGTCTGGCTCTAGATCATGATTATCTGGGTCGTGAAGATCTTTTTGTACAGTTCTTCTGTGTACTCTTGCCACCTCTTCTTAATATCTTCTGCTTCTGTAGAGTAAACTATTTCTTCCTAATTTTATATATATAATATAAGCTTATAAGCCTGTTATATATATGAACTGTGTCTTAAAATATATAAATGAGATATTAATGTGCACATCATATATGTAATATATGGGGTTATTTCTCATGTAATATTTCTCCTTAGAGGTGCTGTCTCTGACCCCTTCTTTTATCATCTCTTCTCACCGCAAAAATATCCATATGGGATTCATGTGGAGTAAAAACATTTATTAAAGAAATGAATGTTTGAAAGTAAGAGAAATGTAAAAACAAATTATGATACCTTCAATGTGTCAAACAAGTTTTATAGCATTTTTTTAATTGGAAGGATAATTGCTTTATAATATGTTATTTTCTGCCATACAATAATGTGAATCCGTCATAATATATATAAGTATGTATATCCCTTCTCTCTTGTACCTCCCTCTCCTATCCCGTCCCACCAGCAAAGGTCATCACAGAGCACCAGGCTGGTCTCCCTGTGTTATGCAGCCGCTTCCCACCAGTCATCTATTTCATACCTGATAATGTGCACATGTCAATGATACTTTCTCAGTTTGTCCCACCCTCTCCTCCCCCCACAGTAGCCACAAGTCACTTGCCACGTCTGTGTCTTGGGGAGGGAACAGAGTTTTAAAGCTTTCAAAGGTATTTATGATGAGTATGCTCTACTACTAGGCAATAGTTATAAAGTATGTAAAACATTCAAAAAATACATTGGAAAAGAAATACACCAGAATATTGATGGCACTTTTCTCCAGGTGACATTTTAAAATCCAACGCAAAATTTTTATTATTTTAAATAACCCAAATGATTAATAATAAAGAGATGAGTTGTGGGGTAGAGACGGGATTCTTATCTGCCTTTTTGCCCTCGATCTTTTCCTTGACTCTCCTGATCAGTGAAGTTTCTTGTGTTTTGAACAACCCTTTCCTGGTCAATGGTGATAGTTCTGATGTGAATTATGAGCCAATTTACTCTTTCTCTTATAGAATCCTCAAAGTTTACTTTTTCCCTTTAGTGAGCTGTTTATCAACAGGTTAAGATGACTACATTTTGATAGATTTGTTTTCTAAACCCAGGTTTGATTAAGTGGACTCAGAATATAAAAGAAAAAGTAAAGAACAGACTTTTGGACTCTGTCGGAGAAGGGGAGGGTGGGATAATTTGAGAGAATGGCATTGAAACATGTATATTTTCATATGTGAAATAGATCACCAGTCCAGGCTTGATGCATGAGACAGGGTGCTCAGGGCTGGCACACTGGGATGATCCTGAGGGATGGGATGGGGAGGGAGGCGGGAGGGGGAGGGTTCAGGATGGGGAACACAGGTACACCCATGGCTGATTCATGTCAATATATGGCAAAATCAATACAATATTGTAAAGTAATTAGCCTCAAATTAGAATAAATAAATTAAAAAAATGAAAAATAAAAAGAAATATCACCCCCTCTAATAGAAGTACTTTTCTTTGAAAATGTTGATGTATTCCACTCAGATTCAAAAACAAAAGTTGTTTACTTTCTTCATATTCTAGGTTACCATATAAAAGACACACTGATAATATTGAACTAGATTCTTATTAGTGAGTCATTTGGTCAATTAGGAATACAGCTGTGGGGCATTGAATTAAGAAAAAAACACATAGAGAAAATCACTCAATTTTTAGACTTTCCTTAAAACCTTTGTGATTGGTGGTAAATTGTATAACACTTTAGGAGGGCTTTTAGGAGCTTGAGAAATATGAGGTAGCATAAGGGATCTTTTCCTCAAACCAGGACACATCTCTTAACAGTACAAAAATGAATGCCTGGTCCAGTTTATTTTTAAATTTCTCCACTTCTCTATAATGCATAGAGTATATTGAAAGCATTTTGTATCTCTTTTTTTCTGAGATGTGCATCTTCTTGACCACAATTTGTCACCAAGGCAACCAAACCTCTGCTTAATGTCCTGTACTTTAGTAAAATAAAATGCATGTCACTTTAAATACAGTTTTTGAAAAGTAGAAATGGTTTGATATTTTACTTATAATGAAAATGAAACTGTTTATTATTCTATTTCCCACTAAATCACATCTTTCTAAGTACTGAGAGGGATCCTTCTCAGAAAGATGATTGTTCCAGGTCCAAGGAGCCATTCTTTTGCCTCCAGATCTTGACACATTAACAAGTATCATCAGATTTTGGTTTTGGTCTCCATCCATCTATGTGATTTGAACTTCCTTAATCCTATTGGAAACACAAGCAAGTTGAAATAAAATATTCAATATGAATAGGAAAGTGAAGCTACCAAAAAAAAAAAAAAATGAGCCTGTAGAGACAATCAGATGGACGATCCAGGCTGAGAACAGTTTTGATTCTTTCCCAGTGATTTCAGTGTCCCTCTGGATTATCAAAATTAATACTGATGTTTGCTTCAGATTTGAAGACTATGTTAGATATGTGTACTTTCTCAACATTCAACTTCTCCATAGTTCCATTACCTGCTTTTTTTATTTGGTAAAGTATTTGATTTGTTGCCAAGTTTTTTTTTTTTTCTCCCATGGAGGACATTTGTGATTGAGAATAACTTTTCTGACTTATTCAAAGCCTTCAGTATGAGTCTACTTTCATTTCAGACCAAGTTAGTTAGTTCTGTTTTCAACTACCAACAGTATAGTGTATTTTCTGGTTGGTTCATTCATTCAAAAGAATCTTTAGGTCTGGGAAAATGAGGAAGAAGTCAGGTCAGCCAGTCAGTCAGTTCAGTCGCTGTCATGTGCAACCCTGCGACCCTGTGGACTGCAGCACGCCAGGCCTCCCTGCCCATCTCCAACTCCCGGAGTTTACTCAAACTCATGTCCATTGAGTCAAAAGTTGGGGACAGAGATCGACTATCTTCTGTGGCTCTAAAGCAGAGAGTCAAACACACAGACTTCCTTATTAATTTCTCGAAAGGAAGTGAACAACTCAGTCAGGAAGCATGAGTGTAAGAACTTTGTAAGACAGTTGTTTGTTAGTTCCTGTTATCCCAAACTGAGTGACATTTAAGAGCTTAAAGATACAGGATGGATGCACTGGTCATAGGGGTGACCTCTGTGAGCTTTAGTTTTTTTAATATATGAGGAGTAAATAATAGTGTCTGTCTAGTAGGGTATGTCAGCAATCAAATTTGATAATTGCTGGTCCTACTTTGATGGTTGCTTACCTTTTAATTTACATTTCTTGTTTTCTTATTTGGTTTGTGATATTCTTAAATATCAAGAGCATGTCTTAAACTTTTTTATATCTCAGGTGCCTCATATTAAGCACTCTGGACTCTGGGACTCAGTAAGTGGCTTTTATGAATGCAGTATGCCCTTGACTGAAAACAGTAAAAGTTATGGGGCATCTACTATATGCCAGTACTTGTCTATATTAACCAAGTAATTGCATTCAGATGCTGAAGACAATTAGTTATCACCCTTTATAGATGAGGAAACTGAGGCCCAGAGCTGAGGTAACTTGACCAAATGGTCCATGTGGTGGAGGGCTCCAAAACCACTCACTGTGCTCTACTGGGAACGGCCTGACAGCCCTCACTGACTTCATAAGCCAGGGAAAGAAGAGGAAATATCAGTGCCTGTACAGCACGGGCAAGTGGCCACCACTGCTTCTGAGACTGGAGTGATTTTCTTATATGTTTCATGCCCAACAGCAGAGCATGTTCTTCTTTTTCTAGGAAAGCACTAGAAATCATCTGACAGTGCAGATTCAGGAGCAAGAAGGGCAGATCTGTTGCTGCTGCTCTAGCAATTAACTCTTACTTTTTTTTTTTCTCCTTCTCTTCACTGAGCAGTTTCCCCGGAGAAACTGTCTTGCTCTGTACACCTCAACCGTAGGAACAAGAACAATCACAGCAATATCACACTCAGATTAAAAATATAGATCAATTCCTATGCTGCTGCTGCTGCTAAGTTGCTTCAGTGGTGTCCCACTCTGTGCAACCCATAGACAGCAGCCCACCAGGCTCCCCCATCCCTGGGATTCTCCAGGCAAGAACACTGGAGTCGGTTGCCATTTCCTTCCCCAATGCATGAAAGTGAACAGTGAAAGTGAAGTCATGTCCGACTCTTTGCGACCCCATGAACTGCAGCCCACCAGGCTCTTCTGTCCATGGGATTTTCCAGGCATGGGTAGTAAGTATGCTATCATTGTTCAACTCATGAATTTTCAGATGGAGGGAGCTTGTGGTCATCATGTTCATAAACATGTTATTTAAAGTGGTGTCTTTTTCCTTAGAAGATTGGGCTAACGGGAGGAACGTGAACTGTAGGGAGGGACATGTCTGTGTTCAAGCCTAGCTGCACCATGGATTAGCTGCATGAATTTGGTCAAGTCCCTTGCTTCACTGGGCCTCAGGGGATGATAAAGCATGACTTTCAAGGCTCTTATGAATATGATGTTTTGAATTTCAAATAGGTTATATTGACAGTGAGAGTTAACTCAGCTGCCCAAAAGTGATCTTTGCTTGCCTTACCTATATGGCTGTTTGTGGTGACCCAGACTCACAGAATCATTGCATAATTATGTATTTCCGTTTGCCTTCACAAATCTGAGCATAAGTTTCTTTCAGGGTTCTTAGAAAATCCAAATGCAACAATAGTTGCTTATTTGGGGCACTGAAAGACAGCTCTTCAGCTCCAGCTTCTCTAAGAAATCTGTGCATGTCCTATTCCATGAATTATCACAATTTTCTTCTATGTTGCAGAATATAAAAATATGATTATGTTGATTCAATGGCTTAATAAGAGGTTGGGTTCTAATGAGCACTGTAAATTGAAGCATCCTCTGTAGTATCCAACATGCCAGTGTAAATGTTAGCAGATCAATGAAGTTATAGCAATATTTTCTTTTCCTGGTATTAATGAGTCCTGTACAGGTAGTGTGCATGGTGTGTACTTACAGGTGTTCAACCATTCTTGTTGCCTGGGATATAGGACTGTTGGTGCTAAAACTAGGATAATCTTTAACAAGTGAAGACAAGTCAGTCACCTTACATATAAGGCTGAGAGGGATCTGTGTTGGTATCGGTTACATGAATTTATCTTCTGATATATTCATTAACATGTCAAACAGCCACTTTTGCTTTGTTGCTCCTAAATGAAGTGACTGTGAATTTTATTTTCAACTGAAATTTCCAGGTTTTACATTGTTTTGAAGCTTGTATTAAGGTAGGTATGCAGGTCAGGAAGCAACAGTTAGAACTGGACATGGAACAACAGACTACTTCCAAATAAGAAAAGGAGTATGTCAAGGCTGTATATTGTTACCCTGCTTATTTAACTTCTGTGCAGAGTACATCATGAGAAACGCTGGGCTGGAAGAAGCACAGCTGGAATCAAGATTGCCAGGAGAAATATCAATAACGTCAGATATGCAGATGACCCCACCCTTATGGCAGAAAGTGAAGAGGAACTAAAAAGCCTCTTGATGAAAGTGAAAGAGGAGAGTGAAAAAGTTGGCTTAAAGCTCAGCATTCGGAAAATGAAGATCATGGCATCTGGTCCCATCACTTCACAGGAAATAGATGGGGAAACAGTGGAAACAGTGTCAGACTTTATTTTGGGAGGTTCCAAAATCACTGCAGATGGTGACTGCAGCCATGAAATTAAAAGACGCTTAGTCCTTGGAAGAAAAGTTATGACCAACCTAGACAGCACATTAAAAAGCAGAGACATTACTTTACCGACTAAGGTCCATCTAGTCAAGGCTATGGTTTTTCCTGTGGTCATGTATGGATGTGAGAGCTGGACTGTGAAGAAGGCTGAGTGCCAAAGAATTGATGCTTTTGAACTGTGGTGTTGGAGAAGACTCTTGAGAATCCCTTGGACTGCAAGGAGATCCCTGCAAGGAGATCCAACCAGTCTAGTCTGAAGATCAGCCCTAAGATTTCTTTAGAAGGAATGATGCTAAAGCTGAAACTCCAGTACTTTGGCCACCTCATGCAAAGAGTTGACTCATTGGAAAAGACTCTGATGCTGGGAAGGATTGGGGGCAGGAGGAAAAGGGAACGACAGAGGATGAGATGGCTGGATGGAGCACCGACTCGATGGACGTGAATTTGAGTGAACTCCGAGAGTTGGTGACGGACAGGGAGGCCTGGCATGCTGCAATTTATTGGGTCACAAAGAGTCGGACGAGACTGAGCAACTGAACTGAACTGGAGACGCTATTAGTCTTTTATCAAAATTAGCTGGAGAAAAATTGTAGGTTTCAGTGGTTTGTGACCTAACCAGAAGATAATTTTAAGATTTTATAATTGGTTTCCACCTCAGATTCTTCTGTATCCTGAAAATGGCCATCTTGATGTCTGGGCTCATCATATTATATATTATTATATAATTTATAGCTAGAGTCCACTTTTTGCCAGGTTTTGAGCCATACGTAGATTCTAGAAGAATTTTGGGAAAACTCATTAAAAACAAAAAACAAGGGAACAAGGGAAATACCCTCCAGAAAACTTTCACTACTTATCAAGAATAAGAGAAAACAGAAAAATCTCAAAAAGAGCAAGAGTAATTTTTTTTTCAGTGTAGAGTAGGTGATCCAATTCTCACGTGTGTGCATGCATGTGTGATAACGTGTCTAACTCTTTGTGACCCTATGGGCTAGTCCCCTAGGCTCCTCTGTAATAAAAATGCCCAAAGACTAAAAGATGGAGAGTTCAAAATTGAAATGAGTTTTTGTTCTTTTGGAATGGGACTTTGATGCCTTTAATGTGTCTCTCCTGCTCCCTATCTGTTTAGTTCCAATTTAACCTTCATTAGGGTTAAATTTAACCTTCATTAGGGTTAAATTTAACCTTCATTAGGGGGTCAGTAGGAGAAGGCAATGGCACCCCACTCCAGTACTCTTGCCTGGAAAATCCCATGGATGAAGGAGCCTGGTAGGCTGCAGTCCATGGGGTCGAGAAGAGTCAGACACGACTGCGCGACTTCACTTTAACTTTTCACTTTCATGCATTGGAGAAGGAAATGGCAACCCACTCCAGTGTTCTTGCCTAGAGAATCCCAGGGATGGGGTCGCACAGAGTCGGACACGACTGAAGCGACTTAGCAGCAGCAGCAGCAGGGGGTCAGTGGTAAATTTAACCTTCCCTGGTGGCTCAGTGGTAAAGAATCTGCCTGCCAATACAGATTCAATTCTGTATTGAATTGAGGAAGTTCAGTTCAGTTCAGTTGCTCAGTCGTGTCCAACTCTTTGCGACCCCATGAATTGCAGCACACCAGGCCTTCCTGTCCATCACCATCTCCCGGAGTTCACCCAGACTCACGTTCATCGAGTCAGTGATGCCATCCAGCCATCTCATCCTCTGTCGTCCCCTTCTCCTCCTGCCCCCAATCCTTCTCAGCATCAGAGTCTTTTCCAATGAGTCAACTCTTCCAATGAGGTGGCCAAAGTCCTGGAGTTTCAAAAGCAGGTTCAATTCCTCGGTCAGGAAGATCCCTTAGAGAAGGAAGGGTCAACCAGCTCCAGTATTCTTGCCTGGGAAGTCTCATGGACAGAGGAGCCTGGCAGGCTATAGTGCATGGGGTTGCAAGAGTTTGAAACAGGTGGCTCAGGCGGCTAGCGTCTGTCTACAACGCGGGAGACCTGGGTTCGATCCCTGGGTCAGGAAGATCCCCTGGAGAAGGAAATCCAATCCACTCCAGTATTATTGCCTGGAAAATCCCATGGACAGAGGAGCCTGGTAGGCTACAGCCTATGGGGTTGCAAACAGTCGGACACGACTGAGCGACTTTACCTTACCCTCCTTACCTTACCTTACCTTAATGACTAAACAATAACCGCTGCCTTCATTATAATACCACTTCTCTCTTTTGCTTACCAAAACTGGTTCTCAGAAACAACACAAAATTAATTCACACTGCTATGTAATAATGTAGAGTTTAAATTATTTTCTATCCTCCAGAAATGCTATTTTAACATGAGTAAGAGTCGTAGTTTAAGAAACAGACCACTAATGGTAGAACTCCAGATTCTAGGAATTCCAGACAGTGGGAGGACATCAGTGACCCTGGCTGTTGCCTCTGAAATCATAGCATGGAATGACCACTTTCCTGAGGACACGTCTCAGTGGTGTTGCCTGGTCATGAGGAAAGGTCCATGTCTGAGCCCAGGTGTAACTTGAATTACTTATCAATTACTTATTAACTTCTTTTTTTTCTTTTTTTCAGCAGTGATCATCTCAAGGTACATAAAGTGCACCGCCACGTTTGAATGCCTAGAGACCAGATTAATTTGTACTTTCTTTTTATTTTCCCAAATTGACTAAAATCAGAATGCTATGGCTGAAATAAGAAACCATCACTGATACAACAAAAGTTGATGGTACCTGGCGTTGTGCCGGTGACTAGCTTTAATTTAATTGAAATGAGTTTTTCTTCTTTTGCAGGGGGTCTTTGATGCCTCTAATGTGCCTCTTCTGCTCCCTACGAATTTAGTTAAGTTTAACAACCCCTAACCTTCATTATGGGGTTTCCTTGATCACTCAGACAGTAAAGAATCTGCCTGCAATTCAGGAGACCTAGGTTCAGTCCTTGGGTTGGGAAGATCCCCTGGAGAAGGGAGTGGCTACCCACTCCCGTATTCTTTCCTGCAGAATTCTGCCTGCAGAAGAGCCTGACTCACTGAGCTGCAGTCTATGAGGTCACAGAGTTGAGTATAACTGAGTAACTAACACTTCCACTTTCTTTTTCAACCTTCATTATAATACAGCTTCTCTACTGCTTACCAAAACTGGTTCTCAGAAACAACAACTCACTTGCATAAACTCCTTACAGCCATATGACAGCTCCTAATTCTTCCTTGTTGAGAACATCACAACTGTTATTTTGTTAGACAATCAATGTTGGCTCTTCAGCCCCCAAAGGGCATGGTTAGTGATCAGTCCAAGCCAGTCTTGACAGTTCCATTCCATTTTGCTCCTGATTGGTTTAAGGGTGGATATGACCCAGTTCTGGTTAACGGAATGTAAAAAAAGCTTCCTGGGACACATTTTCTCCTATGTGAAAAAGAAGAGCCTTAGAGAATGTTCTCGCCTTCCTTTCTTGAATGCTACTGGAGGAGTGTATTATGCTTCAGCTTCAGTAGACATCTTGACATCATGGTGATGTGCCCAGTGACAAAAAATACAGTTCTCTGATGATGGTGGGACAGACAGCAACTGAATTTGGTTCAGCAACTTCATAGCAGCAACTGTGGAGTTGCTGTACCAAGTTAGAATTGCACGTCTCCCTTGTGATGCAGCTGGTAAAGAATCCACCTTCAATGAAGGAGACCTGGGTTTGATCCCTGGGTTGGGAAGATCCCCTGGAGAAGGGAAACGCAACCTACTGCAGTATTCTGGCCTGGAGAATTCCATGGACTGTATAGTCTATGGGGTTGCAAAGAGTCGGACAGGACTGAGAGACTTTCACTTTCACTGCTTCCTTATTCTTTAAGGTAATTAAAGTCTTTATTGTCTAAAATTTAGCCAAATGTTCTATAACTTGCAGCCAAAAGCCTCCCCAGGTGCTGCCATCTCATAATAATGAAATATTTTAATATGAACTGTAGGTATTTTAAAATATTATGTAAAATGTGAAAGTGCCTCTTCAAAGTGTATTATTTACTTCCCAGGTGGTGCTCGTGGTAAAGAACCCGCCTGCCACTGCAGAAGATACAAGAGAGGAGGGTTCCATCCCTGGATTGGGTAGATCCCCTGGAGGAGGACACAGCAACCCACTTCAGTATTCTTGCCCAGAGAATCCCATGGACAGAGGAGTCTAGAGGGCTATAGTCCATAGGGTTGCAGAGAGTTGAACATAACTGAAGCAACTTAGCACAGCAGAAAGTGTATTATGTTTATTTTTCTATAGTTTATATTAATATTTAAGGAAAATAATGCCACCTACATAATAGCGTAATTTCTTGATAAGTCCCTTGGTTTTCTCTTCCAATCAAATTGCTAACCTCCTTCCTGTGATTAAGATCTAGAACTGCCACTTATAAGACAGTCCAGATGTTTGGTGTTTCTTATATTTCAGGTATATAATAGGCTGAAGTGAGTAGTTTAGAATATACATAGCTTCATGGTGTCATGTCTCATCAACATTAACATATCTTTCCACTCACTTCCTTCCACATAAACACAGCAATTTAATAGTTGGCCTTTCCTGTTTTCCCTGTTCATTTTCCCTGCATTTTAGTTCTATCTTTTGTATATACTTTTTTTCTTATTGCCAGATGTCTTTGCTAGTCAGGATTTTAGCTTAATTTGATTTTCACCTTCCACCTGATTTCACCTCTCCCTCATCTACTTCTGCTTCCTATCTGCAGCCATTTCTGATAAGGTTACCAAACCATGTATCTCTCTTCTTTACAACCCCAATGATTCAAATGTATCATGCCCTAATAACTGGAGCTCCAGTGTCATTTAGTATCATGAATGATTGCTGGAGATGCATTTTTTCTAATTTAACTTCTTTTTTTTTTTTACTGTCCTGCTTCTTGTGTTTTGCATTTTTATTGGAGTCTAGCTGCTTTACAATGTTGTGTTAGTCTCTGCTGTACAGCAAAGTGAATCAGCTATATGTATGCATGTGTCCCCGCTTTCTTGGATTTTCTTCCCACTTAGGTTGCCACAGAGCAGAGGAGAGTTCCCGTGCTACACAGTAGGTTCTCACCAGTTGCTTTCTGTGTGTTTGTGTTAGTCACTCAGTCATGTCTGTCTCTTTGTGACCCCATGGGCTATAGCCTGCCAGGCTCCTCTGTCCATGGAATTCTCCAGGCAAGAAAACTTGAGTGGATTGCCATTCGCTTCTCTAGGGATGTGCTGGACCCAGAGATGGAACCCAGGTCTTCTGCATGGTGGGCAGATTCTTTACTGCCTGAGATACCAGGGAGGCCCTATCTATTTTACGCTGCGCTTCAGTCGTGTCCGACTCTGTGCGACCCCATAGATGGCAGCCCACCAGGCTCTGCTGTCCCTGGGGTTTTCCAGGCAAGAGTACTGGAGTGGGTTGCCATTGCTTTCTCTGCTATCAATTTTATACATAGTATCAATAGTGTATATATATGTCAATCCCAGTCTCCCCATCCATTCCACACCCTCTTTCCCCCTTCAGTGTCCATACATTTGTTCTCTATATCCGTGTCTCTATTTCTGCCTTCCATATATACCTTTTTTGGTTGTTGTTAGATTCCATGTATATTGACTGTACTTTTAAAGGCTTTGCTTATTTGTCCTTAAATCCCTGATGAGTGACAGGAGGCATTGGTGAGAAGCACAAGTAGTAGAATGAAACTTCAGTAGAATGCTTTCTTATGTATGTTTCCAAATGTTATTTAACCTGTGAATGAAAAGATTCATAATATCAAATAATGTAGGACTTTGAATTGAACTGAGAATTCCATCTGGGTGTAGCCTACATTTCTGAAATCTCAGCCATCACGTTCAAATTAGTGACTCCCCGGATGGCCTAACTGCTTAAAATCAATATTCTCTTAGGTGTGTTTCCTGCCTGATTTTTGAGATGCCCCATGAAAGATCATTGTTGGAACGTTTACATTTCTGTACTTGTAAAGAAATATAGTTAAGTGATGTGAAGTGCTGTTCTGATGCTCCAAAGAGAATTAGCTAAAAGTTAAATCTTAATTGGGAATTGAAAGGTGGGATAGGAATGCTGGCAAAAAGAATATGAGCCTGGGATATCTCTCTGCCCCTTTCTCGCACTGCACTCTGTGTTTGTCTTTGCCCTGCTGCTGCTGCTACTGCTTCAGTCCTGTCGGACTCTGTGCGACCCCTCAGAACTCATCAATTCTTAACTGAATGAATTGTTACAGTCACTTGTTAGGTTTAAGGAACCAACTAGAAACATCATGGCAAACCACAGGAGCAAAAATAACCACTAAAGAACAAGTGGAGAAATAGCATTAGATAGAACCATGTCATTTGAGAAAAGTTAAACAAAATGTAAAAGCAAAGCCCAAGAGGATTTTCTAACACAATCATAATAAAAGATAATTGTATTCACCTGATATATTTCAACAAATCAGTTGTATATGTTTTTAAAAATCCTACACTTCTCACTGTGTGAAAAGTATTGATATATCCTAGGAAAATTTTATTTTGCTAAGGAACCATGAGAAATTGTAGTATAGGCCACATCTCTTAAAATGGACTGCTAGCAAATGACAATAAAAGAGGAAAAAGATTAGTTTCTGAATTTCAAGACATAAATCTTTTTGTTCTTCCTATTTTATTTCACATTAACAAGGAGTCCCTATTTTTCTCCCTTTATTTTTCCCTTTATTATCCCTTCATTTTTCTCCCTATTGAATGGATGGGGAGAAAATTGGTCTCCAGTGACCAGACAGGGATGGTTTAACAATCTAGGTGAAACTAATTTAGACATTATTGCTATGACCAGACTTCCCCCTCAGGAGAATAGTGAATTTGCATACTTGGGCAAAGTGTTTATTGACTAATAAGATATAGATGCTGATATAAACATGTAGAGGTCAGGAGGCATCTTATGTAGCAACAGAGAAAGCTGTTTACAAGTTTCTCTGTATCTATTTTGACTTAAGAACCTATGAAGTACAATGAACTATTATTTAGTACTAAAATGAAATGAGCTATCAATCCATGAAATGCACCTTAAATGTATGCTGCTAAGTCAAAGAAGCCAGTCTGAAAGGATATGTATTAAATTATTCCAAACTCTATGACATTCTGGAAAAGGGAAAACTAGGAAAGCAACCAAAAGATAAGTGATTGCCAGAGGTTTTGGAGGCATTAGGAAGGCATAGGGAATTTTCAGGGAGGTAAATCATTCTACTTGATATTCTCATGGTTTCAAAACCCATAGAATATGCAATCTCAGAGTGGATCCAAATGTGAACTATGTGTGTTGTGTGTCAGTCGCCAGTCATGTCCAACTCTTTGTAACCCCATGGACTACAGCCCACCAGGCTCCTCTGTCCATGGAATTCTCCAGGCAAGAATACTGGAGTGGTTAGCCATGCCCTTCTCCAGGAGATCTGCCCGACCCAGGGATCAAAACCAAGTCTCCTGCATTGCAGGCAGATTCTTTACTCTCTGAGCCACTCTAATGTAAATTATGGACTTTAGTTAGTACCAGTTACACACATCTCACACACTAGTAAAATAATGCTCAAAATTCTCCAAGTCATGCTTCAGCAATATGTGAACCGTGAACTTCCAGATGTTCAAGCTGGTTTCAGAAAAGGCAGAGGAACTAGAGATCAAATTGCCAACATCCGCTGGATCATTGAAAAAGCAAGAGAGTTCCAGAAAAACATCTATTTCTGCTTTATTGACTATGCCAAAGCTTTGACTATGTGGATCATAATAAACTGTGGAAAATTCTGAAAGAGATGGGAATACTAGACCACCTGACCTGCCTCTTGAGGTCAGTCCAACTCTCATATAGTCCAACCTATATGCAGGTCAGGAAGCAACAGTTAGAACTGGACATGGAACAACAGACTGGTTCCAAATAGGAAAAGGAGTACATCAAGGCTGTATATTGTCACCGTGCTTATTTAACTTATATGCAGAATACATCATGAGAAACGCTGGGCTGGAAGAAGCACAAGCTGGAATCAAGATTGCTGGGAGAAATATCAATAACCACAGATATGCAGATGACACCACCACCCTCATGGCAAAAAGTAAAGAGGAACTGAAAAGCCTCTTGATGAAAGTGAAAGAGGAGTGTGGGGCCCTAAATGGGAAACCTTAAAAACAAAGAGGCTAGCTTTGTGGTCGAAAACCTAAGATGGTGCCTGGTGGAAGAGATGGGGGCATGGTCTGTGTTGTTTGTCAAAGTTTTTGATTGGCTCTCTTGATTTCCATGCACGTAGACAGTGTGTGGTCTCCATAGACTCCTGTTATAATGAAGGCACATGACGATTTGACCTTTAACGTGATTGGTGCAACTATGGAAAGTCCCTCCTAAAATCCCCCTGCTTGCCTATATAAGCTGGGAGTTTGCAGCAATAAAGCGGAACTGCTTCGACGGAACCCCTGTCGCGTCTGATTGTCTCTCGCTCGCTGGGGGGCTGGGTTGGCAGACAGCAGGCTCACCTCTCCTCGGGACCCCTCGGTTTTGCTGAGGGAAGTTCCACTGCCTCTACTCTTTCTGCGGAGCGCCCCCCCCGTAGTGGAGAGTGAAAAATTGGCCCAAAGCTCAACATTCAGAAAACGAAGATCATGGCATCTGGTCCCATCACTTCACGGCAAATAGATGGGGAAACAATGGAAACAGTGTCAGGCTTTATTTTTGGGGGCTCCAAAATCACTATAGATGGTGATTGCAGCCATGAAATTAAAAGATGCTTACTCCTTAGAAGGAAAGTTATGACCAACTTGGATAGCATATTAAAAAGCAGAGACATGACTTTACCAGCAAAGGTCTGTCTAGTCAAGGCTATGGTTTTTCCTATGGTCATTATGGATGTGAGGGTTGGACTGTGAAGAAAGCTGAGCACCAAAGAATTGATGCTTTTGAATTGTGGTGTTGGAGAAGACTCTTGATAGTCCCTTGGACTGCAAGGAGGTCCAACCAGTCCATCCTAAAGGAGATCAGTCCTGGGTGTTCATTGGAAGGAGTGATGCTAAAGCTGAAACTCCAGTACTTTGGCCACCTGATGCAAAGAGTTGACTCACTGGAAAAGACTCTGATGCTGGGAGGGATTGGGGGCAGGAGGAGAAGGGGAGGACAGAGGATGAGATGGCTGGATGGCGTCACTGACTCGATGGACGTGAGTTTGAGTGAACTCTGGGAGTTGGTGATGGACAGGGAGGCCTGGTGTGCTGCGATTCATAGGGTTGTAAAGAGTCAGACATGACTGAGCGACTGAACTGAACTGAACTGAATGTATCAGTATTGATATTGGCTCATCAGTTATAATAAGTGTACCACACTAATGCAATATGTTAATAAGAGTGGGAACTTTGTTGGAGTGTCAGGAGTGTATGGGAATTCTCTGGACTTTCTGGGTACATTTCTATAAATCTAAGACTACTCAAAGATTAAAGTCTATTAACTTAAAATATTATAATAATATTTGTAATAAAACAAAAAAGATATGAAGAAGCTGATATATTCAAATATCAGGGCAAAGTGCATTCTTATTAGCTATAAATCTCTTGATAGGATCAGCCTAAACTTTATCACTAATAATGAATTTATAAGAAATGTCTTGGCAGGAGATGAACAAAACAGGGTTCAAGGAGAATTATGGGGATGAATTAAGAAGTGAACATATTTTAGAGAGAAAATATACAGCAATAAGTGCTTCCCAGGTGGCGCAGTGATGAACTACCAACCTGCCAATGCAGCAGACAAAAGAGATATGGGTTTGATCCCTGGGTCAGAAAGATACCCTGGAGTAGGGCTTCCCACTCCAGTATTCTTGTCCGGAAAATCCCATGGACAGAGGAGTCTGGTGGGCTACAATCCATGGAGTTGGACTGAGCGACTGAGCAACTGATTGTGCGCGCGCACGTGCACACACACACACACACACACACACACACACACACAAGTAAATCCTTCCGAAGTTTTGTATTAGAGAAATTTTAAGGAATGCTGCTTCTTTGCATTTGAATGACAGTATATACATTGTTTAATTATAAAGACAAAGTTTAGAATGGACCATGAGGAAAAGGCATAGTTAAACTATGGAAAGAGAATTAGTAAAGAACAATTTTGTTCTAAAAAAAAAATTTCAGTATTGAAAATACATCTTTAGTATTGTATTTTGATATCACTTATTATTTTTCCCTGATTTTAGAAGTTATTTATTCTCATAGTGGAAAAATTGGAAAATTTGGAGGAAAACATTATAGAAAACATATATCTCATATGATCATTTCACACAAATATATTCAGTATCTACATTTTGGTTGGAGAAGGGCATGGCAACCCATTCCAGTATTCTTGACTGGGAAATCTCATGGACAGAGGAGGCTGGTGGGCTACAGTCCGTGGAATCACAAAGACTTGGACATGACTGAAGCAACTTGGCATGCCAGCATGCTACATTTTGGTATATGTTCTTTCAAACTTCTTTTTCACATTTTTATTTATTCATTATATTTCCTCCCTGTTTAGAAAAATGTTTGACTGTATTCCTGATTGACTTCCCTAGATCTACAATAATAACTTATTGCAAACTTGATGGCTTCAAACACCAGCTGTATCCACTGTCACAGTTCTAGAGGCGAGAAGCCTGGAATCCAGTTGTTGGCAGGCCTGTGCTTCCTGTGGAGCTCTAGAAAATAATCCTTCCTTGCCTCTTCCAGTTTCTGGTGGCTCCTGCCCTTTCTTTTTTGTGGCTGCATCAGTCCAGTCTCTGCCTGCGTTTTCATTTGGCCTCCTCCTCTTCTTCCTGTGTGTCTCTCTTCTGTGTGTCTCTTATAAGGACACTGGTCATTTAATTAGGGTCACCTGGAAGTCTGGAGTAATCTCACCTAGAGATCTTAAACTTACTAACATCTGCAAAGATCCTTTTTCCAAGTGAGGTCATATTCACAGGTTCTGAAGATCAGGATATGAGCATATATTTGGGAGCACGGAGAGGCTGCTATTTAATATACTGCATCAGCTTTGATTTGAGTTTGATTTTCCTTCTGTGTTAAGATTCTTGTGATAATATATCTCATTGGCTCAAGGCTGCCCACTTTTTACTTTTTTTCATCTCTATAATTCACATGCATAGTACAAAGAATGAGATGGTTAGCATCACCAACTCAGTGGACGTGAATTTGAGCAAACCTTGGAAGATAGTGGAGGACAGAGAAGCCCAGTATACTGCAGTCCATGAAGTTGCAAAGAATTAGATATGACTTAACAACTGAACAGCAACAACCACTGTATTTTATTTACCTATTCATATATTGATATACATTTAGCTTATTTTTATGTGTTGTCTTTTGTGAATAATACTGCAATGAACATAGGAGTGCAGGTGTCTCTCTGAGACCCTGATTTCAATTTATTTGGCTAAATATCCAGAAATGGATTATATGGTTGTTGTTGGATTATATGGTAGTTCCATTTTTAACTTCTTGAGGAACCTCCATATTATTTTACATAATGAGTGCATTGATTTATTTTCCCATCAGCAGTGTACCAGGGTTTCCTTTTCTCTAAAATCTTGCCAACACTCGTTATCTTTTGTTTTATTGATAATAAACAGGTGTGAGATGATATCTCATTTTTGTTTTGATTTGTATTTCTCTGAAAGTTAGTGACGTTGAGCCATCAGGCTCCTCTGTCCATGGAATTCTCCAGGCAAGAATACTGGAGTGGGTAGCCATTCCCTTCTCCAGGGGATCTTCCTGACCCAGGAATTGAACTTGAGTCTCTTGCATTGCAGGCAGATTCTTCAACATCTGAACCACTAGGGAAGCCCAGCTTTTCATATGCTTGTTAATTTGAAGATCTTGTCTGAAAGAATGTTTCTTCAAGTTCTTTGCCCATTAAAAAAAATGTATTTTCCTCCAGTTTTATTGAGAAATAATTGGCATACATCACTGTGTAAGTTTTTCCCACTTTAAAATCAGATTATGTGTTTCTGACATATCTTGCACATTACTCTTTTATCAAGTAAATGGTCTGCAAATATTTTCTCCCATTCAGCATGTTGTTTGTCCTTTTCACGATTGTTTCCTTTGCTGTACAGAGCTTTTTAATTTGATGTTGTCCAACTTGTTTATTTTTGTTTTTGTTGTCTCTGCTTTGGTGTAATACATATCCAAAAACTCATTGTCAAGACAAATGAAAAGGAGCTTTTCCCCCAACGTTTCTTTTAAAAGTTTTACAATTTCAGGTCTTACAGTTAAGTCTTTAAAACATTTTGAGTTGATTTTTGTGTATAGTGTAAGATAAGGGTTCAGTTTAATTCTCTTGCATGTGAGTATTCAGTTTTTCCAGGACCATTTATTAAAGAAACTATCTTTCTCCTTTGTGTGTTCTTGGTACACTTGTTGAAGATTTAGTTGACTTTCTGTAGGTGGTTTTACATTTGGAATCTATTCTGTTCCATTGGTCTATACGTCTCTTTTTATGTCAGTACCATACTGTTTCAATCATTATAGCTTTGCAACATAATTTGAAACCAGGAAGTGAAATGCCTCTCGTTTTGTTCTTCTTGCTTTTCTTCTTTGGCTACTCTGTTTTGTTTTTTGTTTGTTTGTTTGTTTGTTTTGTTTTGTTTTGGTAGTTCCAAATAAATTTTATGATTGCCTTTTCTATTTATGTAGAAAATTCGACTAGAATTTTGATAGGGATGGCATTAAGTCTGTAGAGTGCTTTGGATGATATGGGTTGAATATCTTCAAGAAGAGTTCCATCAATTTATACTTTTATCAACAATTTGAAAATGGTTTTTGAATATTGAATATTTTTTAATTGCCCAGTAAAAATAAGCCAGGATTTTAATCTACTTTATTTGTTTGATTAGACTACTTGATAACCTCTTGTTTTCGTTATTTTATTTTTTTCCATTAAAACATTAGTGGTTTTCTTTTAAATTTATTATTAAGTATGCTTTTCTGAATATCTACCAAATGTTGGTCAGATACCAACCCCTGCAAAGTAAAAGCTATTTTCCTTAATTTCTTCATGAGGTAACTGGTTTGTAGGAGTGGTTGATGTATTTTCTAAAAATATTAAGTTTATTAGTCTTTGAGAAATATTTTCTGGATTATTTCTAGTTTGAGAATTGCCTTTTTCCATTTGTTTATATTTCTTGGCATTCAAAAGTATTTTTGTTATTTTATTTATTTAATGTGGTCACTGTTATTGAATTTTTTTCTATAAACATTTTGCTTTGGAAAGCATTTCTTTCTCCCAAAGATCTATTAAATATTTACTTCTATTTTTGTCATGCCTTTTTATAATTCACATCTAAGTTTTCTTTTTTTTGGTTTGTCCAGCATTTTGCTGTCATTCTTATTGAATCATCCTGAATTAGGACCTAACTGGAGTTTTCCCAAATTGCTGATTTGCCCAATACCTTTTAAAAGAGTATCATTAATTTTTTGGCTTGTGATGTTTCCTTCATGATGTAGTGACTTTTATACATGCCAGGGCTTCCTGCGTAGATACTGCAGCTATTCTGTTTATCTTTGTGATATGCTTTTAGTGATACCACATTGTTAATTACTGTAGGTTTAGTATTTTTTTAGAGCAAGTATCTCCAGAGCATTTTCTCCCTGTTTGTTCATTCCCACCATATTTCCTCTTTCCATCTAAGTTATTTTTAAATCAATTTGAGAGACTTCCCTGATGGTCCAGTGGATAAGACTCCAAGCTTCCAAGGCAGAGGACATGGGTTTGATCCCTGGTTGGGGAACTAGGATCCCACATGCTGAGCAGTGTGGTCAATAAATAAATAAATGTGATTTGATAATGACTTAAGAGTATGATAAGGAAAATATATGCTTAATACTTTTCCTAGTCAAATGTGCTGTCTATTATTTGATTCAAAATATTGTTTATTGAGTGTGTATTATGTGCGAGTCACTGTTTTGGTCACTAGGGATACAAACTTGAGTGAGACAATTATTTTCCTGCCCTGTCTAATTCTTTCTCATTAGAAAGAATTATAATACATGTGTTAATAAATACATCTAGACTACAATGTCAGGTAGTGATAAGAGCTGTGAAGAAAAATAAAGGGCTAGACAGTGAGTTGTTTTATAAAGGATGGCTGGGAAGGTCCTTTTGAGGAGCTGACATCTGAGCCCGTGGAGCCAGTGAGTGGCCTGAGGGAGTCTGGGGGAAGCACTTGCCAGGCAGAGAGAATGGCAGTTACAAGGACTGTGAGGAAGGATAGAGCATGGTGTGCCCAAAGTATGGCACTGCTACTTGAGTGACTAGAGTGGAGGGGGCCTGAACAGAGTGGACAACGTGGAGGGCTAGAGAGAGAAATGGGAAAGGAAAGTGAAGTTACTCAGTCGTGTCTGACTCTTTGTGACCCCTTAAGCTGTGGCCCACCAGGCTCCTCTGTCCATGGAATTCTCCAGGCAAGAATACTGGAGTGGGTTGCCATTTCCCTCTCCAGGAGATCTTTCTGACCCAGGGATCAAACTCGGGTCTTCCACATTTCATGCAGATGCTTTACCATCTGAGCCACCCAGGAAGCAGAGATAAATGGGACTAGGTATTTTATGGTTCCATAAGAGGGTTTCCCAGGTGGCCCTAATGGTAAAAACCTGCGTGCCAATGCAGGAGATGCAGGAGACACAAGAGTCTCAGGTTTTATTTCTGGGTTGGGAAAATCCCTTGGAGGAGAGCATGGCAACTCACTCAGTATTCTTGCCTGGAAAATTCCATGGACAGAGGAGCCTGACAGACTACCGTCTATGGGGTCACAGCAAACTGGATACAATTTAACACACATAAATACAAGACATGCATTATTAAAAAAAAAGGAGTTTGGGTTTTATTTCAAATATAATGGATAGGACATCATTGGCATGTCTAGAATAGGGAGGAGCTATCCCACGTCCAAGGTTAGGGGCGGCCGGGAGGAGACACCCAACATGTAGGGTCAGGGGAGGCTGGAAGAAGCCACCTCACGCCTGAGGAGCCACTCCGAGGCCAGGGCCGGCCGGCTGGGAGGAGCAACTTGAGGAGCGGGTGGCTGCACAGGCGCAGAAGGGCCTAGAGGAGCTATCCCACACTGAAGGTCAAGAACGGTGGCAGTAAGGAGATACCCCTCGTACAAGGTAAGGAGCAGTGGCTGTGCTTTGCTGGAGCAGCTGTGAAGAGATACCCCACTCCCAAAGTAAGAGAAACCCAAGTAAGATGGTAGGTGTTGCAAGAGGGCATCAGAGGGCAGACACACTGAAATCATACTCACAGAAAACTAGTCAGTCTAATCACTAGGACCACAGCCTTGTCTAACTCAATGAAACCAAGCCATGCCTGCAGGGCAACCCAAGATGGGTGGGTCATGGTGGAGAGGTCTGACAGAACGTGGTCCACTGTAGAAGGAAATGGCAAGCCACTTCAGTATTCATGCCTTGAGAAATCCATGAACAGTATGAAAAGGCAAAATGATAGGATACCAAAAGAGGAATTCCCTAGGTCTTTAGGGTGCCCAATATGTTACTGAAGGTAAGTTGAGAACACCAGAAAGAATGAAGGGATGGGGCCAAAGCAAAAACAATACCCAGTTGTGCATGTGACTGGTGATAGAAGCAAGATCCAATGCTGTAAAGAGCAATATTGCATAGGAACCTGGAATGTCAGGTCCATGAATCAAGGCAAATTGGAAATGATCAAACAGATGGCAAGGGAGAGTGTTGACATTCTAGGAATCAGCGAACTAAAATGGACTGGACTGGATGAATTTAACTCAGATGACCATTACATCTACTACTGTGGGCAGGAATCCCTCAGAAGAAATAGAGTAGCCATCATGGTCAATCAAAGAGTCCGAAATGCAGTACTTGGGTGCAATCTCAAAAACGACAGAATGATCTCTGTTCGTCTCCAAGGCAAACCATTCAGTATCACAGTAACCCAAGTCTATGGCCCAACCAGTACTGCTGAAGAAGCTGCAGTTGAACGGTTCTATGAAGACCTACAAGACCTTTTAGAACTAACACCCAAAACAGATGTCCTTTTCATTATAGGGGACTGGAATGCTAAAATAGGAAGTCAAGAAACACCTAGAGTAACAGGCAAATTTGGCCTTGGAATCCAGAATGAAGCAGGGCAAAGACTAATGGAGTTTTGCCAAGAAAATGCACTGGTCATAGCAAACACCCTCTTCCAACAACACAGGAGAAGATTCTACACATGGACATCACCAGATGGTCAACACCAAAATCAAATTGATTATATTCTATGCAGCCAAAGATGGAGACGCTCTATACTGTCAACAAAAACAAGACCAGGAACTGACTGGGGCTCAGATCATGAACTTATTGACATATTCAGACTTAAATTGAAGAAAGTAGGGAAAACCACTACAGCATTCAGGTATGACCTAAATCAATCCCTTATGATTATATAGTGAAAGTGAGAAATAGATTTAACGGCCTAGATCTGATAGATAGAGTGCCTGATGAACTATGGAATGATGTTCGTGACATTGTACAGGAGACAGGGATCAAGACCATCGCCATGGAAAAGAAATACAAAAAAGCAAAGTGGCTGTCTGGAGAGGCCTTACAAATAGCTGTGAAAAGAAGAGAGGTGAAAAGCAAAGGAGAAAAGGAAATATATAAGCATCTGAATGCAGAGTTCCAAAGAGTAGCAAGTTGAGATAAGAAAGCCTTCTTCAGTGATCAATGCAAATAAATAGAGGAAAAGAACAGAATGGGAAAGACTAGAGATCTCTTCAAGAATATTAGAGATACCAAGGGAACTTCTCATGCAAAGATGGGCTCGATAAAGGACAGAAATGGTATGGACCTAACAGAAGCAGAAGATATTAATAAGAGGTGGCAAGAATACATGGAAAAACTGTACAAAAAAGATCTTCACGACCCAGATAATCATGATGATGTGATTACTAATCTAGAGCCAGACATCTTGGAATGTGAAGTCAAGTGGGCCTTAGAAGGCATCACTATGAACAAATCTAGTGGAGTTGATGGGATTCCAGTGGAGCTATTTCAAATCCTGAAAGGTGATGCTGTGAAAGAGCTGCACTCAATATGCCAACCAATTTGGAAAACTCAGCAGTGGCCACAGGTCTGGAAAAGGTCAGTTTTCATTCCAATCTCAAAGAAAGGCAATTCCAAAGAATGCTCAAACTACTGCACAACTGCACTCATCTCACATGCTAGTAAAGTAATGCTCAAAATTCTCCAAGCCAGGCTTCAGCAATATGTGAATTGAGAACTTCCAGATATTCAAGGTGGTTTTAGAAAAGGCAGAGGAACCAGAGATCAAATTGCCAACATCTGCTGGATCATGGAAAAAGCAAGAGAGTTCCAGAAAACCATCTATTTCTGCTTTATTGACTATGCCAAAGCCTTTGACTGTGTGGATCACAATAAACTGTGGAAAGTTCTCAAAGAGATGGGAATACCAGACCACCTAACCTGCCTCTTGAGAAATCTGTATGCAGGTCAAGAAGCAACAGTTAGAACTGGACATGGAACAACAGACTGGTTCCAAATAGGAAACGGAGTACATCAAGGCTGTATATTGTCACCCTGCTTATTTAACTTATATGCAGAGTACATCATGAGAAACGCTGGACCGGAAAAAACACAAGCTGGAATCAAGATTGCTGGGAGAAATATCAATAACCTAAGATATGCAGATGACACCACTCTTATGGCAGAAAGTGAAGAGTAGCTAAAAAGCCTCTTGATGAAATTGAAAGAGGAGAGTGAAAAGTTGGCTTAAAGCTCAACATTCAGAAAACAAAGATCATGGGGCTTCCGGTCCCATCACTTCATGGGAAATAGATGGGGAAAGAGTGTCAGACTTTATTTTTCTGGGCTCCAAAATCACTGCAGATGATGACTGCAGCCATGAAATTAGAAGACACGTACTCCTTGGAGGAAAAGTTATGACCAACCTAGACAGTATTTTCAAAAGCAGAGACATTACTTTGCCGACTAACGTCCGTCTAGTCAAGGCTATGACTTTACTGTGGGTATGGATGTTAGAGTTGGACTGTGAAGAAGACTGAGGGCTGAAGAATTGATGCTTTTGAACTGTGGTGTTGGAGAAGACTCTTGAGAGTCCCTTGGACTGCATGGAGATTCAACCAGTCCATTCTGAAGGAGAACAGCCCTGGGATTTCTTTGGAAGGAATGATGCTGAAGCTGAAACTCCAGTACTTTGGCCACCTCATGCGAAGAGTTGACTCATTGGAAAAGACTCTGATGCTGGGAGGGATTGGGGGCAGGAGGAGAAGGGGACGACCGAGGATGAGATGGCTGGATGGCATCACTGACTCGATGGACGCGAGTCTGTGTGAACTCCGGGAGATGGTGATGGACAGGGAAGCCTGGCGGGCTGCAATTCATGGGGTCGCAAAGAGTCAGACACGACTGAGTGACTGAACTGAACTGATACAGCAAGTCCTTGATGATTCTGTTTTATATATAGCAGTGTATATGTGTCAATCCTAATATCCCAATTTATCCCTCCTTGCCCTATCCATTGGTAACCATAAGTCTGTTTTTCTGCCTCTGTTACTGTTTTTTAAGATGCTTTAAACATGGAGGTCATTACAGAGTATTGATAGAGTTCTTTGTATTTTCCTCAGTGTGGCCCTCTTCTTGAAGCTGATGACTGACTGCATGAGCACTCAGGGTCAGGCTAAATCTCCAGTCATTATTATGGGGATTGATGGCAAGTGTTATAGGGGAAATTTAGCACTTCCCAAACTTTCAACCGCTTCTTATCTGTAAGAGTGGTCAGAATTGCTTCCTGATATGATGGCTGTGGCCATCTCAGGAACCTCCTTATGGGAAATTCATTCCCTTGCTCCCCAACTGCACTAGATCCCTTTAACAATGTCCAGAGGAGTCCAAGGGTCTTCTGGGGATTCTCAGCTCCCACCAAAATCAGATAGCCATTTAGAAGCTGAAATCTAAGTCTAAGAAAGACTCAATATACCAGGAGAAAGTCATAGAAATACACATTTCTTACAGGAAAATAAAAGCATCACAAGAGTAAAATTCAGACTTAAAATGAAGAAACTAGGGAAAACCACTAGTCCATTTAGGTATGAACTAAATCAAATTCCTTAAAATTATACTGTGGAAGTGACAAATAGATTCAAGGGATTAGTTCTAACAGAGTGCCAAAAGAACTATGGACCGAAGTTTGTAACGATATATGAGAGGCAGTGATCAAAACTACCCCTAAGATGAAGAAATGCAAAAAGGCAAAATGATTGTCTACGGAGGCATTAGAAATAGTTGAGAAAAGAAGAAAAGCAAAAGGCAAAGGAGAAAGGGAAAATATACCCATCTGAATGCAGAGTTCAGAAAAAAAAATAGGAAAGGTAAGAAAGCCTTTCTCAGTAATCAGTGCAAAGAAATAGAGGAAAACAATAAGAATGGGAAAGACTAGAGATCTCTTCAAGAT
This sequence comes from Nanger dama, assembly GCA_917880005.1. Taxonomy (NCBI): domain Eukaryota; kingdom Metazoa; phylum Chordata; class Mammalia; order Artiodactyla; family Bovidae; genus Nanger; species Nanger dama. The sequence continues at coordinate 3,239,806 of CAKJTW010000105.1, read as the reverse complement.
AATTAGATATACCAAGGAAACATTTCATGCAAAGATGGGCACAATAGAGGACAGAAATGGTATGGACCTAACAGAAGCAGAAGATATTTAAAAGTGCAAGAATACAAAGAAGAACTATACAAAAAGATCTTAATGACCCAGATAACAATGATGGTGTGATCACTCACCTAGAGCCAAACATCCTGGAGTGCAAAGTCAAGTGTGCCTTAGGAAGCAGCACTACAAACAAAGCTAGTGGAGGTGGTGGAATTCCAGTTAAACTATTTTAAATCCTAAAAGATGATACTGTGAAAGTGCTGCACTCAATATGCCAGCAAATTTGAAAAACTCATCAGTGGCTGTGGGACTGGAAAAGGTCAGTTTTCATTCCAGTCCCAAAAGGGGCAAACCAAAGAATGTTCAACCTGCCACACAATTGCACTCATTTCACATGCTCAAAATTCTCCAAGCAAGGCTTTAACAGCATATGAACTATGAACTTCTGCTTTATTGATTATGCTAAAGGCTTTGACTGTGTGGATCACAGCAAACTGTGGAAAATTCTGAAATAGATGGAAATACTAGACCACCTGACCTGTCTTTTGAGAACCCTGTATGCAGGTCAAGAAGTAACAGTTAGAACCAGACATGGAACAACAGACTGGTTCAAAACTGAGAAAGTAGTGCATCAAGACTGTACATTTTCATCCTGTTTATTTAACTTATATGTGGAGTGCATCATGCGAAATGCCAGGCTGGATGAAACACAAGCTGGAATCAAGATTATTAGGAAAAATATCAATAACCTCAGATATGCAGATGACACCACCCTTATGGCAGAAAGTGAAGAGGAACTAAAGAGCCTCTTGATGAAAGTGAAAGAGGAGAGTGAAAAAGTTGGCTTAAAGCTCAACATTCAGAAAACAAAGATCATGCATCCGGTCCCATCACTTCATGGGAAATAGATGGGGAAACAGTGGAAACAGTGTCAGACTGTATTTTGGGGGCTCCAAAATCACTGCAGATGGTGACTGCAGCCATGAAATTAGAAGACACGTACTCCTTGGAAGAAAAGTTATGACAAACCTAGACAGTATTTTCAAAAGCTGAGATATTACTTTACCGACAAAGGTTGTATAGTCAAAGCTATGGTTTTTCCAGTAGTCATGCATGGATGTCAGAGCTGGACCATAAGGACTGCTGAAAAACTGATGCTTTTGAACTGTGGTATTGAAGAAGACTCTTGAGAGTCCCTTGGTCATCAAGGAGATCAAACCAGTCAATCCTAAAGGAAATCAGTCCTGAATATTCATTGGAAGACTGATGCTGAAGCTGAAGCATCAGTTCTTTGGCCACCTGATGGGAAGAAATGACTCACTGGAAAAGACGCTGATGCTGGGAAAGATCAAAGGCAGAAGGAGAAGGGAACAACAGAGGATGAGATGGTTGGCTGGCATCACTGACTGGAGGACATGAGTTTGATCAAGCTCCAGGAGTTGGTGATGGGCAGAGAAGCCTGGTATGCTGCAGTCCATGGGGTCGCAAATAGTCGGACATGACTCAGCGACTGAACTTATAATGTTAGAAGAATGACTTACAGCCTTTGTTATTAGCTGTTTTCCCCTGAGGACAACTGAAAGGTCTTGGGAATAGGTAGGATGACCTTTTGTCTTGATACACCATGTCTCCTTCTTATTACTGTCTCTAGTAGGAGATGGTGCTACTGCCTGGAGTTGTGGATCATGCTTGACCTTCGTGCTCAGTTGTGTCTGACTCTTTGTGAACCCCAGAACTATAGCCTCCCGGACTCCTTGGTCCATGGAATTTTCCAGGCAAGAATACTGGAGTGTGTTGCCGTTTCTTTCTCCAGGGCATTTTCTGGACCTAGGGGTTGAACCCATGTCTCTTTTGTCTCCTGCATTGGCAGGTGGATTCTTCATCACTTGCACCACCTGGCAAGACCATAGATTAGACAACTATTAGCCATTAAGTGCAGTATTGGAACTGGATTCCAATACCAAATGACTTCTGGAAGTATTCAAACATATTTCTAAATATCAATAGAATTATCTGGCTAAAAGGCATCATCTTATTGACCTGGTGTTAGGTAAGGAGAGCTAACATTTGCTAAGAAACTGCTGGCATTGTCCCTAAACTTCATATATGTTCTTTTATTTCATTCTCTCAATACTTTCTCCATACATGAGAATCCTCTGTCACATGCCAGGCTTTGGGTAAAGCCCTCAGATATACCACTGAGCAAGGTGGACAAACTGCCTGTAGGTTCAGAGCTTACAATCCATTGAAGTAAATAGAAATGATCAAATTAATAGTATCCATTGATTGATTCTCAATTTACAGTAAGCAGGGCTTCCCTGGTGGCTCAGAGGTTAAAGCATCTGCCTCCAATGCGGGAGACCCAGGTTCGATCCCTGGGTTGGGAAGATCCCCTGGAGAAGGAAATGACAACCCACTCCAGTATTCTTGCCTGGAGAATCCCATGGACAGAGAAGCCTAGTAGGTTACAGTCCACGGGGTCGCAAAGAGTCGGACACGACTGAGTGACTTCACCTCACCTCACAGTAAGCATTTAGCTTGTTATCCCTTCAAAAATGAGGGGAGCAAGTCTTATGGAGTTGAGTATTAAGATTTGGACCTAGGTCTTGCTGTCCCTTCTGCGGACAGTTTGAATCCCACTTCTGCTGGTCAATGACCATGTAGTCCTGAGAAAGGGACTTCATCTCTCTGAGTTCCTGAGATGATGAATGGCTATAGTAAGATTCCTCCCAGCATTTTCCATCTTCTGCCTTACCTATTTTACCCTTATTTGTCAAATGCTTCCCATCTTTCAAGTCTCAATTTAATCATTGCTTCTCAAGAAAGACTTACCTGACTGGCCATTTCAGCCCCTAAGAATTATGTGAGTGAGGATGTTTCATAATACCTTGTAGCATTCCCATATCATAGTACTAACTGCCTGCAATATGCCTGCCTGTTTATTTTCCTTAAGGAAAAATAAAATGAAGTATGTAGCCTGAGGGGTCAACTGTATTTCATCAAGCTCTCCTGAGGATAAGTAGTTACTGCATTCCCAAACTGGAATCCACTTTGATTCTGCCATATTTGTGAAGGTCTGCCTGATTCTGGGACTGGTAAAAGGCCTTTGAGTGAAAACTCAGTAAAGAAGTTAGCCTGAAGACAGAGCCGTGGCTAGAGAGGAAAGCAAGGCCAGGTTGCCAGCAACTGGGCAGGCAGGACTTTGCTGGGCAGTGCAAAGAGTCCTCCATCCCTGCCCAACACTCCTGGCACAGTCACCCAACACCTCAGTTGACAGACTGATATATTTTTGATGAGGGAAAAGTTAGGGGAAATCCTGGAGAGTCAAAACAGACAGAAGACACAGTTCTTCTATCCTGAATCAATGGGACTCTTTGGGCCAGTGCTTTGCCTTTCTGAAATCAAGGTCCAGTCTGGTGCAAATCAATATTTGCTGATGCATAATTTCAGGGAGCAAGCTTGTGTTTTCTATAGCAAGGTTGTCTTTTAATAAGATGACCAAGCACGACTTTATAAGGCAAACAAATGAAATAAAACCTTCCAGACGACTACTGGAAATGTTTCTTCTTCTTCTTTTTTAAACTCCAATACAGACCTTTCAGTGAAATGGCCTGACAGTTTTATGCGTTCCTTCCTGTTTAGCATGGCAATGAAGGATGGAATTTGGGTTTGTTCTGTCTGAATTCAGGCCCACTATGGCCTGTTGAAGTCACTTTCTCAAAATAAAGACAGTCTTAAATAATGAACTTTGTTCTTCTCTTCACCTGTGTTTTTTTTTTTTTAATTTAGATATTATAAAAATATAAAACCAGTGGATTATAATTGCTATGCTGTCCAGAATATGGATTATCCTTGAAGTATGTATGGATGCACATAACCTATTCGAACTGGGACTGTATGGGGTGGGGTTGGTAGGGAGAGAAATATAGAGTCTCCATGGGGAATTAGTGTCACTAAAGAATAAAGTTTTAAGGTTCTTCCTTTTACTCAGCTAAACAGAGAATTAAATAAGATGTTCTAGACTGGACACAGCATGCCCTACATATATGAAAGATCTAGGGTTTTTCGGCTAACCTGATGAATACTTACTGAAAAGATGGCATTCCATCCATTTTTAAAAACAGACTGTATTTTTAGAGAAGTTTTAGGTTCTAAATTGAGCAGAAAGTACACAGAGTTCTCATATACTTTCTACCTCGCATATGCACGGGCTCTCCACTGTTGAGTCTCCCACAAGAGTGGTGCACTTGTTACCGTCAGTGAACCTACACTGATATGTCATAGTCCCTGCAAGTCCACAATTTACAATAGGGTTCATTCTTGGTGTCATACATTCTATAGGTTTTGACAAATGCCATTGACATCTTTTGGAAAAACCCCATTGAAATTTTGGTCAACCCAATATAAAGATGTGTACCCATCTTTGTAGTAACATACAGAATGTTTCACTGTCCTAAAATCCCCTATACTTGCCTGTTCATTCCTCCTTCCTCTCTGACTCTTGATCTTTTTTACTGTCTCCATGGTTTTCTAGACTCTCTTATGGGCCTCCCAGGTGGTACTAGTGATAAAGAACATGCCTGCCAATGCAGGAGATGTAAGAATGTCTTACAGTTGGAATTATACAGTAGGTAGTCTTTTCAGTTTAGCTTCTTTGTCTTAGTAGAATGCATTTTATATGCTTCCATTTATTTCTTGGTTTGATGGCTCATTTTTCTTTACCTCTGAATTCTGTTGTCTGAACATACTTGTTGATCCATTCACCTACTGAAGGACATCTTATTTTCTTCCCAATTTCAGCAGTTCTGAAAAAAAGATGCTATAAAACATCTGTGTGAAGGTTTTTATGTGGACATAAATTTTAAATTTATTTGGCTAAGTACCAAGAAGCACAGTTGCTGAATCATATAATGAGTATGTTTAATTTTGTTTGAAAAACCACCAACTTGTCTTCCAATGCAGCTGTACCATTTTGCAGTCCCACCAGCAATGAATAGGAGTTCCTGTTGCTCCACATTGACGTCAGCATTTGATGCTGTTAGTGTTTTGGATTTTCACCAATCTAATAAGTAGGCAAGTGTATCTCCTTGTTGGTGTTTGTTTGTTTGTTTGTTTTTTCCCTATCCAATTTTGAGGGCTACCTCTTCAGTGTGGGAGGAATGCACGGGATCCAGACACCAGGAGTAACTGAGATTAGAGAAGGGGGAGCTGGCTGTGACGTTGGAGGTGGAACAGTGGGCAGTCTCAGTACCCTTGGGCTTCCTGAGTATTTCCTAAAACACAGTTGAGAGCCCAGGGAACTAAAGGGAAGGTCAATTCCAAGTTATGGGAAGGCTGGAAGAAACTATGAATACTTTATAATATACTCATTCCCTCAGCTTAGTGAAGCTATGTGTGATCGAGTGTGTGAAACTTGATTGAGTGTGTGAAACGTGATGCGCATAAAATGTGATGTGTGCATTAGTTTAGAATTGTCATATTCTGAGCATGCATAAGCTTTCCACAGTTTTACAGTTGCAGTACCAATGGACCTTTGCTCACGAGGATCTCAGACTATGTCTTCTGTCACCTTGGAGGTTGATTTTATCAGTAGGCATCTCAACTGAATTCTTGCTATACCATTCCAGTCATCAGGTACAATCAACTTAAGAGACTAAGGTCAAGGTCAGTCTATAAAATCAATGTGCCCTTCTCTGTCTTTGCTACTTATCCTGAGGTGCAGTGTCCCTAGGCTGTCCTTCCACTGTGAGTGTGATAATGGCCTTGAGCAAAGTCAATGTTAACAGTGGAAAGAAAGAGGAATGAGTGGAAGGAAATCTCTCATTCATTCCCTGTCAACACTTCCTCTTTCCTCTGGGCCATTGGTCCCTTTAAGGAAGGCTACCCTCCAGGCAGCTAACAGTACATTCTTTTGTTCAGTCAAAAGGCTCAGCTTTGACAGAAAGCTCATTTGGCCTTAATGCTATAGTATATTTTGGAATTTTGCAATCTCCGTTGCCTCCATACCCATTTATACGCTTATGCAGAGAGTCCTCACTTTGCAGGGTACCTTGTTACAGAGACTTCTGCATATTGAAATTTTGCCCTTGTTTCCATGTATCTGAGATTTGATCTAAGAGTTACATGCTTCTCTGGGATAATTGTCATCATCAGAAATAGACTTTCTCACCTTCTCAGGTCTAAACTAACCCATTGCCTACATCCGTCTACCATTGAGGAAGTGTCTCTTCCTCAGCATCACCTGACCTCTCCATCCCACCTGAGAGAAAGAAAGGGTCACTATTTCAAAATATCCTCCATTTAACACCTTAATTGATTTAATTGTTTTGCTACTTTTTATGCCCTGTACCTGTCACTTAGGACTTTACTCTCTTGGTTTTGAAGCACTCCCTCTCTTGCTTTCCTTCTTTCCTCTGTTCATTATTGTTTTGTAATCTTGACTGGCTCCTTCTCCAGTTGTCTCATTTGGAGCACCTCAAGATTTGTGTCATCTTTTCGTCTCTCACTTTCGTCCCTGAGTGATCTCACCAGCTCCCAAGGGTGTGAGCTTTCTTGTTCTGATGAAGCCCATGTTTCCACTGGAGGCCACACCTCTCTCTTGAGCTCCATGCTTTCACATCTCAGTGTCTTCTCATGTCTCTCCTTGGACATGTCTTTGATTCTGCAAGTTAACAGATCCAGAGTGGAATTCTGGGCTTTCCCTAGTCCATGCTCATCTTCTCAAACTCTTATTCTTCTACTTTCATGTTAAAAACACGGCACTTTAGCAAGTTATTCAAGCCAATATCTAAGAGTCCTTCCTTTCTGTTAAACTAGAGATCACGTATCTTAGTAAGCCTTATGGATGCTACTTTGAAAATATACCTGAGAATCTTTATTTCACATCCATGGCCACCTTCTTAGTCTCCACTGTCTCTTGTCTCCATGAACAGCATCAGCCTTTGACTGATTTTTCCACTTTCACATTTGTGCCTCACCCTCTACCCCTACAGCTGCCCCCCCACCCTCTTCCACACAGAGCAGCAAAGGGGAAATTCTCAGTGATAATCTTATCTCATTTTTCCCTGGCTTTTAAAATCTTGTAATGGCTCCCCTTATATTTAACATAAAACTCAGACTTCCTCTCATGACCTAGAATATCCTCCATTATCATGCTTAACCCCTCAATCTTATTTCTTTTCACTCTTCCCTTCATCTGCTCAAATATCACTGCTGTTACTTGGAAGAGAAGGGAAGAGGGAAGATTTCTATTTTACAATAAATAATTGAGGCCCAATGTAACATTAAGTAAATAGCAGAAATGAGTTTCACCCTCAGTTTTGCTTTATTCTCCGGAGTTATGATCTTTGCACTATTCCATTTGTTGTGATATAAGGCAAATACCAAAACAACAACAAAACAACAACAAAACCCTCTGTGCTGTATAAAATCAAGAGTGTATTTAAGGAATTCGTGTGATCAGACAAAGGAAAAACAGTTCTGAGTTCAGGGAAGTCTATCATTTACTCACTGTGGAACTTGTAGCACACTCTGAAACTCAGTTTCTTTATCTGTAAAATGGGCATAATAAATTGCCTTCATAGTGCGGGAGTAATGATTAAATGACAGTGTTTTGGCATGCTTCGAATATTGTGGCACACAAAATCTGCTCATTTCCACCCCCACTCTGATCCTTCCTGTTTGAAGCAACGCTTTTATATGTGTTTGGGATGGGCGGGCCGTCATGAGATCTATGACTGTCCTTGCACAGCAGTAGTAGACAGTCCCTCCGTTATGGCCGTGACCACCAGCCGCTTTCAGTGGGTGCCTGCTCTGTGCCAGATGTTGCAATGGGTGCTTTACATACTTCATTTCCTTTAGCCTCTCAACACCTGAATTTGGGTTTCTTGGAAACTTTGGGAAGGTATTTCTTCAAGAAAATATTTCCATAGTTAAGCATATTTCATAAATGTTGAAAATTACATACTCCTCATGGAAAGTTAGTTATAATATGTAACTTGAACTAGAAAATTAAAGATCTTGAGCAGTCTTGTATAAACATCATTTCATTAACTTACATATCACAGGGGAAATCATCCCTCCAAGACTGGTGTTTGTTTGTTTGATGTTTGTGCTTAGCAACTGCTTACATTCTGCAGCTCCAGTGTTTCTTGGGATACATACTTTGTGCACTAGAGTTCTGTTTGTGCTGCTTAAGATCAAATGAAAGTTTGGTAAAATTTAGCTTTCCAACTGACATTACGTTCTTTTCTGCTTTCATGTATTATTCACTCTTATCTTCTCCATTCATTTACAACTGTGATGGGTTTGTTTTCCTCTGCTATGAAATCTATTTCTGTCTTCTCTCATCACTGATCAGTCTGCTACTCATTATAAGCATTTCTAGACTGTGAAAGAAAAAAATCTGATATAGAGAGAGAGAAAGAGGGAGGAAGGGAGAGAGAAAGAGAGGGAGAAAGCTGGAAATAAAGAGAGAGAGAAAGGGAAAAGAGAGACAGGGAGACACATGGGGGAGAGAAGAGGAGGAGGTGGAGAGAAGGAGAGAGGAATTAACCTGTGTAGAATTTTGGGGAGTGCTTTGAGAGAAAATGAACTTTAAAATGTCTAAATTATATTAAATAGATTTATTTTTGTTAGAATTTTTAGCCATAGCATCAAGTGTGAAAATAGCAAGATTTATAGAATAGAAATATTTTCTTCAAAACTTATTTTTTTCTTATCAGTTCAGTTCAGTCGCTCAGTTGTGTCCGACTCCTTGCAACCCCATGAATCGCAGCACGCCAGGCCTCCCTGCCCATCACCATCTCCTGGAGTTCACTCAGACTCACACCATCGAGTCCGTGATGCCATCCAGCCATCTCATCATCTGTCCTCCCCTTTTCCTCCTGCCCCCAATCCCTCCCAGCATCAGAGTCTTTCCAATGAGTCAACTCTTTGCATCAGGTGGCCAAAGTACTGGAGTTTCAGCTTCAGCATCATTCCTTCCAAAGAAATCCCAGGGTTGATCTCCTTCAGAATGGACTGGTTGGATCTCCTTGCAGTCCAAGGGACTCTCAAGAGTCTTCTCCAATACCACAGTTCAAAAGCATCAATTCTTTGGCACTCAGCCTTCTTCACAGTCCAACTCACATCTATACGTGACCACTGGAAAAACCATAGCCTTGACGAGACAGACATTAGTCGGCAAAGTAATGTCTCTGCTTTTGAATATACTGTCTAGGTGGTCATAACTTTTCTTCCAAGGACTAAGCGTCTTTTAATTTCATGGCTGCAGTCACCATCTGCAGTGATTTTGGAGCCCAGAAAAATAAACTCTGACACTGTTTCCACTGTTTCTCCATCTATTTCCCATGAAGTGATGAGACCGGATGCCATGATCTTAGTTTTCTGAATGTTGAGCTTTAAGCCAACTTTTTTACTCTCTTTTTCACTTTCATCAAGAGGCTCTTTAGTTCTTCTTCACTTTCTGCCATAAAGATAGTGTCATCTGCATATCTGAGGTGATTGATATTTCTCCCAGCAATCTTGATTCCAGCTTGTGTTTCTTCTAGTCCAGCATTTCTCATGATTTACTCTGCATATAAGTTAAATAAGCAGGGTGACAGTATACAGCCTTGATGGACTCCTTTTCCTATTTGGAACCAGTCTGTTGTTCCATGTCCAGTTCTAACTCTTGCATCCTGACCTGCATACAGATTTCTCAAAAGGCTTGTTAGGTGGTCTGCTATTCCCATCTCTTTGAGAACTTTCCACAGTTTATTGTGATCCACACAGTCAAAGGCTTTGGAATAGTCAATAAAGCAGAAATAGATGGTTTTCTGGAACTCTCTTGCTTTTTCCATGATCCAGCAGATGTTGGCAATTTGATCTCTGGTTCCTCTGCCTTTTCTAAAACCAGGTTGAACATCAGGAGTTCACGGTTCACATATTGCTGAAGCCTGGCTTGGAGAATTTTGGGCATTACTTTACTAGCATGTGAAATGAGTGCAACTGTACGGTACTTTGAGCATTCTTTGGCATTGCCTTTCTTTGGAATTGGAATGAAAACTGACCTTTTCCAGTCCTGTGGCTACTACTGAGTTTTCCAAATTTGTTGGCATATTGAGTGCAGCACTTTCACAGCATCATCTTTCAGGATTTAACAGCTCCACTGGAATTCCATCACCCCCACTAGCTTTGTTCATAGTGATGCGTTCTAAGGCCCACTTGACTTCACATTCCAGGATGTCTGGCTCTAGATGAGTGACCACATCATCATGATTATCTGGGTTGTGAAGATCTTTTTGGTACAATTCTTCCATGTATTCTTGCCACCTCTTATTAATACCTTCTGCTTCTGTTGGGTCCAGACCATCTCTGTCCTTTATTGAGCCCATCTTTGCATGAAATGTTCCCTTGGTGTCTCTAATTTTCTTGAAGAGATCTCTAGTCTTTCCCATTCTGTTGTTTTCCTCTATTTCTTTGCATTGATTGCTGAAGAAGGCTTTCTTATCACTTCTTGTTATTCTTTGGAACTCTGCATTCAGATGCTTATATCTTTCCTTTTCTCCTTTGCTTTTCACCTCTCTTCTTTTCACAGCTATTTGTAAGGCCTCTCCAGACAGCCATTTTGCTCTTTTGCATTTGTTTTCCATGGGTAGGTCTTGATCCCTGTCTCCCTGTACAATGTCATGAACCTCATTCCATAGTTCATCAGGCACTCTATCTATCAGATCTAGGTTCTTAAATCTATTTCTCACTTCCACTGTATAATCATGAGATTTGATTTAGGTCATACCTCAATGGTCTAGCAGTTTTCCCTGCTTTCTTCAATTTGAGTCTGAATTTGGCAATAAGGAGTTCATGATCTGAGACACAGTGAGCTCCTCGTCTTATTTTTGTCAACTGTATAGAGCTTCTCCATCTTTGGCTGCATAGAATATAATCAATCTGATTTAGGAGTAGACCATCTGGTGATGTCCGTGTGGAGAGTCTTCTCTTATGTTGTTGGAAGAGGGTGTTTGCTATGACCAGTGCATTTTCTTGGCAAAACTCCATTAGTCTTTGCCCTGCTTCATTCTGGATTCCAAGGCCAAATTTTCCTGTTACTCTAGGTGACTTCCTACTTTAGCATTCCAGTCCCCTACAATGAAAAGGAAATCTTTTTGGGTGTTAGTTCTAAAAGGTCTTGTAGGTCTTCATAAAACTGTTCAACTTCAGCTTCTTTAGTATTACTGGTTGGGGCATAGACTTGGATAACTGTGATATTGAATGGTTTGCCTTGGAGATGAACAGAGATCATTCTGTCATTTTTGAGATTGCATCCAAGTACTGCATTTGGGACTCTTTCGTTGACCATGATGGCTACTCCATTTCTTCTGAGGGATTCCTGCCCACAGTAGTAGATATAATGGTCATCTGAGTTAAATTCACCCAGTCCAGTCCTTTTTATTTCACTGATTCCTAGACTGTCGACGTTCACCCTTGCCATCTCTTGTTTGACCACTTCCAATTTGCCTTGATTCATGGACCTGACATTCCAGGTTCCTATGCAATATTGCTCTTTACGGCATTGGATCTTGCTTCTATAACCAGTCACATGCACAACTGGGTATTGTTTTTGCTTTGGCTCCATCCCTTCGTTTTTTCTGGAGTTATTTCTCCACTGATCTCTAGTAGCATATTGGGCACCTAATAACCTGGGGAGTTCCTCTTTTGGTATCTTATCATTTTGCCTTTTATACTGTTTATGGGGTTCTCAAGGCAAGAATACTGAAGTGGTTTGCATTCCCTTTTACAGTGGACAACATTTTGTCAGACCTCTCCATCATGACCTGCCTGTCTTGAGTTGCCCCGCAGGCATGACTTGGTTTCACTGAGTTAGACAAGGCTGTGGTCCTAGCATGACTATATTGACTAGTTTTCTGTGAGTATGGTTTCAGTGTGTCTGCCCTCTGATGCCCTCTTGCAGCACCTACCATCTTACTTGGGTTTCTCTTACCTTGGCCGTGGGGTATCTCTTCACGGCTGCTCCTGCAAAGCACAGTCACTGCTCCTTACCTTGGATGATGGGTATCTCCTTACTGGCACCATTCCTGACCTTCAGTGATATTACTTAATTTTTTTTTCAAAATTTGTTCAGTTTTATACTGGATCTAATCATGTCTCATGGCATGAAGGGGATAATAAAATAGCATAATTTTTAAGGTGCTCTTTAGACATGGATTTTGTCCTATTTTTGTTTAAATAAAGCAAACCATGGCAGCATCTGGCAAAGAATAAGTATTCAATAAATAAATGAATTTCTGCACCATAAAAATAGGGCCATAAATCCTAAAACCACAACTCACATAAATCTGCTGCCTAAATATCTTTAATATGCCCAGTTTGTCATCTTTTTTAGAACTGAACTTGGGGTTCTTTTAGGTACAGTTGTTACTATTGAGTGTCTAAAGATAGTCACTTAAATTATTATGCTTTTTATCTTGAAAAAAAAGCATAAGGACTTTGTTCTAATTTCTGGAAGGATGGTTATCATTAAGCTGGTTTAAATTACTATTACATTTGCACAGATATCAAGCTATTGTCTTAGTCCATCCAGGCTGTTATTAAAAAAAATACCATAGTCTAATTCTCTAAAGCAATAAACATTGATTTCTCACAGTTCTGGGGGCTGGGAAATCTAAGATTAAGGTTCCAGGGGACTTGGTGTTAGGTGAGGGTTGGCTTCATGCACTGTAGACTATCATCTTATTGTAATCTCACCTGGTGGAAAGACAAATAAAACTACTAATACCACAAGAGTCTACCTTCATAAGCGAATCATCCCAAAAGCCTCACCTCCTAATTCTGTCTCATTTGGAATTAGGATTCGACATATGACTTTGAAGGGGTATACAAATATTTAGTCAATAGCAACACTCTTGCTTTTGTTATTAAAAACACAAGTCTCACATTTTCTCATGTTTTCTAAGGATTCTTTACCATGTTCTTACCTTCTTAGTATATCTCTTCTCATAATTATTTAAGTGCTAAGATTATTTTTGTCCATACTTCCCAGGAACTGGGCTTCCTACATGGCTCAGCAGTAAAGAATCCACCTGCCAATGCAGAAGATGCAGGTTTGATCCCTGTTGGGAGGATCCTTTGGAGGAGGAAATGGCAACTCACTCCAGTACTCTTGCTGGGAAGATTCCATGGACAGAGGAGCTGGCAGGCTACAGTTTATGCCAGGTTTCAAAGGGGTGCAAAGAGTCAGACACAACTCAGTGTGAGCAACTGAGCATACACCCAGGACATATCAAAGAGAATGGCTGATTAAGAAATTACCAGAAAATATATTCAATGAAGCTCATTTAATAGTAAAAAAAAAAAAAAAACGAATTTAGTTACTTTCATGGTTACCTGGTTGCTTATACACACAGTACATGGTATGTGGTCCACCTGAGCTGAGATATTCAGCCACATCTGAGTAGTGACTGTTTTCTTTCTGAGATGAGGTTATTCCTTTTGGTACTGAACTTAGTTCAGAAATGAGGTGAGGAACTGGTTGTAGTAAACAAAATAATGTAACTGTGAATGCAAACTTTTTTCCAAGATAAGGGTATAAATACAAATATCAAAAGGCCAGCTGTAAAACTTTCCAGCTTGAAAATCTAGTTAACAATTACAGGTCTCCTTCAGGAACTATAGAGGCAAAAGAAAGTGTGTTCAGATATGCTATATCTGCTTTGGAGATAAAGCCGGCCAACCTCTGATAAGATTTGACATCTTCAGTTGGATGCACTGGAAACTTCATCTAACAAGTGTCTGTGGCAGCAATGGGAGCTGTCTGTGTGTGTGTACATTGTGTACTCTCCAGTATATGTTCCATGAAACTCAGCAAAATAAAATTTAAAAATTAAGTCTAAGAAGGGTATTTGGCAGGCAGTTTGCTACTGCATACAGAGGTGGCATTGACAAAATTCTTACTAATCATTAAAAGAGATCCATATCATGCTTATAATTGTAGACTGAGCTGAAGAGTCATGAAAAGCCAGGGATGTTTAAGTCATCTGCTTTTAAGCACAAACTTGCTCACCCCAGCCTGGGAGTGGAAACCTGGCCAGCTTTGGCCACCGCTCCATTCATTGCTGAGGGTTCTGTTAAAAGTCTTCTTTATGTTAAGCTGCTGTCTCTATCTCTCTCTCTGAAACTTTCATCACCCTCTGCCCTTTGGAGACACAAAGAACAAATTTAATTTCTGTTTTCTATGACAGCCAGCCGTTCAATTATTCATTCACTCATTCAACAGACCTTTATTGAGTCATAGCCATATGCAGGCACTGAGAATGCAAAGGTCGAAAATACCAAACCATGTTTCCCAGAATGCCCAGTCTGTGACATCTGATACTGCCATTTGCAGTTTCTGCTCTACAGGGTAATTCCTCATGTGTTCCCATGCTAGGCTTCCTTGCTACTCCTCTCTTTTGAATGAGTTGATCAAAGATCTTCAAAGTGGGAACATGAGTGAGGACCAGCTGAAAATGATTCTATGGAATTTCTTGACCAGAGCAAAGGGCACACACTCTGATATCTCTCCCTCAGGGAACTCTGATGAGATGATGCAATCAAAGTCATCACACATCACACATGAGAGCAATGTTTTTATTTTCCATTTATTGAATTAAATCCAAAGTCATCATCCTGCCCCCAAGGCCCTGCCCAACCTAGGTGTATTATTTTATATTCTACTGCTTCCCAATGTGAACTTATGATGTGTTTTCTTTCCTCTCTTTGCTAATTTGTTTCTCTTCCAAGGATACCCCTATGGTGGCTTGTTTCCAGAGCTAAATGTTAGAAAGGGTCATTGTTGATGCTTTTCCTGTTGCTCTTCCTGAAACCTTCTCAGGAATTTTCCTGAAGTTGTTCTCTGCCATGTGGTAGGTCTAGAAGAGTGCTTTTCAGATTAGTTGCAGGCCCACTGTGGACCAGACTTGGCAAGGTATTGATTAGTGTCCGTGTCATTGGAATATAACTCAGCGTTCACACTTATCATCAACTAATCCTCACAGTAACTATCTGAGAAAGTTTTACTAATACGGTCAATAAAACTAGGGTCCCCACTGCTTTCTTACTCGGTGTCTGCTGATGCTTATACTGCCTGAGTCTTATAGGTATTATTATACTGAGACACAAGAGACACAGCTTTGATCCCTAGGTCAGGAAGATCCCCTTGAAAAGGAAATGGCAACCCACTCCAGTATTCTTGCCTGGAAACCCCATGAACAGAGGAGTATAGTAGGATCAGTTCAAAATATTGCAAAGAGTCAGACACAACTGAACAACTAAGCATGCCATGTATGTTGCTAGAGAGGACCTTCTTGTTTTAACACCTGACCTTGAGTTCCTCTCAGAGAGGCAGCTATCTCTAGAAAAACATGCTAACATTGCCTTAGGGGAAGATATGAAAGCATACTTGAGAAGCTAGTGAAATAAAGAAGGAGGGGAGGTGGGAGGGGGCTTTGGCATTGGGAGACTGTGTTCACCTATGGCTGATTTGTGTCAATGTATGGCAAAACAAATACAGTATTGTAATTAAAAAATAAATAAAGTTAATAATAATTTAAAAAAAAAAAAAGCTACTTAAAGAGGTTAAGGAGGACCAGGGCCTGAAGAGTGAGCAGAAGGAAGAGAGGGATGGAGAGGCAAGAAATAATCGGCAAGTGGAGAAATGGAGGAAAGGGAGCAGAAAAAAAATGGCTGAAGGGCATCTGAGCACAGGGATATCTTCAACGCCACAGCCAAGTTCTTTGCTGTTGGATTTTGTGGTCTAACACCCATTACCACAAACATTCAGTGAAGTCTGCCGCCTCCAAATGCCTTGGTGTGTGAATGTTTCAGGTGAAATCAAGCACAGGGAACTTCACTGGTCTTAACAGTGCAGGGCAGGATGGCCGTGAAATAAGAAAGTTCTGGAAGAAAATGCCAGAGTCAGAAGTTAGCCTTACAATACACACCCCATGGAATTAGTCCCATTTTATAGGAACTCTCAAAGGACAGGAGCAACCCCAGCCAACATGTGGGTTACATTTACATTTCTGCCTGCCAACTAGACGTGAGGCAATTTGAGTGCAAAGGCTGTGGTTTCGATTTTGCAGTTCCTCATGCCTCGTGCTCAGATTTCTTCATTGCCTGCTTTATTTTTCAGTTTCAAGTTCCACACTCAGCAGCTTTTGAGCTGCTATTCAAATGATCATTTCCAGGGAAATTTCTCGTTTGGTCCATATCTGAAATTGATGGTCACTTTTTGAGTATATTGTTTACACAAATATAGTATGTTTTTCATTAGTAACTGTGAAAAACACCCAAAGGTACCGTTTTCAATCAATTCTGATTTTCTTGTTATTTTATGTCACTTAGGTTAGCATCAGTATTATTTCCCCTTGTTCAACCAACCACAGAATTCAGGCATAAATTTTATATAGAGGCTAACCTGAAACTTCTTCTCATCTAGTCTTTCTTAGAAGTTATATTAGTTGAGGAAAAACAGTAGCAATAAAAACCTACTTCCCAAATAGAGTGCTGAGTTAACATATATATTGTAGGGTCACAAAACATAATTTATGCTCTGTGATCTATTTCATTGACAACCTGACTTTATTAAGTTTAAATTTGAGAATTAGTTAACTATCTACTTTCTATAGTCATAAGAATGACTGTAGTACTCGTGGACAAAGTAAAAGTGGAATTAATTGATTTATTAAAGTCTTTTACTTCAGTGTTTCAATAGATAAAATAAAATGTAGTGAAAGCACTGAATTGGTAAAACTTGTTTAAGGTAAGCCAACTTTATCAACCCTTCTCACCAAGAAAGAATGAAGAAATTTTCAATTCATGACTTCAAATCTATTTTCCATACGGAAATAATTTACATTTGTATCTGTATGAATCATTATTATATTTATATCCTACTTAGCAGAATACTGACTAGTGATCTGATGGTAAGAACAGGGGGCTATGAATCAAGAACACTTAGGTCTGGATGTGACCCTGCCTCTAGCCAGCTGAATGAATTTGAACACCTTTCTAGAGCTTACATTTTCTTAATGAAAAGTGAGAAGGGGGTTTACAGTTTCTCTCAGCATTATTAACAATTATAATTCTCCATAATAATTCCTCATGGAATTTTCCAAATTTAAAAACGCTTCATGGCAAGGATTCCACTTAAAGGAAATATTTCCGAGCATGCTGATCAAATATTGAAGGACTAAGCCAAGAAGTTTTGCTGATTACAAAATAGACTTCACTAGTTCCAGTAGTGTCTTATTTTCAGTGGGTCAAATGTATCACATATGCTGGAATTCCAATGCTTGACTAATGGGCCCATAATCTGCTATGAAGGACATTTATGTGTTTATTCATTTTGGTTGTTTTTATTTTACAATGAAAAGCAAGGTTGCAGTGCCAAAGAAGACCACAGAAAAGACAAGACAAAGCTTCCGGTCCAGCAGAGCCATCCATCTTTGTCTCCTGCTTTGGTCCTCAAACGCTCCTTCCTTTGTGTTCAGATTTTCTTTTTGGTGCCTCAACCCTATTTATTCCCAAGTGCCTTATCCTTCTCTTTAGGATATAAAGAAATTGATCCAATTTTATCTTGTCTGGCCAACTTACCAGGAGAAGTTTTCCTAGAATAATTGCCTGGGAAGTCACTTCACTTCCTTTGTGATTTTTCCTTTGTGTCTGTGTACAATGTGAGAGACCTGGGGTCAATCCCTGGGTTGGGAAGATTCCCTGGAGAAGGAAATAGCAACTTACTCCAGTACTTCTTGCCCTGAAAAATCCCATGGACGGAGGAGCTTGGTTCAGGCTGCTATCCATAGGGTTGCAAAGAGTCAGGCATGACTGAGCAACTTCAATTTCTTTATTTTTTTTCTTTTTTTCCTTCAGAAAAATCCCTTTAGAAGCTTCCACTGGGAAGAAGCCCATTTCTCAAAGACAAAGGATGGAAATAACCAGCAACTAGATCTCCCAGAAGATCTGTGTCTTCCAAAAAAGCAAGTAGATAAATTCTGAAGTTTAAGAAAAGAGGTGAAAGGATAATGGGTTAGGAATGGGGACATTTATCTTGAAATATATAATCTTGGATTTAAATAAAAATTTAGCCTGCGAAAAGCTTAAAATGATAGTTCAAAATGATGCATTTTGGCTTTCATGATGATTACATCTTTGCTTTTCAAAATTTAGTGAAGTAATATATTTATATATATTACTCCCATGTCCAAGGAGCTCTGACTGCGGGGGTGCAGGAGGGCCTAGAGGAGCTATTCCACGTTCAACATCGAGGGCGGTGGTAAGGAGATACCCCCTTGTCCAGGATAAGGAGCAGCGGCTGTGCTTTGTTGGACCAGATGTGAAGAGATACCCCATATCCAAGGTAAGAGAAACCCAAGTAAGACGGTAGGTTTTGCAAGAGGGTATCAGAGGGCAGACAACTGAAACTATAATCACAGAAAACTAGTCAGTCAAATCACACTAGGACCACAGGCTTATCTGACTCAATGAAACTAAGCCATGCCCTGTGGGGCTAACCAAGATGGGCGGGCATGGTGGAGAGGTCAGACACTGGAGGTCCACTGGAGAAGGGAATAGCAAATCACTTTAGTATTCTTACCTTGAGAGCCCCATGAACAGGATGAAAAGGCAAAATGATAGGATACTGAAAGAGGGACTCCCCAGGTCAGTAGGTGCCCAATATGCTACTGGAGATCAGTGGAGAAATAACTCCAAAAACAATGAAGGGATGGAGCCAAAGCAAAAACAATACCCAGTTGTGCATGTGACTGGTGATAGAAGCAAGTTCCGATGCTGTAAAGAGCAATATTGCATAAGAACCTGGAATGTCAGGTCCATGAATCAAGGCAAGCTGGAAGTGGTCAAACAGGAGATGGCAAGAGTGAATGTCGACATTCTAGGAATCAGTGAACTAAAATGGACTGGACTGGGTGAATTTAACTCAGATGACCATTATATCTACTACTGTGGGCAGGAATCCCTCAGAAGAAATGAAGTAGCCATCATGGTCAACAAAAGAGTCCCAAATGCAGTACTTGCATGCAGTCTCAAAAAGACAGAATGATCTCTGTTCATCTCCAAGGCAAACCATTCAATATCACAGTTATCCAAGTCTATGCCCAACCAGTAATGCTAAAGAAGCTGAAGTTGAATGGTTCTATGAAGACCTACAAGACCTTTTAGAACTAACACCCAAAAAATATGTCCTTTTCATTATAGGGTACTGGAATGCAAAAGTAGGAAGTCAAGAAACACCTAGAGTAACAGGCAAATTTGACCTTGGCATACGGAATGAGGCAGGGCAAAGACTAATGGAGTTTTGCCAAGAGAATGCACTGGTCATAGCAAATACTGTTTTCCAACAACACAAGAGAAGACTCTCCACACGGACATCACCAGATGGTCTACATCGAAATCAGATTGATTATATTCTTTGCAGCCAAGGATGGAGAAGCTCTATAGAGTCAGCAAAAACAAGACCAGGAGCTGACTGTGGCTCAGATCATGAACTCCTTATTGCCAAATTCAGCCTTAAATTGAAGAAAGTATGGAAAACCACTAGACCATTCAGGTATGACCTAAATCAAATCCCTTATGATTATACAGTGGAAGTGAGAAATAGATTTAAGGGACTATATTGATAGGCAGAGTGCCTGATGAACTATGGAATGAGGTTCATGACATTGTACAGGAGACAGGGATCAAGATCTCCCCATGGAAAAGAAATGCAAAAAGCAAAATGGCTGTCTGGGGAGGCCTTACAAATAGCTGTGAAAAGAAGAGAAGTGAAAAGCAAAGGAGAAAAGGAAAGATATAAGCATCTGAATGCAGAGTTCCAAAGAATAGCAAGAAGTGATAAGGAAGACTTCCTCAGCGATCAATTCAAAGAAATAGAGGAAAAGAACAGAATGGGAAAGACTAGAGATCTCTTCAAGAAAATTAGAGACACCAAGGAAACATTTCATGCAAAGATGGGCTCGATAAAGGACAGAAACAGTATGGACCTAACAGAAGCAGAAGATATTAAGAAGAGGTGGCAAGAGTACACTGAAGAACTGTACAAAAAGATCTTCACGAGCCAGATAATCATGATGGTGTGATCTCTCACCTAGAGCCAGACATCCTGGAATGTGAAGTCAAGTGGGCCTTGGAAAGCATCACTATGATCAAAGGTACTCAAAGTGATGGAATTCCAGTTGAGCTATTTTAAATCCTGTAGGATGATGCTGTGAAAGTGCTGCACTCAATATGCCATTTGTAAAACTCAGCAGTGGCCACAGGACTGGAAAAGTTCAGTTTTCATTCCAATTCCAAAGAAAGGCAATGCCAAAGAATGCTCAAATTACCGCACAATTGCACTCGTCTCACATGCTAGTAAAGTAATTCTCAAAATTTTCCAAGGCAGGCTTCAGCAATATGTGAACTGTGAACTTCCAGATGTTCAAGCTGGTTTTGGAAAAGGCAGAAGAACCAGAGATCAAATTGCCAACATCTGCTGGATCATGGAAAAAGCAACAGAGTTCCAGAAAAACATCTATTTCTGCTTTATTGACTATGCCAAAGCCTTGGACTGTGTGGATTACAATAAACTGTGGAAAATTCTGAGAGATATGGGAATACCAGACTACCTGACCTGCCTCTTGAGAAACCTATAGGCAGGTCAGGAAGCAACAGTTAGAACTAGACATGGAACAACAGACTGGTTCCAAATAGGAAAAGGAGTACGTCAAGGCTGTATATTGTCACCCTGCTTATTTAACTGCTATACAGAGTCCATAATGAGAAACGCTGGGCTGGAAGAAACACAAGCTGGAATCAAGATTGCCAGGAGAAATATCAATAACCTCAGACATGCAGACGACACCACCCTTATGGCAGAAAGTGAAGAGGACCTAAAAAGCCTCCTGATGGAAGTGGTAGTGGAAAGTGAAAAAGTTGGCTTAAAGCTCAACATTCAGAAAACTAAGGTCATGGCATCTGGTCCCATCACTTCATGGGAAATAAGTGGGGAAACAGTGGAAACAGTGTCAGACTGTATTTTTTTGGCTCCAAAATCACTGCAGATGGTGACTGCAGCCATGAAATTAAAAGACGCTTAGTCCTTGGAAGAAAAGTTATGACCAACTTAGATGGCATATTGAAAAGCAGAAACATTACTTTGCTAACAAAAGTCTGTCTCGTCAAGGCTATGGTTTTTTCTGTGGTCGTGTAATGATGTGAGTGTTGGACTGTGAAGAAAGCTGAGCGCCGAAGAATTGATGCGTTTGAACTGTGGTGTTGGAGAAGACTCTTGAGAGTCCCTTGGACTGCAAGGAGATCCAACCAGTCCATTCTGAAGGAGATCAGCCCTGGGATTTCTTTGGAAGGAATGATGCTAAAGGTGAAACTCCAGTACTTTGGCCACCTCATGAGAAGAGTTGACTCATTGAAAAGACTCTGATTCTGGGAGGGATTGGAGGCAGGAGGAGAAGGGGACACCCAAGGATGAGATGGCTGGATGGCATCACTGACTCGATGGTGTGAGTCTGAGGGAACTCTGGGTGTTGGTGATGGGCAGGAGACCCGGTGTGCTGCAATTCATGGAGTCGCAAAAGTCAGACATGACTGAGCAACTGAACTGAACTGATATTTATATCTAAAATAAACTTTGCTGTTAATATTTGGATTAAGTTCGTAGAGTTTTATTAGACAAGGATGCACTTTTACAAATTAGAGTTTAAGTATGGAAGGAAGTGATGAGAATAAGGCCTTCATTATTATATATTCATTATGTGAGAGTCAGCTTCCAATACAGCGTGAAGATTTAATTTATATACCCCAGCTCCATTCTGACCAGTGGCTTACTGCAGTGATTGTATACATCCAAGAAGGGTGAAGCAGTGCCAAAAATTTGACCATTAATAACTGGGATCATGGCTAATTTGAGGAACGAAAGTATTTTTATACAGATCAAATTTTGGCGTACATTACCTAATCACTTGCCTCCAACTTTCACTTTCTTATTTGTGTAGACTTAGTCACTGATTTAACAATGTGTGCTCTTTACTTCTTCTAACTGAAATATTTCCTTTCCAGAAACTTCAGGAAAATTTCACATATTCAAATATTCAGATTAGTACTTGAACATCTGGATCATTAGTACTTGAACAAGGTTAATTCTCGGGGCTCGTAAGGAAGCACCTGAAATTTTTGGTGGAAAGGAGCATAATTTTTGGTTCACTGGAGGTCTGGGACTATTTTAAATCCATTATTGTGTTGCTTTGTTTATTCTGAACCTTTCTGAACCTGATAGTTGGATTAACAGGAAGCAGTATGTGACCAAACCAAAAGTTATTTTTCATCTTTGGGTGAAGCTAATGTGCCCATATTATTCAAGTCAATTTAATTCAGTGATATCTGTTGTCACGCAGTAGGTCATCTTTGTAGGCTATGAAGAAGAAACATATGTAAAGCAAAATAATTGTGGCTTAGTCCTGACTCCTTTGCAAATGTCAGAGACATAAAGTTTATGTCAAAGAAAAGTTTATTAGAAGGGTACTTGGTTCTTTAGCAATTAAAAGAAGTAATTATAGGAGAAGAGTTAATAAGTTGTGAGACAGAGACACAGCTGGATCATCTGAGTGTCAGGAGCAAGAACTTTACATGACCAGGACTTTTGTTATCCTTTCTTGTCTCTGCATCACTCTGTATCTTAGTCTTCCTTCTTTCAAAAGACTGGCGTAGTGTACATGAAGTAGAAAATGGACATTAAAGCTTCCTAGTTTTCCTACCACTAGTGTAGACTCCTTTTTTCTCAGTTCTAAGTCAGAAGAGCCTATACAAGAACTCTCAGTGTCCAGTTGTGGATTATGTGCCCTCTCTCTCTATATGGGATCCTGTGTGAAGGTGGGAGCAGATGCTGAGTCTGCAACTGACTTTAGGGTGCTTGGTTTTAGCAGCTTGTGTTTTAGTAGCCACATTAGGGTAGCTAACAAAGAGTTAGTCCTGTAGGAAAAATGGGCAATGGAAATCAGACACATAGTGAGAAGTTAGAAGAGCAGGAAAAAAATGCCTATTAAAAAGAGAGATAACAAAAGAATTTAATAATCTAAGCCTGAACACTGTTGGCAAAAGGTCTCCCTTTAGGGAAATGGTAAACAACGGTCTACCCTGATACAGTTTCGGTGGTTTTATATATATATATATATATATATATATATATATATATATATATATATTCACAGTGAATATATATATATATATTCACAGTTTAGAAAAAATTCAGTCTAAGCAACCAGCCTGAAACTGTCGTCTGGGTTTGTAGTGTCTTGGATATCTTGACAGAAGCAAGAGCGAATCTTCCCTTGATGGAAACACAAGTCAGATCCTGCAAGATTCCCACAGATATGACACAGCTAAATATGAACTCATGATCCAAAATCATCTGAGGAAACTGCCAAACAACAAAGTCAAAGAGAAGCTCTGAAAAGCAGTAAGAAAAATATCAATTAATTCTAAAAGAAAGATAATTAGCATCACATCAAATTTCTCAACAGCACGAATAACGTTAGAAGACATTAAAATGGTATTGTAAAAAGTGCTGAGAGGAAATAAATGTCAACCCTGATTTGCATATCAGATTCAGCCACAATTTAAAAGGAAGGAAGAAATTTATCCAAAAGGGAGTTATGATACTTGAAATGATAGACAAAAGAGCAAATCTAATTAAATGTATAAAACAAAACTAAATTAAGTAGTAATTATATGTGTTTACATATATATGCTTACACATACATGAAAAACAATAAAAGTCTCATGGAAGCATAAATTTGGAGGAGGAAGACAAGATTTAAACATTCTAAAGCCCATGAGTTAAGAAGAAGGTAGAAGTATAGATAAACATCACATTTATTTTGTATTAAATATCAATATTAAGTACAAAAGGAATAGAAATAGAGTATTTAACAGAATAACAGAAATAGAGCATATCTTTCCTCTTCATTAGAGGAAATTTTAGAGGAATGCAAAAAGAAGAAAGAAGCATAAATGAAAATGCTGTTGTTCAGTTGTGTCTCACTCTTTGCAACCTCCATGAACGTAGCCCACCAGGATCCTCTGTTCTCCACCATCTCCCAGAATTTGTTCAAATTCATGTCCATTGAGTCCATGATGCATCTAATCATCTCATCCTCTGCTTCCCTCTTCTCTTCTGGCCTCCAGTCTTTCTCAGCATCAGGGTCATTTTGAATGAACTGGTTCTTCTAGGCAAGTGTAAAATACAGTCATAATTTTAAAAATTAGTCTAATCCAAGAATATTAACGATCTTAAAAACATAAATATTGAATAAATTAATTATACTATTTAAATAATTTTAAAATTAGACAAAAATATATTTCTGCTATTATTTGTGTCATAAATAAAATATAAGTTATAGAAATACTGGCTATAAAGAATAGAAAAATATATAGGAATCAAGCAATCAAATACTACCAAAGAGGCTCATGAAAGTATGAAAGTGAAACTGTTAATTGCTCAATCATGTCCAACTCTTTGTGATCCCATGGACTGTAGCCTGCCAGGCTCCTCTTTCCATGGAATTCTCAAGAATTCTGGTTGGGGATTGTCCAGGGGATCTTCCCGACCCAGGGATTAAACCTGAGTCTCCTGCATTGTAGATGGATTCTTTACCTTCTGAACCACTAAGAAAGCCCAAAAAGTTCATATGTATCCCTTAATATTAAACAAAATAGTCAGGAAAGAAAAAGCATTATCAGAGCCTCAAAATTTACAAGTGTTCTAATTTATCAGGAAGATAAAACAACTAAACTTGCATGTGTCTAGTAATATTAATCTCAAAGTGAAAGTGAACAGAACTGGAATTAAAAAAGAATATTGGTAAATACACTCTTGTGGTGGGAGATTGTAACACATCTCTCTAAGTAACTGATTGATTAGGAAGACCAAAAATTGGAAATCATATAGATGACTTCAATAATAATAATAAGCTTTCTTTAAAGTGCATTTATAGAACTCTTCATCCTTCAATTGAGCCATAATTTTTTCTTCTGTATACATACAACAGTTATGAAAATTAGCCGTATATTAAGTTATAAAATAAACCTCTGTCAAAGAAGAAATATGAACGTCCCAGTATTATACAACCTTGAGATCATATTCTTATATATTTAAAACAAAAAAATTCAATTCTAAATGATTAATATAGAAAAATTTATAATAAAAACTAAAGCATACTAAGAAGCAAATGATAAATAAGTTACCTTTGGTACATATCAAAACTTGTGGAATGCAATTGAACTCTTGGTTAGAGGGAAACGTATAGCTTTAAATGCTTACATGACAAAATGATAAAATTTAAATCTTGAAAAGCTAAGGGTGTGGCTCAGTAATTTGAAACAACAAAGTTAAAATGAACCTAAATAGTTTTGTAGTCCTTTACAAGATAGACATTTATGGCCACAGGATGAGAAGGAGGAGAGTTTTAAGAGAAAACAGAGTTTGTTTTACTCAGAGGTCCTAGGGACTGCACATGCAGGACCACATGGAAAACACCAGGATGGTCAGGGAGGCAAGTGCCAGGGCAAGGTTTAGGCCACAGCCTTTACTGGGTTTTTTTGGGAAAGGCAGGCCAGACAGGGTGAAAAGTTTAGGATTAGCCATTTGAATACTTTTGGAAGGGCTTTTGGCTCCTGAGAAATCTGTATGCAGGTCAAGAAGCAACAGTTAAATCTAGACATGGAAACACAGAGTGGTTCCAAATCAGGAAAGGAGTATGTCAAGGCTGTATATTGTCACTCTGCTTATTTAACTTATATGTAGAATACATCATATGAAATGCCAGGCTGCATGAGGCACAAGCTGGAATCAAGATTGCTGGGAGAAATATCAATAACCTCAGATATGAAGATGACACCACCCTTATGGCAGAAAGTGAAGAAGAACTAAAGAGCATCTTGATGAAAGTGAAAGAAGAGAGTGAAAAAGTTGGCTTAAAACTCAACATTCAGAAAACGAAGATCATGGCATCTGGTCCCATCACTTCATGACAAATAGATGGGGAAACAGTGGAAAAAGTGTCAGACTTTATTTTGGGGGCTCCAAAATCACTGCAGATGGTGACTACAGCCATGAAATGAAGACTTTACTCCTTGGAAGGAAAGTTATGATCAACCTAGACAGCATATTAAAAAGCAGAGACCTTTGCCAACAAAAGTCCGTCTAGTCAAGGCTATGGTTTTTCCTGTGGTCATGTATGGATGTGAGAGTTGGACTATAAGGAAAAACTGACCACTGAAGAACTGATGCTTTTGAACCGTGGTGTTGGGGAATACTCTTGAGAGTCCCTTGGACTGCAAGGAGATCCAACCAGTCCATCCTAAAGGAGGTCAGTCCTGGGTGTTCATTGGAAGGACTGATGCTGAAGCTGAAACTCCAATATTTTGGCCACCTGATCCAAAGAGCTGACTCATTTGAAAAGACCCTGATGCTGGGAAAGATTGAAGGCGGGAAGAGAAGGGGACGA
Organism: Nanger dama; assembly: GCA_917880005.1. NCBI lineage: Eukaryota > Metazoa > Chordata > Mammalia > Artiodactyla > Bovidae > Nanger > Nanger dama. The sequence continues at coordinate 3,213,218 of CAKJTW010000105.1, read as the reverse complement.
CAGAAGATGAGATGAGTTGGATGGCATCACCCGACTCAATGGACAGGAGTTTGAGTAAACTTGAGTTGGTGATGGGGAGGGAGGCCTGGTGTGCTGCAGTCCATCAGGTCGCAGAGTTGGACATGACTGAGCGACTGAACTTGGTCTACAGGAGTGGTTCCTTGTTTAGCTGAGTGGCTTCTGGACCTGGACGACAAAGGCAGAGGAATATTGCTCTGGGGTATAAGAACCGGATGAAGAAGGGTGGCTCTATTGGTTAGTTTGCATATCAAGGGCATGCTCCTTCCTGGGTCCTTTGCTATCTTTAAGAATCAGCTAATCCATCAGAAAAAATGTTTATAATATACAATAGAAAGTAGGAAATAATAAGAATCAGGTGTTCACAAAATTGATGAAAAAATATATTAAAAAGGATCAACAAAGGAAACATCAGTTTACTTGAAGAAACTAATAACACCAACTAAACAGAACTCTGACAACTTTGATCAAAGCAAACACAGTTAACAGCATTTGGAATCAAGGGGGGATAACTAAATATACTGGAGATGTTAGATAATATGCAACAAAAACTTTAAGGTTGGAAAATTTGAAAACTGAGATAAACAGATCATTTTTTCTTAATATGTCAAAATAGACTCAAGAATAAGCATAAAACTGAAGTAAAGTGAAGTGAAGTGAAAGCGCTCAGTCGTGTCCAACTCTTTGCGACCCCGTGGACTGTAGCCCGCCAGGCTCCTCCGTCCATGGGATTCTCCAGACAAGAATACTGGAGTGGGTTGCCATTTCCTTCTCCAAAACTGAAGTAAACCTATCATAATTTGAAAAGATGGAATCAACACTTGACAGTTTTATGGGCTATCACTTGTGGGATTGTTTTGGTTGTTTGGGAGTAGATATATTTTTGCAGAGAACCAGCCCAAAGTGTGGTGGGGTTATGTATGGTTTATTAATTCTAGTTTGGGTGGGGTGAGAGCTCAGGGCGAGATTAGTGAGATTTTATCTCACACAAGTGGGAAAAATAGAATTTGAATCTATACTGAGGGACTAAATTTAGCCCACACTCTTGAGAGAAGGTTTCTTCATGCTGCTAGTCTGTTGGTTTTCCTCGTAAGTCAAGGCTGTGTAGGTGATAAATACCACAGGATATCTTTTTTTTTTAATAAACTTTGCTACCTCAAAGGAACCATGGATTAGGAAAAACAGAAACTAACTCTCTGGATATTTATAGTTTATCCTGGCTAGGCTGCAATTGACTTTCATTTTTTTTCCAAAGAGTTGGACTTATGTGGAAGGGGAGTAGGAAAAGTCAATATTCATACTTGCAGATTGTTAAAATCCTCTTTCTCTGATGGGTTTGTTCATATTTTCTGCCTGCTTACTCCTAGGCTATTGATTCTTTAGAATTTCTAGGATCTTTTACATTAGACATGTTAACCTTTTGTCAATTACATTGCATATATTTTTCCAGTCTGTCACTTGTAAACATTTGCCATAACATAAATTTATATTAAGTGTGTCAATGTTTTCCCTCTTTATAGGTTTGGGTTTTCTGTTTTAAAAACTTTTCCTTCATGAAAGGAACACAATAACACAAGCACTGCCCTAAAAATCCTCAAGAGTATTTTTGACTGTGAAAAAACTTTACCCTCCTCCAATATGTTGTAAACATTGGAAGTTTCTGCTTTTCATGACTGAAGTTTCTGTTTGTCACAATGGGACTTGAATTGTTTTTACCCAAAATTAAGCTCACACTTTTCAGATTTGGTCTAGTGTCAAGGCAGGATATGTAAGAGATATACATAGGTTTAATCCCTGGGTGGGGAAGATCCCCTGGAGAAGGGAATGGCTATCCACTCCAGTATTCTTGTCTGGAGAATCCCATGGACAGAGGAGCCTGGTGGGCTACAGTCCATGGGGTCTCCAAGAGTCAGACATGACTTAAGTAACTTAGCACACAGGCAAGATTTAAAGGGGTGATAGTCTGTTCCTGGAATGTTTTTTCCTTCTTTTTAAAAAATGTCGTTGTGTAATACTTTTTAAAAATGTGTCACTGTGTAATACTGCTTCTTCTCCACTGACCTTCTGGTACTAGTTTTCTCCTTGGCAATTTAGAAACGCTCCTGGGCAGAAAGTTGTAGGATTGTCTTCTTGAGTTGAATTAACAAGTGAAAGCTACAAAGTTTGGACTCATTTATCCCCACAAGGCTTGCCTGAATTTATGGAGTCCATCTCATTTCAGTTTAAGGGCAACCCACTTGGAGGAAATGAGTCCAGACTTTGTAGCCTAAGTCAACTGAAGAGACACAGACTGTGACCCAGCACCACTTTGCACTTATCGGCTGCCTGGAAGGTGGTCCTTTCTGATTGATAGGATTCTATGAAAATGAATTATCTGACTCTTCAAATTCTTTTTTTCCCCCGTGGAATTTCTTTTTGATTGTTAAATGCAAATTGGGTTTTACTTCACAAAATGTAACAGAAGAGCTAATTAAAATATTTCTGCCAATTCTCTTTAATTCCACAGCATAGCTTTTCAAATAATGCATTTAGTTCATATTTTGAAACTGTAACCACTTGAGGGATCTAAATTTTTTTTTTTGGTTAAAGTTTGTTTATACTCATTTCTTTCAATATTTCAGGAGAGTATGATATTTAATCAAAAGCAAAGAACATGATGCTTAGAATTTTTTCCTAAGTTGGAATGAAAAGGGGAATTGTATCAAGAGTGGTGTTTTCACACTATATGTCATATTCTTCATTTTATAGTTCTTGTGAACAAGAGCTTTGCTAATCTGTCTGAACACTTTGTTTGACAAGAACCATAGTATGCTTTGTGATGGATGTGAGAGGTCCAGCTGGGTGTTGTGTCTCATTTGGATTTTGGTCTTTTCACAGCATGCTATCTAAGCAGGATAGATACTTCTCAAAGCTATAGGATGATATGCAGTTATGCTTGGAGAGTCTTCTAGGTTTCACTTATTAGACTATAATTTTATAGTCTATCTTCCTCTCTTGAAAGATTATAGATTGATTTTCATAGCAGAATTTGCTAGTTGTCTCACTATCTATTCTTCCCTTCTTTGTTAGAAATGGGAATCCTGATTTTCACAAAGCCTCTTTCCTGCACAATAAAAGACTCCTTCTCACTGCTTTCCTTAAATCTGGGAATGGCTGAGCAACCTATTTAATCAATAAGAAATAAGCATAAATGTTGCCTGTAAATTCCTAGAAGTCTTGTTAATGGTAGGATTGGTTTTTTCATACCCCTTTCTTTTATACACTACCTGGAAAAAGAGGATATGATTGGAGCTCTAGCATATTGCTTGAACTTTAAAAATGAAGACCATACTTTTAGTTGGAGCTGAGAAATTAAAGATGCTTTCATCTCTTATGTCTTTTATTGCATAAGAGATGAATAAAACTTGTATTTTGTTTAAGTCAGTATTTTTATCTTAAATATTCAGCCAAACATTCCTAACTATGTAGTAGGATTTGGTACTAGTAATGGAATGCTGCAATCAAAAAAAAAAGGAAATGTAGCAATGGCATAGCATAGGCAATTGAGTAATAGATGGTGTAGATTCTGTACTCTAGATAGCCGTTGACGATTGTAATGTCATAGTAGAACATTGACAAACTATCCCATTGGAAAGCATCCCACCTATGGACTGAAGTCAGACATAAGGGGAAAGTTCAACAAACTGAGAATGTGAAAAAGTCTTCTCTGCTACACGATGATTTTAGAGAAGACTTAAGATAGAGAGAGACATTGCAACTGAATTTAGATGAGTATTTCAAGCAGAAATATACCTGCCAAAGATTTGCTTCTTTGCTGAAGAACTTCTCTACCTGTGGTGCCAAACTGTCTTGATTGGGAGTCCCAGAATTTATACCCTCACAGGGGTGAAAAGTCAATTGCTCCTGTATCCAAACTTAAGCAGTAGTGACAAAACTGAAGTCTTAGCTGGTGATGAGACTGTGGCCCCTTAAGGTCCTTGCTTGGCCAGAGAATGGAGTCCAGTCTTTGGACAATATTTGAATTAAAAGTATAGTGTGTATTCATTTAGTAAATAGCAAATGAGCTCCTATAATATTCTTGACTGCCATTGAAATAGAAATAAAAAAGCAAATAAGGCAAGTGGGAAGTGACAGAATGCCATTTTCAATAGGATTGATGAGATAGACCTCATTGAGAAGATGGCATTTACTTCAACACTTAAAAGGGTTGAAGGAATGAGCCCTGTGGTTCTCTGGGAAGAGTACTTTAGGGAGAGGGAGTGGCTAGTATAAATGGTCCTGATTTGTACCAGGGCTCTGTAAAATGGTAGAGGTCAGTGTGATTAGAGCAGGCACAGAGAGTAAATGAGGTAGAGCAGACCCTCTATAACCTTGAAGACCACAATGATGATGTTGGCTTTTGCTCAGGTTGTGAGCCTTTGAAGATTTTTGAATGGAGGGGCGAACTAATCTTATACATGTTTCCAAAGTGGATCCTATTGCAGTTTTGAGAATAGTCAATAGAGGATCAAAGGGAGTGAGATGAGTAGGGGACTACTGCAGTATCCAGAGGAAAGAGGATGGTAGTATGTCCCAGAGTGTACCTGCAAACGAGCCAAGAAGTGGTTGGCAGTTGCATGTATTTTGAAGGTAGAAACTCCAATACTTTTGCCACCTGATGCAAAGAGCTGACTCATTTGAAAAGACTGATGCTGGGAAAGATTGAGGGCAGGAGAAGTGGACAACAGAGGATGAAATGGTTGGATGGCATCACTGACTCAGTGGACATGAGTTTGGGTAAACTTCAGGAGTTGATGATGGACAGGGAGGCCTCACGTGCTGCAGTTCATGGGGTAGCAAAAGTCAGTCGTGACTGAGCAACTGAACTGAACTGAGACCAACATGATTCCCCCCTTTTTTTTTTTTTTTACTTTATTTTACTTTACAATACTGTATTGATTTTGCCATACATTGACATGAATCCGCCATGGGTGTACACGAGCTCCCAATCCTGAAACCCCCCTCCCACCTCCCACCCCATATCATCTCTCTGGATCATCCTGTGCACCAGCCCCAAGCATCCTGTATCCTGTATCAAACATAGACTGGCGCTTTGTTTCTTACATGATAGTATACATGTTTCAATGCCATTCTCCCAAATCATCCCACTCTCTCCCTCTCCCTCAGAGGCCAAAAGTCCATTCTATACATCTGTGTCTCTTTTGTTGTCTCACATACAGGTTCATCATTACTAACTTTCTAAATTCCGTATATATGTGTCAGTATACTGTATCGGTGTTTTTCTTTCTGGCTTACTTCACTCTGTATAATCGGCTCCAGTTTCATCCATCTCATTAGAACTGATTCAAATTTATTCTTTTTAAGGGCTGAGTAATACTCCATTGTGTATATGTACCACAGCTTTCTTATCCATTCATCTGCTGATGGATGCAAACTAGTACAGCCACTATGGAAAACAGTGTGGAGATTCCTTAAAAAAAATTGCAAATAGAACTGCCTTATGACCCAACAATCCCACTACTGGGCATACACACCGAGGAAACCAGAATTGAAAGAGACACATGTACCCCAATGTTCATTGCAGCATTGTTTATAATAGCCAGGACATGGAAACAACCAACATGATTTTTTAGAATTTATCTCCCTTCCCAAACTTACTTTTCCCAGAAGACTTGAGGCAGTGGCTATTTATGTGACACTTTTAATTCACAGACTTTTAGTAAAGCAGATTGCCCTCCATCATGTGGGTGGATCTCATCCAATCAGTTGAAAGCTCTTGAGTGAGAGAGAATTCTGCAGCTGATGATTTTTGGACTTGAACTGCAGCTTTGGCTCATTCTTGAGTCACCAGCCTACTGGTCCACTCAGCAGATTTTGGATGGGTCAGCCTCTACAACCAACCTCCACAGCCTCTGTAAAATAAATCCACATATGCATTCCTATTGTTTTTGTTTCTTTTGAGAACCATGCCTAATGCAGCCTAATGCAGGAGAATTATGCATTAGCATCGTGAGGAAGTTTTTTAAAGTTTCTTTTAAATGTTAATCTCATCCGAAACAACCTCATAGAAATATTTACAGCAATGTCTGATAAAATATTTGGGCATCATAGCCCAGTCAAGTTGACACATAAAATTAATCATCACACCTCCTAAGTTCATGTATATATCTCGAATACTTTATGTCACTTTTCCAGATGATCTCAGGTGTAGATTCAAAATTCTTCTCAACATTGTGGCTTAAACAGACAAACTAAAGTTGACATAAGGATTGGAACGTATTTTCTATCTCTGATTCATAAACCAAAAAACAAATTCTTAGTTTGACAAAACCCCAAACTTCTGTTTCCCTGAAGCATTGTCATCCTTTCTGCTTCTTAGGCTTTGCCTTCTCTCTGAATCTCTTACACACAGCAACACAGTGGCCCACTCTAACCACACCTGATAATTTAGTTTATAAACTAACCACAGACTTTTTAAACTTTAATTTTTCTCTCTATTATTTATTTGTTATAACTACACAGTGGACTTGTACTGCTTATGTAATAAGAAAAATAGTTAATGAATATGAATATTGTGAAAGCAGAATCATTGATGTAAAAAGATGAAAAAGTTTATAGGTCTAGTTCAATCCACTCATTTTCAGATTCAAAAACAGAGGACCAGAGAGATAAGTGACTTGTTCAAACTCAGCGTGTTAGAAGTGATCTTGGGACTGTTGAACTGTTGACCAAGTTTCTAGTTTCTTAGCCCTAAAGTACCTCTTTTACTATAGACTCAGTTCAGTTCAGTCACTCAGTCGTGTCCGACTCTTTGTGACCCCATGAATTGCAGCACACCAGGCCTCCCTGTCCATCAGCATCTCCCAGAGTTCACTCAAACTCATGTCCATCGAGCCAGTGATGCCATCCAGCCATCTCATCCTCTGTCATCCCTTTTTCCTCCTGCCCCCAATCCCTCCCAGCATCAGAGTCTTTTTCCAGTGAGTCAACTCTTCACATGAGGTGGCCAAAGTACTGGAATTTCAGATAGAGTAACCACAGACTTTTAGATCTTTGCATTTGTGGATCACACATTCTTCCGGATTACTTTCCTTTTATTCACAAACTCTGTCAAGTCTCAAAAAGATGTCCTAACACCCAAAAAGATGTCCTTTTATCATTATAGGGGAAAGTGAAAGTGAAAGTTGCTCATCCATGTCTGACTCTTTCTGATCCCATGGACTACACAGTCCATGGAATACTTCAGGCCAGAATACTGGAGTGGGTAGCCTTTCCCTTCTCCAGGGGATCTTCCCAACCAGGGATAGACCCCATGTCTCCCTCATAGCAGGCAAATTCTTTACCAGCTGAGCCATAAGGGAAGCCCAATATATCATTATAGGGGACTGGAATGCACATGTAGGAAGTAAAGAAATACCTGGAGTAACAGGCAAAGTTGGCCTTTGAGTAAAGAATGAAGCAGGGCAAAGGCTAATAGAGTTTTGCCAAGAGAACTTACTGGTCATAACATACACCCTTTTTCAACAACACAAGAGAAGACTCTACACATGGATATTACCGGATGGTCAATATCTAAATCAGATTGATTCTATTCTTTACAGCCAATGATGGAGAAGCTCTATATAGTCAGCAAAAACAAGACAGGGAGCTGACTGTGGCTCAGATCATGAACTCCTTATTGTCAAATTCAGACTTAAATTGAAGAAAGTAGGGAAAACCACTAGGCCATTCAGGTATCACCTAAATCAAATCCCTTACGATTATACAGTAGAAGTGAGAAGGGATTAGATCTGATAGACAGAGTGCCTGAAGAACTAAGGATGCAGGTTCATGACATTGTACAGGAGGCAAGGATCAAGACCATCCCCAAGAAAATAGAAATGCGAAAAGGCAAGATCGTTGTCTGAGGAGGCCCTTACAAATAGCTATGAAAAGAAGAGAAGTGAAAGGCAAAGGAGAAAAAGAAAGATTACCCATTTGAATGCAGAGTTCCAAAGGATAGCAAGGAGAGATAAGAAAGCTTTCTCAGGGATCAATGCAAAGAAATAGAGGAAAAAATAATAAAATGGGAAAGACTGGAGATCTCTTCAAGAAAACTGGAGATACCATGGGAACATTTCATGCAAAGATGAGCACAATAAAGGACACAGAAATGGTATGGACCTAATGGAAGCAGAAGATATTAAGAAGAGGTGGCAAGAATACACAGAAGAACTATACAAAAAGATATTCACAACCCAGATAACCACGATGGTATGATCACTCACCTAGAGCCAGACATTCTGGAATGTGAAGTTAAGTGGGTCTTAGGAATCATCACTATGAACAAAGCTAGTGGAGGTGATGGAATTCCAGTTGAGCTATTTCAAATCTTATAAGCTGATGCTGTTAAAATGCTGCACTCAATATGCCAGCAAATTTGGAAAACTCAGCAGTGGCCTCAGGACTGGAAAAGGTCAGTTTCATTCCAATCCCAAAGAGAGGAATGCCAAAGAATGTTTAAACTACTGCACAGTTGCACTCATCTCACTCGCTAGTAAATTAATGCTGAAAGTTCTCCAAGCCAGGCTTCAACAGTACGTGAACCCTGAACTTCCAGATGTTCAAGCTGGGTTTAGAAAAGGCAGAGGAACCAGAGATCAAATTTCCAACATCCATTGGTTCATCAAAAAGAGAATTCCAGGAAAACATCTACTTTTGCTTCATTGACTACACTAAAGCCTTTGACTGGGTGGATCACAGCAAACTGTGGAAAATTCTGAAAGAGATGGGAATGCCAGACCACCTGACGTGTCTTTTGAGAAACCTGTATGCAGGTCAAGATTTAACAGTTAGAACTGGATATGGGACTGGTTTAAAAGTTCGAAAAGAGTACGTCAAGACTGTACATTTTCATTGTTTATTTATTTAACTTATATGCAGAGTACATCATGTGAAATGCCAGGCTGGGTGAAGAACAAGCTGAAATCAAGGTTGCTGGGAGAAATATCAATAACCTCAGATATGCAGATGAAACCACCCTTATGGCAGAAAGTGAAGGGGAACTACAGAGCCTCTTATTGAAGGTGAAAGAGGAGAGTGAAAAAGCTAGCTGAAAACTCAACATTCAAAAACTTTAAGATCATGGCATCTGGTCCCATCACTTCACAGCAAATAGTTGGGGAAACAACAGAAATGGTAACAAACTTTATTTTCTTGGGCTCCAAAATTACTGCAGATGGTGACTGTAGCCATGAATTTAAAAGACGTTTGCTCCTTGTAAGAAAAACTATGACAGACCTAGACAGTGCATTAAAAAGCAGAGACATTATTTTCCTGACAAAGATCCTTCTAGTCAAAGCTATGGTTTTTCCTGTAGTCATGAATGGATGTAAGAGCTGGACCATAAAGAATGCTGAGCACCAATGAACTGATGCCTTGGAACTGTGGTGTTGGAAAAGATTCTTGAGAGTCCCTTGGCCTGCAAGGAAATCAAACCAGTCAATCCTAAAGGAAAGCAAGCCTGAATATTCATTGGAAGGACTGATGTTGAAGCTGAAGCTCTAATACTTTGGCCACATGATGGGAAGAACCGACTTATTAGAAAATCCGCTGATGCTGGGAAAGATTGAAGGATGGAGAAGAAGATGAGAGAGGATGAGATGGTTGGATGGCTCTATGGACATGAGTTTGAGCAAGCTCTGGGATTTAAAAATGGACAGGGAAGCCTGGCATGCTGCAGTCCATGTGGTTGCAAAGAGTCGGACATGACTGAGTGGCTGAACAACAACAACAACAAAGAGCTGAAACTATAAAGCTCCAAGAATAAAATACAGGAGTTTAGCTTTTGGTAATTATTTTTTGGATTTGATCTTAAAGAAAAAGGCAGTGAAAGAAAATATTGGGCTACATCAAACTGAAAAGCTCCTTACATCAAAGAGGACAATTAACAAAATGAAAAGGCATCCTATGTGATAGAGAAAATATTTGCAAACCATGTTTCTGATAAGGGTTCATATTCAAAGTATATAAAGAACTCATGCAACTTAATCGCAAAGAAAAACCAACAAGATGTAAAAATGAGCAGAGGACTGGAATAGATCTTCTTCCAAAAAATGACATACCAATAGCCAACAGGTTTACGAGAGGGTGCTCAACATCACTCACTAATCATCTGGGAAATTCAATTTAAAACCATTATAAGACCTCATCTCACATCTATCAGAATGGCTGTGATCAAAAAACAAGTGTTGGTAAGGATGGGGCTAAATGGGGAACCCTCATGCATTATTAGTGGGAATGTAAATTGATGCAGTTGTTATGGAAAACAGAATGGATATTCCTCAAAAAATTAAAAATAAAACTGCCCAATAGTCCAGTAACTCTACTCCTGAGTATTTATCTGAAGAAAATGAAAACACTAACTAGAAACAATACATGCGCCTGTATGTTCACCTCAGTTCAGTTCAGTTCAGTCACTCAGTCGTGTCCGACTCTTTGCGACCCCATGAAATGCAGCACGCCAGGGAGGGAAATCCTTCCTTGTCCATCATCAACTCCTGGAGTCCACCCAAACCCATGTCCATCAAGTCAGTGATGCCATCCAATCATCTCATCCTCTGCCGTCCCCTTCTCCTCCTGCCCTCAATCTTTCCCAGCATCAGGGTCTTTTCAAATGAGTCAACTCTTCACATCAGTGCCCAAAATATTGGAGTTTCAGCTTCAACATCAGTCCTTCCAATGAACACCAAGGACTGATCTCCTTTAGGATGGACTGGTTGGATCTTCTTGCAGTCCAAGGGACTCTCAAGAGTCTTCTCCAACACCACAGTTCAAAAGCATCAATTCTTCGGCACTCAGCCTTCTTTATAGTCCAGCTCTCATATCCATACATGACCACAGGAAACTAGACAGACCTTTGTTGGCAAAGTGATATCTTTACTTTTTAATATGCTATCTAAGTTGGTCATAACTTTCCTCCCAAGGCATAAGCATCTTTTAATTTCACGGCTACAATCACCATCTGCAGTGATTTTGGAGCCCCCCAAAATAAAGTCTGACACTGTTTACACTGTTTCCCCATCTATTTGCCATGAAGTGATGGGACTGGATGCCATGATCTTTGTTTTCTGAATGTTGAGCTTTCAGCCAGCTTTTTCACTCTCCTCTTTCACTTTCATCAAGAGGCTCTTTAGTTCTTCACTTTCTGCCATAAGGGTGGTATCATCTGCATATCTGAGGTTATTGATATTTTTCCTTGCAATCTTGATTCTAAATTGTGCTTCCTCCAGCCCAGCATTTCTCATGATGTACTCTGCATATAAGTTAAGTAAGCAAGGTGACAATATACAGCCTTGACATACTCCTTTTCTATCTGCAACCAATCTGTTGTTCCATGTCCAGTTCTAACTGTTGCTTCCTGACCTGCATATAGGTTTCTCAAGAGGCAGGTCAGGTAGTCTGGTATTCCCATCTCTCTCAGAATTTTCCACAGCTTATTGTGATCCACACAGTCAAAAGCTTTGGCATAGTCAATAAAGCAGAAGCAGATGTTTTTCTGGAACTCTCTTGCTTTTTCCATGATCCAGCGGATGTTGTCAATTTGATCTCTGGTTCCTCTGCCTTTTCTAAAAGCAGCTTGAACACCAGGGAGTTCACGGTTCACGTTATTGCTAGAGCCTGGCTTGGAGAATTTTGAGCCTTACTTTACTAGCATGTGAGATGAGTGCAATTGTGCGGTCATTTGAGCATTCTTTGGCATTCCTCTCTTTGGGACTGGAATGAAAACTAACTTTTTCCTGTCCTGTGGCCACTGCTGAGTTTTCCAAATTTGGTGATATATTGAGTGCAGCACTTTCACAGCACCATCTTTCAGGGTGTATGTTCATTGCAGCATTATTTGTGATAACCAAGATATGGAAGTAACCTAAGTGCCCATCAATAAATGGATGGTTAAAAAGATGCGAGATACAGACACTCACATGTGCACATGCACAAAATGGATTATTACTCAGCCTTCTCAAAGAACGGCATCTTGCAATTTGTGACGACATTGATGGTTATAGAGGATGTTATGCTAAGTGAAATAGATCAGACTGAAAGAATGTAGCGTATGGTTTCACTTACATATGGAATCCCCCAAAAAAAACCAAATAAACATAAAAAAACAAAATCAGTCATAGATACAGAGAAGAAACAGGTGGTTGCCAAAGGGAAGAAGAGTAGAGGGAGAAAATAAATAGGTGAGGGAGATTTAAAGGTAACTTCCAGTTGTAAAATAAATGAGTCAGGGTATGAAATGTATAGTGTAGGGAATATAGTCAGTAACTATGTAATGTAATTGTCTGGTGACATAATGTAACTAGGGGCTTCCCAGGTGGCTCAGTGGTAAAGAATCTGCCTGCCAAGCAGGAGATGGGTTCAGTCCCTGGGTTGGGAAGATCCCCTGGAGAAGGAAATGGAAACCCAGCATTCCTGCTTGGGAAATCTCATGGGTAGAGGAGCCTGTTGGACTGTAGTCCATGGGATTGCAAAGTGTTGAACAGGACTTAGCAACTAAACAACAGCAACAACAATATTGTAGCTATTATGGTGGTCACTTTGAAATGTACAGAATATCAAATCACTATGTTGTTTATCAAGAACTATTAATAACATAGTGTTGAAAGTCAGTTTGGAGATCAGCCCTGGGATTTCTTTGGAAGGAATGATGCTAAAGCTGAAACTCCAGTACTTTGGCCACCTCATGTAAAGAGTTGACTCATTGGAAAAGACTCTGATGCTGGGAGGGATTGGGGGCAGGAGGAGAAGGGGACGACCGAGGATGAGATGGCTGGATGGCATCACGGACTCGATGGACGGGAATCTGAGTGAACTCCAGGAGTTGGTGATGGACAGGAGGCCTGGCGTGCTGCCATTCATGGGGTCGCAAAGAGTCGGACACGACTGAGTGACTGAACTAAACTGAAAGTCAATTATACTTCAAAAATGAACAAACAAGCCCAAGAAGAAGAGATCAAATTTGTGGTTACCAGAGATGAGAGATGTTGAACAGGGGGAAGCAGATGAAGGCAGTCAAAGATTGTGTGTGTGTGTCAGTCATTCAGTTGTGTCTGACTCTCTACCACCATGGGCTGTAGCCCACCAGGCTTCTCTGTCCATGGGATTCTGCAGGCAAGAATACTGGAGTGGGTTGCTGTGCCCTCTTCCAGGGGATCTTCCCGACATAGAGATTGAGCTTGGGTTTCCCACATTGCATGTGGATTCTTTACTGTCTAAACCACTGGGGAGGCCCCAGACTTCCAGTTATAAGATAAATAAGCACTAGGGATGTAATGTGAAACATGAAAAACGCAATTATCACTGCTCTAAGTTATATACGGAGGAACCGGTTGGGCTGCAGTCCATGGGGTCGCTAAGAGTCGGACACGATGGAGCGACTTAACTTTCACTTTTCACTTTCATGCATTGGAGAAGGAAATGGCAACCCACTCCAGTGTTCTTGCCTGGAGAATCCCAGGGACGGAGGAGCCTGGTGGGCTGCCGTCCATGGGGTCGCACAGAGTCGGACACAACTGAAGCGATTTAGCAGAGCAGCAGCAGCAAGTTATATACACGAAAGCTGGTAAAAAGAGTAGATCCTGAGTTCTTATCACAAGGACTTTTTTTTTCCATTTCCTTAATTTTGTATCTACATGAGATGATGGATGTTAACTAAACTTACTGTGATAATTTCATGGTGTATGTAAGTCAAATCATTATGCTATATACCTTAAACCTATACAAACCTGTATGTCAATTACATCTCAATAAAACTGGAAGAAAAAAAAATAATAAACTTCACTAAACTCTAAAAGGACCCCAGAACTACCATATGATGGGTATTTATCTGAAGGAAACAAAATCACTGTTTTTAAAAAAAGATACCTACATCCTCATAGTCATTGCATCATAATTTATAGTAGTTGAGACAATGAAGCAACCTGTGTCCATTAGCAGATGACTAGAAAAAAAAAGGTGTTTTATATATATATACACACCTCTCTTTGAAACTTGGCTTCATTCTTCTACCCGTATGGTTGATTTTAAGTCTACTTCACCAAGTTAAATGATATAGGGATCCATCTTTAGCCCTCTTTTTTTTTTTTAATTTAAAAGCTTCCAGTTGCCATTCAATATCTATGCTTGTACTTTTGTAATAGCAAAATCTCAAGTCTAGCTGGACACGTTGCTTCAAACCTAACATATTTCCCAACTTTTCTGGTAGTTATGTGACTAAATTCAGGCAGTACTGTAAGCAAAAGTGTGACATTGGGAAATTCCTTTAAAAGTTAGGAAGTGCATACTTAATTTGTTCTTCCTTTTGCTGATAACCTTGAATGCAGTTGGCATGGCTGGAGCCCCAGTTACCATCTTGGACTATAAGGATAAGGCAACACCCTACAAATGGCAGAGTAGAGAACATGAAGAAAATTGGATGTTGATGACATTATGGAATTGCCATAACAATTCTAGACAGACATCTAAGTAATCCTTCCTAATCCTTCCTCTGAACTTCTGTAAGAGAAGCCAAAAAATTTTTCAACATTTTTAAGTCACAATAATTTTGGATTTTAAAGTCTTTTTAAAAAGACGACATGCTGTATATTATGTCCCCAGAACTCATTCTTTCTATAACTGGAAGACTGTACTTTTTGATCACCTTCATTCATTTCACGTACCTACTACCCTGAACTCTGGCATCCACCAGTCTGTTCTATATATCAGTGATTTAGTTTTCTGTTTTGGCCTTTCGTTTTGTTTTTAGACTCCATATGTAAGAGATATCGTACAGTATTTAACTTTCTCTGTCTAAAATATTTCATTTAAACATAAGGTTTTCAAGGTCCATCCATGCTATAATGAATGACAAGGTTTTCTTCTTCTTATGGCTGAATAGTATTCCATTGAGTGTATATATAAATATACATATATAATATGCTATTGTGTATATATGTATATATATATATATACATACACACAATGTATATGGCTTCCCTGGTGGTGCAGAGGTTAAAGCGTCTGCTTGCAATGTGGGAGACCTAGGTTCGATCCCTGGGTAGGGAAGCTCCCTTGGAGAATGGCAACTCACTCCAGTATTCTTGCCTGGAGAATCCCATGGACGAAGGAGCATGGTGGGCTACAGTCCATGGGTCTCAAAGAGTCGGACACGACTTCACTTTCACTTTCACACATTGTGTACATATATATATATATATACACACACACAATGGCATATTATATATGTATACTTATATATACACTGGCCATCTATAAATGGCCATCACAATGGCCATCTATAAATCAAATTAATTTTCTGTGCTTTAAGGATAATTCTCTGATTTTCAACATATTATCCGCCTCTCTTTGAAGGTAATCAATTGACTTTTGACAAGAGTGCCAAGACAATTTGGCATGTTCTTTCAATCATGGAAGAACATTCTTTTCAACAAATGGTGAGGGACCAACTAGACATCAACATGCAAAAGAATAATTGAATACCAGCTTCATGCCATACACAAAAACCAACTCAAATGGATCAGAGACCTAAATGTAAGTGCTAAGACTATAATACTCTTATAGGAAAATGTAATAGTAAAATCTTCTAAGATTAGACTGTTTTATTAGATGTGAGTTGAAGACATAAGCAATAAAACAAAAATGATAAATTGGAAATCATCAAAAAGATACTGTCAAGAAAGTGAAAAGAACACCTACAGAATGGGAAGAAACATTTGCAAATCATACATCTGGTAAGGGATTCGTATCTAGATTATATAAAGAACTTACAACTTAGTTAGTAAAAAGAAAAATAGTCAACTGAAAAATGGGTAAAGGAGTTGAATAGACACTTCTGAAAAGAAGATATACAAATGGCCAGTTAGCACATGAAGAGATACTCAAAATCACTGTCATTATGGAAATGGGAAATCAAAACCACAACAAGGGACTACATCACATCCATTAGGATGGCTTTAACAGAATAGGACAATAATAAGTGTTGGCAAAGCTGTGGGAAAATGGGGATTCTCATACATTGCTGTTGGGAATGAAAATGATTCCTTTGGGAAACAGTTTGGAAGTGTCTCAAAATAATCATGAAATTATCTTATGACCAAGCAATCCCAATCCTACGTATAAACACACGAGAAATAAAAACATGTATTCTTAGAAAAACTTGTAGATGAATGTTTGTAGCAGCATTATTCATAATAGCCAATTAGGAGAAACAACCCATATATCTGCCATCTGATAATCAGATAAACAAAATGTGATATATCCATCCAAGAGGATGCTATTCAGCCATAAGAAGGAATGGAGTATTTATACATGCTACAATATAAATGAACCTTGAAAATAGTAGGCTGAGCAAAAGAAGCCAGTCACAAAAGCCCATGTATATGATTCCATTTACATGAAAGTCCAGAATAGGCAAATCCATAGAGACAGATAGTGGGAGCTATGGGGAGGGTAGAGTGAGAAATAACTGTTAACAAGTGTGGGGTTTCTTTTTGGTGATAAACTTTTCTGTTATCATGGTTGCATGATTCTGTGAGTATATTAAAAGCCCTGAATTGTAAACACTAAAAGGTGAATTTAATGGCAGGTGAAATATATCTCAATAATGCTATTAAAAAGAACAACAAGACCTATGGCTGATTCATGTTGATATTTGACAGAAAACAACAAAATTCTATAAAGCAATTATCCTTCAGTTAAAAGATCAATAAATTAAGAAACAGACACACAAAGCAGCACCAATACTGTCAAATATCACAATGTTTTATTTGAAAAAGAACAAGAACAACAGGGACTTCCCTGGTGGGGTCCAGTGGTTAGGACTCTGCACGTCCACTGCCGGGCACAAGGGTTCAATCCCTGATCGGGAACTAAGATCCCACAAGCCATGCTTACAGACAAATTAACAACAACAACAACAACAACAACAACAACAGACTACAATAATAAATATAGAGGGGTAGACGGGTAGGGAGTCCAGACCGGGTTTATATGATTACCAGTAACTACATAGTAATATAGGTGGTTCTAGTAGCACCAGAAAACATCAGTCCCTGTGCCTGCTGTTGAGTTTCTGTGCTTGGACCTGTTTCACTTCCTGTCGGTGACCACAGACTCTTACCTACCATCAGCATGCTCACTACTGCACTTCAGTCCCTGGCTCCCTTATCTCTCATCCCATGACCACACCTGACCACCTCTATCCAGCCAAAAATCTCTTCTTCTTCGAACAGTGTCCTTCTTCAGCTCTGCTTTCAGTTTTAACGTTTCCTTTCTGGTGGGGCTGGGGGTGGAGCTGAAGCAGGAACCATGTTATGTGAACAGCAGGACTGAACGGTCTATGATGGTCTCCACGCATCCCTGAGGTTCTGCTCAGTACTGTCCGACTCTTTACAACCTTATGGACTATAGCCCTTAGGGCTCCTCTGACTACAGAATTCTTTAGAGTGGGCTGACATTCCCTTTTCCAGGGCATCTTCATGACCCAGGGATTGAACCCATGTCTCCTGCATCTCCTGCATTGACGGGTGGATTCTTTACCACTGTGCGATCTGGGAAGAGGTTCTGGATCCACCTCATAAAGGAAGAAGGTCTTGAACAATTCACTGAGCCCACTGACTAATGGAATTGAAATTGAAATCTCTTTACAGTTAATTTACAATTCCCTGGGCTTAAACAAACTGAAAATGATTCTAACAAGGAATTAAAATAGAGACTCCATGAGCAAAACTCTCATTGTATTTATTATAATAACATGAGCTTGTTAAACACTTATGTTACTAAGCCATGTTCTAATTGCTTTGTGTGTGACATTTAATCCACACTGTATCCTAATAGAGGAGGTTATATTATTATTCTTAAAGATGAATAAAACTGAGACTGGGAGAGGTTGGATAATTCACTTGAAGTCGCCAGCTGAGAAATGACAGAGTACAGACACTCTGATGGAGTTTGCATTTCGTTTCGTTTCTTTTTTTTAACATTAAAATAATTTATTTTTTAATTGGAGGATACTTGCTCTACAATATTATGTTGCTTTCTGCCATACAGCGACATGAATCAGCCATTGGTATACATGTGTCCCCCTCCCTCTTGAAGCTCCCTCCCGTAGCCCACCCCCATCCCACCCCTCTAGGTTCTCACAGAGCACAGAGTTAGAGCTCCCTGCATCACACAGCAAATTCCCATTGGCTATCTATTTTACATATGGTAGTGTATGTTTCTGGAGAGGGCAATGGCACCCCACTCCAGCACTCTTGCCTGGAGAATCCCAGGGATGGGGGAGCCTGGTGGGCTGCAGTCCATGGGGTCGCGAAGAGTCAGACACGACTGAGTGACTTCACTTTCACTTTTCACTTTCATGCATTGGAGAAGGAAATGGCAACCCACTCCCGTGTTCTTGCCTGGAGAATCCCAGGGACGGGGGAGCCTGGTGGGCTGCCGTCTATGGGGTCGCACAGAGTCGGACACGACTGAGGCGACTCAGCAGCAGCAGCAGGGTATGCTTCAATGCTACTCTCTCAATTTGTCCCTCCTTCGCCTTCCCCCACTGTGCCCGCAAGCTTGTTCTGTATGTCTGCATCTCCATTGTGAAGTGAAGTGAAAGACTCTGAGTCATGTCTGACTCTTTGCGACCCCATGCACTGTAGCCCACCAAGCTCCTCTGCCATGGAATTCTACAGGCAATACAGGCGTGGGTAGCCATTCCCTTCTCTAGGGGATCTTTCCGACCCAAGCATCGAACCAAGGTCTCTCACATTGCAGGAAGATTCTTTTTAGTCTGCGCCTCCAGGTAAGCCCAAGAATACCAGAGTGCGTAGCCTGTCTCTCTCCAGGGAATCTTCCCAACCCAGGAATTGAACCTGGGTTTCCTGCATTGCAGGCAGATTCTTTACCAGCTGAGCTACCAGGGGGCCTCAGCAATGCATCTACATTGCTGCCCTGAAAATAGACGTTTTGCATTTTTTTTTGTCTTCACTGTCTCTTCAGTTCTCTTGAGCCCATGCCTCACCTACATTTATATGTTTCCAGTTTTAGTAATAATAATAATCAGAATTATTGCAGCAAAATTTATCATCTTATTAAGAGACAAACATATTTGTTGTCATTTTAAAATAATTTTCCCCCAGAAAGGGATAGTTAGGGAGTTTGGGATTGACATGTACACATTACTATTTAAAATATTTAAATTAGATAGCACAATATATTTAAAATAGATAACCAACAAGGACTTACTGTATAGCACATGGAATTCTGCTCAGTGTTACATGGCAGTCTGGATGGCAGAGAGTCTGGAGGTGATTGGGTACACGTGTATGTATGGTGGAGTCCCTTTGCTGTTCACCAGAATCTATTAAAACATTGTTAATCAGCTATCAGTTCAGTTCAGTTGCTCAGTCGAGTCCTACTCTTTGTGCCCCCATGAATCACAGCATGCCAGGCCTCCCTGTTCATCACCAACTCCCGGAGTTCACTCAGATTCACGTCCATCGAGTCCGTGATGCCATCCAGCCATCTCATCTTCTGTAGTCCCCTTCTCCTCCTGCCCCCAATCCCTCCCAGCATCAGAGTCTTTTCCAATGAGTCAACTCTTCCCATGAGGTGGCCAAAGTACTGGAGTTTCAGCTTCAGTATCGTTCCTTCCAAAGAAATCCCAGGGCTGATCTCCTTTAGAATGGACTGGTTGGATCTCCTTGCAGTCCAAGAGACTCTCAAGAGTCTTCTCCAACACCACACTTCAAAAGCATCAATTCTTCAGTGCTCAGCCTTCTTCACAGTCCAACTCTCACATCCATACATGACCACAGGAAAAACCATAGCCTTGACTAGACGGACCTTAGTCGGCAAAGTAATGTCTCTGCTTTTGAAAATACTGTCTAGGTTGGTCATAACTTTTCTTCCAAGGACTAAACGTCTTTTAATTTCATGGCTGCAGTCACCATCTGCAGTGATTTTGGAGCCCCCCAAAAAAAAAATAAAGTCTGACACAGTTTCCACTGTTTCTCCATCTGTTTCCCATGAAGTGATGGGACCAGATGCCATGATCTTAGTTTTCTGAATGTTGAGCTTTAAGCCAACTTTTTCACTCTCCTCTTTCACTTTCATCAAGAGGCTTTTTAGCTCCTCTTCACTTTCTGCCATAAGGTTGGTGTCATCTGCATATCTGAGGTGATTGATATTTCTCCTGGCAATCTTGATTCCAGCTTGTGTTTCTTCCAGTCCAGCATTTCTCATGATGTACTCTGCATATAAGTTAAATAAGCAGGGTGACAATATACAGCCTTGATGTACTCTTTTTCCTATTTGGAACCAGTCTGTTGTTCCATGTCCAGTTCTAACTGTTGCTTCCTGACCTCCATACAGATTTCTCAAGAGGCAGGATAGGTGGTCTGGTATTCCCATCTCTTTCAGAATTTTCCACAGTTTCTTTTGATCCACACAGTCAAAGGCTTTGGCATAGTCAATAAAGCAGAAATAGATGTTTTTTGTTTTTTTTTCTGGAACTCTCTTGCTTTTTCCATGATCCAGCGGATGTTGGCAATTGGATCTCTGGTTCCTCTGCCTTTTCTAAAACTAGCTTGAACATCAGGGAGTTCATGGTTCACGTATTGGTGAGGCCTGGCTTGGAGAATTTTGAGCATTAGTTTGCTAGCATGTGAGATGAGAGCAATGGTGCGGTAGTTTGAGCATTCTTTGGCATTGCTTTTCTTTGGAATTGGAATGAAAACTGACCTTTTCCAGTCCTGTGGCCACTGTTGAGTTTTCCAAATGTGTTGGCATATTGAGTGCAGCACTTTCACAGCATCATCTTTCAGGATTTGAAACAGCTCAACTGGAATTCTATCACCTCCACTAGCTTTGTTCGTAGTGATGCTTTTTATACTCCAATACAAAATAAAAAGTTTAAAAAAAATTTTCTCCCTAAACTTGATGTGGAACAGACTACTATACTCAGACCAATTTCTCTTCCTTTGGACATACAGCTGAGTCTATTCCCTGGTGTCTCTGATATCAGCTGTGGCCACATGACTAAGTTCTGCAGAGAGGAATCTGGGTGCCAGAGCTGGCCTATTTAAAAGCTCCCTTGTGCTTTTCTGTTCTCTTTTACCTTCCCAGTGGACTGGGATGGCAACTATCCAGGTGATCTTAATACCTACATTTGAGATGAGAGCCAGGGGTCCTGAATGACTGTGTAGAGAAGTTACCTCACCCATCTAAAGAAACAGGACTGTAGCTGAAGCAAGAAATACATGTCTGTCTTGTTAAGTGATTGTAATGTTAGGGTCTAATTTTTTATTGTAGCATCATATTCTGAACAATATGTTGTTGTTCTTCTGAATGTTTAATTTTTAAGGAATGAGTGAATGGACAAATAAAAGGGAGGTGATCTGGAGGAGGTTAAGTAGGCATTTTTTGAATTCTTAGTATTTTCTAGAATCTTACATGACATTTCAAATTCTTACAGCTCCTTGAAGTGAGTAATTGACACAAGGGCACATACAAAATCTATACATTCCACTACTCCAGAGTGTCTCAGAAGATAACTTATTTGTCTTCTCCAAGTGTGAGTGAAAAAGAGGAAACGTATGGAAGTCAAGTCACTATGGACCTGCCTCCACACAAGGATGGGAGGGTTGGTGAATGGTTTGTAGTTCTAATATTCCTAAACAAAGAGTTCAAAGACTTTGAGACCATTTTTGTTGTTGTGCAAGGTTTATATCATTTATATCTTCCTCTTTTAATAGAAATATTTTTTCTTCATCAGATATTGATCATCTTTTAAAATAATTTTATAGCGAATCAACCGTTGTTGGTTATTTGCTAAGTCATGTCTGACTCTTTTGAGACTCCTCAGACTGTAGTCCACCAGGCTCCGCTGTTCACAGTGTTTCTCAGTTAAGAATACTGGAGTGGGTTGGCCGTTTTCTTCTCCAAATCAACTCTCCTCCAATATAAAATAAAAATTAAAAAAATTATAATATATTAAATCTAGACTTATTCTTGTGATCAATTAACTTTTCTTTCTGTATCTCTTTTTTAATCCAAAGTAGTATTAATATACAGTAACATTTTCTGGCAGATACACTGTGATCCTTAAGACATGAACTATAATAGTAATTAAGTAATGGACATAGTGTTTTTATACATAAAAGCATTCACCTAAATAAAAGTTTTCCCAGTTGTTTTCTATGTCTTATTCAATATAATGCAAACTATAAAGGTGAAAAGTTTAACACAGCATGTTTATCTTTAACTTGTACATATTGATATGGATTTAAAAAAAAAAAACAAAAATGCATATTGTAGTACTTATCTTTTTAAGAGTTAGGAAAATGGATTTCTGTACTTAAGGTAGCTGTGTGTTTTTGTATTGTGTGATAGTGTTGTGTGACAGTAATTAATGTGATTCAGGGTTCCTCTCTGAGCAGCTGGAAGAGGAGGAGCCAACCTTTCCAGAGACACAGTAGAAAATGAGTCTGTTCTTAATCTAAACTGAAATGTTGGGGCTATGGTGACAAAATCTAAACTTCGTCCAATTTGGACATCATTTGGAGTTGATTTAAGCTTGTCACATGCAAACAGATTTCTTGTTTTAATTTCAAGCTGACAGCTACAGATGCTTTAAACACCACTTGTGCTATAAAATGGAGAACCTCCTTTTTTCCTTGATCCTCCCAAGGAACGTAGATATTTGTCAGAAATTTGGACCCAAGGAACAGTATTCTTCAAGGTATCATCTAAATTCACTTAGCATAACATGTGAAATCTTATAACGTGTAAAAGTTTCCTTTATGTACAAAGCACTGGAGTTTTAAACAGCACCTGCATTCATGGTCAGAACTGTTATTCTCTTATTTTTGCCTTGCTCTCTGTGTACTTAAAGTTCTCATCCATAAATCATTTTTATAAAATGAATAAACAACTTCTTTCACTGATGAAGTACAAACTGGCTGCACCAGTGACATTATAGCTAAGACTAACACCGTGATAGAGCACAGCAGAAGGAAAAGGGATGCTGGGCCTGAGAGGAAGGGAGCTCATTAAAGCAAGAGGCAAATTATACTGGGAATGATGACAAAGAGCAAAACTTAGTTTCAGTGAAGATTAAGCCTATTGACATTTTATTAATAATTTTTAATAAAGCTACTGATGCATTTTTGTCAGGAATTTTAGACAGTGGCTGACTGTTAATGAACATGAAGCAAACTGCTTATGTGTCTGACAGGAGTCATCAAAGCCAGAGGAAATGATCTGATGAAAAGAGAATTGGAAATGCTCATTTTTACCTGATATTCCATGTGAGAAGAAATATGTTTCATAGAAGTTAGCACAACACATCTCTTTAGTGCTTAGTAAGCATCCTATTTGTTGTGTATAATGAAGGATATAGAGTTTAGATCAACAGAATAAAGTAAAATGCAGAGTTCATGTATGCACTAAAATAGCCAAATAATTCAAAATCTCCCAATAAATTTCTATCTAGAAAGACTTATTTTTATCTATATAGGTGTTGCAAGTGACACAAAAACTAAATAAATGATCAGAGTGCAGCTGTCTTGAAGAACTTAAATCAGTTTAGTAAGGTGAATACTTTTATTTAGACAAATTGGATGTTTGACGTCATGTAGGCCAGACATCAGGGCTTCCCTGGTGGCTGAATGGTAAAGAATCTACCTGGCCGATACAGGAGACATGGGTGTGATCCCTGGGTCAGGAAGATCCCCTGGAGGAGGAAATGGCAACCCACTCTAGTATTCTTGCCTAGGAAACCCCATGGACAGAGGAGCCTGGTGGGCCAGGCTGCAGTCCATGGGGTCACAGAGAGTCAGACATAATTGAGGGATTGAGCATGCATGCGGGCCAGACATCTGGTTTACTAGCTGGAAACCACTGAAGTGCATCTACTCAACTGTGTTATTCTGACTCATGGCAGAAGCCTAAGCAGACGTTGCTGCTGCTGCTGCTGCTGCTGCTGCTAAGTCGCTTCAGTCGTGTCCGACTCTGTGCGACCCCACACACGGCAGCCCACCAGGCTCCCCCGTCCCTGGGATTCTCCAGGCAAGAACACTGGAGTGGGCTGCCATTTCCTTCTCCAATGCATGAAAGTCAAAAGTGAAAGGGAAGTCACTCAGCCATGTCTGACTCTTAGCGACCCCATGGACTGCAGCCCACCAGGCTCCTCCATCCATGGGATTCTCCAGGCAAGAGTACTGGAGTGGGGTGCCATTGCCTTCTCTGCAAAACAGATGCTAATGGCTTATATTGTTTTAAGTTATGCTATGCATTCAACTTGTACTTGATTTAATGTAATTTTCAAACAAGATTAACTGTTATATATTATTCAATAATTTAAAATAAGATCTCTTAAATAATGAAGTGATCTCAGAAATCTAAAAAGAATATGTTATCTCTTTTAACACACCATCAAAGAGCCAAATTCTGACCTTCAGTGCTGTATATTGTTGAAACATATAAAGAACAAAACTAAGCTAACAGTCTTCTAAAGCTGAAGATTTTACCTACACAATATAATTCTCAGATTTACCATTTAAGATATTTGTTCTGTCTCTGACCACAGAGCCATCCAATTTTTTTTTCTACTTGTGCACAATTTATGATCTGATAAAATTAAACTTATTGAAATCCCATGATCAATGTCAAAACCATTTATAAAATTTCCTTTTGTACTGCAACACTTCCTGTTGTACCTCCTAATTCCACCCTAGAGATCCCTAGCCTTATGGTATGATTGTTGACTTTCCACTCTTCCCATCTCTCTGTGCTTTCCAAGCTGACCCAGCTGTGATGAGCAGACTTTTCTCATAAAGCCTTTCCCTCTGAGATAAGACCGCCTTCACATAATCCTAGCACATGCTTTCATTTCCTCTCGTGCCTGAATAATTTCAAATGCAGCCTTCCCAATCTTCAAAGAGCTGTAAACATTTTCCTAACACATTAAAGACTATTATCACACTTTTATTTTTGCTTGTATGAGAGAGAAATCCATTGCTGTGCCGCAATGAAGTCAAAGTCATTTTGCAGCTTTGGAAAATCTAGATGCTGAGAAATATCAACTTGGATGCCTTCCAAAAGCAAATTGTAGTGAGGGAAATTAGAGTAATCAAATCTCACATTGGCACCCATCAACACTCTCACTAATAATTGAGTTTACAGTTAGGAAAACACTAGGCAATGAAAAGTTGGGTCATGTTCTCAAACACAGCAGAGAAAAAGATGAAAGCGTAAGTCCAATCTTGAGAAAGGGATGTGGCAATGCAGTTGGTAAAAGGTGACCTATTCGACCCTCATGCTCTGGTTCTAGCCTTCTTTATAACATTTTCCCACTGACATTACCTAAATGCAGAGTTTTCCAAAGACCCATGTTTTCTAGTCTCCCCTCTTTCTTCACTCTTCCTTCCCTGTCCTAGAAAAGTTGGGTATTTCTTGTTTGTTTCTGGGAAAATTATTATGTAATTGTGGTTAACAATTTCAGCTTCTGAGGGCAGTCACTTCCTGAGATTGACTACTCCCTGTCAGCTAGTCCTTCTGAATTGATTCAGAATCCACACAATACTTCTTCAGTATGAGAGTTCTTTACATTTTGGAAACATATTTGCCTGTTTCCTCCCAGCTCATCTACTCCAAAACCAACACCTCTAGTCCTAGAAAGCAATCCTCATATAAAGAAATATCTCAGGAGATCCTTATTCAGATAAGCCTTTTTTTTTTTTTTTTGGTTGAATGACATGGCTACTTGGCTAATATCCCTTTAAAGGATGGTGCATAGAATGAGATATAAAATTCCAATTATAACTAAATTTTATCTAGATATATACTGTTATTAAGGAAGTAGGAACAAGCTAGCTTTTTCAGTATACATCTTGGACTTGTTAAATTTGGGGTCAAGTAAAGTGTTCACAATTTTAGGAATGAAAATTACCAGTATATTACAAGAAAAATGTAGGGATTTTGCTTTGTTTTTCTTTTCTTCCTGGCTATATAAGTGAATATGGAGGAATGTGGTGAAAATTAAGAGCTTTAACACTAAACACCTAGAAGCTTAACCAGAGCAGGTGAACAGATAAAAGAAATCCTGCTTACTATCAGGAAATAGTTTGAAAGATATAACATTCAGATATCTATGAGATTAAACCAGAAATAAATATATGTTTGCTTGTACATTTATGAACTATTTTTGAAAGTATACACAATAGCTGGTACACACCAATTGCCACAAAGATACAAATATGAGGGAATGTTCTTGCACGGTCAGTGACAAATATAAATTGGTATAGCCAGGATGGAGATGCCTCAAAAATTAAGCTACAATATGACTAAAATAAAACTACCATATGAATCAATGACCATATGACCCAGCAACCCCACTACTGGGCATATACCCTGAGGAAAATCACAATCCAAAAAGACACATGTGCCTCAGTGTTTGCTGCAGCACTGTCTACAACAGGCAGGACCTGGAAGCAACCAAGGTGTCCACTGCCAGATGAATGGAGAAAGAAGCCGTGGGACCTAAGTACAATGAAATACTACTCAGCCATGAAAAGGAGTGGGTTTGAGTGTTGTAGTGATATGGATGAAGCTAGAGCCTGCTATACGAGTGAAGTAAGTCAGAAAAAGAGAAACAAATATAGAATATTAGAGCATATATGGGGATCTAGAAACACAGTACCCACGAACATATTTGCAGGGAAGGAATGGAGACACAGACATACAGAATGGACTTGTGGACACAGCAGGGGAAGGAGAGAGTGGGATAAATTGAGAAAGTATCATTGATATATATATATATATATGTGTGTGTGTGTGTGTGTGTGTGTATGTATATGTGTATATATATATATATATATATATATATATATTACCATATGTAAAATAGATAGTGTATGGGAGACTACTATGTTTAACACAAGGAGCCCAACCTGGTGCTCTCTGATGACCTAAAGGGGCAGGATGGGGGCGGTGGTGGAGGGAGGCTCCAGAGGGAGAGAATATATATGTGTGTGTGTGTATACATATATATATATACACACACACACACACACATATACATAGTTATGACTGATCTATGATGTTGTACAGCAGAATCAACACAACATTTTGAAGAAATTAAAAGAAATTACTTTAGAGGTTTATATAAAGGAGGTAAAATTGTTATAGAAAAATAAATAATAATATCAACCATTAAAAAAAAGACATAACTGTGGCTTGCTAGAGGACAAAGTGAGAGAGGAATTTGCACTCTTTACTTGTTTGTATCTTAAAATGTAAACTGTGATTATATCATCTATTCAAAACTAATAATTTTTTTAAAGGAAAAATATATTTTTCCATACTTATTTTTGTATGGTCAGATTTTTTTCCCTGGAAAGTTTCACAAAAGTGTTAGTTTGAAAAGGAGGGGATATTTTGAATTCCCTAACTCTATTGTTTGAATTATTTTATAATAGGTATATGTTCAACTGTTAGCAAGTATTTTCTGCCACATGTTTTTTATTCATTAATGTTTTTCTTCTATTTAAAAATAATTTCTCAGATAGTTGTTATAAGAGGAGGAAGATACATTGATGAATCAAAATTCAGGATGTCAATAAGATGAATTTGAAATGGCAATAATCTGAGATTCTTCATGAACACTGTTTCAAGAAACAATCAGTTTTCTACATGAATGATTTTTTGCACTGTGCATCCTTTTCTGATGATTTAACTTTTTATTTTCCTTGTAATATATTTTCTGCTTTATTACTGATGGCCAATGTTCTATGTTGCTCTGTCTCTACATTATTTTAACCAAAGTTAGGCCATGGAGATAGCCAGAGTACATTGTCCAGAGGCAATGAAAACATGATTTGTGTCTTCCAAATCTCCTAATAATACTTGGCACACAAAAGATCATTAATTAATACTTGTTGATTTGAAAACATGAAAAGAAAAGTGGACACTTGGATGCTTCTAAAGACATTGTTAAGTAGAACAGAGTGTAGTGGTGTGGCATTCATTGACCTGAAACATCTTCCAAATTTCACAAGTAATTGACAGATTCTATGAGGATCTCAAACAAAAATTTTACTATTGGGGAAAATAAATCTTTGATAAGATCAACCCTTTTCTTTATCTTTCTGCTTTGAAGAAAATGCCATTGTATGCGTATCATCAGCTTTCTGGCAGTGGAGGTGGGGGAGAAGGCAGTATAGATATGCATAGTGATGAGCCAGCAGAACATAAGGAAGTCCAAGTCAGTCATCAGAAGATACGAAAGGATGGACATTTAGGTTCTTACGTAGGCAACTGAAGCCCTCATCTTATGTTTTTTTCTCTAACCAGCAGTTGTATTATAAAAATAAACTAATATTTTGGGTTGCCTAGAAAGATACTAGAAGGATTCATGTAATCATATTGTTTCATAGTGTATTTGTACTTTTAGATAATTTGTCCTATTTAATAACATATGAAACAATAAATTCACTTTTAAAAACCACTAAACATGAAGGAGATGTTCAAACGTGCTCTAACCAAGCCTATTCATTGAAAGATGTGTGGTAAACCAGACTTCAAAATTTCAACAAATACTACAACTTTGTCTTTATTTTCAGAGACACTATGAGAACTCTGTAGGTGGCATTCATCCGTAGAGTATGAGCAATAAATTCAACACACTAAATTATAGCAGCTAACACAACTAAAAGTATAATGAAATAATAGTAGTAGCTAATGCTTTTAATTTGTCTTCACACTTTACATGTGAGGCAAATTACAGGTTAGGTTATAAAGTCTTGCTTTCAAAGTTCACCCATTAAGTATTAAGTGAAATAAATACTCAATAAGTATTTATTTAAAGTCTGTGACAGGGACTCAAATGATAGTAAACATGACCCATTTTCTCTTCTTTTACTTTGTAAAATCAGTGTTTCCCTTTTTTCCCCATAACTTCCCAGCTATTGTGTCTTTTTATCATGGCCCAAGATTTCTTGAGATTAGCTACAGTTATAGCCTTGATCATCACGTCTCTGGATTTTCTTTTCCAGGGTTTTGGTAAGATTTAGTATAAGATATGGTAAAGTTTTCCCCTGAAATAGTAGTTGCTTTCACAAACAGTCCTGCAGCAATTAATTTAATGCAACATCTTGAGTTGTTTTAGAAATTTTTAAAGATATAGGAATTTTCATGTATTATCTATTGTCCATTGTTAATTATTATTCACAAGGAAAATTTTCCGATAACTTAAAAGGCAACTTATTTTCTTTAAATTATTGAGAGATTCCATAGATGTAGAATACTGAGTCGCAGGTGTTCATTTCATGAAATCCTCATTACAGAGGGAACAAATAAAGGTCCAGATGAAATATGATTCTATTTCCTACCGAGTAACAAGCAGTTTGCTTCAGTTGAGTTTATGTCTTTGGAACTATGCTGGCAGATCATGAGTTTTTGGCAACATCAGTGAAAACAGACTGACATGGTTTTGGTTTACACCCCAAAGCTCATAAGCAAGCTTTTTGCCAGTGAGCTACACATGTGAAGCACGTGAGCAGGTGAAAGTGTGATTGCATGGTCACTTCTTCCGTTGCTCATAACTTATTTATTCCAAATGCTCCTTTGAACATCTGTTTTATGTTTGAAGTTTTCTAAGCCTTTTTATTTTTACATATTACTAAGTAGAACTAATCATCTAAATTACAAAAACATTATGAAATGATATGACTTCACAAATCTTTCTAGTATCTCTCTCAACAACCAAAAGCGTCAGTTTATTTTCATAATAGTACTGCTGGCTAGAGAAAAAAAAAGATGTCTTAAGAAGAATACTTTACTGAAATGTTCATCTGTGATAAATGAGGCACTTCATTCCTTCTGATGACTGACTTAGACTGATTAAGTAGTGCTCTTCCAGCTGATCACTATGAAGATCTATACTACTTTCTTCCTCACTTCTATTCCCAGAAAGTTTTGCCACCTGGTTAATGCATTTTTTTCAAAACAGATAAGTAGAGGTCAGGGAAGATATTTTATGGAAGTTTTTTTTTTTTCTGATGGAAAAACAGATCATCCAAATTAGTCCTGAAATTTGGTGAGCTTGTCAGACCTACATCTCTTTATACCATACCACTTCTTAAAATCCACACTCTTTTGTTTGAGAATACCTTTTGGAACCATCTCAGTTGGAGAAGGAAATGGCAACCCACTCCAGTATTCTTGCCTGGAGAATCCCATGGACGGAGGAGCTTGGTGGGCTACAGCCCATGGGTTGCAAAGAGTCGGACACGACTGAGCAACTTTACTTTCATTTTCAAATGGCCTTTAAGTATTAAAATAAACAAATATTAATACATATCCTTCGCTTGCCAAGTACTTTCAGTTCAGTTCAGTTCAGTCTCTCAGTCATGTCCGACTCTTTGCAACCCCATGAATCACAGCACTCCAGGCCTTCCTGTCCATCACCAACTCCCGGAGTTTACTCAAACTCATGTGCATCCAGTTGGTGATGCCATCCAGCCATCTCATCCTCTGTCTTCCCCTTCTCCTCCTGCCCCTAATCCCTCCTAGCATCAGAGTTTTTTCCAATGAGTCAACTCTTCGCATGAGGTGGCCAAAGTATTGGAGTTTCAGCTTCAGCATCAGTCCTTCCAAAGAACACCCAGGACTGATCTCATTTAGGCTGGGCTGGTTGGATCTCCTTGTAGTCCAAGGGACTCTCAAGAATCTTTTCCAACACCACAGTTCAAAAGCATCAATTCTTTGGCACTCAGCTTTCTTCACAGTCCAACTCTCACATCCATACATGACCACTGGAAAAACCATAGCCTTGACTAGACGGACCTTTGTTGGTAAAGTAATGTCTCTGCCAAGTACTTTAGGGAGTTTCAAAGGCTATGAAATGTCCTGTCACAGCCTGTGATGGACACACCTTCAATGAATCATGCCCTTGTATAAACTCTTCCCTTGATTTCCACCAGGAATTGTGACTTACTTGCTTCTAGCCAATAGTATATGACAATAGTGATGACATGATTCCCACGACTAGATTATGTGTGTGGCAAATGTGAAGATTTTCAGATACAGGTATAGTAGATTTTGTGTTAAGCACAATGGAGATTATCCTGGGTGTGCCTGATATCATCAGATGGAGGTCCTTAAAAGCTGGACCCTGCCATCTTGTGAGACTCTTGCTCAATGGCTTTGAAGAAGTAAGTTGCTGTCACAAGAGGGCCTGCGAGAGAACACATGCCAGAAACTGTGAACTACCCCAAGGAACCAAGGGTGACCTATGATTGACAGCAAGAAAACAGTAACATCAGTCCTTTAACCACTAGGAACTGAATTCTGGCAAGACCACATGAGCTTGGTAGAGGACCCTCATGTTCTAGAAAAGAACACAGCCTTGACTGTAGCTTTGCAAGACTCTGAACAGAAAACCTAGTTAAGCTGTGATTGGACTTCTGACTTGCATCTGTCGAATAATGTTTTAGGTTTGTGATAATTTGTTATACAGCTGTAAAAAGTGGAGAAGGAAATTACAGCCCACTCCAGTACTCTTGCCTGGAAAATCCCATGGACAGAGGAGCCTGGTGGGCTGAAGTCCATGGGGTCACTGCGAGTCAGACACGACTGAGTGACTTCACTTTCACTTTTCACTTTCATGCATTGGAGAAGGAAATGGCAACCCACTCCAGTGTTCTTGCCTGGAGAATCCCAGGGACGGGGGGGAGCCTAGTGGGCTGACATCTATGGGGTCGCCCAGAGGCAGACATGACTGAAGCAACTTAGCAGCAGCAGCAGCAGCTGTAAAAAAACTGATGCACTATCTTTAGAGCATTCTCTGAGGTATTCTTGTGGCCCCAACTTGGATTTAAAATAATGTAAATAAAAATAGAAAAAATTCGAGAGTAACACAGGTTATCTAATAAATTAGAAAATAGATCACATGCAAAATACCAAGTTAAATAATCTGTTGTGTGTTTCTCAAACTCTGAAAAGAAAAAAAAATTGGGATGAAAGTATCACATGAGTATATGTTGAAAGCTGGTTATTATTTTAAGTAACTTTGTTTTACAAAGAACCTAAATTGACTGTTGATTCAACCTCATTTCATTAACATTAAGAGTTTCAATATGTCAAGCTGTCTTCTTGTAGCCCTTACTGCTACTATCCTTGAAAGTATGAATTCTTTTCAACTTGAGCCAGAAGATACTGGAGATTTTTGTTTAATTCCTCAGTGCTTTTGGTATAGGCTCTTTGGAAAGCTAAAATATAATTCTTAAAAGAGTTATACCTACTTACTAAGCAATAGTCCTTTAGATATGAGTTATTTTATGACTACACTGAATACAGACCATTTCATGGGAATCATCTGTATGTAATGGGGTAAAACTTGGAAAAATGAAAACTGCCTTTTGTAGCATTTATTTTATCCCTTTGGGGAAAGTAAGAGCTTGATTATATCTAGGTAACCATAAAATTTATCTTCTAACAAGGATACGTTAAAATGAAAGGAGGAATTATTGAAAATGGGGTTGGGATAACAGGAGGGTACATAACACATGTCTTGGTGAAGCAGGCTTTTTTGTCACTTCTGTTGTAAAGCAATTCTAGGTAACAGACACAATGCTGTCATGTTCATTTGAATTTCTTTGGGCTTTCTGACTGATACCAAATAAAGATAGAAACAAAAACACTTTAACCTAAAAGTCCATCACCGACATGGTGAACATGAGTTTGAGCAAGCTCTGGGAGTTGGTGATGGACAGAGAGGCCTGGTGTGCTGCAGTTCATAGGGTCACAGAGATTCAGACATGACTGAGTGATTGAACTGAACTGAACTGATATCATAGATTATTCTGAATCAATTTAAATTTTGATTAAGGTAACGAGTCTAATTTTAGGTGATTTATTAGACAAGAATTGATAACAGTGTATTGTATAACTGCTAAGAGAATAGAATTTAAATATTCTGTCTCTCTCACACACCCAAAAGATAAATATGTGAGGTGATGAATGTTAATTAAATTAAGTCTATACATTTTCAAATCATTACATTGTACACCTTACATATCTTGCAATTTTGTCAATTAAACTTAAAAAAAAAATAAAAAACTCCCAAACTGTGGGCCGCATCTCTTACATAATCTGACTTTATTTCCTTTTTTTTCTTTATTTGTTGCTATAAGCATGTTCTGTTTGGCTTATTCTATATGGACAATTTCTCTTCCTTTCTTTGTTTTTCTTTATTTCCTTCTATTTGAGAGGTAGTATAATGTAGAGATTAAAAACACATGTGCTGGATTCTAACTGCCTTGGTTCAAATCTAGTTTCTACTGTTTATGACCACTGACAACTTAATTCATCTTGTGTTTTAGTTTTCTCACTTGTTGATAGGAATAAAAATGGAGTCTTAAGAAGCATTTAACTCATGTATTGTTAGAGAGTTTTGGGCACATAAGTAAGCACTTAATAAATATTAGCTATTGTTATTTCACTCTTAATAAAGATGCCAATGAATAGCTAATTCACTGAGATTTTGCAGTGTAAACATTTTTCCAAAACTATGAAAACACAAATTATATTCTATAACTAGGAAAATAAAATTAATGCTTCCTAAAAATCAGCTTGTTAACTTAAAAGGAAACCTGCTTGTTTCTCAAGGAAATGATTTTAAAACAAAAGGACTATGGCAATGGAAAAATGTCTGCATGTTAAAGCCAAAAATACTTCCGTGACTTTGGTCTTTAGAGACTAAGATTCCAGCAGGATTAACTGACTGAAGTTCTAAGCATGCTTGATAGTTCTGAATCAAGTTCAAGTATTCACGTTTACAATCAGTGCCTTAGAATTAGATATGGTTTAATCTGACGATCAAGTTCATTGGATAAATCACTCCTCATTAGAATTAAAGTACTATTCAGAGTATAGTATATGGTCTTTGGAAGGTAGACACATTTCCATGAAAGAGACTTCAAGTGACTGTATAGTAGGAATTTAATAAGTTTGGATAGGGAACAGTAACTATGATTCATTTGCTAATTTGGTACGTTAGCTCAAATTTGCCATTAAACTAAGCAAAGATCCAAGTTACTCAATTACCAAAGTATTCAGTTTTTTGTTTCCAGATTAAAAAAAAGCCAGGGAAAATGAAGGTGATTTTTGAGATGTGAGTTAAATTATCTCTCAATATTTTGGAAAGATGAGTCATCTCTTGGATATATTGCTTTTGTCACATTAGTTGATCTGGAAAAAAAAAGATGATATAAAACAGAAGCACTGTAATCTTCAAAGAAGAAAAGTAAGTGAACATATTCTCTCTCTTCTTTCTTTTCCTTTGTCCATCTCATCCGCCCTCCTTTTCTGTATTTCTACCTGCTTTCTTGCATTTGTTGGTAAAATTCAGTAAGTTCGAATATGAAGTTACTGCATAATATAAAAGAAAATAGGTTGAGAAATAAATGTTGGAATCTGTTTGTGCATCTACATGACTGAGTGATCGAGAGAAAAGAGTAGTTCTTCAAGGGATTTACATAATGCAAATCAAGTAGGAAATAAGTCAAATAGGAAGTCCAGCCCCTGATATTCCTTCTATAAATGTAATAGATGATCCTTTGCTCTTTTTTAAACATGACTAACATAATCATAGACTTCATAAAAATTTAGATTTAATTCTCAAATTTATATATTTATTTGTGAAGTTTTGCCTGATATCTAAACTCATCTCTCTTTTCAGTTCAGTTCAGAGACAGTCACTTAGTCATGTCTGACTCTTTGCGACCCCATGGACTGCAGCACACCAGGCTTCCTGTCCATCACCAACTCCCGGAGTTTACTCAAACTCGTGTCCATCGAGTCAGTGATGCCCTCCAACCATCTCATCCTCTGTCATCCCCTTCTCCTCTTGCCTTCAATCTTTCCCAGCACGAGGATCTTTTCCAGTGAGTCAGTTCTTCACATCAGGTGGCCAAAGAATTGGAGCTTCAGCTTCACCATCAGTCCTTCCAATGAATATTCAGGACTGATTTCCTTCAGGATTGACTAGTTGATCTCCTTTTAGTCCAAGAGACTCTCAAGAGTCTTCTTCCAACACCACAGTTAAAAACATCAATTCTTCCCCACTCAGCTTTCTTTTATAGTCCAACTCTCACATCCATACATGACTACTGGAAAAACTATACCTTTGACTAAGATGGACCTGTGTTGGCAAAGTAATATCTCTGCTTTTTAGTATGCTGTCTAGGTTGGTCACAGCTTTTTTTCCAAAGGAGTAATCATCTTTTAATTTCATGGCTGCTGTCACTATCTACAGTAATTTTGGAGCCCAAGAAAATAAAGCCTCTCACTGTTTCCATTTTTCCCCCACCCCATCTATTTACCACGAAGTGATGGGTCCAGATTCCATGATCTTAGTTTTTGAATTTTGAGTTTTAAGCCAGCTTTTTCACTCTCCTCATTTACTTTCATTAAGAGGCTGTTTAGTTCCTCTTCACTTTCTGCCATAAAGGTGGTGTCATCTGTGTATCTGAGGTTATTGATATCTCTCCCAGCAATCTTGATTCCAGCTTGTGCTTCATCCAGCCTGGCATTTTACATGATGTATTCTTCATATAAGTTAAATAAGCAGGGTAACAATATACAGTCTTGACGTACTCCTTTCCCAATTTGGAACCAGTCCATTGTTCCATGTCCGGTTCTAACTGTTGCTTCTTGACCGGCATACAGATATCTCAGGAGGCAGGTAAGGTGGTCTGGTATTCCCATTTTTTAAAGAATTTTCCACAGTTTGTTGTGATCAACAGAGTCAAAACCTTTAGGATAGTCAATGAAGCAGAAATAGATGTTTTTTCTGGAATTCTTTTGCTTTTTTTATAATCCAAGGGATGTTGGCAACGATGTCCTGGTGTGCACAAGGTTTTGCTTGAGCCCTCCAAGCATCTCTGGCAGTTACAGGGTTTGAGTCTAAATGTGATTTTTCCCCTTCTCCTGTCTTGTTGGGGCTTCTCCTTTGCCCTTGGACATGAAGTATCTTTTTTTGGTGGGATCCAACTTTCTCCTGTCCGACTCTTTGTGACCCCATGGACAGTAGCCTACCAAGCTCCGCCATCCATGGGATTTTCAGGGAAGAATACTGGAGTGGGCTGCCATTTCCTTCTCCAGGGGATTTTCCCAACCCAGGGATCGAACCCGGGTCTCCTGCATTGCAGAGAGACGCTTTACCATCTGAGCCACCAGGGAAGCCTGCTTGTT
This sequence comes from Nanger dama, assembly GCA_917880005.1. NCBI lineage: Eukaryota > Metazoa > Chordata > Mammalia > Artiodactyla > Bovidae > Nanger > Nanger dama. The sequence continues at coordinate 3,176,918 of CAKJTW010000105.1, read as the reverse complement.
CAACAGTGAGTTGCAAATTTGGAGTTCTTGCAGGAGAAGATGAGTACACATCCTTCTACTCTGCCATCTTGGAATCCACCCATCTCTCTTTTGTGTAGTTTAAATTTTAAGTGTTAACTCACTTCATTATTTCTGATCTGATCATACCTCATCTGCCTTCTCTATTCTCAACTATAGTCAGCTGTTTTCATTATCCACTCCATAGCACACACCCACAGCTTTTCAACTGCTTGAACTTATCAGCAAGGTAACAGCTATCCCCATTACTATGAAAAATTTTAGAGTAGAGAAACTGATTTAACTTTACTTGATCCATGATTTTCTGAACACAGAATCTTTTTCATGGAACACATATTAACACTTGACCAGAGTAAAAACTGAAAAATTTACCATAGCCTATATGATCCTGTAGCAATTCAGTCTGACTCCTATTGTATTTCTAACCTCATCTCCTACCCTCACTCACACCTCTTTATCTGTATTGGCCTGTGTGTGTGTGTGTGTGTGTGTGTGTGTGTGTGTGTGTGTGTGGCGCACACACTCAGTTGCTGTTATGTCTGACTCTGTGACCTCATGGATTGTAGCCCACCAGGCTCCTCTGTCCATGGGATTCTCCAGGCAAGAATACTGTGGTGGGTTGCCTTTCCTCCTCCAGTAGATCTTCCAGACTCAGGGACTGAACCTGTGTCTCCTTCATCTCTTGGGCTGGCAGGAGGATTCTTTACCACTGAGCTACCTGGGAAGCGCTATTGGCCTCTTTGTTGTGGACTACTTCTAGTTCACCTTAGAACTGTAGGTTTAGGCTTCTTCTGGGAGACCCTGAGGCAATAATCCCAAGGATGGACAGCTTTAGTGTTAAAAGTGAAAATGTTAGTCACTCAATCATGTTGGACTCTGTGATCCCATGAACTGTAGCCTGCCAAGCTCCTCTGTCCATGGGATTCTCCCAACAAGAATGCTGGACAGCTTTAACATCACTTCAAAAACTCAAGGCACACAAAACTGCCAGAATAGCATCTAACCTTAGTAAATTCTTTGTAACCCCTTTGGGAATTCATTTGCCCACAAACTTCAACTCACTGACTTTACAGACCATAATAATTTATTTCTTAAAGTAAGTCAAATATCCTTTGTCATAATTCTCTAGATGCCATTATTTTTTTAGACAAAATGAATCTAAATATTTGTAGTAATAAAATGCAAAATTAAAAAAATTATGATCAAGTCTTTTAACCTTTTCAGGTTAGAAATTTTTCTTTTTTTTTTTAAATTTTTATTTCATATTGGGGTATAACTGATTCCCTGGAGGAAGGCATGGCAACCCACTCCAGTATTCTTGCCTGGAGAATCTCCAAAGACAGAGGAGCCTGGTGGGCTATAGTCCATGGGGTTGCAAAGGGTTGGACATGACTGAGCGACTAAGCACAGCACACATAGCCTATTAACGCTGTGATACTTTCAGGTAAACAGCAAAGGTACTCAGCCATACATATACTGTAGCCACTCTCCCCCAAACTCCCCTCCCAGCCAGGCTGCCCCATGACATTGAGCAGAGTTCCATGTGCTAAACAATCTGTTATTTGGTTATTCAAGTTAAAATTTTCAATGAAGTCAATTACTATGCCATAGCCAGTGGAGAGAGCAAAATGGTTATGAGTCTGACATTTGAATCCTGATTGCTATTCCCACATTTAGGTTCTGCCACTTACTCATTATATGATTTTGGTCACATTACCTCTTTCCTCTCATGTGGAGGCCTAGAATGACTGAACTTTCCATTCCTGAAAGTGTTAGTTGCTCAGTAATTTCTGGCTCTTTTGACCCCATGGACTGTAGCCCATGAGGCTTCTCTGTTCATGGAATTTCCCAGGCAAGAAAACTGGAATGAGTTGCCATTTCCTTCTCCATTTCCTTTCCTACTAGGTAACTTGTAGCAGGAAAGACAGACTGGATCAGTACTCTGAAACTATACCATGACTGAGAATCACCTAGAGGCTAAAGTTTGTTTGGCCCCAACCCCAAGGTTTCTGATTCAGTAGCTCTAGGATGAGACCCAATAATTTGCATTTCTAATAAGTTTCCAAAAGAATGCTTCTGATGGAGAGCTACCCTTTGAGAACCACTGGGCTAGAGTATTCTGCAGTAACAAACAATCTCAAGTCTCAGTGGCTAACAACGGAAGTGGTTTCTGGTCTATACTGCAGGAACACTGTAGTCTTTGAGGGCTTCACTCATCATTGTCACTCAAGGACCCAGGCTCCCGGGGGCTCCATTGTCACCCAAGTTTCCATGGTCATCACAGAGGGAAAAGGAAACATGGTGAATCTTGAACTGGATCTTAAAATTTCTGATTGGAAGTGATCACTCAACGTCAGCTTTTATTAGGAAGTTTGCCAGAATTTCTCTTTCTGTTAATATTCACTGTCTAGGGATAGGTAACTTTTCAAGAAGGGTTTGACACTGAACTTTGAGATGTGTGGGGAGAAGTCAGAAGGGCAGGGAGGGAAGAGTGTTCTCATCTTTGTGCTGACTTTGTGAAATAATATACTCTTTTCATTATTTTTTTCCCTCTATCACCCGAACTGCCTTTTGTTACTTCGGGCTCTTTCTCTATATACAAATCTTGCTTCTGGGAACCTTTCCAGGTTTAACTTCTGGATCCCATTTCTTCAATCTTGCTGGTCCTGTGGTTGACATAATAGCTCAGAATTATTGATCAGGGCTTTATTTTAAGTATTTTACACGTAGCCTTCGCTTTAATCACTAAATCTCTTATCATCTGCATTTTATAAATAAGGAAACTGAGATCCAGAGGCCCCTCAACTTTAATCTGATAGTTGTCTTCTGTTTTCTTGAACTTGAGACTTTGAAACTTCTCTTGCTTAGGGTACCCCCTTAACCTGGTTTGTGGACTTCCATGTGCTACAGGCTGAGTTCACATAAGGCATGTCTCTGCCGAACTTGATTTCTGGAAAGGAGGCACAGGCTCGGATGATGAAAATGTCCACCCCTGGGCTTCCCTGGTGGCTCAGACAGTAAAGAATCTGCTTACAATGCAGGAGACCTGGGTTCAATCCCTGGGTAAGGAAAATCCCTTGGAAGAGGAAATGGCTATCAACTCTAGTATTCTTGTTTGGAGAACCCCACAAACAGAAGAGCCTGATAGGCTACAGTCCATGGGGTTCCAAAGAGTCGGACATGACTGAGTGACTAAACAACACCCAACAACAAACCTGGTATCAACTCTCTACCCCATTATAGGAGGACGCTTGATAACACTAGGCCTAATTCTTATTTGTAAAATGAGAACAATAGTAATGACCTCAAAGAAACCCATTTTTAAGTAAAGCATCATTTTTCTGTGCTGCAAAGGCCTGCCAGAGAATCAAACAAGAGGTGGCTGGACCGGTAAGAGCTTATGCAACTGTAATTAATTAATGAGATATGTGAGTCTGTTCGTTACAATTTTTCAGTGTATTTGTGCTGCCAAAAGATGAGTTTAGTCTCCAGAGACTGGGATTAAGTAGCATGAAGAATTTGAAGTAATCCTTCTTTTCTAGCATGACTATTGTTTCTCATCTCTGTTCAAATAACCAAGTTGATTTATTTCATAGTTCTACATTTGCTTGCACATTATTTGATTATATGTTTTTCAGTTTACAATTGTACGCAATGGAATGAGTGTGCTTTAGCATTCTGTTAGGCATTACTATGGATACAAGAGAATTTAAATTAAAAGGCATAATCTCTGATGCACATGCTAATTGGGAAAAGTTAATACTCCAGAAACATCTCTAGAAAGATTCCAAACTATTTATTGGGAGGGACTTCCCAGGTGGCCCAGTGGAAAAGAATCCACCTGACAGTGCAGGAGACACAAAGAGATGCAGGTTCAATCCCTGGGTTGGGACCATCCCCTGTAGTAGGAAATGGCAACATGCTCCAGTATTCTTGCCTGGAACATTCCATGGGCAGAGGAGGCTGGCTGGCTACCGTCCATGGGGTCACAAAGAGTCAGACACGATTGAGCACACAAACAAGCAAGCAATGTACTGGGTAGGAGCTTACAGGAAAATCCAAATGAACGATTTGGCCAACCCAGTATTATACAGTATCAGATAGTGAAGTGTACACCTGTTGTATATGGCTGGGGCTTTCCTTACTTAGATTTTGAGAGAAATTTATCACAGGAAGGCTCTACAAGGGACACTGCATTATCTGGTAGATGGTATCTTGGAGTGTATTTTTACAAGATACAGAAAGGGTGGGATTCTGTTATGTCACCCTCAGACACATGCCAGGTGGGGCTTATCAGAAAACCAGATTAAGATAGGGAGGAGTTCCTAATTATCTGTTCCAGTAACTAAGCCTTCCAATGTTAAACAAAATTTTAAAAATACATCCTTTTTCCAATTTATTCTCCCCAATGCTGTCAGAGTAATCTGTTAAAAATGCAAATCTGATCATGTAAACTTCTGGTCTATGCTTTGGTTCTTGCAAGCATCTTTCTTTCTTCTCTTCCTCTCTTCATTAAAAAAATCTACTGTGTGTCTATGTCCTGGAGAAGGAAATGGCAGTCCACTCCAATATTCTTGCCTGGAGAATCCCATGGACAGAGGAGCCTGGTGGGCTACAATCCATGGGGTCCCAGAGTCTGACAGGACTGTTAAGCACTTTGTTGAGTATTGAGGCAATAATGTAGCAGGAGGGAAAGAGGCAAGGATGACATAGCCCAAGGACACAACTTAAACAGATTAGAATCAGATGGGACCATGATGGCAGATAAGACTAGACCTTCATCTTCAATCAGCAAGTGAAGTGACACACCTAGAGGTGCCATGACAGTTCCAAGGCACTGTCAAAAGACCAAGGAGTGGGCGGTGGCCCAAATCCCAGAAATCTCCACCCCTTCCACAAAATAGTTGGAATAGTTCTCTCACTCATTCAATTCAGTTGCTCAGTCACATTCAACTCTTTGTGACCCCATGAATCACACCATGCCAGGCCTCCCTGTCCATCACCGGTTCCCGGAGTTCACTCAAACTCACGTCCATCGAGTCAGTGATGCCATCCAGCCATCTCATCCTCTGTCGTCCCCTTCTCCTCCTGCCCCCAATCCCTCCCAGCATTAGAGTCTTTTCCAATGAGTCAACTCTTCACATGAGGTGGCCAAAGTACTGAAGTTTCAGCTTCAGCATCAGTCCTTCCAATGAACACCCAGGATTTATCTCCTTTAGAATGGACTGGTTGGATTTCCTTGCAGTCCAAGGGACTCTCAAGCATCTTGTCCAACACCACAGTTCAAAAGCATCAATTCTTCGGCACTCAGCTTTCTTCACAGTCCAACTCTCACATCCATACATGACCACTGGAAAAATCATAGCCTTGACTAGACAGACCTGTGTTGGCAAAGTAATGTTTCTGCTTTTCAATATGCTATCTAGGTTGGTCATAACTTTTCTTCCAAGGAGTAAGTGTCTCTTAATTTCATGGCTGCAGTCACCATCTGCAGTGATTTTCGAGCCCCCCCAAAATAAAGTCTGACACTGTTTCCACTGTTTTCCCATCTGTTTGCCATGAAGTGATGGGACCAGATGCCATGATCTTCGTTTTCTGAATGTTGAGCTTTAAGCCAACTTTTTCACTCTCCTCTTTCAATTTCATCAAGAGGCTTTCCAGTTCCTCTTCACTTTCTGCCATGAGGGTATTGTCTTCTGCATATCTGAGGTTATTGATATTTCTCCTGGCAATCTTGATTCCAGCTTGTGCTTCTTCCAGTCCAGTGTTTCTCCCAATGTACTCTGCATATAAGTTAAATAAGCAGGGTGACAATATACAGCCTTGACGTACTCCTTTTCCTTTTGGAACCAGTCTGTTGTTCCATGTCCAGTTCTAACTATTGCTTCCTGACCTGCATACAGATTTCTCAAGAGGCAAATTAGGTGGTCTGGCATTCCCATCTCTTTCAGAATTTTCCATAGTTTCTTGTGATCCACACAGTCCAAGGCTTTGGCATAGTCAATAAAGCAGAATGTTCCAGATGTTTTCTGGAACTCTCTTGCTTTTTCCATGATACAGCTCATTAACATATGAAATTGCCCAGCCTATAAAAACTAACCACACCACGTTTCCATACCACTAACCACACAGCCATACTCGGCCTCTGTGATGGCCCACACTGTGTGCTGAGTGTGCTTCTCTTTCAGTCTGAATAAACCCACATCCTACCTACCATCCCCAAGAAGAAGAAATGCAAAAGGCAAAATGGCTGTCTGAGGAAGCCTTAAAAATAGCTGAGAAAAGAAGAGAAGTGAAAGGCAAAGGGAAAAAAGGAAAGATATACCCATTTGAATGCAGAGTTCCAAAGAATAGCAAAGGGAGATAAGAAAGCCTTCCTCAGTGATGAATGCAAAGAAATACAGGAAAATAATAGAATGGGAAAGACTAGAGATCTGTTTAAGAAAATTAAAGATACCAAGGGAACTTTTCATGCAAAGATGGGCACAATAAAGGACAGAAATGGTATGGACCTAATGGAAGCAGAAGATATTAAGAAGAGGTGGCAAGAATACACAGAAGAAGTATACAAAAAAGATATTAATTAATGACCCAGATAACCACGATGGTGTGATCACTCACTTAGAGCTAGACATCCTGGACTGTGAAGTCAAGTGGGCCTTAGGAAGGATCAGTAGGAACAAAGCTAGTAGAGGTGATGGAATTCCAGCTGAGCTATTTCAAATCCTAAAAGATGATGCTGTAAAAGTGCTACACTCAATATGCCTGCTAATTTGGAAAACTCAGCAGCGGTCACAGCACTGGAAAAGGTCAGTTTTCATTCCAATCCCAGAGAAAGGCAATGCCAAAGAATGCTCAAACTACTGCACAATTGCACTCATCTCACACACTAGCAAAGTAATGCTCAAAATTCTCCAAGTCAGGTTTCAGCAATATGTGAACCGTGAACTTTCAGACGTTCAAGTTGGATTTAGAAAAGGCAGAGGAACCAGAAGAACCAAATTCCAAACGTCCTTTGTATCATAGAAAAAGCTAGAGAGTTCCAGAAAAACATCCTCTGCTTTATTGACTATGCCAAAGACTTTGACTTTGGATCACAGCAAACCGTGATCCACAGTTTCCACAAACTGTGAAAAATTCTTCAAGAGATGGGAATACCAGACCACCTGGCCTTGCATCCTGAAAATCTGTATGCAGGTCAAGAAGCAGCAGTTAGAACTGGACATGGAACAACAGACTGGTTCCAAATCAGAAATGGGTATATTGTCAAGGCTATATCTTGTCACCCTGCTTATTCAACTTATATGCAGAGTATATTATGTGAAATGCCAGGTGGGATGAAGCACAAGCTGGAATCAAGATTGCTGAGAGAAATATCAGTAACCTCAGTTATGCAGATGACATCACCCTTATGGCATAAAATGAAGAACTAAAGAACCTCTTAATGAAAGTGAAAGATGAGAGTGAAAAAATTGGCTTAAGGCTCAACATTCTGAAAACTAAGATCACGGCATCTGGTCCCATCACTTCATGGTAAATAGATGGGGAAACAATGGAAACAGTGAGAGGCTTTATTTTCTTGGGCTCCAAAATCACTGCAGATGCTGACAGCAGCCATGAAGTTAAAAGACACTTGCTCCTTGGAAAGAATGCTATGACCAACCTAGACAGCATATTAAAAAGCAGAGATATTATTTTGCCCACAAAGGTCCATCTGGTCAAATCTATGGTTTTTCCAGTGGTCATGTATGGATGTGAGAGTCGGACTATAAAGAAAGCTGAGCACTGAAGAATTGATACTTTCAAATTGTGGTATTGGAGAAGACTCTTGAGAGTACCTTGGACTGCAAGGATATCCAACCAGTCCATTCTAAAGGAAATCAGTCCTGAATATTCACTGGAAGTACTGAAACTGAAACTCCAATTCTTGGCCTCCTGATGTGAAGAACTGACTCACTGGAAAAGACCCTGATGCTGGGAAATTTGAAGGCAGGAGAAGGGGATGACTAAGGATGAAATGGTTGGATGACATCACTGCCTCAAAGGATATGAGTTTGAGTGAATTCCAGGAGCTGATGATGGACAGGGAGGCCTGGCATGCTACAGTCCATGGGTCACAAAGAGTCAGACAAGACTGAGCGACTGAACTAAACTGAACTGAACTGAACATATCATTTTGTCTCTTACTGAATTCTTTCTGTGATGAGACATCAAGAGCCTGAACTTCATTAGGTCCTGAAACCAGGTACCAAGGGTTTTGGCTGGTTTCAAGTCCCAGCTATGTGGTTTCAAGTTCCAAGTAGGATTTTGGCTGGATTTGAGTCCCAGCACATGTGTTCAAGTCCCAACCTGTGATAAATGGTTTCAATAACACATAATAAGAAATAGTGCTTGTTTGCCTTTAGGACTTTCTATTCTATCTGTGAAGAAGCTGAGCAGACAAGAAGTTACAGTGTGGTGTAATATAGAGAATTCACAGAGAAGGGAGTCCCTCATACAGACTCAGTGTATCAGCAGAGGTTTTGCAAAGATTTTGATGCTTGTGTTAATTTGGAAGTACTAACAGAGTTGGTGAGACTAAGGGTGTGTATAAAGAAGGTATAAGATGTTTCAGTAAGAGAGGCAGTAAATTCTAAGCATCAGAGATAAGAGAGCAAATATGTAATTAACAGTTAACATAAGTTCTAAAACAGGTAGAGACAATAGCTGAAGCTGCATGATAAAGACCCTACATGTCTTGGAAAAGGTTTTGGAATTTAAAGGTATTAGGGGCTGCTTGCAGCGTTCTTGCCTGGAGAACCCCAGGGGCAGGGGAGCCTGGTGGACTGCCATCTATGGGGTCGCACAAAGTCGGACACGACTGAAGCGACTTAGCAGCAGTAGCAGTAAGGATTTTAAGTACAGTATCATTGTGTTACTTTACATTTTTATATATACCCTAGTCAGCTGACAATTATTTTTTCTTCCTCTAAGAATCTCTGCTTAATCCTCCTGGTGTTTTGTACTATAGGACCTTGTCTCTCTGGCTGTGGATTGTTGGCTAAACTTCAGATAGAGGCACTAATCAGGTTAGCATCATCAGATTCTGTGTCTTTTGAGTTGGATCTGAGGACCACCCAAAAGTAGAGATGGGAATCTTAACTTGGGATCCATGGAATTAAATATTCTGTTAGAGAATTTGGAAGCAGAGAGGTAAATATGGAGAAATTATCAAGAGAAAAGTCGAGGCTGGAGACAAAGTGAAACTCCTCTCCTGAAATTGTTGTTGTTCAGTAACTCAGTTGTGCCCATCTATTTGTGACCCCATGGACTCCGGCACACCAAGATTCTCTGTCCTTCACTATCTCCAGGAGTTTTCTCAAACTCATGTCCATTGAGTCAGTGATGTTATCCAATCATCTTATCCCATCTCCCCCTTTTCCTCCTGCCTTCAATCTTTCCAAGCATATTTCTAGTCTTCAGTTCAGTTTAGTTGCTCAGTCGTGTCTGACTCTTCATGACCCCATGATTGCAGCACGCCAGGCCTCCCTATCCATCACCATCTCCCGGAGTTCACTCAGACTCACGATCATTGAGTCAGTGATGCCATCCAGCCATCTCATTCTCTGTCGTCCCCTTCTCCTCCTGCCCCCATCTTTCCCAGCATTAGAGTCTTTACCAAGGAGTCACCTCCTCACATGAGGTGGCCAAAGTACTGGAGTTTCAGCTTTGGCATCATCCCTTCCAAAGAAATTCCAGGGCTGATCTTCTTTAGAATGGACTGGTTGGATCGCCTTGCAGTCCAAGGGACTCTCAAGAGTCTTCTCCAACACCACAGTTCAAAAGCATCAATTCTTTGGCGCTCAGCCTTCTTCATAGTCCAACTCTCACATCCATACATGACCACTGGAAAACCATAGCCTTGACTAGACGGACCTTGGTCGGCAAAGTAATGTCTCTGCTTTTGAATATACTATCTAGGTTGGTCATAACTTTTCTTCCAAGGAGTAAGTGTCTTTTAATTTCATGGCTGCGGTCACCATCTGCAGTGATTTGGGAGAACCAAAAATAAAGTCTGACACTGTTTCCACTGTTTCCCCATCTGTTTCCCATGAAGTGATGGGACCGGATGCCATGATCTTCGTTTTCTGAATGTTTAGCTTTAAACCAACTTTTTCACTTTCCTCTTTCACTTTCATCAAGAGGCTCTTTAGTTCTTCTTCACTTTCTGCCATAAGGGTGGTATCATCTGCTTATCTGAGGTTATTGATATTTCTGCCGGCAGTCTTGATTCCAGCTTGTGTTTCTTCTTGTCCAGCATTTCTCATGATGTACTCTGCATATAAGTTAAGTAAACAGGGTGACTGTATATAGCCTTGACGTACTCCTTTTCCTATTTGGAACCAGTCTGTTGTTCCATGTCCAGTTCTAACTATTGCTTCCTGACCTGCATACAGATTTCTCAAGAGGCAAGTTAGGTGGTCTGGTATTCCCATCTCTTTCAGAATTTTCCGTAGTTTCTTGTGATCCTCACAGTCAAAGGCAGAAATAGATGTTTTTTTTTTTTTTTTTAACTCTCTTGCTTTTTCCATGATCCAGAGTATGTTGGCAATTTGATCTCTGGTTCCTCTGCCTTTTCTAAAACCAGCTTGAACATCAGGGAGTTCACGGTTCACGTATTGGTGAAGCCTGGCTTGGAGAATTTTGAGCATTACTTTACTAGCATGTGAGATGAGTGCAATTATGCGGTAGTTTGAGCATTCTTTGACATTGCCTTCTTTGGGATTGGAATGAAAACTCAAAACCTGAATTGTGTGAAATCGATGACCAGTCCAAGTTCGATGCATGAACCGGGACCCTCAAGGCCAGTGCACTGGGGCAACCCTGAGGGATGGGATGGGGAGGGAGGTGGGGGTGGTTCACAGTGGGGGACACATGTACACCCATGGCTGATTCATGTCAATGTGTGGCAAAACCACTACAATATTGTAAAGTAATTAGCCTCCAATTAAAAAAAAAAAGAAAGTTGAACGCTTTCCTAGTTTTGGGTCCTCTAGACAGCATACATTCTTATCTCAGTTTGGATTCCTAGATGCAGACCTTAAGGTATAGAGTCATGAGACAAGTATTGTAGAAGCATTCCCAGAAAAATAAGAAAGTAGAATAAATGGGATCAAGGAACAAAAGGGGGTGCAGTGTGTAGACAAACCCAGTGGAGGGGGACCTCAGGCTCAACACCTCAGGGCAATCCTACAGGCAGTGTCAGTCATTCCTGTGGAGCTTTCCCAGTCAAAGGTGCAGGGAGACCCAGATATTTCTACCGCTGTATCTGTCAGTCATTTGTTAAGAACTGAATTGGGGCCTTCCTTGATGGTCCAGTGATTAAGACTCTGAGCTGGGTTCCATCCCTGGTCAAGGAATTAAGATCCCAGATTGCCACATGATATGGCCAAAAAAAAAGAGAGAAAAAAGAAGAACCCTCCCTGAGAAGACCCCACTGTTGAGAGAATTCTAGTTTTCTGTGCTTATAGCTGAGATAAGCTTCTAGGTCTGGCTGTTGAGAGCAGGGGCCCACCAGGACCCCCTGGTGGGTGACAGGTACCGATCCAAGGAGGTATGGGCAAGAGAACTGATACTAGTGGCTACAGTCCTTGAAGTTAATTCCTCTTTTAAATTTTTTCAGTGAGCCTAGGTTCATTTTACACTACCTTCAACCGAGAAGTCTAAGCTAACACCATGGTCATTAGGCTGTATTTTACAGCAAGGATTCTAGCTACAGATAATGGACTAAGAGATGCCAAATTTTGAGATAAACCGGTTACAAATTGTGGAAATAATCCATTAGTCATTTTATTTTGCTTTATTTCATTTCATGTTATTTATTCATTCAAAAATAGTTATTAAAGGTCTGTGTTACCAATTGGTGGGGATACAGCAATGAATAAGGTTGATAGATTCAGCAGTTCTTTTGTCTAATAGAGACAGTGAGACAAATTAACAGAAAATTATAATTGAGTGTGATAAGAAATGATTGCTTTAGGGAAACATTTGAAGGCACTCAGTGGAAGGGAAATTTCCTTGGAGAAAGAGATGTGGAAATTAGACCCAAAGAGGGAAGAGATAATAAGGCCTAGAAAACCATAATATCAATGAGTAGAAGTGAATTTGTCTGGAAGTTATTTAAGAGGTAGAAGTAATAGGCCATGAAGTAATATTCACGAGCATGAAAGATTCTCTACTTGGTTGGCTAAAGATAACCATTAACTGAGGCAAAAAGTACAAAAAAAAAAAAGTAGATTTGGGAGTCAACACTGAAGTTTGTCTTGGCAATGTTAAATGGGAAATATTATGACACATAAAAATGGACTTGTGATCTTTGTTGGAAGTCTAAGGCGTAAGAATGGACGTCTTACAGAAAATTTTAAACTTAAAGCCATTACCCGACTTTGAAGGAAAGTTTGATTAGAAAGACTGACATAACCAACAAACTTTACGAATTAACTGGACTTAATCCCAACACTTTTAGATTTCCCTTGCCTTTCATTTCCCTTGGTTAGATTTATTTTTTAAAAGCCAAAGAGTCAGTTATGACTGTAATTTATTAGGAAAATTTCACGTGTACTATTTGCTTGTTGAAAGTTGTGTTTCTCAAGCCTTATTATCTGAATTTGCCTGTCTATATTGAGGGCAAAAGGAGACGGGCACAACAGAGGATGAGATGGTTGGATGGCATCACCGACTCAGTGGACATGAGTTTAAGCAGACTCTGGGAGATAGTAAAGGACAGGGAAGCCTGGTGTGCTGCAGTCCATGGAGTTGCAAAGAGTTGGACACAGCTTAGCGACTAAACAGCAACAAAATTTTGCTTAGCTATGTATCACCTATATCATCTTTAACAATAGTCTCTCCCCTCTCATTTCCATGCTATAATATCCATAAAACCATGTATTTAATGTAATAGTTATATTTTATAAAGCACAATGAAATAAATTCATAACTATCATATACTACTATTATTCATGTATAACATCACATCTTTTCACACCAAGAGTGGTTTGTACGTTATATTTTGATAAATACTAGTTTAGATAATTAAACCTGTTAGAAAAGAGTGGACTCTGGGTCATCTCTAGATATGGTTCATCACACAGTTACTTCTCCAAAAGAAAAGGTAGGTTTTGCCAGTGGCTGAAATGTATGTGATAAGTCAGAGACTATGCTTTTCCCTTTTTTTTTTTTTTTTTTGAGATAGATTCAGAACCCACCTAGCAAGGGCTGGTTCATGCTCCCTATTGGTAGGTTCCTTCAAGCCTGTAGGGAGAATCTTTCCTTGCCTCTTCTTAGCTTCCAATGGTGATCTTGGTGTCCTAGGCTTTGCAGAGTTTCTTTGGGGCTCGATTCACTGCTTTATTAAGGAAAAGAGGAAGCTGGAAACTGTTGCAAGAGCATTCATCTCCCCTATACACTATCTGTGAGTCTGAAGGGAAGAGAAGTTCAGTTTAGAGCTTTGTATTTATTGGACCATATTCCTTAGATTGGCAATTTTATAAGAATCAAAGACCAGATGGTATTATTAAAAAGAAATGAATGAACTAAAGCAAATAGACTTGAAGAGGGAGCATATGAAAGAGGAAATATTCTAAAGTGGAAAAGAATGAGACCTTTTCTCCGAACAGAAATATCTAAAGCTGCTCACAAATGCCCTGGGTGACTGCAGTAATGAAAATGACTTCTCAAGAAGACATTTCTTAGACTTGAATTATGGGGATGAAATGCTTGACACATTTCTGAGGTTAGATGATTTGAGTATTAAATACCTACAGGGCTTCAGGCAGCCTATCTGCAAAAGGGAGCAAATACAGGGGCACTTTGTGATGACCTTAGTGCCATTGGCCCAGAGACCATCTGGAGCAATGGACCAGCAGCCTGAGTGGTCCACCCTGGCTTCAGAGCTTGCACAGGTATTTACCCATGACAGCACTGGTGTGTGCTAAGTCACTTCAGTCGTGTTCTACCCTTTGCAACTCTATGGCCTGTAGCCCGTCAGGCTCCTCTGTCCATGATCCCATGGACATGATTCTCCAGACAAGAACATTGGAGTGGGTTGCCATTTCCTCCTCCAGGGGACCTTCTCGACCCAGGGATGGAATCTGAGTCTCTTATTTGGCGGGTGGATTCTTTACCACTAGCGCCACCTGGGAAACCTCACAGCACTGGTACCCAGGCCTTTTTATCCAGCTTACTTATGTCCTGTTTGGAACAAGATTAGAAAATACATTTAATAAACAAAAGTGCTGCTATAGATATTATCCTGTGACTCTATGCAAAGTCTCAAAGGCAACATTAAATGGTAAGTAGGATATGACATGCTCTAGTTGTGAGGTTACTGAGTTTATTTTGTTTTAGATTAACAGACTCTATTTAGAGAGGGAAAAAAATGAGCAGGAAGTACAGAGAATCCCTCTACTCTCTCCATAGCTTTCCCTGTTATTAACATCTTACATTAGTGGGAGCACATTTGTTACAATTGATGGATCAATAGTAATATATTGGGCTTCCTGGTGCTGAGATGATAAAGAATCTGCCTGTAATGCAAAAGACCCAGATTTGTTTTTGTTTTTGTTTTATAAATTTAATTTTATTTTTTTAATTAAATTTATTTTTTTTAATTACAATACTGTATTTGTTTTGCCATACATTGACACGAATCAGCCATAGGTGAACACAATCTCCCAATGCCGAAGCCCCCTCCCACCTCCCACCCCACAATACTGTATTTGTTTTGCCATACATTGACATGAATCAGCCACAGGTGTCCACGATCTCCCAATGCCAAAGCCCCCTCCCACCTCCCACCCCACATCCTCTCCCTGAATCATCCCGTGCACCAGCCCCATGCGTCCTGCATCCTGTATTGAACATAGACTGGCGCTTCATTCTTACAAGATAGTATACATGTTTCAATGCCGTTCTCCCAAATCATCCCACGCTCTCCCTCTCCCTCAGAGTCCAAAAGTCCGTTCTATACCTCTGAGTCTCTTTTGTTGTCTCACATAGAGGGTCTTCATTACTATCCTTCTAAATTCCATATATATGTGTCAGTATACTGTATTGGTGTTTTTCTTTCTGGCTTACTTCACTCTGTATAATCGGCTCCAATTTCATCCATCTCATTAGAACTGAGTAGAATTTATTCTTTTTAAGGGCTGAGTAGTACTCCATTGTGTATACGTACCACAGCTTTCTTATCCATTCATCTGCTGATGGACATCTAGGTTGTTTCCATGTCCTGGCTATTATAAACAGTGCTGCAATGAACATCGGGGTACATGTGTCTCTTTCAGTTCTGGTTTCCTCGGTGTGTATGCCCAGCAGTGGGATTGCTGGGTCATAAGGCAGTTCTATTTGCAATTTTTTAAGGAATCTCCACACTGTTTTCCATAGTGGCTGTACTAGTTTGCATTCCCACCAGCAGTGTAAGAGGGTTCCCTTTTCTCCACATCCTCTCCAGCACTTATTGCTTGTAGACTTTTGGATCGTAGCCATTCTGACTGGTGTGAAATGATACCTCATTGTGGTCTTGATTTGCATTTCTCTGATAATAGGTGACGTTGAGCATCTTTTCATGTGTTTGTTAGCCATCCGTATGTCTTCTTTGGAGAAATGCCTATTTAGTTCTTTTGCATATTTTTGATTGGTTCATTTATTTTTCTGGAGTTGAGCTGCATAAGTTGCTTGTATATCCTTGAGATTAGTTGTTTCTCAGTTGTTTCATTTGCTATTATTTTCTCCCATTCAGAAGGCTGTCTTTTCACCTTGCTTATAGTTTCCTTTGTTGTGCAGAAGCTTTTAATTTTAATTAGATCCCATCTGTTTATTTTTGCTTTTATTTCCAGTATACTGGGAGGTGGATCATAGAGGATCCTGCTGTGATTTATGTCGGAGAGTGTTTTGCCTATGTTTTCCTCTAGGAGTTTTATAGTTTCTGGTCTTACATTTAGATCTTTAATCCATTTTGAGTTTATTTTTGTGTATGGTGTTAGAGAGAGATCTAGTTTCATTCTTTTACAAGTGGTTGACCAGTTTTCCCAGCACCACCTGTTAAAGAGACTGTCTTTACTCCATTGTATAGTCTTGCCTCCTTTGTCGAAGATAAGGTGTCCATAGGTGTGTGGGTTTATCTCAGGGCTTTCTATTTTGTTCCATTGATCTATATTTCTGTCTTTGTGCCAGTACCATACTGTCTTAATGACTGTGGCTTTGTAGTAGAGCCTGAAGTCAGGCAAGTTGATTCCTCCAGTTCCATCCTTCTTTCTCAAGATTGCTTTGGCTATTCGAGGTTTTTTGTATTTCCATACAAATCTTGAGATTATTTGATCTAGTTCTGTGAAAAATACTGCTGGTAACTTGATAGGAATTGCATTGAATCTGTAGATTGCTTTGGGTAGTATACTCATGTTCACTATATTGATTCTTCCAACCCATGAGCATGGTATATTTCTCCATCTATTAGTGTGCTCTTTGATTTCTTTCATCAGTGTTTTATAGTTTTCGACATATAGGTCTTTAGCTTCTTTAGGTAGGTATATTCCTAAGTATTTTATTCTTTTCGTTGCAATGGTGAATGGAATTGTCTCCTTCACTTCTTTTTCTACTTTCTCATTATTAGTGTATAGGAATGCAAGGGGTTTCTGAGTGTTGATTTCATATCCTGCAACTTTACTATTTTCTTTGATTAGCCCTAGTAGTTTTCTGGTCGAGTCTTTAGGATTTTCTATATAGAGGATCATGTCGTCTGCAAACAGTGAGAGTTTTACTTCTTCTTTTCCAATTTGGATTCCTTTTATTTCTTTTTCTGCTCTGATTGCTGTGGCCAAAACTTCCAGTACGATATTGAATAGTAGTGGTGAGAGTGGACACCCTTGTCTTGTTCCTGACTTTAGGGGAAATGGTTTCAGTTTTTCACCATTGAGGATAATGTTAGCTGTGGGTTTGTCATATATAGCTTTTATTATGTTGAGGTACGTTCCTTCTATTCCTGCTTTCTGGAGCGTTTTTATCATAAATGGATGTTGAATTTTGTCAAAGGCTTTTTTCTGCATCTATTGAAATAATCATATGATTTTTATTTTTCAGTTTGTTAATGTGATGAATTACATTGATTGATTTGTGGATATTGAAGAATCCTTGCATCCCTGGGATAAAGCCCACTTGGTCATGGTGTATGATCTTTTTAATGTGTTGCTGGATTCTGATTGCTAGGATTTTGTCAAGGATTTTTGCATCTATGTTCATCAGTGATATTGGCCTGTAATTTTCTTTTTTTGTGGTAAAAGACCCAGATTTGATTTGATCCCTGTGTCGGGAAGATCCCCTGGAGAAAGGAATGACTACTCACTCCAGTATTCTTGTCTGGAGAATTCCATGGACAGTGGAGCCTTGTGAACTGCATAGTTTATATTGGTATTCACTCTTTGTGTTTTATAGTTTGACAGGTTTTGATAATGTTACGTATCCGTCATTACCATATTATGCAAAATAGTTTTACTACTCTAAAATCTCCTGTGTTGTACCTATGCAACCTGCCCTGTTTCCCCTGGTCTCCATAGTTCTGTTTTTTTCTAGAATGTCATATAGTTGGGATCTTACAGTGAGTAGCCTTTTCATATGAACTTCTTTTACATAGCAATATGCATTTCAGTTTCCTCCAAGTCTTTTCGTGACTTAATCGCTCATTTCTTTTATCACTGAATACTATCTCATTGTCTGGATGTACCACAGGTTATTTATTGATTCATCTATTGAAGGGTATCTTGATTGCTTCCAAGTTTTGGTGATTGTAAATAAACCTTTTTATAAACATCCATGTGCAGATTTTTGTGTGAACATGTCATCCTTTTTTTTTTTTTTTCCTTTCAGTTTTACTGAGATTGTAATTGGCATATAGCATATGTGTAAGGTTTAAGGGTGCTGCATAATGACTTGACTTATACAAGATTTTGAAATGATTCCTGCCGTAAGTTTGGTTAGTAACCATCAGCTAATATTGATATTCATTTACTTACTCCCACATGATTGCTGGAGTATATGTAGTAAGACAGCATTTAGCTTTGTAAGATGTACCAAATAGTCTTTCAAAGTGGCTGTATCACTTTAAGTTCATTTTTAAACTTCCTCCTTGGTCATCACTGAGTCTGT
Organism: Nanger dama; assembly: GCA_917880005.1. Taxonomy (NCBI): domain Eukaryota; kingdom Metazoa; phylum Chordata; class Mammalia; order Artiodactyla; family Bovidae; genus Nanger; species Nanger dama. The sequence continues at coordinate 3,158,723 of CAKJTW010000105.1, read as the reverse complement.
CCTCATCCTTTCATTTGTTTCCTTGGTGATCAGGGCTCTCCATGTGAGCTTCACCAAGCTGATCAGTACCCAGCACCCCACCCCAGCTCCTTTCCAAAAGCACATGTGGGTCTCATCTCTTTATATTTCTGCTCTCAGCTTGGAAAACAAATAATAGCAATGTGCATTCAGGTAGCACTTACTGTTTACAGCAAACATTGATATAAAATTTTCCTTTTAATTTTCAAAAACATTCTCTAATAAGGGCTTATTTTCCTCAGTTTGAAGATGGAGAATCTAAGGTATAATTAAAATTCATATAACTAATCAGTGGTAGAAATGGACTGGACATTGCTCAACCACTTAAAAATCTCTTCTGTAATAGAGAAGAGTGTAGTTTAAATAAGCATATAAATAAATCAGATAATTCTTTCAGTTGAAATTGGAAGTTTAATTGCTAACTTGGCTGACATATTACTCCTCCAGAAAACACAGCCTTTTAAAAAGTTGTATTTCTAATGGCATAACCCAAAGGAACAAGTAATGGTGGTTATTTTACTCATTAAAGGATGCTTTACTGACAAAGTTGGTCAAATATACAATCAGTCAAACAGTATCTGCCTTTTAAAAAGGTTTTACTTCTCTCTTGATATAGCAAATAAGTAGTAATGATCTTTTCTGAAGTTAGAGAAAGTTGTTAAGGAAGAAATGGTCTGTAAGGAGTGAATAGACTTCCCAGCATTTTATAGGTTGTTTGCTGAGCTTTAAAAGGAAAATTTTTAAGGGTAGAAGTTACTCTTGCACATAAAAATGCTATATAAATGTTTAAATAATTTTCTATTTATAATAAAAGCATGTACTAGAAGTAAAAACTGAAATTGAGGTCATTTTTTGAAACAGAAAAAGGCTACGAATCCTCTCATATAACTTGGCATTATGTTTTAATTAAATGTATTCCATTAACTTTCCTTGACCATTCCTCTTGTTTCCTTTGAATCCCCCAGCCATCCAAGTGGTTTCTGGCCATTGTGTAGACCTGTTTGGAAATTGTGAGCTGCATTCACCTGTCTTTCTAGGATCCCCTCATCCAACCCTATTCCTAAGATAGCAGTGAAATGAGATATTCAGGATCTGTGTTCACTTCCTAAGCCACTAAAACAAGGTGCCATACACTGAGCATCTTAAAACAACAAAAATTTATTGTCTCAGTTCCAGTGGCTAGAAGTTTGAAATCAAAGTGTTGGTAGGTTCATGCTCCATTCAGACCCGAAGGGTAGAATGCTTCCCTTGCCTCGTCTTCGCTTCTGGTGGATTCCTGGTGATCTTTGGTGTTCCTTAGCTTGAAGCTGTACAGTTCTCATGTCTGCTTTTGTGCTCACGTGATATTCTCCTCGTGGTGTCTCTCTGTCCTCACGCAGTCATTGTTATACAAATACACCAGCCATATTGGATTGGGGGCCAGGCTACTCCTGTATGACCTCATGTTAGCTAATTGTATCTATATCAACTTATTTCCAAATAAAGTCACATTCTGACCTTCTGGATTTTAGGACTTCAACATATCTTTTGTGGGAGGCAGAGTGTAAGAGAAAATTTACTCTACAACAACACACTCTTTGTTTCTGGGAACAGCAACTTTCTTCTAGGGAAAAAAAAAAGCAAAAACAAAAACCACTTTTACCCATTTCAGTTACCTAATTCTAGTGAATGCATTCTGCTAGTTGACACAGAGGTTAGAATGTAATTAAATCTACACCTTTCAAAGTCCTTTCTGAGGAAAAGAAAAACTAGATTCAGCTTTTGTTGGTCATAATAGGCATTTGAAATATAGAACATGTTTCCAGACTCACAGAAGATACCAGTCTTGGAGAATTAAATCAACAAGCAAAGAATTGCAGAGATAAGACAGTGGCTGCAAAGACATAAACTCTATTCTTGCTGTAGTTATTTGGAGAAGTTGGTTTTCTTTTATTTGCAAAACAAAATCAACAGAACAATAAAAACCATAAAATCACCAAGGGACATCTACCTACTGGAGTTGGGCAGAAGTTGCCACCATGCCACTCTGAAGACCATCTTCACAATGCAGACTCAAGAAACTGTTCAAGGTAAAGTAGATCTCACATGGAATAAATCAAGCTGGTTTTCTACATTTATCCATAATTCACAAATTTTGGACTCACTATGAGTCACTATGACTCACTATGAGTCCAGAATTCAGGGATTTTAAGGGTTATGGTTTTTCCTGTGGTCATGTATGGATGTGAGCGTTGGGACTGTGAAGAAGGCTGAGTGCCGAAGAATGAATGCTATTGAACTGTGGTGTTGGAGAAGACTCTTGAGAGTCCCTTGGACTGCAAGGAGATCCAACCAGTCCATTCTGAAGGAGATCAACCCTGGGATTTCTTTGGAAGGAATGATGCTAAAGCTGAAACTCCAGTACTTTGGCCACCTTATGCAAAGAGTTGATTCATTGGAAAAGACCCTGATGCTGGGAGGGATTGGGGGCAGGAGGAGAAGGGGCTGACAGAGGATGAGATGGCTAGATGGCATCACTGACTCGATGGACGTGAGTTTGAGTGAACTCCGGGAGCTGGTGATGGACAGGGAGGCCTGGCGTGCTGCGATTCATGGAGTCACAAAGAGTCAGACATAACTGAGCGACTGAACTGAATTGAACTGAATTTTGATTCAGACACTGGGTCGCTGCATATATCAAGTCATTTACTTATTTGCCCTTTGCCTCGTATCTGTGTTGATACAATAGGAATAAATAGTAATTGCTGAGTCTAGAGGTATGATTTAATTTGTGTTAAATATGTTTTCAGAGTTAATGCAATTCTTTTCCTTTCTATAGTAATTTATACATATAACTTAAAATAGTATAGAAATTTTTAAAGAAGACATTTAGATTTCTGTTTGTATTTCAAAATAATGTCAATTCAAAATTGTATGGCTATGAGGACTGAAGAAAGTTATTAGAATGAAAAAAGTTTTATAATGAACTCATAAAATTTATTGTAGTTTGATATATCTTTTCTGTTTCTTTTAAAACATATTTTGAACCTATGTTATAAGAAGCATCTATATTTAGAATTATATCTTTCTATTGCACAAGCACTTTTATCATTATAACTGATTTTCTTTAATAATTCAGTGTAGAATGCTATAATCTTTAGTGTAACCGCCAAAAGAAGAATCTAGTATGAATTATTAACTTTACTGCTTCTTGAAAAATCTAATGATCTTAGATCATTTAACTTAGTTTTTGGAAGAATAAGGTACTAGAATGGCCATGTAAGCCCCTTTTATGATCTGAAAGAGCAATCTCAGTAGCACGAGATAAACCTTATTTCTATGAAAGAGAAGCATGATTTTGAAAGAAAAATGAAAAGAAACTGTTTGTTTCCTATTACCTTATTATTTATACAGTAGAGCATATTAATATACATTATATTGGATTGGCTAGAAAATTCACTAGAGTTTTTTTCTGTAAGATCTGATGGAAAGACTGAATGAATTTTTGGCCAACCCAATGCATATACATAATACATAAACATACAGACTTAATACATATAAATATGTAATATACAGTATTATAAATAATAGGATAATAGGGAACAAAATGTGGCATAATAGAAGTTACTTGATTAATTGAAAAAGAAGAGAGACAAGGAGAGAAAAGTTAACATAGATTAGGCAGGACATTAAAAAATAGTAGTATTACAAATATCAAATAGCTTCAGCAATAATATTAAAAAGAAATGAACTGAGTACCCCAAGTAGAAGGCTACAAATGATAGTTATATGGCACTTATAAGATAGTCAACTTAAATATGAGGATCCAGAATGATAGAAAATAAAATGGAAGAATAGGCAACTTCTAATCAAAAGAACATGGAACAACAGACTGGTTCCAAAAGGAAAAGGAGTACGTCAAGGCTGTATATTGTCACCCTGCTTATTTAACTTATATGCAGAGTACATCATGAGAAACGCTGGACTAGAAGAAACACAAGCTGGAATCAAGATTGCCAGGAGAAATGTCAATAACCTCAGATATGCAGATGACACTACCCTTATGGCAGAAAGTGAAGAGGAACTAAAGAGCCTCTTGATAAAAGTGAAAAAGGAGACTGAAAAAGTTGGCTTAAAGCTCAACATTGAGAAAACTAAGATCATGGTATCTTGTCCCATCACTTCATCGGAAATAATGGGGAAACAGTGGAAACAGTGTCAGGCTTTATTTTTTGGGCTCCAAAATCACTGCAGATGGTGATTGCAACCATGAAGTTAAAAGATGCTTACTCTTTGGAAGGAAAGTTATGACCAACCTAGATAGCATATTGAAAAGCAGAAACATTACTTTGCCAACAAAGGTCCGTCTAGTCAAGGGTATGGTTTTTCCAGTGGTCATGTATGGATGCGAGAGTTGGACTGTAAAGAAAGCTGAACAGCGAAGAATTGATGCTTTTGTACTGTGGTGTTGGAGAAGACTCTTGAGAGTCCCTTGGACTGCAAGGAGGTCCAACCAGTCCATTCTAATGGAGATCAGCCCTGGGTGTTCATTGGAAGGAATGATGCTAAAACTGAAACTCTGGTACTTTGGCCACCTCATGTGAAGAGTTGACTCATTGGAAAAGACTCTGATACTGGGAGGGATTGGGGGCAGGAGGAGAAGGGAATGACAGAGGATGAGATGGCTGGATGACATTACCAACTCGATGCACATGAGTTTTAGTGAACTCTGGGAGCTGGTGATGGACAGGGTGGCTTGGCATGCTGCGATTCATGGGGTCACAAGGAGTCGGACATGACTGAGCGACTGAACTGAATTGAACTGAAATGAATGAATACAGGAGGCTGAATGTCTAACTTTTGAGTAACTTTCATTTATGAAGTAGAAATAAAAATGAAACAGAAGCAAAACAGATATTAAGAAAAATACTTTTGATCTGTGTTCTAAGTAAAATTTCTGTAAATAATCTAGTTCTAGAAGAAAACTGGCAACTTTTTTTAAACTAAAGTTGGAACAATGTGTTCTAATTAAACTCATGGTGAAACTTAAAAGCTCCCAGTGGGTTGAGATTAGGCTATGTGCCTTCCCAATTATCTTTCTTTGAACATTTCTTTGCACAGTTAAGACACTTCCAGGGATTTGTCAAGGAGATACTGTAATCCTTTCTGTAAATAGAATCAGATGGCTGTTGGGCAAAAGCAGGTAGAGAAGAGACTAATGAAAGTGTTATGTGACAAACTGTACTCTTTAGAACACTGGAGCATGTTTCCCAGTCTCCTGTGGAGGCCACTGTTAGAAATCGTCCAGTCCACCAGGAGTTCTGTGTATGCCTAGCAGAGTTGTAAGAGCCCCATCATGGGATTCTGGAACACTTCAAGCATGTCCCTTTTCACTGCAGCATATGTAGTTTGTAGGAATCAAGACATGGATTTCTGGGATCAAAACACAGTTGAATTCCAGCTCTACTATAGTTTCATGGGATTCCAAATTCATGGCATCACATCTCTGTAGATGTCCAGCACTTTAAAGTGACTGAGTTTTGGAGGAGGTGCAAAGATGGTGGAGGAATAGGAGGGGAGAACACTTTCTCCCTCACTACTTCAGCAAAAGAACATTTCAAAGCTGAGTAAATTCCACAAAACAACTTCTGACTGCTGGCAGAGGACATCAGGCATCGAGCAAAGAGGATCATCGGCTTCAAAACCAGGTAGGAATTAATACATATGATGAAGACAGAGACAAAGGAGGTAGGGAGGAAGCCCTGTCCCGGGAAGGGAATCCTGTCCCAGGAAGAGACTCTTAAAAGAGAGGTTCCCTAAAATAGGGGAGCATTCTCACAGCTGTGTATGGAGCGAGCCCTGGAAGCACAGAGGGCAACATAACAGGAAGAAAGAATAAATAAATAAATAATTAAAACCAACAGATTTTGAATTCAACAGTATAACCCCCAGCAGATAAGCAGCGCAAACGCCTGCGTCCGACAGCAGCGGGGTTGGGCAGGGAGGAGCGCGCCTGCGACAGAGCTTTCTAAGAATTGGGCCGCGGGAGATGTAGGCTACAGGGCTTATCTCGAGAATCGGGCGTAACCGGGCCAGAATTGGGTCCGCGCGTGGCTAGAAAGAACTATCTTGGTCTAGCAAACCAGACTGTGGGATAGCCAACACGCAGAACGCTCAAACATAAGGACGGATCAGCAATAGCCGGCTGCAGACCATCCCCCTCCCGGCGACAGGCAGCCAGAGCCTTAAGTGCTGGAAGGGGGCAATCGCAGCTCAAGAGTGACATTACCTACCAAATTGCAAACTGATTTCTTTGCTATTGAAACTGCTGGGTGGCTCTGAACAGTCATCATCTGCCTGAGAAAGAGCCCTGGTGGAGCTCCCAGAAAACTGAGCGACCGGAAGCCCAGAAGTCGCAATAGCGGCGCCAAACTCCCAAGCCACTCAGATCTGGGAAGGGAACAAAGCCCCTGTTCAACCAAATTCAAGTCTCGGAGGGCTTCCTGACCGCCAATCCTGAACGCCAAAGACCAGGGAAGTGCATGAAGCATAGGGCAGGCCCCACAAGGTTATCCCAAGGAGCAAGAAGGGGCAAGCCCAGTGCAGAGTCCACCACCACCCTCCCTGTGTCAAGACGGAAATCAGACACGAAAGAGACCAGCAAACAGAGGACGTCAAACAGAGGGAACTGCCTTGGTAGCGACCCCACACAGTCTACAACGACAGAGAAAGCGCCAGATATACCATTACTACTTTTAGGATCAATTTTTTTTGGGGGTGGGGTGGGGGATGATGTGGAAGCATGATTTTTTTTTTAAGAATTTTTTTCTTTCTTAAAAATTTTTTTTCTTTTTAAATTTGTTTTCTCTTCTTTTCTTTTTCGTTTTTTTTCTAAACTTGCTTAAACTTTTAAGTCTTCTATATTTCTATTTATTATCTTTATAACCTACTATTACTTTACAAAAAAAAAACAAAAACCCTATCTTTAAAGCAAACGCTGTATATAGTCCTATTGGTGGTGGAAGTTGTCTTTTAATAATTCTGGAATCTTTTATTTTATTCTATTTTTATTATTTTTTTCTCAATTCTTTTAATTTTTCTCTCCTTCTTTTTCTTATCTTTAATATTTCATCTTTGAAAATCCAATCTCTACTCCAGATTTGTAATCTCAACATTTTAGTATTTATTGCAAATTTTGTACTTTTAAAAACCTAATCTTCAGTACCCAGTTTTACATGAGTGCGAGACTACTGGCTTGACCACTCTCTCCCCCTTTGGAATCTCTCTTTTCTCCACCAGGTGGCTTTTGTCTCATCCCTCCCCCTCCTCTTCTCTACCCAACTCTATGAATCTCTGTGTGCTCCTGAAAGTGGAGAATTCTCCAGGGAACTGGTCACTGGCCAGATCTGTATCCCTCCTTTGCATCTCCCTCTTTCATCCTCCTGACCAACTCTATCTACTTCCTCCCTCTCCTCTTCCATGTATAACTCTGTGACCACCTCTGAGAGGTCCAGACTTTGGAGCACACACAAGAAAGTGGTTATGGGCTAGTTTGCTTTTCCTCTTTTGATTCCACCTCATCCCATTCCACCCACCTCTAACTACCCCCTCCCTCTTCTCTCCTCCAAGTAACTCAGCGATCCTCTAGGGACGACCCTCAAAGTGGAGAAACCTATCATCATTAACCCAGATGTTTTAACAATAGTGCTGAATAGATGGAGAAATCATGAGGCTATTGTAAAAATAAATCTGAAAACCAGAATCAGGAGGTGTAAGTCCAAATCCTGAGATCATCAAAGAATTCCTGAATGCAGGGAACATTAACCAATAAGAGCTCATCAAATGCCTTCATACCTATACTGAAATTGAGCACCATCCAAGGGCCAACAAGCTCCAGAGCAAGACATACCATGCAAATTCTCCAGCAACACAAGAACAAGCCCCTGAGCTTCAATACACAGGCAGCTCAAAATACTCCAAAATCATTGACGTCCCATAACCCATTACTTGACACTTCACAGCACTCCAGAGAGGGAAATCCAACTCCACCCACCAGAGCCTCAACACAAGCCTCTCTAATCAAGAAACTTTGACAAGCCACTGATATAACCCCAAACACAGAGAGGAAGCTCTATAATAAAGAGAATTCCACAAATTCCCAGAATATAGAAAAGCCACCCCAAACGCAGCAATATAACCAGGATGAAGAGACAGAGGAATACCCAGCAGGTAAAGGAACAGGAGACATGCCCACCAAACCAAACAAAAGAGGAAGAGATAGGGAATCTACCTGAGAAAGAATTCCGAATACTGATAGTGAAAATGATCCAAAATCTTGAAATCAAAATGGAATCACAGATAAATAGCCTGGGGTCAAGGATTGAGAAGATGCAAGAAAGGTTTAACAAGGACCTAGAAGAAATAAAAAGAGTCAACATATAATGAATAATGCAATAAATGAGATCAGAAACACTCTGGAGGCTACAAATAGTAGAATATCGGAGGCAGAAGATAGGATTAGTGAAATAGAAGATAAAATGGTGGAAATAAATGAATCAGCGAGGGAAAAAAGAAAGACGAATTAAGAGAAATGAGGACAACCTCAGAGACCTCCAAGACAATATGAAACACTCCAACATTCGAATTATAGGAGTCCCAGAAGAAGAAGACAAAAAGAAAGACCATGAGAAAATACTTGAGGAGATAATAGTTGAAAAATTCCCTAAAATAGGGAAGGAAATAATCACCCAAGTCCAAGAAACCCAGAGAGTGCCAAACAGGATAAACTCAAGGCGGAACACCCCAAGACATATACTAATCAAACTAACAAAGACCAAACACAAAGAACAAATATTAAAAGCAGCAAGGGAAAAACAACAAATAACACACAAGGGGATTCCCATAAGGATGACTGCAGATCTTTCAATAGAAACACTTCAGGCCAGGAGGGAATAGCAAGACATACTTAAAGTGATGAAAGATAATAACCTTCAACCAAGACTACTGTACCCAGCAAGAATCTCATTCAAATATGAAGGAGAAATCAAAAGCTTTACAGACAAGCAAAAGCTGAGAGAATTCAGTACCACCAAACCAGCTCTCCAACAAATACTAAAGGATAGACTTTAGACAGGAAACACAAAAAGGACGTATAAACCTGAACCGAAAACATTGAAGTAAATGGCAACAGGTGCATACTTATCAATAATTACCTTAAATGTAAATGGGTTGAATGCCCCAACCAAAAGGCAAAGACTGGCTGAATGGATACAAAAACAAGATCCCTATATATGCTGCTTACAAGAGACCCACCTCAAAACAACGGACACATACAGACTAAAAGTGAAGGGCTGGAAAAAGATATTCCATGCCAATAAAGGGCAAAAGAAAGCAGGAGTAGCAATACTCATATCTGATAAAATAGACTTTAAAACAAAGGCTGTGAAAAGGGACAAAGAAGGCCACTACATAATGATTAAAGGATCAATCCAAGAAGAAGATATAACAATTATAAATATATATGCACCCAACATAGGAGCACTGCAATATGTAAGACAATTGATAACAAGCATGAAAGGGGAAATTAATAATAACACAATAATAGTGGGAGACTTTAATACCCCACTCACACCTATGGACAGATCAACTAAACAGAAAATTAACAAAGAAACGCAAACGTTAAATGATACAATAAACCAGTTAGACCTAAGTGATATCTATAGGACATTTCACCCCAAAACAGTGAACTTCACCTTTTACTCAAGTGCACACGGAACCTTTTCCAGGATAGATCACATCCTGGGTCATAAATCTAACCTTGATAAATTCAAAAAAATCGAAATTATTCAAAGCATCTTCTCTGACCATAATGCACTAAGGTTAGATCTCAATTACAGGAGAAAAGCTATTAAAAATTCCAACATTTGGAGGCTGAACAACACCCTTCTGAATAATCAACAAATCACAGAAGAAATCAAAAAGAAATCAAATTATGCATCGAAACGAATGAAAATGAAAACACAACTACAGAGAACCTATGGGACACTATAAAAGCAGTGCTAAGAGGAAAGTTCATAGCCATACAGGCATACCTCAAGAAACAAGAAAGAAGCCAAATAAATAACCTAACTCTACACCTAAAGCAACTAGAAAAGGAAGAAATAGAGAACCCCAGAGTTAGTAGAAGGAAAGAAATCCTAAAAATTAGGGCAGAAATAAATGCTAAAGAAACAAGAGACCATAGCAAAAATCAACAAAGCAAAAGCTGGTTCTTTGAAAGGATAAATAAAATTGACAAACCATTAGCCAGACTCATCAAGAAAGAAAGAGAAAAAAATCAAATCAATAAAATTAGAAATGAAAATGGAGAGATCACAACAGACAACACAGAAATACAAAGGATCATAAGAGACTACTATCAGCAATTATATGCCAATAAAATGGACAACTTGGAAGAAATGGACAAATTCTTAGAAAAGTACAACTTTCCAAAACTGAACCAGGAAGAAATAGAAAACCTTAACAGACCCATCACAAGCACAGAAATTGAAACTGTAATCAGAAATCTTCCAGCAAACAAAAGCCCAGGTCCAGACGGCTTCACAGCTGAATTCTACCAAAAATTTCGAGAAGAGCTAACACCTATCTTACTGAAGCTATTCCAGAAAATTGCAGAGGAAGGCAAACTTCCAAACTCATTCTATGAGGCCACCATCACCCTAATACCAAAACCTGACAAAGACACAACAAAAAAGAAAATTACAGGCCAATATCACTGATGAACATACATGCAAAAATCCTTAACAAAATCCTAGCAATCAGAATCCAGCAACACATTAAAAAGATCATACACCATGACCAAGTGGGCTTTATCCCAGGGATGCAAAGATTCTTCAATATCCATAAGTCAATCAATGTAATTCATCACATTAACAAACTGAAAAATAAAAATCATATGATTATTTCAATAGATGCAGAAAAAGCCTTTGACAAAATTCAACATCCATTTATGATAAAAACGCTCCAGAAAGCAGGAATAGAAGGAACGTACCACAACATAATAAAAGCTGTATATGACAAACCCACAGCTAACATTATCCTCAATGGTGAAAAACTGAAACCATTTCCCTAAAGTCAGGAACAAGACAAGGGTGTCCACTCTCACCACTACTATTCAATATCGTACTGGAAGTTTTGGCCACAGCAATCAGAGCAGAAAAAGAAATAAAAGGAATCCAAATTGGAAAAGAAGAAGTAAAACTCTCACTGTTTGCAGACGACATGATCCTCTATATAGAAAATCCTAAAGACTCGACCAGAAAACTACTAGGGCTAATCAAAGAAAATAGTAAAGTTGCAGGATATAAAATAAACACTCAGAAACCCCTTGCATTCCTATACACTAATAATGAGAAAGTAGAAAAAGAAGTGAAGGAGACAATTCCATTCACCATTGCAACGAAAAGAATAAAATACTTAGGAATATACCTACCTAAAGAAGCTAAAGACCTATATATCGAAAACTATAAAACACTGATGAAAGAAATCAAAGAGCACACTAATAGATGGAGAAATATACCATGCTCATGGGTTGGAAGAATCAATATAGTGAACATGAGTATACTACCCAAAGCAATCTACAGATTCAATGCAATTCCTATCAAGTTACCAGCAGTATTTTTCACAGAACTAGATCAAATAATCTCAAGATTTGTATGGAAATACAAAAAACCTCGAATAGCCAAAGCAATCTTGAGAAAGAAGGATGGAACTGGAGGAATCAACTTGCCTGACTTCAGGCTCTACTACAAAGCCACAGTCATTAAGACAGTATGGTACTGGCACAAAGACAGAAATATAGATCAATGGAACAAAATAGAAAGCCCTGAGATAAACCCACACACCTATGGACACCTTATCTTCGACAAAGGAGGCAAGACTATACAATGGAGTAAAGACAGTCTCTTTAACAGGTGGTGCTGGGAAAACTGGTCAACCACTTGTAAAAGAATGAAACTAGATCTCTCTCTAACACCATACACAAAAATAAACTCAAAATGGATTAAAGATCTAAATGTAAGACCAGAAACTATAAAACTCCTAGAGGAAAACATAGGCAAAACACTCTCCGACATAAATCACAGCAGGATCCTCTATGATCCACCTCCCAGTATACTGGAAATAAAAGCAAAAATAAACAGATGGGATCTAATTAAAATTAAAAGCTTCTGCACAACAAAGGAAACCATAAGCAAGGTGAAAAGACAGCCTTCTGAATGGGAGAAAATAATAGCAAATGAAACAACTGAGAAACAACTAATCTCAAGGATATACAAGCAACTTATGCAGCTCAACTCCAGAAAAATAAATGAACCAATCAAAAAATATGCAAAAGAACTAAATAGGCATTTCTCCAAAGAAGACATACGGATGGCTAACAAACACATGAAAAGATGCTCAACGTCACCTATTATCAGAGAAATGCAAATCAAGACCACAATGAGGTATCATTTCACACCAGTCAGAATGGCTACGATCCAAAAGTCTACAAGCAATAAGTGCTGGAGAGGATGTGGAGAAAAGGGAACCCTCTTACACTGCTGGTGGGAATGCAAACTAGTACAGCCACTATGGAAAACAGTGTGGAGATTCCTTAAAAAATTGCAAATAGAACTGCCTTATGACCCAGCAATCCCACTGCTGGGCATACACACCGAGGAAACCAGAACTGAAAGAGACACATGTACCCCGATGTTCATTGCAGCACTGTTTATAATAGCCAGGACATGGAAACAACCTAGATGTCCATCAGCAGATGAATGGATAAGAAAGCTGTGGTACGTATACACAATGGAGTACTACTCAGCCCTTAAAAAGAATAAATTCTACTCAGTTCTAATGAGATGGATGAAATTGGAGCCGATTATACAGAGTGAAGTAAGCCAGAAAGAAAAACACCAATACAGTATACTGACACATATATATGGAATTTAGAAGGATAGTAATGAAGACCCTCTATGTGAGACAACAAAAGAGACTCAGAGGTATAGAACGGACTTTTGGACTCTGAGGGAGAGGGAGAGGGTGGGATGATTTGGGAGAACGGCATTGAAACATGTATACTATCTTGTAAGAATGAAGCGCCAGTCTATGTTCAATACAGGATGCAGGACGCATGGGGCTGGTGCACGGGATGATTCAGGGAGAGGATGTGGGGTGGGAGGTGGGAGGGGCTTTGGCATTGAGATTCGTGGACACCTGTGGCTGATTCATGTCAATGTATGCAAAACAAATACAGTATTGTAATGTAGAATAAAGTATTAAAAAATATAAAGTATTATAAATAAATAAATGACAGCATAAAAAAAATAAAAATAAAGTGACTGAGTTTTAACTTAAAGGGCACCGAGGTAAAAAGATACATTGTAGTTGTTAATTTTCTCCAGCACCTGGGCAATGACAACTGGGTGGCTTGTGTGCTATGAACAGAATTCCAGCTGTAAGTGACATCCCTGTGGTACAAATGAGTCGTGGAGTTGAGAATTTCTTTTTCCTTTCTTTCTTTCTTTTTTTTTTTTTTTAACTTTATTTTACTTTACAATACCGTATTGGTTTTGCCATACATTGACATGAATCCCCACGGGTGTACATGAGTTCCCAATCCTGAACCCCTCTCCCACCTCCCACCCCATATCTTCTCTCTGGATCATCCCCATGCACCAGCCCCTAGCATCCTGTATCTTGTATCGAATATAGACTGGCGATTCGTTTCTTACATGATAGTATACATGTTTCAATGCCATTCTCCCACATCATCCCACCTTCTCCCTCTCCCTCAGAGTCCAAAAGTCCATTCTATACATCTGTGTCTCTTTTGCTATCTCGCATACAGGGTTATCATTACCGTCTTTCTAAATTCCGTATATATGTGTCAGTATACTGTATTGGTGTTTTTCTTTCTGGCTTACTTCACTCTGTATAATCGGCTCCAATTTCATCCATCTCATTAGAACTGATTCAAATTTATTCTTTTTAAGGGCTGAGTAATACTCCATTGTGTATATGTACCACAGCTTTCTTTTCCATTCATCTACTGATGGACATCTAGGTTGTTTCCATGTCCTGGCTATTATAAACAGTGCTGCAATGAACATCGGGGTACATGTGTCTCTTTCAATTCTGGTTTCTAGGTGCGTATACCCATCAGGGGGATTGCTGGGTCATAAGGCAGTTCTGTTTGCAATTTTTAAAGTAATCTCCACACTGTTCTCCATAGTGGCTATACTAGTTTGCATTCCCACCAGCAGTGTAAGAGGGTTCCCTTTCTCCACATCCTCTCCAGCATTTATTGCTTGTAGACTTTTGGATCGCAGCCATTCTGACTGGTGTGAAATGGTACCTCATTGTGGTCTTGATTTGCATTTCTCTGATAATAGGTGACGTTGAGCATCTTTTCATGTGTTTGTTAGCCATCCGTATGTCTTCTTTGGAGAAATGCCCATTTAGTTCTTTGGCCCATTTTTTTGATTGGGTCATTTATTTTTCTGGAGTTGAGCTGCATAAGTTGCTTGTATATTTTTGAGATTAGTTGTCAGTTGCTTCATTTGCTATTATTTTCTCCCATTCAGAAGGCTGTCTTTTCACCTTGCTTATGGTTTCCTTTGTTGTGCAGAAGCTTTTAATTTTAATTAGATCCCATTTGTTTATTTCTGCTTTTATTTCCATATTCTAGGAGGTGGATCATAGAGGATCCCGCTGTGATTTATGTCAGAGAGTGTTTTGCCTATGTTCTCCTCTAGGAGTTTTATAGTTTCTGGTCTTACATTTAGATCTTTAATCCATTTTGAGTTTATTTTTGTGTGTGGTGTTAGAAAGTTATCTCGTTTCATTCTTTTACAAGTGGTTGACCAGTTTTCCCAGCCCCACTTGTTAAGGAGATTGTCTTTACTCCATTGTATATTCTTGCCTCCTTTGTCAAAGATAAGGTGTCGATAGGTGTGTGTATTTATCTCTGGGCTTTCTATTTTGTTCCACTGATCTATATTTCTGTCTTTATGTTAGTACTATACTGTCTTAATGACTGTGGCTTTGTAGTAGAGCCTGAAGTCAGGCAGGTTGATTCTTCCAGTTCCATCTTCTTTCTCAAGATTGTTTTTGTTATTTGAGGTTTTTTGTATTTCCATGAAAATCTTGAGATTATTTGTTCTAGTTCTGTGAAAAATACCACTGGTAGCTTGGTAGGGATTGCATTGAATCTGTAGATCACTTTGGGTAGTATACTCATTTTCACTATATTGATTCTTCCGATCCATGAACATGGTATATTTCTCCATCTATTAGTGTCCTCTTTGATTTCTTTCATCAGTGTTTTATAGTTTTTTATATGTAGGTCTTTAGTTTCTTTAGGTAGATATATTCCTAAGTATTCTATTCTTTTCGTTGCAATGGTGAATGGAATTGTTTCCTAATTTCTCTTTCTACTTACTCATTATTAGTGTATAGGAATGCAAGGGATTTCTGTGTGTTGATTTTATATCCTGCAACTTTACTATATTCATTGATTAGCTCTAGTAATTTTCTGGTGGAGTCTTTAGGGTTTTCTATGTAGAGGATCATGTGATCTGCAAACAGTGAGAGTTTTACTTCTTCTTTTCCAATTTGTATTCCTTTTATTTCTTTTTCTGCTCTGATTGCTGTGGCCAAAACTTCCAGAACTATGTTGAATAGTAGTGGTAAAAGTGGGCACCCTTGTCTTGTTCCTGACTTTAGGGGCAATGCTTTCAATTTTTCACCATTGAGGGTAATGTTTGCTGTGGGTTTGTCATATATAGCTTTTATTATGTTGAGGTACGTTCCTTCTATTCCTGCTTTCTTGAGAGTTTTGATCATAAATGGATGTTGAATTTTGTCAAAGGCCTTCTCTGCATCTATTGAGATAATCATATGGCTTTTATTTTTCAGTTTGTTAATGTGGTCAATTATATTGATTGATTTGTGGATATTGAAGAATCCTTGCATCCCTGGGGTAAAGCGCACTTGGTCATGGTGTATGATCTTTTTAATGTATTGTTGGATTCTGATTGCTAGAATTTTGTTGAGGATTTTTGCATCTATGTTCATCAGTGATATTGGCCTGTAGTTTTCTTTTTTGTGGCATCTTAGTCAGGTTTTGGTATTCGGGTGATGATGGCCTCATAGAATGAGTTTGGAAGTTTACCTTCGCCTACAATTTTCTGCAAGAGTTTGAGTAGGATAGGTGTTAGCTCTTCTCTAAATTTTTGAAGACAGCTGTGAAGCCATCTGGACCTGGGCTTTTGTTTGCTGGAAGATTTCTGATTACAGTTTCAATTTCTGTGCTTGTGATGGGTCTGTTAAGATTTTCTATTTCTTCCTGGTTCAGTTTTGGAAAGTTGTACTTTTCTAAGAAATTGTCCATTTCTTCCACGTTGTCCATTTTATTGGCATATAATTGCTGATAGTAAGTAGTCTCTTATGATCCTTTGTATTTCTGTGTTGTCTGTTGTGATCTCTCCATTTTCATTTCTAATTTTATTGATTTGATTTTTTCTCCCATTGTTTTTTGATGAGTCTGGCTAATGGTTTGTCAATTTTATTTATCGTTTCAAAGAACCAGCTTTTGGCTTTGGTGATTTTTGCTATTGTCTCTTTTGTTTCTTTTGCATTTATTTCTGGCCTAATGTTTAAGATTATTTTCCTTCTACTATCCCTGGGGTTCTCCATTTCTTCCTTTTCTAGTTGCTTTAGTTGTAGAGTTAGGTTATTTATTTGACTTTTTTCTTGTTTCTTGAGGTATGCCTGTATTGCTATGAACTTTCCTCTTAGCACTGCTTTTATAGTGTCCCACAGGTTTTGGGTTGTTGTGTTTTCATTTTCATTTGTTTCTAAGCATATTTTGATTTCTTTTTAAATTTCTTCTGTGATTTGTTGGTTATTCAGAAGTGTGTTGTTCAGCCTCCAAATGTTGGAATTTTTAATAGTTTTTCTCCTGTAATTGAGATCTAATCTTAATGCATCATGGTCAGAAAAGATGCTTGGAATTATTTCTGATTTTTTTGACTTTATCAAGGTTGGATTTATGGCCCAGGATGTGATCTATCCTGGAGAAGGTTCCATGAGCACTTGAGAAAAAGGTAAAATTCATTGTTTTGGGGTGAAAAGTCCTATAGATATCAATTAGGCCTAACTGGTCTATTGTATCACTTAAAGTTTGTGTTTCCTTGTTAATTTTCTGCTTAGTTGATCTGTCCATATATGTCAGTGGGGTATTAAAGTCTCCCACTATTATTTTGTTTTTGTTCATTTCCCTTTCATGCTTGTTAGCATTTGTCTTACATATTGTGGTGCTCCTATGTTGGGTGCATATATATTTATAATTGTTATATCTTCTTCTTGGATTGATCTTTTGATCATTATGTAGTGGCCTTCTTTGTCTCTTTTCACAGCCTTTGTTTTAAAGTGTATTTTATCGGATATGAGTATTGCTACTCCTGCTTTCTTTTGGTCTCTATTTGTGTGGAATATCTTTTTCCAGCCCTTCAGTTTCAGTCTGTATGTGTCCCTTGTTTTGAGGTGGGTCTCTTGTAAGCAGCATATATAGGGATCCTGTTTTTGTATCCATTCATCTGTTCTTTTCCTTTTGGTTGGGACATTCAACCCATTTACATTTAAGGTAATTATTGATAAGTATGATCCCGTTGCCATTTACTGTATTGTTTAGGGTTCAGGTTTATATGCCCTTTGGTGTTTCCTGTCTAGAGAATATCCTTTAGCATTTGTTGGAGAGCTGGTTCGGTGGTGCTGAATTCTCTCAGCTTTTGCTTGTCTGTAAAGCTTTTTATTTCTCCTTCATATTTGAATGAGATTCTTGCTGGGTACAGTAATCTGGGTTGAAGGTTATTATCTTTCATCACTTAAAGTATGTCTTGCCATTCCCTCCTGGCCTGAAGTGTTTCTATTGAAAGATCTGCAGTTATCCTTATGGGAATCCCCTTGTGTGTTATTTGTTGTTTTTCCCTTGCTGCTTTTAATATTTGTTCTTTGTGTTTGATCTTTGTTAATTTGATTAATATGTGTCTTGGGGTGTTTCACCTTGGATTTATCCTGTTTGAAACTCTCTGGATTTTCTGAGAATTTCTAACTGAGCTAATCCAGCAGTAAACACTAAGGATGATTCATAGATTTACAGAAGCACACTGAAGAATTCTGGATACACTCAGGGGACAAGAATATTGTGAAAGATTGTAACAATGTGATCAAATATTTTGAGCATGGTGCCACTGAAATTGTGTTAGTAGGACCACAGCTATAAGCACGAGGTGATAAAATCTCTTCTCACATTACAGAAAGTTACAAGAAAAACAACAACAGAACAAACTTCTGGAAGCATCTGAGAAAGTGTATCAGTTAAGATCCAGTTGCAAGAAACTGAAAATATCCTAGCTATGTTAAGTAAAAGAGAATGTAATAGAAGAATTATTGTTATAAGGTCTTTAGGGAGTCTCTTGGTTAGCCTTTTAAGTTAAAAACTCCCTGAACGACATCACTGAACTGGCCAGAAATGGAGCTGGCACCGACATCTTAATTAGGAATGGGAAGAATCAGTTGGTCACCATTTGAAATCTTCTAGACTTAAAGTCTTCCCAGATGGCTCCCTGGTAATGGATTCTCCTGCCATGCTGAAGACGCAGAAAATGCCACATGTTTGATCCCTGAAAGGCCCCCTGGAAACGGGCATGGTAACCCACTCCAGTATTCTTACCTTGAGAATCCCATGGGCAGATGAGTCTGCCAGGCTATAGTTCATCAGGTTGCATGGTGTCAGACACAACTGAATCGATTGAGCATGCAAGCACACAGACTTCAAGAAAAATAAGTATCTTATGATCTCACTTTTATCTGAAATCTAATAAAACAAAACAATAATAACAACAAAACAATGAAAACATGCTCATAGACACAGATAACAAATGGGTGGTTGCCAGAAGGAACGTGGATGGAGGAATAAATAGGTGAAGGAGATTGAGAAGTACAAATAAATTATAGAAATAAATCACAGTGATGTAATATATAGCATAAGGAATATGGACAAAAATACTGCAATAACTAACTTTGTATGGAGACAAATGGTTACTAGACTCACCACATCATTTAAAAATGTATATATATGTCAGATCCCTATGTAGTAAACCTGAAACTAACATACAATTACATTTCAATTAAAAAATAGCATACTGCCATAATTGCAATGAAGGGCTTAGAAAGCTGCCACACTGCTGTTAAACACTCATGTAGCTGGTGACTGGATCCTTGAATGTTGCTACAAGGAAACCCAGTGCCTCTATTGTTAGCTGTGCTTGGCCATAGAAATAGCCAAAATAGAAGGAAGATGGCCTTCTTTTACTCCCTCTATCTAGATATCATGTGCCTGCATCTAAGTGGTAAAATGTAGCTCAAATCCAGATTCCTAGCTGCAGAGAAATTAGGAAAATGCAAATTGTGACTTGTAGCTTTTGCAGCATAGGAAGATGCACTGAAAGAGGCACTGAAGAAGGCTGTAATAGGTTTTGAGTATCATCTGCCACAGCAGGGTAATAGCAGTCAAAATCAGGTTCCTTTGCAAAACAAAATGTTGGTCAACAAAAAGACTCCCTAATAGGACTTCAAAAGGACAAGGTGATATCCCCCAATTGTATTTAATGCTATTGTCTTTCTTTTGTACAACACATTCTTAAATATGCAAGGACTTGCACAATGTCACACTGTTCTTAAAAAATACCTAAAGATTAAATTTGGTCAAATGTATGATAAGTTGAAATGAAAATCTTAAGAATGGAGCAATGTTGGTATAGGTGGATTTGTGGATTATTTATGGGTTGTTAACTAATTGAAATCCCAGTCCCAAGGATCCAGTTGGCTCATATGTTGCCAGGTGAATTCTGGAGCTTAGGGTGGAATTTGGACCTGTGTGTTTTCTTTAGCTGTTTTGTTTCGGCTTCTGCCCTTTGATAATCATAGTAAAATCTTTATTTCTGTTTATCCCACAGTATGGATGCAAGGCGTTTAAAACCTCATGACTGTCCTTCTGTACTTGCCCTTGTTAACCGTGTCTAAACTATCTATGAAATTGAGCAGTTGAATACAGTGCTTTTGCCTCTATCCACAAAAAGCAGAACTGCACAAAGAGAAATCATTTTTAGTGCCAAGGAATTTCAGTAATCTTTTTTCTGGATTGTTAAAGCTTTTATGGAAAGACCTGAGTCTCAGTGGGCTGTGTTTTAAATTGTAAAAGATTAATAAACCAGCCACAATAGATATTATCTGTCATCAAGACTCTATGTTATCCCATCTCTTCTACCTGTGAATATTTGCCCCAGAATCTATGCCTGCAATGTCGTCATCAGCATCATGCACAGCAAAAAGGCACAAAAATAAACTAACGTAAAATAATACCTTTAGGAGGGTGGTGAGTATGGTGATTTTTTTCTTCTATTTTTGTGCTCATATGTTTTCATTGATGAGACTTTTTAAATAAATAATTATTTAAATTTAAAAAGACATTATACTCTTTTACTAAAATATTACTAATTTTATTTTTTTATCACTCTATCTAAAAGACTGGATATTTATTCATATGCCTTTAAAAAGATGGTTGTGAATATAGGAAGTGTACTGTTCTGTATTTTAAATCTTTGTCAATAAGTATGCATTGAGGTGAGGTGAAGATGAAGTTGCTCAGTCGTGTCCAACTCTTTGCAACCCCGTGGACTCTAACCTACTAGGCTTCTCCGTCCATGGGATTCTCCAGGCAAGAATACTGGAGTGGATTGCCATTTCCTTCTCCAGGGGATCTTCCCGACCCAGGGATCGAACCTGGGTCTCCCGCATTGGAGGCAGATGCTTTAACCTCTGAGCCACCAGGGAAGCCACTTTTAAATTGTAACAATATCTTTAAAAGTCCATTGAACTGTTCTATAAATGAGTATAATGAAAGTCTTGACTCAGAGCAACACAAAAGACCCTTAATTTTGGCACTGGGTTTTTCTTGCTGAATTAGAGGGTGAACCTCTGATTTTTAGCTTCACAGTGTTCAAGCCTGGCGGGCTACAGTCCATGGGGTCGCAAAGACTCAGACACTACTGAGCATCTAGACCACAGCAGCAGGGCTCGCCACTTGGCATTCAATATGAATAACATTTCTGGAAAATAACGTATGGAAGCGATTTGTTTAAACAGTCTATTGCTGTTGTTTAGTTGCTCACTCGTGTCCAACTCTTTTCTGACTCCATGGACTGTAGTCCACCAGGCTCCTGTGTCCATGGGATTTTCTAGGCAAGAATACTGGAGTGGATTTCCATTTCTCCTCCAGGGAATCTTCCCAACCCAGGGATGGAACTCTTTTGCAGAGTTTCCTACAATACAGGCAGATTTTTTTACCATTGGGCCTCAGTCTGCATTTCTTTTCTATTCTGCCTGAGGTCAAAGGACTTGATTCAGTTTCAACCTTTATATTCAGTCAGTTGTATTTCAATTTGAATCTAAATGACAGAACAAAGGCTCTTGTAGAAAAGTAGTGAATTCAGGACTTTGAATGCTCATTTTTGTTGCCAGAATCTTAAAAGTCAATCAGAGACTCTCTACAGATTTATGAAACATAATTGCAGAACACATATAAACACAAATATACACAGAGACATATGTAAATAATCTTACATATACACATATCATATTTTAAAAGTTAATACCAAGAAACACAGTGGGACTCTTGGGTGGAATATATATGTATCTTATAAAAACCAGTAACATCAAGTAGAGTCATAAAAAGCTTTCATAAATGTTTGCATAAAGTTAGATACAGAGTCTTTCACTTTTTTTTTTCCCCAAGAAAGATACACAGGAACAGGATTGGACCTGTTAAAAATGTGAAATGGATGGATTTTCCTCAACTGTTTCATACATTCCTATTAGCTACTCTTTGTTATTGACTCCTAGCTCTTTCCCAGGAAGTCTCTTCTGTACCTTCTTCCTCAAAACTTGCTCTTTACTAACTGTAATGTTAGAAATTATATGATAACTTAGCTCCTACTAAATTACAGGTGACTTAGAAAGATCAAACTACCCAACACATGTGAAATTTTAAAAGGGGTTTATAGTGCATAGGAGAAAAGAAAAATAACAACAATAAGAAAATATAGATTCAAGAGTTCTACATTTATAATTTGATCATTTCATTTGTTATCTTTTGAATTTAAGTCCCTGAAACTCTTTGAGCTTTGGCTCTTCCTTTCATCAAATGGAGATAATGACACATATTTTTGAAGGTTGACGATGACTGTTAAAGAGTCTGTATGCTTTTTCACATGGAGTATGTCAAATAGTAGGTACTTAATAAATACTTCTCCACTCACTGTTGAGTCACCAAATCCACAGGACTAGAATCCTAAGGCTAACAGTTCTGATGTTATTTGTAACCTACAGAGAAGAATATTTGGAAGTTTTAATCTGGTGAGAATGACTGGCTACAGGCATTGGTGGGTAGAGTAAATAGCCTTTGGGAAGCTCATCTGGGCTTTGTTCTATAACTCAGTATTTATGTCCATTGAAGTGATCTAATGACCCTATCTAATTAAGCAATCTTTATATTTCATGCTTATTTATATCCTAAAATCATTTCTCATGGAAGACAAAACTGGGATGGGAGGATAGTTTAATAGCGTTACCAGGGTTGTTTATGGGTAGCTATCCAGTTTAGTTATTCCCAGGCTTGGTAATCTCTCGAGTGTATCATTCTGACCAGTGATGATGTTTGGGTGCTGCGGAACACAGCTGATGAACACACTTTATAAACCTCCCTGTGCTGAACTCAGCCAAAAGCTGCACATGAGCCTAAACAGATGTTTCTGTTGTTTAGGCCGATGAAGTTTATAGAGTGCATGTTTATCTTTCAAAAGAGAATGTGGAGAGTTCATTCAGTCTTGAGATCCAATCTTTCCGGAGGTTGGACTGCCTAGAAAAGTTGGAACAGAAACTGGATGAGCACATTAAGTCATGTGGGGGCTGTCAGAAAACAGAGCCCTTTACTAGTTGGTAGAAAGGAGAGAGGACACAGGGGAACTGATTTGGCCTACAAATGGGTGATGTTTTACAAGACAGAACCTAGACAATTGTTTGCGTTTTAATACATGTAACATCATTATAATGGATTTGTTAAAAAATGTGCTCTCTGGCAATTTAGTACATATGAAATGAACACAAAGTATCACAACTTTCTGCAGATATTTCATATGATTAAAGTTATCTATGCAAAGAGGACAAAGCATCAAAAAAAAGAAATTTTAGTATATCATATATGTGAGTCATCCCTATTTTAAAGTGTTGACCACAGAAGAAGATTATAGTTGTTCAATTCAGCATTTGTCTTTGAACGGTTTAGTAAAGGAGACATATGTGAAAGTAGTCAGCTGTAATGCAGTGCTATAAAATATATATAAGCTCTGCCTTGAAACATTTATCTTGTTGTTGCCAAATATCAGATCACTTTCCTATTTTAGAGGGATGCACATGTAAGAGGAGGGGGACCTTGTTCCTCATTATAAAGATTGAGGAGAGTAGACAATATTCTTCTGAATATTCTCAGTGAAGACTGTGGGTATATCACTCAAGAATGATTAAAAGCCCAGGCTAGTGTCGTAGGTGTATGACTTGTGCCTAGAAGGGTCTGGCAATTGGCTTAATGCTCTTCTCTCACTGTCTTAAAATTCTTAGTAATTTTGGATGAAGGACCTCACATTTTCATTCTGTGCTGGGTTCCACAAATTGTACAGCTTGTCCCTGGCAAGAGCACCTTTCACCCAGTTTAAGAGAGTGAACAGAGTCATGTAGGAATCTGGGAAGAGCTTATGGTGCCTGGAAATGAGCTGTAGATTCAGGATGCAACAGGCAATGTCTAGAAGCAGTAGAGTTCAGAAGTACTAGAAACGTTCCTTGTGGTTGGTGGGGCTGGTGGTAATAGCAGGTGTCAAGAGACAGCTTTCTCATGAAATCATTCTGAGAAGGGTTTTAACTCTACCTTGACTAATTAGCAACACCACACATACCACACATTTTTATTCTTCCTGTTGAGTATTTGGGCTTTTGTAAGTAATCTCCTAAAGCTGCTATAGCAAATACACACAAACTGGGTGACTTAAACAATAGAAAGTAATTATCTCCAGGTTCCGCAGGCTAGACGCCTGAAATCATGGTGTTACAAGATTGGTTCCTTCTGAAGCTTCTAAAGGAACCAGCCTCTCTCCTTGGCTCCCAGTGGTTGTTGGGAGGCCCTGGACTCCTTGGCATGTTCCTTGGGAGACATATCACTTAAGTCTCTCCCTTTGCCATCACATGCACACGGCCTTCTCTCCTGTAGGTTTGTATGTCTATGTCCAAATTTCCTTTTTATTATAGGAATACCAATCATGTAGAATTTAGGATTCCTCTAACTGTGTGTGTGTGTGTGCATGCGTGCACATATGTGTGTGTGTGCAGACATGCATATATGCAAGCTTCATCATGCTCAGTCAGGTTCCGACTCTTTCCAACCCCATGGACGGTAGCCCACCAGGCTCTTCTATCCATGGTATTATCCAGGCAAGAAGAGTGGAATTGGTAGCCATTCCCTTTGCCAGGGGATCTTCCTGACCCATGGATGAACCCAGTCTCCTGTACTGCATGTGTATTCTTTACCGTCTGAGCCACCAGGGAAGTCCAACTAAGTATGATCTCATCCTAACTTGTTTATATCTGCAAAGACCTTATCTCCAAATGAGGTCATATTTACAGTCTTTGGGTAAGACATAAATTTTTGAAAGACACTACTCAACCCACTACAGCTGTTACTACCCTTTTTAATCAATTTCTTTTTAGACCTAAATTATCTAGAATCTTATTCTGTTACTTTCCACCATGAACTTTGACAAGCATGGGATTCTCTGTAGACTTAGGTTGGTTAGGAAAAAGATATTCTCAGAAAAATTTATACATGAGCTGCATCTTGAATAACACCTAGGAGTGAACCAGAAAAAACAGAGAAAGGGGATGGCATTCCATGTTGACATACAAAGGCACAGAAGCTGAACATAGCAATAAATTCTCTAGCTCTTCAATTCATTGATATGTGTGGAGGACTGGAGGAGCTGGTGACCAAGATGGGGGATTTGAAAAACAAGGCACTAAAGAGGTTGAAGGGAATCAAATTAGAACAGGGCCTTCAGCTCCGATTTTATCCAGAGGCAATGAAAACAGTATGATGGTTTTTAAGTGAGAGTGACGTGAAAGGAGTATGTCAAGGATGTATATTGTCACCCAAATTATTTAACTTAAATGCAGAGTACATCATGTGAAATGCTGGGCTGAATGAAGCACAAGCTGGAATCAAGATTGCTGGGAGAAATATCAATAACCTTAGATATGCAGATGACATGACCTTTATGGCATAAAGTGAAGAATTAAGAGCCTCTTGATGAAAGTGTAAGAGGAGAGTGAAAAAGTTGGTTTAAAGCTCAACATTCAGAAAATGAAGATAATGGCATCTGGTCCCATCACTTCATGGCAAATAGATGAGGAAACAGTGGAAACAGTGAGAGACTTTATTTTGGGGGCTCCAAAATCACTGCAGATGGTGACTGCAGCCATGAAATTAAAAGAGACTTGCTCCTTGGAAGAAAAGCTATGACCAACCTAGAAAGCATATTAAAAAACTGAGACATTACTTTGCCAACAAAAGTCTGTATAGTCAAAGCTATGGTTTTTCCAGTAATCATGTATGGCTGTGAGAGTTGGACTATAAAGAAAGCTGAGCACTGAAGAATTGATGCTTTTGAACTGTGATGTTGAAGACTCTTGAGACCCCCCTTGGACTGCAAGGAGATCCAACCAGTCCATCCTAAAGGAAATCATTCCTGAATATTCACTGGAAGGACTGATGCTCAAGCTGAAACCAATCCTTTGACCTCCTGATGTGAAGAACTGACTCATTTGAAAATATCCTGATGCTGGGCAAGATTGAAGGCAGGAGGAGAAGGGGCTGGCAGAGGATAAGATGGTTGGATGTCATCACTGACTCAATGGACATGAGTTTGAGTAAGCTCCAGGACTTGGTGATGGACAGGGAAGCCTGGCATGCTGCAGTCAATGGGTGCACAAAGAGTCTGACATGACTGAGTGACTGAACTGAAATGAATATGTTTATCTTTTGGCAAATTCCTTCAAATAGCAGGAATAGACTACTATGGAAGGAGATGGGGAAAGGGGAAATGAATCAAAAGAGTGATATATCCCTGAAGACAGTATGAACCAAAGTCAGGATTGTGGCAGAAGCAGCATGAAGATCCATTGTATCTAGAATCCATGGGACTCATGTATACCTAGATTCAGAAGTGGGAGAAGGAGAAAACAGGGATGACTTTAAGAATGGATTATGTTGTCCTTATTTATGAGTTGTTAACCCATTTTCCATGACCTAACCATTAAATTAACCATTTTTCAGTCATTTCAGAAATGAATATTTTCTTAAACTTGACCCTACTGACATTTTGGGTGAAATATTCTTTGTTACATAGCGGGAGAGATGGTCCTGTAAATTTTAGGATGTTTACTAGCATCTCTGGATCTAGCCATCAAATGCCCAGTATTCCTCTACCACAGTTGTCTTGAGATATTATTGCCAAGTATCCCTAGGGGTGTAGAACCACCACTGGTTGGGAACTACTGGGTTCATAGGAGGTAGAGTAGATTTGGGGTAGAGAGAGATGAGTCCACTTTCATCCCTTTTAAGTTTGTCATTCTTCTGGGCTATCTGATTGAAGATGTGGACTATGCAGCTGGAGGTAGCTAAGTACCTGGTACACACCTGAAAGATCTGGGCTATGTTACAAGGTTGAGAATATTATTTCCATATGATTAATTGAGACTTGGGGAAAAGGCAGGATCAAGTGTAAGAAGAATGGAAGACCAAGAACAAACACCTCAGATCTGCAATTTTGGAGCTGAGGTAAATTGAAAAACGCTGTACTTGTCAAGGTGTCCAAGAAGGACAGCCTGAGAATCTTCTCTCTTCTTCCTCTGTGACTCTAAATAGTGTACCCTTGCACAACTCTCTCAGGATAATTACTAAACCATCAAGGAAACAACAACAACAAAGAAGTGGTTTAGGGACCCAAAGCCAGGGTTTAAGCTACCTGTAGAGTTTGGTAAATGGCTGTGGAGAAGGGTGATACCTAAGTTCTCAACTTAGACCCTTAAAAGCATTTTTTAAATATCTTCACTCTGGGAAAAGTACTAGAAGAAAAGTCATGAGTCTAAATTTTTGGTAGTCTATTCTCATTTCTGAACAGCTCTAGTTAATACTGCCCAAAGCTAAAACTTTAAGTACATTGGAAATATTTTGATATCTTCAACTTTTCAGGCAAATAATTTAAAGATAACGAAAATCTCCTAGAGAGACGATCTCCTGGGTAACAGACCCAAACAAAAAATTGCCTTGGAACCTTGGTTGATTTCATAGAAGTTAACCTTTAAGTAGCATTGCAAGCAAAAGCCCCATTTCTCTTCGGCTGAATGCATCTTTTATTTTATTGTCCTTTAAAAAATCACACAAGTCATACATGAATATGTTATTGTTGTAAAAGATTCAAACCACACAGAAATATTTAGAAAAAACATGAACGTTCCCCTTCTCCCATCTGACGCTGTTCTTGCTTTCCCCTCCTATCCCCAAATGCAACAGTTCTCCACTGTGCTGTTCCTCTGTCCAGTGCTCTGTGTTGGAGCCTAAGTGCAAACCACTGAATGTGAAACATTGTTCTGCAACTTGCTTTCTTCTCTTTCCATATCTTGGAGGTATAAAAGAATCCTTCTGTTCAGTTCAGTTCTGTCGCTCAGTCGTGTCCAACTCTTTGTGACCCCATGAATTGCAGCACGCCAAGCCTCCCCTGTCCATCACCAACTCCCCGGAGTTCACTCAGATTCACGTCCATCGAGTCCGTGATGCCATCCAGCCATCTCATCCTCGGTCGTCCCCTTCTCCTCCTGCCCCCAATCCCTCCCAGCATCAAAGTCTTTTCCAATGAGTCAACTCTTCGCATGAGGTGGCCAAAGTACTGGAGTTTCAGCCTTAGCATCATTCCTTCCAAAGAAACTCCAGGGCTGATCTCCTTCAGAATGGACTGGTTGGATCTCCTTGCAGTCCAAGGGACTCTCAAGAGTCTTCTCCAACACCGCAGTTCAAAAGCATCAATTTTTCGGCACTCAGCCTTCTTCACAGTCCAACTCTCACATCCATACATGACTACTGGAGAAACCATACCCTTGACTAGACGGACCTTAGTTGGCAAAGTACTGTCTCTGCTTTTGAATATGCTATCTAGGTTGAGCATAACTTTTCTTCCAAGGAGTAAGCGTCTTTTAATTTCATGGCTGCAGTCATCATCTGCAGTGATCTTGGAGCCCCCAAAATAAAATCTGACACTGTTTCCACTGTTTCCCCATCTATTTCCCAAAAAGTGATGGGACCAGATGCCATGATCTTAGTTTTGTTGAGCTTTAAGACAACTTTTTCACTCTCCTCTTTCACTTTCATCAAAAGGCTTTTAGTTCCTCTTCACTTTCTGCCACAAGGGTGGTGTCATCTGCATATATGAGGTGATTGATATTTCTCCCTGCAGTCTTGATTCCAGCTTGTGTTTCTTCCAGCCCAGCGTTTCTCATGATGTACTCTGCATAGAAGTTAAATAAGCAGGGTGACAATATACAGCCTTGATGTACTCCTTTTCCTATTTGGAACCAGTCTGTTGTTCCATGTCCAGTTCTAACTGTTGCTCCTGACCTGCATACAGATTTCTCAAGAGGCAGGTCAGGTGGTCTGGTATTCCCATCTCTCTCAGAATTTTCCACAGTTTATTGTGGAAAATCACACTCAGCACCACATAAATAGAAAGGTTTTCTTTCAGTAAGGAAAGAGAGAGTGTGGGAATGTAATCAAATGAACCCAACATTTATCACAGAGAATGACAATGACAAGACCACTGACAATTCCACTAGCTGATATGATGCCTATGGAACACATCCTCAGGATAAATTCAGTGAAAAGCATGCTGACTTCCAAAGACTTAATATTTTTATTTGATGACTGTGGAGGCAAAATACCTTCCCTCATCCTGTGGCAACAAAAGACAATAAAAGTGACAGTATTCTGTTTTGCTACAATTCTCTCTTCATTTTATATTAGCTAGGGTTAGAGGTAACATAATGAAATTGCCTAAAAAACTCTAGAAAGCAAGGTGAAGCAATCATTTTCTTTGTATCAAAAGATACTTAGCCATTGTCTTTCTTTCTTTCTTTTCATTTTCAGCTGCATTTGGTCTTTGTTGCTGCACGAGGGCTTTCTCTAATTACGGCGGCGGGGGCTACTCTCTGGTTGGGCTGCATGGGCTTCTCATTGTGGCGGCTTCTGTTACGAGCCTTCAGTCTAGGGTTATCAGGCTTCAGTATATTCAGCACGTGGGCTCAGTAGTTGTGGTGCACAAGCTTCGTTACCTTGCAGCAAGTGGGATCTTCCCAGACCAGGGATTGAACCTGTGCGCCCTGCGTTGGCAGCTGGATTCTTAGTCACTGGACCACCAGAGAAGCCCCATAGCCCATTTCTTATTCTTGTTATTTCTGTGCCCTGTCCTCAGGGGACTATTTCCTAACAAGGAATTAACTTGGCTGAGGAGGAACCTGGGACATTGACTTGACAATTTCATTTGCTTCCCTGGTGGCTCAGATGGTAAAGAATCTGTCTACAATGCGTGGGACACGGGTTTGATCCCTGGATCAGAAAGATCCTCTGGAGAAGGAAATGGCAACCCACTCCAGTATTCTTGCCTGGAAAATTCTATGGAGTTGTCCATAGTAGCCTAGTGGGCTATAGTCCAAGGGGTCACAAAGAGTCAGACATGACTGAGTGACTAACACTTTGTAACTCCAATTCAACCCTAACCTGACAGAGATGGTGCAAGGAAGAATGTGTGCAGTGAAGCAATTCTTTAGTCATCCTATAGGGGCATCTTCGCCAAGAATGTTAAAATTAAGCCTGATATTTTTCACCACTGATTTTCTTCCCTAAGCTAATGCTGGCCTGACAACATTGCTCATCATCTTGACATAAGTGTGGAGTATTTCTGTATCATCAGAGAAAATTGCTCTATTTATTCTGCATAGAGTGAGTTTCTCCTAAATCAGAATAGCAGTCTATTTTATTCCTCACAGTCACTTACTAGATAAATCCCATCGATAAATTTGCTGTTCCTTCGTGAATAAATTGTCTCTGCTATCATTTTCATTTTATAGCTAGTTACATCTTTCATCTGGATGCTATTACTCACCTCCTTGAACATTAAGTTCCTCCTTCTCAGCGAAATAAGTTGTTCTTAGTACTTTTTCCTCCAAGTCAGTACTAAATGCTCACATCAAGTAAGCATTAACGGGAAGAGTACTGGCTGGGGACTAAAAAGTCGTGGGTCGGAGTCCCATTTGCAGTCCCCTCTGTCCAGACATGTGACTTTTGGGCAAGTTACTTGTCAGCTTGAGTTTCTTCATCTGTAAAAATGGGGGAGTGTACTCTTTCGCTACTTGTATTCCCGTGGCAGTTTGGGGAATAAAACCAGACAGGTCTATGTAAAAGATCTCTGTAAGGCGTGACACACAAAGGCAAATTGTTCAAGGACCAGGCACAGCTGAGGCACTCGGAAAAACCTTTTGTGTTAGTTGAGTCAGTTTCTCCCACTTACTGTTTGCCCATACCAGAAGATTTACAGAATAAGGGGGACAAG
Organism: Nanger dama; assembly: GCA_917880005.1. Classification (NCBI taxonomy): domain Eukaryota; kingdom Metazoa; phylum Chordata; class Mammalia; order Artiodactyla; family Bovidae; genus Nanger; species Nanger dama. The sequence continues at coordinate 3,127,860 of CAKJTW010000105.1, read as the reverse complement.
AGCTGGAGGGACATCCTGGCTTTTAACTCTGTTCCTGCTCACTTCCTCCAACTTCACTCATATCAGAGATCAGTCAAAACATGTAGATACTGACTATACAAAACATATGTATGTCTGATCTGGTGATCCTACCATTCTGAGCAAAGCTCATTAACCCATTGAGTAGGCATTATCCCCAAGCTGAGATAACCCAGCCTGTCTTCTGGGAATTTGTTCTTTAACAGGGGAGACAAACTTTCCTTGTTACTAGAGTGGAGTCAATTGATGCTTTTGAATCACTGCTAACACCCTTAGCTTTACCAGGGATATCTTTTCTTCTTACTTCAGATTATTAAGTACATCTTGGAAACCTATGAAACAGACAAAAAATACACAGGGCTGTATAGTGTGTCTATACCGGATCCTGTGATACAGTAAGCATTCAATAAGTGAAGGGCTTCTCTGGTGGCTCCAACAGTTCACCATGACATTGGTTAGTTTAAGATGTATAACATGTTTATTTGATATACTTATTTATTACAAAATGATTACCAGCAAAGCATTACCTAACATCTGGATCACATCACATAATCATTATTCCTTTTTTGTGTGTGGTGATAACATTTAAAATTTTCTCTCTTGGAAACTTTCAAGTAAGTAATACAGTGTTGTTAACTATAGCTACCATGCTGTACATTAGATCTACAGAAGTTGTTCATCTAATAACTGAAAGTTTGTACTCTTTGACCAATATCTCCTCATTTCTCCTATCCCCTATCCACTGATAACCACTATTCTAGTCTTTGAGCTTGACTTTTTAGATTCCACATATAAGTGAGATCATATAGCAATTGTCTTTCTTTATCTTACACATTTTACTTAGCATAACACCCTCAAGATCCATCCTTGTTTCAATCAAGAAAATATCCGTGTCTCAGATACATGGCTGAGTAATATATCATTGTGTAAAGCCGCTCAGTCATGTCTGACTCTTTACGACCCCATGGACTGTGTCCATAGAATTCTCCAGGCCAGAATATTGGAGTGGTTAGCCTTTCCTTTCTCCAGGGGATCTTCCCAACTCAGGGATTGAACCCAGGTCTCCTACACTGCAGGCAAATTCTTTACCAGCTGAGCCACAAAGGAAGCCCCACCATATCTTCTTTATTAGTTAATCCATTGATTGATAGACACTTAGATTGTTTTCATATCTTGGTTATTGGCTGCAATGAACACAGGATTGCAGGAATCTGTTTGTGTCTCATGAATATGTACCCAAAGGAAGATTTCTGGATTCTATGGTAAACTAATTTTTTAGCATCCTCCGTATGACTTTCCATAATGGCTGTAGCAATTTATATTCTTACCAACCTCCTTATCCACACTTTTTCTCCACATGCTCACTAATACATTTTAAAATCTCTTATCTGGTTGGTGATAGCTATTTTAACAGGTGTAAGATGATATCTTATTGTGTTTTTGATATACATTTCCCTGATTATTAGTGATGCTTTTTATGGCCTATCTTCTTTGGAAAGATGTCTATTCAGTTCCTCTGCCCATATTTAATCAGAGTGTTATTGCTGTCTTTTTTGCTATTGAGTTGTATGAATCCTTTATATATATTTTATGTTAACCCCTTATCAGATATATTATTGGCAAATATTTTCTCCCACTCTGTAGACTGCCTTTTCATTATACTGATGGTTTCTTTTCTGTGCAACTTTTTATTTTGAAGTAGTACCATTTGTTTATTTTTTATTTTGCTGCTTTTGCTTTGATATAAAATCCAGAAAAATCACTGCTGAGAGAGCTGTCAAGGAGATTATCCACTGTATGTTTACTCAGATCTTTAAGCCATTCTAAGTTGATTTAGCATATGGTGTAAGATAAGGTACAGTTTCATTCTTTTACATGTGGCAAATTTTCCCTACAACTCATTGAGAAGACTGCACTTTACCCATTTTACATTCTTGGCTCCTTTATCAAAAATTAGTTGACCATATATGTGTGGGTTTATTTCTGAACTTCTTTTCCGTTGATCTATGTGTGTTTTTAAGCCAATATCATACCATTATGATTACTATAGCTTTGTGATATAGTTTAAAAATCAGGAATTGTGATGTTTCTAGATTTGTTTTCCTCTGTCAATATTGCTTTGGCTTTTTGAGGTTGCTTGCAGTTTCATACAAATTTCAGGATTTTTTTTTCAATTTCTTGAAAAGTACCATTAGAATGTTGATAGGAATTGCATTGAATGTGTTGATCACTTTGGGTGGTATGGAATTAGCAATAATAGTTCTTCTAACCCATGAGCATAGGATATCTTTCCACTTATTTGTGTCTTCTTCAGTTTCTTTCATCAATGCCTTAGAGTTTGCAGTATATGGCTATTTCACTTCCTTGATTAAATGTTTTCTGAGATATTTTATTTTTCATGTTATTATAAATTAGATTGTTTTCTTAATTTTTTATATTGATTGTTTGTTATTAATGTTCAAAAATTCAACTGATTTTGTATCCTGCAACTTTACTGAATTTATTAGTTCTATAGTTTTTTGGTAGAATCATTAGGGTTTTCTGTGTTTAATACATTTAATACATCTGTAACTGTGACAGTTTTACTTCTTCCATTCTGATCTGAATGTCTTTCATTTCTTTTTCATGCTTAATTGTTTTGCTAGGACTTCTCATACTAATTTAAATAAAGATGGGAAATATGGGCATCCTTGTTTTGTTCTTGATGTTAGAAAAAAGCTTTCAGCTTTTAACTGTTTGGTATGATGTTAGCTATGGGCTTGTCATATATGGCCTTTATTAAGCTGAGGTCCAGTATCACTGCAGATGGTGACTGCAGCCATGGAATTAAAAGATGCTTACTCCTTGGAAGAAAAGTTATGACCAACCTAGATAGCATATTCAAAAGCAGAGACACTACTTTGCCCACAATGCTCTATTTAGTCAAAGTTGTGGATTTTCCAGTAGTCATGTAGGGATGTGAGAGTTGGACTACAAAGAAAGCTGAGTGCCAAAGAATTGATGCATTTAAACTGTGGTGTTGGAGAAGACTCTTGAGAGTCCCTTGGACTGCAAGGAGATCCAGCCAGTCAATCCTAAAGAAAAATCAGTCCTAAATATTCATTGGAAGGACTGATGCTGAAATTGAAACTCTAATCCTTTGGCCACCTGATGTGAAGAGCTGACTCATTTGAAAAGACCCTGATGCTGGGAAAGACTGAAGGTAGGAGAAGAGGTGATGACAGACGATGAGATGGTTGGATGGCATCACTGACTCAATGGACATAACTTTGAGTAAACTCTAGGAGCTGGTGATGGACAGGGAGGCCTGGTGTGCTGCAGTCCAGGGGGTTTCAGAGTCAGACATGACTGAGCTACTGAACTGAACTGAAGCTGAGGTGTGATTTTTTTTCATACACATTTTGTTGAGAGTTTTTATCCAGAACAGATGTTCAATTTCATCAAATGCGTCAAATAAAAAAAGATTAAAAAGATCATATGATTTTTATCTTTCATTTTCTTAATGTGGTGTATCACACTAATTTATCAACTTCATGTATATATATATATATATATATATATAGCTCAACATTTATCCACTCCATCTCACATTTTATGTATGTGGTATCACAACTTACCTCTTTTTAAATTGGGTATCTATTCAAAGTTTTTGTAGTTACAGTTATTTTAATATCTTTGTATTTTGACCTTTATACTAGAGTTATAAGTGATTGACCCACCACTGTTACATTACAGTATTTTTGAATGTAACTATATATTTACCTTTACTAGTGAGTTTTATACTTGCATATGTTTTCCTGCTCCTAGTTAGTGTCTTTTCATTTCAACAAAAACTCACTTTAACGTTGCCTGTAGGGCGAGTGTAGTGGTTATGAACTCCTTCAGTTTTTGCTTGTCTCTCCTTTTTTTGCTTGCCTCTCCTTTTTGCTTTATCTTTCCTTCAGTTCTGAAGGGCAACTTTGCCAGGGTTAGTATTCTTGGTTGGCAGTTTTTTCTTTCAGTACTTTGGCCATATCATGCCACTCCCTTCTGGTCTGCCAAGTTTCTGCTGAAAATCTGTTGATAGTCTTATGGAGAGTCCTTTGTATGTTGTTTTGTACTTGCTCTTTAAGTTTTTTTCCTAACAATTGACAATTTAATCACAACATGTCAAAAGCATTACACCATGTCTTCTTGTGGGTCTCCTTGCTGCTGCTGCTGCTGCTAAGTCGCTTCAATTGTGTCCGACTGTGTGTGACCCCACAGACAGCAGCCCACCAGGCTCCCTCATCCCTGGGATTCTCCAGGCAAGAACATTGGAGTGGGTTGCCATTTCCTTTTCCATGAAAGTGCATGAAAGTGAAAAGTGAAAGTGAAGCCGCTCAGTCGTGTCCGACTAGTAGCAACCCCATGGACTGCAGCCCACCAGGCTCCTCCATCCATGGGATTTTCCAGGCAAAAGTACTGGAGTGGGATGCCATTGTGGGTCTCCTTAGAGTAATCTTATTTGGAACTCTAAGCTTCCTGGGTTTAGATGTCTCTTTCTTTCTCCGGGTTAGGGAAATTTTCAACCATTATTTTTCTTTGAATAAGCTTTCAGCTTCTTTGTACCTGTCTTGTCCTTCTGGGACTCCTATAAAGCACATATTTTTCCATTTGAAGATGTATCAAAAGTCTCTTAAGTTATCTTTGTTGTTTTTCTTTTTTTTTTGTTTCTCAGACTAAATGGATTTCATTGTCCTGTTTTCAAGTTCACCAATCCTTTCTGCTGCTTCACCTAGCCTGCTGTTGCCCTCCTGCTATTGAACTTTTTAGTCAACTTATTGTATTCTTCAGCTTTATGATTTGTTTGATACTTTTAAATATTTTATATTCCTACTTTGATGTTCTTACTTTGTTCATGTCCTCAGTAAATATCTTTATGACTGTTATTTTGAACTCTATTAGATGAATCATTCATCTCCATTTCATTAAGATCTATTTCTGGAGTTTTATTTTGTTCTTTGGAATATATTCTCTTTCTTCATTTTTCTTGCTGTCTGTATTGATTTCTGCACATAGGTAAAGCATCCACTTCTCTCAGTCTTGACTGAATGATTTCATGTGGGAGATGAACCTTGTCTATTAGTCTAGCCTGAAGTCTTGGTTGTCCCTTACATTTTTGTAAATACCAAGCTGCCTTCTTTGTTCCTGATGCCTGTCAGTATTTGAGGATGTACCAAGACCCATCAGTGTCCTAAAGGGGGAGAATCACAGCCAGCACTTAGATGCCAGTTTATTGGAAACAGGACTCTCAGCATCTTAGAAAATTTGTAGTTTGGCCACACCCAGGGAAAAGCCAGGATGCTGGCATTTTGCCTACTCCCCTTGTGCTTGGTCCAAGTGTAAAACTTTATGTGTAGAGGTGCTCCTGCACCCATTAAAATGCTTTTTCCTGAAGTCCTATGGGACTTGAGAATGAAAGCACTGTTAGCTCTCAGTCAGGTAATCCAAGTGCCCATCCTGGGCAGAGCTGGAAAAGTTGGGGAGCCAAGTGTGTCTACAAGCTTCTTCCAGCAAATATACTGTCATCTTGAAGTGGGCTGGGGAGAGAGCAGAAGAGGTTCCACAAGCTGGTCTCCAGGAAGACTGTCATTCAGTCCATAGGTGTGTGCTAAACTAGAAATTTGATGCTCAGGCAGCAGCTTTCAAAGTATGCAAATCGACTGCTTTCAGAGGCAGACTGGGATATGAGTGTTTCTGTTGTTTCTGTTTGTCCCCTCTGCTCTGAGTTCTGGGAAGACAGCCAGTTAAGAACTGCTTCATTGTTTGCTACAATCCTATGGGACTTGTGGGTACAATACTGTTGGGTTTCAGAATCAGGCAACCCAGGAGCCTGTCACATGGCAGCCACCTAGCCTGGAGTGCAGACTATGTACAAGCTCCTTCCAGGGACATACTGGTGGTTTATAGTAGTCTAGAGGAAGAAGGCAGAGGAAATGTCCACTGGCTTCCCTGGTCTTCAGGTAGGATGGCAGTCAAACCCTAGATATGTGCTAAATTATAAGACTTTTCCACCTTTGTGCATGGAGAGTGATATCATTTTCTTAAAATGCTGAGAGATATTGATTGGCATTCCCTTTATCTATGGGCATTTATATAGGTTTACTTTATCAAAAAGCTGCAACAAATTCTCTTACAATATGCTGTATTAGGGGTATGTTTTGATCTCTTTACAGAGAAGAGATCTGGTACTGCCATAGCTGAATCATAAGGCATATTTAATGTTACTAAATTATGAAAAATTACCCATTAAATAGTTGTACCCCCTATATATTATGGCTGCATGTTTCTCTGTTCTGTTACCAACATGTCATGTTACTAAAATTTTAAATGATTTTCTCATAAGATGTTATTGTATTTCCTTAATTACTACTGAGAAACATTTTTCATGTTTATGACTATTTATATTTCCTCCTTTGTACACTGCCTGTTTTCTATTTGTTTATTTAGTATTTGATTTAGAAAATATGTTTTCCTCCTGGGAACCATGGCATATTCCTTGAGAAGACTGAGAACAGATTACCTTCTCTCTCAGACCCAAAACTTTTGGGTAGAGACAAGTGAGAATGAATTATTTCAGAACAATATTTCAATCATGAATTAGGATGAACTCTCTTGGTTACTAATATAAATTTAAACAGCACTATTCAAAACAGAGCCAGCAGCATCAGCCTTTTATGTGCTTAGTCACTCACTCATGTTCGAGTGAGTGACCGTCAGACTCCTCTGCCCATGGCATTCTCCAGGCAAGAATATTGGAGTGGGTAGACATTCCCTTTTCCAGGGGATCTTCCCAACCCAGGATTGTATCCTGGTCGCTTGCACTAAAGGTAGATTCTTTACCATCTGAGCCACCAGGAGTACATTCTCTGGCTACTTTGTCAGAAGCTCTAGAGGCAAGAAAAGCAAGCTATTTTAATTTAACAAGCTTCTAGGTGACTAAGAAGCACTAAACTAGACCATTAAAAGAAGAAAAAGTCAGTTAGTGATTCTAAAACTAGGTTAAGAATAAGATTATATTTGTTTTATTAACATTTTAAAATTTTATTAGTAGTATACACAACAACTTGAATAAGTCTCAGGAGAATTACATAGAGTGGAAAAAGTCATTTTCACATATACTGTATGATACTATTTATGTAATATTCTAGAAATGAAAAAGTTATAGAAATAGAGAACAGATTAGTGACTGCCAGGAGTTAGGGAAGGTGAAGGGTAGTGAAGGATTGGGAGGTGGACTTGCTAATGAAAGAATGCAGTCAGGAACCTTTGTTCCGAAGGAACTTTCTGCATCTTGACTGTGGTGATAGGTACACAAGCACACACATGGTAAATTGCACAGAACTGAATACACACACACACACACGCACACACACACACACACAATTAATGTGAATAAACCTGAGGAAATTTGAGTAAGACCAGTAGATTACATCAAGGTCAATATCCTAAGGCTGATATTATACTATAGCTCTGCAAGCTTTGGTGAAAATTGAGTAAACGATTCAAAGTATCTCCTTGTATTATTTCGTACAACTAGAAGTGCATCTCCAATTATCTCAAAATAAAATGTTCAATCAAAAATGAAAACAAAAGATTTATCAGGTTTTCAGTTCAGTTTAGTTCAGTCGCTCATTCGTGTCCGACTCTTTGTGATCCCATGAATCGCAGCATGCCAGGCCTCCCTGTCCATCACCAACTCCTGGAATTCACTCAGACTCAACATCCATCGAGTCAGTGATGCCATCCAGCCCTCTCATCCTTGGTCGTCCCCTTCTCCTCCTGCCCCCAATCCCTCCCAGCATCAGAGTCTTTTCCAATTTGTCAACTCTTGCCTGGAAAATCCCATGGGTGGAGGAGCCTGGTAGGCTGCAGTCCCATGGGGTCGCTAAGAGTCAGACAGGACTGAGCGACTTCATTTTCACTTTTCACTTTCACGCATTGGAGAAGGAAATGGCAACCCACTCCAGTGTTCTTGCCTGGAGAATCCCAGGGACTGGGGAGCCTGGTGGGCTACAGTCAATGGGGTCACACAGAGTCAGACATGACTGAAGTGACTTAGCAGCAACTCTTCACATGAAGTGGCCAAAGTACTGGAGTTTCAGCTTTAGCATCATTCCTTCCAAAGAAATCCCAGGATTGATCTCCTTTAGAATGGACTGGTTGGATCTCCTTGCAGTCCAAGGGACTCTCAAGAGTCTTCTCCAACACTGCAGTTCAAAAGCATCAGTTCTTTGGTGTTCAGCCTTCTTCACAGTCCAACTCTCACGTCCATACATGACTACTGGACAAACCATAGCCTTGACTAGACGGACCTTAGTCGGCAAAGTAATGTCTCTGCTTTTGAATATGCTATCTAGGTTGGTCATAACTTTTCTTCCAAGGAGTAAGTGTCTCTTAATTTCATGGCTGCAGTCACCATCTGCAGTGATTTGGGAGCCCCCAAAATAAAGTCTGACACTGTTCCCACTGTTTCTCCATCTATTTCCCGTGGAGTGATGGGACCAGATGCCATGATCTTCGTTTTCTGAATGTTGAGCTTTAAGCCAACTTTTCACTCCTCTTTCACTTTCATCAAGAGGCTTTTTAGTTCCTCTTCACTTTCTGCCATAAGGGTGGTGTTATCTGCATATCTGAGATTACTGATATTTCTGCCGGCAGTCTTGATTCCAGCTTGTGTTTCTTCCAGTTCAGCATTTCTCATGATGTACTCTGCATATAAGTTAAATAAGCAGGGTGACCGTATACAGCCTTGATGTACTCCTTTTCCTATTTGGAACCAGTCTGTTGTTCCATGTCCAGTTCTAACTGTTGCTTCCTGATTTCTTCCAGATTTCTCAAGAGGCAGGTTAGGTGGTCTGATAGTCCCATCTCTTTCAGAATTTTCCACAGTTTCTTGTGATCCACACAGTCAAAGGCTTTGGCATAGTCAATAAAGCAGAAATAGATGTTTTCCTAGGACTCTCTTGCTTTTTAGATGGTCCAGTGGGTATTGGCAGTTTGATCTCTGGTTCCTCTGCCTTTCCTAAATCCAGCTTGAACGTCTGGAAGTTCATGGCTCACGTACCTTTGAAGCCTGACTTGGAGAATTTTGAGCATTACTTTGCTAGTATGTGAGATGAGTGCAACTGTGTGGTAATATGAGCATTGTTTGGCATTACCTTTCTTTGAGATTGGAATGAAAACTGACCTTTTCCAGTCCTGTGTCCACTGCAAGTTTTCCAAATTTGCTGGCATGTTGAGTGTAGCACTTTTACAGCATCATCTTTTAGGATTTGAAATAGCTCCACTGGAATTCCATCACCTCCACTAGCTTTCTTTGTAGTGATGCTTCCTAAGGCCTAGTTGACTTTGCATTTCAGGACATCTGGCTTTAGGTGAGTGATCACACTACTGTGATTATCTGGATCATGAAGATCTTTTTGTATAGTTCTTCTGTGCATTCTTGCCACCTCTCTTAATATCTTCTGCTTCTGTTAGGTCCATACCATTTGTTTCCTTTACTGTACCCATGTTTGCATGAAATGTTCCTATAAGAAACCATTTATATTGTCTTTTTCCTGGAACCTTGATCTTCTGAACCTTATTGACTTATTCACATTTTTAAAAAAGACTATCTGAGTTTATTCAAGATTAAAATTTATAAAAGTTTGAGTATTAACTGTATGGAAAGAATTATTGTGCATTCACTAAAATTCATAGTCTCTTCATTTTCCTGGGCACACAACTTGTGTGTATAACCAGCTTTCCTTGAAGTTTGTTTGGTCACTAAGACATGTCTGATTCTTCAGAGCCCATGGAATATAGCCCACTAGCCTTCTCTGTCCATGGAGATTTTTCCAGGCAAGAATACAGGAGTGGATTGCCGTTTCCTTTTCAGGGGATCTTCCTGACCCAGGAGCCCAACTAGTGTCTCCTGCATTGGCAGATGGATTCTTTACCAATCAGCCACCAGAGAAGCCCCTTCTTGAAGTTAATGTAGACATGTGATTGAATTATAGATAGCAGAATGGGAATAAAGTGAATCTTCCACTTCCAGGCCTCATTCATAACAGTGCTCCTAAGCACATTTATTTATTTCTTTTTGGCTGCTTTTGGTCTCAATTTTGGCATCTGGGATCTTCCATTACCACATGTAGGCTCTTTGTTGGGGCATGTGGCTTCTCACTAGTTGTAGTGCATGGGCTTAGGTGGATCTCACTTCCCCAGTCAGGGATTAAACCCATATCCCCTGCTTTGGAAAGAGGATTCTTAACCACTGGACCACCAAGGAAGATCCCTAAGCACAGATGTTCTTGTTTTATTCACCTTCTGGTTGCCTGGGATGTAGACAGGTGCCACGGTCTTGTGAACCATCTGTTATGACTCAGTTTTAGTATCTGTCTTCCTTCTGTGATTGGCTGACTGCTTTAAACATTCATTGAACTTTCATGTCAGTCTTGGGTGGTATATTTTTAACACAGACTCTTCATCTGTGAACTACTAAAGCAGTCAATAAAAGTTGAAGAATCAAATAAGAATGGAGTTGCCTATATTCTAACTGGAGTCTTTCCCTTCATTTGACTTATTCCTGGATTGACTAGAGTGGGTTTCTCTCCACTCAATATTCTATTTCACCTGGGACTTAAAAAATGGACACAAATATTTATGAGAACTGTGAATAGAATTTATCATATTTAGAACCCTTAAACTACATGAAAGTGAAAGAAAGTGTTAGTTGCTTAGTCAAGTCCAACTCTTTGCACCCCCATGGACTGTAGCCTGCCAGTCTCCTCTGTCCGTGAAATTCTCCAGGCAACAATACTGCAGTGGGTAGCCATTCCCTTTTGCAAGGGATCTTTCTGACCTAGGGATTGAATCCAAATCTCCTGCATTGCAGAAAGATTCTTTACCATCTAAGCCACCAGGGGAAAAAAAAAGTTTAAGAATGTTCACAATTTAAAATCAGTTAAACATATGTGCTGCTAACATAATTTGTTATTATAAATCATGATTTATTTCTATTCATATATTCATTTGCCCTGATATCCTAGGAGGTCTGTAGGTATGGGTTGTTATCTTAGAAATGGATATTTGATGAATATCATATAGAAACTGGAAGAATACAAGAGCTTGTAGCTTTACATTAGGATGACTATTCTAAGAAAACTTTTGGCAGTTCTATTTGCAATTTTTTAAGGAATCTCCACACTGTTTTCCATAATGGCTGTACTAGTTTGCATTCCCACCAGCAGTGCAAGAGGGTTCCCTTTTCTCCACATCCTCTCCAGCATTTATTGCTTGTAGACTTTTGGATTGCAGCCATTCTGACTGGTGTGAAATGGTACCTCATTGTGGTCTTGATTTGCATTTCTCTGATAATGAGTGAAGTTGAACATCTTTTCATGTGTTTGTTAGCCATCCGTATGTCTTCTTTGGAGAAATGCCTATTTAGTTCTTTGGCCCATTTTTTGATTGGGTCATTTATTTTTCTGGAGTTGAGCTGCATAAGTTGCTTATATATCTTTGAGATTAGTTGTTTGTCAGTTGTTTCATTTGCTATTGTTTTCTCCCATTCAGAAGGCTGTCTTTTCACCTTGCTCATAGTTTCCTTTGTTGTGCAGAAGCTTTTAATTTTAATTAGATCCCATTTGTTTATCTTTGCTTTTATTTCCAGTATACTGAGAGTTGGATCATAGAGGATCCTGCTGTGATTTATGTAGGAGAGTGTTTTGCCTATGTTCTCCTCTAGGAGTTTTATAGTTTCTGGTCTTACGTTTAGATCTTTAATCCATTTTGAGTTTATTTTTGTGTATGGTGTTAGAAAGGGGTCTAGTTTCATTCTTTTACAAGTGGTTGACCAGTTTTCCCAGCACCACCTGTTAAAGAGACTGTCTTTACTCCATTGTATATTCTTGCCTCCTTTGTCAAAAATAAGGTGTCCATAGGTGTGTGGGTTAATCTCAGGGCTTTCTATTTTGTTCCATTGATCTATATTTCTGTCTTTGTGAGAATGGCAATGAAACATGTATATTTTCTTGTAAGAAACGAAGTGCCAATGTAGGCGCTTCAATGTAGGATGCAGGATGCATGGGGCTGATGCACAGGATGATTCAAGTAGAGGATGTGGGGTGGGAGGTGGGAGGGGGCTTCGGCATTGGGAGATTGTGTTCACCTATGGCTGATTCGTGTCAATGTATGGCAAAACAAATACAGTATTGTAATGAAAAAATAAATAAATTTAATAATAAAAAAATAAATTAAAAATAAATTAAAAAAAGGAAAAAAAAAAAAGGGTGCCCACTTTCACTGCTACTATTCAACATAGTTCTGGAAGTTTTGGCAACAGCAATCAGAGCAGAAAAAGAAATAAAAGGAATCAAAATTGGAAAAGAAGTAAAACTCTCACTGTTTGCAGATGACATGATCCTCTACATAGAAAACCCTAAAGACTCCACACGACTGAGTGACTGAACTGAACTGAACTGAATCCAGTCATGTCCGACTCTCTTAGACCCCGTGAATCGCAGCACGCCAGGCCTCCCTGTCCATCACCAACTCCCAGAGTTATGACAATAAAAATGAGTTTATAACAGTTATTTACACCTGCTTCAGTTATATTTCAACTACAGATTTTAAGAGAAATCTTGATAACATTCCTGGATAAAACTTAAATTGATTCCCATGGCAGATGATCTGTTTAGTTTTTCAAGCAAAAATACAGTATGTGAATTTTAATAAAACATATTTTGTAAAATATTCTAATGATACTGTCAATAATGAATTTTTATGGGTTGTATCTTGATTTATTGATCATTTTACTTTTCTTGTTTTTATTCTTTTGAGTACAATCTCATTCAAACCAGTCAAAATTTAGAATACCAATAAAGTTTATACACATAAAAAAAAGAAAACTTTTGGAAATATATTTTATGCTGTGTCTAGTTCAAGGGAAACTGCATTGTAGTCATTATTTAGACAATAAGAAAATCCCATTTTGTATAGATTTGAGATCAGCTTTCAGTTACAAGTCTACGTGTTTTTCCCTTGCATTTTGGGAATGTCTCCATTCTTCAGCAGCAGGAAGGTATCTAACACAGGCTTTGAACTCCTCTCAAAACCATAGAGAGAGAGTCAGTCTTTTATAGTTCCTGTTTACTGAGCCATAACAGAGCAAGTCACTGGTGCCAAAGCCCCACACTCATTCCCTTTAAACAGTCTCTGCAAGCAGGTCAATGGAGTGTTCCTGGACCTATAATTTAGGGTGCCTCATGCAGTGATAAGAAAAACGCTGGACTGAGTTCAGAAACAAGGGTCAAATGATGACAATGAGAGCAAACCATTTCGAATTGTTTTAGCTGCAGCTGATTACGAGGCTGCTAGGAGGGAACATGTGTCAGGGAGGGCTAAATAGTCATAACTAAGCCCCGCATTGATTTGTTTACTTTGTTTATTCACTCATTCATTTATTTATTTGAACATGCTTTGAGCTCTTTGAGAGAGGGAGGAGAGGTAATATATTTCAGTCTTTCTCCTAAAATGTTCATTTAGGAAAAGTGGGCAAGAGATCCATTTTGTCAGAGATTTCCAAGGACTGGTAAGACTCAGTTATGTGAGCTGATTAAAAGCACAAAACATTTATACTTTTGGTCAAGGAAAGAGTGACCCTCTGTTGTTTGCTTACTGATGTGAGCATGTGCTATGCTTGTTCTGTAAGCTTCATTCTCTTGTTTCCAAAATAGTACAGTCTTTCTGTATATTACTCTGCCATATTATCACTCACCTTTATCTGTCACCATTCAGATCTTTCCTTGTTTTTAGCTAATAAAGTCTTTGAGCTCCTTTAACAAAATTAAGGTAACAAACTGAAAGGGGAAAAAGTAATGGCTCAAGTCTTGTTTGCCTAGGAAGAGATTGGAAGTCTCAGTTGGTTTTCTAGGTGCTAGACAAATCTCAAATATTTTGAAAGACTCCTACATTACTAGTGTTTAAATTGAAAGAGAAAAAAAATGTGTAGCCATACTTCTCTGAAATAGAGAGAAAATAGCTATTATATGTCCTGGTCCTTCTCCTATTCAGTTTGTGACAGTTGGATCATGTTCCTTTCAGTCAGGGCAGTTGTCCCATCCTATTCTGACGAAATTTTCGCAGGCTTTTCTCTTATCTTGGTCTCTCTATGAACCTTACCTCTATTTCTGTTACTTTATCTAATTTGGAGATAAGCAGAGTCAAAGACAAACAAAAAGAGCTGGCCAAAGAAATAATAGAAACTTTTGTCTCTCCTCTGAATTGGAACATTCCTACCCACTACAAGTAATGTAAACTGAAATGCAGTGAGTCATCCTTCTCTGTCATTTCCATGAATATCACACCTGTTGTCCATCTTTGCAAGAAAGGTCACTTGCTGAGAATAATGGCTCATGCTGCCTACCCCTGTTCAAGGACTTTCTAGCTGTCCATGCTCATCAATAGCATCTGTAAAATTAATTCCACTTGGCACTTTCTTCAGTCGACATCCTAGAGATCACTAGACCTGCCCTGCCTCTGTGCAAGGATCTTCTTACCTGACTTAATCTCCTCTGAGAAATCTGGGTACATGATGCTGACCCCAGGTACCCTAGAAAGAGCCCTGAAATTCAATATGTGTAAAGCAAATCAAATTTGATTTGTTAGCAATAGAAAAGGTGACATCATTCAGCATCATTCATTATTTGATAAAAGAAAGCTTAAATTTCTTCTATTACTTCTATTCTTCTATTTCTTCTTCTATTAGCAGTGGTTTGACGTTGTAATAAATTTACATTTTATTTTGCTTATATGAATACCATTAAAAACTGTTACAGAACATAGCAATAGTTAACAGGTACTACTTGGGTTTACTGTATTAAATGTTTCAGTCACATTTGACCTAACCCAAAGAGATAGGTACTATAGTCTTCATTTTTCAGGAGCAGAAACTGAAGTTTAGTTAGATTAAACAAGTTGTTATCATGTAATTAATAAGAATTGGAGGATTAATTAAATAAAAACTTTTATCCTCTAAAGTCTATATTCTTTTCCACTTTGCTATACAACCTCAAGAAAAAGAATTATACTAATTCTGAATCTGCCTAATAGAATTTGTAATAATTTAATCAAAACAGTCATACACATTTCTACTCTGAGGATAAATCTGTTAATTTAACAAATATTTAAATATTTACTGAGTGAGAGTTGTGTACCAAGAAATTTTTTTTTTCTAAGCTACTCAAGTATTTTTTCCATTTCAGTTATGGGAGACCTATTTGAGAAGAGAATATTTTTCCCAGGTAAAAATAAAATAAAAACAATGGTTCATCTATTGTCAGTGTTAAACTGTTGAGCCTACTAGAAATCTTTAACACATGCTGTTTCTTCTTTCAAGCTGGAGTTTGAATCTGAATTATTATCCTTTGAAAAAGAACTTTTAAATACCAAAATTTCTAGTTATTATGAGGATATTTTAAGCCATGATTGTTAAAATATTTTGAAACTTAACAAACCCTTAGATTACATAATGCTGCTCCTGCTGCTAAATCGCTTCAGTCGTGTCTGACTCTGTGCGACGCCCATAGACGGTAGCCCACCGGGTTCCCCCGTCCCTGGGATTCTCCAGGCAAGAACACTGGAGTGGGTTGCCATTTCCTTCTCCAGTGTATGAAAGTGGAAAGTGAAACAAGTGAAAGTGAAGTCCCTCAGTTGTGTCCGACTCTTAGCGACCTCATGGACTGCAGCCTACCAGGCTCCTCCATCCATGGGATTTTCCAGGCAAGAGTACTGGAGTGGGATCTAGGGTGGGGTCTAGATACTTCCTAAAACATCTAGTGTTAAAATAAGCTGGAGACCAGGCTTGCATATTGCCCAAGCCATGTTGTGCGCGTGCATGCGTGCATGCTCAGTCACCTCGGACTCTTTGCGATCCCATGGACTGTAGCCCACCAGGCTCCTCTGTCCATGGAATTTTCCAGGCAAGAATATTGGAGTGGGTTGCCATTTTGTCCTCCAGGGGATCTTCCTACCCCAGGGATCGAACCTGAGTCTCCTGTGTCTCCTGCATTGGCAGGCAGATTCTTCACCACTGTGCCACCTGGGAAGCACCTAAGTCATGTTAGCAAAGCTAAATCTAACTTATTTCATGAAAATAAGTGAAACTTCGGTCATTTCTTGTAAATGTATTCCTCTGATAATCACAATAGAAACTTAACTCATTTTCCCAAAATGGTTTAAGATAAATTATTTTTAACCAGTCCTCTGTCATCTGAAAACCCCAGTGTAGTAACCAATTACTGTAAGAGTTAAACAGTTTCCTCATTTTTGCTTTATAAGCCGTCCTGCAGTATTATGCCTCTGAGCTTAATTACAGTTTTAGTCTGAAGACTCTTAGTTCAAGAACTGCTCTTGTATGCACAACAAACACTATTTTATTGATCTGGTTTTGATTTTACTGTTAGTGGATTTTTGATAGTTCTTGGTGTCAGAAATGGGAACCAAAGAAGAGCCCCTCAGTGACCCCGAGGCTTATGTGCAAACATGTGCTGGCACCCACAGAGCCCATTGCACTCATGGCTTTCTCACTTATCTCAGGGTCCTAGGGTAAGTTTCCACTGGATTCAAGCTTTTTTTTTTTTTTTTCAGTTTGAAAGTTTGAACTTTCTGAATTTATTTTGTATACCTGTGTTTGTGGAATCTTCTTAGTAAGTCATCCTTCTGTTCAGAAAAGGAGATAACTATGGTTTGGGGACTTTTAGAAATACATATATAAGATTGTATCATCTGTAAATGGAGATTTATTTCTGCTTTCTGATTTGGATGCCATTTATTTATTTTTTCTTTTGTAATTGCCTGTGGTTAGAACTTTCAACATTACTGAAAAACGTGGTTAGAGTGGACATGCTTGTCTTGTTCCTGATCTTAGAGGAAATGTTTTCAGTTTTTCACCATTGAGAATCTTTTCACCATTGAGAATCTTTTCACCATTGAGAATCTTTCACCATTTTCAATCTTGATGTCTTTAAATGTTTTCTATCCTTTTTTCTCTCTTCTCCTTCTCGAATCCCTATAATGCAAATGTTAGTATGTTTGATGTTGTCTCTTATATGGCTTACTGTAGCTTTTTCTAGGTCTTTTATCACTCCCTGAAAATTCCTGTTTTACCCTTGATTCTCCTCTGAAAGCATTTACAATCAACTACAGGAGAACTCGTTTCACTTGCAAGCAGGTTCATGGAAAAGTACTGGACAATGACTCTAGAATACAGGTTTCTATTAACTTTAGATCAAAATGCTGAATTCAGTAAGAATTTTTAATGTTTGTTGTAAATGATGTTTATTATGTTGAGGTAGGCTCCCTCTATGATCACTTTCTGGAAAGTTTTTATCATAAATAGATGAATTTTATCAAAAGCTTTTTCTCCATCTACTGAGATGATCATATGGTTTTTATTCTTCAATTTGTTGCTGTGGACTATCAGACTGATTTGCAGATATTGAAGAATCCTTGCATTCCTGGGATAAATCCCACTTGATCATGGTGTATGATCTTTTTAATATTGTTGGATTTGATTTGCTACTATTTTGTTGAGGATTTTTGCATCTATGTTTATCAATGATATTGGCCTGTATTTTTGTGTGTGATATTTTTGTCTGCTTTTGGTATCAGAGTGATGCTGGCCTTGTAGAATAATGGAATTTTTTGGAATAATGTGAGAAAGATAGGTCCTACCTAATGTTCTGTAAATATTAGGTAGAATTCTCCTGTGAAGCCATCTAGTCCCAAACTTTTGTTAGGAGTTTTTTTTTTTTTTTTTTCTGATTCAATTTTATTGCTGGTAGCTGATCTGTTTGTATTTTTATTTCTTCCTGATTCAATGTGGGGATTTAGTATGTGTCTAAAAATTTGCCTATTTCTTCTAGATTGTCCATTTTATTGACAGATACTGGTTCATAGTAGTCTCTTATGATTCTTTTATTTCTGTAGTGTTGGTTTCAACTTCTTTTTAATTTATGATTTTATTGATTTGAACTCTCTCTTTAATGAGTATGGCCAGAAGTTTATTAATTTTGTTTATCTTCCCAAATAACTGGATCTCAGTTTCATTGATCTTTTCTATTATTTTTCTGTCTCTATTTCATTTATTTCATTGATTTCTTTATGATTATTATTATTATTTTTAACTTTACTTTACAATACTGTATTGGTTTTGCCATACATCAGCATGAATCCGCCATGGGTGTACATGTGTCCCCTGAACATTTATTTCCTTTCTGATCATTATGATTTCTTTTTCTTTCATTTATCTCCAGGTATATTTTTATTTCCCCTTTGATTTGTTCAGTGATCCATCTGTTGTTTAGTAACATAGTATTTAGCCTCCTCAAGTTTCTATTTTCATTTTTTTAATATAGCTGATTTCTTATCTCATAATGTTTTGGTTGGAAAAGAAACTTGATATTATTTCAATTTTATTAAATTTGTGAGATGTTTTTTGTGGCCAGCATGTGATCTGACCTGGAAAACGTTTCCCATGCATTTAAAATGAATGTGTATTCTGCTGCTTTTGGATGGAATATTCTATTTAAATCTATTAAGCCCATTTGGTTGAATGTATCACTTAAAACCAGTGTGTCCCTATAGATCTTCTGTCTAGATGATGTATCCATTGATTTAAGTGTGGAGTTAACGTCCCCTATCGTTATCATGTTACTGTCAGTTTCTCCCTTTATGTCTGTTAATATTTGCTTTATGAATTTAGGTACTTTTCTGTTGGGTGCATATGTAGTTATAACTGTTACATCTTCTTGGATTGCTCTTTTAATCATCTTGTAGTGTCTACTTTTGTTGTCAGGTTAGGGAGGTTTTCAATCTTGATGTCTTTAAATGTTTTCTATCCTTTTTCTCTCTCCTCCTTCTCGAATCCCTATAATGCAAATGTTAGTATGTTTGATGTTATCTCTTATATGGCTTACTGTAGCTTTTTCTAGGTCTTTTATCACTCCCTGACAATTTCTGTTTCACCCTTGATTCTCCTCTGAAAGCATTTACAATCAACTACAGGTGAACTCGTTTCACTTGCAAGCAGGTTCATGGAAAAGTACTGGACAATGACTCTAGAATACAGGTTTCTATTAACTTTAGATCAAAATGCTGAATTCAGTAAGAATTTTTAATGGAAAATTTGACTGATTCAAATAACTGCTAGTCCAAGATCAAGAAAATGAAGAATTGTTTGCATAGAAATGAATGAGCAGTTGGAGATGGTGATAACGTTATGGCTTTGCTTGAAGCAGTGCTAGTGCGTTAGTGCTGACCCCCCCGCCCCAGATTTAAACAAACCACTTTTCTCCTTAATCTTAAGCTCTCTATAACTTGCAACAGTTTGGCAAAATATATCTTTATAAGCAAAGATGGAAACATTTATCTTTTCCTCCTTATCTATTTCCTCTAGAACTCGGAAACATTTATTAAATATTCTTATTTTTCATGACAATACAAGTATCTACAAAAGTTCTTAAATAATCTGTTCTCCCTATAATAGAACACAGCTGGGCAAGTCTCTAACTTGGCTTCTCTGCCTAAGAGACTTTTAAACTTCTCATTTGAATTTATTATTACTTGAGAATTTTAAGTACTGAATGTTAACCTTATGGAGCTAATAAACACATTGGATATTACCAAAGCTTTGACTAAAACATTATATTTGAAAATATACATGTAATCACTGTTCTTGCTACTTTCATGTAAAGAATTGGGCCATATTTAATGAGCTTAGACTTATAAACAAATTAGGCTCACTGTAACTATCTTTGATAAAAGTACTTTTGCAAAATGTAGACAAAAAAGTATAAATACAGACAAAAATGATTTTAATGGAAATCTATAGTATACCTGTTATCAGATTCTAATCTTCTGCATTGTCTTTGAGATATTGTTATTTCCATGTAAACTTCAGAGAAATCATAACAGATGATATATGGACAACCTTCAAACTTGTTGTATGGGACACTCAAAAGAGTTCCGTTGAACACCCATGGATACGATCAAAGACAGTCAAACTGCAAACTCGGACGGTTCATCAAATTGAAACTGCTATCCACATTTACCCTCTAAAGATGCTTTGAATTCAAATCTAGAAATTTTCTTAATTGGCACCTCTTCATTTCAGATACTGAGTTTATATTTTGTTCCAACTATTAACCATGGTTTCTCTTTGGTTTCCATAGAAATTCTTTTACTAAATTGTTTGATTCCTCAAATCATAACTGGTCTAATTTAGGTGGAAGCTCACCTGCAACGCTATCTCCTGAATTAAAATAAAACATCCTCATGCCATCCTTCCTAAGTAATCATGAGAATATGAGATGCTCATACAACATGGTGTGCTTTGTAAATAACTCAGAAAAAATGGAAACCCAAGTGTGTATTACTCTGCATATGTAAGTTGACTTAGAAATGTGAAACATGAATCTGATTATAACTCATTTGATTTATTTCAATCTTTGCTCCTGGGAATGTCTTCTCTGGGTTATTTTAAATCCTTGGCTATTATTCTGCTCACAGTCATTGTATTAACAACTTCCCTAGTGCATTGTATCCTCTCAAGGCTTTTAAACACATTGCAGCTACCACTCATGTCTCAAATGATATCATCAAGATTAGACATCAAAGGACTCACTGATCCAACATGTATCAATATCTGTTATGATGATGCAACTGTTGGTCATGTAACAGCAGCTACATGACCATCTGTCTGAATGACTGTGTCCATAGTGGTACCTGAAAACAGCACTATACTGGTTGGTCATATGCTCAGCTTGTGGAAAGAGTGACCAAAAGGGAGGAGTTGTTAAAATAAAATGCAGACCAGGCCTGATAATCCCCCAAGAAGATAAAACCATTTAAGCCACATAAACAAAACTAAATCTAGCTTACTTCATGAACAAAACTTAACTTAGTGTACTTGACTCTAGTGTACTTAGATATGTATTCATCTCATAATCATAAACTTAACTCATCTTTCTAAAATGGTATAAAATCTGCCATCTGGAAATCCTCATTGTAATTACCAGTCATCATAAGGGTTAAATGATGTCCTTGTTTTCACTTTATATTTATAATGGCTTATAAAGATGATTCTGCAGTAACATATCCCTGAGTTTCTCTACTTTTTTCCTCTACTTTTGGTTTGAAGATTACCAGTTTGTGAACTGTACTTATATACGCAATAAATGCTTACTAACAAACTTTTAAACTTATCTGGTTTTAATTTTTACAATTTCTGGATTGTTTGATAATAGTTATATTACAACATGAGTTTGTGCGTGCATCCTCAGTCATGTCTGGGTCTTTGTGACCCCATGGACTGTAGCCTGCCAGGCTTCTTTGTCCATGGAATTTTCCAGGCAAGAATACTGGAATAGGTTGCCATTTCCTCCTCCAGGGGATCTTCCTGACTCAGGGGTCACACCAGTGTCACTTGTGTTTCCTGTATCGGCAGGTAGATTCTTTGTACTACTGTGCCACCTGGGAATCCCTATGTTACAACATATATTGCTTGAACACTTCTTAACCATAAGTTAAAAGTCCCTTTACACTGAGGTGGAATTAAATTGTTTTTGAGTTTTTCTAATATGACTTTCAAATTTTCTACAATCTCTCTGCAGTTTTTCACAATTTCTGAAATCTGATAAATGATATTTATGAGAAGAATCAGAAGAAGAATCAGTTCATTTCAGTCGCTCAGTCGTGTCTGACTCTTTGTGACCCCATGAATCACAGCACGCCAGGCCTCCCCTATCCATCACCAACTCCCGGAGTTCACTCAAACTCACATCCATCAAGTCAGTGATGCCATCTCATCCTCTGTCGTCCCCCTTCCTCCATCCCCCTTTCCTCCTGCCCCCAATCCCTCCCCAAATCAGAGTCTTTTCCAATGAGTCAACTCTTTGCATGAGGTGGCCAAAGTATTGGAGTTTCAGCTTTAGCATCCTTCCTTCCAAAGAAATCCCAGGGCTGATCTCCTTCAGAATGAACTGGTTGGATCTCCTTGCAGTCCAAGGAACTCTCAAGAGTCCTCTCCAACACCACAGTTCAAAAGCATCAATTCTTCTTCACAGTCCAACTCTCACATCCATACATGACCACTGGAAAACCATAGCCTTGACTAGATGGACCTTTGTTGGCAAAGTAATGTCTCTGCTTTTGAGGAGTAAGCGTCTTTTAATTTCATGGCTGCAGTCACCATCTGCAGTGATTTTGGAGCCCCCCAAAATAAAGTCTGACACTGTTTCCACTGTTTCCCCATTTATTTGTCATGAAGTGATGGGACTGGATGCCATGATCTTCGTTTTCTGAATGTTGAGCTTTAAGCCAACTTTTTCACTCTCCTCTTTTACTTTCATCAAGAGGCTTTTAGTTCCTCTTCACTTTCTGCCATAAGGGTGGTGTCATCTGCATATCTTAGGTTATTGATATTTCTCCCGGCAATCTTGATTTCAGCTTGTACTTCTTCCAGCCCAGAATTTCTCATGATGTACTCTGCATATAAGTAAAGTTAATAAACAGGAAAGCAAAAACAAAAAAGAGGAAAAGATGCCCTAGGAAACAAAAGAAATTTTAAGAAAAGAAGGATGGTTGGGGAGGAGAAGATGCAAAGTGAAGATAAATTCCAAGCACATGGAGCATTACGGGCCACTGCTGGTGATGAACAAGGAGGCCTGGCATGCTGCGATTCATGGGGTTGCAAAGAGTCAGACATGACTGAACGACTGAACTGAACTGAACTGCTAAGATGATAAAGAATCTGCCTGCAATGTGGGAGACCTGGGTTCAATCCCTGGGTTGGGAAGATCCCCTGGAGAAGGGAATGGCAGCCCACTCCAGTATTCTTGCCTGAAGAATTCCATGGACAAAGCAGGCCTGGCGGGCCGCAGTCCATGGGGTCGCAGAGTCAGACACAACTGAGCAACTAATACTTTCACTCACAAAATCCCTTTCTTGCTTCTGTTAGCATATTTTTGTGCATAGATGAACATTCGGAGGTTGATCAGTGGGCACTTTATTTTTGCTAGCTGTTTCTGTGAACCAAGTAAGTGGGACATGGCCATGGTGCTTGATCACATTGGTAGTACAGGGTATCTTCCTGCAGAGAACTTGACTGGGATCTTTGCTCCTTGAGGTGCTCATGAGCCAACCTATAGGATGGTGTAGAGGAAAATCATGAACATCCCTCTGCTGTTTGGGAACCTGAATGCAATCGTTCACTTATTCATTCCCTCAACCATAATTTCTCATTCAAGTAAGTTTCTATTGAAAGCTAAAAGCACTGTACTGAACATTACAGGAAATAAAAGAAACGTTATACACAGAATCCAGCCAAAATTGTTCATATTAAATGCCCTTTGCGTATGTTCCACAAGACACACAACCCCAACAGATACAAAACTAAATTCAACAGGCTCTTCATACCTCATCCCATCACTAACCACCCAGGTCTTCCACTTACAAGCAAATCTATTCTTCCACTGATATCTCCTATATTTGTTATTGATAAACCATCCAAAGTAGAAACCTCAAGTTTTTCTCTCTTCTTCCAGCTCCCTCACTCTATTCTCTAATCAGCCGTCGGGTACCTTCACCTCTTCTCCTGCTTGTGTCTCTTCTTTCTGCCCACTTATCTCTTCCTTGTACTCAACTGAAATAGGCTTTTCTGTCCGAATTTTCTATTATTTCCTTTTTATTCTTCCTTTTGAATAAAGTCTGAAAGCTGTCCCTAAAATACAAATAGTGTATCACTTTCTTGCTAAAAGCTTTCAGTACTTCTCATTACCAAAGAGCAAATAAAGCCCTCAAAGAGCAAATATGAGAAATATCTTCATATCTATTCTGTTAGCTATCTACCTATCTAATGTTTCTATTTTCATCTCATATGTTCTTTTCCATAATCTCTTGGTTTGTTGTATTTTTCTTGAAATATTTGTTAGAGTCTTTTTTTTTTTTTTTTTTACTTTATGGGACATAGAAAACTATTGGGTTTATTATAGTAAGAAAGAGTTAAGATGATTCATAAGGATAAATGTATTAATAATTTGAAAAATGAAATGAAGAAGGAATTGGCTATAGTAGATGGTTACTGCCATGGTGATGAGGATGTGAGCCTGGATAGTAGAATAAAAAAAGGAGATGCGGTGAGATAATGTATAAGGTGAGATTATACATGAATATGTGTGAGTTGTTGTTTCATCTCAATAGGCTGATTCCTTGGTGTAACACAATGGACAACTGAAAGAATTAAAAAAAAAGAAAGAGTTTTACATTTTTCTTAAAAGTTAATTATGAGAAATTTAGTAGAGAGGTGAAAAGTAAATATGCAGAAGAAAAAGTGAAAAGTTAAGTCGCTCAGTCGTGTCCGACTCTTTGTGACCCCATGGACTGCAGCCCACCAGGCTTCTCCATCCATGGGATTCTCCAGGCAAGAATACTGGAGTGGGTTGCCATTTCCTTCTCCAGGGGATCTTCCTGACCCAGGGATCGAACTTAGGTCTCCTGCCTTGCAGGCAGACGCTTTAACTTCTGAGCCACCAGGGAAGCCTATGCAGAAGACTACTATACAAATAAATGAGAACGACTGATATTTAACATAGGATTTGTATAAAAATGTTACTAAAATACTGGTGTAACTTTTGGTCACTGTATATTTAAGCTATACTCTGATTTAGTATTATAGTATTCATTTCTTAATAAACATTTTATAAAACTCTTAGGAATGAGTAAAATCTAAAATGGTTTGTAGTTTTTTTCTGTTTTGTTTTGGGATTTTTTTTTTTCCTGTTTCTACTTTGAAGTCATGTGTTATGCTGAATGCTGTATGGAGGCCTGTAGAAAAATAAACACTAGATAATCCCTACCCTCAAAGGAAATTACTAACTCATTTAAGGCTTATAACAAGCAAAACAAAAATCTAAACTTTAGTCAATTAAGTAGAAAATTTAGGCCCCAAACACTTTCCTCTGAAGTTTGTATACCCAGAGCATGAAAAAAAAAAGGGATATCTAAATTGTTTTGCTTAATTTATTGGTTACCTACTAGAACCAGAGGCCCCCAAACATGAAACAAAAACAAAGTATTCATGGGAAACATTCAACATGCAAAACATGCTTGCCAAGAAACCAAACAACCCACACACAGCCAATAAAAGTGACTTCTTACTCATGCTCTGAATGCCTCCAGACTGAAACCGTGTTAGTGAGAGAATATTTCACAGCTGTAGGACTTCTTCATCGAGAGATTTTTTTCTGCCAGCCTCAAAATTTGGCAACCCAAATCATTACTTCGAGAATCACAACCGAGCTTCTTAAATAATGAAGGAGATAAAGAGATATGTTGTTATTTTAAGTTTTCAGGGAAGAGGAGACTCTGTTGTGCAAACAGCTATTTTTTAGCCCTTTGAGATGGCTGAAGATCACCTTCAGAGCTGTGGACAGGGTTCATACAGTCTAATTGGGAAGACTGAAATCTGAAAGATCTTTGAGTTAGAATCCTAGCAAGGACAGATCACTTTGTAAAGTTTGTCTTTGAAATCTTTAGCCTAATTAATTGTCATTAAAAAAAAAATCAGAATAATTTAAAATGTTCTGCCATGAAATTATAGATACAAGGATTTTTCCCAGTTCTTAAAAAATCAGTTTTTCTGGTTTTGTTTCCTTCCTCATACATCATCAGAACCATTGCATATTGACATGAGGATAAATGACTAAGATTTAATGCGATTTTGACAGTAGTTTCTATTGTGCTTTATCCTTCAGTGATGATTAGGAATTTTCTGGTGGGCCAGTGGTTAGGACTCAGGGCTCTCACTGCTGAGGGCTTGGGTTTAATTCCTGTTAAGGGAACTAAAATCTCATTGACGTGAAGTGAAGTGAAGTCACTCAGTCGTGTCCCACTTCTTGCGACCCCATGGACTGTAGCCTTCCAGGCTCCTCTGTCCATGGGATTTTCCAGGCAATAGTACTGGAGTGGATTACCATTTCCTTCTCCAAGGGATCTTCCCAGCCCAGGGATTGAACTCGGGGTCTCCTGCATTGTATAGAGATGTTTTACCATCTGAGCCACCAGGGAAGTCCTAAAAATCTCATTAGCCTTGCGATTAAAAAGAAAAAAACAATGGGAGACTTCTACAGTGGTCCCGTGTTTAGGAATCCACCTGCAGATGCAAGAGATGTGTTCCTTTCCTGGTTTGGTAGGATTCCACATGCTCAGAATAACTAAGCCCATATGCCACAATTACTGAACTCTGGGGGCCCAGAGCCCATGCTCTGCAGCAAGAGAAGCCGCCGCAATGAGAAGCCTGTGCACCGCAGTGAGGAGTAGTCCCTGCAACTAGAGAAAGCCCACATCCAGCAATGAAGACCCAGTGCAGCCATAAATAAATAAAATAAAAAGAATGATGATGAAATGTTTCATACTTCTCTTTCCTGTTCAAAACCTTCTCCGAGATAGACTAAAGAGAGAGAAGTATGGAGTAAGGAAGCATTTACTGGGAAATGAATTTGTATGAAAAATCATAGTGGTTTAAGTTTAGAGATAAGGCATATTCATATTCAAATTTCCAAAATGAATTTTGCCACTGGGTATAATGTTTATAATAAAATGTGCCCTTTGATCCACTTGAATGTGGGCTAAGCATAGTGACTTTCATCTTTATTGAGAGGGTATAGTAAAGGGAAAAAGAAAAAGAGTACAGTGGGGAAAGCTGGCAGATACCATTTTAAGCAAAGAATAAAGGTTAACAACATCAGTAATAAATCATGCTGATATCATGTATCCCTTGACACGATGTGATGAGCAGTCAGCTTATCTTGTGTTTTTATCTCAAACCTGTGTTATTGTTGTTGTTCAGTCACTAAGTCTCAAGCCATGTTGTCAGCCAAATCATGAGAAAATAGCACACAGCTAAGCTAAAGGATAGTCTACAAAATAACCACTACTCCTCAACATTGTTATGGTCATGAAAAAAAGGGAAGATTGAGTATCTCGCACAGACTGGAGGAGATCAGGAGACCAGATGACTTAATGCATTGTGGTGCTCTGGATTGGATCCTGGAACAAAGAAAGGGCATTCGTGGAAAAACTGAAATAAAGACTGAAGTTGAGTTAATCGTCATGTACCAATGTTACTCTTCATTTTGTCAAATGCACTATTCCTACATAAGATGATGACTTTAGGAAAAATTACATTATGGGTATATGGAAACTTTTGTACTATCTTTGCAACCTTTCAGTAAATTTAAAATTATCCCCCAATTAAATATTTATTAAATACCTATGCATATATACACACCCTGCAATCAAGAGTTAATTACAATTTTAAGAAAGACTAGTTACAGCAATGTTGTTGTTGTGTTCAGTTGCTCAGTTGTCGACTTTCATTGGTGTTTTAAGTCTCTGAGACTTTAGCTGCATTAAAAGTGTAAGCAGTTAAAATGAGACTATTGTTTATATTTTGTATGCAGAATAACAATGACAATGCCTCATGAAAGTAATGTTACTCAGTTTTTCTTCCAATTGTTATTTATTGAATACTGGCAAGACATAGGAGCTCTTTAAAACATTGTATTTATACCTAGAGGTGCTGATACCTAGAAAACTTATCATCAGACCTGGCACCAAACTGCAGTCCTTCTGACTCCTGGACTCTAATCCTTTCAAACACAGCTTGGAGCCTACTAGACCTCTTCCACAATTCCATTGGGGCGTAGGAGCTATTGAATGGGAAGATATCTTTCAGCGGAACTTTGGGAAAACAGTCAGAGGGCAGTATTCAGCTTTGTGTGTGTGTGTGTGTGTGTGTGTGTGTGTGTGTGTGTGTGTGTGTGTGAGTTGGTCAGTCGTGTCTGACTCTTTGCGACCCCATGGACTGTGTCCACCAGACTCCTTTGTCCATGGAATTCTCCAGGCAAGAATACTAGAGTGGGGTGCCATAGGCTTCTCCAGGGGATCTTCCTGACCCAGGGATCCAACCGGGGTCTCCTGAATTGTAGGCAGATTCTCTACCATCTGAGCCACTGGGAAGAAATGGTCTGTGGGCATTTTTCCATCCTGATTTGTAGAAGTAATTGTGTCTTTAATGGGGATTTTGATTACCCTTTTACATCTCTCCATGTGTGCTCTTGCTTCAGTTCAGTTCAATTCAGTTCAGTTCAGTCACTCAGTCGTGTCCAACTCTTTGTGACCCCATAAATGGCAGCACGCCAGGCCTCCCTGTCCATCACCACCTCCCGGAGTTCACTCAGACTCACGTTCATCAAGTCAGTGATGCCATCCAGCCATCTCATCCTCTGTCATCCCCTTCTCCTCCTGCCCCCAATCCCTCCCAGTATCAGAGTCTTTTCCAGTGAGTCAACTCTTCGCATGAGGTGGCCAAAGTACTGGAGTTTCAACTTCAGCATCGTTCCTTCCAAAGAAATTCCAGGGCTGATCTCCTTCAGAATGGACTGGTTGGATCTCCTTGCAGTCCAAGGGACTCTCAAGAGTCTTCTCCAACACCACAGTTCAAAAGCATCAATTCTTCAGTGCTCAGCCTTCTCCACAGTCCAACTCTCACATCCATACATGACCACAGGAAAAACAATAGCCTTGACTAGACGGACCTTAGTTGGCAAAGTACTGTCTCTGCTATTGAATATACTATCTAGGTTGGTCATACATTTTCTTCCAAGGAAAAGTTCCAAGGAAAGTGCTCTTGCTTAGTTGTGTCCAATTCTTTGTGACCCTATACTCTATAGCCCTTCTGTCCTTGAGATTTCCCAGGCAGGAATACTGGAGTGGGTTGCAAATTTCTACTCTTTTACAGCCCTACCTAGTTTAATTGCTGGCATCATCAGAGTTGTAAATTAGGATATTACCAAAATTGCTTGCAGTGTTCTTTTTCAGGTTGATGTAGAAAGTTTCTGAGATGACATCTAGTGATCTTCATATAATCCTTTTGTGTGATACCAGGAAATTAGTGTAGGCTTGAGTTAGTGATTTGATTCCAGTAAACAGAATACAGCAGAAGTAAGAGGCTGCCACTTCCAAGATTGGGTTTAAAAGATTGTGGCTTTCATTTTGTGGGTGTTTGAGCTCTCTCATCCTCTCCTGGATAGCTCAGAGCTGGGGAAAGTCAGCTCCAAGTCCTTGAGGCAGCTCTGTGGAAAACCCACATGATGAGGGAGTAGGGCCTCCAACAGTGATATGAGTGAGCTTGAAAGGGGCTTTTCTTCAAGACCTCCCTACCCAACCTAGTTGTTACTGCAGGCTATGAGAAATCATGAGTCTTAGCTATCTAGCTAAGCTATTCCTAGATTTCTGATCTGCTGAAAACTATGAGTCTGTTTTTTTTTTTTCCTTTTTATTGAAATGGGCTTCCCTCATAGCTCAGTTGGTAAAGAATCCACCTGCAATGCAGGAGACTCCAGTTTAATTCTTGGGTTGGGAAGATCTCCTGGAGAAGGGATAGGCTACCCATTCCAGTATTCTGGGGCTTGCCTTGTGGCTCAGCTGGTAAAGAGTCTGCCTGCAATGCAGGAGACCTGGGTTCAATCTCTGGGTTGGGGAGATACCCTGGAGAAGAGAAAGGCTACCCACTCCAATATTCTAGCCTGGAGAATTCCAGGGACTGTATAGTCCCTGAGATTGCAGAGTCGGACACAACTGAGCAACTTGTTAAAAAAAAAAGTTGAAAAAAATGTCATACTAACTTCAGGTATATATTTAAGTGATTCAGTTAGATATATATATTCTTTTTCAGATTCTTTTCCATTATAGATTCTTACAAAATATTGAGTAGAGTTCCCTGTGCGATATAGTAGATCCTTGTTGTTTATCTATGTTATAGGTAGACTGTGTGTATGTCACTCCCAAATTCCTAGCCTATCCCTCCCCCACTTTCTGCTTTGGTAACTATAAGTTTGCTTTCTATGTCTGTGAGTCTCTTTCTATTTTATAAATAAGTTCATGGGACAGAGAGATTATTATACTAAGTGAAGTAAGTCAGACAAAGACAAATACCATATAATACCACTTACATGTGGAGTCTAAATGTCTACAAGTTTTAAGCTGCCAAATTTTGGGTAGTTTGCTATGTAGCAGTAGAGAACAAATAGTCTCTCTATAAGGGCTGAAAGGGGGAAGGGCACAGATTTTAACCAGGTAACTACATTTATTTTATGCTTAGTATTTTGCTACAGTTGACTATTATCTTTATGATACTGCATATATACAACTTACTCTTTTATTCAATTTTATCTGTTTGACAGTTGTAGTATATAATTTTCATAATCATCTAAAAGTAATTGTGAAGGCCCTCCTTCTCTCATTTGTTTTTATTATACTTAAGGCCAGCTTTGGCACTACAGAATTAAAACTGAAAATGTTTTGATGAGACGGAAACATGTTTTTAAATGTGTTTATTGATTTGTTTGGTTGTACTGTCCTGGTTGTGACATGTAGGATCTTCGCTGCGGTGCACAGTCTCTCTAGTTGTGGCACACAGGCTTAGTTGCTCCACAGCATGTGGGATCCTCCTGGACCAGGGATCAAACCCATGACCCCTGCATTAGCACAAAGATTCTTGACCACCAGGGATGTCCCACACATGCTTTATATCTAATTTTTTTCTTGAAAAGTTTAGTAAATCTCCTGCCTTATATGCATTTAGAAATATTGAAGGACAACATATAGAAGCATCTCCATTTATAAGAAAACCAGATTAATATCTTAATGGGCACAACAGCTTATGTGATACTTTGAAAAATGCTTGTTCTTTTTTTCTATAATATTTAAATCATATTTGTGCATATTCAGAAAATTTGATATAATTCTTTTTAATTTCGCATTTATAACTCTTGGGTTTAAAGACATAAAATGTCTCACTGTTTCCATTTCATCTGCCTATATATTCATTAATCTGTAAATAAACTCATAGGTAAATATACACATGCATGAAGGTGAAGGTGAAGTCGCTCAGTCATGTCCGACTCTTTGCAACCCCGTGGACTGTAGCCTACCAGGCTCCTCCGTCCTGAGATTCTCCAGGCAAGAATACTGGAGTGGGTTGCCATTTCCTTCTCCAGGGGATCTTCCTGACCCAGGGACTGAACTCAAGTCTCCCACGTTGAAGGGAGACGCTTTAACCTCCGAGCTACCAGGGAACACCCATACACATGCATATTTACCTCTAAATATGTACATATGCATATACATGTATAGTATATATACAAGTAAGTGCAGGTCATGCATATTTTCATTGTTGTTGTTCAGTCGCTGAGTTGTCCAACTCTTTGTGACCCCATAGACTGCAACATGCCAGGCTTCCCTGTCCTTCACCATCTCCCAGGGCTTGCTCAAACTCATGTCCATTAAGTTGGTGATGCCATCCAAACATCTCTTCCTCTGTTATCGCCTTCTCCTCCTGTCTTCAGTCTTTCCTAGCATCCAGATCTTTCCCAATGAGTCAGCACTTCACATCAAGTGGCCAAAGTATTGAAGCTTCAGCTTTTCAGCGCCAGTCCTTCCAGTGAATATTCAGAGTTGGTTTCCTTTAGGATTGACTGGTTTGATCTCCTTGCAGTCTGAGGGACTCTCAAGAGTCTTCTTCAACACTACGGTTTGAAAGCATCAATTCTTTGGAAAACCATAGCTTTGACTATATAGAGTTTTGTTGGCAAAGTAATGTCTCTACTTTTTAATATGCAATCTAGGTTTGTCATAGCTTTTCTTCTAAGGAGCAAGCATCTTTTACTTTCAGGGCTCCAGTCACTGTCCACAGTGATTTTGGAGCCCAAGGAAAAAGTCTGTCACTAAATCCATTATTTCCCCATCTATTTGCCATGAAGTGATAGGACTGGATGCCGTGATCTTCACTTTTTGAATGTTGAGTTTTTTTTTTTTTTTAATTAATTTATTTTTTTAATTACAATACTGTATTTGTTTTGCCATACATTGACACGAATCAGCCATAGGTGAACACAATCTCCCAATGCCGAATCCCCCTCCCACCTCCCACCCCCCATCCTCTACTTGAATCATCCTGTGCATCAGCCCCATGCCTCCTGCATCCTACATTGAACATAGATTAGCGTTTCGTTTCTTACAGGAAAATATACATGTTTCATTGCCATTCTCCCATACCATCCCACCCTTTCCCTCTCCCTCAGAGTCCAAAAGTCCACTCTATACCTCTGTGTCTCTTGTTGTCTCACATATAGGGTCATCATTATTGTCTTCTAAATTCCATATATATGTGTCAGTATACTGTATTGGTGTTTTTCTTTCTGGCTTACTTCACTCTGTATAATCGGTTCCAATTCCATCCATCTCATTAGAACTGAGTCAAATTTATCCTTTTTAAGGGCTGAGTAGTATTCCATAGTGTATATGAACCACAGCTTTCTTATCCATTCATCTGCTGATGGACATCTAGGCTGCTTCCATGTCCTGGCTATTATAAACAGTGCCGCAATGAACATTGGGGTACATGTGTCTCTTTCACTTCTGGTTTCCTCAGTGTGTATGCCCAGCAGTGGGATTGCTGGGTCATAAGGCAGTTCTATTTGCAATTTTTTAAGGAATCTCCACACTGTTTTCCATAATGGCTGTACTAGTTTGCATTCCCACCAGCAGTGTAAGAGGGTTCCCTTTTCTCCACACCCTCTCCAGCATTTATTGCTTGTAGACTTTTGGATCGCAGCCATTCTGACTGGTGTGAAATGGTACCTCATTGTGGTCTTGATTTGCATTTCTCTGATAATGAGTGATGTTGAATATCTTTTCATGTGTTTGTTGAGTTTTCAATCAGCTTTTTCACTCTCCTCTTTCAGCTTCATTAAGAGGCTGTTTAGTTCCTCTTTGCTTTCTGCCATAACGGTGTGTCATCTGCATATCTGAGGTTATTGATATTCCTCCCAGAAATCTTGATTCCAGCTTGTGCTTCATCCAGCCCAGCACTTCATATAATGTACTCTGCATATAAGTTAAATAAGCAGGGTGACAATATACAGCCTTGATGTGCTCCTTTCCCAACTTGGAACCAGTTCATTTTTCCATGTCCTTTTCTAACTGTTGCTTCTTGACCTGCATATAGATTTTTCAGGAGGCAGGTAAGATGGTCTGCTATTCCTATCCTTAAGGGTTTTTCACAGTTTGTTGTGATCCACACTGTCAAAGGCTTTAGCATAGTCAATGAAGCAAAAGTAGATGTTTTTCTGGAATTCTCTTGCTTTTTCTATGATCCAAGGGATGTTGGCAATTTGACCTCAGGTTCCTCTGCCTTTTCTAAATCCAGCTTGAACATATGGAAGTTCTCAGTTCATGTCCTGTTGAAACCTACCTTGGGGGATTTTGAATATGACCTTACTCAAAAGGCAAAATGGTTGTCTGAGGAGCTCTTACAAATAGCTGAGAAAAGAAGAGAAGCAAAAGGCAAAGGAGAAAAGGAAATACCCATCTGAATGCTGAGTTTCAAAGAACTGTAAGGAGTAATAAGAATGCCTTCCTCAGTAACCAATATAAAGCAATAGAAGAAAACAATAGAAAATCAGTTACCAAGGGAACACTTCATGCAAAGATGGGCCCAATAAAGGACAGAAAGGTTATAGACCTAACAGAAGCAGAAGCAGAGGATATTAAGAGGTGGCGAGAATACACAGAAGAACTATACAAAGAATATCTAAATGGCCTGGATAACCATGATGGTGTGATCACTCACCTAGAGCCAGACATCCTGGAGTGCGAAGTCAAGTGGGCCTTAGGAAGCATCACTGTGAACAAACTAATGGAGGTGATGGAATTCCAGGTGAGCTATTTCAAATCCTAAAAGATGATGCTGTGGAAGTGCTGCACTCAATATGCCAGCAAATTTGGAAAGCTTAGCATTAGCCACAGGGCTGGAAATGTTCAGTTTTCATTCCAGTCTCAAGGAAGGGCAATGTCAAAGAATGTTCCAACTACTGCACAATTGCACTCACTTCACATGCTCACAAGGCCTGCATATACATATTTATTTCTTCATTGCCTTGTGATTGTAGCATGTTAAAAATAATACAAATATCAAAAATTCTTTAATTCTATGATTATAAATCAGAAACACATAGCACTATTTTCTGGAAAGTTTCTTAAATGAGAGCATATTCAGTGTGGAGAAGATAGTGTGCTGCTGCTGCTGCTGCTGCTACTTGGCAGCAGCAGAAGATAGTATATGTGGCCTCAAACAAATCTTCCTAGGTAATTCTGCTGTTCAATTGCAAGTGGATAAAGGTGACTCTAAATAAATTTTGTTTTTCCTCTGAAATCAGAGATTTTTAAATAAATTTTTGGGTTTTTTTTTTTTTTTGAATTCAGAAAATACACACTAAGGTTTCTTATTATGGAACACTTGTGATGGAATGTACTGGAGATATTGACCTTAGATTTTGCCCTCACAGAGCTTTCAGGCTGGTGGATGGGACAAAGACAAAGCAAATTACCTACAGTTTTTTGCTTTATGTATAGATAGCATCTTTCAACTTATGATCCAAAAGAATAGTGACTCAAATCTGCCTACCATGACAACTGGCATGAGCAGGGAAGTATGAACATTTTAGTCCCACATTTTGGCTAGATTACTGTCTTAGTCAATTTGAGCCACTATAATAAAATATCAAAAAACTGGGTAATATACAACAGAACAAGAGAAACTTATTTTGCACAGTTTTGGAGGCTGGAAAGCCAAGATCAAGGTGCCAACATGGTAGGGTTCTCATGAAGACCCTCTTTCTGTTTGCAGATCACTTATTTATTCCTGTGTCCTCACAAGGTTAAGGGGCAAGGGATCTCTCTGGGTCACTTTCCGTAAAGGTACTAATCCCATTCACGAGGGCTGCATCTTCATGACCTAATTACCCCCAAAAGCCTCACCTATTCACACCATCACCTTGGGCATGAGAATTCCAACATATGAATTTGAGGGAGATACAAACATTTACGATATGATGCAATCAGGGAGAGTTTGACTGAAAGAGGTGACTTCTGTATAGAATTATACTTGTATGGAATTGAAGGTTAGGAATAATAGGAAAGAAGAAGGACTCTCCACAAAGAGGCAATAGCTCATGGAAAATGGTCTTTGCTTTTATGAAAATTGCTACTATCATTTTCACACTATTATTGTTTAAATATGAATAATGACTAAGATAGCACTAAAATGGTCTTTGCTTTTATACAAACCTGGTTTTAAAAGTCTCTGGGTCTCCTTCATCCCCTAGAAAGAGCATTTATTGGATTCTGTCTTTTAAAAAAAGGTATTTTGAAAATTTATTTTATTCTAAGACATTCAGTGGAATCATTTTCAAGAAAATATCTTGAAAAATCAGGGAGGAAAACACTATACTAAAAATGTGAAGATAATTCTACAGCAATTTATTACTGATCGAGCTTCATAAACGTCGTATTTTTCTCCTCAGTCTATCCTTATAAAGGATTGGCCTGGGTCTCCTGCATTGCAGACAGACACTTCACCATCTGAGCCACTAGGGAAGCCTATCCTTATAAATACATTTCACATAATATAAATGCAGACAAGTAAGTTAACTAAAATGTATACATTTATGGTAAGTGTTCACTAAGATTAAAAATTAAATAACTTGTTAAATTAAAAAAATTGAATTTAACTGATTAAAAATTACTTTCAGTGAGTGTTTACAAGGCTTCATGCCTTTCATGTTGTGATGCTGTTGGCCATTATTAATTGTTATGGTCAACAGATACAAAAGGAAAGAGAGTTTTAAGAAGAGGCATTATGATGATGATGGAAGCAAAAATGAGCTTATTGGAAGTGTAAAGTTATTTGAATATAGGAAAAATTCGAAAGGACACACAAAAAATCATTGAACATGTGATGCATGTTATTTAGGCAGTTAATGCATTCTTATCTAAGCAAAAGGTAATGAATGGTTATAATGAATGGTTACAGATAAAATAAAAACTATTCATTAAAAAATTCTCACCATGGTTAGAAAAATCAGCATCAATGCAAATGCTTATTGAACTAATACTATTTCAAGAGAGGAGAAGACTTCGAGAAGGTAGGGATGAAAGAGCTGATGATGAAAGTTGTTTTTTTTTTTTTTTTCTGGAAAAGTAGAATGAGTCACAAGCTCAAGGCCAGTTATTCTTTCTATATATCATCAAATTATGTGGTAATGCCTGCTGACTGCTGAGGAAGTGATTTGCTGTAATCCTTATCAAGAGACATTGCCCACATCAGCAGATTTTCCTGTGGATGGAATAGTTTATTTTGAGAAAAACTATGGCCAAAGAGGTTATTGCAGAAGGAGACGAGTGTGTGTTGTTTCAAAATCTCAAAAGACCAAAGTGAAAGTGAAAGTGTTAGTCGCTCAGTCATGTCTGACTCTTTGCAACCCCATGGACTGTGACCTGCCAGGCTCCTCTGTCCATGGATTTCTCCAGGCAAGAATACAGGAGTGGGTAGCCGTCTCTTTCTCCAGGGGGATCTTCTTGACCCAGGGCCAAACCTGGGTCTCCTGCACGGCAGGCAGATTTTTACAGTCTGAGCTACCAGAGAAGCCCCTCAAAGGACCAAGGTACACACTTATTTCTTGGAGATGTAATTGGAGCCTACAAACCAGAACCCTTATTCAAACACTATAGGCTTTGTGTTTAAGCTCATTTCTAGAGTTGGTACAAATTTCAGAGAAATACAGTTTGGAGAAAACAAGACTAATCTTTACTCTCCCATTGGAAGGTATTAAAATTTCCACTGAAACCTCACCTTGTAGCTCAGACTCCAGCATGACCCAGTGGTCTCTTATTGAATGCTTTGTTCCAGATTCAGCTCCCTAAGCCTCTCCTGCTGGCTCTGTATCCTTGTGGCTAGACTCATACCTGCACTTGATGAATTCTGTTACCGGTTGCACTTCATCTTGTCATCTAGTTTTGGGGTCTTTCCTAATATTCCAAATCACATTTTCCTTACCAACTCATTTGAAACTAATGGAATATGTTTGAGGAGGGTAGACAACGATTGTCGTTTCTCTCCACTGGATGATAAATAAGTCCACTAAATAAAAGTGCACTTTGCATTATTGAACTAATGATTTCTGCAAGTCATTATTTTTTTGTAAGATGTGGTAATTTTTCATATCATTTACAGTGAATGTTTTTCCCATATGATCTCAAACAATATAGTGTTTGTGTTATAAAAAGATATAAAGGTATGGATGTAATAATATTAACTAAAATACAGTGTAGCTATAGTCATGTATGTATTATTTATAAGAGTAGAAAACATGAGGATAAAATGCAAAAGCCATAGAGTAAGTCTTTTGACTCACAAACAGATGTGATATTGTTTAATCTACAAGTAGCCTAAAAGGGTGTGGGAGGGTGTTTATCATATTTCTTTTAAAGTTTCCAGCCCAAGTTGTAAAGGGCTATGTAAACCATCTACATTTTTGTCAGTAAAAATTATCTCATCCCTTGCTAAAACTCAGTCAGCTCGAGAGTGAAACAAAGCAACTGTGAACACTATAACTTTGCTTGCTCCGTGGTTGAGGTTACAGTGTAGTGAAGGGCCTCTGCTGTGATACAGGAAAGGTCTAATACTTGAAGATGAGCTAACAAGTATTTGTGATGACTAATGCACTTTTGGTCATTTACTATCTAAAAGTGAAAGTGATTTATGCTAAATTACCCCACACCAGCCAACCAAGTTGGCAACCCACTCCAGTATTCTTGCCTAGAGAATCCCATACATAGAGGAGCCTGGCAGGCTACAGTCCACGGGGTCGCAAGAGTCAGACACGACTTAGTGACTAAACCACCACCGCCACCAACCATCTTCAACCAACCAAATTTGAGCCTTACTGAAATTTCAAGGAAGAATAATAAATACCCCAGATTTGATCAATACTGTTGTGGAGGAAAACCATCAACGCAATTTGTTGAATGAGGGAGAAACCAAGTTGAGGCAGATGTTTGGTTCCTTTCATCACTCTGATTCCTACAGTTGCTGCGTTCCTGTAGGCCATCCTGTGAACTGTGGCCTCCTTGGTCTCCTCAGCTCGGGGAGTGCGCGTGGTTCTAAAGGCGACTCCCACTGTGTGCTGCACTCTGGAAACTCTCCCAAGGCCCTCTGAGGCGAACCCTTGGCCTCACCTGGCTCCTCTCCTTACCCTCGGAGTGACTATTCTTCACTGCCTTGTGCCCAGTGCGTTCAGAATGGTGGTTTCCTTTATTTCATTTGGTTTTGGTGATTCAATTAACAGGATAAATTCAACCTCTCTCACTCTGTGTTGTCAGAAGTGGGAGTCTTGTTTCCTTTGAGTTCAACAGTGGGACGCCCCTGTTGCAGTAAAGCCATACCAGATTTTTTATGTTTAGTGTTTGCATGTACAGCTTTCTCAACATATTTACTTTCAAGTATTTACTCTGTTTATTATTATCATGTGTTTCTTATAAAGAGCATTTATTGAACTTTGCTCTTTCATTTTGTCTGACAATTATTGATACTGAAGTGTTCAAATTTATGAAACTACTATTTGTTTTCTATGTATCCATTATTTAATATGTTCTTCCTTTTTTGCCTTTTGGGTGAATCAAGTATTTTTCATATTTTACTGTACCCTTTTTTGTGTTTGTATGTGTGTGTGTGTTTGTGTATATCCTTAGTAACTACTCTATAATATAAATAAGTGAAAGTGAAGTTGCTCAGTCGTGTCCTACTTTTTGCAACCCCCGTGGACTGTAGCCCAGCAGGCTCCTCCATCCATGGGATTCTCCAGGCAAGAATACTGGAGTGGGTTGCTATTTCCTTCTCCAGGGGATCTTCCTGACCCAGGGGTCGAACCCGGGTCTCCCACGTTGCAGGCAGACGCTTTACCCTCTGAGCCACCAAATAAGTATCTTTAATTTATCATAGTCCACTTTTAAATAATTGGATACTTTTTCATGCATCTTAAACATATGGTCCCAGTTTTTGTGCTCTAATGGCATTATATTTTACTTCACACATGTTATAAACACCAAATACATTATTATTTTTATTTTAAACAGTGAAAAGTTTGAAAAGATATAAGGATATGTATAGTTTATAAAATATATCTTATGTTTCTGATGTTCATCATTCTTTCCTGTAGATCCAGGGTTTAATCTATTATTTTCTTTTACCTTTTTAAAGCATTTGTTTTATAGTACAAAAGTCTAGAAACAGCTATATCTGATTTTTGTTAGTAGGAAAATGTGTTTATTTTTTATTATTATAGATACATTTTTCTGAATATAAAATTCTAGGTTAATTTCTTTTTTTTTTTTTTCTTTCAGCATTTTAACAGTGCAGTTCCTCCTTTTTCTGGCTTCTTTTCTTTTGAAAAGTCAGACATCACACATATTGAGATTCTTTTTGATATCTTTTTGCGATGTATCTTTCATAACATATCTTTGTGGAACTGTGTCTTCTTCAGGATGCTTTCATTATCTTTTGTGTTCAGCATTTTGTTTATCATATGCCTATGTACGTGTTTTCCTTGGATTGGTTATGCTTTGGTTTTATGGACTTTCTGTTATCTATGGAGAGGATGTTTTTCTTGAATTTTGGAAAGCTCTCATCCAATGTTTTATTAAATATTTCTTTTTTTCATTTTCTTTCTTTCCTCTCCTCCTGAAATTATTTTTACATCATTGCTGACTATTTACTATTGATCTACAGAGAGGGACTCTTTTCCTCTTTATATTTCAGTTTGGATATTTTCTATTGTCCCGACTTGCAGTGAGCCAATCTTTTCCTCTGTGCCCAACTGTGAAGCTGAGACTTCTTCCTTTCTGGTAACATTTTTCATTTCTATCTTTTCTATAGTTCTCCTGCAGGGTTTTACACTTCTCCACTAAAATTCCTCATCTCCTCACTTGTGGTCCATCTTTCCCACTGGATCCTTTGGTATTTTTATTGTCATTATTCAATAATCCCTCTTTGATAATTCTAACATCTGGTTACTAGCATGATTCCAGAGATATCTTTGCATTTTACAGCGAAGTTACTATCTTTTTGAACCACGGAGATTTTGTCTCCAGTTTATAGTTCCGCTGCCAGCTCTTTTTGCATTACAGATAATCTCTCTGCCCGCCCCTCTGCTTCTAGCTTTGTGAGGGTCACTGCAAGCTGCCTGGGAGGCTTTCTCGCCGTTCCTCTTACCTCCAGGCTTCTGAAATTGCCTACCTTAGCTTCAGTGGCTGCCACACTGGAGGCTCTCTCAGGAGGGTCCTCAGCCCAGCTGTCAGCTGTAAGTGTGTTACAAATGGAGACCTGTGTGTAGAAAAGGGTCCTTGGGTGAGTGTGGATTCGCTCTCTGACAGCGTCTTCTTGGCATCGTATCTGCCAGGCCCGCCTTCCCATGGTCATTAGAAGTTCATTCGAGCTGTGGCTTGTTTTTTCCTCCTTATACCCTTTAATAAGATATTTGCTCTCTTTCCATTCCACTAAAAGTGAGATAGTGAGGAGATATCTGGGAGATAGGGACAGGGAAGCCTGATGTTCTGCCGTCCATGGGGTCGCAAAGAGTCGGACCTGATAGCCACTCAACAAATGTGAGTGGGCATGTCTCACCAGAAGTAAGAGCAGGATTTGTTAACATTTTGGAGTTGAGTCAACTAGGGTTCTTTGCCTCCTCAGCACTCTGGTGGATTAAAAACACAAATAGTGCAATAGTTTATTCAGCTTATTTTGGTGGTTATGCCAAAGGCAAATGTTCTTTGTGATGTGAATATAAAAATATCAGAAGAAATCCTCTAATAGAGTTATAATAAAGAGTTTCCAGTGAAAATCGGTGCTTTGTCTATCAGTTCACTATATGTGTCAGATATTTATATTTATATGTGTATTTATATTTATCATTTCTAAATGTATCAGAACAGAAGGCAAGGA
Source organism: Nanger dama (assembly GCA_917880005.1). Classification (NCBI taxonomy): domain Eukaryota; kingdom Metazoa; phylum Chordata; class Mammalia; order Artiodactyla; family Bovidae; genus Nanger; species Nanger dama. Next base: position 3,086,879 of record CAKJTW010000105.1, on the reverse strand, counting down.
GTTGCCTGAAATCTCGAAAAAGAGAAGGCATGAAGCTGGCTGCCCTGTTGCTGGAGAACAGGAAATAGAAAACAAGGCAGTCTTGTGCAGGTAAACAGCTTTGCCAAGCACATGCAGCTTTCTTAATCCATTGATTAATGCATTATTTGATCAAGGTGCTCGTTAATTTAATGAAAAATTAATAAAATATTGATTGTGGCATTTTATATGGATTTTTTGTTGGCGAGATCAGCATATAAAAAGGCAGGGAAGAATAAATTTTTGTACATGTTGTAATAGAGGTGTCAGTGCTCAGTTTACCACTAACTTTTCTGCCAAGGCTCCTGAGCGTACTACACTGGGGTAGCAGAGAGCTGCTGGAGAACTTAAACCACTTTCAGATGGAGGCTGAGAGTTGCTTTGGTGCTGGTCGAGCACATGCAGCTAGCGTTAGGACCCGGGGTTGGAGAGACATTCTAGGACAGCAGTAGTGTCGTCCTGGTTTCCAGTGGGTGGGCCTCAGAGATGCAACGCCGGTGTGCCATTTGCAGTGAAACCATGCAAGAACAGGTAAGGAACCAAGTGAGAATTTTTAAGAAGGAGAAAAAAGCAACTTGGACAATTATAGAGAATTTGACCAGCTTCACCAGACAACGATATGTGTAGCATAAATCAGATGTTGGCGTGTGTTCTGATAAGTGTCATTTTCTGAGGATGGAGAGTTCCATGAAGGTGGTATAGCTAAGTAGTTTTCCCAGTAAATACCATCATTAAAAGCCCATCTATTGGAGCTAGGGATTTTCCTAGACTTCTTAAATGAGAGAGCCTATTTTGTCTAGCTAATATAAATGTTTTATTTCAATTCAATTCGAAAATCACTAAGCATCTAACAGTGCCAGATATGCTGCTGGGCACTGTGATATAAAAATAAATAAGACACAGTCCTTGTACCCAGAGATCCCACAGGTTACTAGAAGAAGAAATCATGTAAATAAATGTTAGTATGCAATATAAATCAAAGTCCGTAATGAGGAACAATCCTATGGTTGAAATGAATGCATCAGGCTACTGTAATGTGATAGCATCATTGCGTAATGATTTGTTTTGTTAATTCAATAACCATTTATTCAGTAGCTATTATGTCCCTACTTCAGTGTTGATGAGAAGTGTATTTCAGTCCACATTAATCCACCTAAGCCCTTGTGTCTACATTTCACCCATATGTGTACATTTCACACTTTCATATATAGTATTATTCCTGCATTCTCTTGCATTTTGACTTCATTCAGTGAAATAAATTTTATATCATCTGATCTGATACGTATTGACTTTTTTCACTGGAAAAATTAGAAATGATGAATGAAACACATTGTTTTTTTTTTTAAACTAATTGGTTATAGGAGATTATATTTAATTTCACAGTGATACTTGGGTAAGGTTTAAAGTGTATTTTGAGGTATGTGAAAGGCAGCTTAATGTATGTTTGAAACAGAAAGAAAAATATGGGAAAATAATATATACTTTATCCTATTAAAAGATTTAATGAAATAAATTTCACCAGGAAACAAAAGACAAACCCATGTTTTAGCCTGAATCAATATGGAGAAACACAAATGAAAATGTAATTTGTCTTTGGAATTACTAAAAAGTATTGAAACTAAATAACTGACAAGAGAGAAGCTACAGCTACTGTTTTTTCAAAGTGCACTTCTTATGATTTCAGAGCAATCTGAGAAGGTCAGGGCCTCTCATTCTCACTGACTGCAAAATAATAGAAGATAGACTCTAATTGTGGGATTAAATGAACATATGGCTGGTGACTTTCCATGAAGAGAATTAGATAGAATTCTTAGAAGATAATTTTTATCAAAGGTGATGAAGAAACTGAGAGCTACTTTTGTTTTCCTTTTTTAAAGAAAAATTGGAATATAAATATAATATATATACATATTTATATATACTATGTAGTACTTATATATTATATTGGGATACAGCATATATTATATGTATGCTCTCAATTATTCAGATTTTTATTGGACCTTAGATACACTTTTTTAAAACTAATTGGATGATTTAAAAACACTTAAGCAGCCTACTTCTTGTTGTTATTAAATTATCTGTATCAAGGACATTTTTATCCCTTTAATATTCACAGCTATATTGACACCTGTGACTCAGGTATCAGATTCATCCCTGAGCTTGAATTCAGCTGACCTTCATGATTTTTGAACACTATTACAGACCCAAAGATAATTTCTATGAGTCTGGCTTTTGTAACTTTCTGAATAAAACTAGAATCTTTCTAAAGATTAATAATTAGACATAGGAAACATTCTAAAGAATGGAAAATCAGTTAAATAAACATTTAAAGGTACAGTAGATAACAAATGCTTACCTTTGGAAGTTCAGAGGCCAAATGAAGCACCAAATCTAAACTCCAACTGGGAATCCAAGCTCACAGAGCCCCTAGTTAAAAACGGAGAACATAGGAAGTGAGTTTATCCTTTTCCTTCCCAGTTCATCACACATCAAAGTTGTTTTACAGGGAAAGTAAATCCATAGTTGCAAAGCAAATAAGAAGTGATACCAGCAGCACAAAATGAAATTGTGAATGATTTCCAGAGAATAAGTTCTTATTGATAAATAATCCAGACTAGGAGCAAGTATACAGGAAGTCCAGCACAGTCAAAGGAGATGTGTTGGGTATGTTGGGAAAAGCTCCAAGTTCAATCAGGAGGCATGGGGGTGGGAGAGAACTGAAACCAGTCGTCAAGATAAGTATTTAAAAAGCTGTCGGCTAACAGGACTCTAGCGGCTTTTCTTCACTTCCCCACAAATTGACTGACAGCAGAGGCATTTCTTCCTTAGCTTAAGCCAGAGAACATCTTCCTAAAGAAGTTAAATAAACTGTCTAAGATGGTCTAGCCATTCAGTGTGACATTTGTCTCTTGCGTCAGAAGCCCAGCTGACTGCACACCAAGCTGTACAGCCGCCAAAAGGAATGCAAAAGGAAAGACTTCTCGAGTCAAGAGGAAAGCATACTGAGATACCCAATTCTCAGAGTAACATTTCTGTTATTTTGGCATTTTAGGTAGCCTGCTTACCTTCTGGCCACATATCCTTAAATCATTCCTACACGTTGACACATCCTCACCTATTTACACACAGACAGGAAAACAGCCTGCTCATTTCCAGGGAAAGCCTTTTGAGGAAATAGATCCAGACCTACTCAGAGAGGGTGCAACAGCTAAATTAATTCATCAATAAAGTCCTTTATTCACAAGTATGATTTGCCAACTAAAAGAGAGTTTTAAAAATATTAGTTCTGATTTTCTTAAATGCAAAGGGTGCCAAGAAACAAGCTAAAGGAACAGAACGAATGACTATAGAGGAAAAAGAAATAGTTCAATGAAGGTAAGAGAACTTAAATATTCTGATTACCTTCTCAGAAAGATTTGTTTCAATATTAAATATATTTAAGAAAAAGGAAGAAGAAAGGAAAACCAGACTACTACTAACAATAAGCAAACATTTTTGGAACTAAAAACATTTTTTTGTGAACAATTACAAAGGAAATCAAACATATCAAATTAGTGATCTATTCTGAAAGATAAAGTTGATAAACTCACAAAACATTGAAAAAGAATTAAATATATGAAAAGAATAGGGATGGATTATTGAAAATCAATTCAGGGGCTCTGATTCTTTTTTAAAGGAGTTTTAGAAAGAGTGTAGGGAAAATGAAAATGACATAATTAATTTGTATTAGAAAAATTTCTAATACATGTTTTGTCCTAGTCAAAGAAAGGTAGTGCAAGTTTTCAGAGTGAAAGACTCACCTACACGTGAGACCTCAGAACTCAAGGGATGATGGCAAAGTTGCAAAAGTATCCAGAGAAGAGGAAAACTAGGTTACTGGAGGATGCTAAATGCGGTTAAAAATAGAAACCTAAGAAAGGTGAAGGGTCCCGACTCAAGTGAGTTGAGGTGACCGTAGAAACAAAGGAAGATTTATAAGTAGAACTGCAATAAAATTAGATAGGTACTCATACTAGCATAAGTATAAAAGACCACTAGAGTTCTGGCCCTTAGGTACTCAGAAGAGACTTCACAGAGAGGGTGCTGTCTGACCTGGGTCTTGAAACAGAAGTACAAATTCACATTAAGTGTCAGAAAATCAGAAACAAATACAAACCTGCTTACTTTCCTGGCTGAATCTTCATATCTTTTACTTTGATATCCAAGTTTTCCTTTCCATTTCTTTCTCATTGCCTTGTTTATGCTATCCTCTCTCCACTATGAAAGTGAAAGTGAAGTCGCTCAGTCATGTCCGACTTCTTTGCGATCCCATAGACTGTAGCCTTCCAGGCTCCTCTGTCCATGGGATTTTCCAGGTGATGGTACTGGAGTGGGTTGCCATTCCTTCTCCAAGGGATCTTCCCAACCCATGGCTTGAACCCGGGTCTCCCGCGTTGTAGACAGATGCTTTACCGTCTGAGCCACCAGGGAAGTCAACTTCTTGTAGTAAGCAGATCATATAGTTTCAATAAACAAAAGTACTTAGTTTATTAACTTTAAATGCAAGTAGGTTGAAAGTTTTATATTTTTCAGGGAACTAAATTACATTAGTTACACATGATTTTTAAGTTTTTATGGGAAGGGGTTGCTCACTCTTATACCAGAAGCTTTAGTTCAGGGTTTTGATAATTTAATGACTTAAATAAGATGATATTATCACTGGACACATTGATCAACCAAGGCTCTCCAACAGGAATGAAATCTCCTCTAGATTAAATATTTAAATATAGGGGTTTCTATTTATGCCAAAACACAGAAAGAAAGAAAGAAAAGAAGGGACAACTCATGTAAAAAGAATTAAAGGAGACTGCAGTGACTGTTCTTGAAGCCTGCCTTGTCATTTGAATGCTTATCAGAAAACAGAATGGTGAAATCTGAAAACAATACAGTATGTTTTATAATTTTCAAGGACCATGGGTTTCTATAAATTATTTTCAGATAAAGATGTTTTAAATTGATGACACAGAGCAGAAACAGTCTTAGTGAGTCAGTAAATTGATGAGCAAGCTTTCCTGAGTACACTGTGTATGCAGGGCTCCATGGTGGCTATTTTAGGGAAGGTATTGTCAGTATTAGTGCTGATGCTTTCCTTTGGGGATAAACTGATGACAGTCAGAGTTTCCAAAATAAAGCCAAGCCTGTTTCAACATTTTTATGTTATAGGTTCTTTTCAAAGTATTACAGTATTTGGAAATGAGGGTTTATATTTTAATAATGCAGTTGAACTTGGGGTCAGAAAAAGACAGACATACATTTTATAATACTACTTGTTCTGCTCCACATAGCATTTTGAATAACATAGGACATTTGAAGATCTTTGCACCCAGTTATATTGAGCTGGACTTGTATATTGACTTGTATGTTGACTTTCATGGTCTTTCATTTTGGTGGCTTCGACCACTCGAAAAAGAAAAGCTAGTGTTTGGGGGCAAAGGTGCTATGTAGCTTCATCCTTTACCCCAGAAATCAGGAGTACCTTTTTTTGAAACCTAACTGCAGTAGTCTTGCCATCAGGAAACCTTGAAATCGATCCTGGAGACCATTTTCTGTGTCTTTGGCAAAAGCTGGGAGGCTTGTTTGAGATGGCAAGAGATTTGCACAGGGCATCTGATTCTGAGAAAAGGGATTACTTAAAGGTACAAGAGAAGGGTTTTAAGTCCAAATAGGGGTTTAGAAGGCTTTTTCAAGTGTCACCATTTGAAAAATCTTTGTTGGTTTCAGGTTAATAACATATCTCATCATTTGGACAGAGAGCTCAATCCCTTCTGCTCAGAGAGGTCAGAAATCTGACCTACAAAGAGCCGGGGCTTCACCAATGGAAGGCAATGTTATGATTTCCTTCCCCTTCACCTATGCTCTGAAACAGCGCTGGCAGATTTCCCTTCTGTACAATGAGGCTGCTGACCCTGATAGCCTCAAAGTCCTCTTTCACTGCTAACCATTGAAAGTTTTCAGTTCACTTTCCATTTTCTCCCTCATAACCCGTGTTAACTAACACTTTTTAAAGCTGGAGCATAATTGCTTTACAATGTTGTGTTAGTTTCTGCTGTGCAGTGAATTGAATCAGCTAATTTTGTTGTTGTTGAGTCACCAAGTCTTATCTGACTCTTTTGAGACCCCCATGGACGATAGCCCACCAGATTCCTCTTGTCCATAGGGTTTCACAGGCAAGATGACTGGAGTGGGTGGACATTTCCTTTTCCAGGGGACCTTCCACACGCAGGAACCAAACCTGCATCGCCTACATTGGCAGACGGGTTCTTAACACCGAGGCACCAGGGAATCAGCTCTGTGTGTACAAGGATCCTCTCCTCATGGGCCTCCCACAGCCCCATCCCACTCCTCTAGCTCATACACAGAGCACCAAGCTGAGCTTCCTGAACTAACTATTTTACACATGGTGGTGTATACTAACATTTTAAAATGGATATGCATTATTCATTAGTGTAATTGTTTGCACAGCTGCCTGAATGTTTGTATACTTGTGTTCCTATTGTCTGATTTAAACTAGAACTTCTAGCGAACTAAGGGCCATGTCTTATTTGTTTGATCTCGGCACCCAATCCATCAAAGCACGTGTAATAGGAAAAAGATGAAAAAGTGTGTGTGTGTGTTTCTAGATAGATTGATGGTATGATTTGCAAGTTCAGAAACACATAAAATGTCTATGCATGTGGTTATGGGAGACTGGCTGGAAGTAAACAGAGACAGAGAACAGAGAGAAAGGGGATACTTATTCTAAATCAAGATTTCCATTTTCCTAGACTTTTCAGTGTCTTGATGTTTTATCCAACTATGCCAAAGTAAAGGAAGCAGAGCATAAATCTTCTACCTGCTAACATATTTTGTATTTATGTCGTTTGTTATCTTTCCAAAGTCTGAAAACTTCCAAGGGTAGAGCCGTTAATCTATGACTGAAGAGGCAGAGGGACTGAAGAAAGAGAAGCCTTGCTACATCTAGGAGAACAGTTCGATGGGGGTACAGAGAAGGCCTCCAGCTGAAACAGAAGAATGTGTACTTCCACTCTTCGTACAGAAATTATTTTGCAGAGTTATTGTTGCAGTACTTCAGTTTGATTAAAAAGAGCATGATTTAGCACTAAGCTTAGAGTACCATGTCTGTTGGAGGAAAAATGATGTGAGAGAAGGTCAGAGGGCCAGGTCTAGTTAATTTCTCAGTTTTGTGACTCCTTCTCCCTCCAAGATTGCTGTACCATCTATCACCATCATGTTTGGCCAGTACGATTCCAATAGTAGCAATGATGCATTTGGCAAGTGAGACAGTTTTCTCATGTGAAAGCTAACTCAGATGACTGTCTTGCATTCTTGTCAGTTGCTTCAAGTCTTACCTCAAGGGACATGCCATCTGTGAAGCATCTACTGCCATTCTGCTTTCTATGCCCCTGCCCCCATAGTCTGGAGCAACTGCCGATCACTTGGCAATTGTGTGTCATTGCATCACCTCCTAGTTTCATATAACTCAGGGAAACAGCCTCTTTGTCTGTCTTTAAGTTTCCTGAGAGTATGGCAGTGGGGTGTGTTCGTTCAGGACACATAATCTGTCCCTGGCTCCAGGATATTCATATGAAACATGCTGAAAATGTGGTACATAACTGACAGTCTAGATGAATGGATAAATTCTATGTGCCGCTTCCATAATGATCTAATTTGATGTAACTTGTACTGGAATACCCATAGGCATTATACCCTGAGATACTTTATTTTTTTTATTCATACACTATTCCATTGACTATTTCATACTTTGAAAATCCCCAAGATAACTGGGAAATTTACTCACAGAAACAAGCTATTTCCATTTACAAGGACTCCAAATGTAATACTGGAATAGTTTTCCCTCCTGAAATTCACCTCTTTTACCTCTTCAGAAATATTTTATATGGTTTTTAAAGCTCTTTAAATAAATACATTTTACACAGTAGAAAAAGAAATGTAAATAAGTGAATACATATCTTGAAAGGGACTGACCCAAAGGTGCTACTGCTGCTGCTGCTAAGTCGCTTTAGTCATGTCCGACTCTGTGGGACCCAATAGAAGGCAGCCCACCAGGCTCCCCTGTCCCTGGGATTCTCCAGGCAAGAACACTAGAGTGGGTTGCCACTTCCTTCTCCAACCCAAAGGTGGCTCAGTGGTAAAGAATCTGTCTGCAATGAAGGATATGCGAGTTGGATCCTTGAGTCAAGAAGATGCCCTGGAGAAGGAAATGGCAACCCACTGCAGTATTCCTGCCTAAGAAACCCCGTGGGCAGAAGAGCCTGGTGGGCTGCAGTCCTTGGGTTCACAAAAACGTCAGACACGGCTTAGCAACTAAACAACAGCATCATTAGGAAAAAGTGTGGTTACAACTCACAATTAGAAACAAATTTCCAAATCCGTAGAATCTACACCAAGAGTGAACGCTAAGGTAAACTATAGACTTGGAGTAATTATCTCCTGTGTGTCCCCAGACTCCACTGCCCTCTATGCGAGGTGTCTGGTTTCCTCCCTGAATTCTTTCCCAGACATGGAGGACATTGAGGGTACTCAGATATCTATAGGAGAATTTGGGGAATTATTTTTACTCATCTGTCCTGTAATCTCTGTACACTTTTTGAGCACCTTCACACATGTAAATGCCCCAGCTTCCATTAGTCTGAGGTCCAGTATTTTCTGTGCTCTGTTCTGTCACCATAAAGCAAGACTTCTGGCATCCATCACCCATTTCTTATGAAAGATCTCCACTACCAGGACATATCTGTAAAAATAAACCAGTTTTTATCTTTTTTTTTTTAAAGTAAATAAATCAATGTTTTATTTATTTTTTTAATACTTTATTCTACATTACAATACTGTATTTGTTCTGCCATACATTGACATGAATCAGCCACAGGTGTCCACGATCTCCCAATGCCGAAGCCCCCTCCCACTTTTTAAGCACTTTATTCAACTGGTAAACAATAATGAAGGCCTCAGAAAAACAAACAAAAAACTAAGCTTCAGAATTATCTGCAATCACTGTGTGCATATTAACCTCATATCCTAGATTCTCTGATTCAGTTTGTATTTCAACTATTTCTTTCTTCTGTCCCCCAAGGTATCTGATACTTAGAATAAATGCATCAGTTTATTCCACAAATATGGTTGCCAGATAATCATAGGTTATATCAATTTTGAACCTAATTGAAAAGGGAGGTAAAAATGCAGTAGCCAGATGTTTTAGAAGGAAAACATTATTGAATAGAAGTATTCTCCAGATTTGGTTTCAAAGGTAGAAGGAAAGTGAGTGGGACAGTCATCATCATTAACAAATAATGCATGATTGCCAGATTTCTCAAAGCTGGCCAAATATTGATTGGAAAAAAAGTTTTTGAAGGGCAAAATCAAATAAGCTACTCTCAAATGTTTTAAGATATTCAGAAGCTAAAATTTAATGCTAAGAACAGATAGTTGCATCTAATGTTTAGAACAGATACCTTCCAGGGCGTGGGATGGTGTTTTTGAAAAATAATATCAGCTTTGGAAGAAGAGATGTTAGTGATTTCAAATTCTGTTCTCCTACTCAAATCAATTAATTTTGGCCATCACAACTATTTTATGAGCACCCACTGGGAACAAAGGATCAACCAGGCCCTTATGAAGTTATAGTTCTTAAGCTTCGGACATGAAGTAAAGCAAAACGTTCTGTAACTGATTAGACTTCCTTGGTGCCAATTGCAGCAGCCAGGTGGTTTCAGTGGGCTCTGTTTTTAACAAACAGCCATTGGTATGACCTTGGTTTCATTCTCTGATACTCTATTGAAATAAAGTTTGGTTTGGTGATTGGCTTAAAGGAATTACCTAAATTTTTATTTCATTTTGCTCTTTTTCACATTTCCTACTTTATGCTAAAAAGTGTTAACATTCTAAACTAAAAAGAAGACACTAACCCATGCTTAATAGTGTTTGAGTCTTTGCTAGCTTGTAATAAATTATCCATACTTTTGGCCAAAGGAATTTCCAGATAGACTACGGAATATAAAGGCAAAGTGTATGAATTCTGCCATCAGAAATCTTTATCATTTAGACTGTTTATTTCCTGCTATTATGATCTTAAAAATTGTTTCAAAATCATAATACTTTGAAAGTCTATATCTTCCCAGAAATTCACTAACTGAAAAAAAAGGATATATGCCAAATAATATCCTGAAGATGTTGGAAAATTAATTTCTTAAAATTTTGTATATAGTTCTGAATTTTAATTGAGTGAAAAGTAAGCCACATAAATAAAAACAGGCTATCTCACAGGTTAATGCACTAGGTGTAACAAACATGACTGGCTTGTCTCTTCTTATTGTCTTTGATGTAAATGCTAAGGCTATCCAATTCTTGTATCTGTCATTCAATGTTAAAGACTTTCAAAAATATCTATTTATTTGGCTCTATCGGATCTTAGTTGCACCATGTGGGCTTGTTTAGCACTTGGGGTCTAGTTCCCTGACCAGGGATTGAACCCATGTCCCTTGCATTGGAAGGCGAATTCTTAACCACTGGACCAGCAGGGAAGTCCCAGTAATAACAACTTTGATCACAGTTGGATAGACAACTGGACCATATATTAGAAGATCAATTTAAATTATAGCAGTTTGTCATTATTTATTCAATTAAAATATGTTTATTTGGAAAATACTTATCTTGATAACCAGCTGCCAGACATTGTATGAAGTATTCAGATAGAAGTCAGTGAAAGAGAAAGATTGCCTTCCCACATGATGTGTATAGATTAGTGAGAGAGAGATGTAAGAATAAGTAAATCAGTTAATAATAATAAATTCTCTGGGTGGCGGGGAACTGCTGGCAGTATCACTGAGTATTTCTCTGAAAACTCAGCAGTGGCCACAAGACTGGAAAAGGTCAGTTTTCATTCCAATTCCAAAGAAAGGCAATGCCAAAGAATGGTCAAACTACCGCACAATGACACTCATCTCACACGCTAGTAAAGTAATGCTCAAAATTCTCCAAGCCAGGCTTTAGCAATACGTGAACTGTGAACTCCCTGATGTTCAAGCTGGTTTTAGAAAAGGCAGAGGAACCAGAGATCCAGTTGACAACATCTGCTGGATCATTGAAAAAGCAAGAGAGTTCCAGGAAACCATCTATTTCTGCTTTATTGACTATGCCAAAGCCTTTGACTTTATGGATCACAATAAACTGTGGAAAATTCTGAAAGAGATGGGAATACCAGACCACCTAACTTGCCTCTTGAGAAATCTGTATGCAGGTCAAGAAGCAACAGTTAGAACTGAACATGGAACAACAGACTGGTTCCAAATAAGAAAGGGAGTCCATCAAGGCTGTATACGGTCACCCTGCTTATTTAACTTATATGCAGAGTACATCATGAGAAAAGCTGTACTGGAAGAAACACAAGCTGGAATCAAGATTGCCGGGAGAAATCTCAATCACCTCAGATATGCAGATGACACCACCCTTATGGCAGAAAGTGGAGAAGAGCTAAAAGCCTCTTGATGAAAGTGAAAGAGGAGAGTGAAAAAGTTGGCTTAAAGCTCAACATTCAGAAAACTAAAATCATGGCATCCAGTCCCATCACTTCATGGGAAATAGATGGAGAAACAGTGGAAACAGTGTCAGACTTTATTTTGGGGGCTCCCAAATCACTGCAGACGGTGACTGCAGCCATGAAACTAACAGACACTTACTTCTTGGAAGAAAAGTTATGACCAACCTAGATAGTATATTCAAAGCAGAGATGTTACTTTGCTGACTAAGGTCCATCTAGTCAAGGCTATAGTTTTTCCAGTGGTCATGTATGGATGTGAGAGTTGGACTGTGAAGAAGGCTGAGTGCTGAAGAATTGATGCTTTTGAACTGTGGTGTTGGAGAAGACTCTTGAGAGTCCCTTGGACTGCAAGGAGATCCAACCAGTCCATTCTGAAGGAGATCAACCCTGGGATTTCTTTGGAAGGAATGATGCGAAAGCTGAAACTTCAGTACTTTGGCCACCTCATGCGAAGAGTTGACTCATTGGGAAAAAGTCTGATGCTGGGAGGGACTGGTGGCAAGAGGAGAAGGGGATGGCAGAGGATGAGATGGCTGGATGGCATCACGGACTCGATGGACGTGAGTCTGAGTGAACTCTGAGAGATGGTGATGAACAGGGAGGCCTGGCGTGCTGCGATTCATGGTGTCACAAAGAGTCAGACACGACTGAGCGAGTGAACTGAACTGAAAGGAAGATTCAGCCATGCAAAAAAATATGTTAAGAGGGTAAAGAACATTCTGGGCAGAAACAAAAAAAGAACCTAAGAAAAATAATTCAACCATGGAACAGCTTGGAGAATTTCAGGAACTGTAAGGAGGTCATTTTGACTGGAGTAGAGAGAGTAAGGTGGACCAGCAGGTAGGATGATGCAGGACATTGCAGGACAAGAAAGGAATTCGGGATTTGGTTAATAATCTTAAGTTGAAGAGAGAGAGATCAGATATACTTTCACTTTATGTAGCTGCTGTGTGAGAAATGAAGGAAGCAAGACAAAAACAGAAACAAAGACAGCAGGGATCACATTTAGGAGGCTGAGAAAAGAATCCACTCAAAAGGTAATAATGGCTTGGATGAGGATAACATAATAGAAAAATAAAGAAAAAAACAGATGTGAGATGTATTTTGGTAGAACTGATGAGATGTGCTGTTTGATAGAATGTGAAGCATGAGAAGGGGAGGAAGGCATGAAACATGTCTGCCAGGAGTTTAGGCTGAGCCACTGGGTAGATGGTGGCGCGATTTACTTAAAACCTAGGAGGAGCAGGTTTAGGGTGAGGAGCCCAGTCCAGCTTTGGATGTGTTGCATTTAGGATGCACTTCAGACATCCATGGCCACTTGTATATGTCTTGAACTTAGTAGTGAAATCTTGGTTGGAACTGTGTATTTGGCTAGCTAACATTGCATATTCTAGTGATAGAATTAAATAATAGAGAAAAGGAAAAGTGCAGAGTGAGAAAAAGAGCAGACCAAGAGTTAATCCCTGAAGAACTCCATTTTGAAGCTGAGTCAAGGAACAGAAACTAGAAAAAGAGACTAGGAGTCTACAAAGAGATAGATAATATGTTTAAAGAAGCGGGGGATGACTCATGATGTGGAATGCTGTTCATTGCTCTGTTTGAAAAAAAGTTTGGATTTGGATTTGGAAACAAGAAAGCTTTAGTAATCCTGATAAGAGCAGTTTCAGTGGCCTGGGACAGATGCAAAGTACTGGTAGGAGGGTGGGAAGTAAGAAGTGGAGACAGAACATATTATAAACAATTGTTTCTGGGAATAAAAATAATGTTGGAGAAGTTTGTAGAGACAAGTCAGAGTATTTTCTTTGTTTTATTTTAAATATTGGAGGCATGAGAGATTGCTTTGAACCAATGGGAGGATGCAGTGGAAAAGCAGAAACTGATGATGCCCCAGAGAAAAAAGAGATACTGAAAGAATAATGTTCCTGATGAACTGAGAAGTAGATGAGGGCTTTCCAGAATCTTCGGAAATAAAATTTACTCAATTGTGTTTATCTTCCTTTTTTCTTAAATGTTATTATTATTTAGGAAAGACTTTTCTTTTTGTATCTTTAAAGAATCTGACAACTTTACCATCCACACTGCAAATAAGTATTTATAAATAAACAAATAAGTGTACACCTTGTCTATATAAGGCTTCCCTGGCTGCTCAGACAGTAAAGCATCTGCCTACAATGCGGGAGACACAGGTTCAATCCCTGGGTCGGGAAGATCTCCTGGGGAAGGAAATGGCAACTCACTCTAGTATTCTTGCCTGAAGAATTCCATGGACAGAGGAGCCTGGTAGGCTACAGTCCACGGGGTTGCAAAGAGTCAGACACGACTGAGCGACTTCACTCACTTTACCTATATAAATGTTTTCTTATATGTCAGGTTGCTTTTGAGCCTGTTCATTCTATTGTTTTTTTAATTAAAATTTGTGCTAAAACATTATTTGTCTGTGATATCATTAATATATTTTTTGTTTTTTAATTTTCCCACTGTTGTGTTGATTTCTGCCATACAACAATATGAATTAGTCATAATTATAAATATATCCCTTCCCTCTTGAGCCTCCCTCCCTTACCCCATCCCACCCCTCTAGGTCATCACAGAGCGTCAGACTGGGCTCCTCGTGCTACACAGCAACTTCTCACCAACTATCCATTTTATACACAATAGTGTATATATGTTGATGCTACTTTATCCCTTTTTCCACTCACTCTATCCCCACTGTATCCACAAGTACATTCTCTACATCTGCATCTCTATTCCTTCCCTGAAAATAGGTTCATCAGTACCATTTTTCCAGATTCCATATATATAAGTTAATATACTATATTTGTTTTTCTCTTTCTGACTTACTTCACTCTGTATAACAGGCTCTAGGTTCATCCACTTCACTGGAACTGACTCAAATTCATTCTTTCTTTATGCCAGAGTAATATTCCATAAACAAGCCATAAGCCATTATGTTCTCCATAAGCCATTATGTTCTCCATAAGCCATTACCGAGAACAGTATGGAGAGTCTTTAAAAAGCTAGGAGTAATCTACCGTTCAGTTCAGTTCAGTCACTCAGTCATGTCCAGCTCTTTGTGATCCCATGAATTGCAGCACGCCAGGCCTCCCTGTCCATCACCAACTCCTGGAGTTCATCCAGACTCTTGTCCATCAAGTCGGTGATGCCTTCTAGCCATCTCATCCTCTGTCATCTCCTTCTCCTCCTGCCCCCAATCGCTCCCAGCATCAGAGTCTTTTCCAGTGAATCAGCTCTTTGCATGAGGTGGCCAAAGTGACTGATCTCCTTTAGGATGGACTGGTTGGATCTCCTTGCAGTCTAAGGGACTCTCAAGAGTCTCCTCCAACACCACAGTTCAAAAGCATCAATTCTTCAGTGCTTAGCTTTATTTATAGCCCAACTCTCATATCCATACATGTCTACTGGAAAAACCATAGCCTTGACTAGACAGACCTTGAATATGCTATATAGGTTGGTCATAACTTTCCTTCCAAAGAGTAAGCATCTTTTAATTTCATGGCTGCAATCACCATCTACAGTGATTTTGGAGCCCCTAAAAATAAAGTCTGACACTGTTTCCACTGTTTCCCCATCTATTTGCCATGAAGTGATGGGACCAGATGCCATGACCTTTGTTTTCTAAATGTTGAGCTTTAAGCCATCTTTTTTACTCTTCTCTTTCACTTTCATCAAGAGGCTTTTAGTTCCTCTTCACTTTCTGCCATAAGGGTGGTGTAAACTGCATATCTGAGGTTACTGATACTTCTCCCTCAGTCTTGATTCCAGCCTGTGCTTCTTCCAGTCCAGAGTTTCTCATGATGTACTTTGCATAGAAGTTAAATAAGCAGGGTGACAATATACAGCCTTGATGTACTCCTTTTCCTATTTGGAACCAGTCTGTTGTTCCATGTCCAGTTCTGACTGTTGCTTCCTGACCTGCATATAGGTTTTTCAAGAAGCAGGTCAGCTGGTCTGGTATTCCCATCTCTTTCAGAATTTTCCAGTTTATTGTGATCCACACGGACAAAGGCTTTGACATATAAATCTGATTGATTTTATTCTTTGCAGCCAAAGATGGAAAAGCTCTATACAGTCAGCAAGAACAAGACCAGGAACTGACTGTGGCTCAGATCATGAACTTATTGACAAATTCAGACTTAAATTGTAGAAAGTAGGGAAAACCACTACAGCATTCAGGTATGACCTAAATCAAATCCCTTATGATTATACAGTGGAAGTGAGAAATAGATTTAAGGGACTAGATCTGATAGATAGAGTGCCTGATGAACTATGGACAGAGCTTCATGACACTGTACAGGAGACAGGGATCAAGACCATCCCCATGGAAAAGAAATGCAAAAAGCAAAATGGCTGTCTGGGGAGGCCTTACGAATAGCTGTGAAAAGAAGGGAAGGGAAAAAGAAAGGAGAAAAGGAAAGATATAAGCATCTGAATGCAGAGTTCCAAAGGACAGCAAGGAGAGATAAGAAAGCCTTCCTCAGCGATCAATGCAAAGAAATAGAGGAAAACGACAGAATGGGAAAGACTAGAGATCTCTTCAAGAAAATTAGAGATACTAGGGGAACATGTTATGTAAGGATGGGCTCGATAAGGGACAGAAATGGTATCGACCTAACAGAAGCAGAAGATATTAAGAAGAGGTGGCAAGAATACACAGAAGAACTATACAAAAAGAGCTTCATGACCCAGATAATAATGATGCTGTGATCCACCTAGAGCCAGACGTGCTGAAATATGAAGTCAAGTGGGCCTTAGAAAGTATGACTATGAACAAAGCTAGTGGAGGTGATGGAATTCCAGTTGAGCTATTTCAAGAAAGATGATGCTGTGAAAGTACTGCACTCAATATGCCAGCAAATTTGGAAAACTCACCAGTGGCCACAGAACTGGAAAAGATCAGTTTTCATTCCAATCCCAAAGAAAGACAATGCCAAAGAATGCTCAAACTATTGCACAATTGCACTCATCTCACACGCTAGTAAAGTAATGCTCAAAATTCTCCAAGTCAGACTTCAGCAATACGTGAACCATGAAGTTCCAGATATTCAAGGTGGTTTTAGAAAAGGCAGGGGAACCAGAGATCCAATTGCCAACATCTGCTGGATCATGGAAAAATGAAAAGAGTTCCAGAAAAACATCTATTTCTGCTTTATTGACTATGACAAATCTAACGTATGACCCAACATCTCCACTACTGGGCATATATCCTGAAAACCACACAATTCTAAAAGGCACATCAACCCTCGTGTTCACTGTAGCATTATTTACTATATCCAGGGCATGAAACAACCTAGATGTTCACTGACATGAATGGATAGAGAAGATGTGGTATGTATATACAATGAGTATTACTCTGCCGTTAATATTAATACTCAGGAATAAGATAATTGGTTTACTACAAATTAAAAATAATCCTGAAGAATGTATATCTCACAAAGTATAGCAGGAACAATTCAGTTAACAATTGATAAATGTTCATTAATTTCTTTTTAGATATTAGGCATTATGATAAATCATGCAAGAGATCTCAACTTATGTACTTAACGATGAACAATTAAGAAACAGTATGGTATTTAGTAGCATGTATTTTGTTTGCTCCTGCTACTCTTGACTTTTAACACTCTCATTCTTTTTTTTATTTTTCATATTTTATATATATGTATATCTATCATTCATTCAGGCTTAGACGCTCAGTCATGTCCAACTCTTTGTGACTCTTTGGACTGTAGCTCACCAGGCTCCTCTGTCTGTAGGATTTTTCAGAAAAGAATACTGGAGTGGGATTTCCTTCTCCAATTTCATATATATATATATATATATATATATATATATGTTTTCAAACATTATTTTTATTAAAGTATAAGAGATATATAATGTTATGTTACCAGGTATACAGTAAAGTGTTTCAGTGATATATATATTCTTTTTCAGATTTTTTTCCCTTATAGGTTGTTACCAAATATTGAGTATAGTTCTCTGTGCAATACAATAGGTCCTTGTTGGTTGCCTATTTTAGATATATTAATTTGCTGATGTTAATTCCAAACTCCTAATGTATCCTTCTTTCATCCCTTCCTCCTTTGGTAACCATAAGTTTGTTTCTCTGTGTTAAACCCAACCATTATAGTAGGGTATGTGTCCCAGTTTATGTGTATATCCTTTTTAATTTGTATGCTTATTAGCTCTTTCATTCACTTCTGTATATAACACTAACCCATAAGTGATTAACATTGCTTACAGAGTTACTTAAAGTAAAATAAATAAAATTAAATTAAAATCTATAATAAAATATTTTAATAAAATTTAAAAGTATGTACATAAATAAAATTAGACACATACTCTATTCTTATGAGTAAGTTTAATTTTGGTGGGAAATTTAATTTGGAGGTAGGGGAGTAAAGAATAGTAGTAATTATAACATAAGGCAAGGCACTGTAAGTATTTAAGAGTATAAATTTTTACAAAATGTCTAAGGATGGAGAAAACAGTATTTTTAATGGAAGACAAAGCAGCATTTTGAGAGCTGAGACAAGCCTAATTAGACTTCTCGATTAAAATATTTTTTCTTTTTATTAGCACCATGCTCTAACCAACTGAGCTAAGCTGATAAAACAAAAATTTTTTGTACCTCACTGATGGACTTCCCTGGTGGTGCAGTGGATAGGAATCCACCTGCCAATGCAGGGGACGCAAGTTCTTTCCCTGATCCAGGAAGATTCCATCTACTGCAGAGCAGCTAAGCCCCTGTGCCACAGCTACTGAGATCACACTCTAGAGCCTGCTACAACTGCTGAAGCCTGTGCACTTGGAGCTTGTGCTCTACAACAAGAGAAGCCATGGGCATAAGAAACTCATGGACCATAACGAAGAGAAGCCCCTGCTTATCACAGCTAGATAAAAGCCTGCACAGCAATGAACACCCAGCACAGCCAAAAATACAAATAAGCAAGTAAATAAAAATATTTTTAAACCTCATTGAAATAGTAGTGCAATCTCATGGTGGAGATAGTACGGATAAAAATATAGAAGAAAGTAACAATTCATGTCATTTTATAAAATTATTAAAATTTTACAAACTGGAGAAAAAGTAGGGGAAGGAAAGACATTTTCAAGCTAGAGAGAACATCATGGCAAAGTCAAGAAGGAGGGAGAAAGCAATGGGAGTTGGAAATAATGGGAGACTGGACAAATAGTGTGGTTGCTCATGACCGGAAATACAGATTTTATTTTTATCATGGAAGGCCTTGAATGCTCTGGAAGAATTTTTAATATATTTCTGTAGGATTAAGAAAGGACACCCTTGTATTTGGTTTTGTGTTTCAGGATGCCTAACATCCTAAACATCCTGTGGTGATGATGCGTAACAAAAACTAAGGGGGATAGATGTTGGAGTTAGGAAACCAGTTAGGCTTCCTATTGCAAAAACTCAAATATGAGCCATTGGGTTAATGATGGGAAAGGAAATGCAGAGAAGGTTGAGTGACACACTGCAGAATGAAACACTTTCAAGACCTGGAAAATGAATGTGGGCGAAAAAGAAAAAGTTCCTGAAAAGGTCGAACTTCAGTGCCTGCTAGGTTTGTGAAATCGAAGTAGGAAAGAAGAACTCGTTGCAGTAAGAACAAAATGGCGAGGTTTGTTCTGAGCCTGGGGAGTTTCTGATGTCAGTGTCTGACAGGGAGTTGACCATACGGAGAGAAGGGCAGGGCTGGAGATCTTGGATCTGGGCGCCTTGGCCAAGGTAGTAGATAAAGCCATGGAAGGATTAGCTTGATGAGGAAATGACACAGCTGAAGAAAGTAAAACAGCCAATGTTTTACTGTATTTCTTCTCTTTCCTTTACAGTCCTAAAAATTACGTCTTGGGAGAGACAGATTGTTTAACAGGGCGATTTGATAGTATGAATGTGTGGACAAAGACCAGAGATTTTGGCAATACGTACTAGTATTAAGAGTATTGAATGCAAATGCGGATCCTGGAAGCAAACTTAGGGCAGAAGACAGCTGTTATTTTAAAACAAATTTATTAGAAATAATTATAACATGTGTAACTGTTTGAATACAGTAAATTATAGTTGGGGTTTTGGGAGGTATTTAGGTATAAAATTACTCTTAAATTAAATACTAGTGGAACTTAGGTTACTTTTTAAGAACTAGCTAATTAAGTTCTAAAAATGGGAATTGGGAGGGTCTGAACAGCTGGAAAGCAGATGGGGGTTAGGGTGGGGTGAATAGAAAGTCATTACTAAAGAGAAATGTTTAATATTATTTGTCTTCTGTTTGATTTGGTGGCTTTATAGTGGAATTTGAGGCATCGTTTTGGCAGCCAAATGGACTTGGGATTGGTAGTTAAATTTATAGGTAGTACAGTGTGGCTTTGCAGAGAATGATGGAGTCTGTTATCATAAATTCTCCATAAGAACTTCTGTTACCAAATTGTGCACACATAACATGTTTAATAAAGGATGCTGAAATATTTAATTTGTGATATTCCTACAGGGTCTTTTTCTATTATTAATTTTTACTGAGTATAATTGCTGTGTTAGTTTCTGCTCTACAGCAAAGTGAATCAGCTATCAGTTCGGCTCAGTTCAGTCATTTAGTCGTGTCCAACTCTTTGCAACCCCATGGACTTCAGCACACCAGGCTTCCCTGTCCATCACCAACTCCCGGAGCTTACTCAAACTTGTGTCCATTGAGTTGGTGATGCCATCTAACCATCTCATCCTCTGTCATCCCCTTCTCTTCCTGCCTTCAATCTTTCCCAGCATCAGGGTCTTTTCTAATGAATCAGCTCCTTTGCATCAGGTGGCCAAAGTATTGGAGTTTCAGCTTCAGCATCAACCCTTCCAATGAATATTCAGGACTGATTTCCTTTAGGATGGACTGGATGGATCTCCTTGCAGTCCAAGGAACTCTCAAGAGTCTCCTCAAACACCAAAGTTCAAAAGCATCAATTCTTCAGTGCTCAGCTTTATAGTTCAACTCTCATATCCATATATGTCTACTGGAAAAACCATAACCTTGATTAGGTGGACCTTTGTTGGCAAAGTAATGTCTCTGCTTTTTAATACGTTGTCTAGGTTGGTCATAACTTTTCTTCCAAGGAGCAAGCATCTTTTAATTTCATGGCTGCAGTCACCATCTGCAGTGATTTTGGAGCCCCCAAAATAAAGTTTGTCACTGTTTCCACAGTTTCTCCATCTATTTGCCATGCAGTGATGGGACCAGATGCCATGATCTTCGTTTTCTGAATGTTGAGCTTTAAGCCAACTTTTCCACTCTCCTCTTTCACTTTCATCAAGAGGCTTTTTAGCTCTTCTTCACTTTCTGCCATTAGGATGGTGTCATCTGCATATCTGAGGTTATTGATATTTCTCCTGGCAATCTTGATTCCAGCTTGTGCTTCCTTTAGCTCAGCATTTCTCATGATGTACTCTGCATATAAGGTGAATAAGCAGGGTGACAATATACAGCACTGACATACTCCTTTCCCTATTTGGAATCATCTACAGGAGAAGGCAATGGCACCCCACTCCAGTACTCTTGCCTGGAAAATCCCATGGACGGAGGAGCCTGGTGGGCTGCAGTCTATGGGGTCACTAAGAGTCGGACACGACTGAGCGACTTGACTTTCACTTTTCACTTTCATGCACTGGAGAAGGAAATGGCAGCCCACTCTAGTGCTCTTGCCTGGAGAATCCCAGGGACGGGGGACTTGGTGGGCTGCCGTTTCTGGGGTCGCACAGAGTCGGACATGACTGAAGTGACTTAGCAGCAGCATAGTTATACATATACTCTCTTTTTTGGATTTCCTTCCCATTTAGGTCACTATAGAGCACTGAGTAGGCTTCCCAAGTGATACTAGTGGTAAAGAACTCATCTGCCAATGCAGGAGAGATAAGAGAAGTGGGTTTGATCCCTGGATCGAGAAGATCCCCTGGAGAAGGGCATGACAACCCACTCCAGTATTCTTGCCTGGAGAATCTCATGGACAGAGGAGTCTGCCAGGCTGTAGTCCATAGGGTCACACAGAGTCGCACACAACTGAAGCAACTTAGCACAAACGCAGAGCACTGAGTTGGGTTCCCTGAGCTATAGTGTTGGTTCTCATTGTTACCGATTTCATAGATAGTATCAATAGTGTATATATACACTCCCAGTTCATCCTACCTCCCTCCTTGGTGTCCATACATTTGTTCTCTATGTCTGTGTCCATATTTCTGTTCTGCAAATACAATAATCCATACCATTTCTCTAGATACCACATATGTGTTAATATTACAATATTTGCTTTTCTCTTTCTGACTTACTTCACTCTATATGACAGTTTCTAGGTTCATCCATATCTCTACAAATGACCCAATTTCATTACATTTTATGGTTGAATAATATCACGTCATATATATGTTCCACATCTTCTTTATTCATTCCTCAGTCAATGGACATCTAGGTTGCTTCCATGTCCTGCTTGTTGCAAACAGTGCTGCAGTGAACGTTGGGGTGCATAGATCTTTTTGAATCAGTTTTCTTTGGGTGATGCCCAGAAGTGGGATTGCTGGGTCTTATGGTAGTTCTGTTTTTAGTTTTTTAAGGAACCTCCATTCTGTTCTCCATAGTGACTGTATCAATTTACATCCACACCAATAATGCAAGAGGGTTCCCTTTTATCCACACTCTCTTCAGCATTTATTTTATGTAACTGCAGGCTCTTTTAAAGGCAACATTAAGAGAGAGCTTCCCTGTGCCTCCTAGAAGAGAGTAGTTCCTACATCTCCTATTCTATTAGATTTTATCCTCTTTGTTTTCTCCCTGGTACTTATCTAAATACTAATATTATATCACAGATTGCTATGCCCATTTGTTCATTGCCTATCAACTGCCCTAGATCCTCAGATCACTGACGCAGGCATTTGGCTCTTCTTGTTCATTGTTGTAAGTGTCTCAAGTTGTGCCTGATTCAAACTAGATTTCAGTAAATACCTGTGGACCGACTGACTGCTGACTGAAGGATGAGAGATGGTTGTTTTCTCTATCAGAAGAGATGGGCCTTGAAAAATGTGATTGTTCTTTCTTCTTTCTCATTTAACCCTATCTCTCTCCATTCTTCCTTCCTTCTCCATTCATTTACTTGCCCTTTTATGTGGGGGACAGTATCCTCAGCACCTAAAATCGTGTCTGAGGCACACCATCGGTACTTGACAAGTATTTATTAAACTTGTGAATATATTTATTTATCCACTCTTTCACCTGTCAAACCCCATATCTGGTTTATACTAGGCATTTTTCTAGGTCCTAAGTGTGTAAAGAATATCTATACTAAAACAAAACAAAACAAAACAAAAAAACCAACAAGAACTTAAAGGCTAAGGAGTTTAGTAACTGCTCTGTTAGAAGAGTGCCCTGGGGGCTTTATGAGTGAAGAAGGGTACTTAATCAGACAAAGGGGAAGAAAAGTGTTTGGACAGTGTCTGTGAAGGCTTGTTTGAGCTGAGAGTTGAAGGAGACCCATAGATCTCACAAATATCCATAAGTATATATAAATTTGAGTTAAATGAAATTATCTTTTAGCAATTGAGAAAATTTCAACACTGTCATTTTCAAATGTGGGTAATGCAGGCTAAAATAGACATGTCAGGATAAATTGGGGAGTTTCTAGAGATAAAGATCTCCTTCCTATTGTCATATTTGAGATCCTGTTTTTCAGAAAGTATATTTTGACAAAGCATCAGAGGTGATTTTATGTGGTTCCCTCCCTCCACCCTTCCGTAGTAAAAGAACATACCCTAATAGAATGGATAAAGTCACCTACATACGAATAAGTTCCATTCCAACAGCATGATCATAAATCCAATTTGTTCATAAGTCAAACAAAGCCAGCCTAGGTACCCAGCTAATACAATTGGCTATATAGTACTGCGTGTGTGTTAGTCACTCAGTCGTGTCTGACTCTTTGTGACTGCATGGATGGTAGCCTGCCAAGCTCCTTTGTCTATGGGATTTCCCAGGCAAGAATACTGGAATGGGTAGCCTTTTCCCTCTCTGAGGGATCATCCTGACCCAGGGATTGAACCCAGGTCTCTTGCATTGCAGGCAGATTCTTTACTGTCTGAGTCACCAGGGAATTTTTATAATACTTTTTGCACAAATAATGCATTAAAAAAAAAAAAAAAACCCAAAAATAAAGACAACATTTTTAATCCTATGCTGCAGTACCTTGAAAAGTTCAGTAGTACAGTTCAGTTGGCATACAGAGGCTGGCATTTGGTGAACAGGAAAGAAGAGTTACTGCATGGCGGAGGGAGAGGAGGGAGGTGGTAGACCTGAAGGACCACCGGCAGCAGGAGATGGAGGGCAAGCTGCAGTTTCACTCATGCCTGATGCTGATGGCATAGGTTCTGATTCCTTGCTTGAACCATTTGCATCTTTGAAAGTTCAGTTTGAAGGGTCGTCTGTAGGGGAATTACTGTACTGACATCTGAGATGGTGATTTTATATCTGAAAGGATCCTATGTGCTCATTTAAGCCATAGGTTCATACAACACATTTTTGTATTTTTTCCTTAAGGGAATGATTTACTTAATAGTTTGAATACACTTTTAGATTTTAAAATGTAACTTGAAATACCTTTCAGTTCACATGTTCCTTAAGAACTACTCCTTTATTTAGAATAAATTTCACATATAGCATTTTTTCAAGGACAAAATTCTTAAACATTTGTTGAGAGAAGTGGTAGTACATGTGAATAAGATATAAAATATAGTTTCCTATGGGGATGATATCAGAGGGAAATATAAGAGGGCCATGTATAAGTTTTCCTACATACATAGGCACACATGTTTAAGGTCCATCAGCAACTAGCAAACACTTATCTGTGTTGAAAACTCTTGAGCTTAATGTTATATTTACAAGACTGATGGGTTCTGTTTTCACTGAAGGCTGTTAGCATGTTTACTAAACCTCAAAAAATGATACTGTGTTTATTCTTTGCTCCTAAGATTCATTTTTGTTATTGTTCAAAGAATTTTTGATGTTCCAACAGACCCTAATTTATGGCATTTGAATATATTGTGGATCACTAATTATGACTAATTCTGTCCACATTTTGATTTATAAGCTAAAAGATTCAGAGGAACATATTTAATTTTTGTGTTGAAAAAGAGCAGGGTTGACAGTTTTCCTTATGACTGAAAGAAAAGGATGTCCCTCTTAGACCTTTAGCATGAAAATTTTATGTATGCAATTTGAAGGTAGAAATTTTAGAGAAATATTTCATTCCTGTTGCTTTCAATATAATTATTTTGTCTGCCTTAAACTAAACATTTTTCAGAGAAATTGCAAGTGCTGAGTTTCCAAATCTAAACTTGATTTTAAATGTGTAAATCCAGTATACATAACTCATGTGATATGCAAATGGAAACATTTTAAGCACTTTTTGATATCTAGACTCCAACAATATCTCTTAATCCTCTTTTTCAGATGGTGAAGAATAATATCTTGATTAGATTTTATAATTTCATAATCTTTTAAATTAAAAGCCTTATTTCAACCCTGTTTATTTTGAATTTTGAAAGTCAAGTCTCACTTAAAGGCCTTCTTATTCTTTCCGTCTTTCTCAAGCTCCATTTATTCTCTTCAATTGCTTTCTCTCTGCTTCCACTGTGTGTGTGTGTGTGTGTGTGTGTGTGTGTGTGTGTGTTGTGTGTGTGTGTGTGTATTTAGAAGTAGATATGGTTAAGGATGGAGTCAGAGTAATATGGGAGTGAAGGCATTTTGGCCTTACCATAGAATCTCCTCTATTCCTAGATTTTCTGGTATTCTGGGCCCTATAGATTGTCAAAATTACTCTTGATCTAGTAACTGCTTTTAAATAAAAACTCAAGATATAGAAATGGCTTACTTGAACTTTTAAAGATAAAGAAATCAAGCTTAAAAATATACATCTTACTACTTTTCTCTTCATATTTTTCATTCTTTTCACATTTTTTACTTCATATTCTTCCCTTCAATGACAGAGCATTCTTTATGTCATAAGAGGAATCATCCTGTTTTTTGAACTATTTCACTCTGTGCTCCCCTCAATTCTGTCTTTGATTGAAATAAGTCTTTTGGGAAGGACTCTTGTTTCTCCCTAGTAGGTTCTTCCCTGTGGCTCAGATGGTAGAGAATCTGCCTATAATGCACGAGACCTGGAACTGATCCCTGAGTCAGGAAGATCCCCCAGAGAAAGGGAATGGCTACCCACTCCAGCATTCTTGCCTGGAGAATCCCATGGACAGAAGAGCCTGGTGGGCTACAGTCCATGGAATCACAAAGAGTTGGACATGACTAAGCAACTTAACACTTCTTTCTCCCTGGCAGTGTACAGAGAGAATTATGCAAGAAGCTATAACAATTATTAGTTACAGCATGTCATATTTTAGGTGTCAGCATAAGGATGGGATTTTTCTTAGAAAAAGCCTTCAGATAGTGTGTTTGATCCAGAGTGTCAAAGCGTTAGTGTCTGGGGAGATGTTTAGAAAGTAGCATGCTTATTACTTAGTGCATATTATTAGAAGAATCATCTGATGAATGTGTGATGAAAATTTAGCCCAGCCAGGAAATTGGATGTTCAGCCTGACATGCCACCTCTAATTTACGTCACCGCTGGATTCAAATCACATAGGTTTGGCACAGCTAAGTGACCTTCTTTAAAATATTCATGCCATTCTCATCTTCTGGGTCATTGTGTTCCTATTCACATTTAAATGAATTCCTTATTAATTATACTACTGGCTTCAATAGCATTTTTGGTGAACAATGAATTTGTGAATATGATGCAGTCTTTCCTAGCAGCCAGATGGTTGAGTTAGCCAAATTCCCTTGGCTAATTAACGTCTAGATGTGGTTTTTATCACACAAGAGCAGAACTTCTGTGACCTTGGGTTAACTCTGTTCAGCCCACAGTAGATTTTATGCTATTGAGGAACACATCAGAAATTATTCTCTGTACCGATGGAGCTTCTGTACTAAAAGAAGTAGAACATATAGCTATAAATAGAGATTAGAGTTAGTACTAATTGAGTGAAAATTATATTGATGGGGGCTAAGGAATGTTGAGTAATGGACTGACTTCAAAAATAATAGGAGGTAATAACAATATTTGATGAAGAGATTGCATTGAATTAGAAGTTTTTACTGAAGGAAAAGTTATGGTTGGGAGGAGGGAAGGAGGACTTTGATAGACCAGGGACCTGTGATGGAGTGGTGGTGAGGAGGACAGAGTTAGAAAGCTGTTGGCCTGGATACAAAGTGGAATCTGCTGTGTGGGATGCTCATGGACGTGAAAGTGGAAGAAAGTGGAAACCAGGGAGGGTAATGGCAAAGAAGTGAACCTGGGAAGATGCAGAGCAGTTGGAAGAGATCCATGAAACACACAATCGGTGGAGTTATTTTACTCTGTAAAACAAAGTGAAACCTTCTGTTGATTCTTGAGTCACAGTGTTATGATCGAGATAAATGTCACATGAAGGAAGAGACAGACTCTAGAGGCAGGGAATCTCTTTCGATGATGATGGTTAGTTTTCTTTTTAAACCGTTGATTTCTAACTCATAATAGGAAAGTTTTATAGGTACACATGGAAAATACACATGATTACAACTGAGGGTGCAGAAAGCCTAAACAGACAGTTCACTCTCTGTTAGCTGGTACATAAACTGAAATTCACTGGAAGTGACAGCTGTTGTTTTAGGATGTTTTACAGGCTTAGATATTTCATTTTTTTGAAGTAGAGTTTTAAATTATGTAAAATATTTACTTAGCTCCAAGTCAAGCTAGGAAAAAGTCACTAAAGTCTTGCTTCTTTCCTTGGTCTATTAATCCTTTTCTCCTGATCCCTACATAAGTAAAATTTTATTGTTTTTTATTGTATATTTCCATGGTATTTATTTTAAAATTTTAATAAAATGGATACACGTATACAACCCACTTTTTCATACACATAGTGTCAGACTATAGATAATATTCAGTACTTTTTTCATTTTAAGTGTATTCTAGAGCTGCCTGTGTGTATCTATCAATCAAGATATAGACATCTATCTCATTCTTTAGAGCTGCATAGTTCTGCTTTGAGTGAATGTATAATAAATTCCTTAACCAGTTCCTATTGACAGATATTTAATTAACACCACAACTAATAGCCTTACTTATGGGGTATTTTGTATATTTGCCAGGATCTATATGAGAAATCTGAAAGTCAAAGGCTAACACAAAGATAAATCAGAAATATATTTTCAAATTCTTCTACATTTTGTTTTGCTATAACAATGAATAAGATAATTTATTTTCTAAGAACTGTCTTTATAGCACATTTTCTCAATCATTTAGATTTTTACCAGTTGGATAGCTAAACATGGTATTTCATTATAGCTTCATTCACTTTCTATAATTTTTAGTGAAGGTGGGCAATATTCATATGTTTAAAAATAATTTGTATATATTAAATGTTAATCATGTTTTTATATAATTTCTTCACTTTTCTAATAGACTGTTGTTCTTTTAATTCCAAGTTTGGGAGTTTTTCATAAAAATCCAAATTTTTATAGTTTAGTATACATTTTTTTATTTATATTTTTCATTTCTGTTATATTATTTGTCCATAATTTCTTATTCTGCTATAGCTTTTGAATATTTGCAAGTTATTAAGTAATTTACCCACATTTTCTTTTAATACTTGTGTGGTTCTATATTTGGATTCAGAGTTCAGATCCATTTGGAACGTATCTTGGTTTTGGTGTAGGATAAATCTAATTTTTATATAAGCACATAATTGTTGCCTCATTGGTTATTAGTAAGTCAATATTTTCCTCCACTGATTGAGATGCTGCCTTTATTGTCTACTAAGTGTTTGTATGTAAAAAGTCTATTGAGTCTTCATTTGGTTTCATTGACCTATCTTTCTGTTCATGTACAAATGCTACTGTTTTTATATTAATGGCTTTGTAATACATTTTAAGTTTTATATGGGTGAACATTTTTATGTTTTGCTTTTCATTTTGCATGTTTTCTGGATGTTTCTACTGGCTTATTATATCATATAATCTTTATAATCAATTTTGTTGTTATTATTTAGTCACTAAGTCATGTCTAACTCTTTTTGTGACCCCCATGGACTGTAGTCCACCAGGCTTATCTGTCCATGGCATTTTCCAGGCGAGCATACTGGATTGGGTTGCCATTTCCTTCTCCAGGGAATCTTTCTGACCTAGGAATCAAACCCATATCTCCTGCATTGACAGACAGATTATTTACCACTGAACCACCAGAGGAGCCAGTTATAATCAATTTATTTATCTTAAAAAAAAAAAAACAAAAAACACTGATGGCATGTTTTGTCATGATCACATTGCATTTATAATTTTACCTATGGAAAATAAATGACATTTTTGTGTTGAGTTTTTCTATTCAAGAGCATGATGCATCTTTAATTTTGTTCTATGGAATCTTTGAGGGTAATATTTTTCCTTATATAAGTTTTATATATTATATTAAATTTAGGCATAGTTATTTTTATTTTCAGTCTATTAATGGGATTTTCCATTATAGTTATACACCATAATTATTTATTCTATCTATGAAGACTATTAATTTCTATACGCTAACTTTCTATTTTTCCAATCTTTTGGCAGCTTTTTCATTCGTGCTTTTGTTGTTTTTCAGTATCACCTCATACCATAGACAAATGGAGATAGTTTTCATCTTATTTTTAAAAATATTTTGCTTTTAATTGCTTTTTGTTTTCTAATCGCTTTGTCAAGCAGATCCAATGCAATTAAATAGTTAAATAGTAGTAGAGATAGGAGGTGTTTTTGGTTCTATTTGCATGAATGTTTCTAATTTCCTCATTATGACACTGATTTAAAGCCAAATGCACATCAGCTTTTTATAAGCTGTAGCATTTTAAAAATTTATTTATTTTTAATTGGAAAATAATTGCTTTATAATATCGTGTTGGTTTCTATAATATATCAACATGAATCAGCCGTGGATACACACATGTCGCCACCCTCTTGAGCCTCTCTCCCACCTCGCACTCCTTTAGGTTGTCACGAAGCACCAGATTTTGTGTG
Source organism: Nanger dama (assembly GCA_917880005.1). Classification (NCBI taxonomy): domain Eukaryota; kingdom Metazoa; phylum Chordata; class Mammalia; order Artiodactyla; family Bovidae; genus Nanger; species Nanger dama. Next base: position 3,057,143 of record CAKJTW010000105.1, on the reverse strand, counting down.
CCCTGCATCACATAGCAAATGTTCACTGGCTATCTAATTTCACATGTGGTAGTATCCATGTTCTCATGGCACTCTTTCCCTGAGCCCCGCCCTCCCCTTCCCTACCTGTGTCCACAAGTCTGTGCTCTGTGTCTGCATATCCATTGCTGCTCTACAAATAGCTTTCTCCGTGACATCTTTCTGGGTTCCATAGATACGTGTTAATATATGAGACTTGTTTTTCTCTTTCTGATTTACTTCACTCTGTATAATAGGCTCTAGGTCACCCACCTTAATAGAATGAAGTCAAATGCATTCCTTTTTATAGCTGAGTAGTATTCCATTGTGTGTATGTATCACGATTTCTTTATCCATTCATCTGTTGATGGACATCTAGGTTGCTTCCATGTCATAGCTATTGTAAATAGTGCTGATGAACATTGGGGCACATGTGTCACATCAAGTTTTAAGAAAACGATTTCATTTATTCATTTCTTAAAAATTATAAATTAGTATTTGATGTGCCAAATGCATTTTTATGAAAAGATCATCCTCTTAATATGATTATGTAAGTTTTCTCTTTATATATCTTGATGGGATGACTATATTAAAGGATTTCTTAATATTGAAACTCTTTTGCCTTTCTTGAATAAATTTTACTTATTTTTAAAGTGATTACTTTTTAATTATCTTCTTTCAGTTTTCTTTTAAAATCTTCCTTTTTAAAATAAACTATATTTTTATATTAAATTAAAGTCCTCAGCCAACTTGAGAGAAAGGTGCAAAGATTTTCTATCTACTTCCTGCCCCTAAATATGCATAGCTTCCCCATTATTAACCTCCTCCACCAGAGTGAGACATTTTTTTGCTACAGTTGATAACCTTCATTGACACATCATAGTCAATCAATGTCAGTAAGTTTACACTATGGTTTTCTTTTGGTGTTAAACGTTCTATGAGTATGAGCAAATGAATAATAAGATACATTCCTCATTCACACAGAGTATGTTCACTGCCCTCAAAATCTGTGCTCTGCTTATTCACCTCTTTCCCCATTTCAGACCCTGACAACCACTGATCTCTTTATTGTCTCCATAGTTTTACCTATTTCAGAATATTATATAGTTGGAATCAGACATTATGTTACTCTTATCAGATTGCCTTCTTTCAGTTGTTCATATATATTTAACATTCCTCCATGTCTTTTCTGGCCTGGAATTGCCATAACAATTTGCCATTAGAGAAAGAATTTAAGCAAGTGTGCCCTATTGCCTAAAGTAAAGGGAGAAAGAGAAATAGTCTGTACTATCTACCCAATATTTTTTGTATTTAGATAAAATGAAGCAAGAGAATATATTAAATCATATTTTTGTTTAGAAATCATCAGAATAATTTCTCAGTAATTTATGTAGTGACACAAACCAACTTTCAAAGATACTAAATTAAATTCAAACTCTAGTGCTGTGTGTGTGTGCGTGCATGTGTGTGTGTGTGAGCATATACTGCTCGTGTATTTCTCTGCCACACATAGATTGCTGATGTCTTAATGCTTTCATATAATTGGGGGTTAAGTCAAACTGATTTTCCCTTCAATTCAGGAAAACTTATTCAGAGATGCAGTGTGAAAAGTTTAACAAAGTAATGAAGAAAAGATAAACATTTAAAAATTTTCAGTGAAATGAAGAGTGAAATTGATCGACTACGTCCACTCTTTTCATTACTGTGAGTAATCTGTATGGTTATGAAATGTTATTTCGAGTGCACATCATTCGAATTAGTAATAACAGCACTTCTACAGTTCACATTTTGTGAGTAATTGTGTGTGCTTCTACTTTAGCTATTTCTTTACAAATGTGCAATAGTCATTATAAAAAAAATGTTGATAAAAAGAAGACTGCCACTAATTTACTGCCACAATTTATTGATATTCAAACAAAAATGATAATATACATCTCTCTTTGACTGAGAAAGTGGGAAACTATTTATTAACTTCATTTTCTCCATATCATCTCAATAATGTCAAAAGACTATGGAACTAAACTGAGAGCACATTTGATGTAGTAAGGTTAAGAGGTCTATGAATCTATTTCTCAGAGGCATTCTTTGAAGAAAGATTCTGAGATATTTGGTTTTGTTTGTGTGAATTTTGAATTTTCTACCAAAAGTCTACTCACCAATGAGCTGTCAATACCTTTAATAAATGAATTTCAAGTTTTATTTGCCAAATGCATGGCAATGATTTCAATATTAGTATTGATTAAAATGAATATTCTTCTTAATTGGTGCAGAAATATGACCTTTACAGACAAACATAACATCAGTATAGTACATGCTAGCCCGTTCTTTTCTTCTTGAAAAGCCTGCTTTTATTAAAAACTGTCTTTTGATAATGTAAACACACAAATTATATTCAGGTTTTTGTTCTCTGTGTGTATGTTTGTACTTAAGGTATTGATATGGAAATGGCAACCCACTCCAGTATTCTTGCCTGGAGAATCCCATGGACGGAGGAGCCTGGTGGACTACAGTCCATGGGGTCACAAAGAGTCGGACACGACTGAGCGACTTAACTTATGAAATGAGAAATTTAAAAATGAGAAAAAATTGAAAGGAGTCTTAAGTATTCTCTTGGAATGATTTCCTTGTAACTTTCACGATTCTGGTGCTGACAAGTGAATTTAAACATTAACATTCCTTTTCAGTGTAGTTACCGCCTAAGTCTAGTGTAATAATACAATGAAATCTACACTAATTAAATACTGGACTCCCAAGGGATAATGTCATAGCAAGCAAATACTAAAAATCCCTCCTAGTTTATTGTAATCCAATTATATGCTAAATTTTAAAGACTTTTCTTTAGCAGTGTTTGAATAACCAACAGCTTTCTTCATATTGTTCTTCTGGCTTATTTTATGTCCATTTCAATAAATATGCATATGGTATCTAATTTAGAAAAAATATTGTTTGAAGTTTAAATCTTCCTATAAGGAAGTACATATGAAATATAAAGCCATACATTATGGTAGAATATTAAGTAATTACACAAACTTTGTTTAATAAGAGGAACTGAATACGAAGTCTATTGTCTCAGTTATCAATCACCACACAATGAACCACCAAAAAATTTAAGAGCTTAAAATAATATCAACTCTCTCTCTCTCATGGTTGTGTGGGTTGACTTGACTGAGTTCAATGGTGCTTGCTAAATGTTTCTCATGCAATTTAAGTCAGATATCAGCTTAGCCTGCAATTATCTGAAATCTTGACTGAGCTGGACATACAAAATGGCTCATTTATATGGTTGGCAACTGGTGCTAGCTACCATCTGGTGCGTGTATACGTGAACTTTCTATGTGGCTTGGGAGTTTTACAGCATGGATTCTGAGATAGAGTGTTCCAGAGATGAGCATTCCAAAGAACTCAACTTCAATAAATTTATATTTCTGTCACACATTTCTTTTGAGATTAAGGTTACTGAAAGAAATGAATGTAATCAAAGATAGAGAAGCCAAAAACTCTGAAGATAGGATTTGAAGTGGTTGGCTATATGAACAATAAACAGCTAGAAAAAATGGGAGAAATTGGAATTGAGAAAAGGATGTAAGTCAGTTGAAGATTCACAAATCTTTTGAACTCTAAAAGAGTTTTACTATTTTACTTTTAAATACATCTAAACCACTTCTAAACCCATTGTTTTAAAATCCAATCTAGCATCCAATCTCCTTCTTTCCTTCCTTCCTTAATATTTGCTCAATGACCTCAGTGGTACATCAAGTACCTTGAACCCTTTCTGTATTTTTCCTCAATTATAGCTTTCAAAGTCTTTGCCAAACAGCATAGCTTCTATAAATCAGTATAATACTTCAATGATTTTTGATAAAACTCCTAATTTTCTATCTTCTTTTACTACCATTTTCTGCATCAAAGCTACCATAAGTTTTTCCCTTCACAAAGTGACACAACCATGCATGATGTAGCCTTAAAAATGTATTTTCTTCAACATGAACTGGGCTTTTATTTCCATGGAGTGGACTACTCTACTCATTGATAAGCTTCTTGTCTCTTCTCAGAGTAACCATTGCTAATCTACTGTGTCAACTACATTGCCATTTAATTCATATTTCACAATTTGCAGATAAAAAAATTGCCTCTTCCAATGCATGAAACAAAACAGGCCATTCTGAACCTCATATCCCCATATCCATAAACATCTGCATCCATCTTTATCTTGTGTCTCAGAATAATATGGAAATCTTGATCTATTCAAGGAAAATCCTTCAATCTAGAACCAAACCCTTCTGTTCTCCCATAAAACTGGGATCTTTCTATTTTTTGCTAGTGGATTTTTCTTCTCATATGGACTAACCTATTTTCATTTCCAGTGTAAGCTTCCTTTTCTGCATACTCTTACTGAACTCCATAAACAACCTTAAGTTCAACAACTATCTGCTTGTATATAACTCTCTAATCTCTCTCTCTCTGTCCTAACTCCCTCTTCTTATATTTGAAGCATTCATATCAGAATGCTTACTGGATATTTGTACTTCAATCCCATTATCCCTCAAGCTCAAACTATACTAAGCCTAACCTACATGACCTCCAACCTTTATTCAAAACCCATTCATTATTTTCGTTCCCCTTTCTTAGTGACTAATCATCCTGTGATAAGTGACCTATTTCACAAATCTTGAAGTCACTCCACATTCCTTAATCTTGCCTCCAAGCACAAATCAATTAATACCCAACTAGGGTCTCCCTGGTGGCTCAGATGGTAAAGAATCTGCCTGCAATGCAAGGAGACCTGGGTTCAGTCCCTGAGTTGGGAAGATTCCCTGGAAGAGGAAATGGCAACCCACTCCAATATTATTGTCTGGAGAATTCCATGGACAGAGGAGCCTGGCAGGCTACAGTCCATGGAGTCACAAAGAGTTAGACACGAGTGAGTGACTAACAGACATACCCACTATTTCTGCCTCCTTAATATATATTATGGACTCCCTCATAGCTCAGTAGGTAAAAAAAATTCTACCTGCAATGCAGGAGACCCAGGTTTGATTCCTGGGTTGGGAAGATCCCTGGAGGAGGAAATGGCAACCGACTCCAATATTATTGTCTGGAGAATTCCATGATCAGAGGAGCCTGGCAGGCTACAGTCCATGGGGTCACAAGAATCAGACATGACTTAGCGAGTAAACCACCACCACCAATATATCTTACATTTGTTCTTTGCTTTCTATGAACACTGCTACTGCTGCCTTATTTCAGGTCTTTATCATTAGTTACTTTCTGAAATGTCCTGTTTTTTCTGCTTGCATCCTTGTTTCTTTCAATCTGTCTTCTACCTGGTTGCTAGAGGATCTTAAAGAATAATATAAAGGCATCTCCATTGCCTATATATTGGAGTCCGAGCACTGTGCCATCTCATAGAAGACCTGTCTTATTCGAGCCTTGCCTTTCTTCTCCACAATCATTTTCCACAAATTCCTTTTAGCAACTATACTCTGGTCTAACAAAATTGCAAGTATCCTAAAAATCTTTTCTAAACATTTTTATGTGCTCTGTGCTCTTTGATATGAATGACTTCCTTTTTGCTTTTATTCCTGAGTGAATACCTACCATTTAAGACTCATTTTCAAAGGCTTTCTCCTTCCTAAAGGCTTTGCTATTCTTTTTGTTTCATGTTCTACTTTTTAATAAGTACTTACCTCATTGTTACACCAATAAGTCTGCTCATGTTCCATCAAAACAGGTCCTTAAATGCAGAAATTATTCATCTAGTACTGAGACTAGTACTATACATACATGTTGATTAAATGATTCTCAGATGGCCTGGAGGGATGTGACTGTCAGGAAATTTTTATTTGAATAAAGCAAAAGTAAGAGAGGTATGTTATATCAGCATCATTTTCCTATTTTCTTTACATAACTGATTGCAAAAATCAGACTTAAACTGAAGAAAGTAGGGACAACCACTAGATCATTCAGGTATGATCTAAATAAAATCCCTGCAATTATACAGTGGAAGTTAGAAATAGATTCAAGGGATTAGATCTGAGAGACAGCATATTAAAAATCAGAGACATTACTTTGCTAACAAAGGTCTGTCTAGTCAAAGCCATGGTTTTCCAGTAGTCGTTGTGGATGTTAGAGCTGGACTATAAACAAAGCTGAGCATTGAAGAATTGATGCTTTTGAGTTGTGGTATTGGAGAAGACTCTTGAGAGTCCCTTGGATTGCAAGGAGAGCAACCAGTCCATCCTAAAGGAAATCAGTCCTGAATATTCGTTGGAAGGAGTGACGCTGAAGCTGAAACTACAATAATTTGGCCACCTGATACTAACTGACTCATTTGAAAAGATCCTGACGCTGGGAAAGATTAAAGGCGAGTGGAGAAGGGGACAACAGAGGATGAGATGGTTGGATGGCCTCACCGACACACTGGACATGAGTTTAAATAAACTCTGGGAATTGTTGATGGACAGGGGGCCTGCTGTGCTACAGTCCATGGGATCACAAAGAGTCGGACACAACTGAATGACTAGACTGAACTGAACTGAAAGTTTGAAATAGAAAATAATCATTCTTTCTTCTTTAAACTATCATCATTACAAAGGTTGATAACTCAGTAACTTAGGCATCAAATACCTGAAAGTGGACAGTAAATACTATTGATTGCATGAATTTATCCTTTATAAGGAAATTTCTGTAGGTAGATAACCAAAGCACTTATTTCTACACTGAAGTATAAATAGTTTTGTTATGGAACCATCTTCAATGAACAAGAGATAAACTTTACTGATCCAGATTTTCACATCAGTATATAAGAGAAAGCATGCCTGGCTTTAGTAAACCCACTGTGTTTGCACTGTCTAAACCTCTGAGAGCTTCCATGACAGAGACAGGCCACACGTGATTATGGAAACACAGAGAAAGCACTTTATATTGTGGAAATGGCCCCAATTTCTGGCTAACAAATACAAAGTATGGTGAGTTTAACTTTTTTTTTTTTCTTTCTTCAGCCATCTGAAATAAGTCAGACTGCCTTTTCCTCCCCATGGGAACCAGACACTCTGAAGTAAACAAACAAACTTACTTCACTGAGAAAAATGAAAAAAATGTTAGTGCTTTTTGTTTGTTTCTTCCCTATTTCTTCTCTTCCCTCTTCCTCTTTTTTGTCTGCTTTCCCTCTTCTTCCTCATCCCCCACTTTGTTCTCCCTCTTTTATTCCCCTCTTTCTTCCTTTTTCTTCTCCTTCTCCTTCTTCCTTCTCCCTCTCTTTTTCCTCCTCAATCTCCTCTCCTCCCTTCTCTCCCTCCCTCTCCTCTTTCTTCTTCTCATAACACACACAAACTTACAATGTAGAGGCACCAGTAGCCTTTCTTATTTAAATCAAGACTACAACCTTACCCCCTAATTATGTAAATATAATCCAGCAGTTGACATGATGGTAGATTTTTAACATTATGGATTTTGTCTTCATTACTTGTCAAGCTCTTAAACTTCTCATTTGTCATAATTTGTTTTTCATTTGGGCACTAAACCCAAGGAATGGCTCATTTATAACAAAATATTACTTTTAGATGCTCTATTTTTGCTTCTTTCCAAATATCAACAGCACATTTTTGCTTCAAAACAACATATTATTATCAGGATTCTCTTAGATCATATTTGTCCTGTAAATTCAAGTAATAAAATCAGCCCTTGTTTTAATACTTGTTTAAACCATTTCAATGGCATTCATTTCAATTCAGTTCCTCAGTCGTGTTGGACTCTTTGCAACCCCACAGACTGCATGCAGCATGCCAGGCTTCCCTGTCCCTCACCAAATCCTGGAACTTGCTCAGACTCATGTCCATTGAGTCAGTGATGCCATCCAACCATCTCATCCTCTGTTGGCCCCTTCTCCTCCTGCCTTCAGTCTTTCCCGGCATCAGGGTCTTTTCCTATGAGTCAGTTCTTCTTCACATCCGGCAACAAAATACTGGAGTTTCAGCTTCAGCATCAGTCCTTCCAATGAATATTCAGGACAGATTTCCTTTAGGATTGACTGGTTGGATCTCCTTGAAGTCCAAGACACTCTCAAGAGTCTTCTGCAATGCCACAGTTCAAAAGCATCAGTTCTTCTGCACTCAGCTTTATTTATGGTCCAACTCTTACATCCATACTTGACTACAGGCAAAACCATAGCTTTAACTAGATAGACCTTTGTCATCAATGGCATTTAACGTCAATGGCATTAAGAGACGTGCATACGTCAAACGTGTCTTGGTTCTAAGGGAGGGTACAGGATTACAATAATCTGCCTAGACCTATTGGTTTAGTGAAACCAGAAATGTTTCTCTAAATGGAAGGAAGTAGGGTGAGAAGACCACCTACAGGGAATGAATTAAAAACAGTTGTGGACAAAGCCAAAACATGCGGTGGAAGGAGAAACCTGTTGGTCACTTGTTTTCCTTCTAGCTCCTTCTTTCCTGTTTATATTTAATATTCTATTATTTTCTGTGGACCTATCATTTACACTATTTTTCTCAATTTGCTGACTTCTATCTTTCTCTCTTTACTCAGTGAAAAAGACAGTGAACGTGTCCCAAGACCTAGTGGAGTGAGTAAGCTTATGTCAGATGCTTTCAGAATTGAAACAAGCTGTAAGAATCTTGAGTTATGACCACTACAAGGAAAGAGAATGAAAAGTAGCCAAATCTCCACATGAGAGAGATGTTGGACTATTTTCCAGTGACAGCCCCATCTGATTTGTATGAAGTTAGCAGGTTTTCTCTCCAAGAGTTCAAAACAATATATTCTGATACAGAATATGTATTCTTGATAGTATCAAAACTGAAATGATAAAAAGTATCAGATTTACTCTACCTGCCATAAATTATCTGTAATAATTTTCAGTTTTCTAGAGACTTTCAGAAACACAAATGAAAAGGCAAAATCCATTGATTAGTAAGCTGTGTAAATCCCTTAGCTTCTTGGAAACCAGAAAATAGAAATGATAAAATACTCCATAAAGTTGTTTTGATTATTGAGATAAAATTTATGAAACTTCTTTGGAGCCTCCAAGGTATTACACAGCTGTCAAATATAATTGTTTGATGATATTCCATTTGGAATTAATAATGTCCTCAATCTGAAGCTATGCATTTTAGTTGTTCTAATGCTTCTTTGTACCTCAAATTATTTCTACATTTTTTAAAGATAGAATTTTACAGGGCAAGAGTCTTTCCACTCACTACTTTTACTGAGGTATAGTATCTAGGCCTTGAGGTCAGATAGATCTTAGTTTTCATTTTGATGGCACCATAGTTCCATTGAGTCTTAGTTGATAGCCATGGATATATAATTCCTTCTCTCTGAAATCCTAAACTTTTTAGTTTGCAAAATTGAGACATATTGTGTTTCCCAAAATATGTTTGCAGTAGCTCATGAGTGAAATAATATATTTGAAACTTGGCAGGGAATGGCAGCCCACTCCAGTATTCTTGCCTGTGAAATCCTATGGACAGAGGAGCCTGGCATCCTAAGAGCCGGACATGACTTAGCGACTACAGCCTCACCACCACAGTGGCCAGCAGGCGGGCTCTTGAGGTTCCCTTTGTGCATTTCTCATATGACCCTCAAAAAAAAAAAAAAAAAAAATGGTACCTTGCTTGAAAGCTGAGTTATATCCCTGCTGTTATCATCTTCAGCATCTTTCCCTATTTCCCTGCTAGCATACCTACCTGGAGAAATCACAGCCCTAGATAAACCTAGATGAATGTCTTTCTTCTGTTCATATTCAGGCTGATAAGCACTACCAAAATAAGACTGACACACTATTCCAAATTTGCCCTATAAAATTTATGGTCTCAACCTCAATGGAACTGTGGTCCAGGAGACATTTACTAAGATTCACTCTCACCTTCCTTTCTCATTCCCACAACAGCCATTTCAAACTTTTCTTACTTTCATCAAGCTTTCTTCTCCCTTACCTCAACCCCCCAACCCTAGCGAAACATTTCACAAGGAAGGCATGTCTTACCTTTCCTTGCCTCCACTCTGCCTTTCTTCCTTCTCTCTTCCTCTTATAGAGAGATGTCCCCAGTTCCTTTTTGTCAAAAGCTAAGAGATCAAATTGCCAACATCCGCTGGATCATGGAAAAAGCAAGAGAGTTCCAGAAAAACATCTATTTCTGCTTTCTTGACTATGCCAAAACCTTTGACTGTGTGGATCACAATAAACTGTGGAAGATTCTGAGAGAGATGGGAATACCTCTTGAGAAATCTGTATGCAGGTCAGGAAGCAACAGTTAGAACTGGACATGGAACAACAGACTGGTTCCAAATAGGAAAAGGAGTACGTCAAGGCTGTATATTGTCACCCTGCTTAGTTAACTTCTATGCAGAGTACATCATGAGAAACGCTGGGCTGGAAGAAACACAAGCTGGAATCAAGATTGCCAGGAAAAATATCAATCACCTCAGATATGCAGATGACACCACCCTTATGGCAGAAGGTGAACAGGAACTTAAAAGCCTCTTGATGAAAGTGAAAGAGGAGAGTGAAAAATTGGCTTAAAGCTCAACATTCAGAAAACAAAGATCATGGCATCCAGTCCCATCACTTCATGGGAAATAGATGGGGAAACAGTGGAAACAGTGTCAGACTTTATTTTTGGGGGCTCCAAAATCACTGCAGATGGTGACTGCAGCCATGAAATTAAAAGACGCTTACTCCTTGAAAGAAAAGTTATGACCAACCTTGACAGCATACTCAAAAGCAGAGACATTACTTTGCTGACTAATGTCCGTCTAGTCAAGACTATGGTTTTTCCTGTGGTCATGTATGGATGTGAGAGTTGGACTGTGAAGAAAGCTGAGTGCCAAAGAATTGATGCTTTTGAACTGTGGTGTTGGAGAAGACTCTTGAGAGTCCCTTGGACTTCAAGAAGATCCAACCAGTCCATCCTAAAGGAGATCAGTCCTGGGTGTTCATTGGAGAGACTGATGTTGAAACTGAAACTCCAATACTTTGGCCACCTGATGTGAAGAGCTGACTCATTTGAAAAGACTCTGATGCTGGGAAAGATTGAGGGCAAGAGGAGAAAGGGATGACAGAGGATGAGATGGTTGGGTGGCATCACCAACTTGATGGATGTAGGTTTGGATGGACTTCAAGTTGGTGATGGACAGGGAGGCCTGGTGTGCTGAATTTCACAGGGTCGCAGAGTCAGACTCAACTGAATGACTGAACTGAACTGAATGCTTAAATCTGTTATGTATTTGTGAGAGTTCCCCTATAGTATAAAGTTTAACACTATCTTCAGATTTAAACAGATCTACTTACCTTAGAAGTACAGAATACATCTTTTGACTGTAAATATAATGGTGTCTTCTACCGATAGCATTTATTATCTGTAAGCTTTCAGGAAAGCAATTCTAGGTAGTCTGGGCCTGCTGCTATATTTAGACAAGAGCAAAGGAGTCAATAATCATTATGTGCTTCAAATTCATAACACTTTTTTTTTTACACATTTTCACTATTATTGTTCTATATTGCATGTACACTGAAAGTAACAAAGGGACTTTAATAAATATTTTTAAAGTCCTCATAAGTTGGTGTTTAGCAGTTGATAGGTTTCACTGAAAGCTCTTAGGAGTTGACAATATAGTTTATAAATTTTCACCATTAATATTCGGATATCTATGAAGACTGGAATCTATTTATAAAATTATTATATTATATATATTATATATTATTACACTTTAAAAATACAATATCATTTATTTTTAAACAGCATAAAACTGACTAATTTAAATAAATAAGGGCTCTGTATCAACCTAGAGGGGTGGGATGGGGAGAGAGATGGGACAGAGTTTCTAAAGGGAGGGGATAGATGTATACCTATGGCTGATTCTTGTTGAGGTTTGACAGAAATCACCAAAATTATGTAAAGCAATTATCCTTCAATAGAAAATAATTTATTTAACAAAACAAAAGCAGACATAATTTTTAAGCAGTATAAAACTGACTAATTTAAATAATCTTATCTGTAAATTTCTTCATTGTAATAATTTATATTCGTTAATTTTAAAAGCCATTAAAAATGACAAGAAATAGAAAGTAGGCCACTAACTCATGTAATGCTGGCAGAAACTGTCATTGACTAAGACTGCTCCACTGAGTTTTTAAAAGATTTTTTTAGATCTGCAAAGTTTTTAAATTTGCAAAAATAGATTGCTGCTTTCATAAGAATAGGAGTTTTCAATGACATCTTCTGCCTTTTTTTCAAGAACGGCTCATAATTATATGCTTTTCAAATGCCTTTTTCATTATGCAAATGCTTTTAAATCATGAGCTTACAGAGAAAAGTGAGAATTGAAAAACACTGAGATGTTTTAAAAATTGCGTTTTCTTATAATATTTCAAAATAGGTACTTTAGATGTGTGTGGCATAGAAATTTATGAATGGTTGGCAAAAGTTACTATTTACTATACCAGTGGGAAGTGTGAAAGGAAAAACACTTCTGCATTGTGTGGGTTTCTTGGAATAGCATCTATAAACTGTCCTTGTTTAGAAGGAGCCCATCAGAGGCTTCATCTGGCATGGAGCTGCTGAGCCTGTCTGTCCTCCATTGGCTGCCTTGCCTTGTCTGATGAGGAGGGCTAATGCCAGTTAAATGCATGCTCAGTAGCTTCATGTACGTCTGACTCTTGCAACCCCGTGGACTGTAGCCTCCAGGCTCCTCTTCCACAGGATTCTCCAGGCAAGAGCGCTAGAGTGGGTTGCCATTTCCTGCTCACTAGCTAAAAAGCCAGTGAATGTCTGTGTTCATGATTTGAGAGCCATATGTGCTTAAACAATGGAAGCATGGGTCTTCTATGGAGTATTTTCTAGTTACACTGTGAAATCATTATTACTGAATGCATTTGACCAGCCTCTTTAACATTTCAAAAGCTTTTTATACCTGATAACTGCTTTATTTCCACAGCAACATAAGGAGGTAGTGAGGAGAGAAATGTTACCTGAACTGAGATAATGCATGGGAGGGTGATTTGTTAATGGTAAAACCACACAAATTATGCCATTAAGATACTTGTTTTAGGGGCAAGTTCAGATAGTGGTGTAGGAATTTACCTTCTCCCATGGACATAATAAATATATGCTACATATAGGTCAGTTTCTTCTGAAATGAACATGAGGATTAGCTAAACACCTGCTATGCAATGAAAGATAAAAAATGACCACATCAAGATGGGTAGTAGAGGGAGAGAAATGCTCTCTCTGACTCCTCTTTCTCCCCCCGCCCAGTGTGTCAGCATACAAGAGGGGGAAATCTTACCTGAGAAGCATTGTTCCTGGAGGAGCACGGGGTTAAGGCCCCTATCCCTTGAGATAAACACTGAAGAGGTAAGCCCCCAGTACATCTGACTTAGGAAAACCAAGGTCCTGACATCTAAGTGTCCCAAAGTGCTGGAAAGGAAACTGAAATCCCTCTCTCAAAGGCCTTGCATGAAGTTTCACTCATCCTAAGACCCAGTGAAATAACGACTTTGACTACATGAGGGATGTGTATGCTGGGCACTTAGTTGCTTCAGTTGTATCTGACTCTTTGCGACCCCTTAGACTGTAGCCCACCAGGCTCCTCTGTCCATGGAATTCTCCAGGCAAGAACACTGGAGTAGGTTGCCATGCCCTCCTTCAAGGGATCTTCCTGACCCAGAAATTGGACCCATGTCTCCTGGATTGCAGGTGGATTCTTTACAACTGAGCCACCAGGAAGCCTAGAACTATCAAACTACCAAGTAATCCTACCACTGGATATTTACTAAAGAAAATGAAAATACTAATTTGAAAAGATATATGCACCCCTTGTTCACTGAAGCATTATTTACCATATCCAAACATATGGAAACAACCTAAATGTCCATTGACAGTTGAATGGATAAAAAAAGATGTGGTAAGTATATGCAGTGGAATATTATTTGACCATGAAAAAGACTGAGATCTTGCCATTTATGACATGAATGAACCTACAAGGTATTATGCTGTCAGACATGGAAAAAAAATTACCATGTGATTTCACTTACAGGTGGAACCTAAAAGCCAAAACAAATGAAAATCAGAAAGAAACTTAACGGACGCAGAAAAAAAAAAAATTTGGCAGTGCCCAGGCCAGGGGGAACAGGTTTGAAAAATAGGTAATCATGAAGAGGTACACTTTCCCAATTATAAAATAAAGAAATTGCAGGGATATAATGTACATCATCAGGAATATAGTCAGTAATGCGGTATTAAGTTTGTTGTGATGATAGTAACTAGAGTTATTGTGTTGACAATTTCAAAAAGTACGTACAAAGAAAGACAAATAATACATGATGACACTCATGTGGAACTTAATCTTTTTTTTAAAGAAGCAAATGAACTTATATACAAAACAGAAAGAGACTAACAGATGAGGAAAGCAAACTTACAGTTATCAAAAAGGAAAAATAGCAGGTAGCTATAAATCAGAAGCTTGGGATGAACATGCACATACTAGTACATGTATGAAGATAACCAACAAGGACCTAAGGGATAGCACTGGGAAATCTGCTCAGTATTCTGTGATAACCTACATGAGAAGAGAATCTTAAAAAGAATAAATATATGTACATGGATAACTGAATTACTTTCCTAGGTGGCACTACTGCTAAAGAATCTGCCTGCCAATGCAGGAGGCGCAAGAAATGTGGGTCTGATCCCTCGGTTGGGAAGATCACCTACGCCAGTATTGTTGCCTGGAAAATATCATGGGCAGAGGAGCCTACATTCCATGGGGCGGCCAACAGTTGGACACAACTGAGTGACTGAGACCATCAGGAGCTAACACAACAATGTAAGTCAAATCTTTTACTCCGATAAAACTTTTAAAAATACATAAAACAAATCCCTGTGCTGTACACCTAAAACTAACATGATGCTGTATGTCAATTATACTTTAATAAATACAAAGATGATGCTTATTTTATGGAGGACAAAAACAGATGCCAGAGACACTAAAGTGAAAGTGAAAATCTCTCAGTTGTGTCCGACTCTTTAGGACCCCCATGGACTATAAAGTCCATGGAGTTCTCCAGGCCAGAATACAAAGACACTAAGCAACCTGCTTAAGATCATGTAATACTGGGATAATGGAAATACAGCTCAAATAACTTGCACTTAAAATTGTTTATCAATTTTTTGTACTCACTGTTCATTGATGAAGCTGTAGGCAGTCAATATAAGAAAATAATATAGTATTTTAGAAGAACAAATATAGGAGTGAAGTACTTCAAGAGCTTATTTGGAGTTAGTCATTATGAGGATATACACTCTATTTTCTAAAACTATTTTTGAGTTAGTGCCTGCTTGAGGATCATGGAATACAGAGTACCCTCAGCTTTGCTGTTACAAATATTATGGTAAGAAGTAGTGCAACAGCCTGACCAGATCTGTATCAGTGATCCACATGGAAAGTTTCTGCATTTCACTAGTAAATTCTAGCTCACTTTCCATTCATTAATCTAATTTCATGCAACTTCTGTATGGTAACTCCATTAACTTTCTAGTTTCAAGGCATCACTTACTATAACAGATCAATTGAATTATCAGAAAATAACTGGAATGTGAACATCTTTTCCTCCTTCCTAAGATTTAAATCTTCCAACCCCTTGTGTTTTCTTCTCTTGAAAGACTGTGGATAGAATGTTGAAGAAAAGAGAGAACTGGTTTTCCAAATCTTTATACCCTACTCCTTGCTTGATGTCAATTTAGAATATAGGATTGGGAAGATGTACTGGGCTTCCCTGTGTCTCAGATGGTAAAGAATCTACCTATGATGTGGGAGCTCTGGGTTTGATCCCTGGGTCAGGAAGATCCCCTGGAGAAGGAAATAGCAATCTACTCCAGTATTCTTGCCTGGAGAATTCCATGAACAGAGGAACCTGGCAGGCTATAGTCCATGGGAGTCACAAAGAATTGGACACAAGTGAGCACTAATGCATTCACTTTCACATTGGAAGACCATGATGATAGATAGTAATTGTGAATTAGTAGCACAACGGTATGTAGTGTTTATTGAGAACTTCGTCTTCACCCATTTCAGGTCCTATGAAAAGCTCCATGTGTACAGTCTCATAGATGTGAAGCAGTTAGTCCCAGGGTACACACCAGTCAGCCCAGGTGCCAGAACTTGACCTCACACATGTCTAGCCCCCAGACCTGTGTATTAACCACTATGCTGTTTCCCATTCTGGCTCAAATGAAAGTCAAGAAATGCAGGAAGAATCTGTATTATATGAGTTGCAGTGAATGTCTGGTTCCAGGAAACTCTGATTCTTTTAATAGCCAAGGTTTATTTAGAAAAAATAAATAAATAAATAACCACACAGGCAGTTCTTTCCACAAACAAGTGAAAGAAAGCAAGCCAAGGATGAAAGCAAACATCCAACTACTAATGGTGTCATAGATGCGACTGTGTTCAATGGTGATGAGGAGGCAAAATTCCCTGTCCAGTGACTGTGTGTAGTTTCTCAAAATTTATGTATGATTTCTGGGCCTCAGTTTTTTCATTTGTAAGATGGGACTAATAATCTTTATATCATGGTTTTTAACAAAGATTAAATATGCACACACATTTTCGTGCACATTAATAATATCTAGTGTAACTCCTAAATTTAGTAGTCAGTCTGTAAATGTTAGTTCTAGCTCCTGTCCTGATACTCACCTCGTCTGATGTTCTCAAAGAGTTGGATGTGATATGCCAAGACTGTGGGTGGCAGGAACCCAGAGCCCAGAACCAAGTCAACCTGCCCAAAAGGTTAGGCAAGGAAACAGCTGAAGGAAGAACAGCTGAAATCCAGACAGTAAACTCCGAATGTTTGAAACCACTTGAGTTGGAGGACACCAAGTACCTCCCTTAGGCGATCAAAGCATTAAGATTGAACCTAGGCAGCCAGGAAAGAGCCACGAGTTGCATATTTACCAGTCAAACTGGTGAGGACCACAGGCAGGGATTTAGAGCTCAGAACGCTACAGGCTGACAAAGTTAGCAGTTCAGGGTCAGGCATCCATGCAATTCTAGATGATAGATTTGCAGCACCCGCCAAAACAAGATCCTGAGACAAAGGTAAAATTGCTGACTGTCATGAATTGCTGTACACACCTTTAGCTTGGGTGCTATTCAGTCCCAGGGCGTATTGGACATTTAAGTAGATATTCCTTGGTGGAAAAGGAATAAAATTTTTGAGATTATAATATTTCCTGGTGGAGAAAGGAGAGCTGTGCTATAGTCTAGGATTACTGCAAGTCCCCAAACTGGGCTGTAGAGGGTCTATAATGCTTTAGGCAATTGAGAAAGAAGCTTTAGTCTCCTTGCCTTCAGACTCCCTAGTCAGATCACAAACTTATTCAGGGTTATAACCCTATCTTTGTCCAATCAAGAATATATAATAAATGCCTCTGGGGCTATATATTTGTTTATTTATTATGAATACATAAAATAGTCTTAGTCTATTTTCAAAAGAGCTAAGATAATTAGTTAAAAAGTGAAGATTATTCTACCAAATTTAAGAATGAGAAACTGAGGCACAGGGAGATTAGTTTCCTAGGTCATTCAGCGAAATTTAGCCAAGGCTTGATTTTAACCTAAGCAGTCTAGCCTCACAGAAACCCACTCAACTGCCATGTTGTGTTTTAATTTAGAGAAACGTGAGTTCCACTTGACATCTAAATCTCTGAGATATCAAAAGAAAGGGGAAAAAATCTGCTTTCTCTTTTCTCCTCCCTCCCTTTTTGTACTTCTGGCTACTGCTAAGTCGCTTCAGTCGTGTCTGACTCTGTGTGACCCCATAGACAGCAGCCCGCCAGGCTCCCCTGTCCCTGGGATTCTCCAGGCAAGAACACTGGAGTGGGTTGCCATTTTCTTCTCCAGCGCATGAAAGTGAAAAGTGAAAGTGAAGTCCCTCAGTCATGTCCAACTCTTAGCGACCCCACGGACTGCAGCCCACCAGGCTCCTCCGTCCATGGGATTTTCCAGGCAAGAGCACTGGAGTGGGGTGCCATTGCCTTCTCCGTTGTACTTCTTAATGTGTCCTTATTTGTTCATTTCCTGCATGTTGGGACTGTTATCTCTTTTCATAGAAGTGTATATTTTAATTTTTACCTTGCTTCTCAAAAGACATAATTTTTCATAATGTGTTTTAGTTCCACTATGTATTTTAAGACATAAACAGTGGATGTGAAATTTTTTTTTGATAAGGTTGTTAGCATCTGTTGTGCAGTAGGCCCTTCTTTACAAGGGACACAAGCCTACTCAACTGGCTCAAATAAAATTTGAGCTTTATTGTAAGTTTGCAGTGAAATCTGAAAAATTCTGGAAGTAAGGAAACACTAAGTAGCGAGACCCAGGGCTGTTCTGGTAACACAGAGAGGAGAGTTCCCCTCTGCTGTGGGATTGTCAACAGTCCTTGCTACATGCTATGATGTCAGTACATATCACATTTACCAGAGGAGACCTAAGTCTTGACATCAAAAAGTGAGCTGGGTCAATTAGATCTGAAACTGAGCGGGACCTTGTGGGGTTCCTGGGCATGGAAGCCTCTCTATGTCCCCTGTTTCTTATTTGTAGGGAGTAGATTCCAGCCTCCCTGACCTTCCCTGAAATCTTAAGGGCAGACTCAAACAGTTGCTCATCAGGGAAAGGGAGAGATACAAAGACAAGAGAAGAGGCCATCTGAGGCCAGACTTAAGGAAGCAGAGGAGCTCATCCTGAGACAACCTGAGGCCAAATTAAAGGAATGCAGGCCCTGCACACACCCTGATCCTTGTTAGCAACTCCACCCTTGAACTGTTGCTATAAGACTCCACTCTGAATTCTCTGAGGTTGGAACACAGTTTGTGAACCATGAGCCCCCTGTGTCTGGCTTTCCCTGGCAAAGCAAATACTACTACTACTACTACTAATAATAATAATAATCTTTTCTGCTTCACCCCAAACTCCAGAACCAAAATTCAGTTCAGCACCTGTGCACAGAAGCCAACTATTCAACATCAGATCCATCTTTCAAAAATTTAAACTATGATATTGGTAAACAGGAGAATCTATGGTACTCAATAGCTAGATAGAAACAGGCAGATGCAGAGCCAGTATTAAAAATAGCAACCAACATCGTAATGCTGATGAATTTTCATAACACACTATAAGGTAAGCTTAACAGTTTTTGTAGCATGACCTATGTTCAATGTTGACTTTAAAGAAATTTGTTTAGCCCCATAGAGTTTATTTTCTCAACTGATATTCAAAGAAATCTGTCATCTCACAAAAATTTTATCAGTGGGATATATTTGAAGAGAAGTTTAAATGTTTTGCCAATCACAGACTACTGTGAAAGAAGTAGAATAGTTCATAGTTTCATGTTCCACTGTTCTCAGATGCAAATTGTGAAACTGAATTCTAGATAAATTTTATTATTCAAAAATTTTAGTAACAACCTTGTCAACATCCTTCACTCTAACTTTTTAGGTTTTAAATATGATGAAAATATAATTATTGGGCCAAAATGTATCATTAAATTATTTTTCAAAATTATCTGTAATACTGATGTAATACATATGCCAATGAAGACTTACTAAGTCTTAGATTAATTCAAGAATATAGATCTTTTTAAAATAAATCTTTTGGAGTATAGTTGATTTATGATGTTGTATTAGTTTCAGGTGTACAGTATAATGATTCAGTTATACATACACATGTATTCATTTTTTAGATTATTTTCCCATATAGATTATTACAGAATATTGAGTAGTTTCCTGTGCCGTACAGTAGGTCCTTCTTGATTATCTATTTTATATATAGCAGTGTGTGTATGTTAATCCCAAGGTCCTAATTTCTTCCTCCTCCCCACACTTTCCCTTTGATAACCATAAGTTTGTTTTAAGAGTATAATTCTTATAATTTTTGTCACTTTGCATGTAAGACCTGAAGATACATCCATGAACAGAATTAAAAAGTCAAAGGATGTGGTTTCTGAAAGGAGACAGTCTAGCAAACTTGTCCCTGATCTTTCTGGATTCAAGTCTCTAGGCTTATATTTTACAAGTATTTATATACACTTCTGGCTAGATGAAGCCCTGAATTCAAAAGGCTTAGCATTTTATCAACCAAACCATCATGATTCTGTATTTTCATGTCAGTTCACAGAGGAAATACTGAATGTTAATGGGAGAGCCTGATGACAAATTGGTGTTCATATCATTCATAAGATGTCACCAGTATGCTGCTTCTGGACAGATTTGGCTGTGAGCATAAAGCATATTTTACTATATGTCTAATAAAACTTCTGTAATTTGAAATATGACTTGGAGTCCTTGGAGACATCATAGAAATTAAACTAAATCAAAGAAATTATCCAAATAGTTGTAGAAATTATTTCTAAGCTATGGGAAGCATAAAATGTACTGGATATAAAATTGAAATTCAGAAACAGATGAACCATGATCTAAACATATATTTGACACTTAACCTCTTTAAGACTCCAATTCTTCAGCTGTGAAATGGATATAATAAAAACCCCTAACCCACATAAATATTTGTTACTATGAGGATTAAATGAGCTAATGCAGATACATCTCTTAACACATAGAAGGTACTACTGTAAATAGTAGGTATAGATCACAGGACAGGAAATACTGAATAAGAAGGTACAGAGTTAATCATAGAAAAGTGGAAACACTGGAAATAATTGAGGTTATTTCTAAAGTGCAAAACTTGTTTGTAGTTCTAAAGTGCAAGTCAAATAGCTATCATTATTCCCTTTTGATGTTTAAAATGGTTATCTCTTGAAACTAATTTAGGGAAAAAAACACATGAACTGAGAACAATTATTAAAACATGTACAAACTGAAATATAAATGTATCTTCAGCCCTGGGATAAGGGCTGAATAAGACGATGTTCCACAAATCTAAGGTGAATCAGTAAATGGTGATTTATTAAGTTAATTACTAACCGTGAAATGGCAACCCATGCTAGTGATCTTGCCTGGAAAAACCCATGGACAGAGGAGACCGGTGGGCTATAGTCCATGGGGTCATAAAGAGTCAGACACGAGTGAGTGACTAAACAACAGCAACTACCTATTAAACATTGTCAATCATATATTTAGAAGAGATAAGAGAAAATGTGAAGCCCAATACACAATTGAAAGAAAACTGAGACAGTTTAACTTAACCTTTGATCTTCCACTTATGATATTATGTGTCTACAGAAACCCATAATAAGACTGTTTTGCATCTGGAAAGCCACAGAGCCACAGAACGTGAAGGCCAGCTGCAAGAAATCATTATTAAAAGAGATTCATCCCTTTCACAAAAGGAAAAAAAAAACAAAAACTGGTTTTAAGGAGAAAGTTCCAGTACAGTTTACACTTGAGTCACCTTGAACAATTTTCTGGCTGGGTAATCAGAAAAAGAAAATGTCTTGAAACAGTAGAGCGGAGGTGAGCTTACTTGGATGGCACCAGCCTCAGGGCTGGTCTTGGTTGCCCAGAGGCCTCTAACTTTCCTGAGATTCAGTTTCCTTCTCCTCTAAAATCTTGAGAGTTTGGGGAAGAAGTAGTGGTTCTCAGTGTCTTCATCTGACCCTTCAAATAAATCTTAAGGAAACGTCAAACAAACAACACCCCCAAATTTTTCTTTCTGAAAGGGAGTGTGTGTGTGTGTGTGTGTGTGTGTGTGTGTGTGTGTGTGTGCGCGCATGCGCACGCACTGTGGGGTTTGTGTTTGTGTGTACCCATGGCACTAGTGCTATCTGCTTACCTTTCGGGTAAGGAAGAGAAGGAAGAACTATGTGCTTATCTGAATTATTTATAATGAGGAAAAGTGGAAACAGCCTTAGTTATGCCATTATTAAAGAATTTGCCTATTTAAATAATAAATATTATTAAGGAATTTTTTAAATTATAAAGTTTGAAAGCATTTAAAGAAACTGATAAGTATAAGGAGTATGAAATCTCCTGGTTCTTGTTGGTGCTATTGGTAAAAGCAATGGAAGACAGAAAGAGATTAATTACTAATTTAAGGAGACATGTGAAAACCAAAAGTTCTCTTAAGGAGCATATTTCAATAAAAAGACTCATTTCCAAAAACTAGAGGGAAAAATAATATTGCTGAGGATAAGGCCCAGGACCTAGTTCTAAGGGCAGGAAGGGACCACCTAGTGTTGAATCCTTAACCCTGGCAAGACTGCTATGTTCAAGACCTTGACTGCCAAGGTTTTGACTCTGAGATGTGAGATGAAGACATCTGAGTCTGTGTACTTAGGAGTCTAGAATGTCCAGCTTCCCTTGGACAGAAGACCTAGAAAAGTAGCCCACATTCTTCCCGTTAAAGTCTGATATTCCTATCTGGCTTTAAGACAACACAGAGGCCTCTGCCTTATAAGATAATCATACCTCTTCAGGATCTGTCCTCACCTCTCCTACTTGTCATCAGAAGAACAATATTGGCCTGCCAGATGCCTGCTGGCACTAAATAGAGAATCCTGAGAGACTAGCCCACATGTAGCAGCCAGAGCCTGAGGAGTGTAGATGGGACTGAATTCTGAGGATGCTGGATCTGAGCAGGCAGGTGGAACATGATCTTGGATGAGAGAATCCATCAGTAGGGGAGCACCATCTCACGATCTAAAATTTATTACCCTGTTGAAGACCTTATGAAACAGTGTTACAATGCTAACACTCTTGGGAACTGGAAAAAGCAATGGCCTTCAATAAATAAATGAGAGATGTTATTAATGGAACTACTATGGCAGACAGTAGAGCAAGAGGTTCAGAGAAGTGAGCGTGGTGGGAGAGGTACACGATGTTTGGCTGCAAAACCCCAGCCCACTGTGGGAGACCCAGGAGGAAACTCCACCTTCTAAACTGATGAGATGCTCTGATGAGTACCAGGTTGTAGCACTTCTGAGCTGCTCAGCGATGAATGTCTCTTATGGGTGACACAGGAGGTGCTGTTACAGAATTGGGTGTTCTGATAACAGTGGGATTGAGGAGTGCAAGAATAGCACCAACCAGGTGGCAGAGCTTAAACTTTAGAAACTCTGTGGGTGTAGCTACCAATCATAATTGGTAGCAAGGTCTGAAAGACAGCTAAGAGGAGCTGGCCTATAGATAACTTCAGGGATATGTCGTTGGACATGATACTCCTAGGGGCAAGATAAATGGACAGCCAATAATATTATATCTCAAATTATAAAATATATAGAGCCAAATAAGTCAAAGATTTATGCCTAGTCACTCCAAAAACTTCACGCTCCCTTATCCAGTTTTTGAACTTATTTTTTAAATCCCGAATCATTTCCTCTGAATAAAATGCTGAATCCTCATGAGGCAGGCTTGGTGTGTTATAGTCCATGGGGTTGCAAAGAGTTGGACATGAATGGGCGACTGAAAACACCACACACATCTACACTGAGGAAACACACATCTACTAATACCACAGCAGATGTCTGTAACAATCCTCTTAAAGCAATCTATGTTCATTTACACCAGTCAGGAGAATACTTGAGGTTGGTTAGACATGTGGCTTAGGTTGGGGTTAATATCACGGCATCTAAAATACCATGAAGAATTCTTCTCCTAGAGTGTGGGGGTGAGACATATTTGGATTGGATTACAATGGAGTCCTGGCCCAAGTTCAGCTCACTGGATCCACATATCCATCTGGTAGTTATTTTACTAGTCCTCAAATATACAAATAAATGTACTTGGGAGGTGGCAGAAGGCTTGCACTGGTTTCTTGTCCTGAGGGGTAAGAGCTAAAATAGTACAGAAGGCCAGTTGGGAGCTCTGGAGAGGGCTTCTCTCCCATTCCTGCCACTCCCCAGCCAACATAATAATTAAAAATAAAAAGTCACATCTCAGAAGAAACATCAGGGAATATTGCCCTTAAAAAGCTAAAGAATTCAGGGATAATGAGCCCCATCATATCTTTATTTAATTAACCAGTCTGATTGTTAAAAAGAGCTAGACATTGGCAGATGCTAACAGTTGACTACAAACCCAGGCAAAGAAGAGCCCTGATTGCAACTTTTATATTAGATGCTCTGGTCTTTTTTTCCCCATAGAAAGAAGGAGCTACAGAAGCAATGTGGGGCAACTGAGGATGCATTTATTTTTTGCTCCAGGATTATGTTAACTCTCCTACTCCTCTTTGTCATCATTTAGTCTGAAAGGACCTGCACCATTTTTCTGGACATTCTAGAGATGGTCCATTATACTGATGACATTGGGTTCATCAGACAAGCAAGTAGAGGTAAGGAGGGAGGATTTGGGTAAGACAGATGATCCAGGGGATGGAAGATAAACTCTATGATAATTCAGGCTTCCTGTTTCAATGAGTGTATCTGGTAATAGAGAAGCATCTTGAGGTAAAACATATATTGACTCATTTGTAGTGATAGGATAGTGTGGCTGATTTTGTTTAGGGTCTTTGAAGGATAAGACCTGAAAACTTAGAGACCAAGAGATCTGGGGAGAAGTCATATGTATGTATATTAATCACATTTTAGAGGACTTCTTTGGTGGTCCAGTGTTTAAAACTCCGAGTTTCCAATGCAGGGGGATTGAGTTTGATCCCCAGTTGGGGAGCTAAGATTCCACATGCAACCTGTCCAAAAGAGAACAAGAAATCATGTCTTATTATTCTGTAATTTTGAGGTTTTGACATCTTGAGACTGACTCTGGCATGACTGTCTCAGGGCTAGCTAATATTTTAAGACAGCAAACAACTCTCCTGCAATTGCACCTTGCATATATAAGACAACCACTGACTTTATCAAGTTGTTATGCTCTGGGAATCTATTCCTCTGCCCTAATCATGCAGGCCCAGGTAGTCTATAACTAGGGATAGTCCCTACACCCCAAAGCCTGAAGAAGCTATTCACACTAGCCAGTCCTAAACTTGCTTATCCTGCCTAAGCGACTCCTTCCCACAGAAACCACAACAAAAGTTCTTGCCACAGTGTCCCCCTCCCCCTCGACCTTCCGACTGACTTCCCTGTGTAACTTCCTATGGGGTTGCCTGCCTCCTGCTCTTGGGATCTGTGATTAAAACAATCTTTTCAATAGTAATTTTCCTCCAATATGTTGGTCTCACCATATCTGAAAAATGATGAAACAGGATGGACTTGGAATTGGCATGAAGGGTGCAGAATTTGCTGTCGCGTGCCCACAGGAGTGCACGTGGTCACTTCACTCATGTCTGACTCTTTGCAACCCCATCGACTATAACCTGCCAGGCTCCTCTGCCCCTGCGGTTATCCAGGTAAGAATACTGGAGGGGGTTGCCATTGTCTCTTCCAGGGGATCTTCCTGACCCAGGGATCCAGCCCATGTCTCCTGCATCTCCTGCACTGCAGGGGAATTCTTTATGCTGAGCCACTGGGGAAGGCCCTGCCCACAAGAGCACATCCACCTAAAAAGAAGCATGAAACAGCCAAATAGACAGAAGGAGTCACCTGGCAGAGAATACTCAGCCAAGACTATTTTTGGCCGACACAAGTTTGCTCATTGAGCTCGTGGGCACATTCACCATGGTAGCTGGTGTGGAGGTTGTGCATATGCCCAGCAGTATGAACCTGTGCTCACCCCATGGCAGGTCTGCCATGCTAGACCTGTTCTCCCATTACAGACAGCACTGCTATAAATATCTCTGTGCAAATCTCTTGATATTCATACACAAGTCTCCTGCTTTTCTTTTGTTTTTAATAATAAGTGTGCCTTTTTGCATGCCCAGGGCTGACTGCAACCTTAGCATGTCTCTGGTTTCTTATATAGTTATAAATGTAAAGTGGGACTTCCCTAGTGGTCCAGGGGTTATGACTTGGCTTTCCAATGCAGGGGTGCAGATTCAATCTCTGGTCAAGGAGCTAAGATCACACATGCTTCAGGGCTCAAAAATCAAAACATAAAAGTAGAAGCAATATTGTAACAAATTCAATAAAGACTTTAAAATGATCCATATCAAAAAATCTTAAAAAATAAAGTAAAAGGATATCGAAGTTTCAATTTAGTGTTTGTGAAAGATACGCATCTGCCATGAAATCCATCCATGGTTCTTAGTGAGCAGGCAAGGAGCTTGCACCACCAATGGGGCTGGAGATAGAAGGAAATGTTTGATTTATTCCATACAATCATATAACTTACAATCTTATGGGAATTCTTAGCTCTCACTAAAAGGGCTTATATGACAGAAAAAAGATGTGTAAAACTGAAAAGAACTTCAGGCCTAAATGCCTAATTTTTTAAAAAATATAAAAATAATTAAAACCTATGAGCCTGAAATGATTAAATATCAAATCTTAATAGCAGGTCCATGTACAAAGCAAGCTGAAGAAGAATGAAATATTGTTTTCATAGTCTTATTTTCCTTTTAGTTTAATTTTAAAAGTAAATCTCACTGATTAACAGATGACTTTTGCACTTAATCCAGAAAATTTTTACTGAATGGAAAAGCAATTTACAAGAACCTTTACAAAGAAATGTCATGTTGATAATAATGTTTTTGAAATTGAATTTTTTCCCTTTAATTGATCTTTTCAATGCTGACTCAAGGTAATTTCCATCAGGATTTCTTGCTTATTCATTTTCCCCTCAAGTCTTTAATTAAAATGTTAAAAGTTGTGATTCTCTTTTTGTTAGTTTGATTGTAAGTCTAAGTTGAGAGAATTGAAACTACCTGGCTTTCTCTGCCATAATTCCAATGCCAAATGAATTTTGTAAATGCCTTGCTATATTTCAGGATATATTTGGTATATAGATGCCGTGTTAACAAAAACAAACCTAAACTAAAAACAAAGAATAGTTAAGTTTTAACATCATATTCAAATTCCAAAGATCATATTGGTTTATAGTGGAAAAAGGAAGATTGTAGAGCGCCAGATTTGACAGAAGGAATAGAGTCAATTACCTGACAAGGATAAGATGCTCATGCTTACAACCTGATCGTTGTTATTAGCAGTTGGGGAAATGCGCGTTACACATATAGAAATACACCCCTCTAACTATAGTCTTAGACCTTCTGATTGACATAGACCAGAGTGCCAGTCTGTCTGGAAAAACCTTAGAACACAAGAACATACTCTTTTTCAGGGTTGGATAAAGGGAATAAAGAATCCCGGAACACTAAAATAAGAGAGAATTAATATCATCCTTAGATAAGAGGAGAACCACCTATTTGCTGGAATCCAGAGACTCCACGAGGGCTCTGCTACTGTCAGCATTACATCTGTCTATTCACTCTGCTCACTTTTTTTCTTCTTTGGGTCGTAATCAATGTCTGAAACCTCATTATTTTAACTTTGAAGAATATTAAAATGCCAATATCCCAAGGTGCTTTGTTTAGTTCAAGGCAGTAGTGAACCATCTTGATGTCAGTAGTGAACCATTTCCAGTTATCATTGGAAATCTCAACCTTCACTGCTCCTTAGGATTCCCTGGGAAATAAAAACAAAAAACAACAACAAAAAAAACTACCATTGTCTTGGCTCCATCTTGAGAGAGTGATTCATATTTTCTGGGTAGAGCCCCAACAACAGATATTATCGAAAAAGTTCCCTAGGTGATTTTATATGCAGCCAGGGTTAAGCATTAGTTTATTACAGGGTGGGTTTGATTACACATGGGCAGTAAGGTCAAAGGGAATTTTTGAGTGATGTCAACAGGCTGTGTAGGACTGAGCTGAGAGGTGCTCCAGGCGACACACACAGAACAGGTTTGGCTGCTCTGTCACCTGTCATGGGGAGATACTTGGGTGTTTTCTGCTCAAGAAAGGTTTTATCTTAGCTGAAGTTGTCCTTACACATTACGTCTGGATTGCAACTTATAACCCTCTTCTGAGAGGGTGAGTTCTTTTGCCCTTTCCAAATGTGCTTAGAAAGCCCCATTTTTCTATTAAAAGAGCCTGCTAAGTTCTCATGTAACCACATATTTATGTGTATATCTTTCAGGGAGACTTGAGGCTCAAGGGCAGTGTTGACGGTTTCTCTGTTTCATTAGATGAGTGAGAAACATGTATTTTGTTTCACTAGATGAATCTTAGTGGGCAAAAATTTTGAATAGACTTTGGCCCTGGTGAATGGAGGGGCTTTTACTTAAACATTACATATAAGTTTGTTATGGTTTGAGGGCCTTCACCTTGTTGGATCCTATTTTTATGGTGCATCACATCATCTTATTATTAATTTTTAAAAATGTTAAACTGATTTGCATCTCTGGAATAAATATCACTTAATCATGTTTTATGATGTATGATCATACTCATGAAGCACACACAAAAACCATAAGTAACATAGCAACAAGCATACATATGATCTACTTTTCATGAATGTGATTGCCCTGTAGTTTCCTGAAAAGAGAAAAAATTGGAGTTATCGAATATAACTTTATTAGTTTCACAGTTGTCAATATTCAGTCCTCTTGAAGCTTGAAATATATTTTTCTTTTACTTTTTCAACATATCTAAGAACATAGTACTCTGCATATGTACAGTGAATAATGAGCACAAGGACTTCATCATGAGTTGGGAAAATATATATATATTAATAGATATAAAGAAAATTTTGATTAAGTTAGAGCATTTCAGGGTTAAACTAATGGGAATTAAGACTGGTAGATATGCCTTGATAAAAAATTCAGAAAGAAATGTATGATCTGATACAATACAAAAAAAAAGCATTTTTCTTAATACATTTTTAAACTTATAAAGATAAAACACATTAATTAAATTGAAAAATTCAGAAAAATATAAAGTTGTGAAACCTATCATATTCACAGTTAACATACTACAATGCCTTCTTTGAGTCTAGTTTCATCTATTTGAAAATAATTGAGATATTCTTTTACAGTTCATATATACTTTTTAAATTACTTATTTTTAATTGGAGGATAATTGCTTTTCAATATTGTGTTGATTTCTGCCATAAATCAGTATGAATCAGCCATAGGTGTACATATGTACCCTTCCTCTTAAAACTTCCTCCTGCCTCCCACCCCATCCCACCCCTCTGGGCTGTCACAGAGCCCTGGGTTTGAGCTCCCTGCATCACACAGCAAATTCCCACCAGCTTTCTGTTTTACATATGGTAATGTATGTGCTTCATCGTTCCTCTCTATTTGTCCCACCCTCTCCTTCCCCACTGTGTCCAAAAGTCTGTTCTCTAAGTCTGCATCTCTATTCTTGACCTGCAAATAGATTCATCAGTACTATCTTTCCAGACTCCATATGTACACATTAATACACAGTATTTATTTTTATCTTTCTGTCTTACTCATTCTGTACAATAGGCTTTAGGTTCATTCACCTCATTAGCACTGACTCAAATGAATTTCCTTTTATGACTGAGGTCCGTTTAGTCAAGGCTATGGTTTTTCCAGTGGTCATGCATGGATGTGAGAGTTAGACTGTGAAGAAAGCTGAGCACTGAAAAATTGATGCTGTTGAACTGTGGTGTTGGAGAAATCTTGAGAGTCCCTTAGACTGCAAGGAGATCCAACCAGTCCATCCTAAAGGAGACTAGTCCTGGGTGTTCATTGGAAGGACTGATGTTGAAGCTGAAACTCCAATACTTTGGCCACCTGATGTGAAGAGTTGACTCACTGGAAAAGACCCTGATGCTGGGAAAGATTGAAGGCAGGAGGAGAAGGGGACAATGGAAGATAAGATGGTTGGATGTCATCACCAACTCAATGGACATGGGTTTAGGTGGACTCTGGGAGGTGGTGATGGAAAGGGAGGCCTGGCATGCTGCGATTCATGGGGTCGCAAAGAGTCAGACATGAATGAGCGACTGAACTGAACTAAACTGAATATTCCATTATATATATGTACCACAACTTCTTTGTGCATTTTCTGTCAATTGACATCTAGATTGCTTCCATGTCCTAGCTACTGAAAATAGTGCTGAAATGAATATTGGGGTACATGTGTCTTTTTCAGTTATGGTTTCCTCAGGGTATGTGCCCACTAGTGAGATTGTTGGGTCATATGGTAGTCTTATTCCTAGTTTTTAAGGGATTTCCATACTGGTCTCCATAGTGAAGTGAAGTGAAGTCCCTCAGTCGTGTCCGACTCTTTGCGATCCCGAGGAGCCTACCAGGCTCCTCCCTTCATGAGATTTTCCAGGCAAGAGTACTGGAGTGGGTTGCCATTTCCTTCTCCAGGGAATCTTCCCAACCCAGGGATTGAACCCGGGTCTCCTGCATTCCAGGCAGACGCTTTAACCTCTGAGCCACCAGGTCTCCATAGTGGCTGTATCAACTTACATTTCCACCAACCAACAAGAGGGTTCTCTTTTCTCCACATGCTCTCCCACATTTATTGTTTGTAGAATTTTTGATGATGGTCATTCTGACTGGCATGAGATGATACTTCATTGTAGTTTTGATCTGCATTTCTCTAATAATGGGGAAACAGTGGAAAGTGTCAGACTTTACTTTTTGGGCTCCAATATCACTGCAGATGGTGACTGCTGCCGTGAAATTAGAATATGCTTACTCCCGGAAGAAAAGTTATGACCAACCTAGATGGTATATTCAAAAGCAGAGACATTACTTTGCCGACTAGGGTCCATCTAGTCAAGGCTATGATTTTTCCTGTGGTCATGTATGGATGTGAGAGTCCCTTGCACTGCAAGGAGATCCAACCAGTCCATTCTGGAAGGAGATCAACCCTGGGATTTCTTTGGAAGGAATGATGCTAAAGCTGAAAC
This sequence comes from Nanger dama, assembly GCA_917880005.1. NCBI lineage: Eukaryota > Metazoa > Chordata > Mammalia > Artiodactyla > Bovidae > Nanger > Nanger dama. Next base: position 3,026,395 of record CAKJTW010000105.1, on the reverse strand, counting down.
TCCAGTACTTTGGCCACCTCATGCAAAGAGTTGACTCATTGGAAAAGACTCTGATGCTGGGAGGGATTGGGGGCAGGAGGAGAAGGGGACGACAGAGGATGAGATGGCTGGATGGCATCACGGACTCGATGGATGTGAGTCTGAGTGAACTCGGAGATGGACAGGAAGGCCTGGCGTGCTGTGCTTCATGGGGCCGCAGAGTCGGACACGACTGAGCGACTGAACTGAATAATGAAAAATGTTGAGCATCTTTTCATGTATTTCTTAGCCATCCATATGTTTTCTTTGGAGAATTGTCTGGATCATCTGCCCACTTTTTGATTGGGTTGTTTGTTTTTCTGCTATTGAGTTACATGAGCTATTTGTATAATTTAGAGATTATCCTTTGTCATATATATACTCTTTTCATTGTGTATTTTATTGATTTTCTATATAATTATAAACTCTTTGAAAAGACACAGATTACATATTACCTCTTTATATTGGCTCTATTATTAGACATTTAGGTTATTTCTAAATTTTCACTCTTCTAAATAACTGCAGGTTGCACACTTTTGTATCTCTATTACATTTCAATAGCTTTTTGAAAAAAAAAACTTGACTACATTTTTACATTATGGGACCAGATTTATCCTAAATACTTGTTCCTTAATGTATAGTCTGTGGAGTAATAGAATTGCCTGGAAGCATTTTAGAAATGCAGAATTTCAGGCCCTAGACCTATTAAATCAGAATCAGCACTTTAACAGATGGTGAGGTGATTCCTATGCATTATTTACATTGAGGGAACACTGTCTTAGAGTCTATTTCATCTTCACCAAGCTGATTGCTCCAGTGAGAGGCTTGGATTATCCTGATTGGTTCAATGAAAGGAGGCTCAGAGCATCCTGACTGGTTACCAGCAAGACACTCTCAGTCATGTTTCCTGCCCTTCTTTAGCTTTCCATCCTAACTCCCTGTAAACAGGGATCTTTCCAATTTTGATTACACATAAGAACTACCTGAAAAGTTACTTAAGAATATTGACATTTGGACCCTACCTGTTGGCTTCCCACGTGACTCAGACAGTAAAGAGTCTCCTGCAATGCAGAAGACTGGGGTTCAATCCCTGGGTTGGGAAGATGCCCTGGAGAAGGGAATGGCAACCCACTTCAGCATTATTACCTGGATAATTTCATGGACAGAGGAGTCTGGAGAGCTACAGTCCATGGGGTTGCAAAGAGTCAGATGCAACTGAGCAACCAATACTTTAACTAAATGTATTAAATAAAAATCTCTTGGGAAAGGAAAGCAGTTTTAAAATGTTGTCTAGGTGTCTAAGACAGCCATGGTTGACAGTCATTGTAGATGAACCAGATAAGGGAGGAAAGTAGTTGACAGATGATTGTTTTTCATCAACCTGTCCTGCTCTCAAAAGCTGTCACCTTGTGTGCCATCAGTTCCACATCTGCAGAACAGTGGAGAAAGGGAGAGAAGGCAGGAAATGTGGTTTATCTGTCTAGTGACTGGAGACTGAAGGAGTTCCTTTAACTGAATTTCCAGTAAAAAGTATTATATCACAAAAGACTCAGAGCCAAATTGAAAAGCCCAAGCAATCAAATGACTGCATATATACTTTGTTTTGTAAGTGAAAGGCAGGCAGGTTGAGAGGATGGTTGCCATTTAAACCAGGCCTTCCAAGAAAGGTTGAGTGTAAGTAAAACAATCAAATGAGTGTTTTTTTCTTCTGGAAATAATCTCCACATAACTAATTGTATTTGCAATGATTAACTTTCAAGGTCTTTTAATATTTATCAGATTATTTGGAAAGCCAAAATAAATAAATTTTGGATGGATAAATCCAATTTAATTACAAATTATGAAATAAAACAACTGGATGTAATGTATCTCAAGCCATGGAATTTTCAACACCACTGCATTCTTTTTAATAGAATTTGAATTTTCGGTGTTGGCTATTGCCTCAGTTTATGTTTGCTTTGGCCTCTGCTCACACTAAGGCTTTGTGAAATGCCTGAAGTGTTATTGTATTATTTCTAATGGCATAATCTGCTTGATTTCAGCTATAGCAGGATTAAGAAGAATTTAAAATGTTAATCTTGGGACTAATATCAAGATATAAACTTTAATTCTAGTCAAATCAGTTATTTGTTTTATGTGTAATGTATATCTCATACTTCTAAAAAAAGATAAGGAATAGTTTTCAGTAAAACCAGACACATATACACAGACAAAAATATGCAACCAATTCTCAGTACTTTATTATTTTAATTACAGTCTGCAACTCACAGACTCATTTCTGCTTTTCCTACCCTTTCACTTGGCATTTTTTAAAAGAATAAAAATGAAAATAACATATACATATTTAACCTATAACCTTTCTCTTTTCTGTAATTCATAGATTTAGGATATCCTTATTAATAAACTGTGTCTAAGTTATGCTGTTTTTTTCTTGGATCATCATGGAAATGAGTTTCTTACCTCCTTACTCCCTCATCCTCCCCTTAGTCTGTTTAGGCTGCTGTAACAAAATACCATGGACTTGGTGGCTTACAAAGAACATAAATTTATTTCTCAGAGTTCTGGAGACTGGAAGGATGAGATCAAGGTGCTGGCAGATTTCATGTCTGGGGAGAGATAATTTCCTGGTTCATAGACAGTTGCCTTTCACCACATCCCCACAAGGTGGAAGAGGCAAGGAGTCTCCCGGCCTCTTTATAAGAGCACCGGTGACCATATTGCTACTCTCATGACCCTTGTCTCTCCAGGGCCCCACTTCTCATACCATCACAATGAGGCTTAGAGTCCAGCATGTGAGTGGACACGGGGGGGTAGCAAGCATTCAGTCTATGGCATCATCCTATTTTAAGTTCTAGACCAGTGGCATGTTGCATTTAGTCTGTCATACAAGTAACAGATCTAACCTTTTAGAGGAGGGGGATAGAGGAAGGAGAGAAACAAGTGAGGGAGATTAAGAGGTACAAGCATCCAGTTGCAGAATAAATGAGTCACAGGTATGAAATGTACAGTGTGGAGAATGCAGTCAATAATTTTGTAATATCTTTATATGGTGACAGATGGTAACTAGACTTGTGGTGGTGATTATCTTGAAATGTATAAAAATATTGAATCACTGTGTTGTATACCAGGAACTGACATAGTGTTGTAGGTCAATTATATTTTAAAAACTAATTCACAGAAAAAGAGATCAGATTTGTGGTTACCAGAGGCAAGGTCAGGGATGCCTGCCTTGGATGAAGGCAGGCAAAAGGTACAAACCTCCGGGTAAAAGACAAATAATACTAAGGATGTAATGTACAACACAGTACATGTAATTGACACTGCTGTGTGCTACATATGGACTTCCCTGGTGACTCAGACAGGAAAGAGTCCGTCTGCAATGCAGGAGAGCTGGGTTTGACTGCTGGGTTGGGAAGATCCCCTGGAGAATGGAATGGCTACCCATTCCAGTATTCTTGCCTGGAGAATTCCATGGGCAAAGGAGCCTGGTGGGCTATAGCCATGAGGTCACAAAGAGTCGAACACGACTGAGCGACTTTCACTTCACTATGCTACATATGAAAGTTACTAAGAGGGTAAATCCTAAGAGTTCATCAAAAGGGATATTTTTCTCTGTATCTTTACTTTTATATCTTTAAGAGATGATGGGTGTTCACTGTACTTACTGTGGCAATATTTTCATGTATGTTAAGTCAAATTGTTGTGCTGTGCACCTTAAACTTAACATGATGCTGTATGTCAAATATATCTCAATAAAACAGGAAGAAAAAAACTTCAAAGGAAATTCAGAAATTTTATTAATGGGAGGGGCCTTGGTGCAGATTGAATGTGTGCATTCCCTTCTCTGGAGATGAGCCTTAAAAGTCAATAATAAAATTTTAATGTGGAATATACTTTTCAGGGCTTCCCTAGTAGCTCAGCGGTAAAAAAATCCACCTGCAATGCAGGAGTCACAGGAGATGTGGGTTTGATCCCTGGGTCAGGAAGATCCCCTAGAGGAGGGCATGGCAACTCACTCCAGTATTTTCGCCTGGAGAATTCCATGGATGGAGGAGCCTGGTGGGCTACAGTCCATAGATTCAAAAAGTCAGACATGACTGAAGCGACTTAGCAGCAGCAGCATACTCCTTTTCAACCAGAAAAAGTTCTTCAAGTCTATGGTCAATGATTAAAAACAACAACAGTATTCTCCATTCATTAATCAAAAGCCTGGTCACACCACCAGACTATTTACTGATTTTGGCCAACTATTGTACAGGTTAATTTACAGTTGAAATTAAAAGAGTTAACTCAAATGAAGAATTTTACTTTCACTTTGTGAAGAACCTTCATGTACCATTTTGATTCTCTTTTAAAATCAGCAGAGAATGAAATTAGCTACCTTGACACTATAAATATTTCTCTTGTTCTAGTCTAAAACATCCATCCTAGGTTCACTAGGGTAGTTTTTGTGTGTGTGTGTGTGTGTGTGTGTGTGTGTGTGTTTTCTCTCTCTCCAAAAGTGTTGAGTGGAAGGTATTTATCCTTCTTTATTACCAATAAAAATGTGTTTTTTTCTTTATAAACTTGCTCAGTTCAGTTCAGTTTAGCCGCTCAGTCGTGTACGGCTCTTTGCAACCCCATGGACTGCAGCACGTAGTTCATGAATGTGCTGAGAAATGTCATTTCCAACTTCTCACAGGAATCCTCTTCAAAAAGTATGATTTTCCAAATAACTCCATAGAACTCAGCTGAGTATTTTATGGTCCATATTTTACTATATTGAATGTGTCTTTTGCCTGTCTATAGGTCAAAATAAGTGCCAACCTGTGTTCTTTGTTTATCACAATATTCTAAGAAAATAGGAAACAGCCAAAAGGATCCTCTTGAATTACCAGAAATTTTCTGTAGATTTGCCAAGATTAGAACCCACAATTGCTTCCAAAACTTTTTGGATTAAGTAATTGTAAAAATGATCTTGACCTTTATTTTTATAAACAATACCATGGGCATTAAAGTCTTTTAGATGGTGGGAAAATGACAAAATAAATTCTGTGAGTGAGATGGCAAAAATGATTAGATAATCCAACTGAACCAAAATTATCCAAGACAAACTAATGTGATCAGAATGATCTGAGCCTCAATCAAGAATATGGGGCCATTTTAGAAGAATTTCATGGATCTCCAAGATGATTTTGGTTTATAATTCTATTTTAGATGAAGAGTTCTATGCTTTAAAAACAAACAGCTGTACAAACTGAAGTTGAAGATCTGTGTATTCTATGTCTAAATACTTGATTCCTTTCTCTATTTCTTTATTTTATTGCTAGTTTTTAATCTACCACATCCTTTTGCTTGTTACAAAGTTAGCTTCATGAGACCAGTGAAATAAACATCAAAATGTGTTTTTCATTCCACTCAACTACAATCTTCATTATTTTCATCCTTGTATTTTAATTTTACTTTTAGTCTTCAAGAAAAGAACAATAATACCAGATGGAAGAAGTATGATGGCATTCTTTACCTCTTTATATAAAGTCAGGTGGTTTGTAATGAAAGACATGCAGGCCAAAAAATGCATTTGAGTTCCATAGATGGGATCAGTTCAGTTCAGTCACTCAGTCATGTCCGACTTTTGTGACCCCATGTACCACAGCATGCCAAGCCTCTCTGTCCATCACTAACTGCTGGAGTTTACCCAAACTTATGTCCATTGAGTCAGTGATGCCATCTAACCATCTCATCCTCTGTCGTCCCCTTCTCCTCCTACCTTCAATCTTTCCCAACATCACGGTCTTTTCAAATGAGTCAGCTCTTCACATCAGTGGCCAAAATACTGGAGTTTCAGCTTCAACATCAGTCCTTCCAATGAACACCCAGGACTAATTTCCTTTAGGATGGACTGGTTAGACCTCCTTGCTGTCCAAGGGACTCTCAAGAGTCTTCTCCAACATTACAGTTCAAAAGCATAAATTCTGCACTCAGCATAGATGGGATAGACCTTGGCAAGTTCATAAAATAGATGAAGTGGTCCTTGGTCCATTTCTGCTATTTATAATAGCACCTCTTTCTTCTTAAGCTCTTCTAGGCCCAATTCAGTAAACATTTTTTTTTTGGTAGGAGTTCTAAAGTATTCACTGAAGATGCTAACTAATCATTAAGATGCTAGCTACTATTGATAGTTGGCCTTTCAGTCTCCACCGTCTGCAGACTCCTGGACTGGATTCTAATATCACTGGGAAATGACCCAGGCCACTCCCAAATTGTAGATTTTCAGCAAGGCAACCTATATGGGACCCTTAACCTGCGTCCCTGAATGATGAAACACAATATCACTTCCTTCAGGGACCCCATGCCACAGTAAAGCAATCTATGAGTGAAAATTTCCTGCCACAAATGACAAGTGCTAAGAACTTGGAGCTTCCTGAGCTTTTGAGGTTTTTCCATAGTGATTTAAATGATCATTAAACTTTTAAATTTTTTGCCTATATGGTGGAATGGGGACGTTTTAGTGATAAAAGCTAGATGGACCTACAGATCAGAAGAACTATAAAAGTATCATAGTTCCAATTTAGGAAATTTATAGGATATGTGCTGTGCTGTGCTAAGCTGCTTCAGTCGTGTCTGACTCTTTGTGACCCCATGGACTGTAGCCCGCCAGGCTCCTCTGTTCATGGGAATCCACAGGCAAGAGTACTGGCGCGTGTTGCCATGCCCTTCTCCAGGGGATCTTCCCTAGCCAGGGGCCAAGCCTGTGTCTCTTGTCTCCCACATGGGCAGGCAGGTTCTTTACCACTGGTGTCACCTAGAAAGCCCAACAGGACATATAAATGATAAATTATCTTGTTGCTTACTGGACCCATGGTAGTCAGGCTTGGTAACATCTATGAACTTAGTCTTGTCATTGTCTGAAATTTTAGTATTAAAAGGTTAAAGAGACACATGTACCCCAATGTTCATTGCAGCACTGTTTATAATAGCCAGGTCATGGAAGCAACCTAGATATCCATCAGCAGATGAATGGATAAGAAAGCTGTGGTACATATACACAATGGAGTACTACTCAGCCCTTAAAAAGAATAAATTCGACTCAGTTCTAATGAGATGGATGAAACTGGAGGTGATTATACAGAGTGAAGTAAGCCAGAAAGAAAAACACCAATACAGTATACTGACACATATATATGGAATTTAGAAAGAGAGTAATGATGACCATCTATGTGAGACAACAAAAGAGACTCAGGGGTATAGAACGGACTTTTGGACTCTAAGGGAGAGGGAGAGGGAGAGGGTGGGATGATTTGGGAGAATGGCATTGAAACATGTATACTATCTTGTAAGAATGAAGCATCAGTTTATGTTCAATACAGGATACAGGATGCATGGGGCTGGTGCACAGGATGATTCAGGGAGATGATGTGGGGTGGGAGGTGGGAGGGGGCTTCGGCATTGGGAGATTGTGGACACCTGTGGCTGATTCATGTCAGTGTATGGCAGAAAAATACAGTATTGTAATGTAGAATAAAGTATTAAAAAAAAAAAGGTTAATTGTAACTCTTTAATTTGTTGTTTTTGTTCAGTTGCCAAGTCGTGTCCAACTCTTTGCAGTCTCATGGACTGTGGCACACAAGCTTCCCTGTCCTTCACTATCTCCCAGAGTTTGCTCAAACTCATGTCCTTTGGAGTCATTGATGCTCTCTAACCATCTCATCCTCTGCTGCCCTCTTCTCCTTTTGCCTCCAGTCTTTCCCAGCATCAGGGTCTCTTTCAGGGAGTTGTCTCTTTGCATCAGGTGGCCAAAGTTTTGGAGCTTCAACTTCAGCATCAGTCATTCCAATGAATATTCAGGGTTGATTTCCTTTAGGATTGACTGATTGGATCTCATTGTAGTCCAAGGGACTCTAGAACTCTTATCCAGCATCACAGTTTGAGGGAATCAGTGTTTCAGCATTCAGTCTTCTTTATGGTCCAACTCTCACATGTATACATGACTACTGGAAAAACCGTAGCTTTGACTATATGGACCTTTGTTGGCAAAGTGATGCCTTTGCTTTTTAATACCTTGTCTAGGTTTGTCATAGCTTTTCTTCCAAGGAGCAAGCATTTTTAATTTCATTGCTTATTAAAGATAATATAATCATCATGCAAGGTGATAATACTCTTGGTATGTTCCACTAGGATATTAAAGTCTAATCACAGAAGCTCTTTTTTTTTTCCTGCTTTTATGGATGTGTAGAAGTAGAATCAAACGTATAGATAAATGAACTACAGACTTGATATGTAGTTGTTATTCAGAGCTATCATTGTTGGATTGGTCGCTATGAGGAAATTTTCAAGCTTAATGTAAAACACAAGGACAAGTCAGAATTCTAGATGTCAGCCCTGGAATAAAGCCAGCAGCAGGCCTGACCCAAGCTGGAAGAAGACATCTTAAGGTCCACCATGGACAGCACTGGTCAGGAGCACTCAGTAGGCTACATCGATAAGAAGGCATCAAATCCAAGAAGGGAAGAGATATAAGATATGCTATATTTCTTGGATCTGGAAGGGAATTGCCAGAAAAAGCAGTAGGGCTTTCTGAGGAAGACTCATCTAATTTTAGCTGCAGAACATGACCTCTATAGAATGTGTTATGGGAGATGCTATAGCTGGAGTGGAGGCTTTAAATGATTCTGAATGAATAGCTTCACATTTCATTCTGTCCTGGTCATAGTTTCCTGTACCATCTATGGAAACATAATCAAGTCAAATCTGGCTGCTAGACTCTGGCATTGAATGAAATCTAGGAGACAGAGTTTCGGGCAAAAAAAAAAAAAAGAATAACTTTATTTCTTTGCAGGCAAAGGGGGCCACTGTGGGCTTAAATCTTCAAAACTGTGTGTCCAGACCTAGAGTGGGGACTGAGGAGTTTTTTAGTAATTGTTCAAAGATGGCATGATCAGCTCATGGGCATTCTTCTGGTTGGCTGGTGGTGAGGTAACTGGGAGTTAGCATCATCAATCTCCTAGTACCAGTTGGTCTGGGTCTACATATGGAAAGTGTACTCTTAACTTCTTCCACTTGGGGTATCTGCAAAACAACTCAAAGGACATATATACCCTTTGAGGAGGAACCACGGCCCTCCCCAATGCTGGGGCAGTTTCTTGACTGTCATACCTTGTCTCTGCATTCTCTCCCTTCCCTAAGTAGCATCTGTTGGAACACAGCTGTTGGAACTCTGGGAAGTTCATGGAGGCTGAATGAAGCCTATGTCCTGTAATCAAGAAATGGGAGACACAGAAAGACATTGTGCCCAGGAGCTCCACAAGGTCCTGCTTATATCAACAGTGCTAGGCAGCAGGTGCCCCAGTAAGAAGCAGAGGGGAATGTACTTGGTGAAAGGAGGGAAATAGTAAATGTGCATGTTGTAAAACTTCCTCAGCTTTCCCAGGCTCAAACCCTGACACCATTCCTTACAGTGAGTTGTGATTTGGGGCAAATCACTTTCTCTATTAAAAGCTTTAATGTTCTCGTCCATGTAATGGTGATACTATCTGCTTCAACCTTATAAGATTTTTTTGAGAATTAAATAAGCATATACATGTGTGAGCTTTTAGTCCACTGGAGAAGGCGATGGCACCCCACTCCAATACTCTTGCCTGGAAAATCCCATGGACAGCGGAGCCTGGTGGGCTGCAGTCCATGGGGTCACAAAGAGTCAGACACGACTGAGTGACTTCACTTTCACTTTTCACTTTCATGCTTTGGAGAAGGAAATGGCAACCCACTCCAGTGTTCTTGCCTGGAGAATCTCAGGGATGGGGGAGCCTGGTGGGCTGCCGTCTATGGGGTCACACAGAGTCGGACATGACTGAAATGACTTAGCAGCAGCAGCAAAGAGCTTTATGTTACATTCTCAGTGTTATAACAGAAGGCTTCTAGAATTCTCTCTAGTGAAAGGGATCACTGCCAGTAAATGGATTAGAAGTCTTATCATTGGCCATTTCTTTCCTCTCCATGTAGAAATAAAGAAAATGACACAGAGGTAAACAAGGACAGTTGGATTGTTATAGGGCCCAATTATTCTCAAGCATAAAGTTAGTATGTCTGGATAAACGGCTTCTGACGTGAACAAACTGTTTAAAATGCTACTCTAAGGTAGGACAAACAATTGGCAATTTGGTGTTGACACATAAGCAGCTCATAATTTTATGACTAAGCAGAGAGGCGAGATAGAAAATGTGGGCAGAATAAGACTATGTGACTGGGTAGGGAGGGATACTTTCTCAAGGAATGAGGCTACTTGAATCTGTTTCAGCTCTAAAATTGAAAAGTTCCTACAATTTAGGTAAATCTACTTTCCTGCTCTCTCAAATTCCATATTGCTAGAGGGTAGGTAAGTTGGTGGGCTTCCCTTGTGGCTCAGCTGGTAAAGAATCTGCCTGCAATGTGGGAGACCTGGGTTCGATCCCTGGGTTGGGAAGATCCCCTGGAGAAGGGAAAGGCTACCCACTCCAGTATCCTGGCCTAGAGAATTCCATGGACTGCATATCTGTGGGGTCATAAAGAGTCGGAGATGACTGAGTGACTTTCACTTTCACTTCACAGGTAAGTTGGTAAGACCAAAGAAGTGACTCTGAAAAGCAGTCTTGTTGAGCCCAGATACTTCTCTCAGTTCATATGGGGTGCTTGAAGCACTTCCTATAACACTTTTGAGGTTGCCTTCAACTTGGGGATGATACTGTCATGATTTATTAGGGATGTTGTGGAGCAGAGAAGGGTAAGTGCCTATAAACCTGCCAGGAAAATGACATCCTTGATAATTTAAGTGAAATAACAAAGACACCAAGTTTGCTCAGCCCATGTTAGGTCCATGAACCCTCAAGAGGGGTCTTGAGGTTCCTAAAGTATCTGTAAACACAAGCAGCCTTGGGATGGATCTGACAGTGGTCCACCCAAGCCTCAGGTGCGTGCCCAAGAGAGGCTCAGGGCATCTTTGCAACAGCTCAAGAGATGGGCCATGGTGCCACCCTCTCCCTCTCCTGATGTGCCACTTAGAGGGCAGGAGATAATGTTAACATCTGACCAGGGCATCCCTTCACTTAGGCTGGTGTGCATTTTTCTTTCCAGAATGACTGGAAGAGTCCTTGTGTGACAATGATTAATTCAGATGAACATGATACTAGGAGAATGTATTCACCCGAAGGCTTCTCAGAGTGGGTATTTGACAAGGAGGGCTTAGTGAATAAGGAGACCCCCACCTCATCTCTGTGATGTGTTCCACTGGGGTAGATGAAGGCAGTGGTCGGTGATTAAGTGCACGGGACACTGCAGGGAGGGAAGCATAAGACAGTGAGGGGAGCAGAAAGGCTCTGCCCACTCAACACACATGACAGGGGAAAGAGAAAGAGGAGGGTGGCAGGCACTGGGGCAGAAGAGGGAGAAGGTGCCAGAACTAACATGTCTGATGATCCTCTAGATATGAGATTAACCTATTTTTTTGCTGAAGTATAATTGATTTATGATGTGTTAGTTTCTGGTATACAGCAAAGAGATTTAGTTATACATCTGTTTATTAATATCTATCAATCTATCATTTTTCATGTTTTTTACATTATGGCTTATTACATGGTATTGAATATAATTCCCCGTGTTATGCAGTAGGACTTTGTTGATTATTTTATATATAGTAGTTGCCTAATTTATCCCTCCCCTATCCTCTATCCCTTTTGGTAACCATAGGTTTGCTTTCTATGTCTATGAGTTTATTTATTTATTTATTTTTAAATGAATTCATGTGTATCATATTTCAGATTCCACATGTAAGTGATATATTTGCCTTTCTCTTGCTTGCTTTGCTTAATAGGATAATCTCTAGGTCCAACCATGTTGTTGCCAATGGCATAATTTTATTCTTTTTTATGGCTGAGTTGGGGTCCATTGTACATATGTACCGCATCTTGTTTATCCATTCATCTGTTGATGGACACTTGGGTTGCCTTTTGGCTGTTGCACACAGTGCTACTCTGAGCACTGGGATGTATGTATCTTTAAAAAAAAAACCTAAATTTTAATATCTTTCTGCCTCCAAGCCCTAACAGCAACAACGGTAGAGCATTTAGCTAAATGCGGTCATCCCAAAGTCTCTGCCATTCCCCAGGATGCACTGATCCTCTGTCTGGAAGGCATTTCCTCTCTTTCCAACCCTGCTCCCTTTCTGCTCACCCTCTTTGAGTTTTACTGGTCTTTTGAAATCTCCGTGATCCACACTGCTCTCGGTATGTTTGGCTGCTGCCTCTTCTGTACTGCATGTACTTTGGTCAGGCATTGGTGCAATATATATTTAATGGCTTCCTAAGAGAACTGTTGCAAGGAGATCCAACCAGTCCATTCTGAAGGAGATCAGCCCTGGGATTTCTTTGGAAGGAATGATGCTGAAGCTGAAACTCCAGTACTTTGGCCACCTCATGCGAAGAGTTGACTCATTGGAAAAGACTCTGATCCTGGGAGGGATTGGGGGCAGGAGGAAAAGGAGATGACCGAGGATGAGATGGCTGGATGGCATCACTGACTCGATGGACGTGAGTCTGAGTGAACTCTGAGAGATGGTGATGGACAGGGAGGCCTGGTGTGTTGCGATTCATGGGGTCGCAGAGAGTTGGACACGACTGAGCGACTGAACTGAACTGAATAGTAAATAGTAATAATAAATAGAGGAGGATTTAAACAATTGACAAAAATATAATGATGAAGTGAGTTGTCAAGAGCATCAGATACAATGGAACACTCTAGAAAGATAAAGGACTCTAGGAAAACTTCCTTTGATACTTATTGCTATTCCTTCCAGCACCCTGGGGTTTCCCAGGTGGCACCAGTGGTAAAGAATTGTGTGCCAGTACAGGAGGCATGAGATGCGGGTTCAGTCCCTAGGTTGAGAAGATTCCCCTGGGGGAAGACATAGCAGCCCACTCCAGTATTCTTGCCTGGAGAATCCCTCAGACAGAGGAGCCTGGCAGGCTATGGTCCATAGCGTCGGACACGACTGAACCAACTTAGCACACGCTAGCACCCTGACAACCATGGGTATCTCTTCAAGTTTCAGAGATTATGGCCATGTGGTAATCAAGGTTTTCTTATTCTCAGGCCCCTTTTCATTTTTATAATGATCATTAAATAAAGAATATGTATCTTTAAATGTCACATTATGATTCCAGGCTAAGAAGGCAACTCACTGTTTCTTCCTGCTCTCACGTGTCCCAGCCTGTGTATTTCTCCACCCTGTTTTGCAGCAAGCAGACTTTGGGTCTCTAAATTAGTATCTTCAGTGATTCTTTTCCCTCTTCCTCTATGAAACTTTGTCCACATCTTACTAATACTTTCCTATGACCCTTTCCCTTCCTCTAGCCTACAGATGTTATCCTCTTTCTACCCAGGTGCGTCAACCTTTTTTTGTGTGTGTGTGTGTGTGTGAAACTGGGTAGGACATACCCAGATAAAACAGAGAACCCATTTTGATTTTTAATAGCATTGCAATTTGATTGCCGCAGCCTTCTAGCTGGTTTCATGTCTCTTTAGTCTTGTCCCTTCATTCAGTTCTACACAAAGAGCATGAGTCATCCCTTGCAAGCTCTGTTTTGATCATCTCTCTCCTTCTCTGAACCCTGCAGGATCTCTGAGTTTCTGCTGACGTCAAATCAAAACTGATCATGAGTCACTCTTTATCTAACTGTCCTCCACTTTCATCATAGCCTAATTGTTCTCTCTGCTTAATTCAAGCTGCCTGGCTGGTTCAGAGCGCACACACGCTGTCTCTTTTCTCCAGGGCATTCACAGAGCCTTCCGCCCACCTGGCCTGTTTCCGCTCCTCCGGCAATGCCAGTCCCCTGGTTGCTTGCTTCAGAGCTGGGTACAATTCTCGCCCGCCTCCCTCCGAAAAACTTTGCCCACATTCATCTCAGTCCCTGCAGGAAATCTCTCCCCAGGCCTCGCTCGGTCGCCTGCTACTGTGGAGCACTTTAGCTCATTGATGTATTCCTTTACTTGCATATGTATTGCTGTTGTAAAATTTGTGAACATGCAAGCTGTGGATATATAAGCCTTGCCCTGCTCCTCAGGGGCTTGGCATCTAGTGAAGGAGACAGACACAAAAACATTATGATCAGAGGCAGATAACTGCAAACAGTAGTGGCTACTATGAAGTAAAGTAAGAGGGGCAAAGAGATTTTAATAGGCACCTTATGTAGTTGAGCAGAGTTGGGAAGGTGACAAAGGATGGACAGTGTCCAGCTGTTGAAGAGTTGGGGCAGGGAGTTCCCAGAATGATAAACAGCAGAAGTGAATGACCGAGGAGCTCTGAAACTTCTGGGTGACTGCAGTCCAGGCCGTGGGACAGCGTCACACTTGTGTGTGCCTCTTATAATGCGCTGGTCCCGTATCACAAGCAAAGTCCACCTACGCCTTCAGTACTCACATCAGTGTTTTTCAAACATCCTTGATGATAAGAATCACCTGGACTATTTGCTAAAATTCAGCTTCCCAGGCTCATTCCTGGGAACATCTGACTCAGTGGGATGGAGGAATGGCCCTGGAATGTGCATCTTTAAATAAAATACCAGGTGTTTTTTGTCATCAGGCTTGTTTGGGAATCACTGATGTTTTACAAGGTTTGGATAGTTCTGAAACAATAGGAAGAACAAGAAGTGGACTATTGGAAAACTAACATAGAAGAATTTCTTAAAATCCTACAATCTTTGGTTTATCTTTGTTAAAAGCAAACATTGCTAGCTGCTGTACATATTAACCTGTCTTTGGATGTTGAGTCCGTAAATCTTTGCCTACTCCTGCATTTGACCATAGAGTAGTGGGTTCCAACATTGGCTTCTTATCAGAATCCCTCACCACCCCAGGACTCTAGGGTGGAGCCTGGGCTTCTCTTGTTTTTTAAAGCTTCCCCGCTGATCCTGACCCTTGCTGGGGTTGTCAACCACTGCTCTAGATTATGTGTGGAAGTAGGCAGTGTGTTTTGCTTCCTTGCCTTGCTTAGCGCCACTATCAGTTCTACAGATAGTACAGGCTCAGGAATTCGGTTGAGCAACTGATCCGCCCTCACTCCCTCCTGTGTGATCACATACTAGTAAAACTCATGTGATCAATTATTGTCCACCTCTGCATGCTAAGTAGGGGCTGGGGCCCAGAAACCCAAGTGCAACTGTCACTGATAGAAGCAAGGTGCTATCCAATCATGGTGTTCTGAATCCCTAAGCTTCTGATTCTTTACTGAGGAATCATATACATTTGCTTGCATGTCTCAACCACATTTTTTAAGGTAAGGGTTATATTAGTGTGTGTACCATAAATGGTAAGAGGTTAATGATGAAGCCTTGAGGAAAGATACCATGTGTTGGCTATGTTTTACAAATTTAGAAAGTTTGAGGGAAGAGGAAAGTATCATCTGTTAGTTCCTGGATGCGAATGACCCTATTAATTGTAGCAGGTTAAGGCAGTAGGGACTTCCCTGGTGGGCCAGTGGTTAAGACTCCAAGCTTCCACTGCAGAGGGTATGGATTTGATCCCTGATGTGGGAGATCTGGGTTCGATCTCTGGGTCAGAAAGATCCTCTGGAGAAGGAAACGGCAACCCACTCTAGTACTCTGGCCTGGAAAATCCCATGGATGGAGGAGCCTGGTAGGCTACAGTCCACTGGGTCATAAAGCAGTAGGATGTAGAGAAGGGGTCAGTTAACTATGATCACAGGAAGAAGACCAGATCAACAGAGGAGTATTTTATCCCTAGTGGCAAGCAATAGTCCAAGCAAGTGAGGGCAACTGGGGTTCAAGTGGGCAGAGAAAAGGGATGGGAAATGAAGAGGCTAGGGATAGTTAGAGATGCTAGGGTACAAAAAGGCAGCTAGTGTTGGAAATCACTTGATTCACATGGGAAGATCTTTAACCACTGAACTGGACAAAGGAGAAAAAATAGGACTCTATTCCAAAATGGATTGGAACACTAGTCAAGTTGTAAATGACAGATAATCCAAACCATGGCTGGCCAGGAAGCAAGACAAGTCTGTGTTACCATAACTGAGACCCACGTAGCACGACCAAATCTGAATACCAAAATTAAAATCTATATTTTCCCTAGTTTACAAATAGCAAGTGCTATGCATGAGCAGTAACTATAACTTGATGTTGGCCCCAGTGTTTGGGGCTTGAGCTCCCTTAAATTCCTCCTGCCTCAGACTGAAAATTGTATCTTAAGACTGAGAGTGAAGTTCAGATCATAAATGTGATGGTCAAATGTCTTTAGCTGTGGAAAAAAAAATATGTAGGCAAAACTGAGAAAAACAGTTACAGAAAGACAGGTTGAACATTTGATATTTTGCTTAATATTTTGCAACTATTTCTAATTACCAAGCTATGATTTTCTATTGCCTTTTGGAAGGAAGGCATCACCTTCTCTAATCAGAAACAGCAACTGCCCAATCCTTGAATAAGCCCTGGCTTTTGATCAAGTTCTCTGTGTCTAGAATGTCATTCTCATTTTCATAAGTTCAATTCTAGTTCTCCTTTGAAATAAGCAATTATCCTTCCATGTAGAAACTTCTTTTTCCTACCAAGTTCCACACAGTTTTCTATCAGCTTTCTCTTACTTTCACAGATGCAGTCTTGAAAACTTGTTGAAAAATTAAAGGTTTTAGAAGCTAAGTAGCATGCTCAACTACTTTACTGTGCTAAAAATACTAGAATAAGTGGTAGAATCTAAATACTTACCTCATACTTTAGTACAAAGTAGGCTTTGATAATACTCTCCAAGCCTCCTTCTTCACTTATCAGTTGAACATACACTCTAGTATGTTAATTTTATGACACTTAATTTCATAAGTGTCCAAGGTATAATTTGAAAATTTTGGTTCATTCAATAATGTCTTTTCTTCAGTTTTATTAAATGTGAGATCCATAATTCTTAACTTTAGGTTCTCTACATTAAAAACAAAAACAAAAACAAAAAAAAAAACCTCTTTGCCACTTGTTATTAAACATTAAGTTAAAATGCAATTAAATGTCATAGTAGTTAAACAAATAGAGGCATTTCTATCAAAGATGTGACACATTGAATTGGACTGTTGACTAGCACACATTAGCTGCAAATTCTGTCTTTAGCCTTCATCCAAAGCTTTGAATTTAAACGTTATAATATAGGAGTGACAACGCATGCCGTATAAAGGAGCAGATTGTTCTGAAAATCAAGATCTCCCTTGTTTTATAATTATTTGTTTTGTTTTTTCATTTAGGACAGATATTTTGCTGGTATATTTTGGCACCATCTGTCTGGTTGGTACCATTGTAGTGCTAATTGTTGTGTATCACCCTTGAATACACCCTTGAATACATTATCTCCTTTATATGGTGGGGATTCCTTATCTTAGTATCTAGTACAGTGATTTGTGCAAAGCAATCCCACTTACAATGGTACTGTATGTAATATTTTTCAAATGCTTTCTTGGACATGATCTCCTCTTAAGCCAACAATGTTGCAGAGGTCTGGACATGCTGGATGTCTGTGAGTCTCAGGCAGAACATATGTCTTTGCAATCACAAAATGGAGAAAAAGAAACAATGGAGAGAGGTGACTTGCTCATGTTCATGAATTATAAGAGGTAAAACTGGGGCCTAAACCCAAATTGTCAAGTCCTTTTATACCAGAAGTTGTCAATAACAATTGATTGATGTATGTGTGAATATATAGATGGTTCATATAGCCTGTCTCTACTCTGGTTCATTAATAACTTTTTCTGATATTTGGAACTATGGCAGAACCACACCTTCCAAAATGTTCAGGATTTTCAGAATCCATCCAGGGACAAGGAAAACTGGTCTAGGGCCTGATGCCAGAGCCTTCTCACTCACACTCGAAAGGAAAAGAAGAATTTATGATGGTAAAAGAGAAGCTGTATGTAGAGGAGTAAAGGAAAATCACAGTTTGGTATCTGTACATACATGTATGTAAATTACTAATAGGACCCAACTACTTGGAACTAGAGAAAGAGTTGGGACTACAACAATTTGTATTGAAAGTTGGGAATTTACCATTAAGCAAAGCAAATTCAGCAGGTAGGAAACCTAACAGTTTTGGGGGGCAGATGGTGGTGAAAGTCAAAGAGAAAGTCATTCAGTTGTGTCTGACTCTTTGGGACCCCATGGATTACACAGTCCGTGGAAATCTCCAGGCCAGAATACTGGAGTGGGTAGCCTTTCCCCTTCTCCAGGGGATCTTCCTAACCCAGGTCTCCAGTATTGCAGGTGGATTCTTTACCAGCTGAGCCAGAAGGGAAGCCCAAGATGTTGGTGGGGTGTCATTAAATCTTACTACTGTAACAGACTCTAAGACTGTGCAACATTCATCATCCATAGACATTTTCTGTCATTCCAGTTCTTTATCTCTGAGAGTTTAATCTCCTTTTTGGTTTTTGTGGAGCTTTTGAGTAGAGAACAACAAACTCTAATCTTGTTGGGTCACTACGAAGTGATTCAAGGGTTCCAGAACTGTTTGGTTTTATGTGTATGTTAAGAAGGGCCCATGAGAACTGATGTCAAAATATATAAGTCTTGATAGGAGACAAAAGTTCTTAGATTTTCTCAAATTTCTCCTCTTGAAAAGTTATACTTAAAAAGACAGAGATACTCTCTGATAAGTTAATTTCTCCTAAAACCTGGACGTATTCCAAGATAGATTTTTTTTTAGCCAATATTTTATTCAAAGAGTATTCTGTTTTTTTTTTTTCCCAGTTAAGTAAATATTTATCAGTCTTCTAATCAAATATGTCTTGATATATTTTGCTTGTAGTAGTATGTAAGTGGAAGATAAGGGTATTATCTAAGGCTACACAGGTTGGTCTTGATAATTTGGTGACATTAGGTGCAAATACTCATTTACTGACATTTCCTCCCCTTCAGTTAGAGACTTTAGAGAAAGAATACGTTTTTATATTGAACTAGTATCAGTAAAGACAAAGTAATCAGAAATCCTAAAATGAGAACACTAAAGCATTAGAAAATGAAATACTGTAGCTAGGGAAGTTGAAAAATATTTATCAGACCCTATTTTAGAGGTTTAAAAGGCAGTGTTTAGCTACTACAGGCCAAGTAACTAAACCCTGTCTTTTATAAATCTGAATAAATTTGACTGACTCTTTAAAGCGACTAAGAATACGTCCTTTTTAGGAAGGATTGAAATCCAGTGTAGAATTAGATAATGTTAATGACTTGGGAATTCCTGAGTTTGTTTTTCTCTTGGTAGAGAATACAGTCCTCACACATCTGACTTAAAGGGAAGCTCCATTTCGGCCTGGAGGAGTGTTTATTTTGTATCATTGAAAGTAGTCTCTAGTAGGAGTTTCTCTTTACTGATGCTGACAAGAACTCATCATATAAGAATAGTTACTTTACAGAACTTTGATGGCTTTCTATGTCTTATCTCGCTCTCTTTCCTGGTTGGAGACTAGTTGTAAATAAAGATCCTCAGATCTTGTTCATTAAGATGGTAGCAGGGTGCAGGGGGAAGTATGAGGGAAGGGGTGTATGATGTGAATGTGTTCCAATTGATATTTTGATGATAACCATTGATGGGTGTCCATCTTTTGGCTATACTATAGAAATACATTGTTAACTAATTAAATGGAAACCTATCTCCTCACTAGTATTTTAATAGTTCTTATCAGATCATGAATCCTCTTAGAAGCATTGTGCTCTGTTACTTTATGTTTCATTTTTAGTTGAAGGTTAAGGGAATGTAATATTTTAATCCCAACTCTGCCAATATTTTTGTTTAGAGGCATGTTGCCAAATTTGTCTTTTATGAAATTTTTTGTCTCCAAGAAAGGAGGAATTTCAGTTTTTCCTCCCAGATTGGTGTAGTGTATTCTTGGTTATCAAAATACTCATAGTTTTGGGACTTTGAAATGGTAAATATTCATGATGTGTGAAAAAGCATGATATATAACAGTATGATCTCAATTACGTAAAAATGGGTGCTTAGTTGTAAAAATACACAAATAAACGAGACCTAGAAGGACATATCAAATGATAAACTAATTGTGATTATGGATGACTTGGTTTTTTGTTTCTGCTTCTTGTGTTTTTGGTTTTCTATTATGCACACATTAACGTTAAAAAAAAATAAATCTCATTTTAAAAATCTTAACAACAAAAAAAAGTTCTCAGCGCTGTTTTCATCATGAAAGACTGACGAATCACCACTGGCTCATTTTGTAGGAAAGTGAGACCTCCATGAAATAACAAGAATATACTTACTTTGGAAATATGCAGCATCTTGTAAGAGCTGGCTTAGAATGTTAGGAAACTTGACAATCAAAACCATAATGATCTAATGAGACAACACTTGATCTTTGCCATAAAGTATATCAACTGCATAGCTACTTCCACAGATGGATTTTTTTCCTTTGGTTTTCAAGACCTATAATTTCTTGATGTAAGTCTTGTGAGAAAACACCTGTCTTAACATGTGCAAACATTTCTAACTTGACTTAGATGCGATTTGGCTTGAAATAGGATACATGGTTTGTAACCAATCCATAACTGGAAGAGATCTGAACAGAGATATTGATTCAAACATATCAGAATGACAACATATTCACTGGTCTCACTGACTTGGAAATAAATTTTCTCTGTGCCATGTGTATTTTCTTAACCTTAAATTTATGGCCTTTTGCTGAGTAAGTGAAATTCAGACCAAAAATAAACCATCAGTGTTTGCCCTGATAACAACAGAAAGTAAAGCAAGGGCCACCGCTGGGTCAGATGTCGTGCACAAATCTCTGCGCTCTGCATTGTTGTGGATTTAAAGCATCAAACATTTGTGCCGCGTCTGCTCACTAACGCGTGTGGCACTGTACTGCTGTCACCCAACAATCTGTGACTAACTTTTGGAAGGGCCCTATCTACTTTTCTCAGTACGCAATTTGCCAAATCAATATTAAAACCACATTTACTTGATCTTTCATGGATTTGAGCATTCAAATACTCAGAACTGGGAGAGTCGGAAAAATGTTTTGTAGGACAAGTGGTCCTGGGCAGGGTATATGGGAATAAGAAAGTGCTTGGGTGGGAATTTAGTTGCAATTTGTCCTCAGTTCTTCTAAGTCCTTAGCCTTAGCCCATGTTGGCAAGATACAATAGAATATCATTGCTGGAATCATCCACAGTGCTGATTTTCTTGACACAAGGTCAGCAGAGTATTGGCTTTTGTGCTTTAGTAATCAGCTTTCAGATTGTCAGTGATTTCCAAGGTCTACAGCACCGTGACTTTGTGTGCTTCTGTTTCCAATGTTGACTCATCCTACCTACATCAGGAAATATTTTCTGAAAAAAAAAAAAAAAAAAAGAAATGTCAAGAGTGGTAAAGAAAAAGAAAAAGATGTTTTCCTTATATCTGACTAAATCCCCTGCAACTCATATTCAACTCCTTTTATCTAAGTTTGATAAAGTAAATGATCAGTGGATGAATGTTTTCTTCAAACTAGTTGTTCCTTTTCCAAACAGTGATTATAAAACTATCCATAATAACCCACAGATTCCTGTTTCTTTTGTTTTGAAAAATGTGCCTATTTTGATTCCTTTCAGAAGCTTTATTTATTCATCATTCTGAACCCTTTCTATCACTACCTATTTCTTAAATATTGAACATTAAACCCATTTGCATCATTTTTAATGTCAGTTGATTTTTGCTGCTTGTGATGCAACTTAGCTACCTATAATTTTTCCTAGGAAGAAATGTTAATGTAATATGTAATGTAATGAGTCTTTAAAAAATGATAAAAATCACTCATTTCTAAGCATCCTCAGTCTGTCCTCCTTCCAAGCATAGGAAGCTGAAAATACGAAACCAGGTTTATCTTTGTACCTGCTAAAATAGGTGTCATTTTATCTTAAGACAGTTCTCCTTTTCTGTAAGTATGGAGCATTAGGAATAATTCTCTTTTTAGCAGTCACAAAGGGCAATACATAAAACAGGCAAAAAAAGTTCACTTTAGAATGACATTTGTTTGAGCATAATGCAGAAAGTGAAGAGGAGCTAAAAAGCCTCTTGATGAAAGTGAAAGTGGAGAGTGAAAAAGTTGGACTAAAGCTCAACATTCAGAAAACGAAGATCATGGCATCTGGCCGCATCACTTCATGGGAAATAGATGGGGAAACAGTGGAAACAGTGTCAGACTTTATTTTTTTGGGCTCCAAAATCACTGCAGATGGTGACTGCAGCCATGAAATTAAAAGACACTTACTCCTTGGAAGAAAAGTTTTGACCAACCTAGATAGTATATTCAAAAGCAGAGACATTATTTTGCCGATTAAGGTCCGTCTAATCAAGGTTATGGTTTTTCCAGTGGTCATGTATGGATGTGAGAGCTGGACTGTGAAGAAGGCTGAGTGCTGAAGAATTAATGCTTTTGAACTGTGGTGTTGGAGAAGACTCTTGAGAGTCTCTTGGCCTGCAAGGAGATCCAACCAGTCCTTTCTGAAGGAGATCAGCCCTGGGATTTCTTTGGAAGGAATGATGCTAAAGCTGAAACTCCAGGACTTTGGCCACCTCGTGGGAAGAGTTGACTCATTGGAAAAGACTCTGATGCTAGGAGGGGTTGGGGGCAGGAGGAGAAGGGGATGACCGAGGATGAGATGGCTGGATGGCATCACTGACTCGATGGACATGAGTCTGAGTGAACTCCGGGAGATGGTGATGAACAGGGAGGCCTGGTGTGCTGTGATTCATGGGGTCGCCAAGAGTCGGACATGACTGAGCGACTGAATTGAACTGAACTGAATAATAGAATTAATCATCTAGTCACCAAATATATACTTTATGCTCACTGGAATATTAAAAAAAAAAACTTTCTAAATACCACAACTGATTTGAACTGTTTCTCTTTGGGGAGATAACTTGTCTTTTAGGGAAATATTTATATATATTTTTTCTATTATTTTCTACAGTTTTTGAAAGTATTGTTATTATAAATATATCTTCATGTAGAAAATCTGAAAAAATACAGAAATGAATAAAAATGAAAATCTGTTAAAATTCCACAACTAAAGAAGATTGTCATAATCCTTTCAGATCTGTTTGTTTCTTGGCCATGTAGCATGTGGGATTAGTTCCCCAAGCAGGGAATGAAGCTGCACCACCTGCGTTGGAAGCATGGACTGCCAGGGAAGTCCCTTAGTTGAGTCCGTCAAGCACATTACTATTTTTAATCATTTTTGGATTTTCACTGTGAACCTATATGAGCCAGGTACTACCATCAGAATATCTACTCTACTGAATGGAAGTATTTTTAATCTTATAGACTTTGGAGGTAGCTGGAAACACAGATGATTAAAATGTAAACCAAGGTGCATTTAGTATCAATAATTATGATATCAATGTGAAACAACAAATAAACAGAAAAGGTGTCATGATTGAAAATAACAGAGTTAGGGCAAGAGGTACTTAGCTGGGTGATTAAGTGGGGTGTTATAGGGGTGGTGACAGTTCAGATGAGGGCAAGAGGATGAGAAGAGAGATGTGAGGTCACCAGGAAGAACAGCATTACAACCCATGACCTGGTTCTGTAAAGACAGTTGAATATTTTCCTTGGACTCTGTTAATTCTGTTACACCTAGTAATAGCTATTTGATTCTCTAGACCTGATCTTCCGAATGTGTCACTCCCAACTTGCTAGCAGGTTAGTACACATCTGTGTCTCCTTCTTTGAAATATGCCACAAAGCTGAACTCCAACAGAATTCCAAAAATGTTGTAGAGGTGGTAGAAGATCAAGTCATTAAGTTCAAAGTTGAGAGAAGAAATGCTCTGAAGTCATCTCAGCTCTTTAGTTCAGCTATGTGCTGTGAATGCTGAGAATAGAAAATCAATTAAAGATGCATTTAAAAAATAAAGCTAGACCATAGATTCAGTTGGTGTAATGTATCCATGGGAATATATTCTTGTTCTTTAATCCATTGAGGAGGATATGATGACCAAGGTGTTGGGTTGGCCTAAAATTTTGTTCTGATTTTTCGTAAGACGCTGTGAAAAAACCAAGTGAACTTTGGCCAACCCAATGAAATAGGCTTTCTCAAAAACCAAAACTATAACCGTGAGAAGTAAGTTGAAGAAGAGAGGACAGTCCAACTTTTTACCTTGCCTTTTGCATTTGGAGAGACATGGTGTATCCAGGGAGCTTCCCAGTGGCGCTAGTGGTAAAGAACTTGCCTGCCAACGCGGGAGACATAAGAGACAAGGGCTCAATCCCTGGGTTGGGAAGATCCCCTGGAGGAGGGCATGGCAACCCACTCCAGTATTCTTGCCTGGAGAATCCCATGGGCTACAGTCCAAAGGGTCGCAAAGAGTCAGACACGACTGAAGCAACTTAGGACACATGCATGGCATATCCAAGTATATCTATATTCCCTTTTAAAATAAGATTAGAAATAAGCACTTTGTATTTCATCCTAGGGAAACATAAGTGATACTCTTTGTTTCATGAGGACCCACCCATTATAACATAAGGCCTGCATTCCTTAAGGTCCTGGGAAGTTTTCCGAAGTGACATGACAATTAAGTCAGTTGAAAACCAGAATTCCAGCTGCTTCACAAGGGGGCCGCTGTGTGAACACATCCACACTCAATGTTTAAGCTTTGGCTTATGAGGTGGTTTATTCAACATAAAAATTTTCTGTGGGTCAGAGCAATTGCTGTTTTAATGCTTCAAATCAAACACACTCGGAGGTTTAGAGATGAAAAAATAAATATTTGCAAACAGTGGTTGAATTGGGCAGACTGTTCACTCTAGTTCTCTTTGAGGATTTTCAAATCTTCTATTTTACTACTATTTCTGAATTTACCAATAAAAACAGTCACTTTGGCCACCAAGTAGGGGCTTGAGAAGGACTTATTATGCAGTTCCATGAATGTTCATAGCTGGGACGTATAGCCTGAGCGCGTCCTTCAGAGGCCCTACATTTTAACACACACGATTCCTTGCCATTGCCTGTAGGCCATCAGAAAGGCTATTGTTTATAATGCCCTGTAGAAAAGCCACATGGACTAATACAGAAATTGCTTACAATTCTTAATAAAATTTATAGTTAATTTCATAAGGGCTTCTCAGACGACTCAGTGGGTAAAGAATCTGCCTGCAATGCAGGAGACGCCACAGATATGGGTTTGATTCCCGAGTTGGGAAGATCCCCTGGAGAACAGAATGGCTACTCACTCCAGTATTCTTGCCTGGAGAAGTCCATGGACAGAGGAGCCTGGCAGGCTACAGTCCACAGGTGGCAAAAAGTTGGACATGACTGAAGAGACTGAGCACAACACAAACATTATAAAAGAATGTATTATGTGAGGTTTTGCTAAAACATGAAATATATGTCTAATTTAAATTTATGTAACTTTTATGTATAGTAAGGCATTTTTAGAACAATTTGGACAAATACAAAAGCTTCCTTGTTTACTTTACACATTTTGAGCCAAATATACATCTGCCTCACAACACACGCTGACTCTTTTGGGTGGACTGTTTCATGAGATACTTTGTTCTGGCCCTTACTTCTTTTTGGAGACTATTTCAAGTTATAACCATTCATAAAGGGAGAAAGGGAACAATATACAAACTTATATGAATTTTCCCTTACAGAGTATATATGAGGTAGGTGAACAGAGATGGTGGTACAAAAACAGAAAAACATCAGCCTGTTTTTCAGAGTATTGTAGAGCCTAGAATTGT
Organism: Nanger dama; assembly: GCA_917880005.1. Lineage (NCBI taxonomy): Eukaryota > Metazoa > Chordata > Mammalia > Artiodactyla > Bovidae > Nanger > Nanger dama. The sequence goes on along the minus strand of CAKJTW010000105.1, from coordinate 3,000,643 downwards.
GACCCTGAAATTCTTGTCACTGTGCTCTGATAAGGGTTTCCCAGGTGGCACCAGTAATAAAGAACTCGCCTGCCAGTGCAGGAGACAGAAGAGATCCAGGTTCAGTTCCTGGGTGGGGAAGAGCTCTTAGAGTAAGAAATGGCAGCCCAGTCTAGTATTCTTGCCTGGAAAATCCCATGGACAGAGGAGCCTGGCTGGCTATAGTCCATAGTGTTGCAAAGAGTCAGATATGACTGAAGCAACTTAGCACACTGATAAGGGCAAATCTGCCCCATCCAAATTACTTACATTTCTGAATTTAAATTATCCTAAGTTTATGGCTTGTCTAACAGGCAGATGAAGGTTGCTTTTTCTTTTGGTTTTAGGGCTTTCTGTTCATATTATTCAGGATTATATTTTCTCAGTATTAAATACAGAATATGAAAAGTTCTTGTGGATGAAGGCCTCTAAAAATTGTAGCCACTGATTTCCTTTTGATTTTTAAAGCTTTTTATTTTATGTTGGAATATAGCTAATTAACAATGCTGTAATCGCTTCAGATGGACAGCAAATGTACTCAGCCATACATACATGTACCCATTCTCTCCCAAACTCCCCTCTCATCCAGGCTGCCACATAACACTGAGCAGAATTCCCTGTGCTGTACAGTAGGTCCTTGTTGATTATTCATTTTAAGTATAGCTGTGTGTACATGTCAATCCCAAACTCCCTTACTATCCCTTCCGCCATCTTTCTGCCTATCAATCATAAGTTTGTCCTCTAAGTCTGTGAATTTGTTTCTGTTTTATATATCAGTTCATTTGTATCATTTCTTTTTAGAATCCATGTACAAAGGATGCCATGTGATATTTCTCCTTTCCTGTCTGACTTGCTTCACTCAGTACGATACTCTCTAGGCCCATCTGTGTTGCGGCAAAGGGCTTATTTCATTCTTTTTCCTGGCTGGATAATATTCCACTGTGTATACGTATCACATCTTCTCTATCCATTCCTCTGATGTTGGACGTTTAGGTTATTTCCATGTTTTGGCTATTGTAAATAGTGCTGCGATGAGCATTGGGTTGCATGTATCCTTTTGGATCATGTCTTTCTCCAAATATATGCCAAGGGGTGGGATTGCAGGATCATATGGTAGCTCTCTTTTAGCTTTTTAAGAAGCCTCCATACTGTTCTCCATAGTGGCACCACTAATTTTCAGTCAATCAGCCAAATGTGTCATATGCTAGTAGACTCTAGACCTAGAGGACCTGGCTCACATATTGTACTGTACTGTACTCTAAAGTCACTCAGTCGTGTCCGACTCTTTGTGACCCCATGGACTGCAGCCCACCAGGCTCCTCAGTCCATGGGATTCTCCAGGCAAGAATACTGGAGTGGGTTGCCATTTCCTTCTCCAGGGGATCTTCCTGACCCAGGGATCGAACCCAGGTCTCCCGCACTGAAGGCAGGTGCTTTAAAAGAAACAATTATATATACATTTATATATAATAGTTATATGTAATAACTATAAATACACATATATTAATATCTAGAAGATGAACATTTGTAAAAGATAGCATATAGATGTTATATGTATATATACGTACATAAGGTAATTTACTCTAAGTAATTGACTCACACAGTTTTGGAAACAGAGAAGATCTTCCCAGTTTAGTTCCAGTTCAAGTCCAAATCCAAAGATAGAAAACCAATGTCCTCACTCAAAGACAGGTAGAGAGAGAGAGAGAATTCTCCTTATTTAGCCTTCTGTTCTATTTAGGATGTTAATACATCGGTGATGCCCCCTCCAACATTGATCATGGATGGCAAATTGCTTTACTTTATGTCTCTGGATTCTAATGCTAATCTCATCCAGAAACACACTCTCAGACACACACAGAAGAGTGTTTAAACAAATATCATGGTCCAGTCAAGTTAACACACAAAATGAGTAATCATACTCAGGGCTTTTAAACAGTTTCAACAGACTCAGGCTTCCTTTCGGCACCTGTGTTATACATTTATCTTTTCAACTGGTAAAGCTGGTTTGGGGAGATTAGCTTAGGTCTGAGGCCAAAACCAAGATTCTTATACTTAACCCTAGGTTTAAATTTTCCACACATGAGGGGACAGACTAAAGAGCATATTCGTCTGGCCAGCAGCAGAGAGACTTGTCACCTGACTTCTGCCAACCAAGCCCCAAGCAGGTAGCCATACAGAAATGCATTTATGAACATGCAGGCTCTCCCCTGGGTTCCAAATCCCAGCTTGAGGGATTGTATACAACATTCACTGGGGGATTTAGGAGGCTCTGTTAGTCCATTTATATATATATATATATATATATATATATATATATATATATTCAAAATTGTGTTGAATTTTATATTTCCCATGCCTCTCTGTTTTAAAAAGAACTCCATTGAGTTACAACTCACATACGATAACCTGCATCTAAGTGTGTAGTCCAATGAACCTTGACAAAGTTAACCAAGTAACCCCAAAAGATACAGATAGCTCACCTCCAAAACTCTCTTGTGAGCCTTGATCACCAGCCTCTTTCCACCCCTACCCCTGTGCTCTGTGCTTCCAGTGATCTACTTTATTTCAGTGGATCCAAATCCTTGGCAAGAGTTAGCATTGCAAGTCTTTTATCTCCTTATGTTTTAACTTGTATTTTCCTGATGAGTAATAACATGTATCTTTTCATGTGCTAATGACTTCAGTTTATCAAGTATTTCTTTTATAGTTCATGCTTTTTTGTTCTATCTATGAAACCCCAGTCTGAACTTCCTTTCCTGCCACCTTGAGCGTGTAAGGTGGCAGTTTTCATCTTTTGAGAAAAAGTCTACACTATTCTTACCTGTCACAACATCAGTTTCTTACGAATAAACTCATCTCCTGGTTCTGTTTGCTTTGGGATGATTTTCATTGCCTTTAAATAGCTGTTTACAATTTTGTCCAGCTATTGTAAGTGCAGACAATGTGGCACTATGAGTGGACGGGAACAAAGATAAACAAGCTAGCCATTGGAGAATTATTTTTTTAAATTAGTGTTTGGGCAAAAAAGACACAGGAAGGATTCTTTACTGTAACAATTAGGAGCAGATGCTTTAGAGAAAAAAACTAGACATTTTCTTCTTTCAATTAATATCTTGCTTATTGGGCCAATATTCAAGGGAGGGAGGGAAATAGATTTGTCATTAATTAACACTTTTAGGGGTTCTGGAAAGTGTGCTTTCTTCCTTACCCCTTTATCATAACACTTTCCCTACACAAGCATGTGTGCATACACAGATGCACACTACACTCTGTCCCGGTCCTGTTGTAACAGCAAAATATAATGTTTTAGGGGTATTTACTAATTCAACAACTCAAGAAAAATGATAGTACATAAAAATATCTGTGTAATGAGAATAGATTTTTTTGGCTTAGTTTGTTCTGGTGATTGAGTAAAATTGGTATTTTTCTCTCCAGGGGAGAAACTTTTAAAAAATGGAAAGAAAAACTGTGAGTACCATCTTACAGCTGTGGGTACCAGCTCCCTCAATCTACTTTAAAAGACCATTTCCCACTCCCACCACTGTTTCTGTTACACCATCCTTCTGGTTCTCAGTCATCAGAGTCAAGTAAGACTCTAACTCTTGACTCAAGTCAAGTCAAGTCACTTTAGATAAGCTCCGAGAGGAATTTACACCCTATATATATATAGTGTGGGGGTTGCCTTGAGAAACTGAATGAGTGATTTTCTTTTCTTCAGTAAGAGATTTAGCAGATGCCTTAGGGACAGGAGAAGCATGTCTATGCAGTGTTGGCAAGGCTCACAGATGTGGTGTTCTTTCATTATATAGAAAACAGGGACTCTAGACACCGTTGAAACTGTTACAGGAATGAGGACTATCTTTCTTTCCCTTTTTAATTGGAATATAATTGCTTTACAATGTGGTGTCCATTTCTGCTGTACATCATGAGTCAGCGATATATATACATACCCTCTTTGGCATGCCTCCCACCTGCACCCTCCCCACCCGCCTCTCATTCCACCCATCCAGGTCATCACAGAGGAATATCTTTAAACTAACTTTACTGGTAATTCTTTGAATAACTGAAACCTCTCAGACTCTTAATGACCGGGAGTGTGCAGAGAGGCAGAGCAGGGCAGGGTGGAGCTTGAAGAGCATCAGAGTTTATGTTCTGGGTACAAGGGTCACTCTCGTGGGACTAAGAAGGTCAAGTCCTCACTCTGGACTACTTTCCCTCAACGGGAAAGACCCTCAGCCTTACTTTCAGCTCTGTGCTCTTGGCTGTAGAAAGTGCTTCTTCCACAGTTCAATAGCATCTTTATGTCTGACTTTTCTCCTGGCTGTTTATAATACAATTTGATGTCCTATAAAAGGCACACGGATGATAGTTTACGTCAACCTGGTGTTCACAACATTCAGTTCAGTTCAGTCACTCAGTCGTGGCCAACTCTTTGCAACCTCATGGACTGCAGCACGCCAGGCTTCCCTATCCATCACCAACTCCTGGAGCTTGCCGAAACTCATGTCGATAGAGTTGGTGTTCATGACATTATCTGCAACCATTTTGAATAAATGGTGATGCAATTAGACATGTGTGTTTTAATAAAGTTTAAATGGAACAAAGAAACAGGACTTTTGAGGACACATCCCTTTCTTCTACATTAAAAGAAACATAATAATGGCTAATATGTAATTTGGCATTTAAAGACACAAATATTGTATGGACACCTCTAAATCTTGTCAAACAGAGAGCAAGTAACTATTTTATTGACATGAGTTTACAAAAAGGCTCACACCTTAAGTCCTTTCCATATTTGTAGAGCAGAGAATTGTTTTTTAAAATGCTAGTAATGTCAATAAAATATTCAATGTGTTTGATCACTTATGCTACTTAATGGGAGAAGGCAATGGCACCCCACTCCAGTACTCTTGCCTGGAAAATCCCGTGGAGGGAAGAGCCTGGTAGGCTGCAGTCCTTAGGGTTGCTAAGAGTTGGACACGACTGAGTGGTTTCACTTTCCCTTTTCACTTTCATGCACTGGAGAAGGAAATGGCAACCCACTCCAGTGTTCTTGCTTGGAGAATCTCAGGGACAGGGGAGCCAGGTGGGCTGCCGACTATGGTGGCACAGAGTCAGACACGGCTGAAGTGACTTAGCAGCAGTAGCAGTAGCTCTTAAAGCAATTATTGAGAGTTATACACAAGTATTAGTTAACTAAATTCTTAGGATTACTCTAAGAGGTAACTGCTTCTTTCCCAGAAGCAAAGTTTATCCAACATTTCTTTGTGAATTAGATTGCTTTTTATAGCCTAATTTCATGATCATTTTCTTTTTATAACATAATCCTCTGTATGTTTTATGTGTGTATATTTTAAAAATACTTCATCATAGATCTACATAGTCATAAGTTCCAGTTGGACTGGCTATTGCATATATGAAACAAGTATAAAATAAGTGAAATTTTTGCTTTTTTAAATTCCAAAAACTCATACTGCCATATATACAGAGCTATCAGTACAGCTGCAAATAAACTTTAACTACTTTGAAAAATCACTGTTGTTGTCCATAAGCAGCTTGACAAAACCAAGCAAATATATATATAAACTTTGTCTAAGTTCAGGAAAAATATTTGGTGAATATTTCATATAATTGGCTTAAGGAGGACTGAAACCATCACATACTCATGAATATCTTCACTGGGGCATAAACATTTGACATCATGTCAATTATGGGATCATGTCTTTTGAAAGCTTCTGTTACATCTGAGCTTTCTTTACATTTCTAAAATTAATTTTTATTGGAGGATAGTTGCTTTACAATGTTGTGCTAGTTTCTATTGTGCAGCAAAATGCATCCCCTCTCCTTTGACTCCTTTCCCATTCAGGGCACCACAGCCTCATGCAGTAGTTTCCGGTGCTACACAGTATGTTCTCCTTCGTGATCTCTGGCCTCTCTGAGCTTTCTAAGAGAATTTCTGGCATTACTTCACATCTTGACATATCCACTTGTCAGATTTGATGGTATTTTCAAAAAGAGGTCCTATCCTTGAACACATCTGCTGCACAGTTTGTTCATTTACAAACATTTATTGAATGCCTGTTATATTCTGGACATATTCCTCAATGAGCTCACAACTATATAAAGAAAATTTTGCAGTATAAGATAACAATACTACAAGATCAGCAAAGTCACACTTTACGGGGTTAGAATATAGTCAATGCTTAAAGCAAAATGTTTAATATAATGAAAATTATCCTTGAAAATCCCATAGAAGCTATCAGCTTGGAGGATTACATACTATTGATATTTCTCAGTGACTCTAAACCAGCCTGCTTTACTTCAAGCATTTAGAAAATATATTTTTTTCTTTCAGTTGGATATCAGATGACATAGTTGACTTGCATCAGCCACCAGCTTTTGTGAAATATGCCTGCTTTAGAAGTTGCATAACCAATGAGGAAGGCTCACTCTAGGAGGAACACAAAGGAGCAGACCAACCAAAGGAGAGCAGACTCGTCTTCCATCTTGCTGGTGTGGGAGTTACACTTGTAGGCAGAATGACTGGTGGTTCACTTACTTGCATTATCTCAGCTTTCCCCTTTGATGTGTACAGATGAATGTGGGTATGTTAAATACATGTATGATGCAACCTCCAGAGAAAACTGAGTGGCTAAGTCTAGGAAGCTTCTAAATCAGAGGGGATGCTTGACTTGCATTTGAAAAGATCAGTAGAATTTCATAGATTGTGAATGTGGAAATTCCAGGCGGCAAATAGCATGAGTAAAATCATGGAAGAGTGAGACTTTCTGGTATGTTAAGGAAACTGGAATTAGTTCTTTTTTTTGTTGGATCATTTTTTCCAGCTTTATTGAGGTATAATTGACAAGTAAAACAGTATATACTTAAAATACGCATGTGATGATTTGATATACATATACATTGTGGAATGATTGCCATAATTAAGTTAATTAACATACCCATCATCTCACAGCTACCATGTGTATGTGTATGTGTTAAAAATACGTTGCTGCTCTCTTAGAAAATTTCAAGTACACAGTACAGGGTTACTAAGTACAGTCACTATGCTGTATTAAATCCCCAGAACATATTCATCTTATAATTGAAAGCATGTACTAGAAGTAGTTCTTGACAGCAAGAGGGTGTAGCTATAAAATAGCCAGATTCTGAGTAAGTTTCTGCTTTGGTTAAAAGAAGAAATCCTTTTAACAACAGAATGAAGGATGACTGCTGGGAAGACAAGAACAAAAGAAGGGACAACCAACCAAAGGGACGTTAGGCAGTGACAACTGAGGGAACAAACTGGCCTCCAGAGATTTTTCCAAGATATTTCCTAGTCCTGGGGCCAGACTCCCAGCCCAGTGTTCTTTCCATTTCACCACACTGACTCTTTCATTGCTTTTCCCTTATGTCAGCCCCCCGTTACTCCTAATGAAGTATTTGTGTGTGTGTATAAATATATTCTCTATAGAGGGAGTATATTAGAACATACTCTTTTTGGTCCTTTAAGGTTGCAGTGGGAATTACTATTTTATGTCTATCACCTCTTCAAAGCCTGTTAGGATCAGCTGATCATTTCTCTTAGGTCACTAGTATCTCCCTCAGTGTGCAAAAGCATACTCTAAACTTTAATTTATTTTTCAAATGAATATTGTTTATTATTATGTTAACTTTTATAATTATTTATTATTTTAAAATGGCTTATTCAAGGAGCGGTCACTAGCTGTCACTTGGGCTATTAGTGTGACTCTCTCCATAAACACATTTTGTTATGAACAAAAGTGGAGCTTTACTTTGGGCACACTATCACCCCAAATCCCATTTTTTAAAATTTTTTCTGCAATTTAAATTTCTTTTAAAAAATTTTAATTGGAGGATAATTGCTCCGCAACATTGTGTAGGTTTCTGCCGTACAATTTGAATCAGTCATAAACATACATATGTCCCCTCTCTCTTGAACATCCCTCCTGCGCCTACCCCGTTGTACCTGTCTAAGTTGTCATAGAGCACTGAGTTGAGCTCCCTGTGTTATACAGCTACTTCCCACTAGTTATCTGTTTTACATATTGTAATGTATATGTTTCAATGCTACTCTTTCAGTTTGTCCCATCCTCTCCTTCTTCCGCTGTGTCTCCAGGTCTGTTCTCTATGTCTGCATCTCTATTCCTGCCCTGCAAATAGATTCATCAATACCATTTTTTCTATGTTCAATATATGCATAAGTATATAATATTTGTTTTTAATGACGTCACTCTGTATTTTCTTAATATGTGCTTAGTCAATCAAGTCCAACTCTGCAACCCTTTGGACTGTAGCCCACCAGGCTTCTCTGTCCATGCTATTTTCCAGCCAAGAATACTGGAGTGGGTTACCATTTCCTTCTCCAGGGGCTCTTCCTGACACAGGGATCAAACCCTCATCTCCTGTGTCTCCTGCATTGCAGGTGGGTTCTTTATCCACTGAGCCATTGGCAAAGCCCTTACTCTGTATGAACAGACTCTAAGTTCATCCAACTTACTAGAACTGACTCAAGTGTTTACACAGCAAAAGAAACTATAAACAAGATGAAATGCCAACCCTCAGTATGGGAGAAAATAATTGCAAATGGAGCAACTGACAAAGGATTAATTTGCCAAATATACAAGTGAGTCATAAGTTCAATATCAACTCATGAGTTCAAAAACAAACCAGCCAAAAAATGGACAGAAGACCTAAATAGATGTATAGATAGTTAATAAATGCATGAAAAAATGCTCAAATCATTCATTATTAGAGAAATGCAAATCAAAACTACAAAGACGTATCACCTCACACCAGGTCAGAATAGCCATCATCAAGAATGTACAAACAATAAATATTGGAAAGAGTGTGGAGAAAAGGGAACCCTCTTGCCTTGTTGGTGGGAATATGAATTGATACAGCTACTATGGAGAACAATATGGATATTCCTTAAAAAACTAGCAGTATAACTACCATATGGCCCAGCAATCCTACTATTGGGCATGTACCTTGGGAAAATCATAATTCAAAAAGATACCTGCACCCCATGCTTATTGTAGCACTATTTATAACAGCCAGGTGACAGAAGCAATGTAGATGGCCATCAACAATGAATGGATAGAGAGACTGTGGTATACACACACACACACACACAAACACACACACATGTATAAAATGGAATATTATTCAGCCATAAAACCCCAACTTTTAAATGATATATACAAGTTTTCAGTTTTGCTATCTTTGCCAACTCTGGGTGTTATTATGCCAATCTAGTAGGAAAAAGGTGACTTCTTAGTCTAATTTGCTTTCTCCTATTATGATAATGTTTATTATATTTCCATGTAGATCACCGTTGGCTTTCTACTTTCATAATATATTCATCTTCTTAGCTATTTCACTGAGTATTTATCTGTTTTCCCCCAATGAGTCTTAACAACTCCTTATACAAAATAAATGAACATGATCTTTAACCTTTGTTTCAATTATTTTGTTCAAACTTATCATTTGTGTTTAAGTTTTTGCATGGCTTAAAGATATATGGGAATGTGGGTTTTATGTAATTAATTTATAATTTATTATTTTTCCTTTTTACTTCTGTCTTCCATGGTATACCTTTCCCCAGCTGAAGATGACGCAGTTCTTAAAAATGGTGGTTATTCCTTTTCTTATTTTGCATTTCACACTAATGCTTTAATCCACTTGGTACTGATTACAGCCTATAGCATGAGGTAGAAATGTAACCTTTCCTTCTCACTGGTTGTGACAGACAAAGACACAGTGTGGGCATCCACCTTGAAAAGGAAACTTGTTCCTGTATCATGAGGGGTGTAGTTACCTGCCAGCCCTCAGCTCTTAGGCCCTCCAGTGTCTACCTCAGCTTTCAAATAAAGGTCACAGTCTTCTTGGGCTGACTTCTGGCCAGTGACCAGGCGAGGCAGCTGCAGAAGACCTGTTTTTTTCCACTCAATGAGAGACTCCTCCAATGAGCTGTCCAGCTCCAGTACCGCTTGGACTATCATGAGGTCAGATTTGCTTCATGCCCAGCCTATTCTCCTTCCTTGCTTTTTCCTGTCCAAGTGTTAGTCCTCTAGAATCTTCTGTGATTCTAAAATCCATCTCAACATCTGTTTCCCAGAGAATCCCTCCAATATCTAGTTTACCATTTGACTCTTTCCACATCCTTAGTTAGAATAACTCCTAGTAAGGCAGGAGTCAAGTCTCCTCCTTGGTTTTTTATTCCATAGCAGTGGTCTGTTAATGTGTTGTTCAGCTAGTATTACAGTTTAAATTACTAATTAATTAGGAAATTAGCATAATATATAAGTATATATATATGGGCTTCCCAGGTGGAGCTAGTGGTAAAGAATCCATCTGTCAATGCAGGAGACATCGGAGATGCGGGTTCAATGTCTGGGTTAGGAAGATCCCCTGGGGGAGGGCATAGTATTCTTGTCAAGAGAATCTCATGGACAGAGAAGTCTGGCAGGCTACAGTCCATAGAGTTGCAAAGAGTTGGACACATCTGAAATGACTTAGCATGCATGCTGCTGCTGCTGCTGCTAAGTCACTTCAGTCGTGTCCGACCCTGTGCGACCCCACAGACGGCAGCCCACCAGGCGCTGCCATCCCTGGGATTCTCCCGGCAAGAAAACTGGAGTGGGTTGCCATTTCTTTCTCCAATGCATGAAAGTGAAAAGTGAAAGTGAAGTCGCTCAGTCATGTCTGACTCTTAGCGACCCCACGGACTGCAGCCTACCAGGCTCCTCCATCCATGGGATTTTCCAGGCAAGAGTACTGGAGTGGGGTGCCATCGCCTTCTCCGAGCATGCATGCAAGCACACATATATATGTACCATATATGTACGTGTGTATGTGTATATTTACAGAAAGAGAGAAACTCAGATTTCAGCAAGTTATTTTTTAATATTTTCCTATGTTGCCCATTTTCCTTCCAAATAAAATTTAGACTCGAATTTAAAAATTCTATTGCACTTTTGTTTTTCCTATCCAGGAAAACATATCTTTCCTTTATTCACATCCATCTTCTATTTTATCTCAATAAAATGGTGTATTCTATAAATACCTATACCTTGCATAGTTATCACTGAATTTATTCCTGAGACTTTTATAGTTGTTTCTGGCATGGACTTTTTTATACTTTATTACTAGCATTAGAAGGGCTCCAGATAGCTCAGTGAGTAAAGAACCTACTTGCCACTGCAGAAGATGCAGGTTCAATCCCTGGGGTGGGATAATCCCCTGGAGGAGGGCATGGCAACCCACTCCAGTTTCTTGCTTGGAGAATCCCATGGACAGAGGGGGCTGATTATGAAATGTTGAGTTTTTAATCATCTACATTGCAGAACTTCCCAAAGAATCCTAATAGTTTTTGCTTGATTTTCATAGGCTTTCCATGTAGAAAAGCCTGTACATATTATCAGTTAAGAGAATGAGATGAAAGCACTGGACTTTTTGAAGTTTTTCAGAAGCAGTTATATCTTTTCCACTGTGGTTTAAAACAGGATAGTGAATATAGTTCCTTGTGTTCTACAGGAGAACCTCATTGTTTATCCATTCTGTATATAATTGTTTGTATCTACTACCCCAAACTCCCAATCTGTTCTTCCGCTACCCCTTCTCCCCCTTGGAAACCACCAATCTAGACTCCATGTCTGTGCGTCTGTTTTCTAGGTAATTTCTTCAGTTGTGTCATATTTTAGTTTGCACACATAAGTGATATCACATGTATTTGTCCTTCTCTTTCTCACTTACATCACTTCGTATGATAACCTCTAGGTGCATCCATGGTGCTGAAATGGCATTCTTTCTTTCTTTTTACAGATGAGTAATATTCCATTATATATATGTACCACATCTTTCTTAAAATGTTATGGATATCTTTATATATATAATTGTATTATCTTTTGTATTTGTAATAAGGAATATCTATAATTTTATATTTCTGCATTTGTTTTTGCTAATTAAGTATTTTTATTTATTGATCATTCCACTTCTGCATTTTTTTTTTTTTTCTAATTTATTTGGCTGCGTTGGATCTTAGTTGTGGCATTTGGGATCTTCATTGCATCGTGTAGGAATTTCTTTGCAGCTCACAGATTCTCTAGTTGTGGCATGAGAGCTCAGTAGTTGTGGCATATAGCATCTGCAGCATCTGGGAGATAGTGGAGGACACGGAAGGCTGACACATGCAGTCCACGGGTTGCGAAGAGTCAGACACAACTTAGCAACTGGACAATAATCTGGGATTTTAGTCTCCTGATCAGAGATTGAACCCGTGTCCTCTGCATTGCAAGGCCAGTTCTTAACCACTGGACCACCAAGGAAGTCCTCAGTTTTGCATTTTTAAAATTCAGCTCCCAGCATCTCAGTTTCCTCATCTTTGAGATAATTAGTATCTATTTTGTTGGGTAGTAGAGAAGATTGAGTGAAATCTTACACACAAGAAAGCTAGAAGAATAAATATTAGCTGCTATTCATTTCTCCTGCATATCCTGGGTTTATTTTCTTGTTCCAGTCCTAATTTATTGAGTTGGATATTTAGTTCATTTATTTTTATTTCTCCCTGTTTAACCATGAAAATAATGTGAGTTAATATTTCTTTTGGAGAGTAAGTTTGGCTGCATCTTAACATTTTTATATGAAACATTTTTCATTATTGTTATTTTCTAAATATTTTCAGATTATAGGTTTTAGCTCTTTCTGTTTTAGGAAATGGCTTCATCTAGCCATAAAATCCATGGACCAAACCAGCAAAGAGCTGGCTTTCCTTGAGGCATAGCTGGGCTGGCTTGGGCATTTCCTCACTCAGCTGATGCTGATTTACAGCAGTGATAGAAATTCTGCCCTCTCTCAGGGCTCCCTGACCTTTACTTCTTAAAAATAGGAAAATTAATTGGCTTCTCCTGGCCTGTCTTCTGTTTGCTTGTGAGACTCTGTTGCTTTCTTAAGAAAGTGAGTTGTGAGTTGCTTCTAAGTATCTTCATTCTACCTGGTCCCACTTACATTATCCAAAGCAGAAATTTCTTGAATTCTGTGGTCTACCAGCGGCACCTTCCCCAGTTTTCAGTGACACTGGAGTCTTTAAAATTATGATTATACTATGTTTTTACCATTTTGGTTATTTCTGTTAGCTCTCACCAAAGGAGGTTGTATATTTCATCTGTATTGTTTCTCAGAAGTCTAAATAGGAATTTAAAAAGCAATTAACTGCCATCTTTTTACTTTGTATGCTTTTCAGTTTCAATTGGCAGATTGTGACCATAAGTTGAAAAAGAAAATGGTAACCCACTCCCGTATTCTTGTCTAGAAAATCCCATGGATGAAGGAGTCTGGCGGGCTACAGTCCATGGGGTCACAAAGTCAGACGTGACTTAGCAACTAAACAGCCACACCAGCAGACCTCAAGTTAGGGCTGTTTTTATGGACAGCCTAAAGTAATTCTTTATGGACATGTGAGATATTTTGGCATGTGAAGTATTAAAAGAAGACTAGTTTGATAAAGAATATATCAGATTGTATTTATATATTTTTAAAAAATAAATTTAGTCTGTATTGCACATTTTATACTTTTGACTGTTCTATAAAGAATCTACCATGTCTTTAAAACAATGCTTTGGGTGATTTTGAAAATTTGTTTAAAAGTTAACAGATTTTAAAGATTTGTTTGGCCAAGTGAATTATATGATAGTTCTCTATACATTTAAGTTATGTTTACACCGGGGAGAATCATTAATTTTGCTAGGGAAAAAAATGCTGTAATAAAGATATCTCAAATTTTACCAACGGGGTTCAGTATAAATCATCTACACGATGGTTTTCATATTTGTAAAAAAACATGTGCAGAGGCAAGCTAATAACTATCTGGTAATCAACCCTCGGCAATTAGTTTACAAACCAAACAAAACTGTTTGCATGAAAAAGCTTAAAAGAACCCCAAATCTCACATAACTAGGGATCTTGTCCTTCAGTGCTTGGAAACAAGAAGTCTAAAGTTTTAATCCCTTTTTGCTGAAGACCACTAGGTTTCTTTGCAGAAATCCTTGGCTTTCTATATATGGATTTTTCTTCATGTAGATTTAATGATAAGCAGCACATTTCTATGTGTGTTTTACACATTTCCACAGTAGAAGTTCTTCTTGTATATTTATTCCTTTCCTCTGGTCATCTTATTACCTTAGCTGTTTGGATTAAAAAAAAAAAAAAGACTGTATATATGTGCACAAATCAGTCATATCATTCGATTAGAAAAATATAAAAACTTGAATTCCCTAGCATTACTAACAGAGCATTCAGAACCACTTAGAATCAGAATTGGTTCACACTCAACAGTGCATCATAACATGAGTTTCTATGAAGCATACAGGTGCAAAGGGCGAATGGTATTACATCTAAAGGCATGAGACCTTCTTGAATAAAACGCATTCTTATTTCCTTTACAAGAACTATTGTATCAGAATCTCTGGGGTGTGGTTCAGTGAGCTGTATTTTTCAAAGGCCTTCTAGGTAACTTTGAGACAGGTAGTCTCTAGATCTCAGGTATGAATAACCCTGGAAAGGAGGAAGGAGAGAGAGCTGGTCTATTATAACAGGAATTTAAATGGCTTTGTCACTGGCTGTGAAGTGAATTTGGAAGCTAGCTTCAAAAAAGCAGCAGATTGATTTAACTTTTCTCTGCCCCATAAAAGTAGTATTAAAATCTGCTTGAAGAAAAAAAAAAATCCTGACTAGAGCCTAGCAAGAATTTATCATGGGAATTCTTACAAAAGGGACAATGAGTAGGCAGTTAAATACTCAAGGTTTGAATTTCACTTCTACAAAAGCTGAAGGCATCACATTAAATCTTTACCTTTCTGCAAGAAGCTAAGGTAATCTAGGAACATTGCTTTCTTATGATATAATGAGAAATAGAGGTAAAGCTCGAGAAATGAATATTTAACTATCCTTTTCCAATGCCTTTAAACATTAAATATTTCAACTAAATGATAAGCAAAAACCTGAACAGCAGACAACATTAAACTCTTCCCAGAGCCAGAGGTCCCCAGAGTTCATCATCATGGTTAAAAGAAGATGTCATACATCTTGGACTCCAGAAATACAGATGTTGAACTTGACATTATGAACATTCGAAAATCAACTTTGAGGTCTAGAAAGATCTGCAAGGAATACCCAGCCCTGCCCTCTGCCATCTCCATTTTGTAGCTTTTTCTGACCTGATACTCATTTTCCTATTTTTAAGTTATTTTTGAAACTATGTGTGCCCCAGGGCTACAATGTTCCACTGGGCTGTGGAGGTGAGGTTCAGTGAAGCTCCTTACCGTCCTGTAACTTTTCATCTGTTCATGCCTGAGACTTGCTCCTAGCAGCGCCAGGGAAGTGGGAGGACCCCCATGCTCCTTATTCTGGTTTTGCCAGATACTGGAGAGCCTGAAGCACATGCTCAACTCATTTTGAGGTGCAGTTGAATTTGAGCATGACCATCACGTTTATTTGGAGAAGAAACGGCAATGCATTCCAGTATTCTTGCCTGGAGAATTCTCATGGACAGAGGAGCCTGGCAGGCTACAGTCCATGGGGTCACAAAGAGTCAGATATGACTTAGTGACTAAACAACAACAGCAATCACTTTTATTTATTCATTTTTTATTGGAGTGTAGTTGCTTAACAATGCATTAGTTTCTGCCGTAGAGTCAAGTGAATCAGCTATACCTATACATATATCCACTTGTTTTTGGATTTCTTTCCTATTTAGGTCATCACAAAGCACAGAACAGAGTTCCCTGTGCTATACAGTGGGTTCTCATTAGTTATTTATTTTATCCATAGTACTATGTATATGTCAATTCCAATTTCCCAATCCGTTCCACCTGTTATCCACCCTGTTACTGCCATCTGGAATACTTGTTGAAATGCAGATTCCTACACACAGTCCCCAAGAGATTACATTTCTTTCATTTAAAACTCATTTACCTGTTTTTAAACTCACCCAGAAGAAATGCGTTTCATTTACTTTTTCTTTATCCCCTTGGTATCCATATGTTTGTTCTCTGTGTCTGTGTCTCTATTTCTGCTTTGCAAATAAAGTTCATTTCCTTTTATTTTCTCTGTGACTTTCTCTTTCAAGCTTTGTATCACCAGAAAGCAAGCAACTTTTCATACTAATAAGGAAATAAAATGTAACCCTGAATTTGATAAATGAAATCAACAATGTTCTTGAGCTCTCTTATCATTTGTGCCATGAATTCATTTTCTCCATATGAATGATGATAGACAGGGCCAGCACTGGAGATGACTGACTGACCACCTGCAAATAAAACATTAAAATACAAAGGGAGAATGTTCTAACACCTAGAGAGTTAAAGCAACAACAGGCTATCTAATGTTCACTATAAATTTAGAATTATAAACTCTTTAAAACATTATAAAATGTTTTAAGTAGCCTGTAGAAGGTTTATATATTTGGCTCTAGGCTTTTTGATACTCACTAACTGAGAGGAGAGAGAAAACTGGCCTCATTATAAGGAAGGAGGCATTGCCAGCTTAAATTGCTTCTTAAAATTGAAACAAGGTTTTAGTTTGCTTTATTCTCTAGTTATAGTTATCATTAAAACATAGACTATATAAAAGAACAGTTCCTTATGTTTTCCTAATACATAAAACATTTTGGGGGAATTTATAAGTTTAAAGTCTTCATGTAAATTTGATTTTACCCCTAATTTTTCTGTTACTGCCATCTGGAATACTTGTTGAAATGCAGATTCCTACACACAATCCCCAAGAGATTATATTTCTTTCATTTAAAACTCATTTACCTGTTTTTAAAGTCACCCAGAAGAAATATGTTTCATTTACTTTTTCTTTGAAGTTCCTTAAATCTGGTCGAAAGTCCCAGAGAAGTAATTTTAGAAACACTGTAGATAACACACTGTGTCTGGCCATGCATATCCTATAAAAGGATAAATGAGTCATGCAAATACATTCCATTAGTGACCTTGTTATAAATTCCGTTTTTTACCACATTCATGAGAAAGTCCTAATTTTCAAATGCCTTAGGATGGATGCTACCCTCAAAAATGCACCCAGAAGGCACACACGAGACTAATAATCTGATATATACAGAGTTTATTTGGTTCAACCAAAGGGTTTTCTACGTCTATTTTCAAAGTGTCTCAAGTGCAAAAGGAAAAAAAAAAAATTGTACAGCAGCTAAAAACCCTTTTCAGCAATGCTCGCTTTCTCAACACAGTTCTCTGCCAAGTTCAAGTTCCTGGAGTTTGAAAGTTAGCAATTTTGATGTTCATTGCCCAATTCAAAAGCTATGTCCAGGCACTTCTCTGCCTAGCTTTTAGAAGAAAGTGCCATTATGAAATCTTAAAAGCTCCTTCATAAAGGGTTAAATCTGATTTTTCCATCAGTTTGAGTTCAGATATGAATCTTTTGAATCAACTGATGAGGATGACTTGGACCTAAGCCCCATTCTAAGATCTGCTGATTTGCCACTCTCTGATGCTGCTGTAGGGGTTTGTGGCCATTGTGCTGAGGTAGGTAGGCTCCAGCAGAATGCAACCCCAAGCTCTTCATCTTGGCTTTTCTGTAATAAAAGTGAGGTAGGACACTTGGTCCCAGCACAGACAAGTCTTAAATATGTGACCCAGTCCTGAGTGCATGTTCATCCACCCTATTAGATTAATCTGAATGCTGTCACCCACTCTCTTGCTTCCGTCCCCTTTGGTAACATTTCAAATTAATGTAATTCATTAATGCAACAAAATTGTATTGTGTTATCCTTGTGTTTCCCTGGTAGCTCAGATGGTAAAGAATCCATCAGCAATGCAGGAGACTCAGGTTCAGTCCCTGGGTCGGGAACATCCTCTGGAGAAGGAATATTCTTGCCTGGGAAATCTCATGGACAGAGGAGCCTGGTAGGCTACAGTCCATGGAGTCACACAGAGTTGGACATGACTGCGCTAGTAACACAGACACACATCCTTGTGTTCACCAGTCTGATGGTTAATTGGTATGAATCTGAACAAGTATTAAGAGAATCAGAGTCAAGGCAAATAGGAACACTGCACACATTATTTTTAATATTTTTAACTAAAAAATAAAACACTATTTAGCCACACTGGGTCTTTGATGGCAGCTTACAGAATCTTTAATTAGTTGCAGTATATTAACACTCAGATGCGGCATGTGGAATCTATGTCCCCAACCAGGGATGGAACCTAGGCTCCTTGAGATGGGAGCTCAGTCTTAGCCACTGGACCACCAGTGAAATCCCAGTGCTATGGATTTCAACTCATTCCATGCGTATAACCCATTTAGAGGATTTGGCTACCATGCACAGATAAATAGGGACATAAAGAAACTTTATCATACTTTGAGGTAATTTTGGTAAATAGGGACATATACTTTGAGGCATTTTTTGTATATTGGCACAAGTTGCTCTTTGACCTTAACAGAAGCGTATTTTTTTCTGATGTGTCATCAAGGCTTCTGGTTTTGACAGCTACTGGTAGGCTTTGCTCTCCCTGTATGCTAAGATGACAAAAGCCAATATAAATATTGATAAATTCAGTTCAAATAAATTCTCAGCTCAACTGACTCATTGCCTGAAGACTAGCCATATCTCAGGACTGCAAAAATAGAGACCAGGCATAGAAACTAAGGAAGGGTGGGAATGTCATTTCATAATTTTGGAAGATAAGAGGCTTAGTATTAATACTCCTCATTTTCTTAAAGGAAATAGGAATTTAAGTTTTGTATGCCATTAGCAACATTTGAAATGGTTAATAACCCTTATGACATTATGAATTTTTAAAAAGCAAATTGATAACTTTAGTGAAATTCTTCTTGCTGCTGCTGCTGCTGCTAAGTAGCTTCAGTCGTGTCTGACCCTGTGTGGCCCCATAGATGGCAGCCCACCAGGCTCCCTCGTCCCTGGGATTCTCCAGGCAAGAACACTGAAGTGGGTGAAATTCTTCTTAGTGGAAGCATATTCTGTAGCAACTGTGTCTGTGTATTCTAAGTATGTGTCTTCATGTTAAACCCGCTTATATGACTAGATAAACAGCAAAAATGGGTTTGTTGCAAAGTAATAGACATAGGGAGACCCAGTCCTCTAGCTGTTTAAGATATATGCATAGAAAAATAAGCATTTTTTCAAGTTAATAAAGCTAAGAGAAAAGTTAAGAAATTTGTCAATAAAGAAGCAAAATCAGCATCAAGTGTTAGTGCTCTCAGAGGATTTTGCTGGATAATATGGTACATTCCATTATATTTGTCCTTCGAATGTGAGTTACTTCCAGAAGATCTTGCTTGCTATCATTTTTAATAGGCACCAGATTCTCAGGCTTCAGATGATAAAGTGATATACGTCAATGGTAATGATTTGGGAACATTCACTGATTAATTTTATCATCATGGAAGTGTTAAGAGAGAATCCACATGGAGAACTCAGGCACTCATGTTTGACCATGTAAAATTTCCTGGGTTTATTTGCTTTCTCTCTACTTCAGTGTAAGCAAACTTAATTCCAAATTTAAGCTTGTATTATGATTGTGTCTCTCTTTAAAAGAATCTCTAAAATTAAAAAGTCTAAATCTACGAAGCTGCTCATGTAAAGGACCATTTGCTACGTTAAAAGCAATCTGTCAGAGTATGATTAAGCTATACAAGTCCTGTAAGTACAGCAAGTGTCAGTAATTTAAACTGATTTGAATAGACTGAATTTAGGACAAATTCTAATTGCAGAGTTCTTTGAAAAATATCCAATCATACTGCTTTCAAGCAACTATACAAAAAGAAACAAGCATATACATTCTCTCTGGATAGAAGGTTTTAGGAAATTGCTATGAAGGATATATGTGGGATTTGTAACTAGACTGTCTGTGTTTATAGATATGTAAAATGATGTAGAGTTTTCACAAAACTGTTTTTTTAAGGATTTTCCTCCATTTCTCTTTTACAGATTTGTTTATTTAGAAAACACATTACAAAGTGGGAGGGAAGGCATGTGAGTAATACTAAGTGCCTGATAAATGACTGCACTATCAAAATTAGTGCAAGATTTTTTTTTTCCAGTAAAGGGACTCTTAGGAAAGGCTGATCTCCAAAAGATTCTTATTGATTCAAAATGATGACTCAAGAGATGAAACAATAAATCGTATGGTACCAGTACCTACGACATATGCCTTACTGTATGAAAAGACTGCTAAAAAACCGAAGTTGTCATTTTGATGGCAATATGTTAAAAGAATGATAACTGTGAAAGAATTACCTAGACACAATTACCTGCAACAGAAAATAAGTATCAATTAATTCTAAAGCAATATATAAATATCTTTCTGGTCTTTTAGCAAGCAATTACTATGCAGAGCGTTATGTTAGGTAAGTGAGATTTGTCCTTTTGCTATGTCATTATATTATCTGTTTATTTATCTACTCATTTGACAAATATTTTCTGAACCCTAACCATGTGTCCAGGCACTGAATGCAAATTTAAAAGGAATTAAGCAAGCAAAAAAAATATTGCCCCTCAAAAAGAAAACAAAACAGACTTCACATTCCTGCTCTAAATTAGGATAAAAAAACTAAGAAAGTAATTGTGATATAATGTAATACCTATAGTAGGTGTTCATTTATTCATTGACATAGCAAATATTTATGGAAATCCTATTTTGTCACAAGCACTGGCCTAGATGCTGGTCCTACAGTGGTCACAGGTATCCTGGTTTTGTGGATCTCCCATGAAATATGAAACAATTTGAACTTTAAATGAAGACATGAAGCACTGGGATATATTTGAATAGGATATTGCAATCATATTCTAGGCAGAAGAAAATTCCTGAGCACGAGACAGTGATATTACTGCCCAGACATAAAGAGGAGAATGTGGGTGAGCTGGTCTGTGCAGCTGGACTGTGAAGAAAGATAGAGCTGTGGAGAGGGCCATCATGATAAACTGAATTGAGATAGCTGGTAGGGACCAAAGATGATTATTAAGCCTGGAAGCTATGCGAATTATTTTATGTTTTGTGCAGATGACTTTCTCATCTATGGGGTCAATGTATTGGAGGAACTGGGGAGACCAGTCATAAATCAATAATGGTCAACAGAGAGATGGTGGATGCCTATCTGAGCCGTGGCAACAGCAATAACAACCATTACCCATCCCTATATACTGTTCCTTTGGAGAAGGCACTGGCACCCCACTCCAGTGCTCTTGCCTGGAAAACCCCATGGGTGGAGGAGCCTGGTAGGCTGCAGTCTGTGGGGTCGCTGAGAGTTGGACACGACTCAGTGACTTCACTTTCACTTTCATGCGTTGGAGAAGGAAATGGCAACCCACTCCAGTACTCTTGCCTGGAGGATCCTAGGGACAGCGGAGCCCGGTGGGCTGCCATCTCCTGGGTCACACAGAGTCGGACAGACTGAAGCGACTTAGCAGCAGCAGCAGCATATACTGTTCCTTAGTGCTATGTGCTTATTATTGGTGAGTCAATAATGCCTGAAATTCTCATTTTCCATTTACTACATCTTTGGCCCTTTGATTCACTATTTTTGAATCATTTAGACAAATTTTCATAGACAATATGTTTTTAATAAACAAAAAAACTGTAAACTGTGTGAATTATTACTAAACATCAGAATCAAAGCAACCATAAAAGGCAATATGAGGGTCCAGTATCTTTTAATATCTGTGGGCAAGTTCTCTATCATTTTTTAAAAAATTGTTTTAGAACATTTTGTCCATTATTGGGCATATGAACTTTGGAATAATTTAATCAAGTTCCAAAAACGATCTTATTGGAATTTTTATTAGACTCATGAAACCTAAAATTAATTTGCTTAGATGGTATCTTCAAAATATTTAACCTTGCTTTCTAGGAATTTGGCATTTCCTTTCCAAATTTAAGTGTTTCCACTATTAAAGTGTTCTATCTCTTAAAGTTTGATAATTTTCCCCTGCAGTCCTCTAAAGAAAGTTTCTCTTAGATATTTTAGGGTTACGGTCACTGTTACAAGATGGGTCTTACTGATTCTTGCTGAAATACAAGATAGTGGTTGATATTTCTGTATTTTATAACCAATAAATTTACTAAATTATCTTATTAATTCTAAAAGCTTTTACTTGATTAGGTAGGTGATGGTGGGTTCCACCATCACCGGTTTCCACCGCCATGAAGATCACTGGGAGCGGTGGTTTAGTTGCTAAGTTGTGTCAGACTCTTGCAATGCCGTGGACGGTAGCCCGCCAGGTTCCTCCATTTATGGGATTTCCCAGGCAAGAATATTGGAGTGGGTTGCCATTTCCTTCTTCAGGGGATCTTCCTCATCCAGGAATCAGTGGTGTTTCAGTACCTTTATATCTACAGTTTCCAAAAGTTATACGATAGTTTCTGTTTCATATGCTGAGCATCTTTCTTTATTTCCTAATTTTAATATAATCTCATTGTTGTTGTTGTTCAGTCATGTCCAACCAGCTCTTTGCGACCCCATGCTAGGCTTCCCTGTTCCCCATCATCTCCCAGAGCTTGCTCAAACTCAGGTCCATTGAATCAATGATACCATCCAACCATCTCATCCTCTGTCATCCCCTTCTCCTCCTGCCTTCAATCTTTCCCAGCATCAGGGTCTTTTCTAATGAGTTGGCTCTTCACATCAGGTGGCTGAAGTATAGGAGCATCAGTTTCAGCATCAGCCCTTCTAACAAATATTCAGGGCCAGTTTCCTTTAGGATGGACTGGTTGGATCTCCTTGCAGTCCAAGGGACTCTCAATAGTCTTCTCCAACACCACTGTTCAAAAGCATCAATTCTTTGGCATTCAGCCTTCTTTATAGTCCAGCTCTCACATCCATACATGACTACTGGAAAAGTGTTCATTTTTATTATGCTTCTGGTATTTTCTTTGTTAGAAATGAAGTTAGTTATTGATTTTAATTATATATTCTTAGCAATAAAATATCACAGTAAAAGATTTCTTAATTTTAACCCATTTTTCCATATCTGAGACAAATTCTATTTAGTCATGATTGAGTTTTCCTAAAGTTATGACTCAAGTTATGACTTTTTCCTCAAGTTATAACAGACATTCCTCAAGTCATGTTAGTTTTCCTCAAGTCTTATTCTTTTCTTAAAAAAGCAACTGAACTTGAATCATGAAAATATCCTTTTTCACTTATTAAGTTTTCTCTCTTTCGTTGAATATTTTCATTCTTAAGGGCTAAAATATTCTCTTATTTCATTAAATAATAGAAGAATGCTCCCTAATTATTCATTTCATGAACCCTCTTTTAATCTCAGAACTTGCTGTAAAGTGCAGTACAAACACCAAATTGTTTCCCCTTTTATGTTGGCAAATATTATCATGTAGATCATGTTCTCATTCTAATATACAACTTCTTTAAAAGATTAATGACATTTACTTTAACATATTTAATTCTGTTTTGCTTTGTAGATTCTAATTTAGTTATTAGAATAAAAAAGCTAATTTAGTTATTGTTTTTCAAAGTAGAGTAGTAAGCACATAGTGTCATTTGCTCAGTCCTGTCTGACTCTTTGTGAGCCCATGGACTGTAGCCCACCAGGCTCCTCTGTCCATGGAATTCCCTAGGCAAGAAAAGTGAAGTGGGTAGCTATTCCTTTCTCCAGGGGATCTTCCCAACTCAAGAATCAAACCCGGGCCTCCCACATTGTAGGCAGATTCTTTACTGTCTGAGCCACCAGAAAAGCCCTAAAATAGTAAGAGGTAGAGTTAAAAGTCTTTGATTCACTAGATTCTATGATTTTCAAGGCGTGGCTCTGCCTTTTACAGGCTGTGTAACTTTAGAAAATTTACTTAACTGTTCTGGGCTCAGCTTCTTTATATGAAATAGTAATGATGTACTATATATAACATTATTGTGAATGAAATAAATTGATACAAATGAGGCTGGTAGAACAGAACCTTGCCATTTTAAGTGTGGCTAATTTTATTTTATATTCCCTTAAAAATCTATAGGCATGTCAAATCTTATTAAATGGTTAGCCTGCAACAACTATACGTATTCTTTTTTCATCCCCTTTTCTTAGCTAGGATCATTCTTTTAACCCTGCTTTTCCTTAAGCGTACCTAGTACTGAAATTCCTCCCCCGCCCCCTTTCTCCTCCAGCAATTGGATGAGCATTTGTTCTTTCTTTCTGTGCTCCTTCTTTCTTTCATTTGTTCCTTCTTTCTGTGTTGTGCTGTGCTTAGTTGCTCAGTCATGTCCGACTGTTTCCAAACCCATGGACGATAGGCCACTAAGCTCCTCTGTCCATGGGGATTCTTCAGGCAAGAATACTGGAGTGGGTTGCCATGCCCTCCTCCATGGGGTCTTCCCAACCCAGGGATGAAACCCAGGTCTCCTGTATTGCTGGTGGATTCTGTACCAGCTGAGCCACCAGGGAAGCTCAAGAATACTGGAGTGGGTAGCCCATCCCTTTTCCAGGGGATCTTCCCGACCCAGGAATCAAACAGTGGTCTCCTGCATTGCAGGCAGATTCTCTACCAGCTGAGTTACTTCAAATATTCTTAGTTTCAAATCTAAGGGTCAAACAATATGTTCAAATGAGGATTTGACAATGGCTAGGAGATTGGAAATGAGATTGTTAGACCTCACGGTCTCCTTCTAGGGATCCGCCGCCCAAAATATCACCAAGACTCGGACTCGATGCAAACAGCAAGAGGATTTATTAGGCCGGCGCACTGGGGTTCGATCACCACCAGGGAAGAACGAACCCCGAACATTTCTTACAGAGCAGTTTTCAAGCACAAAAGCCACAAACAGGTACAGCTAGGGTGGAATGGCCTGATTGGTGTACAGGTCTTGACATTTTCAGGGATAGGTCCATTTGTTATCAGGCCGAAATGAGCTGCAATTTTACTGTTAGCTGTTTTTCTGGAAAATAATTTCCTGGAATGGTTTTTGAGGTAAACATCCCCCGGAAAGCCTCCCGGAGGCTGCATTCCTGAGATGTGAGCCCCTTACACATTCTTGAGATAAAGGTCTGTCTTAAGATTAACAAGGGGGCCTGTTTCCTAAGGCTCTAATAAAATTTTAACCCTTTTTCTTATTCACCTTTTCTCTCAAGATCGCCTAAGCCTCTATTTTTTGGGGGCTCCAAAATCACTGCAGATGGTGACTGCAGCCATGAAATTAAAAGACGCTTACTCCTTGGAAGGAAAGTTATGACCAACCTAGACAGTATTTTCAAAAGCAGAGACATTACTTTTCCGACTAAGGTCCATCTAGTCAAGGCTATGGTTTTTCCTGTGGTCATGTATGGATGTGAGAGTTGGACTGTGAAGAAGGCTGAGCGTGGAAGAATTGATGCTTTTGAACTGTGGTGTTGGAGAAGACTCTTGAGAGTCCCTTGGACTGCAAGGAGATCCAACCAGTCAATTCTGAAGGAGATCAGCCCTGGGATTTCTTTGGAAGGAATGATGCTAAAGCTGAAACTCCAATACTTTGGCCACCTCATGGGAAGAGCTGACTCACTGGAAAAGACTCTGATGCTGGGAGGGATTGGAGGCAGGAGGAGAAGGGGACGACAGAGGATGAGATGGCTGGATGGCATCACGGACTTGATGGATATGAGTTTGAGAGAACTCCGGGAGATGGTGATGGACAGGGAGGCCTGGAGTGCTACACTTCATGGGGTTGCAAAGAGTCGGACACAACTGAGCGACTGAACTGAACTGAGGCCTCTATTTGCTTCTGCGCCAGGGAGGGTTATTCAAATGGGAGAAATTAAGGATTGGAACTAGTACTGAAGCACACTGGTGGGAATGCAAGGAGGAAAAAGAAACACAAGAAGTGTCAGTTTCTGTTTCTTCTTACTCCCCGTTTCATTCTTCTGGGCCAGAGGCAAGAGCAAGTGAGGCGTCCCTTTTACCCTCCTGTTGTCTAAGTCCCCTTCCTCTCATGCTTTCCTTAACTTTCAGTGGATGCTTCAGTGTCCAGCCTTCCACAGAGCTGGAAGTTTGCTATAATCCAGAGAGCTGATATGGAAGACATCTGCTGTCTGCAAAACAGTGGCCTAACAGTGTGCAATGAGTCTGTAAAAACTCTAGAGCCCAGGACCTTCAGAGAATCTTTTTTTTTTTTTTTTTTAACAAAATGATCCTTGAATGTTTCTAATTAAATTCGGTGGTAAAATTTATTGTGGCTTTGGTACCATCATCCTTTAATGAACACTTCAGGGAAAACTGCTTCATTTGCCTTATTTTCTAAATGAATGGCTATGGAAAAGCTCTTGTGGTGACCTTATAATAGAAATAATACCTGACACGTGTAGAATATTTACTATGCTGGCACTGTTCTATGTGTTTTACACAAAGCAATTCGTTCAATCTTTGCAGCAACTCAGTGAAGTAGGTGCTATTTTCATCCCCATTTCATACGTTAATGAATAGACACACAGAGATTAAATAATTTCTCTAAGGGGAAAAAAGGCTAGTAATTGGCAGCACCAGGTTCAAACCCAAGTTTGGTGCCATTGATAACCATGACTAGAGAAAGAGAGAGAGGAAACATACTTGCAGAAAGAAGCAGAGATCCTCAGGACCAGCCTGAAATTTCCTGATTGTCCGAGGCACACAAATATGATAAATCTCTCTGCCTTGCCTTTTGCTTTTAAACTTGTCCTTCAGTGTAGGAAGTCTGAACTATGCTCTTATTACTGGCAGCTAAAAGTCCAAGCTAATACAAAAGTTATAGAAAAAAGAGTAAATGCTTTTTATGAGTGTAATTTTTTATTCTAATAATAAATTCCAGGACAAGCTCTTTGATATTTGCTATAAAATACTACATATAAATAGAGTAATTATTGTTTGATTTTTACACTGAAATATTTAAACTCAAACTTGGTCTTTAAGAGCAGGAGCTTGGGAAATTTTAGTCAGACCTGCTTTTCTTGACCCTCTCCCAGAAAACTGTCATGAGAACATATAATGATATATAAATACTAACATACTAACGTGATCTAAAGCCTTTAAAATTAAGTCAATTATACATGTTTAGTACCTCTTCATGGATCATAGCTTTGTAGTGGTGAAGGGGCTTGGATAACTCAGTGAAGCTGAGCCATGCCGTGCAGGGCGTCCAAGATGGATGGGTCATAGTAAAGAGTTTTGACAAAACTTGGTCTACTGGAGGAGGAAACGGCAACTCACTCCAGTATTCTTGCTATGAATGAACAGCATGAAAAGAAAAAGATATGACACAAGAAGAGTAGCCTCCCAGGATGGAAGGTGTCCAATATGCTACTGAACATCTTGGGAAGAACAGCTAACAATTACTAATAGCTCCAGAAAAAAAATGAAGTGGCTGGGCCAAAGCAGAAATGACACTCAGTTATGGATGTGTCTGGTGGTGAAAGTAAAGTCCAATGCTATAAAGAAGACTATTGCATAGGAACCTGGAACATTACATCCATGAATCAAGGTAAATTACAAGTGGTCAAACAATAAATGACAAGAGTGAACATTGATATTTTAGGAATCACTGAACTAACATGGACCAGATGGGCAAATTTAATTCAGATGACCATCATATCTACTACTATGGGCAAGAATCTCTTAGAAGAATGGAGTAGACCTCATGGTCAACCAGAGTCTAAAATGAAGTACTTGGGTGCAGTCTCAAAAATGACAGAATGAACTCTTGTTTGTTTCCAAGGCAAACCATTCAGTATCACAGTAATACAAGTCTATGCCCCAACCAGTAATGCTGAAGAAGCTGAAGTCAAATGGGCCTATAAGACCCTCTAGAATTAACAACAATGTGACATCATTAGGGATATTAGTCCTGAGCACATACTTTGGTGTTTTCCATGTTTGTCCACATTAAAGTTACTAATTTTTCCATCTTTATCTTTTGGGAGCAGTCACTAACTCTAGCTCATGTTTAAGAGGATAGAATTACATTCCACCTCCTAGAGATGCTATTTGGCATTCCTTTATAAAGATGATTTGTTCTTTGTCTTCCATCATTTTTATGTTAATGCTGACTCATGGATAGTCATTTCATTCTTTGGGTAACAGTAATTCAATTTCTTTTTTGACCAAATTGTTCCACGTCTGACCATTGGAAACTCGAGCTGATTCCTGTGTCTTTTAAATCTATCATTTTTTGGTACATCCTTATTTCCAGAGTTGTAAGATGGTCCAAGAATATCTTATATTTTTCCCTACCTTAGCTCTAAGATCAGCCATTTTCAAAGGAGCCTTGGTTCCTTTTACTGGAGACTAGAAACCAGATCTGTGTATAGATGTGTTCCTACAATGTCACTTCTAGACTCTATCAGTGAACAGAACTAAAAAATAGAAGTATGTGTCTAGTCTCCCCAAAGAGATTTAGGCTTACAATCAGAAATTTTTCTCCAATACTCCTGTGCTTTTCTTTACCACTCAGGCCACTTTTGAGAAGTCCATATAAACTATTAGTGTCTTAGAAATAGCACTAGATAAGAAGCCTTTTCTCTGGGTCCGTCTAGTCAGGGCTATGGTTTTTCCAGTGGTCATATATGACTGTGAGAGTTGGACTATAAAGAAAGCTGAGCACCGAAGAATTGATGCTTTTGAACTGTGGTGTTGGAGAAGACTCTTGAGAGTCCCTTGGATTGCAAGGAGTTCCAACCAGTCGATTCTAAAGGAGATCAGTCTTGAATATTCATTGCAACGACTGATGTTGAAGCTGAAACTCCAATACCTTGGCCACCTAATGTGAAGAACTGACTCACTGGAAAATACCTTGATGCTGGGAAAGATTGAAGGCAGGAGGAGAAGGGGATGACAGAGGATGAGATGGTTGGATGGCATCACCCACTCAATGGACATGAGTTTGAGTAAACTCTGGGAGTTGGTGATGGACAGGGAGGCCTGGCGTGCTGCAGTCCATGGGGTCGCAAAGAGTTGGACATGACTGAGTGACTGAACTGAACTGACTGAAACCATTAGTGTCTTAGAAATAACACTAGATAAGAAGCCTCATCTCTGTGTATTTGGAGATTAGTAACTTTGGATAATTTACTTAAATTTCTTAACCTCATTTTCTAATTTATATAATGAGCACAGTGATAATAATCCCTTCATTATTTCTTCTTGTGTTACCTCAGGGTATCAAACGGAGTATATATATAAAGTTATGTAGCATATATATAATATGCAATTATATAATATATGTAATTACGTTATATAATATATATAATTACTTTAAACAAAAGGACTACTATTATCATCACTTATTTATCATTATAAAATACTCATTTTATCACATCTTTGCTCTACTTGTTTCATTTTATCTTTGAATTATTATTTTTTGTTTGTTTGTTTTGGTTGCTCTCTCTGGCGCATGGATCTTATTTCCCCAACCAGGGATCAAACCCACACATTGTGCATGGGGTGCATGGAGTTTTAGCTACCGGGCCACCAAGGAAGTCCCTGTTTTACCTGTTTAAGCATCTCTAATGACTTACCTTATTTCTGTTTCCTATCTCTCTTCCAACTTAATATGATTTGAAAAGTTATATTTCTAGGGTTTTTAGTTCTCTTCAGTTCAGTTCAGTTCACTTCAGTCGCTCAGTCGTGTCCCACTCTTTGTGACCCCATGAACTGCAGCATGCCAGGCCTCCCTGTGCATCACCATCTCCTGGAGTTCTCTCAAACTCATGTTCATTGAGTCAGTGATGTCATCCGGCTACCTCATCCTCTGTTGTCCCCTTCTCCTCCTGTCCCCAATCCCTCCCAGCATCAGGGTCTTTTCCAATGAGTCAACTCTTCACGTAAGGTGGCCAAAGTACTGGAGTTTCAGCTTCAGCATCATTCCTTCCAAAGAAATCCCAGGGCTGATCTCCTTCAGAATGGACTGGTTGGATCTCCTTGCAGTCCAAGGGATTCTCAAGAGTCTTCTCCAACACCACAGTTCAAAGGCATCAATTCTCAGCTTTCTTCACAGTCCAACTCTCACATCCATACATGACCACTGGAGAAACCATAGCCTTGACTAGATGGACCTTAGTTGGCAAAGTAATGTCTCTGCTTTTGAATATGCCGTCTAGATTGGTCATAACTTTTCTTCCAAGGAGTAAACGTGTTTTAATTTCAAGGCTGCAATCACTATCTGCAGTGATTTTGTAGCCTCAAAAAATAAAGTCTGACACTGTTTCCACTGTTTCCCCATCTATTTCCCATGAAGTGATGGGAGCAGATGTCATGATTTTCGTTTTCTGAATGTTGAGCTTTAAGCCAACTTTTTCACTCTCCTCTTTCACTTTCATCAAGAGGCTCTTTAGTTCTTCACTTTCTGCCATAAGGGTGGTGTCATCCCGGCAATCTTGACTCCTTCTTGTGCTTCTTCCAGCCCAGCGTTTCTCATGATGTACTCTGCATATAGTTCTCTTAGTAACACTAAATGATAAATGCCATTAAGTTTGTGGAAACTAGTACCTGAAGGTGTAAAACAAGTGTCACACGTGGGATCTTTACTAGATGGTCAGTGTGATAGGTGTCATCATAAGTTTGTTTCCCTTCTTGTAGTTGTCTTGCTATTTTGAGGTCTCATTAGGGAAGAAAGGGCAGAGCGATTAGGGGAATGGTGAGATTTTTATTGGGCCTAATAGTATAGTAATTTTCCAACCTTGTTACTTTTTTAATTATTATTTTCAAGTTGCCTCAGATATGCAGATGACACCAACCTTATGGTAGAAAGTGAAGAAGCACTAATGAGCCTTTGGATGAAAGTGAAAGAGGAGAGTGAAAAGGTTGGCTTAAAGCTCAACACTCAGAAAACTAAGATCATGGCATCTGCTTCCATCACTTCATGGCAAATATATGGGGAAACAGTGGACACAGTGGCTGACTTTATTTTTCTGGGCTCCAAAATCACTGCAGTTAGTGATTGCAGCCTTGAAATTAAAAGACACTTACTCCTTGGAAGGAAAGTTGTGACCAATCTAGACAGCATATTGAAAAGCAGAGACATTACTTTGCCAACAAAGGTCTGTCTAGTCAAGGCTGTGGTTTTTCCAGTGGTCATGTATGGATGTGAGAGTTGGACTGTGAAGAAAGCTAATCACCGAAGAATTGATGCTTTTGAACTGTGGCGTTGGAGAAGACTCTTGAGAGTCCCTTGGACTGCAAGGAGATCAAACCAGTCCATCCTAAAGGAAATCAGTCTTGTATATTCATTGGCAGGACTAATGTGAAGCTGTAACTCCAATACTTTGTCCACCTGATGCAAAGAGCTGACTCATTTGAAAAGACCTTGATGCTGGGAAAGATTGAGGGCAGGAGGAAAAGGGGATCACAGAGGATAAGATGGTTGGATGGCATCACTGACTCAACGGGCATGAGTTTGGGTGAACTCTGGGAGTTGATGATGGACATGGAGGCCTGGCGTGCTGCGGTTCATGGGGTCACAAAGAATTAGACATGACTGAGCGACTGAACTGACTGAACTGATTTGCATTGGTTTCAATGACAACATACTGTCATTGTAAATATTATATATTTGAGTACATTTTAGCCACTTCTAGGTATCACCTGGAGAAGGCAATGGCAACCCACTCCAGTACTCTTGCCTGGAAAATCCCATGGATAGAGGAGCCTGGTAGGCTGCAGTCCATGGGGTCACTAAGAGTCAGACATGACTGAGCGACTTCACTTTCACTTTTCCCTTTCATGCATTGGAGAAGGAAATGGCAACCCAGTGTTCTTTCCTGGAGAATTCCAGCGATGGGGGAGCCTGGTGGGTTGTTGTCTATGGAGTGGCACAGAGTCTGACATGACTGAAGCGACTTAGCAGCAGCAGAAGCAAGTATACCAATTCTTAGGCCATGGAGGGTCTCTGTACCTACTTAGGTTCTTTCTTTGGTCCTTTTATTAGAACAAGTAAAATGGCCAGATTTAGTATAATTTAAAGGATCATATATAACACTCTCTTCATGAAGTATCAGTAAAGACGCTGATTATTTTTAGCCATAACATTCATGTCATTTTCTCCGGAGACCAATTTAATAATATACTTCTCTCTAGTGATTTTATGATTTTATAATTGGAAGAATTGTTTCATTTAAATGTATCACTAAAGTATAGAGTGTAGATTAGCCTAGAAAAAAGTTTTTTTTTAACTTGTGATGTCATTGAAGATGTTTAAATTTATACTTAATTTGAAAGCAGCAACTGTATTTGCATTTTTATTCCAAAATAACTTAGAAAAATTATTTATCAAGTTTCATGAATCCAATATTGTAGTGATTGCTTTCTGGAGTTAAGTAATCCTGTGGTCTTGAAAGAGCCTATAAGAAAAATCAGCTAAACTTTAGAAGAGATTTTAGAGTAATTTAAACCACGCTTCAAAATTCCTATAGCTGTGTCTCCTTTCTTATCAAAAATGTCTATCAAACTCATTTTTTGTGTGTGTCTCTAGATTAATAATTTTAAGTAGTGTAGTCTAATAGAGACATGCCAAGAGAAATGTTAAAACATTTTTGTTGATGTACATCAAACTATCGTAGTTCAATTTTAAAGCTCTACAGTACATATTGTTTTTGAGAACAGGGAAGATAGCTGATTAATACTTAACAGATTTCATTTGTCATAAACAAGATCAAGTTGGGATATGTTCAAATCCATAGACAGAACAATTGATCCAAGATATCTGACAAAACTTCAACAGCCTAAAACAATAACAACCTCACTGATAATTTATGTTCTCTGTAATGAGACATAATCCCTTCAATGTCTTGGAAGCACACAATGGAATGGCATGTGCTTGGATTTCAATTTCTAGCAGTAATCAGAGATGAGGGGCTAGCCAGGATAAGTTCATCAGATTTGGCTGACTCTGGTCAAATGTGTCCAATATATCAACTCTTACTGTAATATCAGCAGATAAGTCTAAAGCCACAGATAATGCTTCATTTGCAAGTATGGAGGTGGAAGAAAAGAATGATGTCAACCTGTCAATTTTCTTACTTTAAAAAAACATAAATATGAGAACAGAGGATTCAGCTGATTGAGAAATATAGCACTCTCATATTATTCAAACAAATGCAGTAACTGTTCTAGAATCTTTGAAAATAATCTGGCCTTATTTTCTCCACCAGATTTTGGTTTAACCACAGATAAAGGTGAGGGATATGAAACGGAAGGAAAAGGAGATTGTTTAGCCATGTGTCAGGTACTAGGCTAGGTCCTTTATAGATTATTAATTCAATAACTCCTCCCATATATACTGCAATGTAGGTATTTAAGACCCTGTCTAATGGACAAAAACAAACTGAAATTGAAAGTGGAAACATAAAGCCATAAATGCTGGAATTGGTACCCTAATACAGTATTAGTCTATTGCCAAAGACTTTGCTCTATATGACCTATCATGTTTTGGGGAAAATATATTTTGTTTATATTAATTGAGGAAAAATGCAAATAAGAAAGAAATCTTCCACTAAAAGTATTAAATGACTTATTTTAAAGTCTTAGAGGCATGATTCTTTCCAATTACTCTCTGGTTTGAGATTTACCAGTAAGTATTAAATGCAACCTCCAGTTCATGATTTTCATAACAAATGACATAATTAGATTCTCTCTCCATAGATAATCTATATAAATATACTTTTTCAATTCTTTATTGATCTTATCCAAAAGACCAGCATGGTTTGAATTTTGGGAAAGAGTCAGCAAATAGGCTTGCCATTTCTGACACACAAAATTAATTTGATGAGGTACAGATGCTATGTTTTTATGTCTACCAATTACACACCTGTCTGAAAATGTAAGAACCAAGTAACCAACAATATCACATCACATCAACATACCGATTTTATTTAGAACATGCCTAGGCAATGGCACCCCACTCTAGTACTCTTGCCTGGAAAATCCTATGGATGGAGGAGCCTGATAGGCTCCATGGGGTCACTAAGAGTCGGATATGACTGAGCGACTTCACTTTCATTTTTCATGCATTGGAGAAGGAAATGGCAACCCACTCCAGTGTTCTTGCCTGGGAACCCCAGGGATGGGGGAGCCTGGTGGGCTGCTGGCTATGGGGTCGCACAGAGTCAGACATGACTGAAGTGACTTAGCAGCAGCAAGATAAAGTTCACTTATTCAATAAATATTTATGGAGTGACTAACATTGCATTACTCTGTACATTGGAAACCAAATCCATTTCTTGAACTTACAGAACATTTCTTCTATTTTAGGGAGACAGCAACTAAACAAGTATGTGATGTAATATCAGACAGTGGTTTGAAAGAAAGAAGGCAAAATAGGAAGATAAAGGGACTATAGGGTGTTCTTTTACATTAGTTAGAGTCTCCCTCTTTAAGAAGCTGATTTTTGACAGATATTCTTAAAAAGTGATGGAGTGAGCATATCCATATGTGGGGGAAAATGCTACCAGGCAGAGGGAATGGCAAGTGCAAATGCCCCAAGAGTAGAGTTGACTTGATGAGTTAAAGGCATAGCAAATGTGGCTGGAACAGAGTCACTAAGAAGGAATGTTGTAGGAGATGAATTTTCAAGGGAGCTACCTCTTTGTAGAGGGCTTCCCAGGTGGCTCAGTGGTAAAGAATCCATCTGCCAAGCAGGAGGCGTGGGTTCGATCCCTGGGTTAGGAAGATACCCTAGAGAAGGAAAAGGCAACCGGATGCAGTATTCTTGCCTGGGACGTCCCATGGACAAAGGAACCTAGCAGGCTAAAATCTATGGGGCCGCAAAAGAGTCAACCATGACTTAAAGACTAAACAACAACAACCTCTTTGTAGAAGTATGTAAGTCGCTTAATCTGAGGTATATTTTTAAAAGTTACTCTCTGGCTACTATGTTGAAAACAGCCAGGATGAGGACAAGTGGAGAAACTAGCCAGGAAGCTGTTGGAAGAGTCAAGATGTTACAAGAACTTCCACCTGTCCCCAGTGAAACACTCATCATGTGGAAACCAGTGTTTTAAATTATCCAAATCCCTTCTTAAAAGTACTTTAAAATTTTGAAATTCCTCAGTGTCTTCTGGTTTTGAAATCTCCATAGATTTTGCTCAGAACAGGAAAGCATTCACCAAAGAGCTGAGAGTGAAGTTTCACAATGAATTTTCAGAGCAAGCACTGGCTCACCAGAGGGCTCTGAGGACTGTGGCATTTACTTAAAAACAAACAAACAAAAAAAGTTGTGTCGAGAAATGACAAGACAAAGAGAGATGAAACATTTTGAACACTTGGGAGCATGATCTTTGCCTCTAGGAAGCCGGGAAGCCCTCTTATCTTCTTGGTAACCTTAAGTGTGTACATCCCTCTCAGGGCTGTTGCTGGCAAGGAGTTCTCCTAGGTTCCTAACATCCAGATGAAAAGTGATAATGACTCCTCCCTCCGAAGGGGCTTCACTGAGTTGTCAGGTTTGATAGGACACCTTATAAACCATAGGCACTTGAATATATCCTACTAAATTTAAGGGGCTAATGGCTCTGATGTATTGGAAAATATTGTGATGCTAGGAAAGACTGAGGATGGGAGAAGAAGGGGGAGACGGGATAAAATGGTTGGATGGTATCACCGACTCAATGGACATGAGTTTGAGCAATCTCTAGGAGATGGTGTAAGGCAGGGAAGCCTGGAGTGCTGCAGTCCATGGGGTTGCAGAGTCGGACACGACTTAGTGACTGAGCAAGAACAGTGGTTCTGAACACCAACTTTTCTCATTGTGCCTCTGACTAAAAACCTCAAGGAACATGAGAGCATGTGTTTTTTCAAGACAACAGAGAGATTCCTTGCTCAGAAACAGCTGGTCTTGAATGCAGAAGTCATGAGAGAGTGACCCAGGAGGACTCTGGATTGGACCTCCTCCCTTCCTCCTCAGTGTCACTGACATAAGGATAGGCAGCTAGTTGGTATAGAAAGCTAGGAGATGAGAGGGGAGATGTTGTTAAAATATCACCAAACCCAGATTTGCCCGACTGGGTTGAAATTCTGTGACACTGAGCTAGCAGGTCAATAACAATCAAACAAACACATGGTAGATAAAAACAAATACATACTCAACATCACTCATTATCAGAGAAATGCAAATCAAGACCACAATGAGGCACTATTTCACACCAGTCAGAATGGCTGAGATCCAAAAGTCTACAAGCAATAAATGCTGGAGAGGGTGTGGAGAAAAGGGAGCCCTCTTACACTGTTGGTGGGAATGCAAACTAGTACAGCCACTACGGAGAACAGTGTGGAGATTCCTTAAAAAAACTGCAAATAGAACTGCCTTATGATCCAGCAATCCCACTGCTGGACATACACACCAAGGAAACCAGAATTGAAAGACACACATGTACCCCCATGATCATCGCAGCACTGTTTAAAATAGCCAGGACATGGAAACAACCTAGATGTCCATCAGCAGATGAATGGATAAGAAAGCTGTGGTACATATACACAATGGAGTATTACTCAGCCATTAAAAAGAATACATTTGAATCAGTTCTAATGAGATGGATGAAACTGGAGCCGATTATACAGAGTGAAGTAAGCCAGAAAGAAAAACACCAATACAGTATACTAACACCTATATATGGAATGTAGAAAGATGGTAATGATGACCCTGTATGCAAGACAGCAAGAGAGACACAGATGTATAGAACAGACTTTCGGACTCTGAGGAAGAGGAAGAGGGTGGGATGATTTGGGAGAATGGCATTGAAACATGTATATTATCATGTAAGAAATGAAGCACCAGCCTATGTTTGATACAGGATACAGAATGCTTGGGGCTGGTGCATGGGGATGATCCAGAGAGAAGATATGGGGTGGGTGGTGGGAGGGGGATGCAGGATTGGGAGCTTGTATACACTCATGGCAGATTCATGTCAATGTATGGCAAAACCAATACGGTATTGTAAAGTAAAATAAAGCAAAATAAAATAGAATAAATGTTAAAAACAAACAAACAAACAAAAAACAAATACATACAAAATACAACTTGGAGGCATGGTGCATCTGTGTAGGAAATAGAGAATTTCAGTGTCCCATGCATTCCACAAGGGCATTGAAAAGAGCCCTGGAGGATGAATTCAGAATTTATAGCTATGTATCTAGCTATATCTTTGAGTGTGCTTTAGTATTTTTCCTTCTGGTTGAACTCCAGTTGGCACAAATGCAGCTTGTGAGTTCATCTCCTCCTGGTGTCCCCCATTCACAGCAGACCAAAGTCCCCCATCCTTCCCACTCCCCCTCATTCCTGCTCTGTTCATCTCAACAGAGCTTCTGGTCCTCAATCTTTCTGACCTAAGTCTGAGAGGTGAATAGGAGATCCAGTAAGAAATGTCTCATTCTTGACTCTCTTTTTCCTTCTAGCTTCTTCTCCCATAATCTCTCTGAACCAGAGGGAGGGACTTTTCTTTTACTTCTTTTGTCACCTGCATGGTAGTTCTACCCTCTGACCAAAGAGTCATTGTTATGCTTTAATAACAGTGAGAAAAACAGTTGCTTGTTAACAAGCAGAACTGACTAGACCTATAATCAGCCTCCTTCATTTCTTCCAGTCTCCATAGGCTTGTGACAATAAAGTGATGCTTCTGCCTTGCCTCCCAGTTTTGGCTGTGGTCTGCTGCTGCTGTTTAGTCACTTCAGTCGTGTCCAACTCTTTGCAACCCCGTGGACTGTAGCCCATCATGCTCCTCCATCTACGGGATTTCCCAGGCAAGAATTCTGGAGTGGGTTGATATTTCCTTCTCCAGAGGATCTTCCCAACCCAAACATTGTTGCGTCTCTTGCACAGGCAGATTCATTACCAATGAATCACTTGGAAAGCCCTCTATTTGATCTAATATTTGTGTTAATAGATTCTGGGTGCTATCTCTGAGTAAGACCTTGAATAGAATAGAAAATAGAAAAGACACAGCACAAAAAAGAATAGAGGGGTGGGATGGGGGGGTGAGAGAGACGTTCAAGAGGGAGGGAATATAAGTATACATGTAGTCAATTCACTTTGTTGTACAGCAGAAACTAACACAACATTATCAAGCAATTTTTACAATAAAATACAATTAATAAAATAATAATAAATGGAAAAAGATAATAAAAATGAAAAATTAAATAAGAATAAAGAAAATAATACATATAATAATATAAAATTAATAAAAATAATAAATAAAAAGATAAAATAACCTCCTAAAAATATAATAAAGATTAACTTGTCTGCATGTGTGTCTTGCTATTTCAGCAGCAAGTTACAAATGGTAGAACTCCAGAGTTCAGAAGGTCATCTAAATGTATGCCAACTGGGTCAATGCTGCAAAGTAAATATTTAGTTAAGTGTGTCAATCAATAGTAATCTTTTGTACCATATTTTTCTTTCATGAGATGTCATGACTGGTGAGAATTCCACTAATTTTATGCCCACAAAAGGGTAATTGGGATATTTATCAATTTGAAGAGAGAGGAGGTAGCAGGTGAGAATTTGGTACTGAACTCTAACATAATCTCACTTTGAAAGGTTGCATTTTTAATTGGGTATTCCCCAAGCACAAATGAAACTAGGTTGCAGACTTCTAGTTCTAAACTCCCGAAGAGGGGTGGAGTGGGGTAAAGTTGAAGGTCAGGGACAAACACATGAGGGAGAAAAATATTGAATTTGGGGAGGCTCAATAAATTCCACTGTTTTTTGCCCACGCGCATTTTCCACCAATTGATGTGAGGCCAAAAGTTAACTTTGCCTGATAAAAGTGAGGTGGGGGAATGTGGCTTACCTCATGGTAGCATCATGTCCTTACTGTTCAAGGTGCCCTTGATGATTCTGTCCCTGGAGCAGGCAGAGCTGGCAGCAGCAGTGTCCCCTGGTGTCCCAGGAGAAGGCCACAGTCTCCGAGAAGCTCAGCCCTCCACTGGCAGCCTGGCTTAGGGGAACGCTCAGAAAGTCTCCACATGCTATTTCTTCCTCTAAAGGCACAGCTTCAGATTTAATTCATTCTCCTCCTCTACTGAAATTCCCTTCACATGAAAGGAAATATTAGAAGCCTGGAAAATTGTTCCCCAGCCTCTGTAACTACACTTTTGTGAGTGATCAGCTCTTTCTGTAGAAATGTCTACCTAACACTAAAGTTTACTCATGAAGCCTAACCCATGAATATCACATCATATCAGAGAGGGGAATAACAAAGCCAGTTAGTAAGAGCTGAAATGACAGAGAAAGGTGGATAAGTCAAAGTGCTAAAGTTGGATTCAGATACATTTTTTTTTTTTGCATTTCTAAAAATTAACATGACCTCTGGCCATTATGAACTCATGACTCTAAAGAAGAATACAAATGTTAAGAAGAAAAATGAAGGAAATACACTTTTTTGACACCTTGATTATACTTCTTGAAATTTATTCCTTTGGAGAAGCCAGCTATTCTGTTAATACTTGACTTCTTTGGGGGCATTACAGGAATAATTTCTATCAAATGTAATCAAAATGCAAGGAGATGTCTTCCTGTCAAAATGAATGAGCTGTGACATGTTCTGATAACCAGCTGTTGGGAACGGACTCAGTTTTCCTACAAGGGTAGTCCATAAACCCCAGGAATTCTTTTCAACATTTTTAAAGTATTGACAAATATATACTTCCCAATATTTTATATAGAAAATGGATTGATGTAGAGGTCATAGGTCATAAGTTACACAAATTCTCCCAATCACAACCTTGATCCTTATGCAACTCAGCAGAAGAAATCTAAAAATGTTTTGGTGGTTCCTATTTTTAATAAAAGGAAAATTTTAAAAAATGGACTTATGTATTTTCTTGAACACATTTTAGAAAGTCTGGAGAACATAATGTTAATATTGAAACCATAGATAGAACCAATAAAGCATAATAGCCCATCTGCTTCAGTTTCTTAATCGGAAATGGATATAATTTCAGCAGTTATGGTACATTTATCACTTAACATAACATTTCCTAGTTTTAAGTTTTTGTATAAAATTAGATTTATATGGAAATATATTATTCAACACAAACTTTGAATAAGAAGAATTATAGTAATATATTAAAAATCAATAACAGATTCCATTGGAAATTAAGCTATAAATAATAATTTCTGCAACCCACTCCAGTATTATTGCCTGGAGAATCCCATGGGTGGAGGAGCCTGGTGGGCTACAGTCCATGGGGTCGCAAAGAGT
Organism: Nanger dama; assembly: GCA_917880005.1. Taxonomy (NCBI): domain Eukaryota; kingdom Metazoa; phylum Chordata; class Mammalia; order Artiodactyla; family Bovidae; genus Nanger; species Nanger dama. The sequence continues at coordinate 2,960,430 of CAKJTW010000105.1, read as the reverse complement.
CAGACACAACTGAGCAACTTCACTAGAGAATGAATAACAGATTGAAGCTGGAGTTTGGTTTAGGGGGAATGTTGAAGAGGAATAAAATAGAACTGACATGTGAAGATGATTTTATAGCTCATCTTTATGGAGGGATCCCTGCTTCACTGCAATTGATCAGGTGAAATTAAACTCACAGTAAGGGATTCCTCCTCCACAGTAACAGACACAATGAGAACAGACATAATGCATCCATTTTCATTAATGATGCAATTACTTAATACTGTTTCTTTCATCTTATTTTATTGAGAACAAGTTTACATGGGAGAGCCAAATGGTGGCTTTACAAAGTTCCAAAACACTGCTACTGCTTACGGCTTGGAAATTCTTAGTAAACCTAGTACCATCAAGGGATATAACTATGAACACATAATTGCATGGCTGTTTATTTAAGACTTTGTAATGCATGTCCTAACTGGATATCATTTGGCAATAACTATACTTTTAGAATAGACCAGAAAGGATTACAAATATGTGTTTGTGCCTAAATATTCCACACAAAAATTAAAAATTCAGAAGCCTACTTAAGGCAGTAGAATAATTTGAATCATCATTTTTCCCATTTAAAAAACTAAATACATTGTGTGTCTCAAAACTATAATAATGGTGTTTCAACACTCAAATAGCCACAAAACTTTTGAACAGATACATAGTTCCAAATAGTCATTATAAACTATGACAGGCATAAAATTGATTTTTTTTTTTTGGTAGTGAACACTTGATATGGAGTTGGTTAAAAAATAGTTGTAGAGACTGCCTATGTAAGTAGGTCATCCATTCTGCTTTTTCTATCTGTTACTTTCCATCATCACATTTATTACACACTGTAATTATAAGTGTGCTGCTGCTAAGTCGCTTCAGTCATGTCCGACTCTGTGCGACCCCATAGACAGCAGCCCACCAGGCTCTCCCGTCCCTGGAATTCTCCAGGCAAGAACACTGGAGTGGGTTGCCATTTCCTTCTCCAGTGCATGAAAGTGAAAGTGAAGTCACTCAGTCATATCTAACTTTTTGCGACCCCATGGATTGCAGCCTACCAGGCTCCTCCATTCATGGGATTTTCCAGGCAAGAGTACTGGAGTGGGTTGCCATTGCCTTCTCTGACACCTATGCTACTTCTACCCATTTCACTTGTTTTCTACAGAACCAGTCTAATTGTAAAACAGTATTATACTTAAGGGACCCTCCACTGGCCACCATTTTCCATCCTCCAGTGGGTACCGTGGCCATGCAGTATCACACAGGAAGACTAGGTGTGTCTTCTTTAAGCCCTAGGGATCAAATCTATCCCAGTTTTTCAGGATACAGTTCAAAGGAGTGAGGCTGGAATTGTTAGCTTGCATCTTGTCCTGAAATATCCTGGACAAGCCCCCAAAATGAAAGCTTGTTGCTGAACCATGCAAAGATGCCGGGATTCTTGGCCTCTGGAGGAGAAGCATTCAGTCCTCAGCCAGAGACAAGGCTTGATTGATCAGAGCTTTTGTGTAATAAAGTTTTATTAAAGTATAAAGGAGGTAGATAAAGCTTCTGACATAGACATCAGAAAGGGGGTAGAAAGAGTACCTCCTTGCTTGTATAAGTACTCCCTTGCTAATTATAAGTGTAGTTGTTTGCATATATGCTGATTTTCTGTTTCACCACTAGACGTTAACTTGCATGCTACTAATTATTCACCAGGGCTTCCCAGGTGGCGCTAGTGGTAAAGAACCCAACTGCTAATACAGGACACAGGAGAGGTGCAGATTCAGTCTCTGGATCCGGAAAATCCCCTGGAGAAGGGCATGGAAACCCACTCCAGTATTCTTGACTGGAGAATGCCATGGACAGAGGAGCCTTGTGGGCTATGTGGTCACAAGGAGTTGAAAACAACTGAAGCAACTTAGCACACAGCATAATATGCTCAACACCTATTCCTACCACTGTGTTAGGTGCTAGATAAATATTTGTTAAGTACGTTAACTATGAACATTTTAAAGTATTTAATTGTGATAGAGCTAAATTGTTATTGTATTTCAGTCGCTAAGTCATGTCCCCGGTTTCCCTGTCTTTCACTATCTCTCAGAGTTTCCACAAATTCATGTCCATTGAGTTACTGATGTCATCCAACCATTTCATCCTCTGTTGCCCCATTATGCTCCTGTTCTCAATCTTTCGCAGCATCAGATCTTTTCAAATGAGTCGGTTCTTTGCATCAGACGAGCAATCTATCTATTTACATCAGATGGGCAATCTAAGAAGCATCAGTCCTTCCAATTCAGGGTTGACTTCCTTTAGGACTGACTCATTTGATCTCCACGGGACTCTCAAGACTCTTCTCCAGCTCCACAATTAGAAAGCATCAATTCTTTGGTGCTCAACCTTCTTTAGAGTCCAACTCTCATATCCATACATGACTACTGGAAAAACCATAGCTTTGACTATTTGGACCTTTGTAGGCAAAGAAATGTCTCTAATTTCAATATACTGTCTAAGCTTGTCATAGCTTTTCTTCCAAGGAGCAAGTATATTTTACTTTCATGACTGCAGTCACCATCTACAATGATTCTGGAGCCCAAGAAAATAAAATCTGTCACTGTTTCCACTTTTCCCATTGGGCTTGAAGTGATGGCACCAGATGCCGTGATCTTAGTTTTTTTAATATTGAGTTTTAACCCAAATTTTTCATTCTCCTTTCACCCTCATTAAGAGGCTCTTTAGTTCTCTTCACTTTCTGCCATTAGAGTAGTATCATTTGCATAACTGAGGTTATTGATATCTCTCCCAGCAATCTTGATTGTAGCTTGTGATTTATCCAGCACAATATTTTGCATGGTGTACTCTGCATTAGGAGTTCAATAAGCAGGGTGACAATATACAGTCTTGATATACTCCTTTCTTAATTTTGAAACAGGCCATTTTTCCATGTCCAGTTCTAACTGTTGCTTCTTGACCTGAATACAGGTTTCTCCAGGAGACAGGTAAGGTGGTTTGGTATTCTCATCCTGCTAAAGTTTTTCCAGTTTGTTGTGACCCACAATGTCAAAGCCTTTACTGTAGTAAATAAAGCATGAAGTCAATGATACAGAAGCAAAACATTCCAGAGGTTTTTCTGGAATTCCCTTGCTTTTTGTATGATCCAATGGATGTTGGCATTTTGATCTCTAGTTCCTCTGCTTTTAAATCCAACTTGTACATCTGGATATTCTCAGTTCACATACTGTTGAAGCCTAGCTTGAAGGATTCTGAGCTTTACCTTGTTAGCATGTGAAATGAGAGCAATTGCATGGTAGTTTGGACATTTTTTGTCATTGCCCTTCTTTGGAATTTGAATGAAAACTGACTTTTTCCAGTTCTGTGGCCACTACTGAGTTTTCCAAAGTTGCTGAAATACTGAGTGTAGGACTTTAACAGCATCATCCTTTTGGATTTGAAATAGCTCAACTGGAATTCCATCATTTCCACTAGCTTTGTTCATAATAGTGCTTCCTAAGGCCCACTTGACTTCAGACTCCAGGATGTCTGGTTCTAGGTGAGTGACCACACCATCATGGTTACCAGGTCATTAAGAATTTTTATAGTTTTTCTGTGTATTCTTGCCACATCTTAACCTCTTCTACATCTGTTAGATTCTTGACATTTCTGTCCTTTATTGTGTCCGCAGGATGCATGGGGCTGATGCACAGGATGATTCAGGTAGAGGATGTGGGGTGGGAGGTGGGAGGGGGCTTCGGCATTGGGCGATTGTGTTCACCTATGGCTGATTCGTGTCAATGTATGGCAAAACAAATACAGTATTGTAATTAAAAAAATAAATAAATTTAATTATAAGGAAAAAAAAAAAAAAAAAAGAAAACATTCCCTTGGTATCTCCAACTATTTGGAATGGACCTCTAGTCTTATGCACAGTAAGACCCGGGGGAAAGGAGTGGTGACCCCACAGGAGATCTAGACCTGCCTGTGAGTGTTTGAGGGTCTTCTGTGGAGATGTGAGCTGGAAGAGGCTCATCACAGGAACAGGGACATTGGAAGCAGCAGTCCTGGAAGGTCCCCCTTGGTGTAAGCCCTCCTGGAGGTCACCAGTAATGCTACCACAGAGGTTGCAGATCCCAGGACTGCATCACTTCAAGCCAAACAACTAACAGGGAGGGAACACAGCTCCACCCATTCAAGCAAAAAATTGAATCAAACATTTACTGAGCATTTCACCACCTTTATGGCAGAAAGCAAAGAGGAACTAAAGAGCCTCTTGATGAAAGTGAAATAAGAGAATGAAAAACTGGCTTAAAACTCAACAATCAAAAAAATAAGATCATAGCATCTGGTCCCATTATTTCATGCAAATAAATGGGGAAACAATGGAAATACTGACAGACTTTATCTTCTTAGCCTCAAAAATCACTGAAGATAGTAACTACAGCCATGGATTAAAAGATGCTTACTCCTTGGAAGAAAAGCTATGACCAACCTAGACAGCATACTAAAAGCAGAGACATTACTTTACCAACAAAGGTCCATATAGTCAAAGATATGGTTTTTTCAGTAGTCATGTTTGCAAGTGAGAGTTGGACCATAAAGAAAGCTGAGTGCCAAAGAATTGATGCTTTTGAACTGTGGTGTTGGAGAAGACTCTTGAGACTCCATTGGAAGGTCAAACCAGTCAATCCAAAGGAAATCAGTCCTGAATATTCACCGGAAGCACTGATGCTGAAGCTGAAGCTCCAATAGTTTGGCCACCTGATGTGAAGAACTTACTCATTGGAAAAGACCCTGATGCTGGGCAAAATTGAAGGCAGGAGGAGGAGAGGATGACAGTGGATGAGTTGCCTGGATGACATCACTGACTTGATGGACATGAGTTTGAGTTAGCTCTGGGAGTTTGCTGAAAGACATGGAAGCCTGGCATGCTACATTCCTTGGGTTGCAAAGAGTCGGACACAACTGAGTGACTGAGCTGAACTGAACTGAGCATAGCCCTGCCCACTAGAGCAAGACCCTGTTTTCCCTAAAGCCAGTCCCTCCCATCAGAAAGCTTGCACAAGCCTCTTATCTTCACCCATGAGAAGGCAGACAGAAGAAGCAAGAACTACAGTTCCACAGCCTCCAGGACAAAAGTCACAATCATGGAAAACTAATCAAAATGATCACATTGATCACAGCCTTTTGCAACTCAATGAATCTATGAGCCATGGTGTGCAGGGGCACCCAAGACAGACAGGTCATGGTGGAGAGTTCTGACAAAACATGATTCACTGGAGAGAGAAATGGCAAACTACTCCACTATTCTTGCCTCGAGAATGCCATGAACAGTATTTAAAGGCAAAAGATATGACCCCAGAAGTTGAGCTTCTCAGGTCACTAGGTGTCTGATACGCTACTAGAAAAGAGCAGGAAATGACACCAGAAAAATGAAGAGAGCTGGGCCAAAGCAGAAACGATTCTCAATTGTAGATGTATCTGGTGGTGAAAGTAAAGTCTAATGCTGTAAAGAGCAATATTGCATAGAAATATAGAATGTTAGATCTGTGAATCAAGGTAAATTGGATGTAGTCAAGCAGGAGATGGCAAGAGGATGGATTGGAATGGACACAGTTAACTAAGAAGAACACTGTATCTACCACTGTGAGCAAGAATCCCATAGAAGAAATGGAATAGATCTCACAGTCAACACAAGTGTTTGAAATGCAGTACTTGAGTGCAATTTCAAAAATAACAAAATGATCTTAGTTCATTTTCAGCATCACAAAGCATTCAACGTCACAGTAATCCAAGTCTATGCCCCAACCACTGAAGAAGCTGAAGTTGAATGGTTCTATGAAGACCTATAAGAACTTCTAGAACTAACAGCAAAATAAGATGTCCTTTTCATCACAGGGGATTGGAATGCAAAGGTAGGAAGTCAAGAGATACCTGGAATAACATGCAAGTTTGGCCTTGGAGTACAAAATGAAGCAGGGCAAAGGCTAACAGAGTTTTGCCAAAAAAACACACTGGTCATAACAAACACCCTCTTCCAACAACACAAGAGAAGACTCTACATATGGACATCACCAGATGGTTAAGACCGAAATCAGATTGATTATATTCTTTGCAGCCATAGATGGAGAAACTCTTTATAGTCAGCATAAAAAAACCTGGAGCTGACCGTGGCTCAGATCATCAGCTCCTTATTGCAAAATTCAGGCTTAAATTGAAGAAATTAGGGAAAACTACTAGGCCATTCAGGTATAACCTAAATCATATCCCTTATGATCATGCAGTGTAGGTAATGAATAGATTCAAAGGATTAGACCTGGTAGGCAGAGTGCCTGAAGAACTATGGATGAAGGTTTGTTATATTGTACAGGAGGTGGTGACCAAAATTATTTCAAAGAAAAAGAAATGCAAGAAGGCCAAGTGGTTGTCTTAGAAGGTCTTAAAAATAGCTGAGAAAAGAAGAGATGCCAAAGACAAAGGAAAATGGGAAAAATATACCCAACTGACTGCAGAGTTCCAGAGAATAGCAAGGAGAGATAAGAAAGCCTTCTTAAATGAACAATTCAAAGATAGAGTTAAATGGGATTACACAAACTTACTTTCTAGATACGACCAATATGGCTAAATGAGTAGATTAATATATATCTATCATATGGGCTTCCCTGGTGGCTCAGGGGTAAAGAATATGTCTGCAGAGTAGGAGCCACGGGTAATGTGAGTTTGATCCTTGAGTTAGGAAGATCCCCTGGAGGAGTGCATGGTGACCCTCTCCAGTATTTTTGCCTGGAGAATGCCATAGACAGAGAAGCCGGGAGGGCTACAGTCCATAGAGGTGCCAAGAGTCAGACACAACTGAAGTGACTTAGCATGCATGTATGTCTATCTGTCATATATATGATATAGAAATGAATACATCATAAAATTTTTATGACATGTACATATATATACATATGCTGCTGCTAAGTCGCTTCAGTCATGTCCGACTCTGTGCAACCCCAGAGACAGCAGCCCACCAGGTTCCCCCATCCCTGGGATTCTCCAGGCAAGAACACTGGAGTGGGTTGCCATTTCCTTCTCCAATGCATGAAAGTGAAAAGTGAAAGTGAAGTCGCTCAGTTGTGTCTGACTCTTCATGACCCCATGGACTGCACCCTACCAGGCTCCTCCATCCATGGGATTTTCCAGGCAAGAATACTGGAGTGGGGTGCCATTGCCTTCTCCAATATATATATACATATACATATATGTGTATATATATATGTATATGTGCATATATATATGTATATACCTGCATCAGCAGGTAGGTTCTTTACCAATAACACCACCTGGGAAGCCCATATGTGTGTGTGTGTGTGTGTGTGTGTGTGTGTGTGTGTGGTGAATAAGTACAGATGATCTGGTAAATAATAAATTGGTCTATTTATTTTTAAATAAGAAATAGATCTTGAAAATACTTTTAAAATCAAGAAATTTGACAACAACATTGTGTAATATTTTCCTCCAAAAGATCAAGTCTGTTACATTTGAGGATGGCATGGTGCTTGGAAGAAAAGTTTAAATCCCGGGCAAAGTGTCAGCTTTCATTCTGTAAACTGAATAATTCAAGATAAAAAAGATAAAATTTTTACCAGTAAATGCACCTGGTTCTGCACTGAACATTTGAAAAACAGAAAGAAAAGTATAAAACTTGGGAGGGATAGCTAAATGCCAGTATGCAGGTGGTGTGTGGTGAGAAAGCAACTTAAAATTTTAGCTGACTCTAAGTCTATGTGATAGAGAAAGCAATGGCACCCCACTCCAGTATTCTTGCTGGAAAATCCTATGGACGGAGGGAGCTTGGTAGGCTGCAGTCCGTGGGGTCTTGAAGAGTCAGACATGACTGAGCGACTTCACTTTCACTTTTCACTTTTATACATTGGAGAAGGAAATGGCAACCCACTCCAGCGTTCTCGCCTGGAGAATCCCAGGGATGGCGGAGCCTGGTGGGTTCTCATCTATGGGATCGCACAGAGTTGGACAGGACTGAAGCAACTTAGCAGCAGCAAGTCTATGTGAATACATTATTGTGATAATTGGAAAAATAATGAAATTTTAGGTTGCACTATACAAACATGGTGTCCAGAACAAATAATATGACAAACTAGCTGTCCAGCAACACCTAGGCTATCTTGTTCAGAGAGCTACATTCTAAAAACATGGGTAAATGCATTTCTCCAGAGGCAAACACAGCAAGGATCCAGGGAATGTGAAAATGTCATGGAGAAGGAATCCTCGCTGTGCCCAAGGATGCAGTTGTGAGCATTGTCCTCGTTATATAAAGGCCTTATCCTGCAGGTCTAGGATTGAGATTGATAATGGGACACACAAGAGCAGATTCAGAACCCTCTGTGGAAATTAGAAAGTGGAAGAATTTGGTTCAACTGAAGGGGGAAGAACTTTCTGGAAAAATAATTAAAATATTGGAATAGGGTGCTTCTTAATATGAGTTCATGAATCATGAGATCTTCAAAGAGAAGACAGAAGTCAGAGAAGAAATTAATTTAATTACCTAGGAGACTTTTTCAGCTATAATATTTTAAAATTGAATAAACAGCTAACATAATGAATCCTTTAAGCCATGAATGGTTTCTATTAAAAAGCATGGGCTTTCTCCTTTAACCTCTGCTCAGTTCATCTTATTATTTTAATTTTCTCCCTACCCACTATAGCACGTGAGTTTGTCTTTCCTTTATTGGGTTTAGTGAAAGCAGGAGCAATTATCTCAATGGCTGGTAATTTAAATGAGAAGAGAGTCATCTCCTCTCATCTCCTCCTTTTTTTTTTTTTTTTTTTAAGAATCCTGACTTTTAGTGAAAAGGTAACCTGTTGACCCAAGGGATGTTGTGGACTCTCTTTGTTATTTATTAGGAATTCCCAGCCTCCTACTTCTGCCTCTCTTTATAGGAGTCATGCAAGCTGAAAGCTGGTGGCCTAAATGAAGTGGGCTGATAGAATGAACCCCACATGATGAAGAAGCTTCTGAGTAACCTATGATTTATTCTCCCAGTGAGTATAGAGGGTGGTGGAGATCTCTTATCCTTACTACACAAGGGAATGAATTTCACTCCCAGTGGCCCCTGGCCACAGTCATGTAAAAGTGCACCTTTGATAGACAGAGCAAGATGGTGTGGCAGGGAGCAAGGAGTGCTGCTGAAGACATCTGTAGACCAGACTTCAGGCAGTAGGACAGTGTGAAATCTGATGCTGCTAATGCAACCTTGGTTAGTTTCATAAAGAGGCAGGAGAGGAAACAGAATTAAAATTTTATGTTTATATGTTTCAGTGTCAGTCAAAATGTAATTCATGGAAGAATCACCCAAAGAAATTGACTTATTAAAAACTGCGAATTCCTCAGCACTTCCAGTAATTCAATACAGGGAAATTGAAGGATCAGGCTTATGACGTGCATGTATGCCTATTAAGTTGCTTCAGTCATGTCTAACGCGTAACCCTATGGACCACAGACTGCCAGCCTCCTCTGTCCATGAGGTTCTCCAAGCAGAAATTGCCGACCCAGAGATCAAACCTGTCTCTTACATCTCCTGCATTGGCTGGCTGGTTCTTTACTGCTAGCGCCACCTGGGAAGCCCCTCTGGCTTAGAGAATCTACCCTCTGATAAGCACTCAAAGTTAAGCCCAGGGATGAAGCTCACAGTTCTCACTTTGCAAACCACTGCTGGTTTAGGTAAGCGTGACAACCTGTTCTTTACATTTTCCAGGTGTGTCTCTGGGAACTGAGAAGCATCCAACAAAGCAATGGGCTACAGCAAACGTCAATGTGCTTTTGTGTGTAGGTGCACACTGAGTCAGGGGTGGGGGGACATGAGCACTTAAGCATTTGAAATATGCTTTGCAGACTACTATGGGTAAAAGAAATTAGTAGACATGAAAAAAATCATGAGAAAATAGAAAAAAAAAACAGGTAATGTAGCGCTGAATTCTGAACTTCACTTAAAAAATAACACTAGGAAATAGAGAGTTTGCTTAAGTGTTGAGGATCAAACTTCTGTGTAAGAACTCACAGCAGGATGGACTGCAGAGTTTGCTTAGAGGTTAACAACGTCTATAAGTGGGAATGACAGACCATTATATTTGCCATTGCACTGCCAGCCTTACCATGACAAGGGGATTGCTATTCATGATACAGACCGCCCTAATCCTACCAGCAAGATTAGCAAGTAGGAAATATTAAGAGGGAAGTGATCACATAACGTTTGACGCAGGTTTTCTGCCCTGATTGCATCTGTAGATTTTGATGAGGTATTTACTCACCTCATCTCAACCTTTCTTGGAATAGCTAATTCAATAATGCAAAATCACAAAGGTGATTTTCCTTTTTTTTCGTTTTCATTTACATTTAAATGAGAAGGCTGTTGATGGCATCATGGTGAATAACCACTGCCTGCTTCATGCTGTTTTGCTTTCAAGTCTGAGAACTTCATATGAGAACCTCAGCCTGAATCATGTCACTCCAGGTAATCTGGATACCAAGAATCAAACAAAACAGACTGAATAAAAGCAGCCTGAACCGTCACCAGTTTTATTTTGCCTTCTCCTGCTCTCAGACATGAGTTTGCAGTGATTGACTGCAGTTTCATATTTACAGAAATGGACTGGAGACAGAAATCATCCTCAGGCCTTCATCCCAGGGAAATCAGAAAAACAACTTCCAAAGCCATTGACAGGTAGCAGATGGGAAGGTAGATTTTGGAGCAGACACTGCATGACAGATAACTTTTTTTTAAAGATTTTTATTTTTTTGATGTGGACTATATTTTAAAAGTATTGAATTTGTTACAATATTGCTTCAGTTTTATCTTTTGGCTGTGAGGCATGTGGGGTCTTAGTTTCCCTAATAGGGACAGGTCCTACACCCCGTGCACTGGAAGGTGAAATCTTAACCGCCGAATCACCAGCAAAGTTCCAGCAGCTAACTGTTTGTTTCAACTTTTTTTAATTAGAGAAAAATTACTTTACAATGCTGTTTTTGTTTCTTCCATGCTGCTGCTACTGCTAAGTTGCTTCAGTCATGTCCGACTCTGTGTGACCCCATGGACGGCAGCCCACCAGGCTCCTCCGTCCCTGGGATTCTCTAGGCAAGAACACTGGAGCGGGTTGCCATTTCCTTCTCCAACACATGAGAGTGAAAAGTGAAAGTGAAGTCGCTCAGTCGTGTCCAACTCTTAGCGACCCCATGGACTGCAGCCCACCAGGCTCCTCCGTCCATGGGATTTTCCAGGCAAGAGTCATACAACTGTTCAAATTAGCCAAAATTATACATATATCACCTCCCTCTTGAGCCTCTCTCCGCTCCACCATTCTACCCCTCTAGATCATCACAGAGCACCAGGCTGGGCTCCCTGTGTTATACAGCTGCTTCTCATTAGCTATCTACTTTACACATGGTAGTATGTCACTTCCCCTCCCAGGGACTGAACCTGTGTCTCTCAAGTCTCCTGCATTGGCAGGTGGGTTCTTTACCACTAGCGCCACCTTCGAGGCTACTTCCTCCGTTCATCCCGCTCTCTCCTTTCTGCACTGTGTCCACAAGTCCATTTTTAGTATTTCCTTACTCGACATGAGCATGGGAAGCTTTGAGAACGCTTTCTAAAGTGCAGCACTGAGAATCATGAGCAAGTTCACCATTGCCTCATTCATTCATTTCTTCTTTTCCCTTACTGCCTAGGATTCCTATGCTGTCAATTGCCCTAGAGGAGTCCTCAGTCTGCCTAGAGGAGAACCACGCACAGTGCGCTGCAGCGCCACGCTGGTAGCTGCGGTCACAGGGCATCCCCTCGCCAGCTACAGCCACAGCTTTTCCACAAGAGCACACACTGCCTGATCCTTGGGAAAGACCTGCTGAAATACTCCTAGCTCTGTACAGTTTCCGAAATGGTAGTCACTTTGCATATTATTCGAATCTTAATTTTCTTGATTTAGCTTATCCAATTATTCCTTGACTTCTTCCCTTCTGTCTGTAATGTTCTTTGCTTTGGAATATATAAATGCTTTCTTAGCTATTTTGTTTCCACCCCCTACATTATAGTTTTTCATCTTTTACAAGGAAAGAGTTAGCTTCATTTTAAAAAAGGGCTCTTTTGTTCTTAAAATAATAATGTTATAAAACATAAAAGGCATGTTACTATCACTATTAGAGCTTTGATCGGTTTTATAAAAGAGATAGAAAAGAGGCCACTGGGGGAATCAAATGAACCCTAATAGGTGAGGTAGCACTTGAGTTGAGCTTTGAAAACAGAGGTAGTGTCCCCAAAGTCAGAGATGGACAGACCTCCAAATGCTTCATAAGAAAAATTCTTAGAAATAACGAAGGAAGGAAATGAATAGTTTAAGAAAGTTTAAGAATAGTTTAAGAAAGGCCAGGGAAACAAGTGTTTTCATTTACAAATTCCTAGAATTGGATCCATCCAATGGGGAATTAAATCTGGTGGCTTGTCAGGGTCACTGCTCTTACAAAAAGCCTCATTTTTCTAAAAAAGAGAACAATTAATTTTATCATCTGTCCCTTCTCTTCTATTTCCATTCTACCTTAAATTTTGTCTCCTATTTTGTGAAAATATGTCAATTTAATAGACAGAGGTAGTATAACAGTATTAATATATTATGATCAGGTACAATGTGCACAAGCGCTCAGACAGATGAACACGGTGATTTTACTGGCTAAAGAAAGCAGTGGTTGTGCCATTTTGCCTAGTGAAACAGCTGCACAGGAAAGTGTTTTTCACTGTTTGCTCCTATAAAGGAATTCAGGTCAATTCAGTTGCTCAGTCGTGTCCGACTCTTTGCGACCGCATGAATCGCAACACGCCAGGCCTTCCTGTTCATTACCATCTCTCAGGAGTTCACTCAGACTCCCGTCCATCGAGTCCGTGATGATATCCTTTGCTTGATGGGCATGGTTCTTCCCCAAGAAAAAGCTGACTTCCAATCAGTTCTTCTATGCTTCCACTTTTTCTAGCTCAATTTAGAATGAACAGAATTTGCATTCAGTTCAGTTCAATTCAGTCGCTCAGTCATGTCCGACTCTTTGCTACCCCATGAATCACAGCGCGCAAGGCCTCCCTGTCCACCACCAACTCCCGGAGTTCACTCAGACTCACTTTCATTGAATCGGTGATGCCATCCAGCCATCTCATCCTCTGTCGTCCCCTTTTCCTCCTGCCCCCAATCCCTCACAGCATCAGAGTCTTTTCCAATGAGTCAACTCTTCCCATGAGGTGGCCAAAGTATTGGAGTTTCAGCTTTAGCATCATTCCTTCCAAAGAACACCCAGGGCTAATCTTTAGAATGGACTGGTTGGATCTCCAAGGGACTCTCAAGAGTCTTCTCCAACACCACGGTTCAAAAAGCATCAGTTCTTCGGTGCTCAGGACTTCTTCACAGTCCATACATGACTACTGGAAAAACCATAGCCTTGACTAGATGGACCTTTGTTGGCAAAGTAATGTCTCTGCTTTTGAATATGCTATCTAGGTTGGTCATAACTTTCCTTCCAAGGAGTAAGTGTCTTTTAATTTCATGGCTGCAGTCACCATCTGCACTGATTTTGGAGCCCCCAAAATAAAGTCTGACACTATTTGCACTGCTTCCCCATCTATTTCCCATGAAGTGATGGGACCTGTAGGGACTAAAAACTGTTTTATCAATAAAGACTTTGGATTCTTATCAGGACTTTCCCAGGGTTAGAATGAATTTTATCTATATTCAAAGATGCCTTAGAAGAAATTCAGTAGGCAATTACGTTTGATAGGTAATATGAATCTTGCTTTTTCTGTGTCTAAGATAACTGCTGCTGCTGCTGCTGCAAAGTCGCTTCAGTCATGTCCAACTCTGTGTGACCCCATAGACAGCAGCCCACAAGGCTCCACCGTCCCTGGGATTCTCCAGGCAAGAACACTGGAGTGGGTTGCCATTCCCTTCTCCAATGCATGAAAGTGGAAAGTCAAAGAGAAGTTGCTAAGTCGTGTCTGATTCTTCCAGACCCCATGGACTGCAGCCTACCAGGCTCCTCTGTCCATGAGATTTTCCAGGCAAGAGTACTGGAGTGGGGTGCCATTTCCTTCTCCACTAAGATAACTACTAGATCTTTTCTCTAGTCAATGGTTTAAAATTATTCAAGACTGAAGGTAAAAGAAAACTCATAGAATGATTTTTTTCAAGATAGTCAAACTTAAAAATAGGAATCCTTAAGTCACATAAAATTTTCTGTGGAATTTTAATATATAAAACAAAAAGAGCAATACTATTAAAATCACTTTGTTTTACCAATTCAATTTCTGTAAATTCTTGTAAGTCATTAAAACAAAGAGGCAGTTCTGATAAAATGAATGTCTGAAATTGTGCAATTCCTTTCCACATGGCTCATTTAAAAAGTATTTGTTGAAACATGTATATATAAAACCAAATTCCTGGGAAACTCAGGATATTCTCCCATTAAATAGAAATGACAGAGCATGTTTTCTTTGTAATGTAGCAGCACTAATCAATGGGTTGATGGACTCCAGCAAAATAATTAGAAAAAAATACATATTTAAGCAGGCATACTATTTTATTACTCTTTTAAATCATTTTATATCCAGATGTGTGTGTGTGTGTGGGTTTTACATGAAGCACCTTCATGAAATCCTACAGTTATATAGAATTTGATTAGAAAGCATTATTCTTGTCCTCAGTAAATGGAAAAAAGAAGAAAAATAAGCTAAGACTCAGAGGAGTTACTTATTCCAGGTTATTTCACAATATACTGACAAAGTGGAATTAGACTGGACATTGCCTGACTCCCACTGCCTGACTGCAACTATTCCCCAATGCCTCTCTCATATTATTGTCATTTTTACTGATATTGTTGCTAATACAGTTATTATGATAAAAATGAAACTTTCAAGAAATAATATGATCATAAACCACTAGCACTGCAAGAGGCTTTAGAGAGAAAGGTTAACATCATCATTTCCTGAGGGTGTAAGGTGATATGACTGCCTGCCTGAAATCACATAAATTATTAGTACCAGGGACCTGAGATTTCTGGTTCTCTGTCCAGTGTTTGTCTTGCTGCTTCTCAGTTCAACGGGAGTGTTTTTGAGAAATAGACTTAAAGAAGAGAACTTGTATCACCAGAAGCAATTGCATTAACTTGTTATAGTCCGTATTATTTCATTCCATTGAGAAACAATAGAGTCTGTGGATCTGATTAAGCTCTAAATGTAACAATGAGAAGTTTTAAATTTAAAATCTTTAAGAAAATCCTTATCACTTCATTCTGAGAATTAGAAAGGAATATGAACATTATAAAATATGTATTCTCCAAGTTAGACTTAATTCTTATCATAACTTTTAACCTAGTTATTGTACACTTGTCACTTAGAGAACCAGAAATTATTTTAAATGTTGGATAGATGGGAGCTCCCTGATGGGCTTAGTGCTGAGGATCCCAGCCCTTCATTGCCATGGCCCAGGTTCAATCCCTGGTTGGGAAACTTGATCCTACAAGCTGCACAGTGTGGCCAAAACAAGCAAACAAACAAAATGTTGGATGGATGAATTATTTCTACACATATGGTGTACACTTTTTTCCTGTTGAAAGCATTGATACCTTAAAGCCCATAGAAAATAAATAGATACAATATTGAGGATCAATGCTTTGAGATATCAATCTTTTCAATAGGAAAAAGTGCACACCATATGTGAAGCATTTTCCATTGTACTTGACGATGTTGTCATTGTGACTCACCCAAGACGTTAACTTTCTTTGAATTTATCCTGAGAACACCACATCACCTACTAAGTATCCATCAGCACTACTGAATTTGCAGTCAAAGTGGAAATATGATGCCTTCTCTGGGTATGAATACCAAAAGCAAAATTCATAAAGTAAAAATAACATTGCAATTTGGCCTCTTTTATGAATGTAAATGATGTCCACTGAGTTTATAATTAAAATCCTTTTCATCATTTAGGGGAAGATAAATCTTGAATGATATCTGTGCTATGTTTATTTTCACTCTCCTCCCCATTAATAACAAAGTGTTTCCAGGAGGAAATGAGTGCGGCTATAACTTTTGCTTGGTTTCATTTGAGGTTCCAGGATCCAAGGCTTTTCTTCTCTGGCTTTCTGTGTGGCTCGTATTATCATTTCATTACTGTTCTGTCTGCTTTGGGAAAATATTTTACCAGCAGTCTTATGTATGTATAAGTCTTATATCCACATACATATATATGTATGTATGTATATATATTTAATTTTTAGAGAAAGATGTGAAATGTGATAAAGTACATCAAAGGTATGGATGGTAAGGTTTTGGAGGCATTTACAGATTTCACAGAATGCATGCAGTTTCTGTGTGTGACAAACTGTTATGAATGAAAAGACTCCATTATTTTCAGCTTCTACATTGACTTGTGGCTATTAAACTAAGTCTCCTTTAGGGCTGGATTTCTGTGAATCATTTCTAGTAGATTTTGAAAGAAATGATGAGCAGAACTTTTACTCTGTTCACCTCCAGGTCTGTTATCTCTATAGGGTAATGTTCTAATGCATGAGAAATAACCCTCCAAGTTTGCACTGAGTCTTCTGTACAAACAAAACATGAGCCTGAACACAGTGTCCTAGGGAAAGTCTTGAGGCTCAAAAGGAAGTGAAATGTCTTCCTTTTTTCTTAATGTTTTTTTCCTGTAAATCAGGAATAAGATTGCATATCCTATGGAGAAAGAATGAAAATCTAAAATTATATTCAGGAATATATATATATATATATATATATAGTCATATTATAAATGTCCTCTTTGTTTTTTAACTCTTACTGGTGAATTCCTACTTAAAACTGGCATATCAGTTATGCTATATTCCAATTTTGTTATAAAGTTTACTCATGCATTGTTTTTATGTTTCTTTAGTAAGTAAATTATTTATTTAAGTTCATCTGAATTTTTGTTTATCCAAAATCAGATTTTTTTCTCTCTCCAGTTCAGTTCAGCCACTCAGTCGTGTCCGACTCTGTGACCCCATGAATCACAGCATGCCAGGCCTTCTTGTCTGTCACCAACTCCCGGAGTTCACTCAAACTCATGCCATCCAGCCATCTTATCCTCTGTCATCCGCTTTTTCTCCTTCCCCCAATCCCTCCCAGTATCAGGGTCTTTTCCAATGAGTCATCTCTTTGCATTAGGTGGCCAAAGTACTGGAGTTTCAGCTTTAGCATCATTCCTTCCAAAGAACACCCAGGACTTATCTTCTTTAGGATGGACAAATAAAAATTTTAAAAATAAGATACCTCTGATTATATTTTTCATAGAGAAGAGAATAAAAATACTAGCACTTGCCATCATATGACTGATTTCTATGATCACTTCCTCTTTGGATTACTTATTTCTATGGTCTTTATACCTATTATTCTGAAGGTGGTCATCAGGTGAAGGGTAGTGTCTTGGTTATAAATGTTTTAAAATAAGAATGAATGAATAAAGATATTTATTTTTCCCAAATGTAGTAACACAAAACTTTAGAGAAAAAGCCTCTTCTTTCCTCTTTTTTTCCTATAAAATATATGACTTTTTACTTAAAAAAAAAAACACACATTAATTGATTGCATTTCTTCCCTCACTCTAGGAAGAACACAGGCAAAGAGAGATTATTAAAGGCAAGAATAAAACCTAAGTACAATGGTTCCCTACTTGCATCTTAAACTTCAAATAATATCAATTTTAAAAATTAATCTTTAACACTCACCTGTGTTGTTTCCAGGAGCTGCTATAATGTACCTGGCCATTGAGAACCTGGAAAGATTGTCTACCATTCACAACCAAGCTTGCTGGGCACAATGGAGTCACTATTTCAGAGGCAAGAAAATGATTTCATCCCAACCATAGCCTCACTGGATGCCTAGACTGTGGTTCCTTGATGACACACTTTTATAGTTTTCTAACTATATTTGAAGCAGTTTCAGTGGTGACATATAATCACAATTTACTAATTCTTTGGGGCATGACGGGCAAGTCCTTTATCCTAAAATGTAGATTAGAAAACCTAGAACATTGTTTCTGGACAAAGAAGGAATTCAGGAACCTGGTGTACATTGCATGACTCTACTTTTGTTGCAACCTATATAATTTTATTTTCCGTGCAGGGATATGCCTTACTTAAGAAAAAAGGTCACAGATGAATAATCCTGCTTGTTTGCTATGATAAAAAGGAATGCCCCGTGTCAAAGTTCAATAGTCTCTGCTCTGATGAAGGCCCTTTGAAGATTTCCCATACCAGCAAGAATATCCTTGCCTTGGGGACCTGAAGGTGAAGGTGAAGCCGTTCAGTTGTGTCCGACTCTTTGCGACCCCATGCACTGTAGCCTACTAGACTTCTCTGTCCATGGGATTCTCCAGGCAAGAATACTGGAGTGGATTGCCATTTCCTTCTCCAGGGGATCTTCCCGACCCAGGGATCGAACCCAGATCTCCTACATTGGAGGCAGACGCTTTAACCTCTGAGCCACCAGGGAAGCCCACTAACTTTGATGTTCCTGAATAAGACTTCACCAACATGTGCACTGACACTTTATTTCATTGCCTAGTGCTTCCCATTAAGAATAATTTATCTTGCTGTCTCTGGCCTTATTAGTCTGTCATCTGTTGAGAAAAATTTGTATTCCAGTTAGGTTCAGGACAAAAGCAGGTCTTGGAAGTTAGCCGGGTTCACATTCTAGTTCTGTTACCTACTAGACACATGTCTGGGCCAGTCACTAAACACCTCTAAGCCTTCATTTCCTAATCTTTAAAACGACGATAGTGCTGGTCTGTAGTATAATGAGAGGGAATTAAGACCCACAGTTTCTCAAGTGTGTGTTTGCATAGGAATCACTTGATAGATTTTTAACAAGTTCAAGGTTGACCCCTAAAATTCTTGGTTCAGGGATCAGACTCAAGATTGTAAGTGATGACTGAATATACAAATAGATGATGGCCAACCATATATAAAAAATAGAACTGAGACTTGCAACCTCCCCAAGAAGCCTATCTTTTATCTTTAATAAGCAACCCAGGAAGCCAGCCAACAATAAGTCAGACCTGTAGGAAGTCAGGCCGCTATCTCTAGTAATAATCCAGGAAGCCAAGCAATATCTCTGTAGCAATCAGACTAAAATCAGGACTTGATTGGTAACTGACAACTTCCTTAATTTTTGTCTAGACTTCCAATTTGGGACCTACTAGACAAAGCCAAATATGCATTCCTAACCAGTCACACGGGATGCTCCATTTCTAGTGAGCCTGCCTCCAGCATCCCTGGGCCAAGAACCTCCAATCAGGATACGCCCAAAGCCTTCCCTGATTTCCACTATAAAGCTTTTCTATCGCTTTGCGTGCTTTAAAAAAAATATTTTAATTTATTTACTTGGCTGTGGCAGATCTTAGTTGCAGCACACAGGATCTTCATTGCATCATATGAGATCTTTCCTCCCCGCATGTTGGACTCTCTAATTGCAGCCTGCTGGCTTAGTTGCTTGGTGGCATGCAGGATCTTAGTTCCCTGACCAGGGGTCAAACCTATATCTCCTATACCTTAAAGTGGATTCTTAACAACTGGACCACCAGGAGGTCGCTCTTCTGCCTGCTTTTGAGTTTCTGCCAAAATACAAGCAATGGTGACTTACTCCTTGCTATAGCAACCTGTACCTAGAAAACCCATGCTTCTTCCACTTTGGTACGCTTTTCTTCATTTCTACATAAGTGGCTTATGAAAAGTGTTGATTATTTTTCAGTTTTATGCCTCTAGAAGACAGTAGAGCTAGAAGTTTCTTTCCTCACCTTGGAAAAGTTCTCCATCCTTCAGCTTTCCACCTCCAGTCCCCTAGAAAAGTGGTTTAGTGGACTAATTATAGTTCACATATATCAGTTCAGTTCAGTACAGTCTCTCAGTCATGTCTGGACTCTTTGTGGCCCCATGAACTGCAGCATGCCAGGCCTCTCTGTCCATTGCCAATTCCCAGAGTTTCCTCAAACTCATGTCTATTGAGTCGGTGATGCCATCCAACCATCTCACCCTTTTGTGGCCCCTTCTCCTCCTGCCCTCAATCTTTCCCAGCATCAAAGTCTTTTCAAATGATTCAGTTCTTCACATCAGGTGGCCAAAATATTGGAGTTTCAGCTTCAGCATCAGCCCTTCCAATGAATATTCACAGGCTGATTTCATTTAGGATGGACTGATTGGATCTCCTTGCAATCCAAGGGACTCTAAAGAGTCTTCTCCAACACCACAGTTCAAAAGCATCAATTCCTTGGCGCTCAGCTTTCTTTATAGTTCAGTTCTCACATCAGTACATGACTACTGGAAAAACCATATCTTTGATGAGATGGACCTTTGTTGGCAAAGTAATGTATCTGCTTTTTAATACGCTGTCTAAGTTGGTCATAACTTTTCTTCCAAGGAGCAGGCGTGTTTTAATTTCATGGCTGCAGTCACCATCTGCAGTGATTTTGGAGCCCCCTAAAATAAAGTCTGTCACTGTTTCCACTGTTTCCCCACCTATTTTCCATGAAGTGATGGGACCAGTTGCCATGATCTGAATGTTGAGATTTAAACCAACTTTTCAACTCTCCTTTGAATCACTTTCATCAAGAGGCTCTTTAGTTCCTTTTCACTTTCTGCCATAAGGGTGGTATCATCTGCATATCTATGGTTATTGATCTTTCCCTCAGCAATCTTGATTACAGCTTGTGCTTTATCTAGTCCAGCATTTCTCATGGTGTACTCTGCATAGAAGTTAAATAAACAGGATGACAATGCACAGCCTTGACGTACTCCTTTCCCTATTTGGAACCAGTCTGTTGTTCCATGTACACTTCTACTGCTGCTTCCTAACCTGCATGCAGATTTCTCAGTAGGCAGGTCAGGGGGTCTGATATTCCCATTTCTTTCAGAATTTTCCACAGTTTGTTGTGATCCACACAGTCAAAGGCTTTGGCATAATCAATAAAGCAGAAGTAGATGTTTTTCTGGAACTCTTCTTTTTCAATGATCCAATGGACGTTGGCAATTTGATCTCTAGTTCCTCTGCCTTTTCTAAATCCAGCTTGAACATCTGGAAGTTCACAGTCCATGTACTGTTGAAGCCTGGCTTGGAGAATTTTGAGTATTACTTTACTAGCATGTGAGATGAGTGCAATTGTGAGGTAGTTTGAGCATTCTTTGGCACTGCCTTTCTTTGGGATTAGAATGAAAACTGACTTTTCCAGTCCTGTGGCCACTGCAGAGTTTTCCAAATTTGCTGGGCGACTGAGTGCTGCACTTTCACAGCATTATCTTTTAGGATTTGAGATAGCTCAACTGGAATTCCATCCCCTCCACTAGCTTTCTTTGTAGTGATGCTTCCTAAGGCCCCCTTGACTTTGCATTCCAGGATGTCTGGCTCTAGGTTGGTGATCACACCATTGTGATATTCTGGGTCATGAAGATCTTTTTTTTATGCAGTTCTTCTGTGTATTCTTTTTTTTAATTTTATTTTTACCTTATTTTACTTTACAATACTGTATTGGTTTTGCCATACATTGACATGAATCCGCCACGGGTGTATACAAGCTCCCAATCCTGAATCCCCCTCACACCTCCTACCCCATGTCATCTCTCTGGATCATCCCCGTGCATGAGCCCCAAGCATCCTGTATCCTGTATCAAACATAGACTGGCACTTCATTTCTTACATGATAATATACATGTTTCAATGTCATTCTCCCAAATCATCCCACCTTCTCCCTCTCCCTCAGAGGCCAAATGTCTGTTCTATACATCTGTGTCTCTTTTCCTGTCTTGCATACAGGGTCATCATTACCATCTTTCTAAATTCCATATATATGTGTCAGTATACAGTATTGGTATTTTTCTTTCTGGCTTACTTCACTCTGTATAATCGGCTCCAGTTTCATCCATCTCATTAGAACTGATTCAAATGTATTCTTTTTACTGGCTGAGTAATACTCCATTGTGTATATGTACCACAGCTTTCTTATCCAATCATCTGCTGATGGACATCTACGTTGTTTCCATGTCCTATTATAAACAGTGCTGCAATGAACATTGGGGTACACGTGTCTCTTTTAATTTTGGTTTCCTCGGTGTGTATGCCCAGCAGTGGAATAGCTGGGTCATAAGGCAGCTCTATTTCTAGATTTTTAAGGAATCTCCACACTGTTCTCCATAGTGGCTGCACTAGTTTGCATTCCCACCAACAGTGTAAGAGGGTTCCCTTTTCCCCATATCCTCTCCAGCATTTATTGTTTGTAGACTTTTGGATCACAGCCATTCTGACTGGTGTGAAATGGTACCTCATTGTGGTCTTGATTTACATTTCTCTGATAATGAGTGATGTTGAGCATCTTTTCATGTGTTTGTTAGCCATCTGTATGTCTTCTTTGGAGAAATGCCTATTTAGTTCTTTGGCCCATTTTTTAATTGGTTCGTTTATTTTTCTGGAGTTGAGCTGCATAAGTTGTTTTGTATATTTTTGAGATTAGTTGTTTGTCAGTTGCTTCATTTGCTATTGTTTTCTCCCATTCAGAAGGCTGTCTTTTCACCTTACTTATAGTTTCCTTTGTTGTGCAGAAGCTTTTAATTTTAATTAGATCTCATTTGTTTATTTTTGCTTTTATTTCCAGTATTCTGGGAAGTGGGTCATTGAGGATCTTGCTGTGATTTATGTCAGAGAGTGTTTTGCCTATGTTCTCCTCTAGGAGTTTTATAGTTTCTGGTCTTACGTTTAGATCTTTAATCCATTTTGAGTTTATTTTTGTGTATGGTGTTAGAAAGTGATCTAGTTTCATTCTTTTTACAAGTGGTTGACCAGTTTCCCCAGCACCACTTGTTAAAGAGATTGTCTTTACTCCATTGTATATTCTTGCCTCCTTTGTCGAAGATAAGGTGTCCATAGGTGTGTGGATTTATCTCAGGGCTTTCTATTTTGTTCCATTGATCTGTATTTCTGTCTTTGTGCCAGTACCGTACTGTCTTAATGACTGTGGCTTTGTAGTAGAGCCTGAAGTCAGGCAGGTTGATTCCTCCAGTTCCATTCTTCTTTCTCAAGATTGCTTTGGCTATTCGAGGGTTTTTTGTATTTCTATACAAATCTTGAGATTATTTGTTCTAGTTCTGTGAAAAATACCACTGGTAGCTTGATAGGGATTGCATCGAATCTGTAGATTGCTTTGGGTAGTATACTCATTTTCACTATATTGATTCTTCTGATCCATGAACATGGTATATTTCTCCATCTATTAGTGTCCTCTTTGATTTCTTTCATCAGTGTTTTATAATTTTCTATATATAGGTCTTTAGTTTCTTTAGGTAAGAATATTCCTAAGTATTTTATTCTTTTCGTTGCAATGGTGAATGAAATTGTTTCTTTAATATCTTTTTCTACTTCTTCATTATTACTGTATAGGAATGCAAGGGATTTCTGTGTGTTGATTTTATATCCTGCAACTTTACTATATTCATTGATTAGCTCTAGTAATTTTCTGGTGGAGTCTTTTCTTCTGTGTATTCTTGCCACCTCTTCTTAATATCTTCTGCTTCTGTTAGGTCCATAATATTTCTGTCCTTTATTGAGCGCATCTTTGCATAAAATGTTTCCTTGGTATCTCTAATTTTGTTGAAGAGATCTCTAGACTTTCCTATTTTATTGTTTTCCTCTATTTCTTTGCATTGGTTGCTGAGGAAGGCTTTATTATTTCTCCTTGCTATTCTTTAGAACTCTTATTCAAATGGGTATATCTTTTCTTTTCTCCTTTGCTTTTTGCTTCTCTTTTTTTCTCAGGTATTTGTAAGGCCTCCTTAGACAACCATTTTGCCCTTTTGCATTTCTTTACCTTGGGGATGGTCTTGATTCCTGTCTCCTGTACAATGTCATGAACCTCCATCCATAGTTCATCCGGCACTCTTTCTATGAGATTTAATCCCTTGTATCTATTTGTCACTTTAGGTCATACCTGAATGGTCTACTGGTTTTCCCTATTTTCTTCAATTTAAGTCTAAATTTGGCAATAAAGAGTTCATGATCTGAGCCACAGTCAGCTCCTGGTTTTGTTTTTGCTGACTCTATAGAGCTTCTCCGTCTTTGGCTGCAAAGAATATAATTGATCTGATTTCCATATTGACCATCTGGTTATATCCTTCTGTACGGTCTTCTCTTGTTTTGATGGAAGAGGGTGTTTGCTATGACCAGTGTGTTCTGTTTGCAAAACTATTAGCCTTTGCCCTGCTTCATTCTATACTCCAAGGCTAAATTTGCCTGTTACTCCAGATGTTTCTTGACTTCCTACTTTTGCATTCCAGTCCCCTATAATGAAAAGGATGTCTTTTCGGGTATTAATTCTAGAAGGTCTTGTAGGTTCACATGTATACTGCCTAGTTTTTCTTTCTTTGGTAATATCCTGTCTGAAATTCAAAGGAGTTTGTCTATTTGTCTTGTTTTTTTCTTTTTCTTCATCCCCTTGTTTCACTTAATCACAAAGAAGTCCAGATAATTGCCAGTTAACTTCCTTTCCCTTTCCTCTAATGTTTGTGGTGGTTTGTTGATGATATTGTCCACCCAAGGAAGCCCATATCATTTATCATTTGTAAACCCATCACTCTCATCTCTTTACTCTCCTACCCTATAGGTCCTGGCCTCAAGGTGGTAAAATGGTAATATTTAGGTTTTAACTGAAAGGAAAGCACAGAGAGAAATTTCCTTAAGCTGACATCGTGTACTCTGACCCAGGTTTGTAAGGACAGCTATTTTGGAATTTGGATCACTTCTCAAAAAAAAAAAAAAAACAAAAACACAACCTCAAGTGGCATTCCACTTTATCCTACCACTTTCCCTGTATTTATGTCTTCCTTGGGGAACTCACTTGGAAGAGAGATGGCTAGGACAAGGATGGATTTGGATATTCTTGGCTTTCCCAGCCTAGAATCCCCCCATTGTCTTCCAATCTCACATCCTTTTTCCTACAGATAATTTCTTCACATAAACTTGATTAGCCTGAAGGTATCTTAACAGAAGGAATAAACAGAGCTTCCAAGGAGGAAGAGAAGGAAAAGAGTGACTCAGATGTCTAATAGTCCAAGCCAAAATGCAAATTCCATAACCTGGATTGACACTTGAAAATATATTTGGCACAAGAAAAAGAACAATATACAAATGACTGTGCAAAAAGAATTTGTCAAACATAAATATAGCTGGAAATGGTTGCCAAGAATTGGAATTGTTAGAAGTGTTTATTTTAAACACTTTTACCTGAAAAAGGAGAAAATACATTTTAGAATGTATGTCTTGACCAAGCATTTCCCCACATCCTTGAATAACTTGAGCGATTCTTACCTCAATAACAGCTTTTTACATGCTTTTTTATCTGATATAGTAAAAATATATGATAATTCAGTGCATTTATTTTGTGAAGGCTTTTCAAATCACCCCACTTTTTCATAGGTCGTCCTATGAAATAGAAAAGGGTCCAAGACATTCTTCAGGAGTATCATCCATTTTCTTAATGGTACAACAAAATTAAAAAGGTTCTACTACAAGCTGCATGTGAGAAGAGGGTTGGCATTGCTGTATAACTTTTGCAAAATACTGTTGCTTAGGTTTCTCTGCAGCAGATCCTGAATCAGTAGTTCTGGATTAGGACCTTTGAATCTGTATTACACTTTCTGTAAGTGATTCTGTTGCCTGCCAGGCTTGGCTGAGGAGTAGCAATTAGATAGATACCAGTTGGCACGATTAAAGTACTTCTGGATTGGAAAAGCCTGAAGTCTTTTGTAAAGCAGAAACACTTAATTCAGTTCCACAATACCTATGGGACCCTACTCTGTGTCAGACCCTTTCACTGTGTGCTGCAGACACCAACATGAACACACACATTTCTTGTCTCAATTAGCTCAGAGTCTGGAGGTAGAAGGATAGGGAGTGAGAGAGAGGAACAGAGAGAGGGAAGGTGAGAGAAAAAGTGGGAAGGAGGCAGTGAGAAGGAGCAAAAATAGGAGAGAAAGAGTAAACCAAATCTCTGCACAATGTGCCAAGAAAAATGCCAGTGCATGACCTTGGCTTTAACAGAGGAACAAGAGAAAAGAAAAGATACAGGAGAGAAGATAACTTTGGCTCTGCCTTGGGAGGGTCACAAGAAATATGAGAGCATGGTTCCCAACCCCTGTGTTAAGCAATGTGTGGGGACCAGTGTCACTGCGGTTGTGGGGCCCTGACTGACATTTAGGAAGCATGGAGTGCTCCTAGGCGAAGTCTCCACAATGCTCCTGTGAGAGATTCTGTGTGAACTGATGAAATGGAAGAGAAGTTAAGATCTTTAGCAACCCCAGGGACAAGGGAATGTGACACCAGAATGTTGTCTTGGATCCTGACTGTGGTACCTTTTCAACAAGAACAATTAAGGAAAATCCAAGTTGTATGGAGGGGTTTAGACGACAGATCTTTTCTTATCTGATAACTGTATGCATATCACTTTCTTTTGGGGAGTCTGGAATGGATACTAGTGGAAGTGAAACAGTAAAATTTAACCATACTGTATTTTTTGGGAAGCAGTGTAGAAGGATACCTTGTCTGTAGGTCCTCAAAAACTAAACATTGACTGATTTCTGTATTGCTGTAGCATTTACTATTTCATGAACAAGGCAGACTTCTCTTGAGCATGTCCTTAAAGTGTATTGATTTTCATTTTTCTCTCAAATCAGCATCATTTCTGAAAGATGTTTTCTCTGCTCAGCTATGTATGATACTGTTGTTTGTCTTTTGATGGTCAACCCTATTTCCAGGACCTTTGAATAAAAGAATTAAATGGTAACTTTCCTACTAAACTAGAAATCATTGTGGTAGGGACAGAACCTTTGCAGCCATCTAGATGGTGATTATGTATATTTCTTTAGAAACAGAATTCAGAGAGCCTAGAAAAGAACTATCTCAACATTTACTAAGAATAATTCATAGGACGTAGAACAAATCCTTTGAAAAGTGCATCTGGCCACCTTTTTGAATGGGCTTGCCTGGTGGCTCATGGTAAAGAATCTACCTGCCAATGAAAGAGACATGAATTTGATCTCTGGGTTGGGATGAATCCCCTGGAAAAGGAAATGGCAACCCACTCCACTGCCTGGGAAATCCCATGGACAGAGGAGTCTGAGGAGCTACACTCCAAGGGAGTGTAAAAGAGTCAGATGCAACTTAGTGACTAAACAACTTTCTGGAAAATCACTCCTTATGTTCCTCTTGAAAAGATTACTTTCATTTCTGTTTCTCTGTTTTCAAGAAATCTTGTCATTTATAGTTTTCTTGGTATATTCACCTGAATGAAACTCTGAAAGTTTTAGTTGTTTTTGAAGTTTTAAGTACACAGTCCCAGATAGAACTAAATCAGTGATATTAAATGTTTTTCAGCCAGTGACATTTTCCTGTATGACATTAATATTATGCCTACTGCATTAGGAAAAATTTCCTTGTGGTACTATACAAACAGCAAGCCTATTTTCTGATAAAGAAACTATAAGGACACTTTCAAGACTTTTCAGTTCAGTTCAGTTCAGTCACTCAGTCATGAAAACTCTTTGCGACACCATGAATCGCAGCATGCCAGGCCTCCCTGTCCATCACTAACTCCAGGAGTTCACTCAGACTCACGTTCATCGAGTCCATGATGTCATCCAGCCATCTCATCCTCGGTCATTCCCTTCTCCTCCTTCCCCCAATCCTTCCCAGCATCAGAGTCTTTTCCAATGAGTCAGCTCTTCCCATGAGGTGGCCAAAGTATTGGAGTTTCAGCTTTAGCATCATTCCTTCCAAAGAAATCCCAGGGCTGATCTCCTTCAGAAAGGACTGGTTGGATCTCCTTGCAATCCAAGGGACTCTCAAGAGTCTTCCCCAACACCACAGTTCAAAAGCATCAGTTCTTTGGCGCTCAGCCTTCTTCACAGTCCAACTCTCACATCCATACATGACCACTGGAAAAACCATAGCCTTGAGTAGAAGGACCTTAGTTGGCAAAGTAATGTCTCTGCTTTTGAATATACTATCGAGGTTGGTCATAACTTTTCTTCCAAGGAGTAAACATCTTTTAATTTCATGGCTGCAGTCACCATCTGCAGTGATTTTGGAGCCCCCCCAAAAAAAAAGTCTGACACTGTTCCACTTTTTCTCCATCTATTTCCCATGAAGTGATGGGACCAGATGCCATGATCTTAGTTTTCTGAATGTTGAGCTTCAAGCCAACTTTTTCACTCTCCTCTTTCACTTTCATCAAGAGGTTTTTTAGTTCCTCTTCACTTTCTGCCATAAGGGTGGTGTCATCTGCATATCTGAGGTTATTGATATTTCTCCTAGCAATCTTGGTTCCAGCTTGTGCTTCATCCAGTCTCACATGATGTACTCTACATATAAGTTAAATAAACATTATACTCTGCATATAAGTTAAATGGTTTGGACCTAACAAAAGCAGAAGATCTTAAGAAGAGATGGCAAGAATACACAGAAAACCTATACAAAAATCTTCATGACCCAGATAATCCTGATGATGTGATCACCAACCTAGAGCAAGACATGGAATATGAAGTCAAGTGGGCCTTAGGAAACATCACTATGAATAAAGCTAGTGGAGGTGATGGAATTCCAGTGGAGCTATTTCAAATCCTAAAAGATGATGCTGTGAAAATGCTACACTCAATATGCCAGCAAATTTGGAAAACTTAGCAGTGGCCACAGGACTGGAAAATGTTAGTTTTCATCCCAATCCCAAAGAAAGGCAATGCCAAAGAATGGTCACACTACCTCACAGTTGCACTCATCTCACATGCTAGTAAACTAAAACTCAAAATTTTCCAAGCCAGGCTTCAACAGTATGTGAACCATGAACTTCCAGATGTTCAAACTGGGTTTAGAAAAGGCACAGGAACCAAAGATCAATTGCCAACATCCTTTGGATCATCAAAAAAGCAAGAGAATTCCAGAGAACCATTTACTTCTGTTTTATTGACTATGCCAAAGCCTTTGACTGTGTGGATTACAACAAACTGTAGAAATTCTGAAATAGATGGAAATACCAGACCACCTGATCTCCCTCCTGAGAAATCTTCATGCTGGATAGGAAGCAACGGTTAGAATTGCACATGGAACAACAGACTGGTTCCTAACTGAGAAAGGGGTACATCAAGGTTACATATTGTCACCCTGCTTATTTCACTGGTTATCATCAGTCAAAAAGATTTTCAAAATTCATGTGTGTTATGAATCTTATAATCTTATGAATCCAAAATCTTTTCCTTAGTTCAAAGAATAAGCAACTGCTAGAAGTTGCTTTCATTTATAAAATAAACTTTTGTGGAGTTACTTTTAATATGACTTATAAAGCACACTTATTTAAAAATAATAATGTGTAGATTTTTTAACTATATAAGAATTATTAAATGAAATAAGTAGAATGATGTTTTATCCTAATGGTAACTATGTATAAGTACTTTTTCCATTCACCTTGCAAAATATCATGAGAACCATAATGAAGTATTAGCTCAAAGACTGAACCCATCATACCTGTGCATGTCCCAGGCTAACGGTTGTCTGGTTTCTTCCCATACCTTTCTCTCTTTTATGTATGATGTTTTTCATGAATACCTCCAAATGAAAGATTTTCTAATTTGAGCCTCTCAGTTAAACCTTTATCAAAATGAATTGAAGATAACCCTTTTAAATTAGTGCCAAAGAAGTGACAACCCAAAAAGATTCTATAAGGAAGACCAATCTGAACCATTTTCTCTCTCTTTGAACTGTTGATTTTAGTCTCGGCCACAACTATGCTGTGTGGCAGAGTTCAACACTGGCTGCTAGGTTAGCAGTTAGCAGACAGAATATGCTACCCAAGGCATGAGTCATATGTGATATAATTGCAGCAGCTTTCTCTGAAGAGTTGAAACTTACTGCCTTGGGTGAATTATGCTGGTTTCATTTCCTTTCACTTAAACGGTGGCAACTAAAAAAAAAAAAAAAAATTTATTGAATGCCTATTTTCTGCCAAGTACTGAGTTCTTATACATATGTCAAGTTGCTTATGAGACAGTTAAATCTAAGAGATGCATATAGAATTTAGTGGGTCTAGAATCAATCTGATTATTTCCCACTACTCTGCTGCTTTTTCTGCTTCCTATATTAATAAATGGACAGCCATAAACTTGAGTCCCAAGTCAGGCTCCAGGTGCCACTGAAATTCCTCCCTCTCTCTACTTTCCTACCTAGAATTGATCACCAAATCCAGTTGAGTTTGTCTTTGAAATACTCCTGGAAATATCCCAACTTCTCAACACAGCTACTGTTGTGTTGGTTCCAAATAATTTCTTTCTGTCCTGGACAATCCTTTCTTCCTGTCCTGGACTATTTCAACAATCCACAATCCATTCTTCCTTCCTCCTTGTGTCTCCAAATTCCTTTTCTCCTAAAGTACTGACACGGAGCAGCTTTCTAAAGTGCAGATCTGAGCACATTATAACCATGCTTAATATCCTTTGTTGGATCTCCAGTGCCTCTATAACTAGACCCAGGTCCAAATTCCATAGAATTATTGCTCTTGCCTCCAGCTCTCATCCCCTTTCTCTGCTTATGCCTTGTGCTCCAGTCAGCTTTGCCATCCTCCTCTAATCTATCATGTTCTTTCAGGTCTCTGGGCCTTGGATTCTTCCATCCTGGAATTCCTTTTTTCATGTCCAACCAAAAGCAATCTATTTCTCAAAACTCAGTTTAAGGATTACTTTCTCAATGAAGCCATTCTTTTTGTAATTAGTAAATTTAATGTATTCATTTATTTAAAAAATTTTTATTTTATATTAGAGTATTGTTGATTTCTGGAGAAGAAAATGGCAACCCTCTTCAGTATTCTTGCCTGGAAAATTTCATGGACAAGGAAGCCGGATGTGTTAGAGCCCA
Source organism: Nanger dama (assembly GCA_917880005.1). Lineage (NCBI taxonomy): Eukaryota > Metazoa > Chordata > Mammalia > Artiodactyla > Bovidae > Nanger > Nanger dama. The sequence continues at coordinate 2,929,450 of CAKJTW010000105.1, read as the reverse complement.
TGGGGTGACAAAAGAGTCAGACATGGCTTAGTGACTCAACATGAACAATAATAGGTGATTTACAAATGTTGTGATAGTTTCAGGTATATAGGGAAATGATTCAATTACACATATGTCTATATTAACTTTTTCAGATTCTTTCCCCATATATGTTGTTACAGAATACTGAGTAGTTTCCTGTAGTATACAGTAGTTGCTTATTACCTGTTTTATATATAGTAGTCTGTGTATGTCAATCCCAGCCTCCTAATCTATCCCTCACCTTCACATTTCCCTTTGCTAACCATAAGTTTGTTTTCAAGGGGGCTTTCCTGGTGGCTCAGTGGTAAAGAATCTGCCTGCAATGCAGGAGACCTGAGTTTGATCCCTGTCAGGAAGATCCCCTGGAGAAGGGAATGGCAATCTACTCCAGTATTCTTGCCTGGAGAATTCCATAGACAGAGTCAGACATGACCAAACGACTATCACTTTGAAGTTTGTTTTCAAAATGTGAATCTGTTTTGTAAATAAGTTTATTTGTATCTTTTTTTTTTAGATTCTGCATATAAATGACCACATCCTTCTTTATCCATTCATCTGTTGATGGACATTTTAGTTGCTCCCATGTCTTGGCTGTTGTAAATAGTGTTGATGAAGCCATTCTTCATGCTTCTATTTAGCTTGATTTTTTTCCTCTTCCCCCAACCCCTTGACATTCTGTATACTCTATTGTCAGAGCTCTTCCCATAAAGGCAAATACTTATTTAATTTCAGCCATGAAATTAAAAGATGCTTACTCCTTGGAAGAAAAGTTATGACCAACCTAGATAACATATTGAAAAGCAGAGACATTACTTTGCCAACAGAGGTCTGTCTAGTCAAGACTATAGTTTTTCCAGTAGTCATGTATGGATGTGAGAGTTGGACTATAAAAAAGCTGAGCACAGAAGAATTGATGCTTTTGAACTGTGATGTTGGAGAAGACTCTTGAGAGTTCCTTGGACTGCAAAGAGATCCAATAAGTCCATACTAAAGGCCATCAGTTCTGGGTGTTCTTTGGAAGGACTGATGTTGAAGCTGAAGCTCTGATAATTTGGCCAACCTCATGCAAAGAGTTGACTCACTGGAAAAGACTCTGATGCTGGGAAAAATTGAGGATAGGAGGAGAAGGGGATGGAGGAGGATGAGATGGTTGGATGGCATCACCGACTCAATGGACATGAGTTTGGGTAGCCTCCAGGAGTTGGTGATGGACAGGGAAGGCTGGCATGCTGTGGTCCATGGGGTCTCAAAGAGTTGGACACGACTGAGCGGCTGAACTGAGCTAAACTGAACCAGACAGTACCTGTGGCAAGAACCTTCTCATTGGTATCTCTCTTCTACTGCTCCTCCTTCTAATGTTTCTTCCACATTGTTTCCAGATTACCTAAAAACCTTCACTATTCCTTCTTTGCTTGCATTATCAAGTCCAGCTGCTTGGCATGGTACGCAAGGTTCTTCACTTGCCATTCCCAGTTCAGTTTCCTCCCCCATGCCCGGTTTCCTACACCCTCATACACAGCAAGCACCTACATGCACTGTGGTGGTTCATACTTCTATTTGTTTTCCCATTTTTGAAGAATTTTTTTCATTCTTTACAGATGGTCTATTCTTATTATTTGAGGGCTCGCAGGATATACAAAATCTTTACAAAGGTACCCCTACACCCTTTGGTAGAGTTAGGCACTCCTTTTTTTTTTTTTTTTTTTACACTTCTGAGATGTCTTCATTCTTAGAATCTTATAGGAGCCTCCCTGGACTCCTTCTAAATTTGTTCTCTTCACTTAACCCTGAACACTCTGACCATGCATGGAATGTCAGCTCTTGTTAATCCTCGAGCCAAAGCCCTTGCTTGGCTTCCCAGCTCATTCAGTCCTGCCAACGCTCTGCCTCATGTGTGCCCCCTGCTCTCCCTTCTCTGATCGCACAGTCATCTTCTTCTCTCTCTGCTCCAGCCCTACCAGCTTGGTTGCCTTGCTCTTCATCAAACTCCTCAGACAAGTTCCTGGCTCTGAGCATTTGCATCTGCTTTTTTCTCTGTTTGAAACTCTCTTCTCCAGTAATTACATGGCTTACACTTTCTCTCTTTCAAGTGTTTGTTTAATGTCACACTTTCACCAAGACTTTCAGTAATTCACCTCATTGGCAGTGTCTGTGACTCTTTTCCTTCCCTCATTCCCTATCCTCCTCTGTTGCTTTTGCTTTTTTCACATCTAATATCTTCTATTTTATTTCTTATTGTTCCTGTTGAAAAATAAGTTCCACAGGGCAGGAATCTTATTTTTTTCTACTTAGATTTTTGAGATTTCCTAGAGTTTAGACCAGTTTTGGACACGGAATTTTCCAGGCCAGAATACTGGAGTGAGTAACCTATCCCTTCTCCAGTGGATCTTCCCGACCCAGAAATTGAATCGGGATCGCCTGCATTGCAGGCAAGTTCTTTACCAGCTGAACTACCAGGGAAGCCATTTTTGGGTATATTCAGTTCAGTTCAGTCACTCAGTCGTGTCGGACTCCTTGCGACCCAATGAACTGCAGCACGCCAGGCCTCCCTGTCCATCACTAACTCCAGGAGTTCACTCAGACTCACGTCCATCGAGTCAGTGATGTCATCCAGCCATCTCATCCTCTGTCGTCCCCTTCTCCTCCTGCCCCCAATCCCTCAGAGCATCAGAGTCTTTTCCAATGAGTCAGCTCTTTGCATGAGGTGGCCAAAGCACTGGAGTTTCAGCTTTAGCATCATTCCCTCCAAAGAACACCGAGGGCTGATCTCCTTCAGAAAGGACTGGTTGGATCTCCTTGCAGTCCAAGGGACTCTCAAGAGTCTTCTCCAACACCACAGTTCAAAAGCATCAATTCGGGTATATAACAGGACTCAATTATATATGCTGAATAAACACAAATTCATGTTATAAATTACTTGAATGGAGAGATCATGTTTGACTTAAGTTCATGATTCCATCTGGGACTGATTCCTGACACATAATCATTAAACCCACAAAAGTTTTAAATGAACAAATGAATATATTTGCCAACCCTTGGATATAATGTAGAAGAAGCTACTTAAACATGCAGCAACTTATTTGTTGGATTTCTTCCATCTAAATAAGTACTTTAAATGGCTTCTCAGTCTAAGGGGGAAAATGGTCAACTGTTATTATTGACTAGTAATGGAAAGTTCCTCATTTATCTGAAAGAGTATTATAACTCAATCCACTGTACAAGTCAGAAGGATTCTTGTTGTTAATCTTTTGCATTTTACCCTTTAACAGCTTCATTCTCTTACATTTTTGAAAGAAATGCTACTTCTAAACTTTGGTTTTAAGGTCAAAAACTGGGGAATTATAAGAAATTCTGATGCCTGGTCTACAGAACCAGAAATTCTCTTTCAATTAGTTGGGATGCAGCCAAATCATTGGTTGTTTTTAATGTCTCAGAGAAATGGGAATGAGGAACTAGAATCAGGATCACAGTTAAAAATGGTTGTATCTTAAACTAAGTGATCAGATCTCAATGACTGTCATGCATCATCTGGTTCTTACCACTTCTGAAAAAGTGGAAACTGTATCTCATACAAACTCAACAGAAAAAAAGCAAGTTCAGTTCAGTTCAGTCACTCAGTCATGTCCGACTCTTTGTGACCCCATGGACTGCAGCACACCAGGCTTCCCTGTCCATCACCAACTCCCAGAGTTTACGCAAACTCATGTCCATCGAGCCGGTGATGCCTTGAAAAAAAATGTGATGCCTTGAAAAACGGAAAGACGTATATTTACTTGTTTTTGATAATGCAAAACATCTAGATTTTTTCTGATGTAAATAATAGATTGCTTTACTTCATACTTTTCAAAGTTCTTTTCATGAACTATCATTATCATGTTTAACATACCTCTTCCCACCCCTCCTTAACTATTAAATATAAGTGTGAATAAAGGAGAAAAATGGACATCCAAATGGACAAAGTTATTATTTTCATTTTTTCTTTATAAAACAAAATCTTGTCGAAGGGTTGTCTCTCTTTGGGGATCCATTTACTATGTATGTAGAACAAGTATAGGGCGTAGAGTTAATTTTACACAAATACTTCCATTTCTATTTCTTTACACAGGCACTCACACACACACAAATTATATATGTAGCATTTCTATAATCAGTGCCATTTGCCTAACTTAGATGTGTGCTTCATCTGTGGTTTCTAGGAGCTGTGGCTCAAATACTGGCACTTTCTTTTTCTTTTTGGTGTTAAGTAATCAAAGAGACTGAGAAGGACAATTGGATTTATTTCCACAGTTACACTGTCTGCATTTTCAGTAACACCTGGGCCTTTGCTTCCTTGTTGAAAATGAAAAGCTCCCAGTGCCAGACTGTGTGGGATGAGTTGTAGAAAAAGTGGCTCTTTTTACTCATCACTCAGTGAATAATGACACCGGGGATGTGAATATTAGTGGCACCTGAAAGAATAATGACCCTTCCTCATGCCTCCTCACTGCCCAGGGAAACTATGTGCCCACAGCTTCTGGGAACTTCCAGTTTCATAGCACAACCTGAAATTAGGGTGCATCCAGGTTGTAAAAACCTGAAATCCTACACTGCTACATTCCATTACAGGGAAAAAATAAGTCTAGATGCTTAAGAATTTCTATAATTTGCATTTAATTCACTCTCTCTGTTTATTATCTTTAGGTCCTTCCAGTTCTGGCATTTTGGAGATGTATTTTTGAAGCCTTTAGGTAGACAGAAGTAGAAGGCCTTTCTTGTTCTTCTCACCTCCACCTCAGTCCATAACTCTCAAAAGATAAATAGATCCATGTGTCAATCATGAATTTGCCTAATTGTTGAATGAAACTATTTATTTTCTCTATCAAGCTCTTAAATTCTATTAGGAATCATTGCTATATATACCAAGATGGAGAAATAGGAGCTAATTTAACAGAAAAGTATAAATACATATTTAGGGTACTTATTGATATCTGAAAACAGAATAAGCTCAGTTAATTTTTGCCTTAATGCTATGAATTAGATAGCTTAGATAGTTTAAATTCCATCCTTATACCCTAGTATCTTTGCTCAGATGTTCATATTTAACCTTTATCTTACCTTTCTTTGCTTAAAAAAAAAAGAGCTTTGCTTTTTTTTTAAATGGAGACTTACAGAAAGTGAGTGAACAAATCACTAATTTCTATAATTTTCTTGTATCTTTGTTGTTTTATTTAAATTAGAAAATTACTTTTCATCTTTCTACTGCCATTTACTTAAAAAAAAAAAGACACTGAACTGTTTGATTTAAATGACATTTAAAGTTAACCACTTTCAAGGAGATATATTTGAAGTCTTGAATGAAAATAATTTATTTTCTCTCTTGATGTATTTGAGTCATCTCAATCCCTTCTTCCAAGTCTCAGATACAATTGAGGTGTCCTTAGTTGTTTAAGTGAAAGGAAATTTCTTAAGGGACAAAAATGACTTAGGTGGATGTCTTGAACTGCTTTGAAAAAAGTACAGGGTTCTAGAATCAGACAGACCTGGCTGAGTCACCTTTGATGAGACCTTGTTATTCCTGTACCTCATTTCTATTGTTCCTTAAGAATGAATGATCTTTTCACAAGGCTATCATGAGATTAAATCTAACTAGAGAACATAATAGAGTGTGTCCAAAGTGCTGCTGCTGCTAAGTCGCTTCAGTCGTGTCCAGCTCTATGCAACCTCATAGATGGCAGCCCACCAAGCTCCTCTGTCTCTGACATTCTTCAGGCAAGAACACTAGAGGGGGTTGCCATTTCCTTCTCCAGTGCATGAAAGTGAAAAGTGAAAGTGAAGTCACTCAGTTGTGTCCAACTCTTTGCGACCCCATGGGCTGCAGCCCACCAAGCTCCTCCATCCATGGAATTTTCCAAGTAAGAGTACTGGAGTGGGTTGCCATTGCTTTCTTCATGTACAAAGTAGGCCCTCATTAAAAACAAGAATTTCATTTTTCATTTAATTTACCCTTTTTCATTGAAAATGCTGAAATCATTTTCATTTAATATTTTGCTGATGCCTACAGTTCTAAGAGACATTATGCTAATGAATAACATATATTCAAAAATTATGACTTAATTCTTTACCATCACTGGTCAGTAACTGCTTCAATAGAATAGATATTCAGTGATCTGAAATTGTCACTACAGCCAAAGAACCAAAATAATGCTATGAAATCAAAATTTCAGATCAAGGGCTTCATTCTTTTCAAGCAAAACCCATAGATTCGTGGCCTTGAATATCTTCAGAAGAAACCACCCTATATCCAGTTAAATGACCAGTAAAAGTTCTTTTAAATTGGGTTATGGAATTTAACTGAAGAAATTCATTTTTCACTGGTGGGGATGAGTGGTAATGTAAGCAAAGAAGAACCCCAAAGAGAAAACTTGTGTTAGATTGAGTGTCTGGGTGAAGGAGGTAGGTGTCTCCTAGACCTACTTTGAGGGGAACCCATCCAGATATATTATCTGTCTAAAAACAGTGTCTCACCACTGTCAGTGTCTGGAGCTGCTCAAGAAACAGGGAAGATTTGTCATAAAATCTGAAATAGAAGGTGTAGTCTCTGGCTCAGAATGTACCCTGGCATGCAATAACCATCTCAGCATCTGGTTAGTAAATTACCTCAGCAGAAAACACTCTCTTTTGTTGACAAATGGTCTAGCTACTTTCTTAGTGAGACTGGAGCATGAGAAACTTCTGGAAACGTAGTTTGTGTTCACTCCCAAATACGGAAATTTGGTGAAAAGCCCTCTAATCCAGGTGGAATTATGCACCAAGTATTATTATAAACAAAGTCAATGACTCTCTTCATGTCTTTCCTTTAAAAGCAGGACTAAGCTTCAGAACCTAAGTTTTAAAAATTATTTTCTTGGATTTTATTAACATCAAAATCAATAAGAAGCAAATCTTGTATTGCAGTCTTACTACAATAAATTTAAATGATTATATCTCTAAGTTGAACCATTGAGTATTTCAAGATATATTTATCCATGATATTATCTTCAGTTCAGTTCAGTCGCTTAGTCATGCCCAATGCTTTGCAACCCTATGGACTGCAGCAGACCAGACTTCCCTGTCCATCACCAACTCTCAAAGCTTGCTCAGACTCATGCCCATTGAGTAAGTGATGCCATCCAACCATCTCATCCTGTCATCCCCTTCTCCTTCTGCCTTCAATATTTCCCAGAATCAGAGTCTTTTCAGATGAGTCAGTTGTTTACATCAGGTGGCCGAAGTATTGGAGTTTCAGCTTCAGAATCAGCCCTCCCAGTGAATATTTGGGACTGATTTCCTTTACAACTGACTGACTTGATCTTCTTGCAGACCAAGGGACTCTCAAGAGTCTTCTCCAGTACTGCAGTTCAAAAGCATCAGTTCTTTGGTACTCAGCTTTCTTTATAGTCCAGCTCTCACATTCATACATTGCTACTGGAAAAACCATAGCTTTGACTAGATGGACCTTTGTTGGCAAAGTAATATCTCTGCTTTTTAATACCCTGTCTAGATTGGTCATTGCTTTTCTTTCAAGGAGCAAGCATCTCTTAATTTCACGGCTTCCCTCACCATCTGCTGTGATTTTGGAGCCCCCCCAAATAAAGTCTCTTCCTGTTTCTACTGTTTCCCCATTTATTTGCCATGAAGTGATGGGACTGGATGCCATGATCTTAGTTTTCTGAATGTTGAGTTTTAAGGCAACTTTTTCACTCTCCCCTGAGTCACTTTCATCAAGAGACTCTTTAGTACTTCTTTGCTTTCTGCCATAGGGTGGTGTCATCTGCATATCTGAGGTTATTGCTATTTCTTCTGGCAATTTTGATTCCAGCTTGTACTTCAACCAGCCTGGCATTTTGCATGATGTACTCTGCATATAAGTTAAGTAAGCAGGGTGATAATACACAGCCTTGATGTACTCCTTTCCCAATTTGGAGCCAGTCTGTTGTTCCATGTCCAATTTTAACTGTTGCTTCTTGACCTGCTAACAGATATCTTAGGAGGCAGGTGAGGTGGTCTGGGATTCCCATCACTTTAAGAATTTTCCAGTTTGTTGTGATACGCACAGTCAAAGGCTTTGGTGTAGTCAATAAAGCAAAAGTAGTTGTTTTTCTGGAACTCTCTTGCTTTTTGATGATCCAAGAGATGTTGGCAATTTGATCTCTGGTTCCTCTGCCTTTTCTAAATCCAGTTTCAACATCTGGAAGTTCATGATTCACATACTGATGCTATCTTACCTTGGACAATTCTTCCCTAAGGTAGTAGTATAGGAAAGTTAATGCCAGTACTTAATATTTGAACTATTTCAGTATCAAAATATAAAGAAAATAAAGTTAAATTTGGAACAGCAAAAATTTCACTTAACTACAAACTGTTAGAATTTGAAGAGAACTCAGATGCCCTCTATTCTAACCTTCCATGGATTTTCCAGGCAAGAGTACTGGAGTGGGGTGCCATTGCCTTCTCCGAACCTTTTATAAAGGACAAACAATATGAAGTCTAAGCAGGTTTAGAAAGTTTTCAAGGTTATATAAATTCCTCAAGACTTTGATTTTTTACTCTAAATCTTGTGTTTCTTCACTTCTCAGGGTTCATCTTCACATTTGCTGCTACTGCTGCTAAGTCACTTCAGTCGTGTCTGACTCTGTGTAACCCCATAGATGGCAGCCCACCAGGCTCCCCCGTCCCTGGGATTCTCCAGGCAAGAACACTGGAGTGGGTTGCCATTTCCTTCTCCAATACATGAAAGTGAAAAGTGAAAGGGAAGTCACTCAGTTGTGTCTGACCCTCAGCGACCCCACGGACTGCAGCCTACCAGGCTTCTCCGTCCATGGGATTTGCCAAGCAAGAGTACTGGAGTGGGGTGCCATTGCCAAGACTGGACTATAAGGGGCTTGTGGGAGACGACAAGGCTAGAAAGGCACATGTATAAAAATGTGTAGGTCCTTCAATGGTAGGCTGACTAGTTGAGACTTTGTTCATTAGGTAACAAGGATCTAACAGACATGTTGTGTAAACTTGATCAAGGCTTATCAAGAAACCCACAGGACAATCTTAGATGTATGCATTTATGCTCTGCCCGTGAAGCTCAGGAAATGATTTGCCACTAATTTCACACCTTATGCTGGAGCAAATTTGTCTTTTTGCTTAGTGTCTGGGTACCATAACTATAAAGAAGACTCTTAGAGATATAGAGGGAAACTACATTCTCCAGAAATGAATAGCATCATATATTTGGAGAAGGGAAAAAAATTTACGTAAACCTGTTTCTTTCTCTACATAGTTCTCTTTATAAAGACTGAGGCTCTACTTCAAAAAGCAGAAAAAAATAAGGTGAAACACCTATAATTTATTACAGACTGCTGTGAGAAAGGCAGTAGAATAGAGACTGACTAGGAGGGCAGTTCTGAGGTACCAATGAGAGAATGTATAGGAAAGCATCTATTCTAGTTAGGGTCCACAGCAGAAATCCTAATTATTTTTTCCGAGTATGAATTTATTTAAAGTTAGTGTAATTTATGGAAGTAGAATCAATATCAACTTTCAGTCCTTCTGGCTCTAAAAAATGTAATCATCAAAGAAGTTGACCCCAAAAGAAAAGATTAGGAACTTTCTGCTTTAAAAATCTTAAATCAGATGGATTATCTTATGCTCTGAAAACTGTAATGACATGAGTATCTGAGGGTTAACCATGGGTCAAAGAAACAGAAATTTTGCAATTTCAGTTCACCTAAGCTAATATTCTGTTCCCATTAGTCTTAAATTAAAAAAACATCAACTTGCTAAGGAAGAACATGATTGTGCAAGGAAGCATTTCATATATAAGAGAACTCTTTTTATATGACAATTATTTTACATCTCTGAATCTTATATATATTCCTAAGGATTATAAAAGTTAAATGGTGCTTTTGCTTCTGGTTATGATATAGGCAATCACAAGAAATAAAATTGTTTTCATCCTAACAACCAAAGGAAGCTCAATAACCTTCAGAAACACACTGTGCTTTTTTTTTTTTTAATCCTTCAGTGAGCTATGGATGCAATGAAACCTTAGTAAACTAATTTTTAGAAAAATGACAAGCCTGTCACAATAAAGAAGAGTTCCACAGCTGTTCTCATTTCAAGTAAAGTATCAGAGGAGGAGGAATAAGCCGTAAAAAGGTTAAGGAGAAACAGCTAAACTTTTAATAAACTTTTAATGGCTCTGCATAGGCTAGTGTGTGAGATCAGATTTCCAAGGAGCCTAAACCACAGAGCAAATTGGCAACCACCACCAAGTATTTCCCAAAAGTCTTCACCCAGTGCTTGAGAGTTCTATGCCAGAAAGCTGGGGACACGGCAGGAGACCTGAGAGAGCTACCCCCTGAGGTACACAGAGCCCCTCTAACTCTCCAGCACCCACTGGAGGGAAAGAGAATGATGGGGAGGAGAGATGAAACTCAGGTCTTTCAGTCACTTGGGCTGGGGTAGCACAGGGAGGAAAGCTGTGCGACTCTAGTCTTTCATGGCATTTAAAATCACCGCCACTCTAGCCAGGGTGGAAAGAGATCTCCAGAGATGAAATCCAGAGAACAAAGTCTTCTTCCCAGTGGACCAAAAAAGGTGGCAACTCAGCTGTAAGACAAAGGATTATCATTCATGGTACAGAGATGGTGGCTCAATTCTAAGGCACAAAGAGAACTCCCTAGTCTCACCAGTGCTAGGACCTTAAGCCATGCTGAGAAGAAAGTCTAAATCCTTCCTCAAAACATATGGAACCAGTGGTAAAGTCAGCCTGGCTCAAAAGCGTATCACACCAATGCAGTCTTCCACTTTTGCATCCAAATAAAAAGGGAAATAACCTTTTTTTGGAACTTAATATTACTTTAGGGTCCTCTATTCTTTTATGCAAAACATATTTCATGTAATAAAAAATTGGAAGACATTAAAAAGCAAGATAATGGGACCCATGCTCAATTAAGGGAAAAGGTCAATAGAAGTGACATAAGGATGACCCAGATCTTGCTTTTATCGAATAAGGACTTTCAAATAGTCAGGACAAAACAGATAAAAAGGTATGTTGAAAAAGACATCATAAAAGACAATCTATTATACTCAAATGTGGTGAATCCCATAATAGATTTAAAGTAATTAGCATATGGGACAGGATAAGTTAATTGTTAGAGAAACACAGGAAGATTGGATTCAAGAGGTATGATTTCAGTTTTGTATTGTACAATATTTAAAAACAAAAGAAACAGTAAAGAAGGTGGAATAAAGAGTACAGAGATAAGCAGTCACAAAAGAGTACTGCATATCTGTAAAGCAGTGAGAATTTCCAAATAGTAGAAATTGATAATTCTAGGGATGTGGGCAGGAAAACTTGACCATGTCAATGAAACTTTAATTGATATGGAAATCTGTGCTTCAAAGAACCCCATACTTGGTTTAATGTTTTCCTGTGGCCAAGTCGAAATTCTTAACCTTTGAACAAGGATCATTACACTTTTATTTTGCACTGAGATCTCCAGATTATGCAGCTGGGCGTGAGTAGAAGTGGCTGTCAGGAGAAGATGTTAGGACTGGATTACGAAGGGCTTTGAATACACTGTTACATGAGTCAAGGTAATCATATGCAGCAGTTTCTCCAGAACGGGCCCAGCTTATACTGGTGACTCACCCAATTTTTACTGGAGTCTCCTGTCACTTTAGAGTGTCCTATTTTGAGAACACATTGTATGGCCACACTGTGCTGGGCCAGGAACCAAAGGGTATTTTTAAATAAGGATGCGGTTAGAGTATACACTTTTTTCAAGCAAACTTTATAGATGTCATTGTGAAGAGTAGGCTTATGGATGATGGAAACTGCTCGTAAGAGCAGTTAGGAGGACTTTTGTAAGACACAAGTAGCAGTGCCCTAAACCAAAGCAAGGGCTGAGGAGAATGAAAGAAGTGAAATATACCAGATTTGGTAAATTTTTGAATGTGTACTATAATGGAAAAAGAAGGATAGAGGATGACATCCAGGTTTCAAATTTGAAAGATCAATGGAAGAAGATTCTCTTGTATAAGGTTTGAAGGAAAAGCAAGAGAAAATTTGAACTGCGGTGGCATATACGCGCTGCTATATTTAAAATAGACCTATTGTATAGTATAGGGAACTTTGCTCAATAGTCTGTAATAACCAAAGTGGGAAAAGAGTTTGAAAAAGAATATGTATATTTGAAAAAGAAGAAGGAACATCATTTAGAACAAGATATTTCTTCCCAAAGGACTCAATAATTTTCTTCTGGGAATTTAAAAAGTGACCAAGAATTTATATAAAATTATTTACTGTTTTCATTTCAAAAACATATGACTACACTGAATGAAGAAAGTCAGACAGAGAAGGTGAAATATTGTATGACAGCCCTTATATATGGAATCTAAAAAGAAATTATACAAATGAACTTAATTGCAAAAGAAAGAGACTCACAGACTTAGAAAGCAAACTTATGATTTCCGGGGGTGGAAAGGATAGTTAGGGAGTTTGGGATGGACGTGTACAACTGCTATATTTAAAATGGTTAACCAACAAAACCTATGGAATTCTGTTCAATGTTGTGTGGCAGCCTGGATGGGAGGGTGATTTGAGAAAAAATGGATACATGTATATGAATCACTGAGTCCCTTCACTGCTCACCTGAAACTATCACAACATTGTTAATTAGCTAAAATAAGTTTAAAACAATTTTAAAAATTATATGACTAGATATCTTGTTAAAAAAAATTGATTGGCCAAATGAGTATACAGGTCTGGAATTCGGAATAGAGGTCAAGACCAGAGATGTGAATTTGGGAAGCACTTGAGGCCTGTCTGTTCTCTCCTTGATTTATTTGTGGTTATGGATCATTGCCTTCTCAAACAGAAATCTGTTTATGACAGGAAATTCCCCCTGAACTAGGTACATGAGGGTGGAAAAACGGGAGGATCTCAAAGCCTACGCCAAGCTCCCTCTTATGTTGGTGCCAAGTGCAAGAGATTTCCAAACGTCACATCTCTGAGTGTCTGCATTAGTCTTTTTATCTTTTCCAGTTTACTATTTATTTTACTACACAGACTGTATGTTGTCAATAACTGTCCTATGGCTGTTTTGGATTTTCTTTTGCCCTTAAGCATGCTTCTAGTTGCTGTTTTTTTTTTTCCCCTACTTTGTTTTATAACCCACTGATTTAATCTTGGGTTTACCACTTTTCTTTGCCTTTACTTATTTCCACTTATTTGAAAATTTTCCTTTACTCCTTAAAAAAAAAGAGGAATTGTAAATGCTCCTAGGGATGTCAGCTTCCAAGTTTTTTTTTGTTTTTAATTGAAATTTTGAGATAATTGTACATGTACATGCAGTTGTAAAATCTAATACAGAGTTCTACAGTCTCACATAGTTTCACTGGAAAATTTTACCAAACATTTAAAGAAAAATTAATAGAGGGTGATTATGCCAACATGTTTAAGAGGATTTGCAAAAAACAAAGCTAATATGATATTTACATTAATAATAGTAGAAGAATGAATGTTTTTCCCTAAGATTAAAAACTAAGCAAGGCTATCTGTTCTTGTTATTTTTATTCAACACAGTACTGAACTAGATCAAATAATCTCAAGATTTGTATGGAAATACAAAAAACCTCGAATAGCCAAAGCAATCTTGAGAAAGAAAAATGAAACTGGAGGAATCAACCTGCCTGACTTCAGGCTCTACAACAAAGCCAAAGTCATTAAGACAGTATGGTACTGGCACAAAGACAGAAATATAGATCAATGGAACAAAATAGAAAGCCCTGAGATAAACCCACACACCTATGGACACCTTATCTTCGACAAAGGAGGCAAGAATATACAATGGAGTAAAGACAGTCTCTTTAACAAGTGGTGCTGGGAAAACTGGTCAACCACTTGTTAAAGAATGAAACTAGACCCCTTTCTAACACCATACACAAAAATAAACTCAAAATGGATTAAAGATCTAAATGTAAGACCAGAAACTATAAAACTCCTAGAGGAGAACATAGGCAAAACACTCTCCTACATAAATCACAGCAGGATCCTCTATGATCCAACTCCCTGTATACTGGAAATAAAAGCAAAGATAAACAAATGGGATCTAATTAAAATTAAAAGCTTCTGCACAACAAAGGAAACTATAAGCAAGGTGAAAAGACAGCCTTCTGAATGGGAGAAAACAATAGCAAATGAAACAACTGACAAACAACTAATCTCAAAGATATATAAGCAACTTATGCAGCTCAACTCCAGAAAAATAAATGATCCAATAAAAAAACGGGCCAAAGAACTAAATAGGCATTTCTCCAAAGAAGACATACGGATGGCTAACAAACACATGAAAAGATGCTCAACATCACTCATTATCAGAGAAATGCAAATCAAGACCACAATGAGGTACCATTTCACACCAGTCAGAATGGCTGCGATCCAAAAGTCTACAAGCAATAAATGCTGGAGAGGATGTGGAGAAAAGGGAACCCTCTTACACTGCTGGTGGGAATGTAAACTAGTATAGCCATTATGGAAAACAGTGTGGAGATTCCTTAAAAATTGTAAATAGAACTGCCTTATGACCCAGCAATCCCACTGCTGGGCATACACACTGAGGAAACCAGAACTGAAAGAGACACATGTACCCCAATGTTCATCGCAGCGCTGTTTATAATAGCCAGGACATGGAAACAACCTAGATGTCCATCAGCAGATGATTGGATAAGAAAGCTGTGGTACATATACACAATGGAGTACTACTCAGCCCTTAAAAAGAATAAATTTGACTCAGTTCTAATGAGATGGATGAAATTGGAACCGATTATACAGAGTGAAGTAAGCCAGAAAGAAAAACACCAATACAGTAAACTGACACATATATATGGAATTTAGAAGACAGTAATGATGACCCTATATGTGAGACAACAAAGAGACACAGAGGTATAGAGTGGACTTTTGGACTCTGAGGGAGAGGGAAAGGGTGGGATGGTTTGGGAGAATGGCAATGAAACATGTATATTTTCCTGTAAGAAACCAAGCGCCAATCTATGTTCAATGTAGGATGCAGGATGCATGGGGCTGATGCACAGGATGATTCAAGTAGAGGATGTGGGGTGGGAGGTGGGAGGGGGCTTCGGCATTGGGAGATTGTGTTCACCTATGGCTGATTCGTGTCAATGTATGGCAAAACAAATACAGTATTGTAATTAAAAAAAAAACACATTAAAAAAAAAAAACCACAGTACTGAAAATTCCAGTTACTGTAATATGACAATAAAATAAATGAAACACAAACAGGTTAACTATCTGGAAAACCCCAAGACATCTACCCCCAAAATTGAAAACAAAACAAACAAACAAACAAAAAAACCCTCCTAGAACTCAAGGAATCAACAAGCTTTAATATTTGTTTGTATAAAGTTTCTCTTTTTTAAATTTAAAATTACAGATCCAGAATTTACTTACAGGGCAGCATAGAGAAACAGACATAGAGAATAGACTTACGGACATGGGGAGAGAGGAAGAGAGGATGAGATATACGGAAAAAGTAACATGAAAACTTACAATACCATATGTAAAATAGACAGCCAGGGGGAAGGAATTTGCTGTATGGCTAAGAAAACTCAAATGGGGGCTCTGTAGCAACCTAGAGGGGTGGAATGGTGAAGGAGATGGGAGGGAAGTTCAAAAGGGAGAGGATATATTCATACCTATGGCTGATTCATGTTGAGGTTTGACAAAAGAAACAAAATTCTGTAAAGCAATTATCCTTCAATAAAAAAATAAATAAATTAAAAAATTACAGATCCAATTACTTTATTGATTTTAGAGCAATTCAGATGGCCTATTTCATCTTGCTTGAATTTTGATATTTTGTGTCTTTAAGGAATTAGTCAATTTAAGTTGACTAATTTAATTATTTAGTCAATTTATTAGTCAATTGATTCTAAGTTTTTGAGTATAAAGTTGGACACAATATTCCTTTATTACCTTTTAAATGACCACTTAATATATAATGGTATTCTGTATTTAACTCCTTGTGTTGGTTATTTATGTCTTTTCTGTTTTTGTCAGTCTTGCTAGAAGTTTATTAATTTTGTTGATTTTTCTCAAAGAACAAGTGCTGGGGTCCAGGCCCGGTGGATCCAGGGTAATTCGAAAGCGGGGATGAAGTCGGCGTCTGGGAAAGGACTACTTAATTATAAATATAAGATTAGGAAAGAATAGTATAGTAGGAAGATTAGTGGAGAAAAGATGCTGAATAACTTGATTTTTGTGGAAAGCTAATAAAGTCTGAAGACAAGAAACTTGCACCACCTACAAAGGCCACCCATGCCCGCTTGAATAGCAGAGGGTGCCCCACCTTGGGCTCCCTCTCGCATGGTCTTAGAAGCCAGGGCAAGTAAGTAGACATGGTGAGCCTCCAGTTCCAGATGGGAATTCAGCCAGAAAAGAAGAGAATGAAAAAAGACCACACGGGGAAACAAGTCTTTCCAGTGACTGGTCCATCCAGGAAAAGCTTTTTATACTTTTGGTTGTACATAGAGATCAATGGATAATACAAAGTTATGCAGCATCAGCAGCCCTGACTCTTATAGAGACTAGGCTTTCTCTCTGCATACCTAGCTATATACACAAGTCTTAGGTGATTTACATCATCTTCTGGCCAGGAGGCCTATTAGCATTTTATGGCCTTTTTCTGAGAAGGGGTCTGTCAACCAGAAAACTTATTTGCCTTAAAAGTGTTGTTCTTACTAAAGTCTGGTGCCACTCTCAGAAAGCACTAATTAAAGTTACATTCTTACATAGCAAGGACACAACAATTTATAACAAGGAAAGAGGAGTACAATGATTTCCAACAAAGAGAAAGTTCATTAACTCAAAATCTAATGTTGCTAACATCAAAACTACTATATTCCTTTTTCTATATCCCAATTACATTGATTAATATCCTTCAGTTGCCTAAAAGATAAAGAATATGGAGGCCTGGCAGCAGTCATTGACTCAACAGTGAAACCCATCACCAATATAATTTTTAGCTTTTTAGAAAAGGCTTTATATCTTTAAAATGTTTTAAGCTGCATGCCTCTTGCGGTTGAGGGGCTGTAAACAATCACAAGTTGTAAAAGTCTCTAACTGTCAGGCAAGATAGAGAGCCATCAGAGGGGTTTGAGCTGAAACACTCCTTTTATATGCAGAAGACTGTCAACTGGAGCTCTAAGTTAACTTTTTCCAGAGAAAGGTGGTGGGGAATAGCCCCCTGTTAATGTCAGAAGCATAAGTGAAAAGCATAATGCAGTACGGCAGGCAGACTCTGGTTTTGGGGGTAGATGCTTGAGAAAGTTCAGTGAGGGCTCCCTTAAGGCCCAACTTACCTTTGCCTGTCGGATCCCTTAACCTCATGACCTTTGCTACGGGTGGGACTCCTCATGCTGGCTCCCGGCAAACAAGCCTTTTGTTTTATTGAATGAACTTCTCTATTGTATCCTATTTTGATATTTTTTATTTTTTTTTCTCTTGATCATTCCCTTCCTCTAATTGCTTTGGGTTTATTTTGCTCTTCTTTCTCCAATTTCTAAAGATAGGAATTTAGGTTATCTATTAGACATCTTTCCTCATTTCTAGTGTAAGCATTAGGTGCAATACACTTCTCTCTCAACACAGCTTTGGTAATATATGACATATTTTGATGCATTATGTTTTCATTTTCATTTGATGTATCTTTAACTTCTTTGACCCAGGAGTTGTTAGCAGTGTGTTATTGAATTTCCATGTGTTTAGGAACTTTTTCTGTTGTTCATTTCTAATTAATTCCATGATGGTCAAGGAATACTCTATATTATTTAAATTATCTTACATTTGTTGAGCTTTGTTTTGTGGCTCAGGATATGGTCTGTCTTGATGAATGATTCATGGGCATTGAGAATATTCTGCTGTTGAGGTGAGTGTTCTATATATGTCAATTAGACCTTATTAGTTGAATGTTTTCTTCTGATTTTTTCATTCTTGCTTTTTTCCATTAGCTCCTTTAGTTGCTTAGAGGAAACTTTGAAGTCCCCAACTAAAACTGAAGGTTTGTCTATTTATTTTTCCAACTCCATCAATTTTCCTACATGTATTTTGAGGGTCTGCTGTTTTGTGCATAAATATTCAAGATCATTATTTTTCTGATGGATTGTCCCTTTTATCATTATGTTATATGGCTCATTATCTCTAATAATTTCTTTGGCTCTGAAGGCTACTTTATCATGTATTAATACAGCCATTCATGTTAGTGTTAGTGTTAGTTGCTCAGTTGTGCCTGACTCTTTGCGACCCCATGGACTGCAGCCCACCAGGCTTCTCTGTCCATGAGATTTTCCAGGCAAGGATACTGGAGTGGGTTGCCGTTTCCTTCTCCAGGGGATCTTCCCAACCCAGGGCTCAAACCTGGGTTTCCTGCACTGCAGGGAGATTCTTTACCAACTGAGCTACAAGGGAAGCCCTCATACTTTCTTTTAATTATTTTTGCAAGATATTTTGGCATACCTCTTTCATAGCATAAAAATGGGTGGTATTATTTACCCATTCTACTAATCTCAGCCTTTTGATTGATAGGTTTAGAATATTTATGTTTACTATAATTATTCTTAGGTTAGATTTACATTTTCCATTTTATGATTTGTTTCACATTTGTTTCTTTAGGTTCACATTCTTCTGTTTTTTTTTTTCTTTCTGCAGATTACTTGAACTTAAAGAATCTATTTTGATTTATATTTATAGGGTTTTGTAGTGCATTTTTAAATATATTTTTAAAATTATTGCTGTAGATAGGACCATATACACTTATTTATAATAGTTATTGGTAGCAACATCTTAACGCTTCAAGTAAAATGTGGGCATCTTAATGGTTTTGCATGCTCATCTCACAGTATCTTTTGATGGAAGGAAGAGTCTCAAATGACAGTGCTCCTGGCTGTTTTTTTACTGGTGAGACTCCTAATCCATCCCCCTTGCTGGTGGTGTCAAGCTTGCCCAGTGTTGTCAGACAGATTTGCAATTGACCTAAAGGAAAAATGGGCCTGCCTAGGCTACCTTCTTTTAGTAGGTTGAAGGATTGGAAGTGCAGGGTCTGGGTGACCTTCTTTTTGTTATTTTGGGTTCACTGTGCTGTTTCTGTAGCCTTGGAATCCCAGGCCAGTTTTCCTTCTGTTGGGTGTTCAAGGCATTTGGGACCTGATCACAGAAGTAGCTTTATCCAGAGTTGTTGAAGAAGCTTCAGGGAGATGAATTATGTGTTGGCTTCAAAAGGGGTGGTGGTCATGGGGATACACAGCACAGAGAGGTGACTGACCTTCAGCAACCCCAGTGATGCACTTTGAAGTCATCACCCAGTCAGGCTCCTATGGTGCCCGTGACCTGACTGTGTTCAGGAGGGACACTAAGGGTGACTTTGGCTTGAGGACTCTCAGAAGGCTATTGCAAGCCTTTCTTAGATTGCTAGGCATTCAGGCGCCTCCACTCAAACTTATCTTCCTCTCTGCTTTCCTTGGATGAGCACTGGGATCTGATGAGCTTCTAGCTTTACTTGATTCCCTTCCTTATTTCTTTCACTCGGGCACTTTCTTTAATGAGAATTTAACACCATCCTGGCATTAAATTTTATCACAATCCTCTGATTCTGGGAGGATTCACACAAAGGATAAATGGGATCTATGAAGTCAACAGCTGCAATAAAAGGTGTTTCAGCTAGACAATATGCCAGAGTGCATCTGGATGCTCCATGCACAGCAGAAAAATCCAGTTGGGTTCCCCTGCTCCCAGGAGCTGATCTGAATAAGACTATGTTCACCTCTTACAACTCTCAGATCACTCACATTTTCTCCCCATGTGAGAGCCCTCATCTTTGGAAGGTCAACTCTCTCACCATTCTGAACCTAGGCTTTTGACAAAAAAAGGTAGGTTTCCATAAAAGTTGGTTTTTACAAGAGTAGGGTCATGGGAAGATGATAACTGCATTTTCATTCTCTGGGATTTCCTACAATTACAAGTCCACAGCAGACTATGCTTCATCTCTGAAAACTTCAGACCTTAACTCTCATGGCTGGAGGTATAGAATCAGCCTTCTCTATGAATTATTTGATCTTCCTAGATAGCTCAAACAGTAAAGAATCTGCCCACAGTGTGAGGGACCTGGGTTCAATCCCTGGGTTGGGAAAATTTCCTGGAGAAGGGCATGGCAACCCACTCCAGCATTCTTGCCTGGAGAATCCCATGGACAGAGGAGCTTGTTGGGCTACAGTCCATGGAGTCGCAGAGTCCGACATGACTGAGTTACTTACACTTTCACTTTCTTTCATGAATTCCTTAGGCTGAACAGACTGGGTTTATTTCATGTCTACTTCATGAATGAGACATGAATCTTCACAGCTAGTCTCCAATATTTCTTGGAAAAACCTCAATTAATTTTGAACCAGTTCCTCAATCTATTTATTCTCCAGCCTGGATTGAAAGAAAGGTTAGATTTATAATATAATTGACTTGGAAAAGATTTCCCTCCATCAGGTTATTCTTTGGTTTGCAGAGGTCAGCAATTTTTGTTGTTATTGTTGTTTTTCTGTACCGTTGTGAACTAAGAGAGAATAGAATCTCTTAATTCCCAAAGACAATAAGAACAAAAGATAGGTCTACCCAAGACCTGTGCTTTTAAAAATTATTGTTGTGTGACAAGAAAATATAAGCACTATTTGTAGAAGCACCAAAATCATTTGATAGTTGGGAAAGTTTAAGGAAAAGTGAATTATTAAAAGAGTTGGCAAGAACAATCTTTTGTTGTGGTGATTTTGGTTCAAAACAAAGGGCAATACCATTGTTCTGTGTTTCTGCAGCAAAATGAGTTATTTTGTTCTTAAAATTTTAAGATTTAATGAATCAATGCTTTATTGAAATCAGGTAAACATTTTCATATACAATATCTTCTTTGCAACAACATGGATGAATTTCAGAAACATAATGTAAGAGAAGTTAAACATTAAAAAAATAGATATTTTAAGATTCATCTCTCACAAACTACAAAAACAAAGTTAATCTGTGCTGTTAGTAGTCACAATAGTTGTTATCCTTGAAGAGAATGGCTCAGATATAAAGGCAAGAGAAAATGCTTTGTTCATTGATTTTGGTGCCAATTACACAGAGATATTTAATTCAAGAAACATTTATCAACCTATAAATTTGTGCAAACTTGTATTTAAGAACATTGTATTCTAAAAAGTATTAAAGAAGAACATATTAATCTAAAATACAGAAATCACAATAAAAAAATTCAAAACCAAAAACTGTCACTTTATTTTTTGGCATTTTTAAAAAAATTTTAAGACTATAATTTTTGTAAAGTTACAAAATTAATGTGAGAATGCTATAAAATTCAAATGAAAAATATATTTAGTAAAAGCAACTATTTCTACTTACCGCCTCTGTCCCCTGTATAATGAATCCCTCACTCTTCCTCATATTCCTAGATTATACATCTACTATCAGTATTCTTGCCTGGAGAATCCCAGGGACAGAGGAGTCTGGCAGACTACAATCCATGGAGATGCAACAAGTCAGATCCTACTGAGCAAACAATACTTTTCACTTTATCACGTAGGCCATTTTACATCCTTCACTTCTTAACTTTTTTTTAAAATAGGAGTAGAGTTGCTTTACAATATCACGTTAGTTTCTGCTGTACAAAGAAATGAATCAGCAGTATGGATCCATGTATCCCCCTCTGCTGACACTCATCTAGGTCACCACAGAGCACCAAGCTGAAATTGTGCTTTATGGTAAGTTCTAACTAGTTATCTATGTAACACATGGTAGTGTATATGTATGTGATAGTGAAGTGAAAGCCACATCTGACTCTTTGCAACCCCATAGACTATATGGTCCATGGAATTCTCTAGGTCAGAATACTGGAGTGGGTAACCTTTCCGTTCTCCAGGGGATCTTCCTAACCCAGGGATCAAATCTAGGTCTCCCACATTGTAGGCAGATTCTTTCCCAGCTGAGCCACAAGGAAAGCCTTTGTGTATATATGTCAATCCTATCTCCCAATTCATCGTCCCCTTTTCTTCTCTGCCCCATGTTCACAAATCTGTTCTCTACATCTGTGTGTCTATTCCTGCCCTGTAAATAGATTATTTCGTCATGAGCATGTATTTTTAAATATTCTTGAAAAATTATTTTAACTGTTGTATAAAATTTTATAAGATTTGTAAACATTCTAGTTTGAAGGATGTATTCTTTTCCTAGTTTAACATAAAAATGGGCTCTTACTGAATGTAAATGTCTACTGTATCTCTATATTCTTTTTAAATGCCTGATATTATAATAATAGAAATTAATTAATACTTTTTGCATATGAATATTTTCATATGTATTGGACATTTGCATTTTTCTTTCATATTTATCAGTCTTCTATTAGGATGCATTTTTCCCATTGGTTATGCTTTTATTTTATTTACTAGCCATTTTTTCTAAGTGTTCTCACTTCTGCTTTTATTTGGCATTCAGGTTTTTATTATAATTATTATTTTATTATTATTTCCATTTATCTCATTCAAAATGTTATTACTAACACAAGCTATGGTAAATACACACACACACACACACACAGCCTTTCTATTTTCAACGACTGTATTATCCCTTTCACTTCATACAAATATTTTTATATAAATTATAAAATAAAGCTCTTTTCCTATCTAATAGTAAGATGACTTTCCCAGCATCAGTTGGTGAATAATTACGTTTCTTCACAATGTTTGATCTCATCTTTATTATATATTAAAATATTACTTACAATAGGCTATCTTCTGTTTTATTTGCTGTTAATTTTAATCTTATCATCAGTTCTTCTGCTATATTGTTTTGATTATCATGCTGCTGCTGCTGCTAAGTTGCTTCAATCGTGTCCAACTGTGCCAACCCAAAGACAGCAGTCCACCAGGTTTCCCCCCCTGGGATTCTCCAGGCAAAAACACTGGAGTGGGTTGCCATTTCCTTCTCCAATGCATGAAACTAAAAAGTGAAAGTGAAGTTGCTCAGTCGTGTCCGACTCCTAGTGACCCTATGGACTGCAGCCTACCAGGCTCTTCTATCCATGGGATTTGCCAGGCAAGAGTACTGGAGAGGGTTGCCATTGCCTTCTCCAGATTATCATGCATTATATTACATTTTGTTATCTGAAAGGAACAGGAAACTTTAATGACTTTTCTTTTTCAAAAGCTTCTTAGTTATCCAAAATTTGCTCTCTCTTTCTGAATTTGAATTGAAATTCAAGGAAGCCACTACAAAAACTGGGCAGAATTGACATTTTTCACAATTAGCTAGTTTTCTGTAATTAAATATAATGAAAAATATCTTTTTAAACTTAGCAAGGCTTAGTACTTTATGTGTTTTTGTTGGATCAAAAGTAGTTCTCAGTTCAGTTCAGTCGCTCAGTCATGTCCGACTCTTTACGACCCCATGAATCGCAGCACCCCAGGCCTCCCTGTTCATCACCATCTCTCGGAGATCACTCAGACTCACGTCCATTGAGTCAGTGATGCCATCCAGCCATCTCATCCTCTGTCGTCCCCTTCTCCTCCTGCCACCAATTGCTCCCAGCATCAGAGTCTTTTCCAATGAGTCAACTCTTCCCATGAGGTGGCCAGAGTACTGAAGTTTCAGCATTAGCATCATTCCTTCCAAAGAAGTCCCAGGACTGATCTCCTTCAGAATGGACTGGTTGGATCTCCTTGCAGTCCAAGGGACTCTCAAGAGTCTTCTCCAACACCACAGTTCAAAAGCATCAATTCTTCGGCGTTCAACCTTCTTCACAGTCCAACTCTCACATCCATACATGACCACAGGAAAAACCATAGCCTTGACTAGATGGACCTTAGTTGGTGAAGTAATGTCTCTGCTTTTGAATATGCTATCTAGGTTGGTCGTAACTTTTCTTCCAAGGAGTAAGCGTCTTTTAATTTCATGGCTGCAGTCACCATCTGCAGTGATTTTGGAGCCCCCAAAATAAAGTCTGCCACTGTTTCTCCTGTTTCCCCATCTGTTTCCCATGAAGTGATGGGACTGGATGCCATGATCTTCATTTTCTGAATGTTGAGCTTTAAGCCAACTTTTTCACTTTCCTCTTTCACTTTGATCAAGAAGCTTTTAGCTCCTCTTCACTTTCTGCCATAAGGGTGGTGTCATCTGCATATCTGAGGTTATTGATATTTCTCCCGGCAATCTTGATTCCAGCTTGTGTTTATTCCGGTCCAGCATTTCTCATGATGTACTCTGTATAGAAGTTAAATAAGCAGGGTGACAATATACAGCCTTGACGGACTCCTTTTCCTATTTGGAACCAGTCTGTTGTTCCATGTCCAGTTCTAACTGTTGCTTCCTGACCTGCATACAGATTTCTCAAGAGGCATGTTAGGTGGTCTGGTATTCCCATCTCTTTCAGAATTTTCCACAGTTTCTTGTTATCCACACAGTCAAAGACTTTGGCATAGTCAATAAAGCAGAAATAGATGTTTTTCTGGAACTCTTGCTTTTTTCATGATCCAGCAGATGTTGGCAATTTGATCTCTGGTTCCTCTGCCTTTTCTAAAACCAGCTTGAACATCAGGAGTTCACGGTTCACATATTGCTGAAGACTGGCTTGGAGAATTTTGAGCATTACTTTACTAAGGGCAGGCGGCTGCGAGAGGAGCTACCCCACGTCCAAGGTCAGGGGCAGTAGCCTAGAGTGCCAGGCTGTGACAGCACAGGAATGGCCAAAAGGAGCTACCCTGAGTCTGAGGTGAGCGGCGGCCGAGAGGAGCTACCCGTGTCCGAGGTCAGTGGCGGCCGGGAGGAGACACCTCGTGTCCAAGGTCAGGGACCATGGCCAGGAGGAGCTATCCCACGTCCGAGGTCAGGGGCAGCCAGGAGAAGCCACCTCATGCCCGAGGCCAGGGGCGGTGACCCTGAGTAGCCTCCCAGAGCCCGAGGCCAGGGCCAGTGGCCCAGAGGAGCAACCTGAGGAGTGGTGGCTGCGCAGGCGCAAGAGGGCTTAGAGGTGCAATCCCATGTTGAAGGTCAGGAAAGGCAGCAGTAAGGAGATACCCCTCATCCAAGGTAATGAGCAGTGGCTGTGCTTTGCTGGAGCAGCCGTGAAGAGATACCTCACGTGCCCAAGGTAAGAGAAACCCAAGTAAGATGGTAGGTGTTGCAAGAGGGCATCAGAGGGCAGACACACTGAAACCATACTCACAGAAAACTAGTCAATCTAATCACACTAGGACCACAGCCTTGTCTAACTCAATGAAACCAAGCCATGCCTATGGGGCAACCCAAGATGGGTGGGTCATGGTGGAGTGGTCTGACAGAACGTGGTCCACTGGAGAAAGGAATGGCAAGCCACTTCCAGTATTCTTGCCTTGAGAACCCCATGAACAGTATGAAAAGGCAAAATGATAAGATGCCAAAAGAGGAACTACCCAGGTCATTAGGTGCCCAATATGCTACTGGAGATCAGTGGGGAAATAACTCCAGAAAAAATGAAGGGATGGAGCCAAAGTAAAAACAATACCCAATTGTGCTTGTGACTGGTGATAGAAGCAAGATCCGATTCTGTAAAGAGCAATATTGCATAGGAACCTGGAATGTCAGGTCCATGAATCAAGGCAAATTGGAAGTGGTCAAATAAGAGACGGCAAGGGTGAACATCAACATTCTAGGAATCAGTGAATTAAAATGGACTGGAATGGGTGAATTTAACTCAGATGACCATTATATCTACTACTGTGGGCAGGAATCCCTCAGAAGAAATGGAGTAGCCATCATGGTCAACAAAAGAGTCCAAAATGCAGTATTTGGATGCAACCTCAAAAACAACAGAATGATCTCTGTTCATCTCCAAGGCAAACCATTCAGTATCACAATTATCCAACTCTATGCCCCAACCAGTAATGCTGAAGAAGCTGAAGTTGAACGGTTTTATGAAGACCTACAAGACCTTTTGGAACTAACACCCCCAAAAGATGTCCTTTTATTATAGGTGACTGGAATGCAAAAGTAGGAAGTCAATAAACACCTGGAGTAACTGGCAAATTTGGCCTTGGATTGCAGAATGAAGCAGGGCAAAGACTAATAGAGTTTTGCCAAGAAAATGCACTGGTCATAGCAAACACCCTCTTCCAACAACACAAGAGAAGACTCTACACATGGACATCACCAGATGGTCAACACCACAATCAGATTGATTATATTCTTTGCAGCCAAAGATGGAGAAGCTCTATATAGTCAACAAAAGCAGTACCAGGATCTGACTGTGGCTCAGATCATGAACTCCTTATTACCAAATTCAGACTTAAATTGAAGAAAGTAGGGAAAACGGCTAGACAATTCAGGTATGACCTAAATCAAATCCCTTATGATTATACAGTGGAGGTGAGAAATAGATTTAAGGGCCTAGATCTGATAGATAGAGTGCCTGATGAACTATGGAATGAGGTTCATGACATTGTACAGGAGACAGGGATCAAGACCATCCCCATGGAAAAGAAATGCAAAAAGCAAAATGGCTGTCTGGGGAGGCCTTACAAATAGCTGTGTAAAGAAGAGAGGTGAAAAGCAAAGGAGAAAAGGAAAGATATAAGCATCTGAATGTAGAATTCCAAAGAATAGCAAGAAGAGATAAGAAAGCCTTCTTCAGTGATCAATGCAAAGAAATAGAGGAAAAGAACAGAATGGGAAAAACTAGAGATCTCTTCAAGAAAATTAGAGATACCAAGGGAACATTTCATGCAAAGATGGACTCAATAAAGGACAGAAATGGTATGGACCTAACAGAAGCAGAAGATATTAAGAAGAGGTGGCAAGAATACATGGAAGAACTGTACAAAAAAGATCTTTATAACCTGGATAATCATGATGATGTGATCACTAATCTAGAGCCAGACATCTTTGAATGTGAAGTCAAGTGGGCCTTAGAAAGCATCACTACAAACAAAGCTAGTGGAGGTGATGGGATTCCTTCCAGTGGAGCTGTTTCAAATCCTGAAAGATGATGCTGTGAAAGTGCTGCACTCAATATGCCAGCAAATTTGGAAAACTCAGCAGTGGCCACAGGATTGGAAAAGGTCAGTTTTCATTCCAATTCCAAAAATAGTTCCAAGTGTTTCATATTCTTGTTGCTTTTATATAAATAATAATCTTCTATTATATTTCCCACAGGTTTGTCTTGCCATAGTTTTTTACCAGTAGGTACTAATAATTTTGTTCACAAAAGTTTTTTTACAGCATATTTTGCTTATATAATACTTCCTTTTTTCCCCCTCTTGTACATCTTTCAGAGCTGTGCATGTGTGTTGTGCATCCATGTTAAACAATTATTCCGAGTTTTTGCATTACATGCCTAGAAAATTGTCTCTATAGATTGAGAATGAATGACTTCCATGACAATATATATGACACTGCTTTGCTTTCTTTTAAATACTCTCAGAAGCAATGAAAATAAATGTCAAATTCTTACAGAAAAAGACCTTTTTTTTGGTAAGTATAATTATGTGAACTCTCTGAGAATCTTGACTTACTCTTATTATCCATCAGAAGTTTTCATAGGCTCCTTACCAAGTTTGTTATAAGGAGACTTTTAAGACCTTCCTTTAGGGAACCGGATGATTGCTGATTTGGGGTTTTTCTGTGTAGCCAACACTCCTGTTTTTTGTCCAAAGAGGCCATTTGCAGCTTCAGGGCACTTTGCCTTTGTCATAACTATTGACCTCTGTTACCAAACACAAAATCAGACTCTTTAATCATGTTTTTAATAGACTTGTATCTTATTTGTTGGACGATTAATTGAGAAGGAGGGAGTGACTATAGTTTTATAGGCTGAGAAACAGAAAACAATTGTACTCAATTATTTAGTAGAAACTGAAATGTCACAAGAGTTTCTGAGAAACCTAATTTTTACAACAGCATTCTACCATATCCAGCTTCAGAAGATTTCTCAAACTCCACGGAATGATAAAAAGTATTTTCAGTCTTTATAGTTATACCACACTGTGTTTATTTTTCTTCTTTCTTATGCATTATAACCACAAGCATTGTAGATGGTTATGAAGTCTTGACTTAACTGGAGCTAAAAACTGCTGAATCTTTGCTGCCAAGGTGGGAGTCCTCTTTCTGCATTTGTATAAATCCTCTAAAATATTAGAGGCCCATTTGAAAAAGTGTACAGTTAATATTTTTCCTAAGAAATATATTTTTGTCTTCCAGTGATTTCAAATATTTCCAAAAATTTTACTTGTCTCAGATTTCTTGGGATGTAAGGTCCAAGCAACAAATAAATAACAAATAATATTTACAAGTTATTTTCATAAATAATAAAATTGTATTTCATATATAATAAAATTTTACTTCTCTAAAATCACCCCCATGTTATGACTCTCAACCCTTTAATGGCTCCGAAATACTCAGGAATCTCCCATCATCCAATTATAACACACTTCACCAAAATCAAGAACAGTATTTCACCTCATAATTCTAAAATTGTCCTGCACTCTCTGAGTCCCATCTTACATAGAAAAACTACTAGTACTGATAAGTAAAGACTGTGTTCCCTTTTTGTGAAAATTCTTCAAATGTAACAGGAAAACCTATGCTTGTTAAATCTACCATGAGATTGAGGGGTGGGGGGAGGGAAGGGTCTATAAGCTTTGGTTTACTCACAATTACAAGTACACTCATTAAACATTTAATGAGTGCCTATCCTGACTACAGCCATGAAATTAAAACATGCCTGCTCCTTGGAAGAAAAGTTATGACCAACCTAGACAGCATATTAAAAAGCAGAGACATTACTTTGCCAACAAAGGTCTGTCTAGTCAAGGCTATGGTTTTTCTAGTAGTCACGTATGGATGTGAGTGTTGGACTACAAATAAAGCTGAGCGCCAAAGAATTGATGCTTTTGAACTGTGGTGTTGAGAGAAGACTCTTGAGAGTCCGTTGGACTGCAAGGAGATCCAACCAGTCCATCCTAAAGGAAATCAGTCCTGAATATTCATTGGAAGGACTAATGTTGAAGCTGAAACTCCAATACTTTGGCCACCTGATGCAAAGAACTGACTCATTTTAAAATACCCTGATGGGGGACGACAGAGGGTGAGATGGTTGGATGGCATCACTGACTCAATGGACACGAGTCTGAGTAAACTCTGGGAGTTGATGATGGAAATGGAAGCCTGGAGTGCTGCAGTCCATGGGGTCACAGAGTCTGGACATAACTGAGTAACTGAACTGACTGACTGATCCTGTTGAGGTGTAAACAGGCTATCCTGGAGTAAAAAAAAAAAAAAAAAGGAATCACAAAGACCTAATATATAGGTTATTGTGTGCTCTTGTAGGCTGAGAAAAATAACTAACAAAAGTGGTCTTGTGTATACAAGTCTGATGTCTTCCAGAGTCAAAACGTAGGTTTAAAAGGCCATACACTCAGGAGTAAGTGAAGCAGGGCTGCCATAAAAACCATAAGGGCAAAGGGGCTGTTCCAGAGACCTGTTCAGCAAAGTTGCCACTTGAGAAGGTTTTGTACAGTAGCTTCATGCATGGCTAATGACCTGTGAAATCATGAACCTTGACAAAGTAAACAGTTTCCTAAAGGATCTCCAAAAGAATAGACCGACTTCTTTAACTCCTGTAGCTAAAAGCAGAATTTGAGGTGGTAGAATGTTACCTGAATAAGTATGAGTTAAGACCATCTTGGAATGTAACTTCTCTTTCTCAGGAATCTCTTGTAGAATGCCCCAGGTGAAGGACATATTCATATCTGAGCCTATTTCACCTACAGAGAATTCGTTGCCATGATCCAGTCGCCTAAAGTATTCCCTTCTGTAAGGGTGGTTACGAGATGAAAGAGACATCAAATTACTGGCACGACCCTGAAATTACCCCCTTTGCCACTGCTACTTCCTGCCCCTGAGTCTGGACAACTCAGCAGAACAGTGACTCAAGTCTGCAGCCCCTTCCTCATGAAATGGCCTAGCAACCAAAATGCAATTAGGATATTAAGTATCATTTAATCACAGTTTTCCTTGGAGGAAAAGACTGATTGTAAGTCTATTTCTTAATGCTTCCCCCTCTCTCTCTCTCCTTTTCATTCCTTCTCTCCTTCCTTTCCTTTTTGTTCATTCTTTAAGCACTCATGTCTGTCTGATATGGTCAGAGATGCTGCTAGGGGTTGGGGGATATCTGTTGGGATGCAGAGAAGGGGAGGAAAAATTTTTTTATTCTAATGATATAAAAATATTAAAAAGATGACTAAGTTTTGGTTTTGTTCATTCCATTCCACAATATTCAACCAGGGAGACAGATATAAAGCAAAACAGATAAAAACATCTATAGGCAGAACAAATAATAGTCTCCTGTGAGCACATGGAATGTGCTATGATCACTAGTCAGATAGGCAATTCGATCACCATTTTTTTTTAAACCCTTGCCTGAATTGTGTAAAGGTGAGAATATCTGATTCTACATTTGTTATCATCCCAGTGTAGCCATCACCAGCATATTCATTGTATTCATTTATTTAATAAGTTTTCAGTTCAGTTCAGTCTCTCAGTCGTGTCCGACTCTTTGCAACCCCATGAATCGCAGCACGCCAGGCCTCCCTGTCCATCACCAACTCCCGGAGTTCACTCAAACTCATGTTCACTCAAGTTGGTGATGCCATCCAGCCATCTCATCCTCTGTCATCCCCTTCTCCTCCTGCCCCTAATCCCTCCCAGCGTCAGGGTCTTTTCCAATGAGTCAGCTCTTCTCATGTGGTGGCCAAAGTATTGACTACAGCCCTTATGGACAAAGCCACTGCTGGGAGCTCTGGGAATACTGAAATTTTAATTAAGGACAGAGCCTGGGAATTAAAATAGGCAAAGAACAAGCAGGCAAGTAACCACCACTAAGACAAGGAAGTGCAGAATGCCAATCATAGGGGTGGTAAAATGCATCATTCTGAAGTTTAGGAATGTAGAGTTGCACATAGGATATAATCTACGGTGACATTCTCCAGGACCATTCTTGCCCTGACCCTTTACTCACCCTTGTCCCTCCCAACTTTTCTCTGCTCACTACCCCCAGGGCTCTTTTGCAAATTATATCTCGCTCCTTCTTGTATTTTTTGCTCCTGAACCCCAGTTTTCTCACTCCCACCTAAACTGTCTTTCATAGGGAATAAGCAATTTCTTGCCAATATGATACCATGCGAGAATGGATTCATCTGTAACAGCTGAGAGGTAATGCTTTTCAACAGTCATTTTGAAGGTACTGTCCCAAAGGAATGGTGACAAATTTTCCGGTAACACCACAGGCTGGTGGTAGGAATATTTTTGGGTAAGTCGGTCGATGTCTTTTAAATCTTACCACATAAGCAAACCACTTTCTCTGCCATCGTGCAGAGCTATTCCTCCAAGGATATTTGCCTTTTAAAAACTAAGAAATTTAACTGTAGAAGACTGTTATTTAATGCAAACTTAGTTGTGATCCCACCCACAAATTGCCCCCGACAGTTTCCCGTAGGCACCCACAGTCTAGCCCTGCTTATTTTATGTCTTTTAGAAAAGCCAAAAGTAACCTGTAATTACAAGCAAAAATCACTAGTGTGTGCTTGTGTTAAGTGTTTCTCATACACTTTGAAAAGAATAATTGTATCATTAAAGCAATTCCTTTGGACGGTAAAGACTTAGATTTTTTATTTTTCAGAGAGTAGTAGCATGACAAAACATAAGCCCCACCCATCTCAGACTCCTCCTGGAGCAGAGACATCTAGACTTAGATCCAGGTGTCTACATAATCACCATGATATTTGTCACTCCCTCCCTATAGCCACTGTCTCCAAAAATTTCTTGACATCACGTGTTGTTTGGTTTGTAAAAATCAAGAAAATGAAATGGAATTTTGCATTGAATATTTAGAATAATTTCCTAATACCTCTGAGAAAATCTCAGTGCTCTGTGTTGCAAAATCAAGCTGGGAAATCATTGACACAGAAGCCAGATAAGGGAATCTCATTTTCCTTTAACCATGAGCTTCACAATAATTTCTTCTCAATCATTGCATATATTCTTATGCAGGGTCTCTCTTCTAGATATACAGCCATCAAATGAAAAGGATGTGTGAATGCTAAAGACACAGGTGATGCTTTCTTACATAAGCAACAATGTGCTGAAGAGAAGATCAGTGGAATACTTTTATTTGGAAATGCAAAACCCTTATTTGGAAATACATATATGTCTATGTCAGATCAGGGCTTTCCCAGTGGCACAGTGGTAAAGAATCCACCTGCAATGCAGGAGCCTCAGGAGACATGGGTTTGATCCCTGGGTCAGGAAGATTCCCTGGAGGAGGGCATGGCAACCCATTCCAGGATTCTTGTTTGGAAAATCCCATAGACAGATGAGCCTGGTGGGCTCCAGTACATGGGGTTGCAAGAGAGTCAGACATGACTGAAGTGACTTAGCATGCACACATACATATGTCAAGTCTTACACTCTTTATATTTTCTTTAGCTCCCTTGCCCTCCACATGGACTGTTGAGCTTGTTTATCCATAAAGATTGCCACCTGTCAGTCAGTCTGCTGAGTGAAGGACTGACTGACTGTGATAGCTATTGTCCAGACTGCTGGGAACAGACATGATCATGGCCGGTGTCCTGCTCTTCCCTCCAGCAGCAGGGAAAGACTCAGGCTGGTTTCACAGCTTTTTGTTCACATGACTGAAAAATGAAAGGAAAACCTGAGGAGCTATTAAAAAAAAAAAAAAAAGGCTTAAAAAGTTTCTGGCTTAGAACATTTCAACATCCAATCGTTAGTTTAAAAACATCTTCTTGAGTGCACTTTGGGGTTTTTCTAATTCTTCTCCACCAGTCACTGGAATGTTCTTTAAAAAGAATACCCACCTAGGCCATTAAAGTGAGAGTCAAAGCAGCACTGGGCTGTGACCTTTTGGCAGGGTAGGCTGTCCTCACACATTACCTTTACAGTGACAGAATTTTGCTTTTTCCCCCTTTTTCCTGCCATGGAACAACCCCAAAGGAAACCTGAGAAAGATCCCAATTGGCTGAGTCGCTAGTGAAGTATTTCAACTGGAGAAGGCTCACTTCTCCGTCTTTGCTCTGTTTCTCATTTGTTAACTTCATTTTGCTCCACTATAATGAGCAATGTCATGTGGTAATTAATTAGAGGTTATCCATTTTTACCAATTAACATCTTTGATCAATGCAATGAGAATTTAAACATTTATCAATATGATCGATAAGCTTAGAACTCCAACTATTGGACTGAACCTTTTATCACTAAATATTTGTGCAATATATCTATGGAGACACACAAATACATTCATGCAATTACATGAGCTGTAGAGCAAGCCTGTGTAACAGAATTTTAAAAATATATATAAGATTGCAATTTTCAAACCAGATTAAGTTTTAAATTGAAAGGAATTGAGATTGGACATCATTTAAAAACTAATCACTTAAAACTATATTTAAATTTATACATTATATACAGTTTTTCATATTACAACAATTTAAACTATACACATGCATGAGTACATCCTCTCTGATGATACAGGATCAAAAGTAGGTAAAAGACAAACTCTGGTCTGGGTCTGCATTTACCATTACACCTTCATAAGAATGTTTTATGAGTGGAACAAGAAGAAAAGCCTATAAAAGGAAAAATACCTTGGTATTCAAACTTTTACAGCATGCATTTTTTTAACTAAAATGGGAGAAGGAGGGGAGGAAGAATGAAAAAGAATGAAAGAATGACAAGAGGCAGAAGGGGAAGGAGAAAGAATGAGAGGAAAAGAGGATAAGAGGAGGAGGGGGTGGGGAAGGAAGAGGAGAGAATGGAGTGCTGTTCTAATCAGACTGTGATGGCCTTTTGAAATCTGTCATTCATAGTATGTCTTCCTTAGCTAAGCTTGGAATCCCCACTTAAGGTTTATAGAATTAAAACAAAAACATTTTAATGACTTGATAAATCTTAAAATTCCTAAGCTACAGTTTCTTTCGTCTATGAGAATAATTGTGTGCCTTGGAAATCACCAAATCATTCATCAATTTATGGTTTTAATAAATAACACTTTAAATGCCATAGAAAACATATACTTTTACCTTGGCTTTGAGTCTATATGGAATTTGTCTTGTTGTATCATTATTTACTGGAGAAGGAAATGGCAACCCACTCCAGTGTTCTTGCCTGGAGAATCCCGGGACAGCGGAGCCTGGTGGGCTGCCATCTATGGGGTCACACAGACAATGATTGTACATATTTTTAGGACTGTTAGGGCATTATTAAAATCAGATTTGGAATTTATAAGTTACACAACTCCATCTCTTGGTCCCAGGAAAAAGAGCAGTATCTTTTCTCATCTCATTTAAAATACAGGAAAGTCAGACTAGAAACTAAGCTAAATCAGAAATCACCCTCTGCATTCTGAAAAAGCTCCCTGCTTTTTTGTTTTTGTTTTCTGCAGCTTTGAGTAACTGTTAAAAATCACTTGTCAAGTCTGAGACGTAAATTCAGCTGAATATCTGCATTTGAAATAATTAGCTTAGGTGGCATTTACTTTCAGAGCCTTTAGACCCTTTGGCAAAGATCAAATGGGCAGTGTCAATGAATCAAAATGCTTCATAACTAAAAGTTAACTAGAATTTTAAAACGACGAGATGCCAATGCCTATTCAAAAGTACAGTTTAAAAAACAGTAGTGTTATATTACAGCCTGACTTCCCTGTTTGAAGCTGTAAATATCCTGGTACATTCACAGATGAAAATCCTTGCAGTATTTATTTTCAAACTTGGTGTTACAAAAAGTGTTTAGTCATGGTCAGATACAAAATTCACATGAGCATAAAGTACAGCAGTCAATTATTTATATTAAATAGATTTTCTGGTTAGTGACAAACTGTTAGGTACAAAGGCATTATCTTTCCTTTGTATCCATTCGTTAACTTATATATTATAAATTTCCACTGTGCTATGATTTAGAAGAGCTCCCCTGGTGGCTCAGTGGTAAAGAATCCACCTGCAATGCAGGCGACCAGGGTTGGATCTCTAGGTCAGGAAGATCCCCTAGAGAAGGAAATGGCAATCCATTTCAGCATTCTTGCTTGAAGAACCCCATGGAGCCTGGTGTGCCACAATCCACGCTGTCAGAAAAGAGCTGGACATGGCTTAGCGATTGAATAGCACAAATAATTTAGAAAATAACTTTTGAGTTTATCATGTAAATTAACAGCTGACAAAAATTTATTCAAACACTGATAATTTAACTTAATTTTTCTCTAATAGTATATTTGCACTGGATCTCATTGTTATTGATTAAAAGGTATTGAGTTAACAAAAATATTTAGTTTGCTTAAATAAGCTGAAGTAACACTGAATAAAAATTCATATACAGAAAAAACAGAGATGTGATGTGAAAAGTGGTTCATTAATAACATTTTAAAATTGGAAGGGGCCTCTGTGGTCATTTAATCCAACTTCTTTCTCAAGATAGATAGCTCCACAAAAGGAGGCTTACATTTATTTATCCTGTGCTTGCTTATTTTCAAGGATGGAGATCGCATTCCTTCACAGGGCAATATATTTACATTATTGAAATTAAGTGTTGTCTTTCTTCTTGCACCTCCTACCCACTGGTCTTTTATTTTCCCTTTGAAACATTAGAGAAAGTAAGTCCATTCTTTCCTGCACGTGATTCATGTACCTCCCCTCACCTCATAATATTTAAAAATGATTTTATGTTCTCTATTAAATCATAATGCCTTGAGTTTTTCAATTATTCTTTTATGGCATGCTACTCAGACCACATTCCAAACTATGCCAGTTAAGTTATTCTGAATGCTCTCTATTTGGTGTCATTCAATGACATCTAGAAATGGATTCAGTTTCCTAGATGCGGTCTGACTAGTGCTGAATACAATGCTGGAGGAAATCTTAGTTGATTTGAACAATATTTCTTCTCTTAATGCAGCACAGAAATATGTAATTAGCATGTTGGAGAAGGGCTTGGTGGCGGTGGCTGTTGTTTGATGACATCATCTTTGGGTTTTCTTGCTGTAATCTGTGGTCA
Organism: Nanger dama; assembly: GCA_917880005.1. NCBI lineage: Eukaryota > Metazoa > Chordata > Mammalia > Artiodactyla > Bovidae > Nanger > Nanger dama. The sequence goes on along the minus strand of CAKJTW010000105.1, from coordinate 2,893,284 downwards.
ACTAAAGCACTTCAATCTCTTTTTCTAGTCAACTGCTGTCAAGACAGTCTGGCATTGTTTTCTGGGCCTTCATTTTTGTTGTTGTTGTTGCTTTATCTCCAACTAGGAATTGAGTGTTGAATTGAGTGTTGATTTAAGTGTTAAAAAGGTGAACTTTTGGTTCTACTAAGGCTTATTTTGAATCATTTTTATTCTCTTGTGTGTTTGCTATCATCCTCACTCTTGAAGTTCTGCAAGTTTGATAAATAAGCCTTTCTTGTCACAAAATTCACAGATGAAAAGTTTAATGTGACAGAATCAGGAAAAGCTATGGAGTTCTACAGGTGTTTAGAAATCTTGTAGCTACTGTGAAGGGTCTTTCTCTAGTCACTAATTTACACACTTTGAGTATGACCATTTGAATCTAAGTTATTACTTTATTGGGCTTCCCTGGTGGCTCAGATGGTAAAAAATCTGCCTATGATGAAGGAGACCCGAGTTGGATCCCTGGGTCAGGAAGATCCTCTGGAGAAGGGAATAGCAACCCACTCCAGTACTGCCTGATGAATCCCATAGGCAGAGGAACCTGCCAGGCTATAGTCCATGGAGTTGAAAAGAGTCAGACATGACTGGGCAACTAACACTATTACTTTATGAGGAACTTGCTCAAATGGTTTAAAAATCAAGCTTCAAGGTGAAAGGTAATGGACAGAAGGGTAGCAGACACAAGTCCCAGAGTACCAGGGTTCAAACCTTGGTTCTGCCAATTACCAGCTCTGTGAGCTTGTCTTTCTCACCTTCTCTGATTCACTTATCTCTACAGTAGAGATGACACTGGATGGGAGAGGAGTTTAGGTGAGAATGTATGTGTGTTTACGTATGGCTGAGTCCCTTTGCTGTCCCTCTGAAACTATCAGATTGTTAATCAGTTACACTCAAATATAAAACAAAAGGTAAAAAAAAAAAAAAGAAAACTGAAGAATTTGAAAAAAATTAGAGATAATGGTGATGATCTGATTATAGTAATGATGATGATGAAAGAACCTGTACATAACATTTTTGTGAAGTTAAATTAATTAATATATCTAAAGTACTAAGGAAAATATCTGACATAGAATGAACACAATATATTGACCAAAATTGTCTACATTTCACAGCATTCTTCTGACATATCAGGTTTTCAGAACCAATATTTTAAGACCATCAATCTAGTGTTTTTAATAGTAGCAAACCATGAGGTATATAATTTATTCTGAAAGTGTACCTAGAACAAAAATTTAGCTTGCAGTTAATCATTCTAAAATCTGACTGTTTCCATATTTTAGGTTTTAAAATATTATAAAGTACATAAACATGATATAAAAAGTGCACCCTATTTTCTTCTTTGAAAGCCTTCAAAGACAAATTTAAATTAAAAGGACATCAAGTTTATATATATATATATTAAGACTATAGTAGAAAAACATTATTCTATATTAAAGGAAATTTCCTAACCTCAATTATATTTAAAAGAAAACTTCTTTTAAATACTATATTTGGTATTAAAAATGACATACATATATATACAATAGCTGTTTTTTTTGTCATTAGTTCAAATGTTTTCCTATATGTACAGGATTTTGGTATCTTTCTAGGGTCTAAATAGAAAAGAAATGTTTGGAGATGTTTGCTTTTAGAAGGAAAATTTAAATCTTTTAATAAAAACTTATAGGAAGGCTTCTTGAAACAGAAATGCAAATCTTCTCCAAAATTTGTTAAATTTTCTATTCATACTAAACTTCTTTTCCATATTTACTAAGACCACAGTTGTAGGTATCTTCTTGTTTACTTTAGATAATTCTGTGTATTTGTGTTTTTATATTATTGTCAAAATCTCCAAAACTGGAAGCCTTATTTGAATAAGTTTTCTGAAGATATTTAATGTAAGAGTCAAGGCATAATCAAAGTTTAAAATTTATACCAGTTTTTGATGACTATGTATGAAAATATAAAAGATCTCAATATTTTCAATATTTTGTTCATATTAAAAGGAAAATATTTTGTATATATATACTGGGTAAAATAATATAAGTTAGTTTTACATGTTGTTTTTACTTTTCCTAATGTGATTATTAATAAACTTACATCATTCCCATGACAGTGCTTTGGGAACACTGATCCAAAAGCATCTCATTTCTCTCTAACACCCTCCAGCCTGAAAGCCACCATAATCTGAAATACTATGATATTTTCCTAGTTGGTTTTCAATATTTCTACCTTCCATTTAACCTCCACCTATTAGCCAATATTAATTAATTAATTAATATTAGCCAATAATAATATAAAATCCACACTGAATGAATTCTTCACTGTTCTTCACTATTTCCCCAAATTAAATTCTAATACCTGGAGGCAACCTTAAAGGCTGACTCTCTAAACTCATTGCTAACCAATCTTCTTCAAAAAATGCATTCTGACCATGATTTTATACTCTCTCTCCCTGATAGGACTCATGTTGCTCTTGTACAATGCTGATCTAGAAGCACATCATTTCTCTCTACCACCCTCTAGCCTCACAACCACAATAATCTGAAACACCATAAAATTTTTCCTGTATATATGCCACTGCCTTTGTGGTTTCCTCATTGCTAAGGTTTACTCACTGTCTAGGATTAGCTCAGATACCATCTTCTCTGTAAAGTCATGTTTTATATCCCACACTTTGGTTAGGCCCCCTTTCATGTCTCCCAACCAGCTCAAAGGCACCTGATCTATTTTTCACATGCTACAATTATCTTTTTGCTTGTGTTTATTATACCATGAGATCTTGAGAGTAAAAACATAGATGAGAGACCCATGAGGAAGTCATTACAAATGGTTTTAAGTTCTCTTAAGGAAGGTTATTATCTCCTTAATTCACTTTAGTTCACTATAATATAATCAAATGGAAAGTATCTTTTGCTAAAAACTACTATCTGAATGAGCCTTATAATGAAAACAGGCATTCAAAGTTTATACCCTGATAATCTGTGAACATTCCCAGTACTTGCAGGTAATTTTGTCAGTAAGAATAACGCACTGTTCTTGTTGATAACTGCCTTGATTAACTGTGTTGTTCAGTTGCTAAGTTGTGTTCTACTTTGCGATCCCATAAACTGCAAGACCTAACTGTCATCTTTCCTGGAGTCAAAAATCAATATTTTTCATGTGGTCTAAACTCCAACTACCAGGACAGAGGTCTGCAGAGGTGAGACCAGTTGGGCAAATGCTGCTCCTTCCTTGGAGTCTCACAAGGAGGCTCCTATTTGTAGCCTTTGCTTCTCTTCCATTGGCTTTTGGAACCCAGAAGAAAGCACCAGAACAGTGCTTGCCTCCCATTCTCCTCCCTTCCCCCAATCTAAGTACTCTAGACACCCAAGAAGATATGAATCCTCAAATCCCCAAATCCAATATGGTTGTATGTGTAATCATACTATCATAGTATGTATAATCATCATAATTTTCTTTATTCTTTTCTTATGGGGAATTAATAGGAGCATGCTGATGTATGCTCTTCTGCTAACCTCTTTGATTGGTAAATGATTTACCTTTGTTGGTTACCTTTTGATAGCTTCATCTCAAAAGTTGATGTTGAAAAGATAAAGTCAAATATCATCCTCTTAAACATTATTAATGAGGAAGGGCTACAGAAAACACTTACATGTCAGATCATTAGAGACTCTTACTTCAACAAGCCCCAAGCACTTCATATCTGAAAAGTTGCTTGGTGAGTCAAAGTTGTATGATGAATAGCTCTAGAGATAACACTTATAAACAAATATTTATTGGGAAGGAAGTAATGACTTTTGTAAGAAAATGTGCACATTCAACGTGTGGACAAAGAATGTCATTACAGTAAATGAAGAAATTTGCAGCCATCAAGCCGTAAGCCTCTGCAGCCACCCCCAATGGTATACCCTGAGGGAATTCAGAATGGAGAAAAATAGGTTACTGACCCTAGATAATTAAGATGCACATCCCAGGAATAATTTCATTAAGCCCAGACTCTTTATCTTTTTATATATAGTAAAGCACTAAATTTTTTAACTTGAGATATCCATTGTTTCTTTAATTAGAAGTAATTTTTTTCATATTTGATTATTTACTTATTTGCAAAAACTCCTGTATAGTCTGGCTCCTCCTTTACTTCTTCAGAACAGTCCCTCAGAACTAACTTAAGTCTTCAGTATTTACACTGAATAAGCCATAGTTCTCACCTTTTAGGTTGTGCAATTTTTTTCAGTAAACAAACTATATAGGATTTTATAAAATGGAGACATTCTTTCCACTTAAAAGCATAAAACAAAGATCCAAAAGGTTGGCATAGTTTGATCTGTACCTTGAATAATTTAGGAAAAAAGGTTTTGATTGACTTATATGAATGAGGATCTTTAGTTTCATCAGCATCTTAGATTTTAATGAATTTAAGAACAGAAGAACTTACTGCATGGAAGTTAAGTTGCTCAAAGAATCTCTAGGAGGGCTTGAGAATCTTGCTCCTAGGTGATACAATCAGGTATGACCTAAAATGATGCTTTAAAACGACTTTATGTTCATGTATAGTGCTGTCTTGAGAATGAATCCCTTGGACTGCAAGAAGATACAACCAGTCAGTGCTAAAGGAAATCAGTTCTGAATATTCATTGGAAAGATTGATGCTGAAGCAGAAACCCCAATAATTTGGCCATCTGATGTGAAGAACTGACTCACTGGAAAAGACCTTGATGCAGGCAAAGATTGAAGGTGGGAGAAAGGGATGACAGAGGTTGAGACGGTTTGATGGTATCACTGACTCGATGGACACGAGCTTGAGCAAGCTCTGGGGGTTGGTGGTGGACAGGGAAGCCTGGCGTGCTGCAGTCCGTGGGGCTGCAGAGTCGGACACGACTGAGCCGACTGAACTGAGCTGATAGTGCGGTCACTGCAGTCTTTTGCAATGACAAAAGATTGTCATTGTAGACTTTTTTTGCTGGTACCCAGTGAAAAACCTCTAACACGAGAGAAAATTCTTCCTAAGTCCTCTTTTTTTTTTTTTTTGCTTCATTTATCACATATTCAAAAGACAGATATCATTGCAAGTGGCCATATTCATTCTGCAAAGGAAAAGAGGAACAAGTATATGATATCTTTCTCTTCTGCACTGAGAGAGAGGCTGGGCAGCTTGAAAAGATTCCTAGGAAGTTCAGATTCCAGATGATCCAAAAAGTGGCCAATGTGAAGCAAAGATGGATGGAGTATGGACGAGCATTTCCTGAAAAATGAAAGGTTCTGAAAGAAGGTATCCAGATAAAGATGTATACAGTGTGATGACAGAAATGAGCATCATGTGCTTTTTGGGATTCCAAGAGTCTATGGAAATGCTGGTAGGAATGGGCTTCAGCTCAGTTCAGTCACTCAATCGTGTCTGACTCTTTGTGACCCCATGGACTGCAGCAATCCAGGCCTCCCTGTCCATCACCAACTCTCAGAGTTTGCTCAAACTCATGTCCATCGCATCGGTGGTGCCATCCAACCATCTGATCCTCTGTCATCCCCTTCTCCTCCTGCCTTCAATCTTTCCCAATATCAGGTCTTGTCCAATGAGTCAGTTCTTTGCATCAGGTGGCCAAAGTATTGGAGTTTACAGCTTCAGCCTCTGTCCTTCCAATGAATATTCAGGACTGATTTCCTTTAAGATTGACTGTTTTGATCTCCTTGCAGTACAAGAGACTCTCAAGAGTCTTCTCCAACACCACAGTTCAAAAGCAGCAATTCTTCAACACTCAGCTTTCTTTATAGTCCACCTCTCACATCCATCCAGACTATTGGACAAACCATAGCTTTGGCTAGATGGATCTCTTTTTTTTTTTTTTTGCCAAAGTAATGTCTCTGTTTTTTAATATGCTGTCTAGATTGGTTATAGCTTTTCTTCCAAGGAGTAAGCATCTTTTAATTTCATGACTGCAGTCACCATCTGCAGATATTTAGGAGTCCAAAAAGAAACCTTGTCAACATTTCCATTGTTTCCCCATTTATTTTCCATGAAGTGATGGGACCAGATGCCATGATCTTAGTTTTCTGAATGTTGAGTTTAAAGGCAACTTTTTCACTTTCCTCTTTCACTTTCATCAAGAGGCTCGTTAGTTCCTTTGTGCTTTCTGCCATAAGGGTGGTGTCATCTGCATATCTGAGGTTATGATATTTTCCCCAGCAGTCTTGATTCCAGCTTGTGCCTCGTCCAGCCCAGTGTTTCTCATGATGTACTCTGCATATAAGTTAAATAAGCAAGGTGACAGTATACAGCCTTGATGTACTCCTTTCCCGATTTGGAACCAGCCTGTTGTTCCATGTCCGGTTCTAACTGTTGCTTCTTGAACTGCATACAGATTTCTCAGGAGTCAGGTAAGGTGGTCTGGTATTCCCATCTCTTTAAAAATTTTCCCTTTTGTTGTGATCCACACAGTCAAAGTCTTTGGTGTAGTCAGTAAAGCAGAAGTAGATGTTTTTCTGGAACTCTGTTGCTTTTTCTATGATCCAATAGATAATGGCAATTTAATGGAATAGCCACCGAGCAGCAAAGAAGTCTAGGATTTGGACTAAATGAGATTATGTTCCTGCGCTTGCTCAGTCACTTCAGTCATGTCTGACTCTCTGTGACTCAATGGACTGAAGCCCACCAGGCTCCTCTGTCCATGGGTTTCTCTAGGCAAGAACGCTGGAGTGGGTTGCCATGCCCTCCTCCAGGGGATCTTCCCCACCCAGGGTACTTACCAGCATCTTCTGCATTTCCTGCACTGAAGGTGAATTCTTTACCTCTGAGCCACCAGGAAAGCCCATAGACTTTGTTACATATGAAGCAAAGGAGTCTAGTATTTTGTTGTTGTTTGTTTTTAATATTGGTAATGGGGTGGCACTGAGGCTTAGAGCAGGGTCTTGAGGCACACAAATCCTATTGCACTGTCTTTGAAAAAGAGATACCATTGACTCTTGGCTCTTTTAATGCTAATTTCTACTGTTAGAATTTGCTTTGTGAAATGCTTTATTCTCTGAATTTCTAACAGGAAGACTTGGAGATTTCATCTCTTCCAATATGACTTCAGTTTTGAATAATACATGGGAAAGCATGATGTAAATAAAAAGTTTTCATCTCTCATGTCTCAAGTGATGTTAAAGTCCTTGTAGTAAATGACATGTCTGAATTTAAACAGATGCCTCAAAAAAGAAGTAGCGCTTAATAGGATATTTCATAAACTGCTATAAATTACAGTTTTTATGTTTTCACTCTTGGAAAGTAGATTGGCTTTTTGTTTTGTTTTTCTTTTCTTCCTTTATTTTCTACAATTAAATTACATTTGAATATGACTATGAGGAAACAGTGGAAGCAGTATCAGACTTTATTTTTGGGGGCTCCAAAATCACTGCAGATGGTGACTGCAGCCATGAAATTAAAAGATGCTTACTCCTTGGAAGGAAAGTCATGAACAACCTAGATAGCATATTCAAAAGCAGAGACATTACTTTTCCAACAAAGATCCATCTAGTCAAAGCTATGGTTTTTCCAGTGGTCATGTATGGATGTGAGAGTTGGACTGTGAAGAAAGCTGAGCGTCAAAGTATTGCTGTTTTTGAACTGTGATGTTGGGGAAGACTCTTGAGAGTCCCTTGGACTGCAAGGAGATCCAACCAGTCCATTCTATAAAGGAGATCAGTCCTGGGTGTTCTTTGGAAGGAATGATGCTAAAGCTGAAACTCCAGTACTTTGGCCACCTCATGCAAAGAGTTGATACACTGGAAAAGACTGATGCTGGGAGGGATTGGGGGCAAGAGGAGAAGGGGACAGCAGAGGATGAGATGACTGGATGGCATCACTGACTCAATGGACATGAGTCTGAGTGAACTCCGGGAGTTAGTGATGGACAGGGAGGACTGGGGTGCTGCAATCCGTGGGGTCACAAAGAGTTGAACATGACTGAGTGACTGAACTGAACTGATTGTACCCTTTTGCTAAATTCTAGTCTATTTTCTATTGAAAATCTATTCTTTTTATTTGTGTAATTTTATTTTCAAAAAATATTTAGAGTGATGTCTTTAATGAAAAACATATCTTAGATCAATAAAAAGAAATGGAAAGAGACCAATCAGAATGAGGAAAAGAAGAAAAATAATGCAAGGTAGTTTCTGTGATTGAGCTTCAGGTGTACTCAACTTCTTTGAATTTAAGGCAAAAAGAGTAAGAGATATTACCACAAAGATTAAGAGCATCACAATTTTCAAGAAACATTTTTCAAGTATTAAATTCTAATAAAAATGTCAATTGTGTGACTTTGTATGAGGCATATTGATTGATACAAAGGGCAATCTCATCAAAGTAAGAATAAATGAAAACATGCTATAGAATGTCCATTGTAGGCAAGATTTTAGCTTTTTTCTTCCTTCTTCCTTTTCACTTTTAAGTCTTACTCATTACTTCTTATTTAAGTCGTATTCATTACTTCTTATAAATGAGGGAAATTATGTTATAGAATGTCCACTGTAGGCAAAACTTTAGCTTTTTTCTTCTTTTTTACCTTTTAAGTCTTACTCATTACTTCTTATTCATAGCTATAAATCTATATGATTTATCATAAAGGACTATTCTGGCTAATAAGAAATCATGGTGTCAATATATAGGAAAGATTTTTTTTCAAAATTTTTATTTGTCTATGTGTTTAGAGCTGTAATTTGTCTCCATTACTGCACGTGGACTTTCTCTAGTTGTGACAAGTAAGGGCTACTCTCTAGTTTCAGTGTGAAGACTTCTCATTTTGGTGGCTTCTCTTGCTGTGGAGAGTGGGATTTAGCTGCATAGTTTTCAGTAGTTGTGACACACAGGCTTAGTTGCCCTTTACCAAATCAGCAGTTGAACCCTTGTCCCTTGCATTGGCAGGCAGATTCTTAACCACTGGACCACCAGGGAAGTCCTATAAGAGAGATTTTTATTTCTACTGATCATTGCATAAGGAAAATGCTTTTAGCATGTTGAAAATATGCTTTAAATAATGGACAAGTATACTTTCTATAGAGTAGGTCAGAATCTTTTTTTTTTTTTTTAGTTATTTCCTATCCTTTCAACTAGATTATGTTCTTTTATTCCTAATTATACAACACACAAGGTAGGCACTTGTTACATGTTTTCTAAATAAATGACTATTTTTTATTGCTTTTTAAAGAGAAAGGCCATTTTTAGGGCTCAGCCAAATAGTTCAGTTCAGTTCAGTTCAGTCTCTCAGTCGTGTCTGACTCTGTGACTCCATGAAGGGCAGCATGTCAGGCCTCCCTGTTTATCACCATCTCCCGGAGTTCACTCAGACTCACGTCCATCGAGTCTGTGATGCCATCCAGTCATCTCATTCTCTGTCGTCCCCTTCTCCTCTTGCCCCCAATCCCTCCCAGCATCAGAGTCTTTTCCAGTGAGTCAACTCTTCGCATGATGTGGCCAAAGTACTGGAGTTTCAGCTTTAGCATCATTCCTTCCAAAGAAATCCCAGGTTTGATCTCCTTCAGAATGAACTGGTTGGATCTCCTTGCAGTCCAAGGGACTCTCAAGAGTCTTCTCCAACACCATGGTTCAAAAGCATCAATTCTTTGGTGCTCAGCCTTCTTCACAGTCCAACTCTCATATCCATACCTGACCACAGGAAAAACCATAGCCTTGACTAGACAGACCTTAGTCAAATAGTACACACCACCTATCAAATGTCTATAGTAAATATTTAATTTCAAATGAAAGCTCATAGCATTAAACCCAGGCATTAGTCTTATAATAAACCCCATATGTAATTATGCAAGCCTTGAGTCAGTATTCTGCCCCTCTGGATATTTTATTTAAGTGACTTATTTCACAAATATCAGTGTAGAGAAGTTTATTATTTATAAAGCACTTAATTAATGGGACAAAAGTGGCTACTTACTTTTAGAGATTTATTGTTTTATGATCATGACCAAATAAATTAAACTTTAGCGGCATTGTAGAAAGAATTAATACTGTAGACAGAAGTTCTTGATTTGCATACTATTAAAAATAAACAATTTTAAATGAGTACAAACAAATATAATGACACATTCTATGTTGCTCATATATATATAATCACATTTAAATTTAAAACTAGTCATGAAATGAAGCTTAATATGCTTCATTTACTAGCTCAGACAGTACTAATAACCATTCTACACACAATGGTTTCTCAGTGACTGCGCATTTACCAGAGCTAGAGGCCATTTGGTGACATGTAATTTACATACACAATTAATTCAGACCACTCAGTAAAATAGAATCATTGTAATCATTAAATTCTCCTCATTCTGTATTCAGTGTATTCATGTGGAAATGACACCTGAGAGGTCACCAGCAAACTGACCTTTCATGTTTGTTCTCATCGTCCTAAATATCCTTTTGTTATGCTAGTAATTGTCTCTTTAGAGTTGTTTATACATGTGTAAGCTATATAGAGATCTTCACGACCCAGATAATCATGATGATGTGATCACTCATCTAGAGCCAGACATCTTGGAATGTGAAGTCAAGAGGGCCTTAGAAAGCATCACTACGAACAAAGCTAGTGGAGGTGATGGAATTCCAGTTGAGCTGTTTCAAATCCTGAAAGATGATACTGTGAAAGTGCTGCACTCAGTATGTCAGCAAATTTGGAAAACTCAGCAGTGGCCACAGGACTGGAAAAAGTCAGTTTTCATTCCAATTCCAAAGAAAGGCAATGTCAAAGAATGCTCAAACTACTGCACAATTGTACTCATCTCACATGCTAGTAAAGTAATGCTCAAAATTCTCCAAGCCAGGCTTCAGCAATATGTGAACCGTGAACTCCCTGATGTTCCAGCTGGTTTTAGAAAAGGCAGAGGAACCAGAGATCAAATTGGCAACATCCGCTGGATCATGGAAAAAGCAAGAGAGTTCCAGAAAAACATCTATTTCTGCTTTATTGACTATGCCAAAGTCTTTGACTGTGTGGGTCACAAGAAACTGTGGAAAATTCTGAAAGAGATGGGAATACCAGACCACCTAACCTGCCTCTTGAGAAATCTGTATGCAGGTCAGGAAGCAACAGTTAGAACTGGACATGGAACAACAGACTGGTTCCAAATAGGAAAAAGTCCGTCAAGGCTGTATATTGTCACCCTGCTTATTTAACTTCTATGCAGAGTACATCATGAGAAACATTGGGCTGGAAGAAGCACAAGCTGGAATCAAGATTGCTGGGAGAAATAGCAATAACCTCAGATATGCAGAAAGTGAAGAGGAACTAAAAACCCTCTTGATAAAAATGAAAGAGGAGAGTGAAAAAGTTGGCTTAAAGCTCAACATTCAGAAAACGAAGATCATGGCATCCAGTCTCATCACTTCATGGGAAATACATGGGGAAAAAAATAAGACTTTATTTTTGGGGGCTCCAAAATCACTGCAGATGGTGATTGCAACCATGAAATTAAAAGACGCTTACTCCTTTGAAGAAACGTTATGACCAACCTAGATAGCATATTCAAAAGCAGAGACATTGCTTTGCCAACAAAGGTCTGTCTAGTCAAGGCTATGGTTTTCCCTGTGGTCATGTGTGGATGTGAGTTGGACTGTGAAGAAGGCTGAGCGCCGAAGAGTTGATGCTTTTGAACTGTGTTATTGAAGAAGACTCTTGAGAGTCCCTTGGACTGCAAGGAGATCCAACCACTCCATTCTGAAGGAGATCAGCCCTGAGATTTCTTTGGAAGGAATGATGCTAAAGCTGAAACTCCAGTACTTTGGCCATCTCATGCAAAGTGTTGACTCAATGGAAAAGACTCTGATGCTGAGAGGGACTGGGGGCAGGAGGAGAAGGGGATGACTGAGGATGAGATGACTGGATGGCATCACGGACTCGATGGACGTGAGTCTGAGTGGACTCCGAGAGATGGTAATGAACCAGGAGGCCTGGAGTGCTGTGCTTCATGGGGTCTCAAAGAGTCAGACACAACTGAGTGACTGAACTGAACTGAACTGAACTTATATATATATATATATATATATATATATATATATATATTTTTTTTTGCTTAGTTGTTTTGTCCAACTTTTTTGCCACCCTATGGACTGTAGACCCCCAAGTTCCTCTGTCCATAGGACTTCCCAGGCAAGAATACTGGAATAGGTTGCCATTTCCTTCTCCAGAGAGTCTTCCTGACCCAGAGATCAAACCCACATTTCTTTCATTGGCAAACAGATTCTTTACCACTGAGCCACTTGGGAAGCCAATATATATACATATATATATGTATATATATTTAGAATCCTAAGTTTCCATAGTGTGTGTGTGTGTGTGTGTGTGTGTGTGTGTGTGTGTGTGTGTGTGTGTATGTGTATATATATATATAATCCTAAAAGCAGTATAGAATAGAATTAGAAACATTAACAGATGAGGGACAAGATTCCTTATAGTCTCAGAAGGTACATTCCAAGAGTTGCCACCATTCAAAGGGTTAATCTTACCATGAGCTGGATGCTTTGGCAGTCAAGATTCAGGAGAGGGGACCTGAGTGCTTTATAAACAGGGCTTCTTTTCTGAGCCCAAGAAACCCTACTGGCCATTTAATAGTGGAAACAGGACCAAAACAGATGGATGAAAAATTAAAACAGGATGATTTCAATGTCAAGATGGGTTCTGAGGGAATATCATAAAGGGATGTGATCTAAAAAACTCAGAAATGATTTTCCTCTAGGGGGTGATAGGCCAGATGAACAGATTAGGACTCTGAAGAAGAGACTCTCAGAACCTGTCTTTTTGTTTAAAAAGTAGCCTAACTCCAGGGAGTGTTGTGTGTGTGTTTTCAGTCGTGTATGACTCTTTACAACCTGATGGATTGTAGCCCACCAGACTCCTCTGTCCCTGGCATTTTCCAGGCAAGAATACTGGAGTAAGTTGCTATTTCTTACTTGAGGGGACCTTCCTGATCCAAAGATTGAAACTGTATCTCCTGCTTTGGCAGTTGGATTCTTTACCACTGTGCCACTGTGGAAGCCCTAACCTCCAGGGGTCTTGGTCAAAGAGATCCAGGCCAGACACCCTGGAGGGTGATAGTTTATAAGTGAAGAATGCCATTTAAAAACAATCTGTTCTTTGAATCATCTTGTGGGGTGGTTGCTTCATTAGCACTGGGGATCATGCTGTTTTTAGCATCCAAACTTCCTCTATTTTCATCTGAATGTCAGCTCAGTATCAGCATCTATGATAGAGATGGCAGGCCCCATCTTTCTCAAATAGAAAATAAATGAGTTTTGAGAAATGGAATATTTCCTGCCAAATGAAGGATGTCATAATCATTAGCAATTGCAGTACTTTGGCCACCTCATGCAAAGAGTTGACTCATTGGAAAAGACTCTGATGCTGGGAGGGATTGGGGGCAGGAGAAGGGGAAGATGGAGGATGAGATGGCTGGATGGCATCACCGATTCAATGGATGTGAGTTTGAGTGAACTCCAGTAGTTGGTGATGGACAAGGAGGCCTGGCATGCTGCAATTCATGGGGTCACAGAGAGTCGGACACAACTGAACAACTGAACTGATCTGAAACTGAACTGAGCAGTAAGCAGGTGAGCCCTGAGGGAACTCAGAAAGGAAATAATACTTGCCATCTAGGAGTCATTAGATTGCAGCCACTCCCTATAGTGATCCCTGAGGAAACTCAGGATGTGAAAACAAAAAATTCAGGTTCCAGAGAGCTGCTTTGCATATCAAAAGAATATTTTCAGTGAACACAGAATCTTACATTTTCCACACATAGAAAAGCACTAAAGTCCTTAACTTGAGACATCTGGTTTTCCTTTGATTTACAATAATCTTTTGACATTCAGATTACTTGCTTTTGTTATACAACTTCTATAAAACCAGGCTTCCCGCTCACCTTCTTAGAGTAGTTCTCTCAGGGTTACTTGAGATGCTGCTTCCCAGGCTTGAAGTGCAAAAATTACAGACAAAACAGCTCACAACCTTTAGACTGTGAATATTTTTAAGTTGACAGTTTCAACTGTGTCTCGGTTGAACATTTTGATAGAGTAAAATGTTTTGATAGCATCAAAGATTTGAAATTTTTAGGCACAAAACTTTCCTCACTGAAGTTGCTATCAGAGAAATATTTGGATCATCAGATCTCTTTGGTGCTATAGGTTAAGAACAAATGCAGTAGACATAAGAGAAATGGATTTGATCCTGGGTTGGGAAGATCCACTGGAGAAAGAAATGGCAACCCATTCCAATATTCTTGCTGGAGAATCCCATGGACAGAGGAGACTGGTGGGCTACAGTCCATAGGGTCACAAATACTACCAAGCGCACACACACACACAGATCTCTTAGATGTGGTGTACTTGCCCCACCCTGATTTCTTTCATCATCTCATCTACTATGTCATGTACACTTTCTCTACAAAGTTCCTTCACAGGCATAACCTCCATTGATATACTGATCAGAGTGACCACAATGCAGTTCTGCTAAAACCTAGAAAGTGCACGTGGGGAGTGCTGGGAGCCAGCGTAAGGAACTCTGCCTGTGGCAAAGGTCATGAGGAAGGAGGCTCGGCATTACGCAAAGGCGGGATCGAGCCTCAGGAGACCCCTTGTTCCAGAGCATCTACCCCCAAAACCAGAGTCTGCCTACTTTACTGTTTTATGCTCTCACCTACACCTCTGACTTTATGGGGGCTGTTCCCCACCACCTCTCTCAGAGAAGGAGTTAACTTGCAGCTCTAGTCAATAAAAATTCCTGGGTGTGACAAGAGTGTTTCAACTTACAAACTCCTCTAAAATTTCTCTAACTTGCCTGAGCAGGTTTATCTGGCCACATGTGATTGTTTACAGCCTCTCAATCGTGAGAGGCATGAGATGCATTAAACTTTTTAAATACAGATTGTTTTGAGAAGTTAGAAATTATTAGTATAGTGGGTTGGTTAGAAATTATACTGGTGAAGGGTTTTCATTTGTTGGGCCAATATTTGCAGCTAAGCCTCCATATTCCTTGCCCTTATACACATTAATGAATACAACTAGCATATAGAAGAAATAAGTATTAACCTTTAAGATTAATCATGTTAAACCTTAGGCTAAGTAAATTCTTTTCTTGATTATAACCCCCTGCACCCTCACCCTATAGGAATGCAACTTTATCTGGTGCCTTTGGAGTGTGGCGCCTGGTTTAAGAAAATTCACCCCTGGAAAAATAAGTTTTCTGGTTGACTGACCTTTATCAGAAAGGGCCATAAAATGTCAGTAGGTCTCATGGCCAGCAGATGATGTAAAACCCCTAAGACCTTTGTATACTTTTATTTGAAGCACCTGATTTTGACAAGGGTCAGGTCTGCTGACTCCACATGACTTTATATTCTATATCTATGTGTAACAAAAAGTATACAAGCAAACCTGAAAATAAAGAAAACGGATCAGTTTCTGCAAAGACTGATTCCCCCGTGTCATTCTTTCTTTCCCCTTCTGGCTGAATTCCTATCTGGACTGTGAATGCTCACCATGTCTACTTACTTGCCCTGGCTTCTAAGAGCCATGTGAGTGAGAGGGAGCCCAAGGTGGGGCACCCTCCACTATTCAAGTGGGCACCGGTGGCCTATGTAGATGGTGCAAATTCCTTGTCTTGGAGTTTTATTGGTATTCCATATAAACCAAGTTATTTAGCATCTTTTTCTCCACTAATTTTCCTACTACACTATTTTTTCTACTCTCTTTATATTTCAAATTAAATAGCTTTTTCCTAGGATGCCAATTCCATCTCCCCTTGAATTACCCTGGATCCACTGGGGCTGGACCCCAGCAGGGGAGCACTGTAGTTAGTTGGGAGGTGGCAGCATGGCTGTTGCCTAGAGCTACACTGTGCCGTGATATGCACTGCTACCTTCTGCTGCCATTGAGCTTGGGGCAGCAACTACATGCTCTTGTTCTGGCTCCAAAAGGAAGACTGTTTTATGGGCCTTCTAGAACTTAAAAATTCTATATGAAGAGTTTCCTTCCTTTAAAAAGATTCATATTTTACAGAAGAACAATGTGTAATTTTAGTAACTTTCTGATGATTGCACAGTGTAGAAGTGAAAGAGATATGATTTACAACTAGCAGTCTGAATGAAGTGTGTTTGTATTTGAGGGGACTCTCTGAATCAATGTTTTGTTGTTTTTATTATATTATAGTCTTGCTTTATTATTGAAAAAGACTACCCACATAAAGACTTAATGACCTTATCTTTAAAAAAGTAGAAACGATAATTAACAGTTCAAAGTATCCCTCACATTTTATTACTAAATTTGAAACACTGGATTTTCAAGTTAACATTCAAATCATAGATTCAGAGAAACCACAAAAGTTAAAATAAGCTCATGAGAAATACTACCTGAATATTCATCAGTTCCATGATTAAGCCCAAGTAGAAGGTAAGAAAGAAAGGATCATATCTTTGTGGGTTGGCTCTCTGGACAACAAATTGTCCTTGTGGCCTTATCACAGGTAGGTCTCTCTCTAGTTTTCATTTTAACATGAAACAGCACTCACATATATGCTAGAAATCTGGGATACTCAAAAAGACATGGTATTACTGTATTGCTGCTTTTCCATCATGCCTTTATGCTTTCTGAGTGCTTGGATAGTGGATGCCTATATTCCTAGCAGTATTTGTGTGTGATGTCCATTCAATATCCCTGGATTGATGGAGAAGCTCTGTGAGGGCTCCTTGGTGCTGCTATGTGTCCTGACACAGAGTCAAGAACCAAAATGGATGCAGGAAATTCTGTTAGCTGCAGAGTCATTCACCTGGACCCCAACACTGCAGGAGGTGCTCTGGAGAAAGAAAGAAGACTTTGGGTGTGAGAATGCCAACCTTGCTGCCTATTTGTTTTATGAATGTGAAGAAATGCAACAAAGGCTCATCCCTAGGCAAGACAAAGGGCCAGTGAACTCAGAGTCACTAGTTGACTGATATACAAGCAGCAACTCTGATTCTACTGCCAAAGTTGATTCTTGCATATTCTCCTCTAATGAAATTCCCATGCTTCTTAGAAAGTCCACTGTAAGTAAAAGATTCCCCATGTGGTCTTTTCCTAAAAGCTGTAGTTGGAGATTACTGGAATAGTGTGAGGGATGGCAAAAAGTTGAACTTTATCTTCAAGAAAAAGAAAAAAATGATGCTTAGTATTTCATGCCTTAGAGGATATCAAAAACCTAAGCGAGACACTATGACAATAGGATAGTAAAAATCTTAATAAACTTTGTAGACTGCCTATATTTATTCATTTTGCATTTATTCACCTTTTATCTCTCTATAATAATTCATATTTAAGCTCTTATAACATGAAAAGAAAGTGATCTCTTGGGAGAACAAAAAGAAGGGAACCAGAGATAAATATTTTACCATTTCAAAAGTTAGGCTTCGAAAAGAGAGAACTTTTATGACTGAGTCAATTGCATGGAGGAGAAAAGAGGAGAATGAGTCATCTCAGTCTGTGGAAGAGAAAAAAAAAGAAACAAAAGGAACCAAGAAATAACAAACCTCATGTGAGATTACCAGACTGTGCCCCTAGAAAATTACTTGTTATATTCAAACCTGATTTTCCTCTTTTTTAATTTATATTTTTATTGAAGGATAATTGCTTTACAGATTTTTTTTTGTTTTCCGTCAAACCTCAACATGAATCGGACATAGGTATACATATGTCCCCTCTGTTTTGAACCTCCCTCCCATCTCTCTCCCCATCCCATCCTTCTAGGTTGATACAGAGCCCCTGCTTGAGTTTCCTGAGCCATACAGCAAATTCCTTTTGGCTATTTTTACATATGGTAATGTAAGTTTCCATGTTACCCTTTCCACATAACCCACCCTCTTCTCCCCTCTCCCCATGTCCGTAAGTCTGTTCTCTATGTCTGTTTCTCCATTGCTACCCTTTAAATAAATTCTTCAGGGCCATTTTTCTAGATTCCGTATATGTGCATTAGTAATGATATTTATCTTTCTCTTTCTGATTTAATGCAGTCTGTATAATAGTTTCTAGGTTCATCCACCTCGTCAGAACTGACTCAAATGTGTTCCTTTTATGGCTCAGTAATATTCCATTGTGTATATGTACTACAACTTCTTTACCCATTGACCTGTCATTGGGCATCTAGGTTGCTTCCATGTCCTAGCTATTGTAAATACTGCTGCAGTGAACAATGAGATACATGTGTCTTTTTCAATTTTGGTTTCCTTAGTATATATGCCTCTTGGAGAAGGCCATGGCACCCCCACTCCAGTACTCTTGCCTGGGAAATCCCATGGGCAGAGGAGCCTGGTGGGCTGCAGTCCATGGGGTTGCAAAGAGTCGGACACGACTGAGCGACTTCACTTTCACTTTTCACTTTCATGCACTGGAGAAGGAACTGGCAACCCACTCCAGTGTTCTTGCCTGGAGAATCTCAGGGATGGGGGAGCCTGGTGGGCTGCCGTCTATGGGGTCGCACAGAGTCGGACACGCCTGAAACGACTTTGTAGTAGTAGTAGTAGTAAATGTGCTTAGGAGTGGGATTGCTAGGTCATATGGTGGCTTTATTCTTAGTTTTTTAAGGAATCACCGTACTGTCTTCCATCATGGCTGTATCAGCTTATATTCCCCCCAAGAGCGCAAGAGCACTCCGTTTTCTCCACACCCTCTCCCAGCATTTATTGCTTGTAGACTTCTTGATGATGGTCGTTCTGAAAGGTGTGAGGTGATATCTCATTGCGGTTTTGATTTGCATTTCTCTAATAACGAATGATGTTGAGCTTCTTTTCTTGTGTTTGTTAGCCATTGGTATGTCTTCTTTGGAGAAATGTCTGTTCAGGTCTTTCCCCCACTTTTTGATTGGATTGTTTTTCTGCCATTGAATTGTATGAGCTGCTTGAGTATTTTTGAAATTAATCCTTTGTCAGTTGTTTCATTTGCTGTTATTTTCTCCCATTCTGAGGATTGTCTTTTCACCTTGCTTATAGTTGAACTGATAGTTTTCTTTGCTGTGCAAAAGTTTTAAAGTTTAATCAGATCCCACTTGTTTACTCTTGTTTTTATTTCTGTTACTCTAGGAGGGTCATAGAGGATCTTGCTCTGATTTATGAGATCAAGTGTTCTGCCTATGTTTTCCTCTAAGAGTTTTATACTTTCTGGTCTTACATTTAGGTCTTTAATCCATTTTGAATTTATCTTTCTGTATGGTGTTAGGAAATATTCTAATTTTATTCTTTTACATGTAGCTGTCCAGTTTTCCCAGCACCATTTATTGAAGAGTCTGTCTTTGTCCCATTGTATATTCTTGCCTCCTTTGTAAAAATAAGGTACCCATAGGTGCATGGGTTTATTTCTGAATTTTCCATCTTGCTCCATTGGTCTATATTTCTGTTTATGTGCCAGTACCATACTGTCTTGATGACTGTAGCTTTGTGGTATAATCTGAAGTCAGGAAGGTTGATTCCTCTAGCTCCATTCTTCTTTCTCAAGATTGCTTTGGCTATTCAGGGTCTTTTGTGTTTTTGTATGAATTGTGAACATTTTTGTTATAGTTCTATGAAAATGTAATTTGATAGACATCATATTGAATCTATAGACTGCATTTGGTAGTATAGTCATTTTCACAATATTGATTTTTCTTACACAGGGACATGGAATATCTCTCCATCTATTTATACCATCCTTGATTTCTTTCATCAGTGTCTTATAATTTTCTGTGTACAGTTCTTTTTTCTCCTTAGGTAAGTTTATTTCTAGGTATCTAATTCTTTTCTTGCAGTGGTGAATGAGATTGATTCCTTAGTTTTTCTTTCTGATTTTTCATTGTTAGTATATAGAAATGCAAGTGATTTCTGTGTGTTGATTTTGTATCCTGCAACTTTGGTAAATTCACTGATTAGCTCTAGTAATTTTCTGATACTGTCTTTAGGGTTTTCTATGTACAGTATCATGTCATCTGCAAACAGTGAGAGCTTTACTTCTACTTTTCAGATCTGGATTCCTTTTATTTTTTTCTTTTCTGATTGCTGTAGCAAGGACTTCCATAACTATTTTGAATAATAATGGGGAAAGTGGACACCCTTGTCTTGTTCCTGATCTTAGGGGAAATGCTTTCAGTTTTCCACCATTGAGAATAATGTTTGAGGTAGGCTTATCATATGGCCTTTACTATGTTGAGGTAGATTACTTCTATGCCCATTTATTGAAGAGCTTTAATCATAAATGGATGCTGAGTTTTGTCAAAGGCTTTTATGCATCTATTGAGAATATCATATGGCTTTTCTTCTTTCAATTTAATATGGTGTAATTGAATTAATTTAATATATTTCAGTTTAACATCTTTTAAGTTAATATAGTGTATCTCATTGATTGATCTGCATATATTTGAAGAATCTTTGCCTTCCTGGAATAAACCCAACTTGATCATGGTATATGAGCTTTCTGATGTGTTGCTGAATTCTGTTTGCTAAAATTTTGTTGAAGATTTTTGCATCAATGTTCATCAGTGATATTGACCTGTCGTTTTTTTTTTTTGCACCACCTTTGTCTGTTTTTGGTACTGAGGTGATGGTGGCATCATAGAATGAGTTTGGAAATGCTTTCCTTTTGCAATTTTTTGAAAAAGTTTTAGAAGGATAGGCATTAGCTCTTCTCTAAATGCTTGATAGAATTCTCCTGTGAAGCCTGAGTTTTTGTTTTTGGGAGATTTTTGATCACAACTTCAATTTCCATGCTTGTAATTCAGTTTTCATAATTTCTATTTCTTCCTGGTTCAGTCTTGGACTATTAAGTTTTTCTAATAATCTATCCATTTCATCAAAGTTGTCCATTTTATTGCCATATAGTTGTTCATAATAGTCTCTTATACTCCTTTGAATTTCTGCATTGTCTGTTGTAAGCTCCCTGTTTCATTTCTAATTTTTTTGATTTGATTCTTCTCTTTTTCTTGATGAGTCTGGCTAAACGTTTGCCAGTTTGTTTTTTTTTAATCTTTTCAAAGAACTTTACTATTTTTTCATTCATTTCTTTTTCATTTATTTCTGCTCAGACCTTTATGATTTTTTTTTCCTTCTGCTAATTTTTTTTTGTTCTTTTCCATTGTTTTAGGTGTAAAGTTAGGTTGTCTGTTTGATGTTTTTCTTGTTTCTTAGGTAGCATTGTATTGCTAAAAACTTCTCTCTTAGAACTGTTTTTGCTGCATCCCATAGGTTTTGAGTTGTTGTGTTTTCATTGTCATTTGTTTCTAGAAATTTTTTGATTTCCCTTTTGATTTCTTCAGTAACCTGTTGGTTATTTAGAAATGTGTTGTTTAATCTCCATGTGTTTGTGTTTCTTACAGTTTTTTTCTTATAATTGATATCCAGTCTCATAATATTGTGATCGGAGAAAATAGATGATATGATATCAGTTTTCTTAAATTTGCTGAAGTTTGATTTGTGACCCAAGATGTTGTCTATCCTGGAGAATCTTCCATGTGCATCTGGAAGAAGGTGTATTCTGCATTTGGATAGAATGTCCTGAAGATATCAATGAGATCCATCTCATCTAATGTATCATTTAAGACTTGTGTTTCCTTATTAATTTTCTGTTTTGATGATCTACCCATTGGTGTAAGTAGGGTGTTAAAGTCTCCTACTATTATTGTGTTACGGTCAGTTTCTCCTTTTGATGTTTACAATTGTTATGTCTTCCTCTTGAATCAATTCCTTGATCATTATATAGTGTCCTTCCTTATCTCTTGTAATCGTCTTTATTTTAAGGTCTATTTTTTCTGATATGAGGATTGTTACTACAGCTATCTTTTGCTTCCCATTTGCATGGAATATATTTTCCCATCCTTTCACTTTCAGTCTATATGTGTCTTTAGGTCTCAAGTGGGTTTCTTGTAGATAGCATATATATGGGTCTTGTTTTTCTGTCCATTCAGCCAGTCTGTGTCTTTTGGTTGGAGCATTTAATCCATCTACATTTAAATTAATTATTGATATGTATGTTCCTATTGCCTTTTTCTTAATTGTTTGGAGTTGATTTTTTAGATCTTTTTTCTTCTCTTGTATTTCTTGACTATATAAGTCCCTTTAACATTTATTTTAAAGTTGGTTTGATGGGACTGAATTCTCTTAACTTTTGCTTGTCTGAAAAGCTTTTTATTTCTCCATCAATTTTGAATGAGATCCTTGCCAGGTACAGTAATCTTGCTTGTAGGTTTTTCCCTTTCAGTACTTTAAATATATCCTACCATTCCCTTCTGGCCTGCAGAGTTTCTGTTGAAAGATTAGTTGTTAAGCATACGGGTTTTCCTTGTATGTTACTTGTTGCTTCTCCCTTGCTGCTTTTAATATTTTTTCTCTGTGTTTGGTCTTTGTTAGTTTGATTAGTATGTATCTTGGTGTGTTTCTCCTTGGGTTTATCCTGTATGGGACTGTTTGAGCCTCTTGGGTTTGCTTGACTGTTTCCTTTTCCATGTTGGGGAAATTTTCAACTATAATCTCTTCAAACATTTTCTCACACCCTTTCGCTTTCTCTTCTTCTGGGACTCCTGTAATCAAAATGTTGGTGCAGTTAATATTGCCCCAGAGGTCTCTGAGACTGCCCTCAGCTCCTCTCATTATTTTTACTTTATTTTGCTCTTCAGAAGTTATTTCCACCACTTTATTATCCAGCTCACTGATTCTTTGTTTTGCTTCAGATGTTCTGCTTTAATTCCTTCCATAGTATTTTTAAATTTCAGTAATTGTGTTGTTTGTCTCTGTAGGTTTATTCTTTAATTCTTTTAGGTCTTTGCTAATTGATTCTTGCATTTCCTCCATTTTGTTTTTAAGCTTTTTGATCTTTACTATTATTATTCTGAATTCTTTTTCAGGTTGTTTTCCTATTTCTTAATTTATTTGGACTTGTGTTTCTAGTTTGTTCCTTCATTTGTATAGTATTTCTCTGCCTTTTCATTATTTCTTTTTTTCTTTTTCTTTTTTTTTTTAACTTATTGTGTTTGAGGTCTCCTTTTCTCAGGCTTCAGGGTTGAATTCTTTCTTCCTTTTGGTTTCTGCTCTCCTAAGGTTGGCCCAGTGGTTTGTGTAATCATTGTTTTGGGTGAGACTTGTGCTGAGCTTTTGTTTGTTTGTTTTTACTCTGATAGGCAAGGCTGCATGAAGTGGTAATCCTTGTTTGCTGATGATTTGGTTTGTATTTTTGTTTTGTTTGTTGTTTAGAAGAGGCGTCCTGTACAGGGTGCTACTGGTGGTTGTGATGCCGGGTCTTATATTCAAGTGGTTCCCTTTGTGTGAGTTCTCCCTATTTGATACTTCCTAGGATTAGTTCTCTGGTAGTCTAGGGTCTTGGAGTCAGAGCTCCCACTTCAAAGGCTCAGGGCTTGGTCTCTTGTCAGGAACAAAGATTCCACAAGTGGTTTGTTATGGCATCAAGTGAGATTAAAACAAATATCTAAAAATGAGAAACCAAAGATGAACCCCAGACAAATGGCAGTTACAAAATCAAGCAAATAATAATTAAAATAATGGAATATATGCATATACATATACACCCAAGAGTAAAGTCAAAACAGTCTAACAAAAATAAAGTACAATAGACTGACTCAGCAAACAAAGGAAATAAAAATTATATTGAGCAGTTAAGAACAAAACTAACTAAAGCACAAACTGGAAAACAAAACTAAGCAAGGTGCCAAGTGGGGAATAAGGCAATGGAAACAAAACTAACAAATATGTTGAGAGGAAAGGAAAGAAAGAAAAGAAAGAATAGAAATGCAAAGTTAGAGGTAGATGAAGAAGATTTATATATATTAAGATTAACTGCAAGGGGAAAAGAAGAGTAGGAAAGGCAAACAAAAGAATAATGTAAAAAATAGTAATAGGTTAAAAAATTAAAAGTTAAAATTATAGGGAAGAAAAAAATGGCAGAAGATAGAAAAACAGGAAAAAATAACGGAAAAGTCCACAGAACTGCAAGAGCCCAACATAGATGCAGAGATTTATAACAACACTAAGAAGTGTGACTGAATATACACAGATATATAAACCCCCATAAGCAAAATCAAAAGAGCTCAACAAAAATAAAGTATAAAATTTGACCTGGTGAACAAAGGAAACCAAAAATTATATCTACCAGAACAAAACTAACTAAAGCACAAACTGGAAAATAAAACTAAAGAAAGATTCCAATTGGGGAATAAAACAATGAAGATAAAACTAATATGCTGAGTGGAAAGGAAAGAAAGAAAATGAAGAAAAAATAGATATACAAAGTTAAATAGACATAGATAAAGAAGATTTATATACATTAAAGATTAATTGCAATGGGAAAAGAACAGTAGGAAAAGCAAACAAATGAATAAATGTAGAAAAATAATTATAGGTTAAAAAAATTTTAAAAGGGAAAGGAAAAAAATAAATAAATAAAAGGAAAACTCTCCAGAACTGCAAAAGCCCAATGTATGGGCAGAGGTTTATAACAACAATAAAAAATGTGACTGAGGAAAAAAAAGGAAAAGAAAAACCTCAAAGGCTTAATTAGATTTGATGGTGGTGGTTTAGTCATTAAGTCGTGTCCAACTCTTGCAAGACCATGGACTGTAGCCTGCTAGGCTCCTCTATCCATGGAATTCTCCAGGCAAGAATACTGGACTGGGTTGCCATTTTCTTCTCCAGGGGATCTTCCCAACCCAGGAATCAAACCTGGCTCTCCTGCACTTAGGCAGTTTCTTTACTGACTGAGCTATAGTGCCAATAAAATCTAAAATGACAACAGAGGTGGAGAAAAAGGAAAATTTTAAAAAAGAAAAAGAAAAATCCAAAAGAATCTACAGATCAAGTAAAAAAAAAAAAAAGAATAATACATGTTTTTCTTGAGTCACTGCTGTCAGAGTCCTTTCCCTCGTTGGGAGTTATAGTCCACCTCACCTCTCTAGGAAGCCCTCCAACACTGTGCTGATCTCTGGACCTTCTGTGGAGGCAGCTCAGATTCTAATCTGGTCCTACTCCTCTGTGTTCTTGCCTCCAGTGTCCCCCAGCTATTTGAACTAGTATGTTTTCCTTTGTGGGAGCTCTGAGTGACCTTTATATATTCCACAGGCACAATCTGCCTAGTTGACCATGTGGATTTAATCTGCAGCTTGTACAGCTCATGGGAAGGTTTTAGGTCTTCTTCCTTAGTCACACTGCCCCTAGGTTTCACTTGTGGTTTTATTTCCACCTCTGCATGTGAGTCTTCCTCTGCGGTTTGCTCCCGAGGCTGCCCTGGCGGGCTTGGGTTTGCCCTGTGAGGGCCACATGTGGAGGTGGTGCAGCTGCTTGGGTTGCAGGTATTCTGGCAGCACCAGCTACTCAGGGCAGTTGGCAGCTAGGGCAGCAGGAAATATAGTGCTCTAAAAGGGTATGGCAACCAGTACTGGCCAATACTGGAGAAGGAAATGGCAACCCACTCCAGTATTCTTGCCTAGAGAATCCTGGGGACGGAGGAGCCTGGTGGGCTGCTGTCCATAGGGTTGCACAGAGTCAGGCACGACTGAAGCGACTTAGCAGCAGCAGCAGCACTGGCCAGTGCGTTCCAGTATTCTTGCCTGGAGAATACGGCTCCTTGACAGAGAAGCCTGGCAGGCCACAGTCTACAGGGTTGCAAAGAGT
This sequence comes from Nanger dama, assembly GCA_917880005.1. NCBI lineage: Eukaryota > Metazoa > Chordata > Mammalia > Artiodactyla > Bovidae > Nanger > Nanger dama. The sequence continues at coordinate 2,867,640 of CAKJTW010000105.1, read as the reverse complement.
TGGACACTACTGAAGCGACCCTGTGCATGTAGATGCAAGACTTTTTCTGTCTGTGGCAGCTCTGCCCCAGTGAGAGTTGAGCATGAAGGTGGTACAGCTGATTGGCTTTCAGGGACCCTGGCAGTGCCAAGTGTGCAGGGACACAGACTGCCTCCACCACAGGAGTTATGGCCCTCTCAGTCTTTTTTCAAGCCTCTTGTAGCTGGCAATCAGAAGGTTTCTTTGGCCAGTATTTCTCAGTAGCTCTGCCCTGAAATTCAAGCACTTAAGAGGGCTCCCTGGCCTGAGGTCCTTCTCTATTGTTCCAAACGTCAGGCACATAGACAACCCCCTGGCTGGGGTCCTACTCTGTAGTTCAGGCACATCAGGCAGTAAAAGGGCAACCTGGGTGGGTCCTACTCTGTAGTTCAGTGTATCAAGCATTTGACAGACCAGCCTCTCTATTGTTCAGCTGCTGGATGCTGGCTGTGTGGAGAGAGAGAAGCTATGGTGATGGCTCCACCCACTACAGGTGACTCAGCGGTATCACCTTGTTTCCATGGCTGCCTGGCTTTCCTCCACAGGCATTTCCCACCAAAGTCTCCTCCCTCATATTCCATCCATCCATCTCTCTGCAGTCAACAGCAGCCCTTGCCCTGAGTTGCTCCACAACCCCTAAAGTCCAGCTGCCAACCATTGCGCCTTCCAGGGAATCTGCCATCCCAGTCCGGGGTATGTATGGCTGAGGCAAGGACTGTCTGACTCTCATTCCATTTAGGCTGCCACAGATCAGCCTTTTCACTCTCAGCCTTAACTGTTTCTCCTCTGATTCAGACAATTGCCCCAGCGTGAGGATTGGATCCCTGCTTCAGTTCCCCCATCTGCCGAGGGCAGGTCCAATCCTACTAACACTCCTGTTTTCCCCCATTCCTTTGCCCTACCGAGTTTTCCATGGGTCTATATATATATTTTTTGTTGTTGGTCAGGTACTCCTGTTTGCTCTTAACAGCTGCTCTGCATGCCCTTCTGTGTCTGAAGGTGTATTCCTGATGTAGCCATGGAGAGAGATGTACTCGACATCCACCTAGTCCTCTGCCAAATTGTTCTCTCTCTCTCTCTCTCTCCTTTTTTAAGAGGGAATAATCATTCTTACTTCATGGTGTTTCCTTGATGTTAAATTATGTAGAATAGTATGTGTATTGCCTATAGAATTATTTCTATCATAAAATAATTCAAAGCTGAACTGTACTTGGTGCTTCTGTAAATATTAGTTCCCGTCTCCCCAGTAATGCTTATTTTTTATCTCCCTACCTGTGATGGTGATATCTCCTTATTTTAAACTGCAAGTCTTCGTGTAGTCTTGTGACTTTATCTCTCTTTCAAAGGAAACACAGAGGCAGATTATTTATTGCCTCTGTGAATTTCCAGCTATATGAGTCCTTCTAAGACCCTATATACTTCCATATCCCTCAAGAATATCAGGGAGGAAATATAATCTTTTAAGAAGTATACAAACAAGTCTCTCACTTCATTATGGTCAATGCATAGGTAAAAATGGAAGCTTGCTGCTAAGTCGCTTCAGTCACATTCGACTCTGTGCAACCACATAGATGGCAGCCCACCAGCCTCCCCCATCCATGAGATTCTCCAGGCAAAAACACTGGAGTGGGTTGCCATTTCCTTCTCCAATGCATGCAAGTGAAAAATGAAAGTGAAGTCGCTCAGCCGTTTCCGACTCTTAGCACCCTCATGGACTGCAGCCTACCAGGCTCCTCCATCCATGGGATTTTCCAGGCAATAGTACTGGAGTGGGTTGCCATTGCCTTCTCCAAACACCTTATATCTAACTATGTAAACTTCATAAACACCCACAAACTGTTATATGAATTATGTTCTATCTTTATGCATTGATAAAATATCTTAATAATAAAAAATTTTAAATTGGTGATTTTATATGATTAAAACCGAGGATAATATTAAAAACTATTGAGTTTAATATTTATTGCACATGTCTGCATATTTTGTTTATGAGGTACTGATGTTTGGATGAGTGATTAAAGAAAAGACATGTAATTCATTTGTTTCATAAAAGTCATACATTTGTTCCATAAAACATTTTTATTGCCTTCATTTCAACAAAATCACTAATTATGTGGTAAAAATCAAGATTTCTATATTATTTATGTTCTATGGATAGCAATGCCTTTAACTTAGGCAACTATTATTAAGACTTTGAAATTTTTTGTTAGTTTTATTGATGAACTAAAGAATTTAGAAAGTTTCTTCTGCTGAACTGGGAGCAACTAGATTTCTCAATGAAATTCTTAAAGCCATACTTAAATTTGAAATGAGCAAAGAATTTTAGATGTCGTGATTAGTCTTGATGTCATTGTTGTTTAGTTGCTAGGTCATGTCAGACACTTTTGTGGACCCCATGGACTCCGTGTACTGCAGCCTGCCCAGTTCCTCTGTCCATGGGATTTCCCCGGCAAGAATACTGGAGTGGGTTGTCATTTCCTTCTCTAGCAGAACTTCCCAACCCAGGGGTCAAACTTGTGCCTCCTGCATTGCAGGCAGATTCTTTACCACTGAGCTGTCAGTATAATGTAATCATATATGCTAAACTATTAGTAAGCAGAAAATATTAAGATATTTTGATTACATTATTTAACTTTCTACAACTTTGCTTTAAAAAAATGGAGTACAATTGTTTTACAATGTTTTTAGTTTCTGCTGTACAACAACATGAATTAGCTAAAAGTGTACATATATAAGTTTGGGTGAACTCCAGGAGTTGGTGATAGACAGGGAGGCCTGGCATGCTGCAATTTATGGGGTTGCAGAGTCAGACACGACTGAGCGACTGAACTGAACTGAACTATACATATATCCTCTCCTCTTGAGCCTCCCATTCCACTCCTCTTTACCTTAATTTTCACAAACTCTTAAAGCACTATCTCCATCCACACATAAAAAGCATCACACTTCACATATGTTGTCTAAATAATGTATATGCATATATGGGTTCAATCCTTGGGTCAGGAAGATCCCCTGGAGAAGGAAATGACTACACACTCCACCATTCTTGCCTGGAAAATCACATGAACAGAGGAGCCTGGTGGGCTACAGTTCATGATTTGCAGAAGTCAGACACAACTTAGCAACTGAACAACAACAACAACAAGACTAGATATTTGGAGCTATGAGTCATATTGCACCCACCCTAGTGCTAGATCCTGAGTGGCAGAGACACTCATGAGCATCTCAATGCATTCATTTTCTGTGTGCTTGTGGTATGTGGGGCCATCTACAGTAAATTTCCTAAGGACAGGGATCTCTGTAAGGAAGAGTGGTATACTTTTAATAAAGTAGTCAGAATAGTTCATGAAGAAGGTAATAGAGAAAAATTACAAACAAGTAGAGTGAGCCATGTGACTGTAAGAGAAAAGAAAATTCCAGACTCGGGGAATAGCCAGAGCAAACATTATGAGGCTGGAAGTATGACAGATGCATTGACAAATTAGTGTAAATGCCAGTAAGGCTGAATAAAGGGTTATTGGAGAAACGCCCCCTGGAGTGTTCAAATCAGAGCATTGACAGGATTTCACTAAGTACCAGAGAACAGAAGCCAGAGTCATCTTTTTAAAGCACAACTTGAATTGTCCCACCTCTTCTCCAACCTTTAATAATTCCCTACCATCTAGAAAGCCTTCCTTAGTGGCTCAGACAGTAAAGAATCTGCCTGCATGCAGGAGACCTGAGTTTGATCCCTTGGTTGGGAAGATCCCCTGGAGAAAGGAATGACTACCCACTCCAGTATTCTTGCCTGGAGAATTCTATGGACAGAGGAGCCTGGCAAGCTATAGGCCATGGGGTTGCATACAGTCAAACACAACTGAGTGACTAACACCTAGAAAAATAAAAGTTCATTCTCCTCTGCTGTTGACACTCCCAGTGCACTATTTGATTTTTTTAAAATTTGTTCTTTCCAAAATATTTCTACATATTTTGTATTTTGTCCATGTGACTCTAGTCAAGAACTTTCTTCAACTAAAATGTTTCATTCCTATGTTTGTAAGTGTCTTCTGCAAACTTCACCTCCAAAGGCAATATTCTCTAAAACTCTCAGCCAAAACCAATAACCACCATTCAGAGAGCTTGGCATTTACATCCCTTATAGCAGTTATCATCTTCTACCCTTTATCAGGATTATTATGCTCCTGACTCAGCTCTTTTACTATTGAGACAAGAATGTTGCTCTATTTACTTTTGAATTTATCTCACACACGTTGCACTTAATATATTCTCAGTAAATCTTCTTGAGGAAATGAATGATGAAAAGTCTTCTCTTCAATTTACCTCAATATGAGGACTAGATAATGGCTAATGCTGTAGAATGCAAGTAAAGGTCTCTTTAGCATCTAATTCTAGACCAAGATCCTAGATATGAAGTCCTTTTGCCTTTCTGAGACTATGTCCTGATGTGTGGAAGATAACTCTTTATTGACCTGAGAAAGCTATAAATAGGAATTGATTTTTGAAATAACCTAAAGTTCAGAATCTGACATGCTATAACAAATACAATGCTAAAATATATCTTAATCCAATGCAAACTTAGAGGCAAATTTCACTGCATGCACCTAAAGTGGCTTTAGTTGCGTCCGACTCTTTTTGACCCTGCCAGATTGTAGCCCACCAGACTCACTGTTCTTGGGATTTTCCAGGCAAGAATATTAGAATGGGCTGCCATTTCTTTCTCCAGGGAATCTTCCTGAGCCAGGGATCAAACCTGTGCATTAGCAAATTCTCAAAATGCAGTAATTGTATATTTCACTGCGAACAAAGCTAGTGGAGGCGATGGAATTCAGTAGAGCTATTTCAAATCCTGAAAGGTGATGTTGTGAAAGTGCTGCACTCAGTATGCCAGCACATTTGGAAAACTCAGCAGTGGCCACAGGACAGGAGAAGGTCAGTTTTCATTCCAATTCCAAAGAAAGACAATGCCAAAGAATGCTCAAACTACCGCACAATTACACTCATCTCACACGTTAGTAAAGTAATGCTCAAAATTCTCCAAGCCAGGCTTCAGCAATACGTGAACCATGAACTCCCTGATGTTCAAGCTGGTTTTAGAAAAGGCAGAGGAACCAGAGATCAAATTGCCAACATCCCCTGGATCATCGAAAAGCAAGAGAGTTCCAGAAAAACATCTATTTCTGCTTTATTGACTATGCCAAAGCCTTTGATTGTGTGGATCACAAGAAACTGTGGAAAATTCTGAGAGAGATGGGAATATCGGGCCACCTAACCTGCCTCTTGAGAAATCTGTATGCAGGTCAGGAAGCAACAGTTAGAACTGGACATGGAACAATAGACTGGTTCCAAATAGAGAAAGAGTACATCAAGGCTGTATACTGTCACCTTGCTTATTTAACTTCTATGCAGAGTACATCATGAGAAACGCTGGACTGGAAGAAACACAAGCTGGAATCAAGATTGCCGGGAGAAATATCAATAACCTCAGATATGCAGATGACACCAAACTTATGGCAGAAAGTGAAGAGGAACTAAAAAGCCTCTTGATGAAAGTAAAAGAGGAGAGTGAAAAAGTTGTCTTAAAGCTCGACATTCAGAAAACGAAGATCATGGCTTCTGGTCCCATCACTCCATGGGAAATAGATGGAGAAACAGTGGAAACAGTGTCAGACTTTATTTTTGGGGCTCCAAAATCACTGCAGATGGTGACTGCAGCCATGAAATTAAAAACGCTTACTCCTTGGAAGAAAAGTTATGACCAACATAGATAGCATATTCAAAAGCAGAGACATTACTTTGCCAACGAAGGTCCATCTAGTCAAGGCTATGGTTTTTCCAGTAGTCATGTATGGATTTGAGAGTTGGGCTGTGAAGAAGGCTGAGTGCCGAAGAATTGATGCTTTTGAACTGTGGTGCTGGAGAAGACTCTTGAGAGTCCCTCGGACTGCAAGGAGATCCAACCAGTCCATTCTGAAGGAGATCAGCCCTGGGATTTCTTTGGAAGGAATGATGCTAAAGCTGAAACTCCAGTACTTTGGCCACCTCATGCGAAGAGTTGACTCATTGGAAAAAACTCTGATGCTGGGAGGGATTGGGGGCAGGAGGAGAAGGGGACAACCGAGGATGAGATGGCTGGATGGCATCACTGACTCGATGGCCGTGAGTCTGAGTGAACTCCAGGAGTTGGTAATGGACAGGGAGGCCTGGCGTGCTGCGATTCATGGAGTCACAAAGAGTCAGACACAACTGAGCGACTAAACTGAACTGAACTGAATGGAATTAGATCCTTGAAAGAACGTCTTTTCTAAAGCTTTTTGCATTTTTCCTTTTGAATTGCTTTTCTATACAAGTGTACAAAAAAAATACAATTCAATTAATTATTTTGTACATTCATAAGTATTAGGTTTATAATTACTGTTTTGTTATAAAAAGACATTTAATATGACAAAAATTTCATAACTCTACAAATTTTGTCTATTTGTTACAGTTACGGATTTAAATTTTAAGCATAGCATCTGAATTTGTAGAATTTTCTCTCTAGTTCCAGGCTCCATATTTGGTTCTTTAGAATACTGACTATTTTTTTCTTGTAGCTGAGCTAAGAGTCACTTCTGTTACCCAGCAGTTCAGTTCAGTTGCTCAGTTGTGTCTGACTCTTTGCGACCCCATGAATCGCAGCACACCAGGCCTCCCTGTCCATCACCAACTCCTGGAGTTCACTCAGACTCACGTGCATCACATCAGCAATACCATCCAGCCATCTCATCCTCTGTCATCCCCTTCTCCTCCTGCCCCCAATCCCTCCCAGCATCAGAGTCTTTTCCAAGGAGTCACCTCTTCGCGTGAGGTGGCCAAAGTACTGGAGTTTAGGCTTTAGCATCATTCCTTCCAAAGAAATTCCAGGGCTGATCTCCTTGCAGTCCAAGGGACTCTCAAGAGTCTTTTCCAACACCACATTTCAAAAGCATCAGTTCTTCGGCGCTCAGCTTTCAAGTCCAACACTCACATCCATACACGACTACTGGAAAAACCATAGAGATGGACCTTTGTTGGCAAAGAAATGTCTCTGCTTTTTAATATGCTATCTAGGTTGGTGATAACTTTCCTTCTGAGGGGTGAGCATCTTTTAATTTCATGGCTGCAGTCACCATCTACAGGGTTATACTCATATAATACTATTAATGAAAAAAATTATGCAGAGTTATTTCAGTAAAGTGGAGTGTTTGGAAAACTCAAGACCAGTAGCTATTTAACATATTGAGAGATGATAGCTGAAATGACATCCAAAATGATGGAGCATTTGTTTCTGGTGAGGAATAAAGTGCACAATTCAAATTAGAAAAGAAAGGCCATGAAAGGACAAGGTTATAAGAAGACAAACTGTCAGAGAGAAAGAGCAAATAATAGTCTCAAAATAATGAAATAGTTCTTAGGGATACCAAAGTCCGTTTCCACCAAATTGAAAATTTTCTGCCAAAAGTGACAAGATACCGTTCAGATTTTAATCTCTTTGTGAATAGATGCTTTAAACTCCTTTAGATATATTAATTGCCTAACAGAATATTTCAGATGAGAGGTTTCTATCAGTGAACATGCAATTTAGCATCAGCACACAGAAATTGAAACACCCCTTTCACTTGGGTTTGGAAATTGTGAAACCTGAGAGAAAGGAGCATAATTGAACACAACAGTGAAGAATAGGTCATCAACCATTGTTCAGTCTATTACTATTCTATTAATATTATTAATAGTGATATACTGTGATTATTTCTTTTTCCCACCTAGTTGCTGATGATCTATATATTCTCTTGTCTCTTTCCCTTGCTTTCTTCCCAGAGTAGTTTGGTTTTATTTATTTATTTTTAACCAATATCCTTTGCCTGGGATCCTGACTCTCAGTCAGTATTTTCCATTTGAACCTGGAGGTCAATGAGGATGATGAGAATGGGATGAAACTGGTGGTATTTCAGATCCTCTAGGCCTCAGAGTGAAATATTAATATTTACAAAGCACATGCCTTCCTTGCTAATATTGATTAGCTCTCATCATATAAATTTGATGAATATTATGCTGAGTCTTCCTTGCTTTTCTCTGTTGTACTACAGATTTGCTAAATGTGGTACATGCCAGGACTTCAGAAAATGATCCCACTCCAGAATGGAGAGAAAATCTATCCAGTCACATGTCTTTTAAATGCCTTAGTGATTAAAAGAAATATTTATAGCTCTTGCTGGGTAAAGCAAATAGCTGTGAGAGCTTTCAGTCATTATTTTAGACATTTTAATATTGTTTTACAATATCATAAAGATTAATATTAATACTATTGAATTGACTAGATGATTATCCTCACTTTATGTTTAAATATAACCCTTCCCTCCAATGCATCGGTTTTAAGAAATGGAAAAATAACTTCAAGAAAAGACAAGGATTGAAGCAGTTGTAAACTGATTGCTATTAAGTGACCTTTAAGAAAAATTACTTGTATTTTATTTCTTTAAGAGAATGTAAAATAACATATTGAAATAAACAATTAACTCTTTTCCAAAAAAATAATTTCCTTTCATTTTGTTCTAAGTAAGAGCACTTTACATAAAATGATGTACCAGGAAGAGATAACTCAATGAACAATAGAATTAGAGGTAGAGATCTTGGATTCTCCTTTCCATACTAACACTAATCTTCGCTGCATCCTTCAAACTGTAGGTCATTCTCAGCTTGGTGAGTTCTTTAAAACTCAAGAGGTTTGATTACTTCATTGCTTTGTTGGCCTTCTACTTGAAAATCTCAGTTTGCACATAAGAATCTCAGAGTGGTAAATGGCGGGATGTGGGGGAAGTAATAGGTTCAGTTCAGTTCAGTCACTCAGTTGTGTCTGACTCTTTGTGACCCTATGAATCACAGCACGCCAGGCCTCCCCTGTCCATCACTAACTCCCAGAGTTCACTAAGACTCATGTCCATCAAGTCCGTGATGCCATCCAGCCATCTCATCCTCTGTCGTCCCCTTCTCCTCCTGCCCCCAATCCTTCCCAGCATCAGAGTCTTTTCCAATGAGTCAACCCTTCGCATGAGGTGGCCAAAGTACTGGAGTTTCAGCTTTAGCATCATTCCCTCCAAAGAAATCCCAGGGCTAATCTCCTTCAGAATGGACTGGTTGGATCTCCTTGCAGCCCAAGGGACTCTCAAGAGTCTTCTCCATCACAGTTCAAAAGCATCAATTCTTCAGTGTCTTCTTCACAGCCTTCTTCACAGTCCAACTCTCACATCCATACATGACCACAGGAAAAACCATAGCCTTGACTAGATGGACCTTAGTCAGCAAAGTAATGTCTCTGCTTTTCAACATGCTATCTAGGTTGGTCATAACTTTCTTCCAAGGAATAAGCATTTTTTAATTTCATGGCTGCAGATGGTGGATTTAATCCTCATATCAAAAAATGCAACTTCAGGTTATTCTAATACATTTTGGGACTTCATACATAAATTTTTGTTTAAATCCCACCACTAAAACTGTTTAAAAAACAGAATTTTCTTGAAAGTTTAATTTAGTTTACATTTATCTTCTTGATTAATTAGCATATAAAACAGATGTGTGATAGAAACAAATTTTGTTAAGGTAGAAAAAGCAAAGGGAATAATAAAAACCCATTTTCAGTATAAATAATAAGTCTTATAAACTGTTTTCTATTTTTTCTAAATATTTTATTTCATAAAAAGTTTTCAAGATCAAATTAACTTAGAGACTGCTGTAAATCTCTTAGAGATTTACAGTGTTTGTTATTGACTAAAGACTTTGGTGAATCTTTTATAATTAGTTCAGCACAGTTTTCTCAGTTTTATTAGATAACAGACAACAACAGACAACAGATCTTCCTTTTAGGATGATATCTGTTACTCATTTACAGAAACATGAAGCCATAGGGAAATGGAAGTCAACCAGAAAGAAGATACTTGATTTTCCACTGTCTCTGTAGCAATATTTGGTGAAATCATTCAGAACATTAGTGAGCTTTACATTCCCTTATTTTCTGACATGAATATCTTGGATTCCTACTACAGTGCTTATGCCAAATATTGCCTGACATACACAGAAGCTTTCCATATTGGTAAAAGATGACAACACAGACTACATTATACAGGACTGCAGAATGAACAAATAATTGTGAGTTTCTTTTCACATCATATCTTTTTAATAATAGGAATGGAGTCTATTCACAGATTAGAAAAATGCTTAGTTGCCATAGGAAGGATATATGCTTATTAATAAAGGAAAGTGAACTAAAGACTTCAAATGAGAAAATTTCATTAATTAGTGGTTTCACAAAGTATTGATTGGTCTTACTAGCTTAAAAATATTGGAAACTTTTAGCTATTAATCTAATTGCATGTGATTTTAACTGAGCTTGTTTTTTGCATATGTGATATGCAATGGTATTATTTTTGCATAAACTAGCATAAAACATTATGATTGTGAATTTAGTTAATCTATATTAACAAAATAGGTAGAAATAAATAAAATTTAATACCAAGAGGTCATAAATTATATTCTTCATGATTCAATATTTTATATGTAATGAGTAGCCAAACATGAATAATATTTAAAACACTTTATTTAAAAAAATCTTCAGATTACAGGAAGAAATAGTAGAAGACATTAGATTTTTTATCTACCTTTAAAAAGAAATCATACATTGTATGTTTAAAAGAAATAGATTGAGGTATAACACACAAGGAGAAGGCAATGGCAACCCACTCCAGTACTCTTGCCTAGCAAATTGCATGGATGGAGGAGGCTGGAAGGCTGCAGTCGATGGAGTCGCTAGGAGTTGGACACGACTGAGTGAATTCACTTTCACTTTTCACTTTCATGCATTGGAGAAGAAAATGGCAACCCACTCCAGTGTTCTTGCCTGGAGAATCCCAGGGAAGGGGGAGCCTGGTGGGCTGCCATCTTTGGGGTCGCACAGAGTCGGACACAACTGAAGCAGCAGCAGCAGCAGCATAGCACACAGAGTAAAATGCTCGAAGGTTAAGCATACACATTTGGTAAGTTTTAAAATTATGTTAGCACTCAAATAACCACATATAAGAACAAGTTACAGAAACTTCCTAGCTCTCCACAAGCAACATAACAACACATTTCTAATATCTACCTGCAAAACCACTGAATTCTGATTTAGTAAACCACCATTATTCTGATTTCTTTCCATGGGTTAGAATGAAAATGAGCTTCCCTGGTAGCTCAGCTGGTAAAGAATCTGCCTGCAATGCAGAAGACCCCTGTTCAATTCCTGAGTTAGGAAGATCCCCTGGAGAAAGGATAGGCTATCCAATCCAATATTCTTGGGCTTCCCTGGTGGGTCTGCTGGTAAAGAATCCACCTCAGTGCAGGAGACCTGGGTTCAATCCTTGGGTTGGAAAGATCCCCTGGAGAAGGGCAAGGCTACCCACTTCAGTATTTTGGCCTGGAGAATTCCATGGGCTGTATAGTCCATAGGGTCGCAAAGAGTAGACATGACTGAGCAGCTTTCACTAAGTAATGAAAATAAAAATCTACCATAGACGTTCCTGAGCATATGTTTTGTAGGACACATACATCACTAGGAGTTGAATTTCCTGGGCATAGATAGGCATAGATGTGTCATAATAAGCAATGGCAAACAGTAACTGTAGTGGATGCTATATTTTTCTTAGGGAAAAGACCTTGTGAATCAGTGGTAGTACATTTATGGGTAGTTGAGAACATACATAACTTGTGCTCCTTATGTTATTTAATTGACAAGGACCAAGGAACAAAAGGACATGTTAAATTTCGCATAGCTCACTAATGCAGGATCTTGATCTGAGACCCCACTTCCTGCTTTTCCCCTCCACACCTGACCTATTTCTACGTACCTTCCTTTAAGCAGCAGCATGACACATGGGTGGACCTGGAACTTCACAGACAGGACAGCTTGCATTCAGATTTGTCCTCGGCAACCTTCCAGTTCCAAAAGGAAATGAAATAGGATCTCAGTATTGATAGCTCTTATACTGCCTTCTGGTTTCCCTGGTGGCTCAGTGGTAAAGAATCTGCCAGCAATGCAGGAGACCCAGGTTCAATTCCTGGGTTGGGAAGATCCCCTGGTGGAGGGCACAGCAACACACTCCAGTACTCTTGCCTGGAAAATTCTTTGGACAGAGGAGCCTGGCAGGCTCCATGCGGTTGCAAAGAGTTGGACATGATGGAAGTGACTGTGAAGCAGCAGCATACTGCATTCTACTGCTTCCTGAATTAAGAGCTTCCCTGGGCACATTATTTAAGAATTTGGAGTCCATGATTCTTTCTAAGTTTGCTGTTGTCGTTTTTATTTTTTCACGATTCTTTATTTTTTAAATGGTCATAATTCGATTGCCTCTGCTAACCTCATATAACTTCTACGAGAATTAACTGATGATACAGCAAAAAGGTTTCTCACCTCATGCAAGGAAGACTGACATTTGGGAAATTAAAAAAATTAGACCAGGGCTGGGGGAACAAAAGTTATTTATCAACTATACATGTAAAATTTAATCTAAATTTTTCAGTCTTTGATTTTAGGTCAAGGCTTTTTATTTGACTAAGGGTCTACTGTGGCTTTGATACTCTCTTTTGTATATAGAAAACACACACAGGAGGTTAGTGAAAATGTTGGAGTAGCGGCCTCTGGGGGCTGTCCTACCCCAGAAAAATCCTAAAAGTTTATCAGAAACTGCAGAGTAACTTTACTGAAATGCAGAACACATTCAAATGTTTTCAGCAACTAAGAGGATGTGTAGGAGGAGAAAGGCCACGGAAACAACATAGAAGATATCAGCATCATTTTAGCTAACCTAGATCTGCCTCTCCCCTGGGGCAGCAGCGATCTTGAAGTTGACAGTCTGTCCGTAGTATGGGTACAGAGTAGATCTGCTTTCCAGGGAACTGCGGTATCTGTTTTTATCTCATGAGGAGTTTCCTGAAGGACTGCTAAATGGAGTTTCCCTCTGTTTTGCCTAATTTGGAACTCCATCAAGGGTGAACAATTTCACAGTCCTCCAAAAAAAAAAAAAAAAAAGCCATTGCAGCCTGGAATGAAAAATAATAGTTGGGGTTAACAATCAGTTCAGTTCAGTTCAGTGGCTCAGTCGTGTCCGACTCCCTGCGACCCCATGAATCGCAGGACGCTAGGCCTCCCTGTCCATCAGCAACTCGCGGAGTTCACTCAGACTCACGTTCATCGAGTCCGTGATGCCATCCAGCTATCTCCTCCTCTGTCGACCCCTTCTCCTCCTGCCCCCAATCTCTCCCAGCATCAGAGTCTTTTCCAATGAGTCAGCTCTTTGCATAAGGTGGCCAAAGTACTGGAGTTTCAGCTTTAGCATCATTCCCTCCAAAGAAATCCCAGGGCTGATCTCTTTCAGAATGGACTGACTGGATCTCCTTGCAGTCCAAGGGACTCTCAAGAGTCTTCTCCAACACCACAGTTCAAAAGCATCAGTTATATACCAAAACCCTGGGAAGAAAAGCTGAGTAGTTAGGTTTTACTGGAAAGAATAGTGACTTTGAAAAATAATTACACAGAGGAACATATAAAGCTACATAAATGCACAGGACAGGACACATATTCAGAAACAATGTGAAGAGTCCACAAACTTTCAAATGGAGCCTACCTCTAGGCCCAGGGCAAGCTGGAAGTGCAAACTAAAAGTTGTAAACAGCCAGGAGAAGTGTTTGAAAGAAGGTACAGTGCAGGGCCAATCCAAAAAGACTTGCTGAGTGATTTATTATCATTATTTTTTATTGCTTGCACATTATAATAGTCAAAATGTCCAGTTTTCAACAAAAAATTATGAAGCATGCGAAGAAATAAATATTGCCAATCCACAGGGGGAAAAAGAATCGAACAGAAACAATCTTGAGGAAGCACAAACATTGGGTTTACTAGACAAGACTTTAAATCAACTCTCTTAAATATACTCAAGAAGCTAATGAACATAACAAAATAAATAAGGGAAACAGGTAAATAATGACTCATAAAACAAAGAATATCAGTAAAGAGAACCTGTAAAAGGAATCAAATATAAATTACAGAGCAGAAGAGCACAACAGTTGATATGTAAAATCTATTATAGGGTTTTAGCAGCAGATTTGAGCAGATGGATGAAAGAATCAGCAAAGTCAATAACAGGTCAAATGAAATCATCCAGTTAAAAGAACAGAAAATTCTTACAAAGCATACAAATTAGCTTTTAAAATAAGCAACACTCACTTTTTGCACTTTTATGAGTTTTCATAGAATTTAGTTAAAATATTTAATTATATATGTTAAAAATATTTATAGAGACATATGACAGGAATAAATAGCTTGGAGAAGAAACAAGTTATTTGTGCTAACCTCAGCTCTCAGAAGCAGAGATATGTGAGTATGTAGTGAACACGCTGCTGCTGAGAGTACTTGGCTACGACAGGCATCTTTCACTATATTTGTAAAGAGAGAATCAGGATTGTGAGTAATCCAGGAAGTCGGTTGGAAGAGTCTTCAACTGTGGTTTGTATAGTGAGCTTTGGTTTACAAAGCCTTTTGTCTTTGACTTCCTTTATGCAAAGACCTTGTCTATATTGTTCGTAACTGAGTCCACAGTGCCTACAAATAATAGCCCTCAGTAAATATCTGTGACAAGAAAGGACTCAACACAAGAGGAATAATTTAGGGGTGGGCAAGTGGGAGGTATAAGCTAGAATGTAAGATAGGCTCAAGGAAGTACCGTATAGCAAGGGTAACTGAGCCAATATTTGTAAATGGAAAGTAACTTCTTATTAATAAAATTGTATAAAAGAACTTAAAAGACTCAGCAAAAGTGTTTCCTTCATTTAGCAAGACAGAGTGAAAAATATGTGAAAGTATTTGAAAAGATATACACTTTATATAATAGGTTTCATAATAACATATTTCTTTTTGCAGCCCATATCTTCCTGTAGTATCAATATATACCTGATTTACAACATGACCTTTCAATCAGCAGTCACTTGAAACTTTTTTCTAATGAGTTTCACAGTTCTCTAAGAAAACAAGACAAAATGAATGGCACTTTTCATTATTTTGCAAGTTGGATTATGGTGCCAACACTTTACAAGGCATTAATAAAATGATGAAATTAAAGTAGAACTTAGATATCATCATATACTTGTGTGTGCTAACTTTCTTTTGAATCTCAGCATTGCTTTATGAGCAATTTTGTTAAGGCTGAAAACTGTCTAATATGATAGAGACATGAGTATATATTTTAGCTTACCAAACAGTAAGTGATATACTTATTTTTAAAAATAGTTTCCATTCTTATCCTTGCTTTCCATTACTGAAATCTTTCTTTTAAAATGCCTGTTTTTCTTGAAGCTTTGCTTGTGTGGCCTGACCAAGTGTAAACTCTCATTGGGGCAAGTGAGGGAGGAAAAACAAAATGAGTTTAGCTATTTCCAGGTGAGGGAAACATATGCTTTGTATGCCCTTTACTTTATGAATTAAGAACAGACATCTGATGTACCCACAGTATTTTTTTTTAATTTATTTATTTTTTTAATTACAATACTGTATTTGTTTTGCCATACATTTACATGAATCAGCCACAGGTGAACACAATCTCCCAATGCCGAAGCCCCCACCCACCTTCCACCCCACATCCTCTACCTGAATCATCCTGTGCTCCAGCCCCATGCATCCTGCATCCTGCATTGAACATAGATTGGTGCTTCGTTTCTTACAAGAAAGTATACATGTTTCAATGCCGTTCTCCCAAACCATCCCACCCTTTCCCTCTCCCTCAGAGTCCAAAAGTCCGCTCTATACCTCTGTGTCTCTTTTGTTGTCTCACATATAGGGTCATCATTACTATCTTCTAAATTCCATATATATGTGTCAGTATACTGTATTGGTGTTTTTCTTTCTGGCTTACTTCACTCTGTATAATCGGTTCCAATTTCATCCATCTCATTAGAACTGAGTCAAATTTATTCTTTTTAAGGGCTGAGTAGTATTCCATTGTGTATATGTACCACAGCTTTCTTATCCATTCATCTGCTGATGGACATCTAGGTTGCTTCCATGTCCTGGCTATTATAAACAGCGCTGCAATGAACATTGGGGTACATGTGTCTCTTTCAATTCTGGTTTCCTCAGTGTGTATGCCCAGCAGTGGGATTGCTGGGTCATAAGGCAGTTCTATTTGCAATTTTTTAAGGAATCTCCACACTGTTTTCCATAATGGCTGTACTAGTTTGCATTCCCACCAGCAGTGTAAGAGGGTTCCCTTTTCTCCACATCCTCTCCAGCATTTATTGCTTGTAGACTTTTGGATCGCAGCCATTCTGACTGGAGTGAAATTGTACCTCATTGTGGTCTTGATTTGCATTTCTCTGATAATGAGTGATGTTCAACATCTTTTCATGTGTTTGTTAGCCATCCGTATGTCTTCTTTGGTGAAATGCCTATTTAGTTCTTTGGCCCATTTTTTTATTGGATCGTTTATTTTTCTGGAGTTGAGCTGCATAAGTTGCTTGTATATCTTTGAGATTAGCTGTTTGTCAGTTGTTTCATTTGCTATTGTTTTCTCCCATTCAGAAGGCTGTCTTTTCACCTTGCTTATAGTTTCCTTTGTTGTGCAGAAGCTTTTAATTTTAATTGGATCCCATTTGTTTATCTTTGCTTTTATTTCCAGTATACTGGGAGTTGGATCATAGAGGATCCTGCTGTGATTTATGTCGGAGAGTGTTTTGCCTATGCTCTCCTCTAGGAGTTTTATAGTTTCTGGTCTTACATTTAGATCTTTAATCCATTTTGAGTTTATTTTTGTGTACGGTGTTAGAAACAGGTCTGGTTTCATTCTTTTACAAGTGGACCCACAGCATTTTAAAAGTCATCCAATGCGCCTGTCTTGGGGGCAGCATGGACAGTGGAAACATAAGGAGTCCTGGAACCAAAAATATTGATTCCAGTAAAAACATTGCCACTTTTTTTTGGTGGCGTGATCATGACTGTGTCCTACTACTGTGCTTGGACTTATTTTCCTTATAAGTCAATGTGAAAAATAATACTATTCATGTGGAAGCAGTAGCAAAATATGTGAAAGCAGCAGTAAAGTATGAGTCTGGTAGCTTTAGAAGATGACATTAATATTAGCTATTATCTTATAAGGTTTTCAAATATAAACATGAGGAATGTTCTGACTTCATGCACACACATATAATTCTGATTTTAATCTCACTCTTCACTCCCACAAATTTTAATAGCTTTCGGTATGGTGAAATAGATGTGATTTTCCAAGTGCTGATAGTGGTTTTTGCTGTGAGCTGTGTGAGACTGATAGCCATTTATTTTCAGAATCTATCCATATTTTGAGTTGAAAGAAAATAAAAAGAGAATAAAACAGTTTTGTTGAGTCCTTTCTTGGTCACAGGTATTTACTGAGGACTGAATGTTTGCCAGGTACTATGTGGACACTCTGGACCCAGTTGTGAATGATTTAGACAAAGTCTTTGCATAAATAAATTTCACATAGCTAATGACAAAAGGTTTTGTAAACCAAAGTTCACTATACAAATATTAACCACAGTCAAAGCTCCTTCAACTCGAACTATGGGTAGATTCTGAAAATAAAGAGCTAGTATATGGCTCATAGCAAAACCACTGTTAAACTAACGTACTGACCATTTCCCCAGAGGGGGACAGCCACTGCTTCAAGTATTGGTCTGCCAATCCTGAGTCTTCGGCTAGTTTTCACTTTTAGTTGTAGTTTCTGCAAAAATCTTCAGCCTACTTTCAGATCTTTGGACTCACTGCTGTTTCTAAAAACTCCAGCTTGCCTAGTTCTGGGATAGAAAACTTTCCATAAACTCATGGTCATCATTCTTTTTCAGTCTTGCTTTGACTACCAATTTTGTCACCATCATCATGGTGGCTGCAGCAATTAACACAAAAACAAGTATAAAAATGCAGTGGGTTATTCAGCCATCTGTGTACAAATTGGGACTAGAGAGACATGCTTTTTCATGGGAAGACCACAAGGAAACTCAAGTTTTACATAAGGTTGGCACTGTAAAAATATGTGAGCCTTAGTTTATTTTCTCCACAAAAGGACAGTTTCCCTCCCTGCTGCCTTGCTAATTCAACTGAGCATGACCCCTTCATATCCCAAGACACACAGACATCTACTCATTCTATGAGTCATGGTCTTCTCCTGATGCCAAGCAAGAACTTCATAAGGTAACACCTTTTTAAGGAGAAAAAAAAAAAGCAGCTAAATGGAATTTTCAGCAAATGATTTGACCTCATTTTCATAGGAATATTTAGAGCCTTCAGATGAGTTGTTTGAGAGATGGCCATTTTGAAGAAAGACATCCCAGAACAATTATATTATTGCAGTGGACTGAGTTTCAAGGGTGAAATTTACATTAGTAGGACAGAATAAATGAGAGGAACAGATTTTAGAGCACAATCCAACATCCATAAATGAAGTGCTACTCCAACCAACCTTATGGAAATAGCACAAGGAGGAATTTTTACTTTCAGAAAACATTCACTTTCTACTGTAGCACTCTTAATAGGAATAGTAACAGTGAAACTCAAAAGCATGATTCTACATAACTCTGATTTGAACGCACAATTGCTTTGTTCTGTGAGTTTTAAGATATGTTACCTCTCTACAACTGAGCATCTATTTTTATAAACCTAAAAGGACTGACTTTAAAATGTCTTTTTATTGAAAGCTTCTTTCAAAGTATCATCAAGGAAATTAGATATTTAACAGAAACTCTATGTTCCTCTAAATAACTTATTAGAGAGTCCTCAAGGTCCTTCCTATTTCTTTCAGGAGAAGCAGCAAAGGAATAATTGAGCTGGATCCAGACAATTCATTACATCAAGAACACACAAGACACACAGATCAAAGCAAACTTTATCCTCTTCCAATCTTTTCTACAGTACTGTCTGCTTTGTGAAAGTTAATGCCTTTGGTTTTCTGGATTCTTCAGTAGACAGTTTACTCAAAAAATGGGTATGTTTCCAAATCAGAAACATGGAGGTACAGACGCTTCAAAGATGGAGCCCAGGGCAACTCAAGCTTTATTCCCCACCTTCTCTTATTCTGGTCTTCCCTGGTGGCTCAAACGGTAAAGAATATGCCTGCAATGCAGGAGACCCAAGTTGGATCTCTGGGTTGGGAAGATCCCTTGGAAAAGGGAATAGCAACACACTCCAGTATTCTTGACTGGAGAATCCTATGGACAGAGGAGCCTGGCAGGCTACATTCCATATGGTCACAAAGAGTTGGACACAACTGAGCGATTAACACTTTTCTTACTTTTACTCTGAGTAGGAATAAAAATGGGGGCAAAGATAAGACATCTTTCAAAGGCCAACAATGAGCTTGGGTTCCTATCAAAGAAGGTGATCAGGGTTCAAAACCTAAATAATTTGCACAAATCTTAGAGCCTTAACTCTTTGCTATGAAATTAAGAATTTCAACTCAAAAATATTTTATCATTGTGAATAGAAACGAAATACATTTGTTTTGTAAATTGAATGTCCAATTGATGATGAGTGAGACTTTTGTCAAATCAAGACACATCTTGGTGAAGAATCAGGAAGTGTGAGGAGAAACAAGGACACTTTTAAAGTACATGTTTTCTGACATAAGGACAGATAAAATACAACTGATTGACTCATATACGAAGAAAAGGAAAACAATGAAAATGAAGCCTCTTCCCTGTGGCCATAAAGCTGAAAAAGACAAATTTGAGGATACTGAAGTATAAAAAAGAATGACGAATTCAGTGACCAGTTAATGGTCATGGCGCTTATCCTAAAGGAATGTCTGGAAAAATGTTTCCAGTGGAAGCTGGTGCATGACTGGGCCCCTAGTGAAAATGAAAGTAGGGAGCCCCCGCCAGCCAAGGGCGGAGCACGAGAGGGAACATTCCGCTGGCCAGGAATTTCAGATGATGAAAGCTGAGCCGCCACACTTGACGCCAGGTCTGGGCCAGTCTGGAGGGAGAGGACGCCAAGCTGGAGTCCGAGCTAGTCGGAAAAAAAAAAAAAACAAACCCAAATCCAGAGTTAGAAAAAGCAAAACCAGAAAGGTCACTGCGATACCCCTTACTCTAGCTTATGGATATCATGCTGGGACATTAAATTAATGATGTGGAAGAGCATGTCTTTGATGATGTGACCCTAATGAAATTAGGGGATTTTTAAAAAATCATTTTAAGCACTTTATTTATTCAAAGGTTGTTCACCTAGTGCCTATATTTTGCTAATGCAGAGCTAGATTTCAGGAATAAAAAGATGAAGTCAGGACAATAAATGTTTTCAATATACTAGTATATATCAAATAGATAGCCAACAGGGACCTACTGTATAGCACGGGGAATTCTGCTCAATATTCTATAATAATCTAAATGGGAAAAGGATTTGGAAAAGAATAGACACATGTGTATATATAACTGAATCACTTTGCTGTTCACCTAAAACTAATGCAGCATTTGTAAATCAACTATGGTTTTGTATAAAATAAAACTTTTAAACAAATTTAAAGAGACACAAACAGTATTATTAGAAACCACGAAGAAATCAAGATCAAAGTTACAGTTTGGATTTGAGAATTAGAAGTGGTGGGTGATTTTGGCAGGAGCAGTTTCAGTGTATGGTACGGTAAGGACAGAAGGAATAATGTAGTGAACTAAAAGATAATTTAGGAGTAGGTTCATAAAAAGGAGTGCATGTAATTTCTCCATGTCCTTGGATGAAAGGAGGGAATTAGGGCAGAAACTAGAGGGGAGACAGGGCTCAGATAGGTTTGGTGTTTGCTATTGTTGTATTGTTGTTTTTTGGAAAGAAAATAGTAATTCAAATTGATAGCACTGTTTGATATATTATTTGGTTTGCCACAATAGTTGTTCAATCGTTAAGTCATGTCTGGCTCTTTGAAATTCCATAGACTGCAGCATGCCAGTTTCCTCTGTCCTCTACTATCTCCTGGAGTTTGCTCAAATTCATGTCCATTAAGTTAGACCATTAACCATCTCATCCTCTGCTACCCCCTTCTCCTTTTGCCTTCAATCTTTCTCAGCATCAGGGTCTTTTCCAGTGAGTTAGCTCTTTGCATCATGTGGCCAAAGGACTGGGCCCTCAGCTTCAGCAATAACCATTTCAATAAATATTTGGGATTGAGTTCCTTCAGAATTGACAGATTTGATCTCCTTTCAGGCCAAGGGACTCTCAGGATTCTTCTCCAACATCGCAGTTGAAGAGCATCAGTTCTATGGTTCTCAGTTTTCTTTATGGTCCAACTCACACATCCATACGTGACTACTATAAAAACCATAGCTTTGACTGTATAGATGTTTGTTGGCAAATAGCAATAGAATAATGATAATTTGGGAGATCCCAGATGGTGCTAGTGGTAAAGAACCCACCTGTCAATGCAGAAGATTTAAGAGACTCAGATTTGTTCCCTGGCTTGGGAAGACCCCTTGAAGATGGGCACAGCAGCCTACTCCAGTATTCTTGCCTGAAGAATTCCATGCACAGAGTGATACACAGGTAAAGCAACTTACCAGGTTCACAGTGACAATTTAGACTTGGAAAAGACCCTAAAGATCACACACTTTTCACATTGTATAGATGAAGAATTTAGGACCTGGAGGGTAGCCAACATTTTATAATAATTCCATTTATATAACTGAAGTATAATCTATAAAAAATTTGAATTGTTGTGTTGTACACCTGAAACTAATATGATATTGTAAATCAACTATACCTCAATTAATTAAAAAAATCTGATGACCTGAAAGTTGAGATTTTCTAGTTATTTTAAAACCTATGACAGCAGACTTCAGTTGGGAATATGAGGCATTATGAGGGATACAAAATGTAACCATTGTTTGGAACTCTCTCCCTCCCTCTCTCTTTTCCTTCCTATTTCTTTGCCAAATTTAAAATCTTTCTAATGCTACCCTTTCCAAATAAAGTATACAATTGAAGCTAGTATCAAGATAAGTTGAAATGAAAATATAACACTATAAATTTTAATTAGGCCATATAATTAAGTAGAAAGTGCATTTTGGAATGATTTTATTGTTGCCCCCATTTCTACATTTTACCTTGGCTTTATGGACCTGGCATCCGTATATACTTTTTACAAAAAGTAACTTTAGTTTTAAAACTAAAACAGAAATTGGACAGCTTTCCTATGTGAATCCTTAGCAATAATCTTTAAAGTATTGTCAGTGGAACCTATAGACCTTATAGCTGGACTCTCTTTATTTAAAATATCAATAAAAGTAATGCTAAAAGCTGTAAGAATGCCTCAATCCTGTGGCAAATAGTAGACATTTTGTAGTGTTGAAAGCTTTAGCATTAAAAATATTTAGTGTTTAAAAGCAGACATTATGTGAAAGGAGAAAAAATACAGGACTTAAAAACCTTATGTGACCTTCTGCTCTAATCGAGCCAAAATACATAAATTAGCACACCATTGAATTTGTAAGAGGAAATGGCCTGTTAGGTCATTTAGTATTTCCCTTGCTAAATTTAAACATTTCCCTACAGCTTTTTTTTTAACACTGTAGGTCTAGTTTTGAAAGTTTCATGTATTAATACTTTTCACCACATCCTTAAAAGCTATTACTCTAGTTGAACTTTATAGGAAGTAACTAATAATGTTGAACAAGAAGCTTTCTTTTCTCAGTGTGATTCTACTACCAGCTTCATTGTCAGATATTTCTCTTTCTATCTCCCTCTTCTGAGTATTTGAGTTGTATGGAACTCAACTGGAGGAAAATTACAAAAGTGGCAAGACTGGTCAATAATGTACTTCCCTTCCTTGTCCTTCTCCTTCCTCAAGTTTAGGCTTAGGTGATGGAGTGACGCCATTTGTGCTTGAAATGCCTTGCCCTTTCCTTTCTTCTGAATGTAGTGTCCCCTGAAAGAAGGCTATAGGAGTTTGAAATTGTATTTACCATCCCTGAGAAATGAATTTTTTTTTGTGTGGCTATCAATATGCTTTCAGAAGCATATGAGGGAAGCAAGGATTCTACTCTGCTTAGTCACTCAGTTATGTCTGACTCTTTGCGACCCAATGGACTGTAGCCCACCAGGCTCCCCTGTCCATGGGATTCTCCAGACAAGAACACTGGAGAGGGTTGTGATCCTTTTCTCCAGGGGATCTTCCCAAGCCAGGGATCAAACCCAGTTCTCCCACATTGCAGGTGGATTCTTTACCGTCTGAGCCACCAGGGAAGCCCAAGGGTTCTATTATTGCAGCTTATTTAGAATAAATGCAAGATTCCAAGATGATAATTATCCAGAAGTGAATGTACCATCTCTTAATATCTTTCGAAAGCAGAGGTATACTTTGGGGCCTATACCTTGTGAGTGATAAGCCACTAAGTTTTATCCTAATTGACATCTGTGGTAGCCATTCTGAAAGAGAATGGAAAGATGGTTTTGGAAATTTTAGTCAAAAATTGCATAAGTGACATTTAAAATATATATGTATATATATGTGCACACACACACACACACACACATATAGATAGGCCATTGTGTGTGATGGCTGGCTTACGATTTGCCCAGGAGAGCAGATTGTTGATTTCAGGAATTTTGTGAAGTGAGTAAACATATCCATGACTAAATGCTAAGTTATTGCTTTTTTGTTGTTGCTCAGTTGCCCAGTCATGTCCAACTCGACCCCATGGACTGTAGCACACTAGGACTCCCTGTCCTTCACCATCTCCTGGAGTTTGCCCAGGTTCATGTCTGCTGCATCAGTGATACCACCAGCCATCTCATCCTCTGTTGCCTCCTTTTCCTCTTGCCTTCACTCTTTCCCAGCATCAGGGTCTTTTCCAATGAGTCAGCTGTTCACATCAGGTGACCAAAATATTGGTGCTTCAGCTTCAGCATCAGTCCTTCCAATGAATATTCAAGGCTGATTTCCTTTAGGATTGACTAGTTTGATTTTCTCACGTCCAGGAGATGTTTCAAGAGTCTTCTCCAGCACCACGTTTCAAAGGCATCAATTCTTCAGCAGTCTGCCTGATCCCTGGTGGCTCAGAAGTTAAAGGATCTGCTTCCAATGTGGGAGACCCAGGTTCGATCTCTGGGTTGAGAAGATCCCCTGGAGAAGGAAATGGTAACCCACTCCAGTATTTTTGCTTGGAGAATCCCATGGACAGAGAAGCCTGGTAGGCTACAGCCCATGGGGTCACAAAGAGTCGGACATGACTGAGGGACTTCACTTTCACTTTATAAACTAACATAAATTATATCAAAACAAGGGTGATCAATTCTAAATATTCACAATTCCCTCATTATTTTACTACATTTTGGTACAATGTTCTGCCAAGTCACTTCAGTCGGGTCCGACTCTGTGCGACCCCATAGATGGCAGCCCACCAGGCTCCACCATCCCTGGGATTCTCCAGGAAAGAACATTGACTGTTGCCATTTCCTTCTCCAATGCTCTAGGGATTATTTATGTTTACTGACTCTATATGGTGGAAACACTATAAACTAGTGAAAACCTGAGCTTTCTTCTGAAGACTATGTTCAGTGAATTCATGGTGCTTTCTTGAAGTCAGCAAATGTTACAAAGCAGGGTCCTTCAGTTGGTTGTCATGTATTTACTATCACACTACTGCTTTTTTTTTTAAAAACTTTTTCTTTATCTTTGAGCATAGTTTCAGATGTAGAACGAAGTGACTTAGTTATCGTATATGTGCATCTATTCTTTTTCAAATTCTTTTCCCATTTAGGTTGGTACATAATATTGAGCAGAGTGTTCTGTACTATAGAGTAGGTTCTTGTTTGTTATCCACTTTAAATACATCAGTGTGTACATGTCAATCCCAAACTCCCTAACTATTCTTCCCCTCTACCCTTCCCACCTGGTACCATAAGCTTGTTCTCTAAGTCTGTGAGTGGGATTTCTGTTCTGAAAATTAAGTTTATTGTATCATTTAAGATTCTGCATATAAGTGATATCACATGATATTTCTCTTTCTATGTCTGACTGACTTCACTCAGTATGACAATCTCTAGGTCCATCCATGTTGCTGCAAATAGCACTATTTCATTCTTTTTAATGTGTAATATTCCATTGTGTGTGTATATATGTGTGTGTGTGTGTGTGTGTGTGTTTGTGTGTGTATGTGTACCACATCTTCTTTAACCATTCCTCTGTCGATGGACATTTAGGTTGCTTCCATGTCTTGTTTATTGTAAATAGTGCTCCAGTGAACATTGGGGTGGGCATATATAACAAAATTATAAAATAACTTTATTTTTAAAATGCTAACTATATAGTTAAGGAGCAAGGAAGACACTGAATATCTATCCATGATTTTATTAGTTGTATAATGTCATTTTTGTATGTTCATTTTGATACTATACATTTTAGATGAATTTTGTTATCGTTTTATTTTAATAATATCCTTCATACTATAACAGTGATAATAGGACATAAAATTTTAAAAATATGGTGAGAAAATTTAAAATATAATAAAAGTAAGATTGCTTATTAGAAATAAAGTTAAGTCACTTTGTAACTTGAATGGTTAATTCTCATAAGTACTGATCTGGTTCCAAATTTTTTAGAAGTAAAATAAAAGTGGAATTCAATTAACTGTACTCTGCTCTTTATCTGAAGAGGTATTTATTTATCTTACTGAATATAGGACTAATGAATTATATGGCTCATTCTGAAATGGTTATTAAATAAAATGTTTTCAATGTCGTGAGGGCATAAATTAAAACCTGATATATAGGTTCTAAATATATGATTTTTGAATCAACAAATTCCTGAGCAGTTATATCAATTTTTCTGATTACCTTCTATTCACATCCAAAATGTAACTTTTTAAAAACTTGAAGAAATAACTCCAACAGGTTTAGAGCTTAGAAAACAGAGAGAAGCATTAGTTTTTAGACAATATTTATTATCTTTTTTGTTTTAAAGACATAAATATGTTATAAAATAGATATGTTCCTGGCTTGTGAAACTTAAAACATAAAGTGAGAGATTTTCACTATTTTACTGTTCTCTTAAATGTTAAAATCAAGTCCCATTCTCTTTAGGACCGTCTCAAAGACACATGGCAAATAGGTGGTGATGTCTGAACTCCACTCAGCCAGTCTGGCATTGAATGTTGTCTGTTACATTATCAGGAGCTCAGTTTCAATCTGGAAGTTACATTATCTTTGCCAACTGAAAAGAGATCCATGGGCTTAAGACATCAGACGCAAACAAGCAAAATTAACATTTTTGACAGAAAACTTTGTTTACTGACTTATTTTTGCCCAGAAGGATATGCCAAGTTTCCTATGCAAGTAGGTGGTCTACAGCTGTGTTTTAGAAAGAACAACAACAATAAAAAAAAAGAAAAACAGACATTTCTCTATATAATGAGGCAAAATGTCACAGATGCCAAGCAATAGAAAGCTCACAGAGCAAGTTAAGATGCTTGAGTCACACACAGACACACACACACACACACACACCACATCCCTCAAAAGCAGATATATTCTAAAATGTAGTAAAATATTGGGTAAATATTTGCAAAGTCACAAATTCATTGTTATGATGCACCAAACATTTCTATTTGTGTCTACAGATTAAACTCATCTGTACTGCTTTATACATTATCCACTTACTTTATGAAGTCAGTGTAGTTTTAATATCAAAACTGTATTTTAAATACAAAA
The DNA here is from genome assembly GCA_917880005.1 of Nanger dama. Lineage (NCBI taxonomy): Eukaryota > Metazoa > Chordata > Mammalia > Artiodactyla > Bovidae > Nanger > Nanger dama. Next base: position 2,840,870 of record CAKJTW010000105.1, on the reverse strand, counting down.
TTTAAAACTACAAAGCAAACCTACTGTGAAAAAAGGCAGTTTTTAATATAAAATACTGCCAATTAGTACTATTGTGAAATACTATTTTAAATAAAGTTCAATCTAGAACTCAATGTTAGTTTACTATTAAAAATCTATGCTTACTTATTAAGTAAAAATTTAAAGAAAAATATTCATAAATCACAAGTATACTGCAAAGTCGTTTAATGAATTCACCTAGAACTGTAATATTCTGGAGGGTATGCATAAAAAAACACTTAAGTATGATAAAAATTTAGTGTGGCTCAAATCATATATGCGTTTAATTTATCCCCAAAGTTGAGTTCATGTTCCAAAAATAAAATAAGTCTAAAATATTTTCATGTTCAAGTGTCAAGAAAAACATCATGGGAAATTAAGATACAAGTACTTCACAAGAACCAGATTTGAAAATGAAAAATGAAATCTGGAAATATTACTGTAAATGTCTCTTTTGGGTGTGCATGGAGAAAATATTATTCTGGGAAACCACAAAAACCAACTGACTTAAATTACAGAATATTTTATATCAGAAGTAGCTGTTCTGTGAACTTTTCCTTTATATTTCAATTTTTGCTCAGGATAAATCTCAATACCAGAGTACTTCAGGTACCTAAATATAAGACATGATGCCATAAAACTCCTAGAAGAGAATACAGAACATTCTGTGACATAAATCATAGCAATATTTTATAGATCAGTCTCCCAAGGCAAAAGAAATAAAAGCAAAAATAAACAAGTGGAATCTAGTTAAACTGTTTTGTGCAGCATAGGAAACCATCAACAAAATGAAGAGACAACTACAAAATGGGAGAAAATATTTTCAAACCTGCAACCAACAAGGTATATTATCCAAATACACAAGCAGTTCATATAGCTCACCAGGGATTATCTGGTGGTTCACATGGTTAAGTGTCTGCCTGCAATGCAGGAGACCCGGGTTTGATCCTTGGGTTGAGAAGATCCCATGGAGAAGGAATTGGCAATCCATTCCAGTATTCTTGCCTGGAGAATTCCATGGACAGAGGAACTTGGTGGGCTAGAGTCCATGGGATCACAAAACGTCAGCCATGACTGAGCAACTAACACTTTTCACACTTTCATACAACTCAATATCAAAAATCCAAACAACACAAACAAACTGAGCAGAACTAAACAGATATTTTTCCAAAAAGACACATAACTGACCACAGGCACATGAAAAGATGCTTAACATTGCTAATTATTAGAGAAATGCAATGACAATGAGGTATAACTTGACCCAGTCAGAATGGCTATAGTCAAAACGACTACAAATAATGAATGCTAGAGAGGGTGTGGAGAAAAGGATACCCTCCTACACTGTTGGTGGGAATGTAAATTGGCACAGTCTCTATGGAAAGCCATATGGATATTCCTTAAAAAATTAAAAATGAAGCTACCATATAATCCAGGAATCTAGAGTATACATACAGAAAAAAACTAAAATTCTAATTCCAAAAGATGCATGTACCCCAGTACCATAGTAGCATTGCTTATAACAGCCAAGGCATGGAAACAACCCAAATGTCCTTCAATAGACAATTGACTTAAGAAGATGTTATGTATATATATACACACACACATATATATGTACACATGTGTGTGTATATATATACATACATATATATATATAATCACACACATACATACACACACTTAATGGAGTACTACTCAGCCATAAAAAGGATGAAGTGTTGCACTTTGCAGCAATATAGATAGACATAGAGGATATTTTTTAATATTCAGAATTTTTTCATTTTTTCTTTCTTTTTACATTTTTTAAATTAAAAATATGATAACACATTTACAAGAGACTTAGACAATACAGAACAAAGTTGCATATAGTTTCCCTGTAAATTGCAACTATCTATCTAAGTAGATAAATTAAGATTTTCAGTTGGAGTTTCAATACCAAATTCTCAAAGATTATTAGAATTAATAGAAAAGTAGAAAGATGTTAGTAGACCTGAAAAGGACTATGAACCAATTCAACATAATAAAGACTTATACAATTTCACACAAGAGCAGGATATAAATTCTCTGTAAGTTCCTGTAGACTTTAAACCAGGAGACACTGGAGCATATCCAGGAACATAAAACAAGGTGCAAAAATTTCATGGCCTAAAAGTATTGAAATCATACAGAGTCTAGTCTTTTATTACTGTGAAAGTATTTTAGAAATCAATATCAAAATATATTTGAAGGTAACCCAGATATTTTCAAGTGCAATGTGACCTTTACCAAAAGAGATCTTTGACTTAGCCATTGAAAGCCTCAATAAAGTTAAAAGACTGAAAAAACACAGAGGGTGATTGCAGAGAAGAAAGCATTTAAATGAGAAATTAATATAATAATGAGAAATTAATTTTGGAGTTACTTTACAAACTTTGTGTTTCTGGAAACTCAATATCCACTTCTAGATGACGGATGTATGTAAGAAGCCATAACAAGGAAAAATAGAGAATATTTGTAACAAAATAAAAATGAAAAGAGAGTATATCAAAATTTGTTGCCTGCAGCTGAAGCTGTCCAATGCAACTATATACAATGTGGAATGTTGAATAAGACATGAAAACAAATAATGAACAATAGCATAAAAATTTTTTGAAATCAGAACAACAGAAAAAATGGAGAAATTGGAAAACATGAATTAAATGAAATGGGAGCATTGAATATGAAATAGAATAAGTGAAACAAACTAGATAAAAGTAAAAGATCATCATATAGTCCAGTTGTTTTTAAACATGGCTGCTTATTAGAATCACAGATGGAGCTTTGGAGGAAAAAAAAAATTCCTAGGCATTTGTATTTTTAAAAAACTCCAAGGTAGTTCTAATGTGCATCTAGATTTTAAAAATTATTAAAAGTTTTCTATTAAACTGCAACTTTAGTCATAGAGAATTCTATTTTCTGTTCACCAATCATAATTCAATGAATACAGTATACTAATGCATACATATGGAATTTAGAAAGATGGTAACGATAACTCTATGCAAGACAGCAAAAGAGACAGATGTATAGAACAGTCTTTTGGACTCTGTGGGAAAGGGAAAGGGTGCAATGATTTGAGAGAATGGCATTGAAACATGTATAATATCATATATGAAACAAATCACCAGTCCAGGTTCGATGCATGATACAAGATGCTTGGGGCTGGTGCACCGGGATGACCCAGAGGGATGGTACAGGAAGGGAGGTGGGAGGGGAGGTTGAGGATGGGGAACATGTGTATACCTGTGGCAGATTCATGTTGATATATGGCAAAACCAATACAATATTGTAAAGTAATTAGCCTTCAATTAAAATAAATAAATATTTATTTTAAAAAATAGTTACATAATCATAATGGTAAAAGATGTTTATCTGTTTTTTTTTTTTCAGGATTTTTTTTTAAATTTTAAATTACAATACTGTATTTCTTTTGCCATACATTGACACGAATCAGCCATAGGTGAACACAATCTCCCAATGCCGAAGCCCCCTCCCACCTCCCACCCCACATCCTCTACTTGAATCATCCTGTGCATCAGCCCCATGCATCCTGCATCCTACATTGAACATAGATTGGTGCTTCGTTTCTTACACGAAAATATACATGTTTCATTGCCATTCTCCCAAACCATCCCACCCTTTCCCTCTCCCTCAGAGTCCAAAAGTCCACTCTATACCTCTGTGTCTCTTGGTTGTCTCACCTACAGGGTCATCATTACTGTCTTCTAAATTCCATATATATGTGTCAGTATACTGTATTGGTGTTTTTCTTTCTGGCTTACTTCACTCTGTATAATTGGTTCCAATTTATCTGTTTTTATAAACAATAGCCAGATTTTTAAAAAAGACAATTACAGTTGCAAGTCATAATGGAAACATGATTAACCTAACAATATAAAATAGCTACATACAATTTGGGAGGTTAAGTAGAGTGATGTGGTAAATGGGAGCACACATATTCACATGTTTCATCCAGCCAGTCAGTTTATGTCTTTTGGATGGCGCATTTAATCCATTCACATTCAAAGTAATTGTCAATATGTATGATTCTATTACTATTTTCTTTAGTGTTTTGAGTTTGTTTTTTGTAAGTCTTTTCCTTCTCTTGTGTTTCCTGCCTTTTGCTTGTCTTTAAAGCTTTTGATTTCTCAGTCAAATCTGAACAAGAGTCTTGCTGGATAGAGTATTCTTGATTGTTGTTTCTTCCATCACTTTAAATATATTGTGCCATTCCTTTCTGGCGGGTAGAATTTTTGTTGAGTAGTCAACTGATAATCTTATGGGAATTCCCTTCTATGTTATTTGCTGTTATTCCCTTGTTACTTTTAATATTTTATCTTTGCCTCTAATTTTTGTTGGTTTGATTACTATGTGTCTCGGTGCTGTTTCTATGTGTCTCGGTACAGCTATTACTGTGTATTCCTCCTTGGGTTTATCCTGCCTGGGATTCTCTACATTTCCTAGACTTGTCTGACTATCTTCTTTTCTATGTGAAGGAAGTTTTCAGCTATTATCTATTCAAATATTTTCTTGGGTCCTTTCTCTCTCTTCTCCTTCTGTGCTGTGTATGCTTAGTTGCTCAGTCATGTCCGACTCTTTGTGACCCATGGACTGTAACCCACCAGGCATCTTCTCCAGACAAGAATACTGTGGTGGGTAGCATGCCCTTCTCCAGGGGAACTTCCCAACCCAGGGATCAAACCCAGGTCTTCTGCATTGCAGACGGATTAATTACTGTCTGAGCCTCAGGCTTCTCCTTCTGGTACCCATATATGCAATAATGCAATATATGTTACATATATATATATATATATATATATATATATAAATGCAGCAACAGCTGTTACATCTGTATATGCTATTTCTGTCTTGATGCTAAAGCCACTTGCACCAGAAGTTGGCACATTTCAAGTTGCTCTAAGAATCCAGTCTTGTACTATCAATTCTAAACTGTACAATTTACTGAAGATTTCATATGAGAGAAGGGAGATACCTTAATAGTGTGTATTCTAGCAAAGTGTGTGACCAATCCCCAGAGTCCTGTCAGTTCTCAGGAGTGACTTCTGGTAGTGCAGCCACCAGGAGAAAAGTACTCTGATTTGCATTTCCCTGATGATTAACAATGCTGAGCTAATCTTTCTATGTGCCTATTGGCCATCTACAGGTCCTCTTCGAGTATCTTGATACTGGTAAATTTATACTTTCCTTTTTATAATCATCAAAGTAATTATTTTTGTGTAGTTGTTAAACTGAATGATTAATTTTACAGAATTTGTATTTTATTATCATCTTATAAAGAGTGTTGATTTTTTTCTAGCAAAAGATTACCTTGAACTCATGGAGGATAGATCTTTTGTTTTTGTTTAGTTTTCAGATGACTCCCTTAATCCTGACATGTTTTATTCTAACAGTGTAATCATTATGGGACCTCAGTAGAAAGTCATAGTTATTTATCAAGGTCCTCTAACAATGCAGGGCTCAAACTCATACTCCAGTCTTTAATATACCTTTTCAGCCTTTCTTTAAAATTTTTATTTTATTTTGGAGTATAGTTGATCAATAATGCATTAGTTTCAGGTGTATAGCAAAGTGATTTTGTTATACATGTATCTATTATTTTTCAAATTTTCTCATTTAGGTTATTACAGAATATTGCTTTTTACTGGGTTGCCTGAAGTTCCCTTTATCCCCACAAACACACGGTTCAGCCAAGGCTTTCGTGGAAGTTAAGATGCAGATGTCAAAGTCTTCTCTTCTGTAGCTTTTTCCTATTTTGGATACTCTACCTCTATTTCTGGTTTTTACTGGAAGCTCTAAAATCCATTCTCAGACAGCTTGAGCCAGCCAACCTTGGCTCTCTGTGTTAGCCAAACTGCACTACATGGGCAGTGGGCTCTCCTCAGGAGAAAAGTCTGCCAAACTTAATTCACCCAGTACAATCATTTTCTTTCAGAAGTATAATTCTCTCAAGTCTTTGCCAATATTGATAGCTTTTATCTTGGCATTAAGATAAAATATTAAAATAAATAAATATAGCAAATATATTAAATTCAAGTAAAACAAATCCAATTTATGGTTGTATCCACTGGCCTCATTCATTTGAAAAATGAGTCCTAGTTACAAAATGTTATAAAATGTATACTTTGTAATTAATTATAAAACAAGGAAATTATAATGCAAGATACTGAAGGTTTTTGTATCTCATTTCTGGAGGGTTTTTGGTGAAGACTTTTAAAATATATCTTTCACTTTTAGAAAAAAATTATCACATAAATGTGACAACTAAAACAGAATTCTAACAAATTCAGAAGATATAATTTATAAATTATTAGGAAGAATCAAACCATTATACGAAAGAACTTTGGATGTGTTTCTCTTTTAGTCAGATTGTTAAATATTTAACCATGACCAAAAATTTATTTTTGTTGAAGAATTTTCAAACTCTTAGGAAGCTTCATCCAATAAGTGCAGAAACTGTTCACCATAAAATGTTTTTCTTTGGTGTCAGACTTATTTTTCCTGTTTTGTAAATGCAGTTATTCTTTATGTCTGTCCACATAAAGCTATGATGTCATGTCTTTGATGATATTTATATTGTGCCTTGTCATCACAAGAAACAGAAAAATCATCATCACAAGCACGCGCAGAAGGTAAACTCAACAAATACATGTTCAGCTTTTCAACATAGCTTTTTCTATAAGACTATTGTATATATCTGTAATTCTAGTCTAAGTTACAGCAGGATCCACAAAGGGCCCCAGAGTGACCCACTCTGTCCTTTCTCCTCTCTTTACATACTTGAACTAGAAATATATTTCTCACTGAGCCTGCTCATAGTCATCTGCTAGGGGCTGTGAAGAAAAGACATTAATGACTGAAATATAGACTTACAGCAGAAACAGAACATATTTATATGAACAAATAAATATTAATGCTGAATCATTTATGAAGCACAAAATATAGAGAGAAGTGGTATAGAACCTGGGGATAATGATGGACCACTTGAACCACAGCTAGGTATTTAAAATTTTTTTCAATGATTTTTATTGAAATATAATTACTTTACAATGTTATGTTAGTGTCTGCCATATAACAAAGTGAACCAGCTATGTGTAAATCTATCTATATATCTTCCTCTTGGACCTCCATCCTACTCCACCTAGGTCATCATAGAACACCAAGCTGAGTCCCCTGTGCTGATAGCTGGTTCCCATTAGCTGTATATTTCACACAAGATAGTGTATATATGTTTTAATACTAATCTCCCAATTTGTCCCACCCTCCTCTTCTCACCCTGTGTCCCTATGTCCCATCTCTATGTCTGCATCTCTATTTCTGTCCTGGAAGTAGATTCATCTGTACCATTTTTCAGATATAGATAAGAAAAGCCTGGAATTAAGAAAGTAATTATATGGGGATATTCAGCTTGAACAAAGTAGAGGGATAGAAAAAGAATGATGTGTTTAAGGAAAATAAAATGAGTAGCTCATCCTGGTTGATTATAAAAAGTCCATAGTGAGAGAGGGAGATACTTCATGACTGAAAATATGCAAGGATCTGGATTGCGTATTTCGCTAAATTTTATTGCCTCCCCCAAAGCAGTTTATCACATTAATTATCCTAAAATTTTCCATTTCTGAAAACTGCAATATCTAGCAGTGATCATGCTGGAAAACAAATTTAAATTCTATCTTCTCTGAGCAAACATCTTTTGATGACTAAGCTTGGACTCTAAACTTTGTGTGGGCTCCTTGTTGATTGACATTTTCAACTGAGTCAGTTCAGAAACATTGGAGTTTTATTTTCATGACACAGACTACTCAGGAGGCTACATAAAATCAATCCAGCTAATCAGACTCTCTTAAAGATGAATCAGAGGAATCTGCAAATGATGGCCTTTTTCAGGCTGGCCTTTCCCGATAGGCACTTTTTTCTCCTGTATTTTGACAAAATATATGGTAAATGGATGAAAGGAAGGATGTCTGGGAGGACATTTAAAGATAGCTCTTAAGACATAAGATGAATCCAATTATGGGTCACAGAATCACCAATTGTTGTAACTTGCTGTAATGTGAATGAAACATACAATATCAAGGACATATAGCAACATTTAAATAACTTCAGTAAATACTTTGCTCTTATGTCAATTTACTGTAAGTTGAATATTCTCTTTAGAATATTCAATGTTAACATGATAGATTTAGTAGATTTAGCGTTCATATTAAAAGAGAAAATAAAATGTTCCTATTAAAATGTCAATATGTCACAGTTTTTTTTGTTTTGTTTTGTTTTTTTTTAATGAAGAATCTGAAACCTAGTGGCAAACTCTTAACAACTGGAAAGCTCACATACTCAGATTTTTCTTACTTTAAAGATCCTCTTAAATACTGCACTACACTGCCTCCTAGGGGAAAGTTGCATAGAGATAATTATAAGCACTCTTACATGAGCGGAAGATGAGGATAAGGGCATTCTGCAAAGTCATAAATATGAAAGAGAAAATAACAAGATTTGTCCTGGAAATCTTAAAAGTAGAATGAATTCAGAGTGTCAGGTATATAATATTGGGTAAGATGTGTAATGTATGTGCTTTACATATAGTATTAAGTATCAGACTAGACTGCCTTATCAAGCATAAGACTAGACTGGCAGATTCTTGATTCCTAGGAAAGAAGGTTGGACTTGACCAAATGCATTGAGACTCCCTTCATTTGGAAAGAACAGTATTAGAATTTTTTTTTTGATGATCTTAAGTAAATTAGCACCTCCCCTTTTTCTACATCTCATATCCATATTGCCTTATGGTACTTACGGCATGTCAGAATGTTTTAAAACAACCAGTCTTTTCAAGTTTCCCAATAGTGAATTGAATAAACGGAAAGAAATGAATATAACAAAGAAATCACCATACTATTCAATTGAGTCCTCAGCCAAAGATTTATATGTGTAATCTGTGGAACATAATTCATTCTATGTTAAAACATCTTTCCCACAATGGATCTTAGAAAAGCCTCAAAGCCTTTCACAGTAGCGCAATTCATCTTTTGTTTGTGCAAATGTATAACGGATGTGCTTTTCTAAGCCTATAAAATGCATTCCTCTTTCCAAATGTGGGTGGTTGAATACATCACTCATTAAATAATTTGTTAGTTTCTCTGCAGAAGTTCTATCAGCACCTGGTACTCTACCAGATGCTAGTGGCAATCATGTCATGAGGTTGGTGATGCTCCAAGTTTCATGTTTGCTTTTCTTTGAGGACTCATAATGGAGAACAGAAATGTCACAGTTTTCTGGCTGATGAACCACCAAAGAGTTCTGCCCCTTGCCTGGGTTGTAGCATTTTCCAGTATCTTACATGGCTTGTTGATTACTTACATGTGCGTTATAGGATTATCCTTTTCTTGTCAGTCTGCCTTTGAGAATCATTGAATCTGAATTATATCTGACTTCTGAACTCAACTTGGTCCAACATCATCCCATTAGAGATGAGCAATCTGATGGCCAGAAAGAGCAAATGACTGACAGCAACTTTTCCGTAGGTCAGTGCTCACCTAGGATGTGAACCTGGGCTGACAGTTACGTGGCTACACTTCTCTTTCCATCCCCTTCCCCTTCTTGAAGCTCAGGTCATGATCTCATGATCAAGTACGGTACTTGATAGCTAACAAAGACTTGTTGAATGTATGAATTAGGTAAACCAGAAAAGAATTCTTTTTGCCCTCAATTTTTAAAAAATTTCAACTTACATTAAAGTTGGAAAATATGTACAATAAATATACATATACCTTTCACCTAAGATCATCAATTCTTAATAGTTTGTCACATTTTCTTCCTTTTTTTTTTCCTTCCTTCTTTCCTTCCTGCTCTCTCTCTCTCAACATAACTTATGCAAACATACATATACCTAAGACACATACATATATACATATAATGTATATACATACATATACACTAATGTTTATATATATATTAATAAGGGTATATATATTTTCTCTAACATTTAGAAAAATTTTAAGATATGAAAATTCACATCAAGTCCTTTATTGTGTGTCTCCTCCCCCATTATCCCAAACTACCATAATACAATTTTCATACTCATGAAATTTAAATTGATACAAAACTATTATCTCATTTACAGTCTGTACTGAAATATTTGTGTTTCTTCTACTAATGTATCTTATAGTTATTTCTTTTTGCTTCCAATTAAGGATCCAGTCAAGGATCAAGACTGCTTTAGTTATCGCTTTCTTTAGTACTCTTGCATCTAGTAGATATTCACATTTTTAAAAAGTCCTTCATGACACTGACATTTTTGAAGACCAGATCACTTATTTTGCTGTTTGGATTTGTCTGATTCTGATTAGAATCTGGTTTATCTGTTTGGGCAAGAAGGAGCCAAAGTGATATTACATCTTTCTTAGCATGTAAATTAAAGAAACACATGATGTCAATCTAACCCATCATTAATATCTGTTAAATCAATCATCTAGTTAAGGTGATGTCCAGCTGATAAAAGCATGTTAGTGTTAGTTGCTTAGTCATCTCTGACTCTTTGAGATTCCATGGACTGTAGCCTACCAGCTTCCTCTGTTCATGGACATCTCCAGGCAAGAATACTGGGATGGGTAGCTATTCCTTTCTCCAGAAGATCTTCATGACTAAGGGTTCAAACCAAGGTCTCATGCATTGCAGGCAGATTCTCTACCATCTGAGCCACCAGGGAGGCCCTAAAAGCCTTTAAGCAGTTAAATGTTATCTGAGTTCTAAGTTTATAATATAGTACCTACCAGATTGTTCACACATTGCAATTTCTCTGTTCTGTAAATTTTAAAATTTAAAAATATAAGTTATAGAGTGAAATATTTTATTTTCCGCATCATATGTCATGTCTCAGGGCTTCCCCGGTGGCTCAGTCAGTGAATAATCTGTTGACAATGCAGGAAACCTGGGTTTGATCCCTGGGTCAGGAATATCCCCTGGAGTAAGAAACAGCAACACACTCCAGTATTCTTGCCAAGAAATTCCCCTGGAGAAAGGAGCCTGGTGGGCTACATGGAGTCATAAGGATCAAACATGAATTAGCAAGTAAACCACCACCACCACTGTGCCTCAAGTCTAATATTTTTTTTAAATTTACATCTCCTTTCTCTCTATACCAAGGTTTAATATATTTTGAAGTTTGAAATGCAGCTTTGTATGCTTCTGCTTTCTGACAACAGATTTTTCAGCATTTAAAATTTTTTTTACTTGTTATTATAGTAGAAAGCATGTTCTTTACAAAGTTTGTTATTTGAGTAGAACTATCAAAGTAGGGAAAACCACTAGACAATTCAGTTCAGTTCAGTTCAGTTCAGATAAGTCACTCAGTCATGTCCGACTCACACGCCAGGCCTCCCTGTCCATCACCAACTTCCGGAGTTCACACAGGCTTATCTCCATCAAGTCAGTGATGCTATCCAGCCATCTCATCCTCTGTCGTCCCCTTCTTCTCCTGCCCCCAATCTCTCCCAGCATCAGAGTCTTTTCCAATGAGTCAACTCTTCGCATGAGGTGGCCAAAGTACCAGAGTTTCAGCTTTAGCATCATTTAGACCATTCAGGTATGACCTAAATCAAATTCTTTATGATTATACAGTGGAAGTGAGAAATGGATTTAAGGGACTAGATCTCATAGATAGAGTGCCTGATGAACTATGGAATGAGGTTCGTGACATTGTACAAGAGACAGGGATCAAGACCGTCACCATGGAAAAAATATGCAAAAAAGCAAAATGGCTGTCTGAGGAGGCCTTACAAATAGCTGTGAAAAGAAGAGGAATGAAAAGCAAAGGAGAAAAGGAAAGATATAAGCATCTGAATTCAGAGTTCAAAGAATAGCGATGAGAGATAAGAAAGCCTTCCTCAGCGATCAATGCAAAGAAATAGAAGAAAACAATAGAATGGGAAAGACTAGAGATCTCTTCAAGAAAATTAGAGATACCAAGGGAACATTTCATGCAAAGATGGGCTCAGTAAAGGACAAAAATGGTATGGACCAAACAGAAGCAGATGATATTAAGAAAAGGTGGCAAGAATACACAGAAGAACTGTACAAAAAGATCTTCATGACCCAGAAAATCATGATGATGTGATCACTCACCTAGAACCAGACATCTGGGAATGTGAAGTCAAGTGGGCCTTAGAAAGCATCATTATGAACAAAGCTAGTGGAGGTGATGGAATTCCAGTTGAGCTATTTCAAATCCTGAAAGATGATGCTATGAAAGTGCTGCACTCGATATGCCAGCAAATTTGGAAAACTCAGCAGTGGCCACAGGACTGGAAAAGGTCAGTTTTCATTACAGTCCCAAAGAAAGGCAATGCCAAAGAATGCTATAACTACCTCACAATTGCACTCATCTCACACACTAGTAAAATAATGCTCAAAATTCTCCAAGCTGGGCTTGAGCAGTACATGAACCGTGAACTTCCAGGTGTTCAAGCTGGTTTTAGAAAAGGCAGAGGAACCAGAGATCAAATTGCCAACATCTTCTGGATCATGGAAAAAGCAAGAGAGTTCCAGAAAAACATCTATTTCTGCTTTATTGACTATGTCAAAGCCTTTGACTGTGTGGATCACAAGAAACTGTGGAAAATTCTGAAAGAGATGGGAATACCAGACCACCTGACCTGCCTCTTGAGAAACCTATATGCAGATCAGGAAGCAACAGTTAGAACTGGACATGGAACAACAGACTGGTTCCAAATAGGAAAAGAAGTACGTCAAGGCTGTATATTATCACTCTGCTTATTTAACAGAGTACATCATAAGAAATGCTGGGCTGGAAGAAGCACAAGCTGGAATCAAGATTGCCAGGAGAAATATCAATAACCTCAGATATGCAGAGAATACCACCATTATGGCAGAAAGTGAAGAGGAACTAAAAAGCTTCTTAATGAAAGTGAAAGAGGAGAGTGAAAACGTTGGCTTAAAGCTCAACATTCAGAAAACTAAGATCATGGCATCTGGTCCCATCACTTCATGGGAAATAGATGGGGAAACAGTGGAAACAGTGTCAGACTTTATTTTCTGGGACTCCAAAATCACTGCAGATGGTGATTGCAGCCACGAAGTTAAAAGACACTCCTTGGAAGGAAAGTTATGACCAACCTAGATAGCATGTTCAGAAGCAGAGACATTACTTTGCCATTTAGTCAAGGCTATAGTTTTTCCAGTGGTCATGTGTAATATGAGAGTTGGACTGTGAAGAAAGCTGAGTGCCGAGAACTGCTGCTTTTGAACTGTGGTGTTGGAGAAGACTCTTGCAAGTCCCTTGGACTTCAAGGAGATCCAACCAGTCCATCCTAAAGGAGATCAGTCCTGGGTGTTCATTGGAAGGACTGATGCTAAAGCTGAAACTCCAATATTTTGGCCACCTCATGCAAAGAGTTGACTCCTTGGAAAAGACTCTGATGCTGGGAGGGGTTGGGGGCAGGAGGAGAAGGGGGGCAACAGAGGATGAGATGGCTAGATGGCATCACCGACTCAATAAACTTGAGTTTGAGTGAACTCTGGGAGTTGGTGATGGACAGGGAGGCCTGGTGTGCTGCAATTCATGGGGTTGCAAAGTCAGACATGACTGAGTGCCTGGACTGAACCGAAATTAATCATTTCTAATAACCACAAATCAAATATCACTAAATGATTAACATCTTGACCATGGCTATAGTCATGACATATTAAACTCTTTAGCCTACTAATGACCTCATAAATTTAATCTGCAGAATATGCACAATGATGCAAGTTGCATTCTGTTGATATTTCATCAAACATCTAGCAATTAATAACATTATGTTAAACTTTGTGATTTCAATTAATATAGGCATTGAAAACACCAATAATTACTGTCTTCTTTTTATAGAGTACAAATACAAACACTTTCACATCTTCTGAAGTACTTGCCATATGAAATTAATTATCTCTCATCAGGGTTATATTTTGACCTGTACTTGGTCTAACAGAATTATATTCACTTGAATCTGATAATTTGAAGTTTTCATAAAAGATAACACTTTGCTATTACTGATAACTTCATTCAAATATCATGTTGCCTTGGATAACCCTGTTTGCCAGGGTTAATTAGGCCATTTTAAAGCAAATCAAAATGGTTTAATTAGCACCATTTTGACAAAAGAAAGCTATTCCAAGAAAGAAGGTATCCCTAAGGGCCTTGGTTGGCCTTTCTCTTGCATCACCCTAATTCTCTTGCCAAGATGGCTACATTTCATTCAGGCTGCTTGTCATTGTACATTCCATGTGTCAGCCCAAATCCATCTCTTCAATGCTAAGAAGTTTTCTTGATCTCAGAAATTGATCAAGAATTTCACATAAGAAAGGAAATTAATTTTTTTCAGAGGGTTTTTTTTTATTTTTAGTGAAGGCTGGGACTCTAAAAAGAGTTTATTTAGTAGCAAATTATAGTCAACTCTGTCTTTATGCTTTGACAAAAATAACAATTATACCTGGAATGCTATAACTAGAAAGCCTCTTCCTGATATTTCCAAGTAAACATTGCCAGATACCTTTTTATTTTTGCTAGCTTTCATCATCCTACTTGCTACTATACCTCACTGAAGGAAGAGCATTAAGTAAGACCATTTTAGGAAGGCTTGTATTTCACGCAGGTATCTCTGCAGAAACAATACTGTCTCTAAAAGTCACATTTAAGCTTGGCCACCAGGGATGATCTTCCTAAGGAGGAATCACCATGAAAACTTCTTAGCAACCTCATCAATTTCTAATAAACTATTTCTAAAATGTAATGTTCCCATGTAGTGAAACTTCATAACAGAATGGAAACAGGCTTAGAATAACTGAATTTCATGATTTGGAAGGGTTATTTAGTCTAACATTTCTTAAACCTGAAAGATAATCAGAGTCATCTGGGGAGCTCTTTTGAAATACAGATTATTCAACTGCAGACCTACTGAATCAGAATCTCCAGGAACCTGTGTTTAATTTGTAAAATTTGTTCAGCTTTGTGAGTAAGTTAGGAATGACATAAGGTCTAGTTCAATGTGCTCAACCCTTTTTCAATCATCCTTCACATGGGAAGTTACCATATTAATATGGCTCACTTGGGTAAAGGCCTGAGACATCTCCAGAGGAGCTTCAGGGTCCAACCAGTTGCACCCATGCAGGGAGAAGCAGTATATCAGAACATCCATAACACATCTCTGGCTTATCAATATATTCTAACAACCTAGATTAGCTAACAGGAAAACCTAGGAGTGGAAAACAATCTAGAGTCGGCTCATTCCTAGAACAGCACAATCATTCAGCTCTTCGTTGCTCCTCTCTTTCACTTTATGACAAAATGACATCCAAACGCTTCAAAGAGAAATTTGTAGTTTATGAAGAATGTTAGGAAAGTGTACTCCTTAGAATATGTACTCCTTAGAATTCTTCTCTTTAACAATAATAGGATACACAGTGCACACTTGAAAAATTAAGTATATATATTTATATATATTTGTTATTTTGACAAAGGTTCGTATAGTCAAAGTGATGAAGTCGTGTATGGTTGTAAGAATTGGACCATAAAGAAAGCTGAGTACTGAAGAACTGATGCTTTAGAACTGTGGTGTTGGAGAAGACTCTTGAGAGTCCCTTGGACTGCAAGGAGATCCAACCAGTACATCGTAAAAGAAAGCAATCCTGAATATTCATTGGAAGGACAGATGCTGAAGCTGAAGCTACAACACTTTGATCACCTGTTTTGAAGAACTGACTCACTGGAAAAGACCCTGATGCTTTGAAGGATTGAAAGCAGTAGGAGAAAGGGATTACAGAGGATTAGATGGCTTGATGGCATCACCAACTCAATGGACATGAGTATGAGCAAGCTCCAGGAGTTGGTGATGGGCAGGGAAGTCTGGCATGCTTTGGTCCATGGGGTCGCAGAGTCAGACATGACTGAGTGACTGAACAGAACAGGATTAATTATGTATAAATATATATATTTAACTTTATATAATTATATATATATTCTCCAGTCATCTCCATATCTAGATTCTCCTTCCTACTTAAGAAATTCATTTTCAAATAGTATCTCTTCACATTATCTCAAGAGGGCCACTGGCAGTTCTCTTTGAGGCTAGAGCATGGATGTAGGGGAGAGAAAAGTGATGCTCACCTCAAAGACATGCTAGGTACACCACTGGCTATTGATATTGAGTAGAATGTGTCTTTTCTCACCATTTGATACCAGCTTAAGCAGAACCATCCGGCTGATAAAGAAAGAGCAAAGCTATCTTTAGGGTTCTAGATACAACATGAATTGGGATCCTAGAGCAATGGTTGCCTAGGGAAGGTTTCTGGCTAGGAAGATTAAGACTCTGCTAGCTCAGCAAAAACCTCAGATAGCTGCAAGATTAGGTTACATCTATCAAAATGTTACTTTGAAGTTTTCATTTATTTCATATAATAATTTTATTTAAAATTAAGAATGTTTCTGTTATGTAAAATATGTAACAGAATAAAAGATAGTCTGTTTTTCTCTGAAAAATCTGACTTTATGCAACATAAGGCTTTAATCAAGCATCAATATTATTTTTGTGGTCATTCACCCTAATGAAAGATAATTTACAAAAAAAGGGAATGCTGAGATTTATGAGGACTACTTTGGCATAGATAAATGTAAAATTGCATGAAACATTACTTAACCTGAAAGAGTAGATAAATAGGAAAGTGTACTCCTTGGAAAGTGTACTCCTGGGAATTCGTCCCTATAACAATGATAGAAACACAGCTCACATTTGAAAAATTAATTTACATACTTTATATATTTAATTAATTATATACAATTACATATATTTACATATATATATATATATAATACACACATCTCTATAATAGAAGAATAGATAAATAATCAAGCTGCTTTTAACTGAATCATCATCACAGATCACTGTGCCTGAAAATCCCAACCAAGAGGAAGACTCCTAACCTCACCATGCTGTCTTCAGGGGCCCATCCTGTACAAATGGGTGAGAGAAAACTAATAGACTGCTAATGAGCTAGAATTATTTGGGTTTGTCAGTTTTTGCTATGATAATCTGACTATAGGACAGTATAGAAAAAATCTGTAAAAATATATTTAACTAAATAGAACACCTGAGATGACTCACAATGAATAAACAAATCATTCAGATATATTGAGTATTTTATATTTTTAGAGAGATATATAATATTGATATTTATGGTGACTTCCTCTAGTTTATCACTTTGAGGTTGCTTGAAGTATTTTTGTAAAGCATAAGTCAATTGAAATTGTTCTTATTGAAGTAGTTCTATCAAATGCTAGGGAACTCTCAATATTTCCCTACTAAATTTCCTTTGGGTTTTGCTTGTGGCAGTGTGCACAGATCTGTTAGGCATATCTGAAGTAAATGCCAGCTCACTGACTTTATTTCTTTCCTAAAGTCAGTTTCCTTAATGTTAGTTTTGTTTTCTATAAAATCTGATCTACATTCTCAATAATGGTAATATTACCTATATCACAAGACTGAGACAATACGGTAGATATTACTTATTACTTGTTTGGTATCAATGAAATATGTGTTACTTTTAGATATTGGTATTATAATGAGCCCTATTCTTAAAGCTGCATCTAAACTATCATAAACACATTTTGAGGATAGAAAACATATGCTTATTTTTAATTTCATCATTTTATTAATACTTCAACAGAGTACCTTAGTGATTACAAGAATTTTTATATCCATGCATTAATTTATATTATTCTTCCCAAAATTCCATGAGACAAGTCACTCAGGAAGCTAAGATAGATTAAATTTGAGTAAATTTTCACATAATCATTTTGTTCTGAAAAAGACCTATACTTTTATAACCCCATGGCTTTGTCATTCAAGGTTTTTGAGAGTTCTGCATGTTCTCTGAAATAAGACAATGCAGCTGTTTAAGTATCATGAATCCTGTTCAGGAATACAAAAAATATCACATTATATAACAAGGTAAACTTCTTTTTAATGTTTCTGTTTTTCTTAAAATGTGTTATATTTGTTGTTGTTATTGTTCAGCTGTTACGTCTTGTCCAATTCTGTGTGACCCCGTGAACTGCAGTGCACC
Source organism: Nanger dama (assembly GCA_917880005.1). Lineage (NCBI taxonomy): Eukaryota > Metazoa > Chordata > Mammalia > Artiodactyla > Bovidae > Nanger > Nanger dama. Next base: position 2,822,711 of record CAKJTW010000105.1, on the reverse strand, counting down.
AGGCTTCCCTTTCCTTCACTATTGTCTGGAATTTGCTCAAATTCATGTCCATTGAGCCAGTGATACTATCTAACCATCTCATCCTCTGCTACCCACTTCTCCTTTTGCCTTCAATCTTTCCAGGCATCAGAGTCATTTCCAATGACATGGCTCTTCTCATCTGGTGGCCAAATTGGAGCTTCAGCTTCAGCAACAGTTCTTCCAATGAATGTTCAGGGTTGATTTCTTTTAGGACTGACTTATTTGATCTTGCAATCCAAGACACTCAAGAGTCTTCTCCAGCACTAAAATTAGAAAACCTAAGAGACGATGCTGTTAAAGTACTGCACTCAATATGCAAACAAATTTGGAAGACTCAGCAGTGGCCACAGCACTGGACAAGGTCAATTTTTATTCTAATCCCAAAGAAGGGAAATGCCAAAGAATTTTCAAACTACCCCACAATTGCACTCATCTCACATGCTAGTGAAATGGCAACCCACTCCAGTACTCTTGTCTTGAGAATCCCAGGGATGGGGGAGCCTGGTGGGCTGCTGTCTATGGGGTCGCACAGAGTCAGACGCAACTGAAGCGACTTAGCAGCAGCCAGCAGCAGCAGCAACACATGCTAGTGAAGTAATGCTAACAATCCTTCAAGCTAGGCTTCAACAGTACATGGACCAAGAACTTCCAGATATACCAGCTAGATTTTAAAAAGGCAGAGGAACCAGAGATCAAATTGCCAACACCTGTTGGATCATAGAAAAAACAAGAGAATTCCAGAAAAACATCTTCTGCTTCATTGACTACACTAAAGCCTTTGACTGTGTGAATAACAACAAATAGTGGAAAACTTAACATGATAGGTATACTAGACCACCTTACCTGCCTCCTGAGAAACCTGTACGCAGGTCAAGAAGCTACAGTTAGATTTGGACATGGAACAACAAACTGGTTCCAAATTGGGAAAGGAGTAGATCAAGGCTGTATATTGTCACCCTACTTATTTAGCTTATATGCAGAGTGCATCATGGGAAATGCTGGGCAGTCAACAAAAGAGTCCAAAATGCAGTACTTGGGTGCAAACTCAAAACTGACAGAATGATCTCTGTTTGTTTCCAAGGTAAACCATTCAATATCACAGTTATGCAAGTCCATGCCCCAACTGGTAATGCCAAAGACGCTGAAGTTGAACGGTTCTATGAAGATCTACAAGACCTTCTAGAACTAACAATCAAAAAAGATGTCCTTTTCATTATAGGGGACTGGGATGCAAAAGTAGGAAGTCAAGAAATACCTGGAGTAACAGGCAAATTTGGCCTTGGAGGTCAAAATGAAGCAGGTCAAAGGCTAACAGAGTTTTGCAAGAGAACACACTGATCATAGCAAACACCCTATTCCAACAACACAAGAGAAAACTCTGCACATGGACATTACCAGATGGTCAATACCAAATCAGATTGATTATATTCTTTGCAGCCAAAAATGGAGAAGTTCTATATGGTCAGAAAAAACAAGACTGGCAATTGACTGTGGCTCAGATCATGAACTCCTTATTGCCAAATTCAGACTTAAATTGAAGAAAGTAGGGAAAACCACTAGACAATTCGGGTATGACCTAAATCAAATCCCTTAGATTTTACAGTAGAAGTGACAAATAGATTCAAGGGATTAGTTCTGATAGACAGAATGTCTGAAGAACATGGATGGAGGTTAGTGACATTGTACAGGAAGCAGTCATCAAGATCATCCCCCAAAAAGAAGTGCAAAAGGCAAAATGGTTGTCTGGAAGGCCTTACAAATAGCTGTGGAAAGAAGAGACACAAAAGGCAAAGGAGAAAAGGAAGATATACCCATTTAAATGCAGAGTCCTAAAGAATAGCAGGGAAAGATAAGAAAGTCTACCTCATGATCAATGCAAAGGAATAGAGGAAAATGATAGAATGGGAAAGACTAGAGATCTCTTCAAGAAAATTAGAGACACAAAGGGAATATTTCATGCAAAGATGAGCACAATAAAGGACAGAAATGGTATGGACCTAACAGAAACAGAAGATATTAAGAAGAGGTGGCTAGAATACACAGAAGAACTATACAAAAAGATCTTCATGACCCAGATAACCGTGTTGGTGTGATCACTCACCTAGAGCCAGACATCCTGGAATGCAAAGTCAAGTGGGCCTTAGAAAGCATCACTATGAACAAAGCTAGTGGAGGTGATGGAATTAATAATTCCAGTAGAATTATTTCAAATCCTAAAAGATGATGCTGTGAAAGTATTGCACTTAACGTGCCAGGACATTTGGAAAACTCAGCAGTGGCCACAGGACTGGAAAAGGTCAGTTTTCATTCCAATCCCAAAGAAAGGCAATGCCAAAGAATGATAAAACTACAGCACAATTGCACTCATCTCACACACTAGCACAGTAAGGTTCAAAATTCTCCAAGCCAGGCTTCAACAGTATGTGAACCGTGAACTTGCAGATGTTCAAGCAGGATTTAGAAAATGCAGAAAACCAGAGATCAAATTGCCAAAATCCACTGGATTATGAAAAAAGAAAGAGAATTACAGAAAAAAAAATCTACTTCATTGACTACACCAAAGCCTTTGACTGTGTGGATCACAACAAACTGTGGAAAATTCAAGAGATGGGAATAGCAGACCATCTTATATGACTCCTGAGAAATCTGTATGCAGGTCAAGAAGCAACAGTTATAGCTGGACATGGAACAACAGATTGGTTCCAAATCAGGAAAGGAGTACATCAAGGCTGTATATTGTCACCCTGCTTATTTAAATTATATGCAGAGTACATCATGTGAAATGCCAGGCTAGATGAAGCACAAGATAGAATCAAGATTGCCATGAGAAATACCAATACCCTCATATATGCAGATGATACCACCTTTATGGCAGAAAACAAAGAGTCTCTTGATGAAAGTGAAGAGGAGAGTGAAAAAGCTGGTTAAAAGTCAACATTTAAAATACTAAGATCATGGCATCTGGTCCCATCACTTCATGGCAAATATATGGGGAAACAATGGAAATAGTGACAGACTTTATTTGGGGGAGGGGGGCTCTAAAATCACTGCAGATGACTACAGCTCCAAAATCATTGCAGGTGACAAGAACCATGAAAGAAAAAGACGCTTGTTCCTTGAAAGAAAAGAAAGTTGTGACCAACCTAGACAGCATATTAAAAAGCAGAAGCATCACTTTGCTGACAAAAGTTAATATAGTCAAAGCCAAGGTTTTTCCAGTAGTCATGTATGGGTGTGAGAGTTGGGCCAGAAAGAAGACTGAGCACCAAAGAATCGCTGCCCCTTGAACTGTGGTGTTGGAGAAGATTCTTGAGAGTCCCTTGGACTGCAAGGAGATTCAACCAGTCAGTCCTAAAGGAAATTAACCCTGAATATTCTTGGGAAGGATTGATGCTGAAGCTGAAGCTCCAATACTTTGACCACCTGATGCAAAGACCCTGATGCTGGGAAATATTGAAAGCAGGAGGAGAAGGGGATGACAGAGGACAAGATGGTTAGATGTCATCAGTGACTCGATGGACATTAATTTGAGCAAACTCTGGGAAATGGTGAAAAACAGGGAAGCCTGGCATGCCATGGGGCTGCAAAAATTTGGACATGACTGAAAGATGAGCAATAATATAGACCTTTGTCAGCAAAGCAATGTTTTTGCTCTTTAATATGCTGTCTAAGCTTGTCATAGCTTCCCCTTCATGGATCACAACCTTGTCATGGCAAAGATGAAGCTATAGCTTCAATCTTGCATAGCTCCATGAAGCAATAAGCCATGCCATGCAGAGCCACCCAAGATGGACTTTTCATAGTGAAGAATTCTGACAAAACGTGGTCTACTGGAGGTGGGGATGGCAAACCACTCCAGTATTCTTGCTGACAGAATCCCATAAACAGTATGAAAAGGCATAAAGATGTGACTCAGGAGGATGAGCCTCCTGGGACAAAAGGTGTCCAGTCTGCTACTGGGGACATTCATTTTCATCTCATTCAATGCAGCATGAGAATATTTTTACCCTATATTATCTTTAGCATTACCCATAAATGTAGAACGACATTAACATTAACTTAAATTTTAAACTCATTTTGGGAGATGCAATAAGTTTAAGTTTTAACATAATTAAATTCATAACTACATGTTGACTATTTTGTAAAGCAAGTGACAGATATTGTGAAAAAAAAATAGTACTGACTAAAACATATCTCGAAGAAAAAATTAGTGACAAAGAATAATACAGAAAGAGATTATTTAAAATAGCAGACTCTTGAGAAGTTTTATAGAGAAAGTAGTATGAGTTAGTTATTGAACTACAAGTTCAGTTCAGTCACTCAGTCGTGTCCCACTCTGCAGCCTCAAGGTCTGCAGCACGCCGGGCCTCTCTGCCTATCACCGACTCCCAGAGTTTACTCAAACTCATGTCCATTGCGGTGATGCCATCCAACCATCTCATCATCTGTCATCCCCTCTCCTCCCATCTTCAATCTTTCCCAGCATCAGGGTCTTTTCAGATAAGTCAGTTCTTTGCATCAATTGGCCTAAGTATTGGAGTTTCAGCTTCAACATCAGTCCTTCCAATAGATATTCAGGACTGATTTCCTTTAGGATGGACTGGTTGGATCTCCTTGCAGTCCAAGGGACTCTCAAGAGTCTTCTCCAACACCACAGTTCAAAAACAACAATTCTTTGGCACTCAGCTTTCTTTTAGTCCAACACTCACATCCATACATGACTACTGGAAAAATCATAGCCTTGACTAGATGTCTGGACCTTTGTTGGCAAGGTAATGAAATCTCTGCTTTTTAATATGCTGCCTAAGTTGGTCATAACTTTTCTTCCAAGGAGCAAGCATCTTTTAATTTCATGGCTGCAGTCACCATCTGTAGTGATTTTGGAGTGCAAGAAAATAAAGTCTTTCACTGTTCACTGTTTCCTCATCTATTATTTGCCATGAAGTGATGGGACCAGATGCCATGATCTTAGTTTTCTGAAGGTTGAGCTTTAAGCCAACTTTTTCACTCTCCTCTTTCACTTTCATCAAGAGGCTCTTTAGTTCTTCTTTACTTTCTGCCATAAGGGTGGTGTCATCTGCATATCTGAGGCTATTGATTCCTTCTCCCGGCAATCTTGAATCCAGCTTGTGCTTCATCCAGCCCAGCGTTTCTCATGATGTACTCTGCATATAAGTTAAATAAGCAGGGTGACAATATACAGCCTTGATGAACCCCTTTCCCTGTTTGAAACTACAAGAGGGGAATTCACTTATTCACTTCTGTATTGGTCAAATATTGATTAACATCTATTATATTTATTTTCTTATTTATTCATTCAATAAACATTTATTGAGTATGTACCATGATATTCTTGCAGACAGCATATGGTTGAATCTCTTTTATCCATTCAGCCATTCTATCTTTTCACTGGAAAATTAAACCATTTATGTTGACTTCTTGATAGGTATGGGCTTGCTGTTCTGCTAATTGTTTTCTGACTGCTTTATAGAACTTTTCTCCCCCCTTGCTTATCTCAGTATCTTCTTTGGTGATTGGATCATTTAATATAGCAGTATGTTGTGATTCCTTATCATAATCTTTTTGTGCTCCAGCAAGTTTTTCTTTTGTAGTTACCATGACATTTACATAAACTAACTTATTTATAACATTATGTTTTAACCTGATGGCATATTGACTTTAATAGCACATCTAAACTGTATACTTTCATCTTTATCTCCTTTACATTCTAGGTTATCGATATTATAGTTTACATATTTTATGGTTATATAAATGTTATGTACAATATGTGGTTATTATATACACGCATTTATACAACACATGTTTATACATGGCTATATACAATAACCAATTATTGCAGTTATGTTTTTAAATATTTTTAAGTTTAAACTAGAGTTATAAATTATAGACCAGTGAATTATGCATTACCAATATAAATTCAGAGAATCTGACTTACATGTTTACTATAACCAATGAATTTCACACATGCATTCATACACTTTTATAATGTTAATTAGTCTCATTTTACTTCCATTTGAAGAATGTCTTAGTAGTTTAACGATGTTGAACTTTCTCAGGTTATGGTTGTTTAGAAAAGTATTTTTCTCTCTTTTATTTCTGAAAGACAGCTTTGACATGTAGAATATTCTTATTTGATTTTTTTCTTTAATATATTTTGAATGTATTACCCCACTCACCCGGCCTGTGAAGTGTCTATTGAGAAATCTGCCAGCATTCCCTTGAGGGTTTTCTTGTATGTGACAAGTCACTTGTCTCTTGATGCTTTCAAAATTCTCTCTTTGTCTTTGACTTTTGACAGTTTAATTATAATGTATCCTGGTGTAGTGCTTTTCCAGTTCAACCAGTCTGAAGCTCTTTGGGCTTCCCTGGTGGTTCAGATGGTAAAGAATCTGCCTGCAATGTGGGAGACCTGGGTTCAATCTCTGGGTTGGGAAGATCCCCTGGAGAAGGAAACTGGCTACCCACTCCAGTATTCTGGCCTGCTGAATTTGATGGACAGAGGAGCCTGGCATGCTATGGTCTATGGGGTCGCAAAGAGTTGGACATTACTGAGTGACTTTCACTTTCACTTTTCACACTTCATGAATTTGGATAAGAAGTTTTCAGGCATTATTGCTTTAAATAAAAGTTGTCTTTTTCCTATCGGCTTGATATTCTGTCTAATTTGGCAGTAGGCTGGGCTGCATGGTTGCTGAGATACTATGGTCAGGCTTCCCAGTCAGGTGGAGTTGGATGCTATATTCAACAGCTGGGTGGGGCTGCAAATTTGCATTTCTGCCCAACCAAGCACATAAAATGGGCTCCATCATCATCATAACTCAATGGCTAGGGACCTGAATTAGGCAGAACTGTACATTAAGCTCCCTGGCTTGTTGGGGCTACAAGTTCACCTCTGCAGGAAACAAAATCTTTGGCTCTGAGAAGATGGAAATTCAGATTCATGTCCTAAATTAAAAGCCTGGATTCCCAAGACTGTGGAGCAATGGTAGTCCTCATACACTGTTGGAGAGAGTATAATTTGTGCAATCATTTTGGAAACCTCTTTAGCATTAATTAAAACGCAGTCATGTTCATCTCTGTGATGGAGTATGACCCCTATGAGATATTTGCTCTAGGAAATATCTTGCTAATGTGAATAATGGGAACATATAAAGTAATGTTTGCAGCCACACGGTAGGTCATAGCCCCTTGCTTAAAAACACAAATGCCCACCAATGGTAAAATGATACATAAATTTTTATCCATGTAATTTTCGGATCCCTTTTTATTGATGTCAGATAACCAGATGTTGATAGATGTCAGTAGCAGTAGCAATCTTCCACCATACAAAATATCATTACAAACGAACTGGATTTTCTGAGATAAACAAACAAACAAACAAACAAACAGTAAAAACATTTGGTTAGGTGCTATCACACTGGTTAAGTGCAAGCAAGACACCAAAATTCTTAAGTCCTTTGATCTCTTTTCACAATCAATAAACAGTCTACATGTTGCAAATTGAGAGTCAATAAAGCTTTCCTTTACATCAGAATCAACACTCCTGTTCCTTGCAGTAACAACCCTGTGAAGAATGCTGTTTTAGTAAAAGATGACAACTTAAGAACTTGGGGAACACTTTTAAAGGGAATATTGACAGTTTGTAATGTAACAGAAGACATCAACATTTTAAAGCTGATTATATAAAATAAAATTTGAATATGAATTTCTCATCTTCCTAGAGCTAATGAGTAAATGAATTTCTCTATTTAAATGCATTTATTGATACTTCTGATCTAATCATATATCTCACTTCAATGACAAGTTCTATAATATTTTTGAATATAAAGTCATATATTGGAGAAGAGAATGACGACTCACTCCAGTATTCTTGCCTGAAGAATTCAATGGACAGAGGAGCCTGCTGAGTCGCAGTCCATGGGGTCACAAAGAGTTGGACACAACTGAGCGACTAACACACACACACACACACACACACACACACACACACACAGAGTCACATACTCCTGGAGGTGAAACATGGCACTATTTACACAGTTAGCATTGGGTGTTTTTTTTTAAATCAACAGAGCCCATAGCCTTCCTACCATTCATTAAGTCTCTGTACGTATTTTCCCCCACAGGATCTTTAACTCCTACTTTTCCCCCTAAAATTATCAGTGTCTTCTTGGGTTCACTTCCCTCTCTATAAAGAACTTAGATTCAACAGTCTATAACTTCAAACACACTCAGTTCAAGATGTTTATTTCACTAATTTACCTTATTGTACATGCCTGACATCTGTCTGGCAAATTTACAAACCTTCAATCCAGGTTTCTGTCCTTCTGAATACTGCTAAGGAAAACATTTCACCCAGTACATCAGTTCAGTTCAGTTCAGTTGTTCAGTCATGTCCGACTCTTTGTGACCCCATGAATTGCAGCATGCCAGGCCTCCCTGTCCATCACCAACTCCCAGAGTTCACTCAGACTCATGTCCATCAAGTCGGTGATGCCATCCAGCCATCTCATCCTCTGTCGCCCCCTTCTCCTCCTGCCCCAAATCCCTGCCAGCATCAGAGTCTTTTCCAATAAGTCAACTCTTTGCATGAGGTGGCTAAAGTACTGGAGTTTCAGCTTTAGCATCATTTGCTCCAAAGAACACCAAGGACTGGTCTCCATTAAAATGGACTGGTTGGATCTCCTTGCAGTCCAAGGGACTCTCAAGAGTCTTTTCCAACTCCACAGTTCAAAAGCATCAATACTTCAGCACTCAGCTTTCTTCACAGTCCAACTCTCACATCCATACATGACCACTGGAAAAACCATAGCCTTGACTAGATGGACCTTTGTTGGGAAAGTAATGTTTCTGCTTTTGAATATGCTATCTAGGTTGGTCATGACCCTCCTTCAAAGGAGTAATCATCTTTTAATTTCATGGCTGCAATCACCATCTGCAGTGATTTTGGAGCCCCCAAAATAAAGCCTGGCACTGCTTCCACTGTTTCCTCATCTATTTGCCATGAAGTGATGGGACCAGACACCGTGATCTTAGTTTTCTGAATGTTGAGCTTTAAGCCAACATTTTCACTTTCCTCTTTCACTTTCATTAAGAGGCTTTTCAGTTCCTCTTTACTTTCTGCTGTAAGGGTGGTGTCCTCTGCATATCTAAGGTTATTGATATTTCTCCCAACAATCTTGATTCCAGCTTGTGCTTCTTCCAGCTTAGCATTTCTCATGATGTACTCTGCATAGAAGTTAAATAAGCAGGGTGACAATATACAGCCTGGATGTACTCCTTTTCCTATTTGGAACCAGTCTGTTGTTCCATGTCCAGTTCTAACTGTTGCTTCCTGACCTGCATATAGGTTTCTCAAGAAGCAGGTCAGGTGGTCTGGTATTCCCATCTCTTTCAGAGTTTTCCACAGTTTCTTGTGATCCATACAGTCAAAGTCTTTGGCATAGTCAATAAAGCAGAAAGAGATGTTTTTCTGGAACTCTCTTGCTTTTATGATGATCCAGCAGATGTTGGCAATTTGATTTCTGATTCCTCTGCCTTTTCTAAAACCAGCTTGAACATCTGTAAGTTCATGGTTCACAGAGTGCTGAAGCCTGGCTTGCACAATTTTAAGCATTACTTTACTAGCATGTGAGATGAATGCAATTGTGTGGTAGTTTGAGCATTCTTTGGCATTGCCTTTTATGGGATTGGAATGAAAACTGACCTTTTCCAGTCCTGTGGCCACTGCTGAGTTTTCCAAATTTACTGGCGTATTGAATGCAGGTTTCACAGCATCATCTTTCAGGATTTGAAATATCTCAACTGGAATTCCATCACCTCCACTAGCTTTGTTCGTAGTGGTGCCTTCTGAGGACCACTTGACTTCACATTTCAGGATGTCTGGCTCTAGGTGAGTGATCACTCCATCGTGGTTTTCTGGGTCATGAAGATCTTTTTTGTACAGTTCTTCCATGTATTCTTGCCACCTCTTCTTAATATCTTCTGCTTCTGTTAGGTCCCTACCATTTCTGTCCTTTATCGAGCCCATCTTTGCATGAAATGTTCCCTTGGTATCTCTAATTTTCTTGAAGAGATCTCTAGTCTATTCCATTCCATTGTTTTCCTTTATTTTTTGCACTAATCGCTGAAGAAGGCTTTCTTATCTCTTCTTGCTATTCTTTGGAACTCTGCATTCAGATGCTTATATCTTTCCTTTTCTCATTTTCTTTTTGCCTCTCTTCTTTTCACAGCTATTTGTAAGACCTCCCCAGACAGCCATTTTGCTTTTAGGCATTTCTTTTCCATGGTGATGGTCTTGATCTCTGTCTCCTGTACAGTGTCATGAACCTCCATCCATAGGTCATCAGGCACTCTATGAGGTCTAGTCCCTTAAATCTATTTCTCACTTCCACTGCATAATCATAAGGGATTTGATTTAGGTCATACTTGAATGGTCTAGTGGTTTTCCATACTTTCTTCAATTTAAGTATGAATTTGGCAATAAGGAGTTCATGATCTGAGCCACAGTCAGCTCCCAGTCTTGTTTTTGCTGACTCTATAGAGCTTCTCCATCTTTGGCTGCAAAGAATATAATCAATCTGATTTTGGTGTCAATCATCTGGTGATGTGCATGTGTAGAGTCTTCTCTTGTGTTATTGGAAGAGGGTGTTTGCTATGACCAGTGCATTTTCTCAGCAAAACTCTATTAGTCTTTGCCCTGCTTCATTCCACATTCCAAGGCCAAATTTACCTGTTACTCCAGGTGTTTCTTGACCTCCTACTTTTGCATTCCAGTCCCCTATAATGAAAAGGACATCTTTTTTGAGTGTTAGTTCTAAAAGGTCTTATAGGTCTTCATAGAAGTGTTCAACTTCAGCTTCTTCAGCATTACTGGTTGGGGCATAGGCTTGGATTACTGTGATATTGAATGGTTTGCCTTGGAAACAGAGATCATTCTGTCAGTTTTGAGATTGCATCCAAGTACCACATTTCAGACTCTTTTATTGACCATGATGGCTACTCCATTTCTTCTGAGAGATTCCTGCCTGCAGTAGTAGATATAGTGGTCATCTGAGTTAAATTCACCCATTCCAGTCCATTTTCGTTTGCTGATTCCTAGAATGTCTATGTTCACCCTTGCCATCTCCTGTTTGACCACTTCCAATTTGCCTTGATTCATGGACCTAACATTTCAGGTTCCTGTGCAATATTGCTCTTTACAGAATCGGATCTTGCTTCTATCACCAGTCACATGCTTTGCTTTGGCTCCCTCCCTTCATTCTTTCTGGAGTTATTTCTCCACTGATCTCCAGTAGTATATTGGGCACCTACTGACCTAGGGAGTTCCTCTTTCAGTATCCTATCATTTTTCCTTTTCATACTGTTCATGGGGTTCTCACGCCAAGAATACTGAAGTGGTTTGCCATTCCATTCTCTAGTAGACTACATTATGTCAGACCTCTCCACTGTGACCTGCCCATCTTGGGTGGCCCCACACGGCATGTCTTAGTTTCATTGAGTTAGACAAGGCTGTGGTCTGTATGATTAGATAGACTAGTTTTCTGTGATTATGGTTTCAGTGTGTCTGCCCTCTGATGCCCTCTCACAACACCTACCGTCTTACTTGGGTTTCTCTTACCTTGGGTTATCTCTTCACGGCTGCTCCTGCAAAGCACAGCCACTGCTCCTTACCTTGGATGAGGGGTATCTCTTCACAGCCACCTCTCCTGACCTTGAATATGGAGTAGCTCCTCTTGGCCCTCCTGCAATGTACTACCCAGTACATCAGAGCCACTGGAAATGATTAGTCTCCCACCTTGGCTGGGTCCTCAGAGCTGCTCAGTGATACATTTATGTTTTCCTAGCAAGACCATTCTCAGCTCCCCAAAGTGACAATTTCAGATCCTCCCATCGTTCTCCAACTCCTGACTCTTATGACTTCCACTTCATTCAGAGCATATAGTCTTGGCTCTTAACTGACCAAGGCTAGGGGTTTCCCAGGTGGTTCTACTGGTAAAGAATCTGACTGCCAATGCATAAGATGCAAGAGACGAGAGTTCCATCTCCAGATCGGGAAGCTCTCTTGGCAGAGGAAATGGCTACCCACTCTATTTCTCTTGCCTGGAAAATTCCATGGACAGAGGAGCTTGGTGGCTACAGTCCATGGAGTCACAGAAGAGTCGGACACAACTTAGTGACTGAGCCCAAAATTGACAGGGACAGAGGAAGATATCAGGTTAGAATCCTCTCAACATCTTTCAGTTACAATCACCAAATTGCCTTCACCTCAACCTCTCTACCTTCTTTCCTTTTCTTTGGCCCGGTTCCTAACTACTCCATCTATTTTGGTAAATTAGTTTACTCAATCGCCAAATCTGCCACCACCACTCATTGTTTTTGTACCTCCAGATTTTTTTGTTGTAATGGATCTTTCTCTTGAGTATTTAAGGATAATCACCTTTAAAAAATATCTCTTATTTTTCATTCCAACCCTCTTCCAGCTGTAACTTACTTGTCCTTTGAGAGTAACATTACGTGAAATAGTCCTCTACATTCTTTGATTCTCCAGCTCCTACTCTTCATTTCATTTTTGTCATCATTCTTTGCTCTTCTACTCAGACTTTCTTCCTCTCTTGTTATCCTGAACATAAGCTTCATGTCCTCCTGCCCTTGGTTCTTTTCTTTCTCTCCATTCTATACACTGTGCCCATGTAATCTCTTTTTCAGTAGCCATTTAAATAGAAAGTGAAAGTGAAGTCACTCAGTCATTTCAGACTCTTTGTGACCCCATGAACTGTAGCTGACCACTCTCTTCCATCCATGGGATTTTCCAGGGAAGAGTACTGGAGTGGGGTGCCATTTCCTTCACCAGAGAATCTTCCTGACCCAAGGATTGAACCTGAGCCTCCATCTGAGCCACTAGGGAAGTCCAAAAGAATACTCCCAAATCCTCAACCTGTATAAACCCTGTACATCCCACGCCTTTCTAGATCTCTACATTCAGAAGACCAAGAACACTTCAGATTCAATCTATTCAAAACAGAGTATCTGCTCCAGAAAAGCTGAGTTTTTCCTTTTCTTCTCAGGAATGGGTTTCACGTGTGTGAAAGTGAAAGATAGTGAGTGTTAGTTACTCAGTTGTGTCCAACTCTTTGTGACCCCATGGACTACAGCCTGCCAGCCTCCTCTGTCCATGGGATTCTCCAGGCAAGAACACTGGAGTATGTTGCCATGCCCTCCTCCAGAGGATCTTCCCAACCCAGGGATCAAACAAGCATCTCTTATGTCTCCATCTTTGGCAGGAGCCACTAGCACACTAGCACACTAGCCACTAGCACACCCTGGGAAGCCCCTATGGGTATCACACTAGCCAGTAATCCAGGCAAATACTCTTCATCTCTACAACCTTTTACTAGTAAAATCACTGCAGTTTTCTGCCAGGATTATTATAATGCCCTTGGTTGGTCTTTATAGACTTATTATTCATATTCTTAAGATGTGCACCCTAAAACCAGAGTCACCCTCTAAAGAGAACATCTACTCTCATCACACCTATGACAGAAACTCTTAAATGGCTCTCCACTGATCCTGATATAAACCCAATTCTTTTTCAGAGCTCACAAAGTCCTGAATGATGTGATTCAGGCAGGAAGGCTGGCTTCCTCTCACATTACCTTCTCTATAGTGAAGCTAAAACTTCAGTCCTTTAGCCACCTGCTGTGAAGAGCCAACTCATTGGAAAAGACCCTGATGCTGGGAAAGACTGAAGGCAGGAGGAGAATGGGTTGACAGAGAATGAGATGGTTGGATGGCATCATTCACTCAACGGACATGAGTTTGAGCAAGTTCCAGGAGATGATGAAGGCCAGGAAGCCTGGCATGCTGCAGTCCATGGGGTCACAAAGAGTTGGACATGACTGAGCAATTGAACAAAAGCAACAGAGTCACCAAAATTTTTTAATTTCTAAGGTATAATGTGTCCTCTTACCTCTGGAGCTTTCTACACTATTCTTCTGGATTTAATGTTTTCTTCTGTGACCCAGAGAAAACAGGCCTTCTCCTGTAAAGCACATATTGCATTGTGGAATTGCCTATTTTCTTGCCTGTGGTATCTAATAAGGTTCCCGGAATAAAAGCTGGGCGAAGTTTGTTTAACTTCATATTCCTAGCATCTAGCAAAGTGCTGGACATAGTGAAGGCAACTCATTATAAATGACATCTAATTTCATTGTAAAATGAAATCTAGCTTGACTGGTTCTTTCTACTACACCATATTCCTGAGCTAAATGCACATATTAGGTATTAAATGATTGTTGAATGCATGCTTATTGAAAATTCATTTTCCTAGTTCAACTTGGATCAAAATAATTTAAATTTCTCCTCTGTTTCTTTCTTTCTTGTTTTTATTTGCTGGGGCTATTAGCTTCATTTCAGGTTAGGATCATGTTTCTTCATCCTCAATTCAAACTCTGCCAGATACTTCATCCTCTTCTTTTCTTTCCTGTGCCTACGGAAAAAAAAAAAAAAAAAAAAAACCCACAAAAACCAACAACAACAACAAAAAACAAAAACCTAGATATATTTTGTCATGTCAAGAATCTGTGTAGTCAAATACGAGTTTTTCTTTTTAACTGTATCTATTAATTCACAGACCATTAGTTTTTTATGCTGTTGTTAATTTACTTATATCCAAGTTCTGTACCTGGTTTAGATAATTAGAAAATAAACTACTTGGATTAATCTGAAGAAAGGAGATCAGAGACCATAAAACTCCTGAGCTTTTCTTTACAATACTGTGAATTTCTTGAGAACAAAAACTATGTGTTATGTATCTTTATATTCTTGGGACCCAAGGTTCGTTAGGCCTATAACAGTTGTTAAATAAATGTTTGCTGAATGAATATCAGCTTAGTGTTCTTGAATTTTGACCATATTTTGTTCCTGGCAAGTTATGTGATATTAATCAAGTCATATTCCAAATGAAAGACTCTTTCATTTTCCAAGTCATTCCAAGTTCTAAACTCTAAAATTCTGTTTTTAAAAATTCTCTACAATAGGACTCTCCCTGCTTTACATTTTAACATTCTCTCTCTTTGTAGAGCATCAATGAAGACTTGCTCATAAAACAAGAGTTGCTGTAAAATTAATCTATTAAAATGTAACCATGAGTTAACTTTGAAAGCTTTTTTTCTGACTAAAATTTAATTTTTGTGCTATACAGTTATTGTACTGGAAGATGATGGTGATGATTTGCACTGGCTTATTCATTGTGATGATTCCATGTGATTTTGTGATATTTGGTAAAAAAAAAAAAATAAACACATTTAAAAACAAAAATTGAATACTGAAGTTTTCATATGCAACATATGTAAAATATCCAAATCTTCACTTTATAGTACAACTTAATTTGGAAAAAACTATTTTCTCACATACAGTATAACAACATAAGGGACTCTGAATTATTGCATTTATTTTAGGTAGACATTTGTTTTGTAGCTTATTTCAAGAGTAGAAGGATATACCCATGGGAAATACCTTCTGTTGCTGGCAAGGAAATAAAATCACCAAGGTGCTAGTTTACACTTGTGGGCTAGAAGGAATGGTAGGGACATTCATATTGTGAAGAATCCCTAGAGTAACCATGGATATACTGAATATACAGACAACCACAGAGTTGTTAGGTGTGTTTGATGGAAAATGCATCTTCATGTTGTTTCTATGGCAATCATAAATAAATCTAGCTACTCAGAATCAACACAGCAGCTGCACATACAAACAGATATGTTCAGCAAAATCCAGAGAGTTTTAGTGTACATCAGCAGTTTGGCTCTAGGTGTGCTTGTTTACAATAACAGAATGAGCAGTTGGGTGACGCTTACTTCCTATGTCAACTCCCAAAGTTTCATTTTAGACTTGGCTTTACTCATGTTCAATACATTTTTGAAGAGAGAAGTGATGAGTTTCATTTTCCAAGACTGGCTTAATAATGTCTCTATTTATCAGTGCAATAAATAGTTTTTTTTAAAAAAAAGGAAATTGGGTTCTTTGGGAAAAAGGTAATTGGTTCAGTACTCATTTCACCTAACAACAACAAAGCAACTTATTATTATCTTGTTAGTATAATATATGTTATATATAGATATCATATAATTATTATACTATTAATAATATTATGCATAATAATATATAATTATTATGCATTATATTATGCTATTTAATGTAAACATTAAAGCTATTATCTTATTTAGTCCTCCCTAAACCGTAAGAATTAGGTGGTTTTGTTACTCCATTTCACAGAGAAGGAATAGACACAGAGCAATTAAATTATTTGTCCAGATCACACAGCTAGTTAGAGGAAAAGCTGGAATTTGAACCAAACAAGCTTTTATTATTTTTGATTGAGAAAGTTTTTCTGTGATATAAAAAACTAATGCCAGAAAACAAAAGATTATGCATTTGTTAAAAGTCTTTTTTAAGTTTATGTAATTAAATAAAAAGCAGTAGAGTTAAATTGCAGCTCACAATGAAGCATTATTTCCTAATACATAGAGAGTACTTATAAGTCACTACTAGAAAGATCACACATTCAATGGAAAAATAGGCAATAGATATAGAGCATGTAAAAAGGAAATACACTTAGCTTTTAAATATATGAAAGAATGCAAATATCACTCTCAATAAAGAGGAATGTAATTTAAAAAAAATACCAAAATTTTTCTCACTTCTCAGATTGGCAAAGGTCAAAAAGTGATAACAACATGAATTGACAAATGTGTGTAAAAAAGGCACTGTATATTATTGGTGAGACTATAAATAGGTACAAACCATATGAAGGATAATTGGGAATAAATAGCAAAATTACAAATTCTCTAACTCTGTGACCCAGCGGTTCTCCTCTAGGAAATTATAGCAAACATAAACACATTTGAAATGAAATGTAAAGAAATTTCTTGCTGCAGTGATAGAAAAATCCTGGAAAAGCTTGAATGCCTATCAATAGTGGACGGGTTAGGTGCACTGCTATAGACAATGAGATGGTATATTTGCTACTTTGTAAGCCCAAACTCTGCATGCTGGCACTTCAGTTGTGTCCGACTCTTTGCCACCCTGTGGACTGTAGCCTGCTGGTCTCCTCTCTCCATGGGATTCTTCAGGCAAGAACACTGGAGTGGGTTGCTGTGCCCTCCTCCAGGGAATTCCCAACCCAGGAATCAAACCTGCTTCTCTTCCATTTCCTTCATTGGCAGATGGGTTATTTGCCATTAGCGCCACCTGGGAAGCCCTTGTACACCTTAAGGAATCCTCATTCCTGGTGTTCGCTTCAGTTCAGTTGTTCACTCATGTCCGACTCTCTGCAACCCCATGGACTGCAGCACGCCAGGCTTCCCTGTCCATTCCTGGTGTTAACAAGAACCTAAGGCTGGGTACCTTGACCTCATTCATATTGTTTCCTCATTAACCACCTGATTTCCTGCTTCTTATGGGACAAGAGCCTCCATCCACGTGACCAGGCCTAGGTACTCTGTGCATTAGTTTTCCTCTGAAGATACATCGCCTCCTAAGTTGAAGTCAGCTTCATGGATGTGGAGGAAGCATGCACACAGTCTTGAAATGGTGTTCCTGATGCAACCCGTATCCCAGGTTCACCACTTAATAAACAGGACCACAGTGTCTTAAGACACTGGGTACCATACATCTCCGTTGTAACTTTTTTCTTCCTGAATGCAGACATTCAGACCTTTTAAATCTAGGATGCTAGATCTTTCCTTTGAGAGTATTATTTTAGCTTCCATTTTAAATGTGTAGGAAATATTGATTTTATATATCCATGTGTTAAATAAACATGTATTACACACTTGAATACAGCATAAGTCGGGGCATACAAGGAAGAATGACACGGAGGTTCCTGGCTCAATGACTAAACAGTCCAACAGGAAGCAGAGATAGGACAATAAATACCATAATCTAGGTGGCCCAGGACAGAGGAAAAGAGTACCTAATTTAGCTTAGCAGGTGGTGGGAGGAGGGACCCTCAAGGTTTTGGAGACAAAGTGAAAGTTGAGCAGGAAGGTAAGTGGATAGAAGAGAGAGATTCGAGCGGACTTTCTAAGATAATTTCATACAAATGACTTAACAGAATGTTTAAAGGGCTGATGGATTTTTTTGTTACTTAAAGTTCATGAGATGATGACATGTAGTAAATGTTATCTGCTCAATAATTTCAGACTTGGAGAACATTCCCATTGGAGAAAAATGAAACCTTTGTTCTTTTTAGAGCATAATACCATGTTTGTTGATTTTGTGTCTCTGTCCTTTTTTAAAACTGATGACAGCTATGAATAAGTTCTCTTGCTGAAACTACATTATCAATTTTATGTAGACAGAAATGTAATTACTGAAGATGGATTTTAGCCAGGCCACCTGAATTAATAACCAGCCTGAATCTTCTTGCTCTGGGAGAGAGTGGAACAGAACTGTTTATTGACCACAAATGGTCATGACCTTTGCTATCTTCCGCACTCAAAATACCACAGGAGGAAATCATCTAAAACGCCATGACATTTAAACCAAGTGAGAAATATGTGTATAAAATTTATAAGGACAAACTAATGCTTTTCTTAATTTGCACTACTTTTTTGGGGGTGCCATGATTATATGCCTATTTTAAAATATACCTCCAGAAAAATACTACAAAATTTTCCTTTTAGCCACATTACCATGAACTTTAATCCAGTTTTGCCCCCATGAAAATTTATCTCCTTCCAGTTTTTATGACTTTTTATTCCAAGTAGATGTAAAAGAGAAAAGACTCAAATTCTCACTTTGCAGTCATATATATTGGCTATTCAATCTTGGCTACAGAAATGCATCCTCAATAAGTATATTCAGCCAATGGTCTATTCATAGTTTTGATTATATTTGCTATAACCAAAGCCAAAATATCCAAGGTGAATGTCCCCTAGGACTTAGCTCCACTTTGACTGCAACAATAGAAACATAATTCAAAGTAACTCAAGTGATTACTAAAGTAATCTATGGTTCGCATTACCAAACCATTACAAAAACAAAGAGTAGCTGGACTTGAGTAAAACCCAGAAATTCAAATGTTACCAGGACTTTTTCTTAGCCTCTCATTTCTATTTTCTTTTGTGTTTCAACTTTGTCATTCAGCCTGGCACCTCCATGTGGTTGAGACTGGGTCCATAGATGGAAAAACACCTGCCCTTCATATTTGTTTAGAAATATACCAAGAAAAGATATTGATACGCCTAAATTAACTCATAACTATCCTAATATTAAATCAGAAGATTAGGAATAAAAGAGACAAGGAAAAATAATTTCTAAAAAAAAGCAGACGCTGTTGCTATGAGAAGCAAGCGTAACTGGGCAGGCAAAACTGTCAACAGTCTTTATGAGTGTTAACACATCAAAATTACATTTCTTCAAGCTGTAAAAATAGTTCTCAAGGAGTATTTGGTTTTCATTTTTATACATAAAATATCACTAGGGCAGCAGATTTGCTTGAGGACAGATGTATTATTAAGGGCAAAATCTGTTGATTTGTTGTTTATTGAGGAATATTAACTCCCCTGCAAAGCATAATAGTGTGCATTAGTGTGAACATCAAAACACTTCAGAAAACCATAAGTTGTATTCACATTTTCAGTCTTCTGGTAGTTATTATACTTGAAAGCAAACACATTTGAAAATAAATATACAAGAAAGAATAAAATTTTTGGCAAAAGGACTGATTTTAAAACAAAGCTCTTATGATGAGTCATTCTTTGCAAAATTCCTTCTACCCCAAAAAATCAGTTTCATAAACCAATATGAGAATGCTTTACTTGCCGGGGGAAGTTAATTCAACATATATTCATTTTGAATATTCAATTCATATTGAATAAGTATTTATTGGGTGCCTTCTTATTAGTAAATTACTCTGTTTGAGGACAGCCGGTATATTCAAATTTCTCAAATTTCCAGCCTTGAGGAGCCTTAGGGGACAGTAAGACACAATCAAAAGAGTTATAATTTTAAAAGGTAAAAAAAAATTGTTATCCAAATAATACGGAAAGGTAGGGTCAGTTGAAATTTAAAAGAGAACAAAGACAATGAAACACATTTTTAGGTAAAAGGATAGAGTTAGAGGATTACTTTCACAGATAAAGTATATCTCAATTTGCTGTCCGTGGTCATTTTTACTGTTATAAATCTCTTTATATTTAACACTGGAGGAATTGCCCTGCAAAACAGAAGATGGAATTGTAGGCAAAGTTGAGGCACCCAAGCCATCTTTGACAGTCCAGTTGTTCATCTTTCTCTTTAACTTCCACTCATCTGGTGGTGAGGAGTAAGGGTGGGAATATTTTCTAAACATACATGAAATACATATTCTTAACTTTCAGGTTTAATGTACACAAGCACACATATGAATGTAAATATGCATTAGCATTCATTCTTGAAGTAACTACTGAGAAAAGCACTGCATTCACTCATTCATTTACTCATTCAACAAATACTTAATGAGATTTCAAGATACGCTCATAAACAAGATCAACCTAGTTCCTGCTTTCATTCAATTCAGTTCAGTCACTCAGTCGTGTCTGACTATTTGCAACCCCATGAAGCGCAGCATATCAGGCCTCCCTGTTCTTTACCATCTCTCAGAGTTCACTCAGACTCGTGTCCATCGAGTCAGTGATGCCATCCAGCCATCTCATCCTCTGTCATCCCCTTCTCCTCCTGCCCAAAATCCCTGCCAGCATCAGAGTTTTTTCCAATGAGTCAACTCTTCGCAGGAGGTGGCCAAGTACTGGAGTTTCAGCTTCAGCATCATTCCTTCCAAAGAAATCCCAGGACTGGTCTCCTTTAGAAAAGACTGGTTGGATCTCCTTGCAGTCCGAGGGACTCTCAAGAGTCTTCTCCAACACCGCAGTTCAAAAGCATCAATTCTTTGGTACTCAGCCTTCTTCACAGTCCAACTCTCACATCCATACATGACCACAGGAAAAACCATAGCCTTGACTAGACGGACCTTAGTCGGCAAAGTAATGTCTCTGCTTTTGAATATACTATCTAGGTTGGTCCGAACTTTTCTTCCAAGGAGTAAGTGTCTTCTAATTTCATGGCTGCAGTCACCATCTGCAGTGATTTTGGAGCCCCCAAAAGAAAGTCTGACACTGTTTCCACTGTTTCCCCATCTACTTCCCATAAAGAGATGGGACCAGATGTCATGATCTTCGTTTCCTGAATGTTGAGCTTTAAGCCAACTTTTCACTCTCCTCTTTCACTTTCATCAAGAGGATTTTTAGCTCCTCTTCACCTCTGCCATATTGTGGGGGATAATAGTTCCATATGGATGACATACAATAAGTAAATGCAATAAATTCAATTCAATTGGGGAGAGTCCCAATTCAAAAGTCCTTTGAAAAGGATTAAATGCAGCAAAGGGATAAATAGCAGAAAAGGAAAAGACTCTAAGATGGACCATATAAATGACTTAAGGATGAAACAGAAAAAAAGAGAATACCGTGTATGTGCAAAGTAATATACGAGGCTATACTAGTTGCTGAGATGTTTAAAAATAAATGTTTTGCTTGATCTTTACTGTAGCAACCGGAATTTTAAATTAATTTGGAGAAACACAGTATATATGTAGAAAAAAATATGGAATAGCACACATGGATATGAACCTGGATATGAATTATCAGAGTGCATGCAATCATGCAGTTATAAAGCTGTGAAGCATTAGTCAATATTTCGTGAATACATTTTGTCAGGCCAGTATATCCTCCTTGGTTCTGTCTTGTCACAACAAAGATTTGGAACGACGGACATTAAAGCTCTCAACACGTCACAGCTCCTGGGTCTTGGACAAATCGTGTTATAGCTCTTAGACAAATCAGTGTTACAGCTCTATTTTATTTAGAAGATAGCAGGAGACTCCATCCTTGAAGCATGAGGGCATGCCAACCCAAAGACGTGAAGAGAAGAGTGGAAGAGTGCACCAGCGCATGGGAGAGAGACAGAAAGAGCCCTCTGGCTCCTCTTTTTATATGTTTTTCCCTCCCCCTGCGCCTACCCTATGCAAATTGGGCTAGCCAGGAGTGCTGTTTGTTCTACCTGAAGTCCTCACTCAGGTCCTTGGACCTTCCTTTGTTCTATTTTTCATGGTCTTTTCCCTTCCTTGTCTTTAGCCACCGCCATTTTGGACTCATGTTTCCTATTCTAACTACCTAACAATTTGATGATGAATGAGTGAACTAAATTAGTATCCAAGCAAAAATTCTTTCTAGTTAAATCAAATATCAGTACATTTGCCCAAGGAAATAAAATCTGCCACTGTTTCCATTTTTCCCAATTTATTTGCCATGAAATAGTGGGACCAGAAGCCAAGATCTTAGTTTTTTTTTTTTTTTTTTTTTAATGTTGAGTTTCAAGCCAGGTTTTCATTCTTCTCTTTCGCCCTGATCAGGCTTCCCAGGTGGCTCAGTAGTAAAGTATCCACTTGCCAAAACAAGAGCTGCAGGAGATGTGGATTTGATTCCTGGGTTGAGAAAATCCCCTAGACAGGACTAAGTGACTGAGCACCACTTCACTCTTATCAAGAGGCTCTTTAGTTCCTCTTCACATTCTGCCCTTAGGGTGGTGTCATCTGCATATCTGAGGTTGTTGATATTTCTCCCAGCAATCTTGATTCCAGTTTGTGCTTCATCCAGCCCAGAGTTTCTCATGATGTACTCTGCATATAAGTTAAATAAGCAGGGTGACAATATACAACCTTGATGTACTCCTTTGTTTCCCAATTTGAAACCAGTCTGTTGTTCCATATCCAGTTCTAACTGTTGCTTCTTCACCCACATACAGGTTTCTTAGGAGACAGGTAAGGTGATCTGATATCCCCATCTCTTTTAGAATTTCCACAGTTTGTTGTGATCCACACAGTCAAAGGCTTTAGTGTGGTCAATAAATCAGAAGTAGATATGATGCTACTTTTTGCTGTAGGACTGTTCCAGGCAGTGCATTCTTGATTTTTTTCATCCATCTCTGCTGTCTACCTCACCTTGCTTGTCTCTGATGTCTGCTTGTGTTTAATATCCCAAGTTGTATCTTTTTCTTGGGAAATCATCACTGATGTTCTCAGGAGATGCTGTGTCTCTTTCTTTCAAGCTGTTACTATTCTTATAATTGTTCTTGTTTATTGTGATTATTTGATTAATAAATGACCATTAGAATGTAATCCAATGAGGACAGAAATTCTTTGCTTTGTACGTAGCACAGTGCCTCTAATACTATTTTCTGAATAGTTGTAAGTATTTGAAGGCATTTGTTAAATGATTAAAAAATGTCATTTTATTTAAAGCTCTGTTCTACTTTGCCACCTCCTGTATTCTAAGGATATAGTATTGAATATACAAAGTGATTAGCTTTTTCAAAACCATTTTGATACTGAGTTAAAATGATTGAGAGATCTAGGTTTATCAGGAATGGTATTAACTTTCAGCACAATGATTCTCTAATAAAGAAGACATTTCCTCCAATGTCTTTTCATTGACTTTGAAAAAACCTTAATATGTCAAATCACTACAATAAGTTGTATTTTACTTCAAATACATGGTGTTCTAGTTGCTAGGATGAATCTAAATAAGTGTTTCTGAATGACTAAATAATCATACTTTAATTTTTTGTCCGTAGAAAAATGATACCTGATTTATTGCCAAAGATATGCCATTTTCTTTAAAGCTTTCAAAAGCTGAAAAGATTCTAGAAGTGTAGTATATTTATATAAGTCAGACTAGTAGAATAGATTCCAGGGTTTCCAGCTATTTCAAACTCAAAAGATTTCTCTCCTTAGACCTGCTGCTCCTTCCCAGATGCTCAGTTACTGTGTTTGCGCTGACTTTATGCAGCACCTCAAGGATTTAACACAAGCACTTCTGATCAGGACCCAATTGTATATAAATTCTATTTCTCCTAAAGCCATGTAGATCTACCACCCCATTGTAACTTGAACAATACAAAATCAATGATGATTGTTTTTCCTATGATACCCTTTAAGAACTCATTAGTAACACAAATTGGAGATCCTGATAATTCTTTTCTGACCATAATAATTGATGGGGATGTTTTCTAGAGCTGTCTTAAACAAGTATACTAAAATGTCTCCTGGTTACTATTTTCTAAGAGTCCTGACTAAATGGGCAGAGAGGTTGCTGATTCCACCTTTGATCCACAATGCATGGAGTGCTCAAGTCACTATTGTGTCCGACTCCCTGTGACCTTTTGGATGGTAGCCCACCAGGCTCCTCTGTCCATGGGATTCTCTAGGTGAAAATACTGGGGTACTCCTTCTCCAGGAGATCTTCCCAGTCCAGGAGGACTTGAACCCTCATCTCCTGCACTGACAGGTGGACTGTAAATTTCTTATAGTGCCTTTATTCTCAGGGAAATTTAAGGTTCAAAGTGTTCAGGTTATTTTGTACTCTCTCTGTACAACTCAGTCTAAATTGGAATAGTTATTTTAAAATCTGTGTTTCTTTTGTATCAATTTATAAATCACTCCATTAGAAAAATAACTCATATGTCTTTCATACTTTAGCCTCCTTGTGAAATTGCTGTATGATAACATTCTCAAGATTCTTAAAATTTGATTCTTAATAGAATCTGAGCTGTGCTGAATATTGAAGCTTCTTAGAGGTCTTATTTGTGTATCTGGAAGTTTCTTTGAGGTATTGTCTTCAAAATTTCTGATGTCTTAGAATTTTATAGTCCAATCCTGGGTTTGATCTTTACTCTAAAATAATTTCTTAATTTGAGAATTGATTGACATATAAAGTGACTGAGAGTGGGAAACAGTATTATTTTTAAACTCAGAGAAGCTCCTAGTATCTTTATATTCAAGTGTGTTGTGTTTTTTTTTAAGTTCATTTCTCTTGTGCTTTGTTCATGAAGCCATTTGCACATGAAGCCAGATCTCACTTTCAATATTCTTCTGGGAATTCTCTTTCTCTAGTTCGTTGAGTTGGCTTCCTTCTTCCTATCTTACAACAGAAATAGTGTCGACAGTCTTTTTACCTCCACATAACAAGTCACCCTTTCCTACTAGTACTAAAACGTTTCTCTTGCTTTTTTTCAGTATTTCACCATCAGCTTTCTCAAGTCTTTTTAGGTGTCCATTAGGACTCTTCTCAAAGAATCTTGGGTTTTTCTTAACAGTCTCTTCAAAGTCCTCCCAGCTTACATAAAACTTTTGATCACAAAGCCAAGACTATGATTGTTTTTCCTTTCTTTCTCATCCTTACACCTTCATTTGTTCTTATCAAATTTGCCGTATTCTTTCAGGCCTGTTTCCATAATTTGTCAATCTTCATATACACTGAAATCATACTTAAGTTCAGCATATTCAAATTAGGCTATTCTGCCAGAAACCAAAGCATTAACTTTTTCTTAGCTGAGGACCTGTAGTTTGGATTGGATTGATATTTTCTTTTTGTCTACCTTACAATCAGAGATACAGGTTCAACCCTTGGGTCGGGAAGATCCCTTGGAGAAGGGTATGCAACCCACTCCAGTATTCCTGACTGGAGAATCCCATGGACTAAGAAATCTGGTGAGCTATAGTCCAAAGCATTGCGAAGAGTCAGACACGACTGAAGCAACTGAGCATGCACCTTATGATCAGTGCCTAAAACTTTACTGCTTCTCAAAAGTAAGTTTTGTTACCCGATATTGAACTAGATCTATCTTTCAAGGATTATTCTACTTTCAATGACTCTATTAGAAAACCTGGGCAGTTTTACCACATGCTAGGCACTCTTTTAGGTGCTGGAGATCAACAGGTAAATAAATAAATTATACTAGGCATAAATCTCAATTTACAGCTCTGCCTCCTAGGTTTCACCTTTTCTCAGTTTTCTTGCTCAATTTCCAGCCACGCTAGTAAGCAACCCAAAACTCTGACCTCTAAATTCTCAGCCAAATAAGGCTACTGATTTCTGCTTAAGCTTTACTCTCTATGGAACACAGAAAATGATTTTGTTCAGGTCAAAGCTGTTCTAATTTGGATCTCACTCACAGTGTTGTAGTCCATGAGATTGTAAACAATCAGATACGACTGAGTGACATTCACTTTCACAGTGTTTACCTCTTTCAAGGGTCTTATCCATCCAGTTTCTGCTTTTGGTGCTGTCTGGTTGCTTCAAGTCATTGTTGATTGTATCTCTCTCTATATAAATATATATATTTTACAGCTGTTATTAGAATCATCTGTTATGAGATACTCTGGCTTTACTAGAACTTTTATCTATATTTTTTTAAAAAATAAAGTCTCATCAGTGACAATAACAGACCCATATTAATAAGTTTAAATTTCAACTACTTCACTTCTTAGAGACATGGTAGTGAAGGAGCTGACAAGATGCAAATTAATCAATTTGCCAAATGTGGAAAGGGATAGAAACAGCTAATACAAATCACTTGGCTAACAGGCCAGTGATGTCGATCAGTATAGATTTATTCATCAAAACAGAGACAATAGCCAGTTCTTTTTGTTTATTGTCTCCATTAAGGATCTCTGTTGACACAATAAAATGTTTCTCCAAGATTTGATTCATATTTTGGCAAGCCTCCTGCAATGAAAATGTTTTTCAAGAAACATAATTTTCGTAAATTCTTAAAACTTGTCAGGCAAATTTTTATATAAGATCTATTTCCACAAGAATTGCATGATGCATACAAACATGAATTTAGTGGTGGAGCTATAATTGATAAGAAATTAAGGAGTTCCTTTGCTAATTAGATACTGAGTTTTTAACATACTTCTTGCAGTCAAAAGAGATATCTAAACCAGAACTCACCATTATACTGAAAGAGGACTCCTATTTTATTGTCTGTTAAAGTGAAATTAGCTACCAGGTGAGACGTCTATTAAGACTTTCATGTTCAGGTCTGGAAATTTAGTCCTGCAATTTAATTTTCTCTTTATGAACAGATGGTTAACTTCATTGAAGCACTAAGTGTCTAGAAAGAAAGGTACTGATGTTGGTGTGTGCAAACATAAGCCCAGGTGGGAAGGAGAGTCAGTAGATAAAAGTTAGCTGTTAACTCAATATATTATTTTTCATATTTTATGTAACTGATGAAATTTCAGCTATTCATGTAAACATATGAATGAAGATGAATATGGTGGCTGTCACCATGTATATGTGCCACTTTTGATGCTATCAATGTTGATAAGAAGATCACACCGTATAGGTACAAGACCAATATCTCATGAAGGGATAGAGAACCGAGATCTTCCTGAAAAAATGATAGTATAACCCAGAAGGAAGATTATTATGGTCAGACTTGGGGAATTTGTGTTCCAGTTCTAGTTCTGTCACTGAGAACTCATACACATGGCAAATTTTAACATCTTTCAATGTTTGAGGATTTGGGGCTTTGTTTTGTTTTAATAAAAGGAAATGGAATGGAAGACTTCTAAAACATAATTCCTCTCTATAATTTTATAAGTGGAAAAAAAACACATGTAAAATATTAGACAAAAAAACTGTCCCAGGAACTTTCTCTGTTTGTTGTTGTTTAGTCGCTAAGTCGTGTCTGACTCTTTAGAACCCATGGACTGCAGTCCAGCAGGCTCTTCTGTCTGTGGAATTTTCCAGGCAAAAATACTAGAGTGGGTCACCATTTCCTTCTCCAGGGCATCTTCCAGACCCAGAAATCAAACCTGGGTCTCCTGCATTACAGGTGGACTCTATACCATCTGAGCCACCAGGGATATCCCTTCTCTATTTTAGATGATGAGTGTTGAGAGCCATTGAGCAAAGATAAAACAAAACCAGGAATGATCAAAAGGTCAAATTAGGTTTTGCTTATCAGGGCCAAGCATTGCTTTTAGAGAATATTAACACTTATATGGCTTCATTAATACCCTCAAATATCTCAAAATCTAAAAAGAAACTTTTAATGGTTGAGTAATACTCCATTGTATATAGAAAGATGGTAACGATAACCCTGTATGCGAGACAGCAAAAGAGACACTGTGTATAGAAGAGTCTTTTGGACTCTGTGGGAGAGGGTGAGGGTGGGATGATTTGGGAGAATGGCATTGAAACATGTATATTATCATATATGAAATGAATTGCCAGTCTAGGTTCAATGCATGATACAGTATGCTTGGGGCTGGTGCACTGGGATGACCTGGAGAGATGGTATGGGGAGGGAGGAGGGAGCAGGGTTCAGGATGGGGAACATGTATATACCTGTGGTGGATTCATGTTGATGTATGGCAAAACCAATACAATATTGTAAAGTAACCTCCAATTAAAATAAATAAATTTATATTTAAAAATAATAAAAAATTAAATAAAATAAAAAGAAACTTTTAAACATAATTATTCTTTACTACATATATTACCTAGTCTAATCTTTCTAATTTTTATTAACAGAGGTAAAATAATCTATTGAGACACATTTTTTTTAATTTCAACACCTTTGAAATCAAAATAGAACAAACAATAAATGATATCTTAACAGTGTGTCATTGTTTACTTGCTGATGTTTCTTTTTCCTTCTTGGTGTTACATAAAATATGGTTGCAACTTAAAAATCAGTGGCATCTTAATTAGGTGAAGTACATCATATGCATCTACCTTGGAATCCATTTTTCAAAACATTTTCAAATGAATAATCTATAAAATTCATGGTAAATTCTCATTCAGATATTGATTATGAAAAACCTAGCAGATAGCTTTCTCAGAGTTTAATGTTCAATGTTTTACCAATCCCAGGGACAGGGGAGCCTGGTGGGCTGCCATCTCTGTGGTCGCACAGAGTCGGACACAACTGAAGTGACTTAGCAGCAGCAGCAAACTGATCAATGTGCCAGACCCAACTACTGTGAATTTTTTTCTTGTTTTATACTGTACAATAACCTTATAAAAGAAGCATTACTGATAAATCTACAAAGTGAACCAAAGCATAAAATGATTAACTTATTTAAAATCCCAGAGTGAAGAGTGAGTGGAGCAGAATTCAAAGGCAGACCTCTAGCCCTTAACACTGTGGTATTTGCTCCCAGATATGTACTGCTAAGTCGCTTTAGTCGTGTCTGACTCTGTGCGACCCCATAGACGGCACCCACTAAGCTTTCCCATCCCTGGGACTTTCCAGGCAAGAACACTGGAGTGGGTTGCCATTTCCTTCTCCAATGCATGAAAGTGAAAAGTGAAAGTGAAGTCGCTCAGTCGTGAGCGACTCTTGCTGACCCCATGGACTGAAGCCCACCAGGCTCCTCTGTCCATGGGATTCTCCAGGGAAGAGTACTGGAGTGGGGTGCCATTGCCTTCTCCACAGATATGTACAGAGGAAAACAAATATATATATATATATTCAGTTCAGTCACTCAGTCATGTCCAATCTTTGTGACCCCTTGAACTGCAGCACACTAGGCCTCCTTGTCCATCACCAATTCCCAGAGTTTATTCAAACTCATGTTCATCGAGTCAGTGATACCATCCAACCATTGCATCCTCTATCATTCCCCCTTCTCCTCCCGCCTTCAATCTTTTCCAGCCTTGGGGTCTTTTCAAATGAGTCAGTTCTTCACATCAGGCGGCCAAAGTATTGAAGTTTCAGCTTCAGCATCAGTCCTTCCGATGAATATTCGGGACTGATTTCTTTTAGGATGGACTGGTTCCATTATCTTAGTGCTTATATATGTATGTATCTGTAGAAAATAATTAACTCTTAGACTGTTTCTCCACCAGGGAATTTCTACCAAATCATTCTGTCAATAATCTCTCTTGATTTAAAAAATGAGTTTAGCATGGTAGAGATTAAAAGCAGAGGCAAATGTCATGATAGGGGCAACCACTCATAGAAATCTATACAAGTGGAAAATTCATAGAAACAAACCAGTAATGAGTGAAGACCATGCCCCTTAGGGCTGCCAGGAATGACGTGCCAACTCTGAGAAAGTAGACAAAGGGCAAGGAGCCTCCAGTAAAACTCATGGCCTTATGTATGTCCTTAAAAGCCCTTTGCTTCCTGATGTTTCAGTGACTTGCCAGAAGGAATTTTCACTGAGATGGCATGAAATAGAAGGGAGGGAACTCAAAATATACCACTTTTTCTACCTGGCTGAGTGTCAAAAACATTTTCCAATTACTCGCTTTCTTTAAGATGAACTTTTAAAAAAGCTTAACACAGTAAAAGATACAATGAGGCATCTTATGTTGGTTTTGGTCAAATATATATGTTAGTTTTTCTTTTAAAGGTGCATGTTATTTGGATTTGAAAAGAAAACCATGAAGCTTTTGATATTTGAAACTGCTAAAAATAACCAGGCTTCTTCTACCAGATGACAGAAAGGTCACATTTGTGACGCAAACCTTACAATTACACGCAATTCAAATTTTACAAATGGAAATTTAACAAATTTTTACAAATCATTGTAACTTTTCTTCATGTAAAAATACAAACTAATACATCAGATAGTCTTCCCCCATCTTCTAAAAATAAGTTGTTAAATATGCTGAACCTTAATATGTAAATCCTTGGAATTTTAGCAAAAGAATTTTCTGTTTTTAGTGAATTTAGCCACTTTCTATTAAAAAAAAAAAGAAATTTGATTTGAGTGTGTAAAACTGAATTTTCTTTTTACTCACAAAGCCATTACTTTTTCAGAAGAATTCCCCTTTAAAACTACTAATACATTTTATTTTCAACTGAAAACCATAAAGGAATTCTAAGGATTTAAGAAAAATCTAGACTCCAGCTAGGCTGAATGTATATGAGCCCACCAGGCTCCTGTGTCCATGGGATTCTCCTGGCAAGAATACTGGAGTGGGTTGCCATTTCCTCCTTCAAAGGCTCTTCCTTAGCTAGGGATGGAACCAGGCATCTCTTAGGTCTCCTGCATTGGCAGGCAGTTCTTTACCACTAGCAACATCTGGGAAGCCCATATGATTCTTACAGTTCGGTTCAGTCCTTCAGTTGTATCTGACTCTTTGTGACCCCATGGACTGCAGCATGCCAGGCGTCCCTGTCCATCACCAACTCCTGGAGCTTACTCAAACTATGATTCTTAGGTTGTATTTAAATATCTGAAATACATTTTCCTGGGAGAAATATAACAGTATATTTATTTATTTCATTGTTTCATCACTATGCTTTCATATACACAAAGTACCATTTATGTAGTAGACTATTACAACATGCTACAGAGTGTTAAATTAAATCCCTGCAGAATGTATTTTGACAGAGAGCACAAGATTTTACATGGTCTTTTGTTAAGACAAGGAATGAATGAATGGTCTGTCCTGCATGCGTGCTAAGTCACTTCAGTCATGTCTGACTCTGTGACACTATGGACCAGACTCTTCTGTCCATAGCATTCTCCAGGCAAGAATACTGAAGTGGGCTGATGCTCTCATCCACAGATCTTCCTGACCCAGGGATGAATCCTATGTCTCTTACATCTCCTGCACTGGCAGGCACGTTCTTTACCACCAGTGCTTACCATATAAAAAGTGAACTGCTTTTCATTTCCCTCATTGATACATATTTTGAGAATTTATTTCTCACATTAATAGCTACATAAAAAGTTTCAGAAGCTGGGGATAATTTCAGTAAATGACTTATTTAGTTTGGTGACTGCAATTAGGGCTAGCATTATATAGGTTTACAATAGTCAATCTTTTTTTTTTTTTTTTTGCAGATTTTAACAAATAAATAGTGGAAATCTTCCCCTTTACATTCTTTAAGATTTTGATAATCCCTCCTGCAATTTTATCTTATCTTAACTGAAGCTAGGAGAAGTGTTATATTATATTCATCTGTCGATGGACACTGAGGTTGTTTCCATGTCTTGGCTACAGTAAATAATGCTGTAATAAAAATGAGAATAAAGACATTTCTTCAACATATTGATTTCACTTCCTTTGGTTATATATCCCAAAGTAAGATTGTTGGAGCACACAGTATCTCTATTTTTAATTTTTTGAGGACCCTCTATATTTTTCTTCATAATAGTCATACCAATTTGCCTTCTCACCCACAGTGCCCTAAGGTTCCCTCTTCTCTGCATTCTCACTTGCACTTGTTAGTGCTTGTTTTTTGATGATTGCTGTTCTGACAGGTGTGAGATAGTAGCTCATTGTGGTTTTGATTTGCATTTCCCTGATGTCCTCTGTTTATGTCCTCTGTCCATGGAATTCTCCAGGGCAGAATACTGGAGTGGGTAGCCATTTCCTTCTCCAGGGGATCTTCCTGATCCTGATCACAGCGACTGAACCCAGGTCTCCTGCATTGCAAGTGGATTCTTTACCATTTGAGCCACTAGGAAAGCATGATAATTCAGTTTGGTTCAGTCACTCAGTCATATCTGACTCTTTGCGACACCATGGACTACAACATGTCAGGCTTCCCTGTCCATCACCAACTCCTGCAGCTTGTTCAAACTCATGTCCATTGAGTTGGTAATGCCATCCCCCATCTCATCCTCTGTCTTCCCCTTCACTTCCTGCCTTCAATCTTTCCCATAACAAGGGTCTTTCCCAGTGAGTTCGTTCTTTGCACTCAGGTGGCCAAAGTTTCAGCTTCAGGATCAGTTCTTTCAATGAATATGCAGGACTGATCTCCTTTAGGAAGAACTGGTCCTTTTGCAGTCCAAGGGACTCTCAAGAGTCTTCTCCAACACCACAGTTAAGAAGCATCAATTCCTTGGCCCTCAGCTCTCTTTATAGTCCAACTCTCACATTTATATATGACTACTGGAAGAAAAAAAAAAAAAAACAACTCACATAGCTTTGACTAGACGGACATTGGTTGGTGAAGTAATGTCTCTGCTTTTTAATATGCTATCTAGGTTGGTCATAACTTTCCTTCCAAGGAGTAAGCATCTTTGAATTTCATGGCTGCAGTCACCATCTGCAGTGATTTTGAAGCCCCCAAAATAAAGTCTGTCACTATTTCCATTGTTTCCCCATCTATTTGCCACGAAGTGATGGGACCAGATGCCATGATCTTAATATTAAGAATGTTGAGGTTTAAGCCAACTTTTTCACTCTCCTCTTTCACTTTCATCAAGAGGCTCGTTAGTACTTCTTTGCTTTCTGCCATAAGGGTGGTGTCATCTGTGTACTTGAGGTTATTGCTATTTCTCCCAGCAATCTTTTTCTAGCTTCTGCTTCATCCAGCCTAGCATTTCACATGATGTACTCCGCATATAAGTTAAATAAGCAGGGTGACAATATACAGCCTTGATGTACTCCTTTTCCTATTTGGAACCAGTCTGCTCTTCCATGTCCAGCACTAGCTGTCACTTCATGACTTGCATACAGATTTCCCAGGAAGCAGGTAAGGTTGCCTGGTAGTTCCATCTCTTGAAGTATTTTCCACAGTTTTTTGTGATCCATACAGTCAAAAACTTTGACGTAGTCAATGAAGCAGAAATAGATGTTTTTCTGGAACTCTCTTGTTTTTTTGATGATCCAACGGATGCTGGCAATTCTATCTTTAGTTCCTCTGCCTTTTCTAAATCTTGGTTAAATGTGTGGAAGTTCACAATCTTTTCATGTACCTATTGGCAATTTGTATGTCTTTTATTTTTTTAAGAAAAATATCTATTCAGATCCTCTGCCCACTTTTTAATTGGATTATTTTTTTGTTTGTATTTGATTTTGAGTTATACTGTTCCTTATATATTTTAAATGTTAACCTTTTATCTTATGTATGGTTTGCAAATAGTTTCTTCCATTCCATATATTACCTATTTCTTTGGTTGACTGTTTCTTTTGCTGTCTGCAAAAGCTTTTCTGTTTGATATAGTCTAATTTGCTTATTTTTGTGGTTGTTGCTGTGCTTTTCTTGCCATATTCAAAATATTGTTACTACAACCAATGTCAAGGAGCTTTTCACTTGTTTTCTTTTTGGAGTATTGTGATTTCACATTTTACATTTAAGTCGAATTATTTTGAGTTAATTTTTGTGAGTAGTGTAAGCTGGAGGTCCAATTTCTTTTCTGTGTGGGAAAATACCATTTTCCCCAATACCATTTATTGAAACTGATATTTCCCCTTCAAATGTTGTTGGCTTCCCTGCCAAATATTATTTAACTGTATTTACATGGATCTTTTAGGTTCTCTGTTCTGTTCCATTGATCTTTGTATCTATTTCTATGCCAAGATCATCCTATTTTGAATGCTCTGTGTGTGTGTGTGTGTGTGTGTGTGTGTGTGTGCATGCTCAGTCAGTCAATTAGTTGTGTCTGACTCTTTTCAACCCCACGGACTGTAGCTTGCCAGGCACCTCTGTCTATGGAACTTTCCTGGCAAGAATACTGCAGTGGGTTGCCATTTCCTACTGCAGGAGATCTTTCTGACCGAGGGATCAAAAATGCATCTTCTGCATTAGCAGGTGGATACTTTATCACTGCACTACCTAGGAAGCCCCGTGAATACTAGAGCTTGGCAATATAGTTTAAACCAAAGTATGATGACTCCAGCTTTGTTTTTCTTCCTCAAATTGTTAGCTATTTGGAGCCTTTTGTGGTTCTGTATGAATTTTATAATTACTTATTCTAGTTTTATGAAGGATGTCATTGCAATTTTGACAAGGATTGTATTGAATCCATAAAGGGCTTTGGGTGATATGAATATTTTAACAATATAAATTCTTCTAATACGCACACATGGATTTTACCTTTCATGTGTCTTTTTCAATTTCTTTCATCAGCATATTATAATTTTCAGTATACAAATTTTTTAATTTTTCAAATTTTTATTTTTACTTTATTTTGCTTTACAATACTATATTGGTTTTGCCATACATTGACATGAATCAGCCATGGGTATACATGAGTTCCCAATTCTGAACCCCCTTCCCACCTCCCACCCCATATCATCTCTCTGGATCATCTCTGTGCACCAGCCCCAAGCATCCTGTATCCTGTATCGAACATAGACTGGCGATTCATTTCTTACATGATAGTATACATGTTTCAATGCCATCTCCCAAATCACCCCACCCTCTCCCTCTCCCACAGAGTCCAAAAGTCCGACTAAACATCTGTGTCTCTTTTGCTGTCTCACATACTGGGTTATCATTACCATCTTTCTAAATTCCATATATACGTGTTAGTATACAGTATTGGTGTTTTTCTTTCTGGCTTACTTCACTCTGTATAATTGGCTCCAGTTTCATCCATCTCATTAGAACTGAGTCAAATTTATTCCTTTTAATGGCTGAGTAATATTCCATTGTGTATATGTCCCACAGCTTTCTTGTCCATTCATCTGCTGATGGACATCTAGGTTGTTTCCATGCCCTGGCTATTATAACAGTGCTGCAATGAACATTGGGGTACATGTGTCTCTTTCAATTCTGGTTTCCTCGGTGTGTAGGCCCAGCAGTGGGATTGCTGGGTCATAAGGCAGTTCTATTTGCAATTTTTAAGGAATCTCCACACTGTTTTCCATAGTGGCTGCACTAGTTTTCATTCCCACCAACAGTGTAAGAGAGTTACCTTTTCTCCACATCCTCTTCAGCATTTATTGCTTGCAGACTTTTGGATTGCTGCCATTCTGACTGGTGTGAAATGGTACCTTATTGTGGTCTTGATTTGCATTTTTCTGATAATGAGCAATGTTGAGCATCTTTTCATGTGTTTGTTAGCCATCTGTATGTCTTCTTTGGAAAAATGTCTGTTTAGTTCTTTAGCCCATTTATTGATTGGGTTGTTTATTTTTCTGGAATTGAGCTGCATGAGTTGCTTGTATATTTTTGAGATTAGTTGTCAGTTGCTTCATTTGCTATTATTTTCTCCCATTCAGAAGGCTGTCTTTTCACCTTGCTTATAGTTTCCTTTGTTGTGCAGAAGCTTTTAATTTTAATTAGATTCCATTTGTTTATTTTTGCTTTTATTTCCAGTATTCTGGGAAGTGGGTCATAGAGGATCCTGCTGTGATTTATGTCGGAGAGTGTTTTGCCTATGTTCTCCTCTAGGAGTTTTATAGTTTCTGGCCTTATGTTTAGAACTTTAATCCATTTTGAGTTTATTTTTGTGTGTGGTGTTAGAAAATGATCTAGTTTCATTCTTTTACAAGTGGTTGACCAGTTTTCCCAGCACCACTTGTTAAGGAGATTGTCTTTACTTCATTGTATATTCTTGTCTCCTTTGTTGAAGATAAGGTGTCCATAGGTGTGTGGGTTTATCTCAGGGCTTTCTATTTTGTTCCATTGATCTATATTTCTGTCTTTGTGCCAGTACCATACTGTCTTGACTGTGGCTTTGTAGTAGAGCCTGAAGTCAGGCAGGTTGATTCCTTCATTTCCATTCTTCTTTCTCAAGATTGCTTTTGCTATTTGAGGTTTTTTGTATTTCCATACAAATCTTGAGATTATTTGTTCTAGTTCTGTGAAAAATACCACTGGTAGCTTGATAGGGATTGCATTGAATCTGTAGATTGCTTTGGGTAGTATACTCATTTTCACTATATTGATTCTTCCAGTCCATGAACATAGTATAGTTCTTCATATATTAGTTCCTCTTTGATTTCTTTCATCAGTGTTTTATAATTTTTTCTATATATAGGTCTTTAGTTTCTTTAGGTAGATATATTCCTAAGTATTATATTATTTTCATTGTAATGGTGAATGGAATTGTTTCCTTAATATCTTTTTCTACTTTCTCATTATTAATGTATAGGAAAGCAAGGGGTTTTTGTGTGTTGATTT
This sequence comes from Nanger dama, assembly GCA_917880005.1. Lineage (NCBI taxonomy): Eukaryota > Metazoa > Chordata > Mammalia > Artiodactyla > Bovidae > Nanger > Nanger dama. The sequence goes on along the minus strand of CAKJTW010000105.1, from coordinate 2,785,955 downwards.
TATATCCTGCAACTTTTCTATATTAATTGATTAGCTCTAGTAATTTTCTGGTGGAGTCTTTAGGGTTTTCTATGTAGAGGATCATGTCATCTGTAAACAGCAAATTTTTACTTCATCTTTTCCAATTTAGATTCTTTTCATTTCTTTTTTTAAATACTTTATTCTACGTTACAATACTGTATTTATTTTCCCATACATTGACACGAATCAGCCACAGGTGTACACGATCTCCCAGTGTCAAAGCCCCCTCCCACCTCCCATCCCACATCATCTCCCTGGATCATCCCGTGCACCAGCCCCAAGCATCCTGCATTCTGCACTGAACATAGAATGGCACTTCCTTTCTTATAAGATAGTATACCTATTCCAATGCTATTATCCCAAATCATCCCACCCTCTCCCTCTCCCTCAGAGTCCAGAAGTCCATTCTATACCTCTGTGTCTCTTTTGTTGTCTCACATACGGGATCATCATTACTATCTTTCTAAATTCCATATGTATGTGTCAGTATACTGTATTGGTGTTTTTCTTTCTGGCTTACTTCACTCTGTATAATCGGCTCCAGTTTCATCCATCTCATTAGAACTGAGTCAAATTTATTTTTTTAAGGGCTAAGTAATACTCCATTGTGTAAATGTACCACAGCTTTCTTATCCATTCATCTACTAATGGACATCTAGGTTGTTTCCATGCCCTGGCAATTATAAATAATGCTGCAATGAACATTGGGGTACATGTGTCTCTTTCGATTCTGGTTTCCTCGGTGTGTATGCCCAGCAGTGGGATTGCTGGGTCATAAGGCAGTTCTATTTGCAATTTTTTAAGGAATCTCCACACTGTTTTCCATAGTGGCTGTACTAATTTGCATTCGCACCAGCAGTGTAAGAGGGTTCCCTTTTCTCCACATCCTCTCCAGCATTTATTGCTTGTAGACTTTTGGATCGCTGCCATTCTGACTGGTGTGAAATGATACCTCATTGTGGTCTTGATTTGCATTTCTCTGATAATGAGTGATGTTGAGCATCTTTTCATGTGTTTGTTAGCCATCCATATGTCTTCTTTGGAGAAATGCCTATTTAGTTCTTTGGTGCATTTTTTTATTGGATCGTTTATTTTTCTGGAGTTGAGCTGCATAAATTGCTTGTATATCTTTGAGATTAGCTGTTTTTCAGTTGCTTCATTTGCTATTATTTTCTCCCATTCAGAAGACTGTCTTTTCACCTTGCTTATAGTTTCCTTTGTTGTGCAGAAGCTTTAAATTTTAATTGGATCCCATTTGTTTATTTTTGCTTTTATTTCCAGTATACTGGGAGGTGGATCATAGAGGATCCTGCTGTGATTTATTTTGGAGAGTGTTTTGCCTATGTTCTCCTCTAGGAGTTTTATAGTTTCTGGTCTTACATTCAGATCTTTAATCCATTTTGAGTTTATTTTTGTATGTGGTGTTAGAAAGAGATCTAGTTTCATTCTTTTACAAGTGGTTGACCAGTTTTCCCAGCACCACCTGTTAAAAGAGACTGTCTTTACTCCATTGTATATTCTTGCCTCCTTTGTTGAAGATAAGGTGTCCATAGGTGTGTGGATTTATCTCAGGGCTTTCTATTTTGTTCCATTGATCTGTATTTCTGTCTTTGTGCCAGTACCGTACTGTCTTAATGACTGTGGCTTTGTAGTAGAGCCTGAAGTCAGGCAAGTTGATTCCTCCAGTTCCATTCTTCTTTCTCAAGATTGCTTTTGCTATTCGAGGTTTTTGTATTTACATACAAATCTTGAGATTATTTTGATCTAGTTCTGTGAAAAATACTGCTGGTAGCTTGATAGGAATTGCATTGAATCTGTAGATTGCTTTGGGTAGTATACTCATTTTCACTATATTGACTCTTCCGATCCATGAACATGGTATATTTCTCCATCTATTAGTGTCCTGTTTGATTTCTTTCATCAGTGTTTTATAGTTTTCGACATATAGGTATTTAATTTCTTTAGGTAAGTATATTCCTAAGTATTTTATTCTTTTCATTGTAATGGTGAATGGAATTGTTTCCTTAACTTCTTTTTCTACTTTCTCATTATTAGTGTATAGGAATTCAAGGGATTTCTGAGTGTTGATTTTATATCCTGCAACTTTACTATATTCACTGATTAGCTCTAGTAGTTTTCTGGTGGAGTCTTTAGGATTTTCTATGTAGAGGATCATGTCATCTGCAAACAGTGAGAGTTTTACTTCTTTTTTCCAATTTGGATTCCTTTTATTTCTTTTTCTGCTCTGATTGCTGTGGCCAAAACTTCCAGAACTATGTTGAATAGTAGTGGTGAAAGTGGGCACCCTTGTCTTGTTCCTGACTTTAGGGGAATTGCTTCCAATTTTTCACCATTGATGATAATGTTTGCTGTGGGTTTGTCATATACAGCTTTTTTTTTTTTTTTGATTTTGATTTTGATTTATTTTTATTTTTATTTACTTTTTTTCCTTATTTTTTTATTAAATTTATTTATTTTTTACAATACTGTATTTGTTTTGCCATATATTGACACGAATCAGCCATGGCAGGGCCAATCCCCTACCCGGCCCCCGCCCACCCCTCCCACCCCACAATACTGTATTTGTTTTCCATACATTGACATGAATCAGCCACAGGTGTCCACGATCTCCCAGTGCCAATTATGTTGAGGTACGTTCCTTCTATTCCTGCTCTGGAGCGTTTTTATCATAAATGGATGTTGAATTTTGTCGTAGGCCTTCTCTGCATCTGTTGAGATAATCATATGATTTTTATTTTTCAATTTGTTAATGTGGTGAATTACATTGATTGATTTGTGGATACTGAAGAATCCTTGCATCCCTGGGATAAAGCCCACTTGGTCATGGTGTATGATCTTTTTAATGTGTTGCTGGATTCTGATTGCTAGGATTTTGTTAAGGATTTTTGCATCTATGTTTATCAGTGATATTGGCCTGTAGTTTTCTTTTTTTGTGGTGTCTTTGTCAGGTTTTGGTATTAGGGTGATGGTGGCCTCATAGAATGAGTTTGGAAGTTTACCTTCCTCTGCAGTTTTCTGGAAGAGTTTGAGTAGGATAGGTATTAACTCTTCTCTAAATTTTTGGTAGACTTTAGCTATGAAGCTGACTGGACCTGGGCTTTTGTTTGCTGGAAGATTTCTGATTACAGTTTCAATTTCCATGCTTGTGATAGTTCTGTTAAGATTTTCTATTTCTTCCTTGTTCAGTTTTGGAAAGTTGTACTTTTCTAAGAATTTGTCCATTTCTTCCAAGTTGTCCATTTTATTGGCATATAATTGCTGATACTAGTCTGTTATGATCCTTTGTATTTCTGTGTTGCCTATTGTGATCTCTGCATTTTCATTTCTAATTTTATTGATTTGATTTTTTTCCCTTTGTTTCTTGATGAGTCTGGCTAATGGTTTGTCAATTTTATTTATCCTTTCAAAGAACCAGCTTTTGGCTTTGTTGATTTTTGCTATGGTCTCTTTTGTTTCTTTTGCATTTATTTCTGCCCTAATTTTTAAGATTTCTTTCCTTCTACTAACTCTAGAATTCTCCATTTCTTCCTTTTCTAGTTGCTTTAGATGTAGAGTTAGGTAATTTATTTGACTTTTTCTTGTTTCTTGAGGTATGCTTGTATTGCTATGAACTTTCCTATTAGCATTGCTTTTATAGTGTCCCACGGGTTTGGGGTTGTTGTGTTTTCATTTTCATTCGTTTCTATGCATATTTTGATTTCTTTTTGATTTCTTCTGTGATTTGTTGGTTATTTAGAAGCATGTTGTTCAGCCTCCATATGTTGGAATTTTTAATAGTTTTTCTCCTGTAATTGAGATCTAACCTTAATGCATTATGGTCAGAAAAGATGCTTGAAATGATTTCAATTTTTTGAATTTATCAAGGTAGATTTATGGCCCAGGATGTGATCTATCCTGGAGAAGGTTCCGTGAGCACTTGAGAAAAGATGAAATTCATTGTTTGGGGGTCAAATGTCCTATAGATATCAATTAGTTCTAACTGGTCTAATGTATCATTTAAAGTTTGCATTTCTTTGTTAATTTTCTATTTAGTTGATCTGTCCATATATGTGAGTGGGGTATTAAAGTCTTCCACTATTATTGTGTTATTGTTAATTTTCCCTTTCATACTTGTTAGCATTTATCTTACATATTGTGGTGCTCCTATGTTGGGTGCATATCTATTTATAATTGTTATATCTTCTTCTTGGATTGATCCTTTAATCATTATGTAGTGTTCTTCCTTGTCTCTTTTCACAGCCTTTGTTTTAAAGTCTATTTTATCGGATATGAGTATTGCTACTCCTGCTTTCTTTTGGTCTCTATTTGCGTGGAATATCTTTTTCCAGCCCTTCACTTTCAGTCTGTATGTGTCCTTTGTTTTGAGGTGGGCCTCTTGTAGGCAGCATATATAGGGGTCTTGTTTTTGTATCCATTCAGCCAGTCTTTGCCTTTTGGTTGGGACATTCATCCCATTTACGTTTAAGGTAATTATTGATGAGTATGACCCCGTTGCCATTTACTTTATTGTTTTGTGTTTTGGTTTATACGCCCTTGTTGTGTTTCCTGTCTAGAGAATATCCGTTAGCATTTGTTGGCGAGCTGGTTTGGTGGTGCTGAATTCTCTCAGCTTTTGCTTCTCTGCAAAGCTTTTCATTTCTCCTTCATATCTGAATGAGATCCTTGCTGGGTACAGTAATCTTGGCTGTAGGTTATTTTCTTTCATCACTTTAAGCATATCTTGCCATTCCCTCCTGGCCTGAAGCATTTCTATTGAAAGATCAGCTGTTATCCTTATGGGAATCCCCTTGTGTGTTATTTGTTGTTTTTCCATTGCTGCTTTTAATATTTGTTCTTTGTGTTTGATCTTTGTTAATTTGATTAATGTGTGTCTTGGGGTGTTTCGCCTTGGGTTTATCCTGTTTGGGACTCTCTGGGTTTCTTGGACTTGGGTGATTATTTCCTTCCCCATTTTAGGGAAGTTTTCAACTATTATCTCCTCAAGTATTTTTCTCATGGTCTTTCTTTTTGTCTTCCTCTGAGACTCCTATAATTCCATGTTGGAGCATTTCATGTTGTCCTGGAGGTCTCTGAGACTGTACTCATTTCTTTTAATTCATTTTTTTTTTTCCTCTCTGATTCATTTATTTCTACCATTCTATCTTCTATTTCACTAATCCTATCTTCTGCCTCCAATATCTACTATTTGTAGCCTCCAGAGTGTTTCTGATCTCATTTATTGCATTATTCATTATATATTGATTCTTTTTATTTCTTCTAGGTCCTTGTTAAACCTTTTTGCATCTTTTCCAGGCTATTTATCTGTGATTCCATTTTGATTTCAAGATTTTGGATCATTTTCACTATCATTATTTGGAATTCTTTCTCAGGTAGATTCGCTGTCTCTTCATGTTTTATTTGATTTGGTGGGCATTTCTCCTGTTCCTTTACCTGCTGGGTATTCCTCTGTCTCTTCATCTTGTTTATATTGCTGTGTTTGGGGTGGCCTTTCTGTATTCTGGGAATTTGTGGCATTTTCTTTATTATGGAGTTTCCTCACTGTGGGTGGGGTTGTATCAGTGGCTTGTCAAGGTTTCTTGGTTAGGGAAGCTTATGTAGGAGTTATGTTGGGTGGAGCTGGATTTCTTCTCTCTGGAGTGCAATGAAGTCTCCAGTAATGTGTTATGAGATGTCTATGGTTTTGGAGTAACTTTGAGCTGCCTGTATATTGAAGCTCAGGGGTGTGTTCCTGTGTTGCTGGAGAATTTGCGTGGTATGTCTTGCTCTGGAACTTGTTGGCCCTTGGGTGGTGCTTGGTTTCAGTGTAGGTATGGAGGCGTTTGATGAGCTCCTATTGATTAATGTTCCTTGGTTTCAGGAATTCTCTGATGTTCTCAGGATTTGGACTTAAGCCTCCTGCTTCTGGTTTTCAGTTTTATTTTTCAGTAGCCTCAAAACTTCTCCATCTATACAGCACCACTGATAAAACATCAATGTTAAAGATGAAAAGTTTCTCCACATTGAGGTAACCCAGAGAGGTTCACAGAGTTACATGGAGAAGAGAAGAGGGAGGCGGTAGTTAGAGGTGACTGGAATGGGATGAGGTGGGATCAAAGAGGAGAGAGCAATCTAGCCAGTAATCACTTCCTTATTGCACTCCACAGTCTGGACCACTCAGAGATGTTCACGGAGTTATACAGAGAAGAAAAAAGGAGGAAGGAGACAGAGGTGGCCAGGAGGATAAAAAGGGAAATGAAAAGGAGAGAGACAGATCCAGCCAGTAACCAGTTCCCTAAGTGTTCTCCACTGTCTGGAACACACAGAGATTCACAGAGTTGGGTAGAGAAGAGAAGGAGGAGGGAGGAGGCAGAGACAACCTGCTGGAGAAGAAAGAGAGTCCAAAGGAGGAGAGAGTGGTCAAGCCAATAATCTCGCTCTCAGGTAAAATTGGGTACTGAAAATTAGGTTTTAAAATGTACAAAATTGACAACAATTACCAAAAAGCAAAGATTAAAAATCTAGAGTAGAGGTTGGATTTTCAAAAATACAATATTAAAGAAAAGAAGAAGAAGAAAAAAAGTCATGAGAATTATTAAAAAAACAACAACCACAAAAATATATATATACGGCATTTGCTTTAAAAAATAGGGTCTTTTTTTGAAAACTAATAGTAGGTTATAAAAATTAAAATTAAAGGAGAAATAAAGGACTTAAAAAGTTTTAAAAAAGGAAGGAAAAAAACAATCAAACAACAACATCAAAAAAAAAGAAAGAGAATGGTCGTAAAAATAGTAAAGATATTTCTGTCACTTTCTCTGGTGTTGTAGGCAGTGTGGGGTCACTTCCAAGGCAGTTCCTTCTGTTTAGCTTCTTCTGTTTGCTGGTCTCTTCAGTGTCTGAGTTCCACCCTGACACAAGGGGGCAGTGGTGGACTTTTTTTTTTTTTTTTAAGGCTCACTTGTTTAGTCGTGCTGTGGGGAGGGAGGGATGCTGCAAACAAATAACACTGGTGTGTGCTCATAGTGTCTCATGCCCCTGCACAAGGAGCGCACTGCTCAGACTCTATGTTGGTCCACTGGGACCGTCTGAGGCTGGCCCTAGGCTGCATGCACCTCCCTGGTCTAAGCCGCTCAGGCACAGCTCTCAGGTAGCCCTCAGAGGCACAGATTCGGTTGGGCCTTCATTTTGTGCCCTTCTCAGGACCGAGAAGCTCAGGTGTTTGGTGAGTGCAGTCGCTGTGACTTATCGCCTTTCCTGTCCCTGCTGCTCAGTTTTCTGGCTGTACCACTGATGCCCCTTGTGAGGCAGATGATGACTGTCCAGGACTCAAAGAAATCTTAGAAAAGAAGCCTGCTTGCAGTTTGGTAGATAAAGTCTCTCTGGGGCTGCGACTGCCCCCTTCAGCGGTTACGGCTCTGTCTGCCTGTCACCGGAGGGGGATGGTCTGCAGCTGGTTATTTCTGTTCTGTCCTTTGTTCTGTGTGTGGTCCTGGTGGTGTCTTATGTTAGAACTTTTCGCATGGTAGCTATCCCACAGTCTGGTATGCTAGCCCAACTTAGTGCACTCTGGTTACACTCATGGCATTCTGGCCTGATTCCTAAAAGCACTGCAGCCGGCGCCTCCCTGGCCAGCCCCCGCTTGCTAGTGGCGGACGCAGGCATCTGCACTGCTTCTCTGCTGGGGGAGTTACCGTTGGGCTCGTAATCTGTTGGTTTTAAATATTTATTTATTTTTCTTCCCTGTTATGTTGCTTTCTGTGCTTCCAAGGCTCGCCACAGACTTGGCAACAAAGGTGTTTGGAAAACTTCTCTCTTTTTAAGACTCCCTTCCTGGGCCAGGACTCCCTTCCCAGAATGGAGCGCCCTCTCTACATCTTTTGTCTCTTTTTTCATCTTTTGTGTTTTTTTCTACCTGTTTTTGAAGACAATGATCTGCTTTTCTGGGTGCCTGATGTTCTCTGCCAGCATTCAGAAGTTGTTTTGCAAAATTTACTCAGCGTTGAAATGTTCTTTTGATGAATTTGTTGGGGAGAAAGTGGTCTTCCCATCCTATTCTTCTGCCATCTTAGGACCACCCCCTCAGTTTCAGTATATAAATCTTTAACTTAATTAGTTACATTTATTTCTAAATATTTTATTGTTTTTGATGCTATTGGGAAAGAAAAATGTTTGGGTAGTTCATTGTTAATGTATAGAAATACAGATGATTTTCTATGTTGATCTACTTCTGCTTCATTGACTATGCTAAAGTCTTTGGCTGTGTAGATCACAAAAAACTGTGGAAAATTCTTAAAGAAATGGAAATACCAGACCAAATAACTTGCTTCCTGAAAAATTTGTTTACAGGTCAAGAGGAAACAGTTAGAACCAGACATAAAAGACTGGTTCAAAATTGGGAAAGGAGTACTTCAAGGCTATATATAGTCATCCTGCTTATTAAGCTTATATGCAGAGTACATCATGCAAAATGCAAGGTGGATGAATCACAAGCTGGAATCAATGTTGCTAGGAGAAATATCAACAACTTCAGATATGCAAATAATACCACTTTAATGGCAGAAAATAAAGAAGAACTGCTGGATCATTGAAAAAGCAAGAGAGTTCCAGAAAAACATGTATTTCTGCTTTATTGACTATGCCAAACCCTTGACTGTATGGATGAAAATAAACTGTGAAAAATTCTGAAAGACATGGGAATACCAGAGCACCTGACATGCCTCTTGAGAAACCTGTATACAGGTCAGGAAGCAACAATTAGAACTGGACATGGAACAAAAGACTAGTTCCAAATAGGAAAAGGAGTACATCAAGGCTGTATATTGTCACCCTGCTTATTTAACGTATATGCAGAGCACATCATGAGAAACGCTGGGCTGGAAGAAGCACAAGCTGGAATCAAGATTGCCGGGGGTAACATCAATATCCTCAGATATGCAGATGACACCACCCTTATGGTAGAAAGAGAAGAGGAACTAAAAGCCTCTTGATGAAAGTGAAAGAGGAGAGTGAAAAAGTTGGCTTAAAACTCAACATTCAGAAAACGAAGATCATGGTATCCGGTCCCATCACTTCATAAGAAATAGATGGAAAAACAGTGGAAACAGTGTCAGACTTTATTTTTGGGGGCTCCAAAATCACTGCAGATGGTGATTGCAGCCATGAAGTTAAAAGACGCTTACTCCTTGGAAGGAAAGTTATGACCAACCTATATAGCATATTCAAAAGCAGAGACATTGCTTTGCCAACAAAGGTCCATATAGTCAAGGCTATGGTTTTTCCTGTGGTCATGTATGGATATGAGAGTTGGACTGTGAAGAAAGCTGAGTGCTTTTGGACTGTGGTGTTCGAAAAGACTCTTGACTCTTGAGTCAAGACTCCCCTTGGACTGCAAGGAGATTCAACCAGTCCATTCTGAAGGAGATCAGTCCTGGGTGTTCACTGGAAGGAATGATGCTAAAGCTGAAACTCCAATACTTTGGTCACCTTATGCAAAGATATGACTCACTGGAAAAGACTCTGATGCTGGGAGTGACTGGGGGCAGGAGGAGAAGGGGACAATAGAGGATGATATGGTTGGATGGCATGCCAAATCAATGGACATGAGTTTGAGTAAACTCTGGAAGTTGCTGAGTCAGACATAACAGGGACTGAACAATAACAATTTTATGGAATTGTTTTTTAGTTCTAATGTGCATTTTTGTTGAAGGTTTGGAATTTTCTCTGTGTAAAGTTATTCCATCTGCACACAGACACATTTTACATTTTCTTTCCAATTTGAATATCTTTTAATTCTTTTTCTTATCTGAATTCCCTGGCTTTCAGCTTTTCACCATTGAGTATGATGTTAGCTGTAAGTCTGCCATCAGTTCAGTTCAGTAGCCCAGTCATGTCCAGCTGTTTGCAAACCTTTGAATTGCAGCACACCAGGCCTCTCTGTCCATCACTAACTCCCAGAGTTCACCCAAACCTATGTCCATATAGTTGGTGATGCCATCCAACCATCTCATCCTCTGTCGTCCCCTTCTCCTCCTGCCCCCAATCACTCCCAGCATCAGCGTCTTTTCCAGTGAGTCAACTTTTCACATGAGGTGGCCAAAGTACTGGAGTTTCAGCTTTAGCATCATTACTTCCAAAGAACACTGAGGACTGATTTCCTTTAGGATGGACTGGTTGGATCTCCTTGCAGTCCAAGGGACTCTCAAGAGTCTTCTCCAACACCACTATTCAAAAGCATCAATTCTTCAGGACTCAGCTTTCTTCACAGTCCAACTCTTACATCGATACATGGCCATTGGAAAAACCATAGCCTTGGTCAGGAATGGCAGCAGTAAGGAGATACCCCTCGTCCAAGGTAAGGAGCAACAGCTGTGCTTTGCTGGAGCAGCTGTAAAGAGATACCCCACACCCAAGGTAAGAAGGTAAGAGAAATCCAAGTAAGATGGTAGGTGTTGCATGAGGGCATCAGAGGGCAGACACACTGAAACCATACTCACAGAAAAATAGTCAATCTAATCACACTAGGACCACAGCCTTGTCTAACTCAGTGAAACCAAGCCATGCCTGCAGGTCAACCCAAGACAGGCTGGTCATGGTGGAGAGGTCTGACAGAACGTGGTCCACTGGAGAAGGGAATGGCAAGCCACTTCAGTATTCTTGCCTTGAGAACCCCATGAACAGTATGAAAAGGCAAAATGATAGGATACCAAAGAGGAACTCCCCAGGTTATTAGGTGCCCAATATGCTACTGGAGATCAGTGGAGAAGTAACTCCAAAAAGAATGAAGGGATGGAGCCAAAGCAAAAACAATACCCAGCGGTGGCTGTGACTGGTGATAGAAGCAAGATCCAATTCTGTAAAGAGCAATATTGCATAGGAACCTGGAATGTCAGGTCCATGAATCAAGGCAAATTGGAAGTGGTCAAACAAGTCGTGGCAAGGGTGAACGTCGACATTCTAGGAATTAGCGAACCAAAATGGACTGGACTGGGTGAATTTACTCAGATGACCATTATATCTACTACTGTGGGCAGGAATCCCTCAGAAGAAATGGAGTAGCCATCATGGTCAACAAAAGAGTCCAAAATGCAGTATTTGGATGCAACCTCAAAAGCAACAGAATGATCTCTGTTCATCTCCAAGGCAAACTATTCAGTATCACAGTTATCCAAGACTATGCCCCAACCAGTAACGCTGAAGAAGCTGAAGTTGAATGGTTCTATGAAGACCTACAAGACCTTTTAGAATCAAACAGCCAAAAAAGATGTCCTTTTCATTATAAGGGACTGGAATGCTAAAGTAGGAAGTCAAGAAACACCTGGAGTAACAGGCAAATTTGGCCTTGAAATGTGGAATGAAGCAGGGCAAAGACTAATAGAGTTTTGCCAAGAAAATGCACTGGTCATAGCAAACACTCTCTTCCAACAACACAAGAGAAGACTCTACACATGGACATCACCAGATGGTCAACACCAAAATCGGATTGATTATATTCTTTGCAGCCAAAGATGGAGAAGCTCTATACAGTCACCAAAAACAAGACCAGGATCTGACTGTGTCTCAGATCATGAACTCCTTATTACCAAATTCAAGAAATTGAATTGAAGAAATAAGGGAAATTGAATTGAAGAAATAAGGGAAAACCGCTAGACCATTCAGGTATGACCTAAATCAAATTCCTTATGATTATACAGTGGAAGTGAGAAATAGATTTAAGGGACTAGATCTGATAGATAGAGCGCCTGATGAACTATGGATGGAGGTTCATGACTTTGTATAGGAGACAGGGATCAAGACCATCCACATGGAAAAGAAATGCAAAAAATCAAAATGGTTGTCTGGGGAGACCTTACAAATAGCTGTGAAAAGAAGAGAGGTGAAAAGCAAAGGAGAAAAGGAAAGATATAAACATCTGATTGCAGAGTTCCAAAGAATAGCAAGAAGAGATAAGAAAGATTTCTTCAGCGATCAATGCAAAGAAATAGAGGAAAAAAACAGAATGGGAAAGACTAGAGATCTCTTTAAGAAAATTAGAGATACCAAGAGAACATTTTATGCAAAGATGCGCTTGATAAAGGACAGAAATATTCTGGACCTAACAGAAGCAGAAGATATTAAGAAGACGTGGCAAGAATACATGGAAGAACTGTACAAAAAGATCTTTACAACCCAGATAATGATGATGATGTGATCACTAATCTAGAGCCAGACATCTTGGAATGTGAAGTCAAGTGGGACTTAGAAAGAATCACTATGAAAAAACTAGCAGTTGAGCTATTTCAAATCCTGAAAGATGATGCTGTAAAAGTGCTGCACTCAATATGCCAGCAAATTTGGGAAACTCAGCAGTGGCCACAGGACTGGAAAAGGTCAGTTTTCATTCCAATTCCAAAGAAAGGCAACCCCAAAGAATGCTCAGACTATGCACAATTGCACTCATCTCACACGTTAGTAAAGTAATGCTCAAAATTCTCCAAGCCAACCTTCAGCAATACATGAACCGTGAACTCCCTGAAGTTCAAGCTGGTTTCAGAAAAGGCAGGGGAACCAGAGATCAAATTGGCAACATCCGCTGGATCATGGAAAAAGCAAGAGAGTTCCAGAAAAACATCTACTTCTGCTTTATTGACTATGCCAAAGCCTTTGTCTTTGTGGATCACAATAAACTGTGGAAAATTCTGAAAGAGATGGGAATACCAGACCACCTAACCTGCCTCTTGAGAAATCTGTATGCAGGTCAGGAAGCAAAGTTCGAACTGGACATGGAACAACAGACTGGTTCAAAATAGGAAAAGGAGTACGTCAAGGCTGTATACTGTCACCCTGTTTATTTAATTTATATGCAGAGTACATCATGAGAAGAGCTGGACTGGAAGAAACACAAGCTGGAATCAAGATTGCTGGGAGAAATATCAATCACCTCAGATATGCAGATGATACCACCCTTGTGGCAGAAAGTGAAGGAGAACTAAAGAGCCTTTTGATGAAAGTGAAAGAGGAGAGTGAAAAAGTTGGCTTAAAGCTCAACATTCAGAAAACGAAGATCATGGCATCTGGTCCCATCACTTCATGGGAAATAGATGGGGAAACAGTGGAAACAATGTCAGACTTTATTTTGGGGGCTCCAAAATCACTGCAGATGGTGATTGCAACCATAAAATTAAAAGACGCTTACTCCTTGGAAGAAAAGTTATGAGCAACCTAGATAGCATATTCAAAAGCAGAGACATGACTTTGCTGACTAAGGTCCCTCTAGTCAAGGCTATGGTTTTCCTGTGGTCATGTATGGATGTGAGAGTTGGACTGTGAAGAAAGCTGAGCGCCAAAGAATTGATGCTTTTGAACTGTGGTGTTGGAGAAGACTCTTGAGAGTCCCTTGGACTGCAAGGAGATCCAACCAGTCCTTTCTGAAGGAGACCAGTCCTGGGATTTCTTTGGAGGGAATGATGCTGAAGCTGAAACTCCAGTACTTTGGCCACCTCATGCGAAGAGTTGACTCATTGGAAAAGACCCTGATGCTGGGAGGGATTGGGGGCAGGAGGAGAAGGGGACGACAGAGGATGAGATGGCTGGATGGCATCACTGACTCGATGGATGTGAATCTGAGTGAACTCTGGGAGTTGGTGATGGACAGGGAGGCCTGGCATGTGGTCAGGAAGAGTCGGACACGACTGAGTGACTGAACTCAACTGAACTGACTAGACGGACCTTTGTTGGCAAAGTAATGCCTTAATTATGTTTGATGCAGGTTCCTTCTCTACTTAGTTTGTTGTGAGTAGACGTTATAGAAAAAGCCATGAATGACAACAGTTTAAACACTCAGAACTTTTGAACTGATGAATGTCATTAAGAAAAGGATAATCATTAGAACATAATTCAAAATTACAAGTGAATTTTGAAAATAGAACATATGACAGTGATCGTTTCTCATACAACCTTTCACCCAGGGTCAACTTTCACCTGACCCTCCAAATTCTTGATCTAACTCCAAGAGTTTGTTCTTTTTTCCCTCTCTCTCCAATATAAGGTTTTTGTTATAGTTGATCCAACAAGACAGTTTATGAGATGATCTTTTTATACTTCTGTGATACCAGGAAGCATACATAGATAATTCCTTGAATATTTTCCACCAAGAAAACTTTCTGGATCACCACATTATTAGTTAGCAATGAAAAGTGTTTATTCATCAAGGATATCATCTTTTCTCCAACTGTAAAGCATGAACATGATAGTAAGTTATCTTTAGGAATTATTCAGCCTTCAAACAAATCTACTACAGAAAATCTAAATCATCAAACAACCCCCCTCAGAAAAATCAGGAAAAACTTAAAAGCAATTTTCTGTCTTCAAAAATGATATAGAATCATCTTTTACTTTTATTTAGGAAATTACTCTACTGAAAGTAGAGTAATATAATTATACTTTTGTTCAGCAGAAACTTTTCAGAATCATAACTCTCAGAATAAAGTTGATTTAGTACCATTATAATTATATATTTATAATGTAAATAACATTAAAAGAATTTGTTTGCATGAGATATCCTTGAGATAGTTTTGTTAGTAATTCTTTTCACACACACACAAAATGCAAACCCCTCTGCTGATTATAAGGAAATAAAATCAAAACAGGACCAAAACTTTGCAGAAAGATCAATGTAAGGAGTCACATTCTAGTTGCAGATTTATTCATTTCAATTAGGGTAAAAAAGAGTGCTTTTGATAACTTTATCAGATATATATTTATCAGATATATATAACTTTATCAGACTTATATTTCATGTTACACATGTGCAATCAATTCTCTAAAAGTATTATTGAAGAGTTTTTTTTCCAACTATAAATCAGTTATGCTTGAAAGTTGGAGCATAATTTACCTCTAATGACATTTTTTTTTTAAATGCTAACTAGAAATGTTTTCTTCAAAAATATCCTTCTGGTGATTTTCTATTTTCTTGCTATCTTGTTCTTTAGAAGATTAGTGATATTTGAAGGTCACATTTTCAGACCATGGAGCAGATCATGGGATAAATTTGCATTTCTACTGGTGAACTATCATCTATGCAGGTGATAAAAAGACAGCAGCTTGATAAAGACATCTTCACAAATGTAAGAAAGATAAAGAAATGGAAAAAGAAATGTCAGGTTGACATTTATGTCTTAATTTTGAATACTTTAATTATCCTTCACTTCTCATGAGTATGTCATTTCACATTTCTTGTCATTACATCTCAACATAAAGGCTAAGAATCTGTTCTTCCATGATGTCATATGCATTCATTATCCTTCAAAAAGCAATTTGATTGTAAATAGTTGTGTAGTATCTCAGAACTCCTGCTAAATAGACCTACTATTATGCTTTCTTTTTGATATGGAATATGCAGTTTCTAACAGGAAATTCTGAATTTTAAATGTTTTTAAAGATATGAGGACTATATAATAGAGAAAACATATAAACTGCATTTCAGACTTTTAATTAGCTATAAATAACTTTATTTACCACAAAATATTTTCCAGAAATTATATTTTCTTATTGTGGTTTTTAAAATAACACAAATATAAATTAAAAGTGTTATTTTACAACTAGAGTACCAGTGTACCAGTACACTCTTATGTGTATGAGATCAAAGTGCTTTCAATATTTTGATATGTTTTAATACTTTGATAATTTGATAGTATCTTATGTAATTAACTTATGTGTGGTAAACTCATAGAATTACCAGGAAAGTGAAAGTGAAAGTTGAGCAATCTTATCTGACTCTTTGAGACCCCATGGACTATGCAGTCCATGGAATTCTCTAAGCCAGAATACTGGAGTGGGTAGACCTCACTTCTCCAGGGGATCTTTCCAACCCAAGGATCAAACCCAGATCTCTCGTGTTACAGCTAGATTCTTTACCAGCTGAGCCACAAGCGAAGCCCAAGAATACTGGAATGGGTAACCCATCCCTTCTCCAGCGAACCTTCCTGACCCAGGAATCAAGCTGGGGTCTCCTGCATAGCAGGTGGATTCTTTACCAACTGAGCTATCAGGGAAGCCCAGAAAAGTAGACAAATCCAAAATTAGAGCTGGAAACCTTCAATATCATTCTATTAGTAGCTTATACATGTAGCAGAGTGAAAATCAGTTAAAGACATCCGTGGTCTGCACCATAAGTTAACTTGGTCTAAGGGAAATAGATGGAAAAACAGTGGAAACAGCATCAGACTTTATATTTTTGGGCTCCAAAATCACTGCAGATGGTGACTGCAGCCATGAAATTAAAAGACGCTTACTCCTTGGAAGAAAAGTTATGACCAACCTAGGTAGCATATTCAAAAGCAGAGACATGACTTTGCCGACTAAGGTCCATCTAGTCAAGGCTATGGTTTTTCCAGTAGTCATGTATGGATGTGAGAGTTGGACTGTGAAGAAAGCTGAGTGCTGAAGCATTGATGCTTTTGAACTGTGGTGTTGGAGAAGACTCCTGAGAGTCCCTTGGACTGCAAGGAGATCCAACCAGTCTATTCTGAAGGAGATCAACCCTGGGATTTCTTTGGAAGGAATGATGCTAAAGCTGAAACTCCAGTGCTTTGGCCACCTCATGCGAAGAGTTGACTCATTGGAAAAGACTTTGATGCTGGGAAGGATTGGGGACAGGAGGAGAAGGGGACGACAGAGAATGAGATGGATGGATGGCATCACTGACTTGATGGACGTGAGTCTGAGTGAACTCCAGGAGTTGGTGATGGACAGGGAGGCCTGGCGTGCTGCGATTCATGGGGTCGCGAAGAGATGGACACGACAGAGCGACTGAACTGAACTGAACTGAAGTGACATTTATAAAATACTTAACCCAACAACAGCAGAATGAAAATTCTTAAGCTCACATGGGACAGTCACCAAGAAAGACCACACACTGGGACACAAACCATATATTTTATAAATTGAAAGAATAGAAATCAAATTATGTTATTAGATTTTAAGGAAATTAAACTAAAAATGTACCACAGAAAAATAGCTAGCAAATCTGTAAAACTTTGAAAATTAAATAATATGTTTCAAAATTAACCCAGAGGTCAAAAATAAATTATAAGAGGAATTTGAAAAATATTTTGAATTGAATAAAAATGAAAACAACTTTCAAAATATGTTAAATGCAATGAAATCCATTATTTGAAATTATTTGAAATTTATAGTATAGGGATATATATTAGAAAATAAAAATGTTCTAAAATCACTAACCTGTTTACAGCTTAGGAAAATAGAAAAGAAAATTGAGACTGAAGCAAGGAATAACATAACATAACTTAGAATGGAGAACAGAAATTTCAAAAACAGGAAAACAGTATATAAAATAAAACCAAAACTTAGTTATTTGGAAAGATTGATAATATTCATAAAAGTCTGTCTAACATAAAACATTCATGCCTGCAAATTTGATAAATTAGATGAAAAATAATCAGCTCCTTGAAAGACACAAACTATCCAATCTCCACAAAAATAAACACCTGGAATAAGTGATCAAAGAAGATATTGTGATATTGATACATCTGTGGAACAGAACTGAGAGCCCAGAAATAGACCCATACAAATGTAGGTGTTTGATTTTTGTAAAGGAATAAAGATAATTCAACTGAAAAAAATATTATCTTTTCCACAAGTAGTGCTAGAATGGTAGAAATTCAGATGTGAAAATTTGAATCAAAACACAAAACACACTCCTTATCCCAAGTGTTAGTCGCTCAGCCGTATCCGACTCTTTGTGACCTCATGGACTGTAGCCCACCAGGCTCCTCCGTCCATGGTATTCTCCAGGCAAGAATACTGGAGTGGGTTGCCATTTCCCTCTCTAAGAATACTAGAGTGTGTTGCCACACCCTCCTCCAGGGGATCTTTCCAACCCCAGGCCTCCCACATTTTAGGCAGATTCTTTAATGTCTGAGCCAATAGCCAACCAACTTACACCAAAATTAAGTCAAGACTGATCATAGATTTAAATGCAAAATGTCAAACATAAGACATCCAGGAGAAAGCAGACAAAAATCTATATGATCTGAATCTTGGTGATAAATTTTGAGATACAACACCAAAAGCACAATCCATGAAAGAAAATGTTAAACTTTATTAAAATTAAGAACTTTGACTCTGTGAAAGAGACTTAACAGAAAGAGCAATTAAGTCAAAAACTGGGAGAAAATATTTGCAAAATGTAAATCTGAAAGGACATGTTCAAAATATACAAATAATTCTTAAAACAAGGAAACAATGTAAATAAAATAAACCATAGCAAAGAACCTGAACATATCCCTCATCTGGAAAATACACAAAGACAAATAAGTATATGATAAAACGTTCATCATGATTTGTCACTGGGGAGTGATATTGAAATAACAATGACACAGGACTACACACATGTCAGTATGTCTAAAATCCAAAACTTGGCATTTCCAGTTGTGGCTGATGTTGAGGAGAATATCTGTCAATTAATGCTGGTGGGAATGGGAAATGGTACCTTGGAAGATAGTTGGATATTTCTCATAAAATGAAACATAATCTTATTTTATAATCTAGCAACCATGCTTCTGGATATATACTCAAATTCTCATAAATCTATGTCCATAAAGATCTTGCACATGAAGGCAATAAGCAGCTTTATTCATAATTACAAAAAACTGGAAGCAAAGACATTGCACTTCAAGATGTGAATACATAAATAAATTGCAATGCATTCATACAATAAAATACTATTCAGTGATAAAAAGGAATGAGCTATCAATCCAGGTTAACAATGTAGATGAATCTTCAATGCATAGTGCCAAGTGAAAGAAGTCAATCTGAAAAGGCTATATATTACAATATTGAATTTACATAACATATTGGGAAAAGTGGGACTTCCCTGGTGGCTCAGGGTTAAAGAATCCACAAGTAATGCAAGAGCTACTGGAGATGTGGGTTTGATCCCTGGATCAGGAAAATACCCTGAAGGAGGTCATGGCAACTCATTCCAGTACTATGGCCTGAAGAATCCATGGACAGTGGAGCCTGGTGGGCTGGTGGGTTCATTGGGTTGCAAAGAGTTGGACACAGTGAAGGACAGTATACATTGGGAAATGTAAAATTCTGCAGATGATAAACAGATCAGTGGTTACTAAGGGGTTTAGTGGCAGAAAGCTGTTGAAAATATAAAGCAAAAGGGATTATTTTCAGAACTGTGAAATAATTCTATATGGTAATGTAGTAGCACTTGATACTAACCATTTGTCAAAACTCATAGCACTTTATGACAAGTGAATGGAAACAGGGTTCGATGCTATAAAGAGCAACATTGCATAGGAACCTGGAATGTTAGGTCCATGAATCAAAGCAAATTGGAAGTGGTCAAACAGGAGATGACAAGAGTGAACACTGACATTCTAGGCATCAGTGAACTAAAATGGACTGGAATGGGTGAATTTAATTCAGATGACCATTATATCTACTACTGCGGGCAGGAATCCCTTAGAAGAATTGGAGTAGCCATCATAGTAAAAAAAAAAAAAAAAAAGAGAGTCTGAAATGCAGTACTTGGAAGCAATCTCAAAAAGGACAGAATGATCTATTTGTTTCCAAGGCAAACCATTCAATATCATGGTAATCCAATCTATGCCCTGACCAGTAAAGCTGAAGAAGCTGAAGTTGAACAGTTCTATGAAGACCTACAAGACCTTCTAGAACTAACACCCAAAAAGATGTCCTTTTGATTATAGGGGACTGGAATGCAAAAGTAGGAAGTCAAGAAACACCTGGAGTAACAGGCAAATTTAGCCTTGGAGTACAGGGCAAAGGCTAATAGAGTTCTGCCGAGAGAATGCACTGGTCATAGCAAAC
Organism: Nanger dama; assembly: GCA_917880005.1. Classification (NCBI taxonomy): domain Eukaryota; kingdom Metazoa; phylum Chordata; class Mammalia; order Artiodactyla; family Bovidae; genus Nanger; species Nanger dama. The sequence continues at coordinate 2,766,092 of CAKJTW010000105.1, read as the reverse complement.
ACCCTCTTCCAACAACACAAGAAAAGACTCTACACATGGACATAATCAGATGGTCAACACCAAAATCAGATTGATTATATTCTTTGCAGCCAGAGATGGAGAAGATCTATATAGTCAGCAGAAACAAGACTGGGAGCTGACTGTGGCTCAAATAATGAGCTCCTTATTGCAAAATTCAGACTTGAAGAAAGTTGAGAAAACCACTAGACAATTTGAGTATGACATAAATCAAATCCCTTCGACTATACAATGGAAGTGAGAAATAGATTTAAGGGATTAGATCTGATAGACAGAGTGCCTGATGAACTATGGATGGAGGTTTGTGACATTGTACAGGAGACAGGGATCAAGATCATCCCCAAGAAAAAGAAATGCAAAAAAGCAAAATGGCCGTTGGAGGAGGCCTTACAAATAGCTGTGAAAAGAAGAGGAGTGAAAAGCAAAGGAGAAAAGAAAGATACACCCATTTGAATGCAGAGTTCCAAACAATAGTAAGGAGAGATAAGAAAGCCTTCCTCAGCAATCAGTGCAAAAAAATAGAGGAAAACAACAGGATGGGAAAGATTAGAGATCTCTTCAAGAAAATTAGAGATATCAAGGGAACATTTCATGCAAAAATGGGTTCAATAAAGGACAGAAATAGTATGGACCTAACAGAAGCAGAAGATATTAAGAACAGGTGGCAAGAACACACAGAAGAACTGTACAAAAATGATCTTCACAACCTAATCACAAGGGTGTGATCACTCACCTAGAGCCAGACATCTTGGAATGTGAAGTCAAGTGGGCCTTAGGAAGCATCACAACAAACAAATCTAGTGGAGATGATGGAATTCCAGTTGAGCTACTTCAAATCCTGAAAGATGATGCTGTGAAAGTGCTGTACTCAATATGCCAGCAAATTTGGAAAACTCAGCAGTGGCCACAGGACTGGAAAAGGTCAGTTTTCATTCCAATCCCAAAGAAAGGCAATGCCAAAGAATGCTCAAACTACCACACAATTACACTCATCTCACACACTAGTAAAGTAATGCTTAAAATTCTGCAATCCAGGCTTCAGCACTCCGTGAACCATGAAATTCCAGATGTTCAAGCTGGTTTTAGAAAAAGCAGAGGAATCAGAGATCAAATTGCCAACATCTGCTGGATCATGGAAAAAGCAAGAAAGTTCCAGAAAAACACCTATTTCTGCTTTATTGACTATGCCAAACCCTTTGACTGTGTGGATCACAATGAACTGTGGAAAATTCTGAAAGAATTGGAATACCAGACCACCTGACGTGTCTCTTGAGAAACCTACATGCAGGTTGGAAGCAACAGTTAGAACTGGACATGGAACAACAGACTGGTTCCAAATAGGAAAAGGAGTACGTCAAGGCTGTATATTGTCACCCTGCTTATTTAACTTATATACAGAGTACATCATGAGAAACGCTGGGCTGGAGTAAGCACAATCTGGAATCAAGATTGCTGGGAGAAATATCAATAACCTCAGATATGCAGATGACACCACCCTTATGGCAGAAATGAGGAATAACCAAAGAGCCTCTTGATGAAAGTGAAAGAGGAGAGTGAAAAAGTTGTCTTAAAACTCAACATTCAGAAAACGAAGATCACGGCATCTGGTCCCATAACTTCATGGGAAATAGATGGGGAAACAGTGGACACAGTGGCTGACTTTATTTTGGGGGGCTCCAAAGTCACTGCAGATAGTGATTGCAAGCATGAAATTAAAAGACACTTACTCCTTGGAAGAAAAGTTATGACCAATCTAGATAGCATATTCAAAAGCAGAGACATTACTTTGCCGACTAAGGTCTGTCTGGTCAAGGCTATGGTTTTTCCAGTGGTCATGTATGGATGTGAGAGTTGGACTATAAAGAAGGCTGAGCAATGAAGAACTGATGCTTTTGAATTGTACAAAAAGGAGCTTCACAACCCACATAATCACAACGGTGTGATTACTCACCTAGAGCCAGACATCCTGGAATGTGAAGTGTTGGAGAAGACTCTTGAAAGTCCCTTGGACTGCAAGGAGATCCAACCAGTCCATCCTAAATGAGATTGGTCCTTGGTGTTCATTGGAGGGATTGATGTTGAAATTGAAACTCCAGTACTTTGACCACCTGATGAGAAGAGCTGACTTATTTGAAAAGACCCTGATGCTGGGAAAGGTTGAGGGCAGGAGGAGAAGGGGATGACAGAGGGTGAGATGGTTGGATGGCATCACTGACTCACTGGACATGGGTTTGGGTCAACTCTGGGAGTTGGTGATGGACATGGAGGCCTAGGTGCTGTGATTCATGGGGTTGCCAAGAGTTGGACACGACTGAGTGACTGAACTGAACTGTTAACCCTATATAGCATGAAGTGAACCTTAACATGTGTAAAGTTTCAAAAAATAATCAACTGATAGGACAGGGAATTCTAGCATGGAATTCAGACTCTGACAAAATAATCTAATTTTATTACAGATATATGAATGAAGTAACCTCATTAAAGGGTAAGTGGGGGGAAAACATTGATCTAAGTGACATTAAAAATGAGCAGAACCTGTAAGACTAAAAACAGAGGAAACTAAATATTTAATTCTAGTTAATAAAGCTGCTTCCCATGGTGGAATACATGTACAATTTCTGAAGCCACAAATATATATATACACATATATATATATATATATATATATATAAATTGAACAATTAAGTAAGGTTGTGGGTGCTAGATTTTTTTCACTGATGTTGGAGGTTCTGGACAAGTAAGGAAATCTATAGTGATCCATTTGGTAATGAAGCAGAGTTGGAGACATCAGTAGGAAGTTGTAGTTAGGTTAAGACACATATAGATCGTGATATATAGGAACATTTATACATATATGTACATATATAAGTGATTATATAGGCATATATTTCTTTGCTCTATCAGCTGAGATGGCTTATCTCTTATTGCTACTAGGAGAGATGAAACCTTAGAAACAATAAGGAAAACTAGCACCCACACTCCTAAAGTGTGCCTATACACAGTGATTTATTATACACTCAGAAAGTTCCATATGGAAAGAGGAATGATGAGAAATTTTATAGCAAAAATTTAACAAACAGTACCTCAGCCAGTTGATAAAGGTCAATACCCACGACGATGTCGGTTTGATAATAGGAACTCTTAAATAATGAGGTAAGAGTAGCACTTTACCTCTGTGGTCTTACTCCTAAAACCGAGAATCTCCATCTAATCATGAGGCAATTGAGAGGAATTCTACAACATACATAAACAGCATTGTTAAAATTGTTCAGATAATGAAAACCAAGACCCTAAATTAGTATCTACTATACTTTAAACAAATCTTAGTTTACTAACAGTACTGATTTGATTATGAAACTTTATTAATTACCATTAATGAGAAAATATATGAATTTGACACATTTTAGTTTTCATAACAGAATACAGTTCACTTTGACACTATGAAAAATATTCATTTTTTTTCAGTCAAAGAATTAAGCTTTAGTTAACTTAATGGTTGTTTTCAGATTTAAATTATGCACAAAATGATAATGGGCTTTCCTGGTGACTCAGATAGTTAAGAATCTGCCTGCACTTCAGGAGACCCAGATTCAATCACTGGGTTGGGAAGATCCCCTGGAGAAGGGAAAGGCAACCTATTGCGATATTCTTGCTTGGAGAATTCCACAGACAGAGGAGCCTGGAGAACTTGCAGTCCATGGGCTCGCAAAGAGTCATACACACTGAGTGACTGACACAAACACATATTGTCATCAGTCATAACTAATTCTACCATTTTTTAGAAAATTGGCACATTTAAGTATACTTTTTATCTGCAATTAAGTGTGGACTTGATCAAATATTATTTAAAACATTAAGTTTTATAAAAGCTAACTGTTCAATTCTTTTTCAAGTATATGAAGCAGTTTTTCTGTGATTCAAATTCTTTTCAAATGCTTGAAAAATTATCAAGGTAATATGCATTCAATTTAAAAGCAACAGAACACTTCAGATTCATAAGGAGAAACAACTTTTCAGGGTTTGTCTCCTGACTTGTATGACCAGTTCTTTAGAGGTAACTGGTTTCAAAATTTCATTGTTCATTCTAGAGTTTTTATCCATAAGATGCCTGTAATGGTATTTTGATCCATAGATTATTTATTATTGGATTATACATTATTCATATGATCTATTGATTTGTACATTATGTAAACAGTTTTTATTTCCATTCCTTCATGGAGCTTAATACCTATTCATTTTAATTTGCTTGGTAGCATTTATAAGAACTTCCCTGGTGGATCAGTGGTAAAGAACCCACCTGCCAGTACAAGAGATGCAGGTTTGATCCCTGGGTTGAGAAGATCCCCTGGAGGAGGAAATGGCAACACACTTCAGTATTCTTGCTTGGAGAATCCCATGGAGAGAGGAGGCTGGAGGGCTAGAGTCCATAGGGGCACAAAAGAGTCAGACACGAGTTACTGACTAAACAATAGCAAATTTATAATGAAGACTATACTATTTACTTTGATAGTCTCTGCCATAGTTTTCCAAAAGTGAAACCTCTCAGATAATTGACCTCTCAGATAATTTTCCTCCCAGACTGCTGCTCTCCTAAGCTCTTGATACTTGGTCTCTTGCTAAGATTTTATTTGCTTAATAGCTACGAGTTCCTGGAATTTTCTTTCACTGTTATCCTAAGTATCATTCATCTTTTTCTTCCAGTGCCTTTGTTTTGGATCATATCTTTTTCTTTCTTGTGATGTGAAGTCACTCAGTCGTGTCCGACTCCTTGGGACTCTGTGGACTGTAACTTTTCAGGCTCCTCTGTGCATAAGATTTTACAGGCAAGAGTACTGGAGTGAGTTGCCATTTCCTTCTCCATTTCTTTCTTGGTGTATTCCATTTTGTGTATATATGTGGAATACAATCTCAGTGGATTTCCCAGGGAAGTCACATGGGAGGAAGATTTTTGTAAATCATGAAAATAATCTCCTCACCCTTGATTAACTGTTTGGCTGGATATGGGCTCCTCATTTGATAATAAATTTTATTCTAAATACTTTGGGCATTTGCCTCATTGTTTTCTAGATTTCTCTGTTGCTATTGCCAAACACAATGCCATTCTGATGCCTGATCTTCCATATAAAATTTGTTTTTCACCCATTCTTGGGCCTTTCTGCACATTTCCTGATGGTGTGATTTGATAATAATTCTTTATACAGAATTTCTACTCATCTCTTCTCATCTCAAACATCCTTCTTTCCTGAGGAAATGTATCTTCAAGTTTTAAGTTGATCCAGGTTTTGCAACATACATAGGCTTGCGTTCAAAGTGTTAGTCGGTCAGTCGTTTCTGATTATTTATGACCCCATGGGCCCCAGCCAGACTTCTCTGCCCATTCTCCAGGCGAGAATACTGTGGTGGGCACCCAGTCCCTTCTCTAGGGGAGCGTCCCAACTCCAGGAATGTAACCTGGGTCTCCTTCATTGTGTGCAGATTCTTCACCCTCTGGGCCACCAGGAAGCCCATGCTGCTTGGTGAAAATTGCTGCATTATTTTTGAGTGAAGATCTTCTGAATATAGTGCTTGCTATTGTTGTTATTGTTTAGTCACTGTCATGTTCAACTCTTTGTGACCCCATGGACTGTAGCCTGCCAGGCTCCTATGTCCATGTGATTCTCCAGGCAAGAATGCTGCAGTGGGTTGCCAGGTTCTTCTCCCCAGGGGGTCTTCCTGACCCAGAGATTGAACCAGAGTTTCCTGCGTTGACAGAAGGACTCTGCCTCTAAGCCAACAGGGAAGCCCGAATATTGTGCTTATTTACTTTCTGTCTTAAACGAGATCACATATCTAAATATTCATTCAACTTGTGTCAATAAACTTTAATTTTGATATACAAAAATTAGTTGATTTACTCAACAGGAAGAGTAAAAATTCAGATGCAGTTGAGATAGGCAGGGAAGTTCGTTATGAATATACTACCAGATCACCATTAAGCTGATATTTTCCTCTTACTTTTATTATCTTCTCCTATAAATATAATTTATTTCCACACTTTAGGTTCCTTTTTTAATCCCTACTGCCTACTAGAGTCTATCAACTAAGCATAAATCAAATAACAAATTTGTAAGTAAAGATATTTATATTGTTCACAATTAAAACCTATTGTTCTGGGGTTAAGAGCTAATGTTTAAATAAAATGATGGGTTGGATAACAGATGTTTACCTCAAAGATTTTTACTCCCATTTTCCTGGGTTCCTGGATGAGTTTTTGTTGCTTTTTAATAGGGTTTACCTTCAGCTCTGTTTCTTGTCTGGATATTGCAGTTATCAGTATACCTTCATTGAATTAAAGTTGAATTATAATAAGCAGGATTTCTCTTAGTGATAAAGCATAAAATAATTTTAATAAATTATAGAGCACTTAATATGAAATAACAGTTAAAACCACAGCATTTGTTAGATGTCTGTCTCAGCTCCACATCTCACTGTCTGTGTGGTTTATTGCAAAACATTTAATATTGCAAAACATTAAACATTTGTACATTTTGGTTTCCTCATTTTTAAAACAAAAATAATAATTTCTTATCCCATACAGGATCTTAGAAAGGATCAAATCAAGTAACCCATAGCAAACTGCTTCACATATAGTAATATCTCTATAGTCATCAGTTGTTATTTTTTAACTTATTTAAAAAATAACTAATTGTTTTACCCAAGAATCCAGACTAAGTGTTGGTGATAAAAGCATTGTAGCCAATGCCTTGTGAGATATTTCTTCATTCTCCACTTCAGGATAGTGATATTTAATCAAAGTCCTTGCTAGTATAAGAGATGATTAATCCTAGGACAGAAGTGGTAGTTGCATGAGGCTTGCATACATACTAGTTGCCTTTTGACAGTAGTAGTCAACCCCCACATTTCCATTTACTCCCATAACCAAATGCAAAAATTTCAATTAATTAATGCTGTATGTGCTAACCATGATTTGTCATTTGAAAATCATATGCATACAGATATTTAATTTTGCATACACACTTTGTGAAAAATATATCAACTTAAATGTTTATTATAATTATCTCTGGTCTTCAGACTACATCTTTTGAGAACTGTCTCTTTGGGGGATTGTTTTGGATAACACAGAGTGGTTCTATTTTTAGTAATCAATTTAAGAGGTGTATCCTATATCTTTGAGGAGAAAACTATTTACAACTTTTAGTATGGATTCTGCTTTCTCTCCTATCTCTGAGATACAGATGAATGTTAGAGTTGACACGTTCTCCCTCTCAATCCAAGTTTCCTGGAAGTGGGTGTCCAAATTAGTCTCCAGAATCTTACAATGAAATTATTGCAAAGGTTTCTTATTGTTATGAATCATAAAAATGTAAATCCTACTGATAATGTCTAAACAAAACCAAGTTACTCTTTTTGACAAAGTGAATAATGTGAGATTATTCCTTACATCTTTTCTCTGCAAGTAAACATGTCCGAAATTTATGCATAGTTTTCTACACGGTATTGATACAACAAATAATTCAGTGAATTGGGTGTTTTAAGAAACTTAAATTAATCATACCACATAAGTGATTAATTTAATTTGGACTGTTTTTATAGCATATTGTTTCAGCATTAGACAGAAACCTAATAGGAGCCATCATATCTTTTTATTTATCTGGCATTTTAATAGAACTTTGCAAGAGAAAAGTATTTCTTTATGAATGCAATTTATCATTATTTTCCATGTCTAAAATAATATATGATTTAAGGATTAAATCACATAACCAGATTTTTACCCAATAACCCAGGACTTATATGAGAATTAACACATGTAATAAAAACTGAGGGCTTCCCTGGTAGCTAAGTGGTAAAGAATCCACATGCCAATGCAGGAGACATGGTTTTGATCCCTGGTCAAGAAGATTCCCTAGAGAAAGAAATAGCAACCCACTCCAGTATTTTTGACCGGAGAATCCTCATGGACAGAGGAGCCTGGCAGGCTACAGTCCATGAGGTCACAAAGAATTGGACACAACTGAGCAACTAAGCATAGCACACCAGTATTCTTGCCTGGGAAATCCCATGGGCAGAAGAGACTGGGGGCTACAGTCCATGGGGGTCGCAAAAGACTTGGACGTGACTTAGTGACTAAACAGCAAATAAAAACTAGATAATATGTTTAAATATTCTAAATTCAGGCCATTTCCCATCTAGATAAATAGCTTAGATTAGTTCATATAGTACAAAGGAACACAAAAATAGTATTCAGTGAGATGAGAGAGACAGCTCCACCCAAAACAGGCAGAAATTGGTGAACAAACATACATACAAGCAGAAATTTGTAAGAAGCATAAAGGGGAAGAAAATAAACAATATGTAAATACTAAGGAGGAAATGGAGGAATACATAAAACTTTTACAAATATTTTATACAAGCTGTATTTCCCATTTGTTGAAATTTTTAAAAACTTGCAATGTTAAAAATAACTGTATTGAAAAAAAATCAATGAAGTCAATTTAAAGATCATTAGTATAACTATCTCATATTATAGATGAGCAAACAGACCAGCAGGGTTAATTGAAGTCATGCAGATCATCCACGAATTACAGGCTGGTCTGGGGATAGAATCCACGTGTTCAAGCTTTTTGCCTGCATCACCCTGTGGCCATGTTACAGCAAAATATATCCATCTATCTGTGCTTTTTCAACAAACTTTAAAAATTTCTTTTCTTTTCTACCAACCTACTTCTTTCAATATATTTGTGTTGTTGTTGTCTAGTTGCTCAGTCATATCCACTTCTTTTGGGAATCCATGAACTATACCCCACCAGGCTCCTGTATCCATTGGATTTCCCAAGCAAGAATACTGGAGTGGATTTTGCCATCTCTTCCTCCAGGAGATCTTCTCAACCCAGGGGTCAAACTTGAGTCTCCTGCATTGGCAGATGTATTCCTTACCGCTGAGCCGCCAAGGAAGCCATATCATCTGTAGCAAAACTTTGTGATGAAGTCAACTGTGCCACTTGTCTCCCCACTAGGGTGAATAAACCGGAAGAGTGTGCAAGGCTGGTCACTACAGTGGAAAAAATAAAATTAGCACATCCACTTACATTTACTTTTATTATAAGATAACAATTAAGTTTTCTCAACAATTTATGTCAAGTATCAGTCGCATATGTTGGATGACAATCCCTCTCAGTTTGTTCAGAGTAACCTTAGTTTGTTCCTGTCCACTTTCACTTTCAATATTGGTCCAATTTGGACAATAAGTTATATGGTCCACTTGTCGTGTCCGACTCTGTGTGACCCCATAAACGGCAGCCCACCAGGCTCCCCCGTCCCTGGAATTCTCTAGGCAAGAGCACTGGAGTGGGTTGCCATTTCCTTCTCCAATGCATGAAAGTGAAAAGTGAAAGTGAAGTCGCTCAGTCGTGTCCGACTGTTCGTGACCCCATGGACTGTAGCCTACCAGGCTCCTCCATCCATGTGGTTTTCCAGGCAAGAGTACTGGAGTGGGGTGCCATTGCCTTCTCCGTTGAGTCTATGGATACATAAAATATATTCTGATAGAGATTTTTGGCAACCCACTCCAGTATTCTAGAAAATTCTATGGACAGAGGAGCCCTGTGGGTTACAATACATGGGGTTGCAAATAGTTGAGAGCTTGACAGCTTGGAAGGGTCCACTTGATCACGATTTCTCATTCAATCATTTCAGTATATTTCAACACATTTTTATTAATTATGGCTGAAAAATATTACTGCCAGGGAAAAATCTACAGTTCTATATTTGCAATCATAAACATAAAGAAACCCCCAGAAAAGGGAGAAGGCATACTTTAAACTGTCTGAAGTTGTCAGCCTCATTATATGCTGAAATTTGAAAAGAAATAAACTATAAAAATTATTAAGAAAATTTCTTGAAATATGAAATTACAACATTATTATTAATTTTAAATCTTACTCTGGGAATCTATATTAACTCTTTAAGGTATAACACATCATGATTGGCAAGATATTTAAAACTAAAGAACCAAAAATAAAGGCTTACCTTCCAATTGTTTTGCAAACATGTTTAGCAACTCAATGCTCAACCCAAGTATTTTATAAAATATCACTAAATATCACAAATTTCATTAAACTTTAGTAATAGTAGTTAGCATTTTTGAAAACTTATTTTGTCCTAGGGAATTTTTGACTGTTTAACATATATTAAACCATTTGGTATTTAAAAGAACTCTAGATGGTAGAATTAACCATTATCCACCCTTTAACTGATGATTAAAATGAATAACATTCCTAAGTCCACACAGTTATTCTTTGTTGGAGGCAGTCTGAGGAACTTTCTAAAAATAGTATTATTAGTGTAGCATTTTAATGTAATTCAAATAAAAGCATTTTTCAAATAAGTTTTTTTCACTGCAGCATTGTTTGTAATATTTGGAAATAACCCTAATGCTTGTTATTTGAGGATTAAACAAATTACAGCAAAAATATTCTTAAGTCACCTATGCAAAAGAGTTAGGACATCTTTCAGATATATTCTTAAATGATGAAAAGCAAGGGACAATGTGTATAGATGACTCCCTTTTAAAATAAATATGGAAATAATTTATATTTATATTGGTATGTACATTTATAAAGACACTGATGGAGTTGAAAAAGGAAAAGGGGAGGAATTAATCACAGTGTTTATCTTGGGCAGCATTGAAGAACAGGGCTGACTGGCTGGGGAACTGTGATAACAGGGAGATTTTCACTTTACATTTTTGGCTTATTAACTATGCTCTTACATGTGTGTATGCTCAGTAGTTCAGTCTTGTCTGACTCTTTGCAACCCCATGTATTTTAACCCACCAGGCTCCTCTGTCCATAGAATTTTCCGGACTACTGGAGTGGGTTGCTGTTTCTTCCTCCAGGAGATCTTCCCAAACCAGGGATTGAAGCCATCCGTGTCTCCTGTATCTCCTGCAATACAGACAAATTCTTCACCCTTGAGCCAGCAGGGAATCTCTCCTATGGTCTTACATTGCCTACCAAATTTAGTTAGCTTGAAGTTTTTTTGTTTTTTTTTTTGTTTTTTAATTACAATACTGTATTTGTTTTGCCATACATTGACATGAATCAGCCACAGGTGAACACATTCTCCCAATGCCGAAGCCCCCTCCCACTTCCCACCCCACATCATCTACCTGAATCATCCTGTACACCAGCCCCATGCATCCTGCATCCTGCATTGAACATAGACTGGCGCTTCATTTCTTACAAGATAGTATACATGTTTCAGTGTTTCAATGCCATTCTCCCAAACCATCCCACCCTTTCCCTCTCCCTCAGAGTCCAAAAGTCCGTTCTATACCTCTGTGTCTCTTTTGTTGTCTCACATAGAGGGTCATCATTATTATCTTCTAAATTCCATATGTATGTGTCAGTACACTGTATTGGTGTTTTTCTTTCTGGCTTAAGGCTGTTAAAACCATTGTATCACAACTGATCTTACTGCCCAAAAGGAAAATTTCAGAAAATAGTCATACTAGAAAATTAGGAATGAGAAATATGGGACGTAAGCAATCTTTTTACTGTTCAAGTGGCTCAAGTGTCAGGAACCCTGACGGAAAGTAGAGGAATGGGATGTATCTTGTCATGAAACAATAGAGATTATTTGGTTGCATTTTTTTGGATAAAATATACGAATAACAACAATGAAGGTATCAAACCCTTTCAAGTTCATTTCTCATGTGATGATACTCTAAAATTAAGTAAATTAAGTAAAAATAGCTTTATTTTCTAGACAGTGTGGTCTCAATATGACCAAAGTGATATTTAATGTTAACTTGGAGCAAAATAAATTTCAAATGAGTTATAACGTCATTCCTGGCATATTAGGGTATACTTTGCCAGTGTTAATTTGAAAGGAAGCTAACATCAACTCTCAAAATAATCATAGAAACATGTCATTATATTTCTTAAAAGATTCTAAAATAAATGCAAGTGGTAAGTCTCCGAATGATTACAATGAAAAAGGGGTAATTATAAGAGTGTTCACATATTGCTTGAGGATGAATTGTTAGTGGGAACAATTGTTTATGAATAGTATTTTAAAAATATTTTCTTCTAATGTGTTTAAATTGCAAAAATGTACTAGAAGGATTTATTGGTGTGTTGGAAATCAGCTTTAATTTTAAGTTGAATTTAGTATAAGGAATGAAAATCTGGGAAAATCTCATGAAGTCTTTGCTTTCTCTTAGGCTATACCAAACCCTTAAAAGATACCATTGATTTAAAAATGGTATGTTTCAGATGCTCAGTTTCATTAATAATTAAAACTTGAGAATGTGCTTATTCTTTTATTTCAATTTTGTAGGTACTTGAAGTAGAAAGGCACATATTTGGCAACTTCTTGTTTTCCCTGCTTGGTTTTCTATCTGTTCTTCTTTATGTTATTAACTGTGGATGTAGCAATGGAAGAGGAGTGGTATCAGGAGAGACTTTATTACTAGCACCATCTAAGATGGCACAGCTTACCCACCTCAACCTTGGCTGCCATTTAAAGTGGCTTATTCTTCTCATGAGTATCTCCATGGTCTCCTGAAAGGGTTCCCTCTTCCTGGGCATCCTCTACCTGCAGGTCCTTCTTCTGATGTGGACAAATGGACCTTCTTGGTATTTATAGCCTTGTCCTCAGCCTCTGGAAACACAGAGCTCTTCCTTCAACATTAGTCAGTGTTTCCCTCGAGGTATCCTCTGAAAAATCTAAAAATGACTCATTCCAGGATGATGCTGTAGGTAACCCACATATGACACTGAGAAATATTCAGATTTTCGTCATCAAATTCTAGCGGGCTGCCCCTCCCTCTTCTCACAGTGTAGCACTCTCTTCACCACCAGAGGATCCAGTGAGCCTGTCATTGACCTTTTCAACTTGCTAGGTGAGTTACACTGTCTTCACTGTGCCCACAAAATCATGAGGGCATATATTAAGTTTCCTAATCGGTTGCACTAAATCCCATTGAAGCCCCTCTTCCTAGACTGATGAAGGGAGAAGTATTTTCTATATTATGCCTTAGAATGGATATGATAGGGCACCACCAACTGAAACTGCCAGCCCTGGCACAATATTATCAGCATAATAATAACCACTTATATGAGTGGTCTCACAACAGGAGGTTCCAATAAGGAACTAATGGGGATGATCATATGTCCTGCCAACCTCCCAGAAACCTTCACTCTAGAATCCATTTTGGCCTAGAGATTCATGCCACCAGAAGGACCCACAGTTGGATCAATTATGGGCACAGACAAGATGACTCTCGGAGAGAACCCAGAAACTAACTCCATTACCATAAAAGGCAAGACTGAGAGCATTACAGCAGAGCAGTTCTCCTGGGTTCCCTTACCCTGTGGCTCTCCACATGGGCACCCCTTCCCGATAAACTCTTTTGCTTTGTCAGCACGCATGTCTCCTTGGACAGTTCATTTCCAAGTGTTAGGCAAGAGCCGCTCTCAGGTCCTGGAAGGGGGTCATTCTTCCAGTAACAGAAGAAGTTAGTGGTAGGGTTTAAAAACCCACCTACTCTCTCCAAAATCTTCTCCTAACTTCTAATTCTGTCCTGATTTCTTCTTCTTTTTTTAATTTATTTTTAAAAATTTATTTATTTTAATTACAATACTGTATTTGTTTTGCCATACATTGACATGAAACAGCCACAGGTGAACACAATCTCCCAATGCCGAAGCCCCTCCCACATCCTCTACCTGAATCATCCTGTGCTCCAGGATGATTTCTTCTAAATATCTTTTATCAGTTCAGTTCAGTCACTCAGTTGTGTCCGACTCTTTACGACCCCATGGACTGCAGCACGCCAGGCCTGCCTGTCCATAGCCTAAGGAATTGGTCACCAGAGTGTCACATAACTAGCTGTCTTTCATATCTTCTTCCAGGTCTTACATGTTGCCCTTTCAACCGTGGCATATATTGCCATAGAGCCTAAACTGAGAATGAGGCAGTTATAGTTACATTTCTATATCCTGTCACCCTTGCAAGGCTGAGGGGCCTGCAAGTCAGATGCAGAGCTTTGATTTTGGTTCATGACTGGAATTGCACAGGGTGACCTTGAGCAGACAGTGCATTCCACCATAATTCCAGATATTGCTGGTATGTTTTATATAAATATCAGTGTGACATATTTTTATCTGCTGGTAATTAATTATAAAATATTTGTAATATGTAAATAAAGATTTAACATTGAGATTTTAAGGTAAAATAGCACATTATATATTTGCTTTAGAAGAGCATTATAGGGTTGTAAGATAACATGGCTTTCAAAGCCTTTATCGGAAATCCATTCAAATTACTTTATTGAGATTTACTTAGATTACCCACTCCTAAGAGACCACTAAGTGTTATTCTGAGCACAGATGAAAGATTGACTTCCAGCCAGTCTTCTTGACTGGCAGTGATAAAATGATTAAATAGTCAGCGTCTGCCCGTTCTTCTACAGGACATTGTGTACCCCATCACATTTGAGTCACAGTCACTTGGAGTTTATTATCAATGTTTACAATCCTAGGTAAAGACTTCTGACAGCATATAGAGCAGTTCAAACACTTTAGATGTTTCTATTGTGAGATAAAGGATCAATGTCAGGTAAGGAGACAGTTTTAAAGGTACCTTAGAAATTGGCTAGTTGGACAAGTTTTCCTTGCAAAAAGAGAAAGTTAGAGTACTATAATGGATACCAATTGAGCTGATACTGGGCTGAATGCCAGATTCAGGACTTCAAAGAAATGCAAATCAGCCCAAGCAAAAGGAAACTGGTTAGGAGAAAGGAATTATGAGTCTTTAGAAAATTGTTAATAGGAAGACTCATTTAGAAAGTAAATAGGAATGATCGATTTTAAAAGCTCTGGTGAAAATGATCTAGTGCTGACTATTTGATTCAATGAAGGAAGCATCATAGAAATCCAACCTATACATCAAGAAAACAAAACAGCAATAGCTACCATACATGGAAATTATACAATGAATCACTGCTTATTGGCTTTCCCCCAAACATTGTTTATTTTCTTTTAAATTTATGTTTAATAACATAGGGTGAAATGTTTGATGTGTATTGTATAAGACATGTATCAAGGATTCATATTTGACATATCATTATCTTTCTTACAAATGATTAGCCCTAGCTCTTATGCACTTTTTACTTAATTTTTATATTGCTTTAAGGCATAGTGACACTGTTATTTTTAATTAACTTGATTTTTGTTTCATTTATTAACAGTGTCTCTCCAATAACACAGAAGTTCTGTTCCATTCAGTCGCTCAGTCATGTCCAACTCTTTACAACCTCATGGACTCCAGGCTACCTTGTCCATTACCATATCCTGAAGCTTATTCAAACGCATGTTCATCACTTAGGTGATGCCATCCAACCATCTCATCTTCTGTCATTCCCTTCTCCTCCTGCCTTCAATCTTTCCCAGAAAAAAGGGTCTTTTCCAATGAATCTTTGCATCAGGTGGCCAGAGTATTGGAGATTCAACTTCAGCATCAGTCCTTCCAATGAACAACCAGGACAGATCTCCTTTAGGATGGACTGGTTGGATCTCCTTGCAGTCCAAGGGACTCTCAAGAGTCTTCTCCGACATAACAGTACAAAACCATCAATTTTCTGGTGCTCAGCTTTCTTTGTAGTCCAACTCTCACATCCATACATGACTGCTGGAAAAAACATAGATTTGACTAGATGGACCTTTGTTGGCAACATAATGTTGCTACTTTGTAATATGCTATCTAGGTTGATCACTACTTTTCTTCCAAGGATCAAGGGTTTTTAAATTTCATGCCTTCAGTAACCATCTGCAGTGATTTTGGAGCCCCCCAAAATAAAGTCTGACACTGTTTATATTGTTTCTCCATCTATTTGCCATGAAGTGATGGGACTGGATGCCATGATGTTAGTTTTCTGAATGTTGAGCTTTAAGCCAACTTTTTCACTCTCCTCTTTCACTTTCATCAAGAGACTCTTTAGTTCTTCACTTTCTGCCATAAGGATGGTGTCATCTGCATATCTGAGGTTACTGATATTTCTCCCGGCAATCTTGTTTCCAGCTTGTGCTTCATCCAGCCCAGCGTTTCTCATGACGTGCTCTGCATATATGTTAAATAAGCAGGGTGACAATATACAGCATTATGGACTCCTTTCCCAATTTGGCAGCAGTCTGTTCTATTGCTTCTTTACCTGCATACAGATTTCTCAGGAGGCAGGTCAGGTGGTCTGGTATTCCACCTCTTGAAGAATTCTCCAGTTTGTTCTAATAATCAAAGGCTTTGGCCTAGTCAATAAAGCAAAAGTAGATGTTTTTCTGGAACTCTCTTGTTTTTTCTATGATCCAGATGATGCTGGTAATTTGATCTCTGATTCCTCTGCCTTCTCTAAAACCAGCTGAACATCTGGAAGTTCAGGGTTCACATATTGCTTAAGCCTGACTTGGAGAATTTTGAGCATTTCTTTACTAGTGTGTGAGATGAGTGAAAATGTGTGGTAGTTTGAGCATTCTTTGGCATTGTCTTTCTTTGGTATTGGAATGAAAACTGACATTTTTCAGTCCTCTGGCCACTGATGAGCTTCCAAAATGCTGAAATATTGAGTGCAGCACTTTCATAGCATCATCTTTTAGGATTTGAGATAGTTGAACTGGAATTCCATCACCTCCACTAGCTTTGTTTGTAGTGATGTTTCCTAAGGCCCACTTGACTTCACATTGCAGGATGTCTGGCTCTAGTTGAGTGATCATACCAACATGATTCTGTGGGTGGTTAAGATATTTTTTGTACATTTTGTATATTTTCTTCTGTGTATTCTTGCCACCTCTTCTTAAGATCTGCTGCTTCTGTTAGGTCCATACCATTTCTGTCCTTTATTGAGCCCATCTTTGCATGAAAAGTTCCCTTGGTATCTCTCATTCTCTTGAAGAGATCGCTAGTCTTTCCCATTCTTTTTTTTTTTTTTCTCCATTTCTTTGCATTGATCATTGAGGAAGGCTTTCTCATCTCTCCTGGCTATTCTTTGGAACTCTGCATTCAAATGGGTATATCTTTCCTTTTCTCCTTTGCTTTTCCCTTCTCTTCTTTTCACAGCTATTTGTAAGGCCTCCCCAGAGAACCATTTTGCTTTTTTTTTGCATTTTTTTTCCCCATGAGGATGGTCTTGATCCCTGTCTCCTGTACAGTGTCATGGACCTCCATCCATAGCTCATCAGGCACTCATCTAGTTTCTTAAATCTATTTCTCACTTCCACTGTATAATCATAAGGGATTTGATTTATGTAATACCTGAATTATCTAGTGGTTTTCCCCACTTTCTTCTATTTCAATCTGAATTTGGCAATAAGGAGTTCATGATCTGAGCCACAGTCAACCTCTAGTCTTGTTTATGCTGATTATATAGAGCTTCTCCATGTTTGGCTGCAAAGAATATAATCAATCTGATTTCGATGTTGACCATCTGGTGATGTTCATGTGTAGAGTTTTCTCTTGTGTTGTTAGAAGAGGGTGTTTTCTATGACCAGTGCATTCTCCTGGCAAAACTCTATTAGCTTTTGTCCTGCTTCATTCTGTCCAAGGCCAAATTTATGTTACTCCAGGTGTTTCTTGACTTCCTACTTTTGCATTCCAGTCCCCTATAATGAAAAGGACCTTTTGGGGTGTTAGTTCTAGAAGGTCTTGTAGGTTTTTATAGAAGTGTTCAACCTCAGCTTCTTCAGCACGACTGGTTGGGGCATAGTCTTGGATTAACAGAGATCATTCTGTCATTTTTGAGGTTGCTTCCAAGTACTGCATTTTGAACTCTCTTGTTGACTATGATGGCTACTCCATTTCTTCTAAGGGATTCCTGACCACAATAGTAGATATAATGGTCATCTGAGTTAAATTTACCCATTGCAGTCCATTTTGGTTCACTGATTCCTAGAATGTTGACATTCACTCTTGCCATCTGCTGTTTGACCACTTCTAATTTGCCTTGATTCATGAACCTAACATTCCAGGTTCCTATGCAATATTGCTCTTTACAGCATCGGACTTTGCTTCTATCACTAGTCACATCCACAACTGGGTCATGTTTTTGCTTTGGCTCCGTCCCTTCATTCTTTCTGGAGTTATTTCTCCACTGATCTCCAGTAGCATATTGGGCACCTACAGACCTGTGGAGTTCATCTTTCAGTGTCCTATCTTTTTTCCTTTTTATGCTGTTCATGGGGTTCTCAAGGCAAGAATACTGAAGTGATTTGCCATTCCCTTCTCCAGTGGACCACGTTCTGTCCGACCTCCCCACCATGACCCGCCCATCTTGGGTGGACCCACACGGCATGGCTTAGTTTCACTGAGTTAGACAAGGCTGTGGTCCATGTGATCAGATTGGCCAGTTGTCTGTGATTGTGATTTCAGTGTGTCTGCTCTCTGATGCCCTCTCTCAGTGCCTACCATCTTACTTGGGTTTCTCTTACCTTGGACGTGGGGTATCTCTTCACGGTCCTCCAGCAAAGCACAGCTGCTGCTCCTTACCTTGGATGTGGGGTAGCTCCTCATGGCCACCGCTCCTGACCTTTCATCAAAAGATCATTTGAGTATGATCAAATGTTTAATCATATAAATAGAATGTCAGTGTATCACCAAGCACTGTTTTTTAGTGTATCCAGACTCTCTTATGTGACATTCACCTCACTGTGCTGTTGTTATGATGTGCTTACCAGGGAACATGGTTAGTGAAAGGAAGATAAACCTGGATTTATGACACAACTTAGTTTAGCACATGTTTAAAGAGTCAGATTTTACCTGCCTTCCTTGGAATTGGGATCTTTTCCTGTGTATACATAGTGCTAGCAAGAGACGTTTCTCTGCACTAGACGCAGACAGGGTAATGACACAAGCCACTCAGTCCTTGAAGGTGTGTCCAGGTTTATGACAGTGATCGTGTTTACATTTTATGGTGCCTAGTACTGACAGATGTCATATCCCTGTATTAAACAGATGAATCCATTAAAAAAAAAAAAAAAGATCATTTGCTTGCTGAGAAACTTCCTCAAAACAACTTCTGGATGTCCCTGGAGGACACCAGGCACCTCAGAAATACAGCCCATTCTCTTTGAAAGGAGGTAGGACAAAATATAAAAGAAAAAAAAAGACAAAAAAGAGTTAGGGAGGGAGACCTTTCCTGGGGAGGGAGTCATGAAGGAGGAGAAGTTTCCACACAATAGGAAATCCTTTCACAGGCGGATCTGTGGGTAGTTTTGAAATCTCAGAGGGTGAACATAACTGGGAGGGGGAAACCACACACACACACACACACACACACACACACACACACACACACACACGAATATATACCTAACTGTAACTGTGGAAAAGAGAACTTTCCTGAGAAAGGCTCTAACCTAACAACCTAATGTGCAGCCTGGTTCTGCTCACAGAGCAAAGGACTGAGTGAATACCAAAGGAGAGGTCGCTGCTGCTGCTGCATCGCTTCAATCGTGTCCGACTCGGGTGCGACCCCATAGACGGCAGCCCACCAGGCTCCCCTATCCCTGGGATTCTCCAGGCAAGAACACTGGAGTGGATTGCCTTTTCCTTCTCCAGTGCATGAAAGTGAAAAGTGATCTGGCTGCAAACCGGCCCCTCCCCAACCCAGAGGCGGAGAGGCAGGCTTTTAACAGCCAGAGTCTGAAGGCAAGGGGGTTTCTACAACCTCAGCCCCAGAGATGACATCCTCCACCAAACTGTGCGCAGGCTCCCCACTGCTAACCACAACTTCCTGGGATCCTGGATGGTTGACATCTGCAAGGTGGGTCGCAGCCTGAGGTCAGCTCTTCAGAGAGGACACACTGCACTTCTAAGATGGTGATTTTGGTGCACCTGGGAAACCAAGTGGCTGGGACTGGGAACGTGATTTAGATGCCCGCCCCGCATGGGACAGTGCACTTGCCAAGCACCTAGTCTCCTGAGCTGCTCAGACCTGAGAAGGGCACAAAATGCACGCCCAGCCCACAGAGACTGAGCCCAAACTGTGTCTGAGTGTATCCTGTGGAGGTACGGGTCAGCAGTGGCCTGCAGCAGGCGCTCTGGGAGCAGCAGACCTTGGTATGGCAGAAGCCTCCTTGGAGGAGGTTGTCATTAACCCCACCATAGAACCACCAGAACTTACACAGGACTGGAGAAACAGACTCTTGGAGGGCACAAGCAAAACCTTGTGTGCACCAGGACCCAGGAGAAAGCAGCAGTGACCTCACAAGAGACTGACCCAGATATGCCCATGAGTGTCCAGGAGTCTCCAGCGGAGGCATGGGACATTTTTAATGAGGTTGCCATTTTCTTCATTACCTCCACCATAGTTTGGTCTTAAGTCAAGCAACAGGGAGGTAACACAGCTCCGCCCATCAACAGAAAATTGGATTAAAGGTTTACTGAACATGGTCCCAATCACCCAAAAGAACAAGATCCAGTTTGAACCTTAGTCCATCCCTCCCATCACAAAGCTTCCATAAGCCCCTAATCCTTGTTGATCAGAGGGAAGACAGACTGAAAATCACAGTCACAGAAAAATGACGAATCTGATAACATGGACCACAGCCGTGTCTCAGTTCAGTTCAGTCCCTCAGTCGTGTCCATCTCTTCGCGACCCCATGAATCGCAGCACGCCAGGCCTCCCTGTCCATCACCATCTCCCAGAGTTCACTCAGACTCACGTCCATCGAGTCAGTGATGCCATTCAGCCATCTCATCCTCGGGCGTCCCCCTTCTCCTCCTGCCCCCAATCCCTCCCAGCATCAGAGTCTTTTCCAATGAGTCAACTCTTTGCACGAGGTGGCCAAAGTACTGAAGTTTCAGCTTTAGCATCATTCCTTCCAAAGAAATCCCAGGGCTGATCTCCTTTAGAATGGACTGGTTGGATCTCCTTGCAGTCCAAGGGACTCTCAAGAGTATTTTCCAACACCACAGTTCAAAAGCATCCATGCTTCGGCACTCAGCTTTTTTCACAGTCCAACTCTCATATCCATACATGACCACAGGAAAAACCATAGCCTTGACTAGATGGACCTTCGTCGGCAAAGTAATGTCTCTGCTTTTGAATATACTATCTAGGTTGGTCATAACTTTTCTTCCAAGGACTAAGCATCTTTTAATTTCATGGCTGCAGTCACCATCTGCAGTGATTTTGGAGCCCAGAAAAATAAAGTCTGACACTGTTTCCACTGTTTCCCCATCTATTTCCCATGAAATGATGGGACTGGATGCCATGATTTTTGTTTTCTGAATGTTGAGCTTTAAGCCAACTTTTTGCTTTCTTCTTTCACTTTCATCAAGAGGCTCTTTAGTTCTTCTTCACTTTCTGCCATAAGGGTGGTGTCATCTGCATATCTGAGGTTATTGATATTTCTCCCAGCAGTCTTGATTCCAGCTAGTGTTTCTTCCAGTCCAGGGTTTCTCATGATGTACTCTGCATATAAGTTCAATAAACAGGGTGACTCTATACAGCCTTGACATACTCCTTTTCCTATTCTGAACCAGTCTGTTGTTCCATGTCCAGTTCTAACTGTTACTTCCTGACCTGCATACAGATTTCTTAAGAGGGCATCAGAGGCAGACACACTGAAACCATACTCACAGAAAACTAGTCAGTCTAATCACACTAGGACCACAGCCTTGTCTAACTCAGTGAAACCGGGCCATGTCTGCAGGGCAACCCAAGACAGGCGGGTCCTGGTGGAGAGGTCTGACAAAATGTGGTCCACTGAAGAAGGGAATGGCAAACCATTTCAGTATTCTTGCCTTGAGAACCCCATGAACAGTATAAAAGGCAAAATGATAAGATACCAAAAAGGAACTCCCCAGGTTATTAGGTGCCCAATATGTTACTGGAGATCAGTGGAGAAATAACTCCAGAAAAAAATGAAAGGATGGAGCCAAAGCAAAAACAATACCCAGCAGTGGCTGTGACTGGTGATAGAAGCAAGATCTGATGCTGTAAAGAGCAATATTGCATAGGAACCTGGAATGTCAGGTCCGTGAATCAAGGCAAATTGGAAGTGGTCAAACAAGAGATGGCAAGGGTGAACGTCGACATTCTAGGAATCAGCGAACTCAAATGGACTGGACTGGGTGAATTTAACTCAGATGACCATTATATCTACTACTGCGGGCAGGAATCCCTCAGAAGAAATGGAGTAGCCATCATGGTCAACCAGACAGTCTGAAATGCAGTACTTGGATGCAACCTCAAAAATGACAGAATGATCTCTGTTCGTCTCCAAGGCAAACTATTCAATATCACAGTTATCCAAGACTATGCCCCAATCAGTAACGCTGAAGAAGCTGAAGTTGAATGGTTTTATGAAGACCTACAAGACCTTTTAGAATTAACACCCCCAAAAAGATGTCCTTTTCATTATAGGGGACTGGAATGCTAAAGTAGGAAGTCAAGAAACACCTGAAGTAACAGGCAAATTTGGCCTTGGACTGTGGAATGAAGCAGGGCAAAGACTAATAGAGTTTTGCCAAGAAAATGCACTGGTCATAGCAAATACCCTCTTCCAACAACACAAGAGAAGACTCTACACATGGACATCACCAGATGGTCAACACCAAAATCAGATTGATTATATTCTCTGCAGCCAAAGATGGAGAAGCTCTATAGAGTTGACAAAAACAAGACCAAGATCTGACTGTGGCTCAGATCATGAACTCCTTGTTACCAAATTCAGACTTAAATTGAAGAAAGTAGGGAAAACCGCTAGACCATTCAGGTATGACCTAAATCAAATCCCTTATGATTATACAGTGGAAGTGAGAAATAGACTTAAGGGCTTAGATCTGATAGATAGAGTGCCTGATGAACTATGGAATGAGGTCCGTGACATTGTATGGGAGACAGGGATGAAGACCATCCTCATGGAAAAGAAATGCAAAAAAGCAAAATGGCTATCTGGGGAGGCCTTACAAATAGCTGTGAAAAGAAGAGAGGTGAAAAGCAAAGGAGAAAAGGAAAGATATAAGCATCTGAATGCAGACTTCCAAAGAACAGCAAGAAGAGATAAAGAAAGTTTTCTTCAGCGATCAATGCAAATAAATAGAGGAAAAGAACAGAATGGGAAAGACTAGAGATCTCTTCAAGAAAATTAGATATACCAAGGGAACATTTCATGCAAAGATGGACTCGATAAAGGACAGAAATGGTCTGGACCTAACAGAAGCAGAAGATATTAAGAAGAGGTGGCAAGAATACTTGGAAGAACTGTACAAAAAGATCTTCATGACCCAGATAATCATGATGATGTGATCACTAATCTAGAGCCAAACATCTTGGAATGTGAAGTCAAGTGGGCCTTAGAAAGCATCACTACGAACAAAGCTAGTGGAGGTGATGGAATTCCAGTTGAGCTGTTTCAAATCCTGAAAGATGATGCTGTGAAAGGGCTGCACTCAATATGCCAGCACATTTGGAAAACTCAGCAGTAGCCACAGGACTGGAAAAGGTCAGTTTTCTTTCCAATCCCAAAGAAAGGCAATGCCAAAGAATGCTCAAACTACCGCACAATTGTACTCATCTCACATGCTAGTAAAGTAATGCTCAAAATTCTCCAAGCCAGGCTTCAGCAATACATGAACTGTGAACTTCCTGGTGTTCAAGCTGGTTTTAGAAAAGGCAGAGGAACCCGAGATCAAATTGGCAACATCCGCTGGATCATGGAAAAAGCAAGAGAGTTCCAGAAAAACATCTATTTCTGCTTTATTGACTATGCCAAAGCCTTTGACTGTGTGGATCACAATAAACTGTGGAAAATTCTCAGCTCAATGAAACTATGAGCCATGCTGTGTAGGGTAATCCCAGTGGGACGGGTCATGGCGGAGAATTCTAACAAAACGTGGTCCACTGGAGAAGGGAATGGCAAACCACTTCAATATTCTTGTCTTGAGAACCCCATGAACAGTATGAAAAAATAACATAGAAACTTTAAAGGAATTTATATGTGACTGTCATAATGCTAGACATTAAGTACTTGGTTAATTTTCACATATATAGAAAGCTGGTGTTTAATCATCTTCACACTCATTTTTACAGAATATCTCAATTAACATCAAATCTCTGTTAGAGGAGATTACATAAAATCTTTCATCTATCAATTAGATATATGCTCCATAGGCAATAAATACTAATTAATTAATAGAGTTCAATAAGAGTTTTCCCCCAATGAAAATATCATATGTTTCCTAAATTTAAGGTAAAAATAGCATATTTTGAAAGTTTGAGAGAGCTTTCACTCTTACATTTATGCATACATATATTCTTCTGAACTTTAACAATTTTAATAATCTTTTTATTGGTTCTTTTATCCAATTATGCATCTTTAATTTATTTATTTCCCTATTATAATATATTTTCTAGTGATAATTTGGACAAACTTTGCATGGGATAAGTTTTAAAAATCTTTACATATTGAAAACATTTTTACTTTATGCTTGTTCTTAAAGTAATAATGTGAATGGATATAGAATTATTAATTTTTTCTCATTTCAAATATATAACTTTATTGTCTTCTCATGTTCAATATTTTTATTAAATGTGCACTATCAATCTGGAGGTCTCTTTATATATAATCTACTCCTCTTCTGGTAGCTTTTAGATTTCTCTCTTTGTCTCTCATATTAAAGACTTTCATCAAGATGGTCTAAGGATGGCCTTTCTTTAATCCAACAGTGTTTATTCTTTATTTCAATCTGAAAAATTATGCCTTTCTTTTAATCTGAGATATTTCAGATGATTATATTTTAAAAGTTCCTCCTTTGCTGGTTATCCATCCTTACTTCTTGCCAGTACAATTGATGAATGTCAGAATTCTAGTTCTGCTTTCCACATCTCTTCACATTTCCTTTATGCTCTTCATCTCTTTATCTATTTGGGTGAAATTCTGAGGGAAATAGAACTCTTGTCTTGAATAAGCAGTATAATAGTATTTTCATTGGCACTGTGCCCATTTTTAATTATCTTATCAACTTTTTCATTTAAAATTTATTTTAATAATATTTTATCCATTAGAATACTATTTTTCATAACCAAACATTCTTGATTAATTAACGAATAGTTCTTTCTTACCTCTCTATAAATAATCATACTTATTTTAAATTCTTGTCTATGTTGCTCAAGTATCTCTATGTCTTTAATATAAAATTTTTCATTTATTTTATCTCCTGAATTGAGTTGAGTCTCTTTAAATATATTTACAAAGTAGAAATAGAGACTCAGATGTAGAGAACAAACATATGGATACCATGAGTGAAAAAGTGAAGTCAGATGAATTGGGAGATTGGGACTGAGATATATACACTATGATGCTATATATAAAATAGATAGCTAATGTGGCTTTATTGCATAGCACAGGGGATTCTACTCAGTGTTCTGTGGTGACCTAAATGGAAGGAAATCCTCAAAATAGGGACTATATGTGCATGTATAGTTGCTTCTCCTTGCTGTAGAGTGAGTGAGTGAGTGAAGTCGCTCAGTCGTGTCCGACTCTTTGTGACCCCACGGACTGTAGCCTACCAAGCTCCTCTGTCCATGGTATATTCCAGGCTGTAGAGTAGAAACTATTAATAACACAGCATTGTAAAGCAACTATAATCCAATAAATTTATTTAAAAAATTAAAATAAAAGTCTATGAATATATATGTGCTGTGCTGTGCTTAGTTGCTCAGTCATGTCTGACACTTTGCAACCCCATGGACAGTAGCCTCCCAGGCTCCTCTGTCCATTGGATACTCCAGGCAAGAATACTGGAATGGGTTTTCATGCCCTACTCCAGGATGTGTGTGTGTATATATATATATATATATATATATATATATATATATATATTTATTTATTTATATGTCAATGTCTTTCATAGATATACATCATTTTTCTGATTTCTGATCCCTGAAATGTCCACTTCTTATTTGAGAGAGTGGTGGTGGTGGTAGTTATTATTATATCTTTTCCATTGTACCTATGGATTTGCTCCAGGAGGAAACCACTGCCACACTTGATCCTTGTGGAGGCTATTCATTAATTCAATAAACACTGGTTATGGATGAGCTGTTATTCACAACTGCCCACACAATAGATAGACTGAAAAAACTAGGTTCCTCTTCTGAAATACTTCTGGCTGAAGTATTTTACACAGATATCCTGAAGCTATAAAACATCAATATTCAGATTATAGGCCAAAAAAGACATAATTATTTCTACTGAGACAGATAGATAGAATATACAATAGCTAAGCAAATAGACTCTGGAATAAGACTACCTGAGTTCAGATGTAGACTCTCGTCAATAATATCTGTGGTTTTGGCTGAGTTGACCTCCCTCATCTGAATTTGTTGCGTCTTTTTTTAAAATCTGAATAAGTACATTAAGCCTTACTTAACAGAATTCTGCAAGAATTAAGGGAATTGATAACCTTATAGTTCTTAGAAGTATAAAGTTCTATGTAAATATTTTTTATGCCTAGCCACAATACAAAACTTCTAGATATTAGACTATCAGTATTAAGGAAATAAAAGGTATTTCAGGGATTTTCAAGGATAACAAGAATTTGGATACCAACTACTTAGAATGTTTTTCCACATTAAGTGTTTTTACTATAAGTTCTTGCTTTGGTTGCATTGCTGTGGGTATGATCCAATAGATAGATTATGTGTGTTTTTAGTATTTGACATCAGTTGGGCATTTGTAGTCTGGGGAACATAAAATTGGAGAAGGCAATGGCAACTCACTCCAGTACCCTTGCCTGGAAAATCCCATGGACATAAGAGCCTGGCAGGCTGCAGTCCCTGGGGTCGCTAGGAGTCAGACACGACTGAACGACTTCACTTTCACTTTTCACTTTCATGCATTGGAGAAGGAAATGGCAACCCACTCCAGTGTTCTTGCCTGGAGAATCTCAGGGATGGGGGAGCCTAGTGGGTTCCTGTCTGAGGTCACACAGAGTCGAGGACGACTGAAGTGACTTAGCAGCAGCAGCAGAACATAAAATAATAATGAACAAGTCTAAGATCATTTTATGTTAAATATAGTACTTTCTTGGAGAAGGCAATGGCAACCCACTCCAGTATTCTTGTCTAGAGAATCCCCATGGACAGAGGAGCCTGGCGGGCTATAGTCCATGGGGTCACAAAGTCAGATATGACTAAGCAACTAACACACACACACACACACACACACACACACACACACACGAGTACATTCTGGATTTTACATAAGACCACTAATGTTAGTGTGCATGCACAATATTTATTAATAGTTCATAAATATAACCATAGTACTTATTTGATCAGCATCAAAATGTACTGGTTTATGGAATGAAACACTCAGTGGCAAAAAAAAAAAAAGGGGGGAGGCCTTGTGAATCCATTTCAAGAGGAGTCATTATAACCAGTTTACAAGAAGAAACCAAGAACCAGTGCAGAATTTTTATTTTAATTTCTTAATTTAAATCTTTACTTCCAAGGTTAATTACTAAAATACATACATCATTCATTTGGTACAATAGTCTAAGCTTTTCAGGCTTTTCTAGGAGAGGGAGAGTATCTTTCTTTTGTTTTCTATCTTCTCATAATAATTGAAACAATTAGCATTGACAGAAAATAGTTAAAATACTCCTGCTTGTGATTTCAGTCCCCTCATGATTTCAATTCACAGTTCTGATTTGAAACCATCATTTCTACTCAGTCTTGTTTCTCCAGTTGTGATTCTTCCTTTGTTCAGTTATACAAGGAATTAATCATTTGCTTAAGCCACATATATCCACATGTATGGTATCATTCTTTAATCATGTCTTCCACATGTTTATCCTATTAACTGCTAGGTCCTTTTGTTTCTACTTCCTATGTATGTCTTAAAGTCATCTACAAATGAAAATAATGTTAGATTGGCCTCTGATTCCCTTACCTAACATCAGAAGGTAGAATATATTCAAATAACATTAACATATTTCCGACAAGAAAAACTATTCTATAAAATATTGTTTAAAAATCAATTGCAAGAATTCAAGACAATGATTTTCCACTTACTTATCAAAATAAAATAGTTGAGAAAATGCTTTCATGTACTACTGATCAGTCAAACAGAGAATTCAAGATAGAAAAACAGGCAAGAAGTAGAAAAAAATGGTAGAAATCTTAGTAGAACGCAGACTCTGTGAGGGCAAAAATATTTGTTGTTTTGTTCATAACCAAAGTCGAGTGCCTAGAATAGTCACATACAATGAGTATCCATTACTATTTGATGAATGAGTAGATGCTTAATTATGTAGACCTTATCTCATTCAGTCTATATAACATATATTTATATCTGAATGGATAATGTTAGATTTTATGCTAAGATGATGTGTAATGTGAAGTATCACTACCATAGCATAGATAAAATATAAGAAAACTTTATACCTTAGAGTTGCATAAAATGATATTGGTAAACATGTTTCTAAAGTCTATCTCATGGATAAGAGGAACGGAGGGAAGTTATACAATGAAGATCATTGTAAGGGTTTTATTTTATTAGGATGTGAGGGAAAACAGTAAGAGATCATAGTGGTAGATGAAGCAAAACAGTGGTTTCTTATTTTGATACAAAATAAAATAAGATATATTTCATTATAAATTCTGAGGAAGGAAAATTAAATAAAATTCTAAATTTATAATGGAAAAAGTAGACTGATTGAGCAGGTAATAATGTAAAGACAAAGAAATAAATAGCAAATAATTAGTACTCATATTAAAAATAGATTTTACCATTAGAAGATAAGAGATAGCAAGACTGGATTGAAAAAATAGCAATTATTTGTGCTTATTATAGAAGTGCTAAGATAATATAATTAGATGAAAACGGAAGTGTGCAAAGAGAAACCAGGAAATGCTCATAAAAATGGAAGTAGCAACAGTGATATGATTACCAAACAAGATATTTAAAAATAAGGTATTAAACAGGATATCATTATATAATGATATGATTCTAAGTGAAAGACCTCACAGTAAAACATCTATAACGTGTATTTGAAGGTAACTATAAATGCACAGAGATCATGCAAAATATCCTATCATATAGGAAGACTTCAGTTCTACAAGTTAGACTAAAAGTTAAAATACAAATGAGGCTATAAGAAAGTGAATAATCATTCAACAAAGATGCATTTTTGTAAAACACTGCATCTTTCAAAAGAAAGGATGTATATTTTTATTAGATTGTAGAATATCTACACAAAATCAATTAGCTACTGGGCTACCAAGAAAATTTTAACTGATAGTATATACTAGAAGTCTTGCAACTTGCATTTTCTGATTAAAATCTAATACCATTAGAAATAAAATAGAGTTGACAGAATATTTAAAGTAGAAATTAAGGAATACATCACTTAAACAACCCTTGAATAAATTAGGAAATTAAGAGAGAAATCCATGCATAACATAAGAAGCAGTTAAAAGAACAACTTAAATTAAAACCTAATGACTGTATTGCATCAGCTCACATAATTTACATGTAAAAAAATGAAATTAAAACATTCTTTAACAGCATACACAAGAAGCAAACTCAAAATGGATTAAAGACCTAAATGTAAAACCAAATACTATGAAATTCTTCGAGGAAATCATAGGCTTCATTCTTTGACAGAAATTGCAACAATGTATCTTTCGATGTTTCCCAGAGTAACGGAAATAAAAACTGAAATAAACAATGGGACCTAATTAAACCCCAAAGCTTTTGAGTGTAAAGAAAATCATAAACAAAATGAAATACAACCCACAGAATGGGAGAGAATATTTGCAAATTATGTTACCAACAAGGATTAGTCTCAAAATTTAAAAATAGCTCATGCAGCTCAATATCAAATAAGCAAACAATACAATCAAAAAATGGGCAAAAGACCTAAATAGATATTTCTTCAAAGAAGACATGCAGATTGCCAAGAAGCACTTGAAAAGATATTCTACATCATTATTAGAGAAACAGAAATCAAAACTATAATGAGATATCACCTCACACCAGGCAGAATGGCCATCATCAAAAAACCTACAAACAATATATGCTGGAGAGGGTCTAGAGAAAAGGAAACCCTCCCATATTTTTGGTAGGGATATAAATTGCTGCAGCCAGTATGAAGACTCATTTGGAGGTTCCTTCAGAAACTAAAAACATAGCTACCACATGATCCAGCAATCCCACTCCTGGCCATATATCTGAAGAAAGCTATAGATTAAAAAGATACATAAATCTCAACTCACCCCAGTGTTCATTGCATTGCCATTTACAATAGCCAAGACATGGAAACGAACTAAATGTCCATCAACAGATGAATGGATAAAGAAGATGTAGCATATATGTACAACAGAATATTACTCAACCTGGAGATTATTATACTAAGTTAAGTAAATCAGACAGAGAAAGACAAATATTATCTGATATTGCTTATATGCATAATCTTAAAAAAATCATAGGAAAGAACTTGTTTACAAAACAGAAACAGATTCACAAATTTAGGGAATGAACTTATGTTACCAGGGAAGAAGGACTGGGGACAGGGATACATTAGGACTTTGGGACTGACTTGTACTCAGTTATATTTAAAATGGATAAACAGATACCTACTGTACAGCACATGGAAATCTGTTCAAACCTCTGTAATAAGCTAAATGGGAAACGAATTTGAAAAATAATAGATACATGTATATATATAACTTAACCACACTTTGCTATAACCTAAAGCTCAGATATGCAGATAACACCACCCTTATGGCAGAAAGTGAAGAGGAACGAAAAAACCTCTTGATGAAAGTGAAAGAAGAGAGTGAAAATTTTGGTTTAAAGCTCAATATTCAGAAAACGAAGATCATGGCATCAGGTCCCATCACTTCATGGGAAATAGATGAGGAAACAGTGTTAGACTTTATTTTTCTGGGCTCCAAAATCACTGCAGATAGTGGTTGCGGCCATGAAATTAAAAGACACTTACTCCTTGGAAGGAAAGTTATGACCAACCTAGATAGCATATTAAAAAACAGAGATATTACTTTGACAACGAAAGTCCATCTAGTCAAGGCTATGGTTTTTCCAGTGGTCATGAATGGATGTGAGTTGGACTATGAAGAAAGCTGAGTGCCAAAGAATTGAGCTTTTGAACTGTGGTGCTGGAGAAGACTCTTGTGAGTCCCTTGGACTGCAAGGAGACCCAACCAGTCCATCCTAAAGGAGACCAGTCCTGGGTGTTCATTGGAAGGACTGATGCTGAGGCTAAAACTTCAATACTTTGGCCACCTCATGCAAAAAGTTGACTCATTGGAAAAGACCCTGATGCTGGGAGGAATTGGGGGCAGGAGGGGAAGGGGGATGACAGAGGATGAGATGGCTGGATGGCATCACTGACTCGATGCAAATGAGTTTGGGTGAACTCCGGGAGCTGATGATGGACAGGGAGGCTTGGCATGCTGCAATTCATGGGGTCTATTTGTCACAACAATTTGTGACTCCATAGACTGCAGCACGCCAGGCTTCCCTGTCCATCACCAACTCCTGGATCCTACTCAAACCTATGTCCATTGCATCAGTGATGCCCTCCAACCATCTCACCCTCTGTTGTCCCCTTCTCCTCCTGCCTTCAGTCTTTCCCAGCATCAGGGTTTTTCCAGAGTCGGACACGACTGAGTGACTAAACTGAACTGAACTGAAAGCTAACAGGACATTATTAATTAACTATACTTTGATATAAAATAAAGATGAAATAAAAATTTTATGTCCATAGACAATTCATAAAAAATGTAAAACTTTAGATGCCTTATTTAGTATAGATAGAAAAATTTTAATAGACACAAATTAGGTAACTAAAAATTAAAAATAAGAAAAACAATATAGACCAGAAAATTAAGTAGGGTTAAAATATGAAATTACTGATATAGTAACCACACACACACATGCAAACTGGACTAGATAAGTAAATCCAAAAGCTGGTGTTTTTAAAAAGCCAATAAAATTAGCTTACACAGTCCTGATTATGGAAAAAAATGAACACAAAATTAAATAAAGAAAAATGACATAAAATTAAGAAGGAAAGAAATATATTTAAGCCATAAGAAACCTTACAGGATTTTTGAGATTATTATATACTAGTCCATAACAACACAGTTAAAAACCTTTGGGAAATATAAGATTTTTCTAGGAAATATAGTTATTACAACTTTCCAAGATTAAGTGGAAATTTAGACAACTTCATAATTATAGCAAAGATTAGAAAACTGACTATAGTTCTATAATGAAAATGCACAGTTAAAATGAAGGTCACAGTTGAATTTTATTTAACATTAAAACATTTAATACTTTTAAAGAACTTCAGGCCACAGGAAAGTCCTCAGTTTATAATATAATGCCACTATAACTTTCAAAGTAAAACCCATTTAAGGTAATATAAATAAAGCTATATTTCATTTATGAATATAAAATCAAAAAAATCAAAGAAACTCATTACAGCAGTAAATTAGCACTTGTTGCTACTTGCCTCTCCCAACCTTGTTGACATCTAATGGAAATTATCAAGACAAATATGTAAAAGTAATATATATATATTTGATTAGCACTCCTAGGTTTGTATAGTAGAATTGCCCAATCTTATTGGAAAAACCTGCCCCATTAATACCTTATTCAAAAACCTTTCCCAGTTGAAATAAGACTTACAGTTCAGTTCAGTCATCAGTTCTGTCCAACTCTTTGTGACTCCATAGACTGCAGCATGCCAGGCTTCCCTGTCCATCGCCAACTCCTGGAGCCTACTCAAACTCATGTCCACTGAGTCAGTGATGCCATCCAACCATCTCACCCTCTGTTGTCCCCTTCTCCTCCTGCCTTCACTCTTTCCCAGCATCAGGGTTTTTCCCAGTGAGTCAGCTTTTTTGCATCAGGTGGCCAAAGCTTCAGCTTCAGTCCTTCCAATAAATATTCAGGACTGACTTCCTTTGGGATTGACTGGTTGGATCTCCTTTCAGTCCAAGGGACTCAAGAGTCTTCTCCAACATCACAGTTCAAAAGACTTACAAGTGAACCTTAAACAAAAAGTGTTGCTAATGAATCTAGATCTTATGTGAAATTTAAGAATGTGTCAGAATTCTTAACTAAGGCTAGAAACTCAAAAGCTTAAAAAATAAGTAGGATTTAATAACTTATAAAACTTCAACAAAATACAATATGCTTGGGGGAAAAAAAAAGAACACTTTGTAACCCAAATGAAATAAACACAAATTTATGTCTAGAGTAGGCAAAGAGTTTCTTAGAAATTGAAAAGAATAAATAACCAACTTGAATAAAAATTGGTGGCAAATATGTCCATAAAATTTATGGAAGAGTAAATCCAAAAGCTACATAAAAATAAGATTAAAAAGTAAATCTGACAAGAAAAAACATGATACTTGTTTTTGTTTTGCACTTTGTTAACTGATAATAACAAAGTTAAATTATGGCATTCTATCAAGTGTCCACAGTCATCAAATTAGCTATAGTTAGGAAGAGTTATAATACCTATTTCATGGACAGGGGAAGGATTGTGAGGAAAGAATGGAAATGTAAAGTGTTATCACCCTTTTGGAAAGCAGTCTGACTGTATCTCTTAAAATAAAAAAATAAATACATCAAGACTTTGACCCAGATATCTCATTCATGGGGATTCTTCACATGGAAAAAAAAACAATAAGTACAAAAAATAAAGAGGCTTTATCTAAGTATGCTTACTTTGTAATTGATAAAGATAAATTAGAGAGAAGAAAATGCATATCAATATAAAAACGGGTAATAAATTGAGACACAGCTACTCCAAGATGTTTTGCATTTATTAAAAAATACATTGGAGCTATACAAGCTAATGTGAAAATGTTTTCCCAATACTTTGCTAGGAGAAGATCAGATAAAGAAAAGTATAAAAATAATCCCATATTGTATTTAATGTCCAAAATCTCTTCTAAATATGCTAATTTGTATATCTGAATTTGGAAGAAAATATGGAAAGAAAAAATTGATTGTAAACATAAGTTACCCCCTTGTGTTGGAGTGCAGAGTGGTTAAATGTAAGATATCATAAGAGCAGGAGGAGGAGGAAGACAAAGAAAGAGCAGAAAAGAAAATTAAAATTGGATGTATAAAATAAGTAAAACAGATTGCAATTTCTTGAGAAGAGAAATATGCTTTCAAAACAGGTTCTAAAGATTGTTTGGCTTTATCAAATTTTATAATCACATATGTACTCTTGTAGATTACATTTAGATTTTCTCAACATATATCAATTGTTTAATAAAATCAAACTAAACTGATTGTTGACAGCATGGCACTTTTTGAACTAAAATCTGTGGAGACTTATTCAAGTGTTAAAAAGAAATTTGCATAGAAATAGGTTTTAGCGTACTGTTGTAAGAAAAATGTCCTGAAGTATGACCACCAAAGTCTTTCTGTGTTCTCCATGGATAGTCCTACTCAGTGGATCTTCCAGGTGGTCTGCAATTGATCAGCTGGATTACAGATATCCACTGCATTTGGGGTGATAAAAACAGCTTTGTGGTTGTATTTTGGAACTCTTTCATTCTAATTAAGACCATATAATATTTTGAATAAAATTCCGTCTATTTTTTGAAAGTTCTTATTTTTAAGGCAGCATCTGCTGAATGCAGTGAACTAATAAAAATTCCTTCCTTTCTCCAAAGAGGACCTCTTGGGTCACAACTGATCACATCATCAAGTGAGTCAAGACTGATATTTTCCACTAATAAGATTTTCATCAATCTAAGGACTCTGGAAATGAAATTAGGCTAGAATGGAGATATTACAATATCTGAAATAGTTTTCTGATAACAGTCAGTGAATAGTAGAAATTACTCTTACAGTGTTCCCTAGAATGAATTCATTCTACGAGGGTATTCAGAAAGAAAATTTTTATTCTCAGTAAGAAAAATATGTGTTCTCTTGGTAACTCCTGGTAGGAATTCCTTGGCTTCCATTCAAGATGAAGACCAAATTGTGAAGATGCCCTATTTAGTGAAGCAGGCTACTACCTTTGGACCTGGCTCATCAATAAATAATCAGAAGGAATAGTTCCTGCCTGTCCCTTGGGGAGCCACATAGGAATTTGGCTTCTGCTTACTGCTTGTTCATGGGCAGGTCCAGACCGACTGGGGAGCGGGGAAGGCCAGGCACAATGACTCATTCAGGTCTGAACACAAGGAAGGAAATGCTCAATGGTCAAATGCTATGTGGAGTTCCACTCAGAGCACCGCATATTTCCCTGAAACTTGCTTAGAAAAATATTCTAATGCTGTTTTTAGTGTGTTCTATTTGTCATTCTGAAACACAACACATTAGCTGCTTTGAACTCCTGGGCACTAAAAATATTTAAGTTACATAAGCAGATGGAGGGAAAGACTAAATGGAGCTTTTAACTCAACACACTCAAAAGCATCTCCTTATTGCCCTAACGAATAGTGCAGCTCTTGTGAGACACTGTGGAAAGCCCTGCAGACAGCCAGCCCATGTTGGACAGTGCAAAGGAGCAGAGAGACCAAGATAAACAACCGTGTGTAGTTTCTCCTGCTGGAATGCAAAGCAATGTTTTGCAAAAATATATACTCTTTTTCCTATTACTATTACAATTCTTGCATGACTCTCATGTCCAGTGGTTGGCTCATTCAGACTTTCAAAATGTTTGCGGGGAGAAGGAAAACAGAACAAAGAGATGTTGCTTTTGTGCCCTATTTCATCCTATGCACATTTGAAAAGCAGACACTATGTAAATACAAAAGAAGCACTTCAAATTTACTAGACCGTTTATTATTATTATTATTTGCCTTTATCTGTATTTTCTACCTTGCCTCTTTAGGTGTAAAGTTTTTCTTTATCTTTGGTACTCCTTTCTAAGGCATTCTGTATCTATATTTAGGATTGTGCCATTGCAGTGAATCTGGAATTTTTTGAGATGTAGATTGTCTATGTATTGACCTTATATATGGAATATATTATATGATTGATGAGAGAATCTTTATAGGGGATCCTATGATACATAGCTTTATTATGCATGTAAAAGTAAATTAAATAATGAAGAAAAGCAGAATAAACAGTGTATAAATATTCACAATATAATTCTTTTTATAAATTAATTCATTTGTTTTAATTGAAGGGTAATTACTTTACAGTATTGTGTTGATTTTTGCTGTACATTGACATGAATCAGCCAAGGGTGTACGTGCATTACTGAAAACAAACGTAATACGTTTCAACACACACATCAGTTAAAGGGAGGTTAATAACCTAAATACCTGAGTCTTTGCAGGACTGACTAAAGTACTTTATGGAAAAAAATGGGAAGGGCTTCACGGTGGTACTATAGGACTTAAAAAAGGCAAAATGGAAGGAAATAAAATTTAAACTAAACTTTAGTCCTTGATTTTTATTTAGCAATTGGGTCAAATGTGTGCAAAATTCAAAAGGAAGCTAAGATAGAAATGTGTTTTAAAATCATATTTATACCTAATAAGACAAAGGCCTGTTACCTAACTCAAAATATAAATATAACTTCACCTCATGCTAGTTTCCAAAGAAAGACCTCAAATTTTTCTTACTCTAGGAAAAATAAAAAGACCAAGGCTGTCAAATTAACCTGCTTAGCAATAAAAAATAATTGTGTAACAGAGATTTCTGAGGGAAATATTTTCTAAAGCCTCTTATTTAAATAATAATAATAATAAAAAGCAATGGTACTAATTAGTGACAAACTCAGACATGAACTAAAATGAGGGGCACAGGACAGAGGAAACTATGTGAACTATTTTAGCACTTGAAAGTGTCAGACAATTTATGGAGGTTTGTTCAGTTGGTTTGGAAGGACTTAGGACTGGTTATAAAAACATTTAAGAACTAGTGGGATTGTAACTGAGTCAAAGACTAGTGTGAGCACAGAACGTTTCAGGTCACTTTATTACACTAGTGAATGAAAGGAACAGATTAATTACTGTTCTTTACATTAATTACTGTTCTTTTAGCTGTAATCCCATAGATAAAAGACAAATCATTAAGAAAGGAAGGCAAAAGTTAGATCAGAAAGTAAATCCATTTTGGGAAAAAGAATGATTACACTCTCTTCATACCTTAGCCCCAAAGGAAGATCATACTCCAATTAATTTATTTCCTGTGTCAGCTTTAATTTCAGGGAAATTTTGCATTCCTTTGTGATCCTTCAGTTTTTAAAAGTAAAGCAAATCTCATAAGTACTAGCCTACTTCAGAAGAATATTTTCACAATCTATAAGATCATATTACATAACTACTTGGAGTTCTGAGAAAAAAAAAGGAGTTGAAGTAATTTTTTACATTGGTATAGACCGATTTTTTAAAACATGGAGTCATTTATAGAAATTGTTATTCAGCTAATTAAATATATTTACATTCAACCTCTAATCATTTACATTCAATCTCTGATCCAGGCTTTATGTTATATATTTCTTACTACAAGAAGAAATCCAGCATATTGTCAAGTCACAAATAACCTGAGTCACAGGTTCCAAATTCAAACACTGTACTACTTTTGTAAGGTTCTTTGCTTAATCTCATTCCATGCGCTCATTCACCAAAGTCAGTTGAAAGGTAACATACTTAAAGCAACATTTGCCTCAGAAGGAAGCCTATTTTAAATGAAAATTTCTAGACTTCCAATTCCTGAAACATCATAACCGAGAAGTCACTTCACATGATTGGCACGGGACACAACAGAAATCAATACTATTTCCCTTATAAAAATCTGCAACTGTTTACATAAACTTTTTATAAAATTTATTAATTAATCTTGTGGTGTTCCCTGTAGGCACTGATGTTGTTTTGCCCCTTTGCCCAGTGATGAGTGGGAAGACTCAGAGAAGAAGACAGAACCCACATTTTGAAAACCAAAAATATTATTTTAGGTTTTTCTCCCCCTCTTGGGTACTCTTGGATTACCGCGGGAGTTACTTGCTGCCTTTGTGCTAAATGTTCATGTTGGCTCTGGGTGTAGAAAGTGAATCATCTCAGGTGTTGAATGTTTCTTCATAGCTTCAAATTTCAGAACAGCAATTATCCACCGTTCAACAGGGTATGGGCAGAATTGGTAAAGGAGTATTTAAATAAGGCATGTTTCAAATCCCACTTATTTTGTCCTCTTATATTACAAACAAAATAAAATAAATAATGATACTAACAATTCTTTTAAAACTAAAAAGACTCCCTTTCTTTACAAATTTAAGTCTCATGGGTCTCACAGGAGCCAAGGCCATAAGTTTCCTTCCTTTTATCCTACTTTTAGATGTTTTCTCACTTGATGGTAATTTAGAGAAAGATGAATGGCTATCATCAAATAACTTTATCCAAGTCACTGGAGCAGCCTCCCTTTCTTCTTTCCTCTCCTTAGTTTTCTTACCCGCCACACACACACACACACACTGGAATAAAGCTGTGAGCATAATTTTCCTTGTTCTAAAGACATCACAAAAGCAATTGGATAAGTGTGAACTGCGGCCAACTTTGATTTCTTTTCCTTTTGGTAAATGCTGTGGTTAACAAGGCTTCAGCTCCATTCCTCAAGCCTCCAGTCACTCTTGCTGTGACTGGTGCAGGCACCCGGGGCAAGAACAGAATCAGAGAAAAAGGACAAAGAAGAAAAGGGCAGCTGCAGAAGAGGGAGATAAGCAGGAAATTGATGCTGTTGTTCAGTCACGAAGTCATGTCTGACTCTTTGTGACCCCATGGACTGCAGCATTCCAGGTTTCCACGTCCTTCGCTATCTCCCAGAGTTTGCTCAAGCTCATGTCCATTGAGTCGGTGATGCCATCCAACCATCTCATCCTCTGTTGCCCTCTTCTAATTTTGCCTTCAATCTTTCCCAGCATCAGGGTCTTTTCCAATGAATTGGCTCTTCGTATCAGATCACCAAATATTGGAAATTGAGGAGATAATTTTTTTCAAAGTAGTTTCTATTATGCATACTTTTATTAGGATTTTTGTAAGGGAAAATGAGGAAAACCTTATAAAATGACACAAAGCTAGACTTTTAGAGAGGTAAAGTTATGGCTGGTTCCTATCACTTCTGATCAACAGTCCCATAAACCCCTTGAATTAAATTTAACTAAATGAGAAAAGCCAAAGTTCTTCGCCATTAACGTAATGTAGGTATCTACTGATTGCATTATTATTTTAAACAAATAGTCTTTTCCAACTTCCAACAAATAAACTTAATGTAATTCAATTTGAGTAGTTCAAAGTTTACAATACAAAGTCACAGATCTCTGAAGTTGCAAGGAATATTTGCATCAAATATTCACAAGTGCCATTCAAATTTAAAGGCAGTGAACTAGAAAATAAACTGAAGGAGGAAAAGTGCAGAAGCAGAGAACAGAAATGAAGAATGAATAAGTAGATTATAAAGTAATTACACTGTTGTGACTGTCTTCAGATTACTATTCCAATGGACAATTTACAAATCACCTTCTAAACTCTTTCTTCCCTACCTCTATTTTTATACACTACTTCCTGACAAATTTTTCCCAGACACATATTTGAAACAATTCAATGTATTCATGTTTAAATATAATGCTACTGAATTATTCATCTTAGGAACTATCCAGGATGATTTAACATTATTCCAGAAAACTCTACCTCTGTAAAATTTCAACTGCATTAAATATAGCTTCTGATATTTGCTTAATCCTGTTTGATTTTTAGAATTAAAAAAAAAATTAAAGTGAGGTTGAGTCCTTCACATGGCTTGACAAGTTAATCTGCTTGTGGCCAGGACTAGTAACAGGATAGTAAATATCAGTAAAATTTGGAGGTCTTCTGGTTTATTTGGCCTTTTGGTCTATTTCAGTCTCAATAATGCAATTAGATGATTTGAGAGAAAGATAATTGGTAGATAGCATATATACAACAAAAATTTTTAAAATCTTATGTTGTAAAATAAGTGTTTCAAATGAATTTTATGAAGATGGCCTTGAAGGATCAGATACTGAATTTTCTGAATGAATCAGGGTCTCAAATGTCACACTGTGGTTTTATTTCTGACTGGTTTTAAGCTTCTAGAAAAGAGAATATCTTGGCTCCATTTTAGATGCAACACTTAGACACCTTATAACTGTTCTCTATAAAGACTAATCCTAGAACTAATCAGAGCATGTTAAGTGTAGTTAGTGAATGTAACATCTGAACTAGAGATTTTATCAGTGAGACAAATATAGCTCTGTATGTTCCAAAACTGCGCCCTGAGTAAAAGCTTGTGAATGAAAAATGCCGCTAGCCATTTTTTTTAAAAATTGGTAATTAAAGGATATTATAGCTATCAAGCCACTACAGCTTCCCCTGTTAGTGACTCTGTGGGAACTCAGGATGGAAACAAACAGGAAGCTGGTCATCAAGCCCTCAACACTGCAGCCACCCTGAGGAAACTCAAGAAGGGGATGGAGGGAAATACTGGCCCTAAGAGCTAAGGTGCACATCAGAGGAATGTTGTCAATGAGTCCAAATTCCTGCATCTTCTCATACACAGAAACACACCAAATTCATCAACTTGAGATGTCTGATTTTCTTTAAGGAACCATACATTTTTGATGGTCAGACTACCTGGTCTTTGTTGCAAAGACTCAGATTTCCCAGCTCCTTCCTTACTCTCTTCAGAGTAATCCCTTAGAGTTAACTGAGAGGCCAGGCCATGTTTCTGGGCTTGAAGACCTCAGAAAGTCTGCCAAATAAAATGTAAAATTCTACTTTTGTTGCTGTTGTTTAGTCATTAAGTGAAGTCCGACTCTTTTGTAATCCCAGGGACTGTAGCCCACCAGGCTTCTCTGTCCATGAGATTTCCCAGGCAAGAAAACTGGAGTGGGTTGCCATTTCTTTCTCTAGCAGAACTTTCTGACCCAGGGGCCAAAGCTGTGTCTCCTACATTGGCAGGCGGATTCTTTGTCACTGAGCCATCTGGGAGCAAAACTCCACTTACATGTGATTTTTTTCAGTCTAATGTAAATATATAATATTTTAAATATTTAGTGGAACAAGAATATGTAAGAAGCTAACTAGAATGATATAGTGGTATTAATACTAATAAGGATGTCTAATAATCAAACAGCTTCTTTGTATGTCCCTGTATTTTATTCACACATACGTATATTCATTTGTGGGTTTTTTTCTACAGATATAATGCAACAATTATTTCTGTTTTATAGATGAAAATACTGATGTTCAGATCCCCAAGTGATATGGTCAAAGCCATATGACTGCCAAAGCCAGAGTTAGAGTTGGTTTCATTTTATTTTACACTGTCAAAATGAAAACAAGGTTGGTTTTGAAAAATTCTGGAGTTGAATTAAATGCAAAATCAGGGTTGTGAGTATTAACCAGTCTGGTCATCTGAATAGTAATCTGAATCTGAATACTCAAGCTCAGAATAATTTATTCAGTTTTCCTTCCACTTTCTCCTCTTTTGATATATCATGCAAATAAACTGTAACAATATTTTTACTTTGGTGAAATACATTTATAAACCATCTTCAAGAGAATCAGACATAAAACACACAGGGCTTCTGCAACCTGCAAGATTAAAAGCCTGGTAGCAGCTTTCATCTCACTCTGTACTTGAACCTGTCTGTGCTGACTGAGCTAGCAGACTGTTTAAAGTTCCTGTGGTTTGGGCAAAAGCCAGTCTTTAGAGACACAGTTTCATAGAAGAGAGACTTTTTTTTCCCTTATGACTGGCCAAGTTTTAAATCCTTCCTTGGTTGATTCTGATCAGGAAGGTTAACACTGTGAGAAGGTACCGTGGAGGATGAGAGTCCATTTGTTGAGGAGAAGGTATGCTTTGCTAAAAGAAAAATTAGTAATAGAGAAACATCAGCTGTGAAAAGGGATAGAAACAAAAATACTTTTGGTTCATATCAGAAACTAAAAGAGGGGTTATTCTTAAATCACTCTTTTGCCTCTGGACCTGTAACTGTCTGTGCATAAATAAAGCCACTGGACTTGTAACTGGCTGTGCATAAATAAAGCCAGCCGCCCCTGGTCACTTCAGCGCCACTGCCATTCTCCTTGGCTGATTCTGAAGAGATTTTTAATTTCATTCAGTCACTTGCTCATTCACTGACACGTTCCTTCGTTTTTCACTTGTGCCTGCTATAAACCATGCCACTGTTCTAAATTCCAAGTTTCGCTCTCTAGGTCCATCTCCCTCTACTCTGTAATCATTTAGTCTCAAAATTACTGAATTTTCTTTTTCTTTAATCCAGTGTAGTCTAAAATAGGACAATCTTTTGAAATAGGTAACCTGACTTCTTTTGGCAAAGAAATGAGTGTCACATATTTCCATATCTTCACTTCAAAAATCCGAATGTAAGTATTTATACATTACTAATATTAGAATAATATAACAATACTTTCATATTCTTTCAAAGATACAACAATCACCAATAATTAAGGCAGAGACTCTTAACCAAGGGAGCATGCAATCCCTCAAATTACAAATAATTCTTCAAGTGAGACTTAATGAATATATGAAGATGTGAAATAATGTAATTTTTTTATGTCATATGTATATAGAGATGTGGGCTTCCCAGAGAGTTCAGC
Source organism: Nanger dama (assembly GCA_917880005.1). Taxonomy (NCBI): domain Eukaryota; kingdom Metazoa; phylum Chordata; class Mammalia; order Artiodactyla; family Bovidae; genus Nanger; species Nanger dama. The sequence goes on along the minus strand of CAKJTW010000105.1, from coordinate 2,723,425 downwards.
ACTAAAGAATCCACTTGCAATGCAGGAGACATAGGTCAGGAAGCTTCCCTGGAGAAAGAAATGGCACCCCACTCCAGCATTCTTGCCTGGGAGACCCCATGGACAGAGGGAGCCTGAAGGGCTGCAGTCCCTGGGGCCACAAAGAGCCAGACATGACTGAGCAGGCAGAGCTGTGCTGTGCTGTGCTAAGTCACTTCAGTTGTGTCTGACTCTTTGTGACCCTATGGACTTCAGCCCGTGAGGTTCCTCTGTCCATGGGGTTCTTCAGGTAAGAATACTGGAGTGTCTTGCGATGTCCTCCTCTGGGAGATCTTCCCGACCCAAGGACTGAATCTGCATCTCTTACATCTCTTGCATTGGCAGGCAGGTTCTTCACCACTAGCGCTGCTTGGGAAGTCCATGTGGGAATATATATATCTATGTGTATATATATATATATATATATATATATATCTTAAATATATAAATATTTATATATCTTAAATATATAAATATATTTAATTTTTTAATTCTTTCAATTTTACTTTACAATACTGTATTGGTTTTGCCATACATAAACATGAATCCGCCATGGGTGTACATGAGTTCCCAATCCTGAACCCTCCTCCCACCTCCCTCCCCAAACCATCTCTCTGGGTCATCCCAGTGCACCAGCCCCAAGCATCCTGTATCCTGCATCAAACCTAGACTGGCGATTCATTTCTTACATGGTATTATACATGTTTCAATGCCATTCTCCCAGATCATCCCACCCTCTCCCTCTCCCACAGAGTCCAAAAGTCTGTTCTATGCCTCTGTGTCTCTTTTGTTGTCTTGCATACAGGGTTATCGTTACTGTCTTTCTAAATTCCATATATATGCATTAGTATAGTATATTGGTGTTTTTCTTTCTGGCTTACTTCACTCTGTAAAATTGGTTTCAGTTTCATCCACCTCATTAGAACTGATTTCAATGTATTCTTTTTAATGGCTGAGTAATACTCCATTGTGTATATGTACCACAACTTTCTTATCCATTCATCTGCTGATGGACATCTAGGATGCTTCCATGGAGAAATATACCATGTTCATTGACCAGAAGAATCAATATAGTGAAAATGTGTATACTACCCCAAACAATCTATAGATTCAATACAATCCCTATCAAGCTATCAGCAGTATTTTTCACAGAGCTAGAACAAATAATTTCATAAATTGTATGGAAATACAAAAAACCTAGAATAGCCAAAGCAATCTTGAGAAACAAGAATGGAACTAGAGGAATCTACCTGCTTGACTTCTGGCTCTACTACAAAGCCACAGTCATCAAGACAGTATGGTACTGGCACAAAGACAGAAATATAGATCAATGGAACAAAATAGAAAGCCCTGAGGTAAATCCACACACCTATGGACACCTTATCTTTGACAAAGGAGGCAAGAATATACAATGGAGTAAAGACAATCTCTTTAACAAGTGGTGCTGGGAAAACTGGTCACCCACTTGTAAAAGAATGAAACTAGATCACTTTCTAACACCACACACAAAAATAAACTCAGAATGGATTTAAGATCTAAACATAAGACCAGAAACTATAAAACTCCTAGAAGAGAACATAGGCAAAACACTCTCTGACATAAATCACAGTAGGATCCTCTATGACCCACCTCCCAGAACACTGGAAATAAAAGAAAAATAAACAAATGGAATCTCATTAAAATTAAAAGCTTCTGCACAACAAAGGAAACTATAAGCAAGGTGAAAAGACAGCCTTCTGAATGGGAGAAAATAATAGCAAATGAAGCAGCTGACAAACAACTAATCTCAAAAATATACAAGCAACTTATGCAGCTCAATTCCAGAAAAATAATAGGCCAAAGAACTAAATAGACATTTCTCCAAAGAAGACATATGGATGGCTAACAAACACATGAAAAGATGCTCAACATTACTCATTATTAGAGAAATGCAAATCAAGACCACAATGAGGTTCCATTTTACGCCAGTCAGAATGGCTGCGATCCAAAAGTCTACAAGCAATAAATGCTGGAGAGGGTGTGGAGAAAAGGGAACCCTCTTACACTGTTGGTGGGAATGCAAACTAATACAACCACTGTGGAGAACAGTGTGGAGATTCCTTAAAAAACTGGAAATAGAACTGCCTAGCAATCCCACTGCTGGGCATACACATCGAGGAAACCAGAACTGAAAGAGACACGTGTACCCCAGTGTTCATCACAGCACTGTTTATAAATATATTTTATACATATAATATATAAAATTTCCAGTAAAGACTTGATATTTTTATCAAATTCTCAGAGTAGCCTGTGACACACACACAAAAAAACTGTGGATTACTTCTGTGTACATACTTTTATTAAAATCACGAGTAAATACAGTATTGTAATTTAAAAAATAAATAAATTTAATTAAAAAAATTTAAAAAAATCACGAGTGAAATACATTTTATTGCTATTTGGCAAATGATGATGCTTATCAATTAAGGAAAATGGTCTACCAAACACATTCTTCTAAGCCTTGTTTCTTCCATGAAAGTAGTAGTCAGAAATTTACATGTGATATTACACTCTATTGTATAGGAGACAAACATTTAAAACCAAACAAAATACTTCACTAAAAATACTTCACTTGATCCTATTTTTAAAATCATATCCTGTGCTTTGTTTTCCTTCCAAATTTAAACTTCTTTAGGAAAATTCTACAATCATCCTTATATCGCCCATGAATCATTTTACCTTAATCTCTGAGACTTGAGTTCTACCTAATCTAACTTTTGAAAGTTCTATGGGATTTTGCACTTATTATTAAATTGGATCATCGTACAAACTCTGTAAAAATGCTATTGAGGACTAAAGACTCAAGCCATCCATTGGCTAAGACTCCACTTTCCAATGCAGGGGACACATTTTCAATCCCTGGTTGGGGAACTGAAATCCCACATGCCAGGATCGAGCCAACAAAAACAACAAAAAGATATGGTGGTCTAAAAGGCAAAGGAAGAAGAAGAAATTGGCTTGTTGAAATCAGTTTGTAAGTAATGAAACTGGGAATTAAACCACATGACTCCATTCTTCTGTTCTTTCTCCTACACTGTCATTTCTCCTTTTGTTAACATCATAGCTTTCTGCATTCCTGCTTTACTTCCTATTTACCTTTTTCAAAGTTTTATTTTTGTGCTTTACTTCTTGATGATATTTGTTGTTACATATCTCTTTGAACCTATCAAACCATTATATTTATCTACTTTTCATTCACTCACTCATCATTCATTCATGCAAGCTTTCTCCTAACTTTCTTATAATTCATTTAAAGCAAACCATTATTTGTTTTAAATTTCAAAAAAAAATTAAAGAAGCATTTCTTTATTCAGAAATTACTTGTTCTTTCTGTTACTCCTAGATTAATGTAAAATTCTAATTTTAATCCCTAGATGAAAACTCCAGTTTTATCAAAACTCTAATTTTGTCTTTTATCATTTTGCTCCTCTTAGGGCAGTGATCTGGAAAGATCAATCTCTAGATATGGAGAAAAAAAGAAGATATTAACAGTGATCATGTTAATGTTTGGATGCAATGATTTATCTTGGGGAGACAAGATAAATTCTCTCACCTTTATTTATGTAGCATTGAGTTTCTTTTGTTTACTACTCCCTGAATATATCTTTACATTTTTCTACTCTTCACTTTTGAAAAGATTATCCTAACTCTTCTTTCTAATTGTTTAAGCCATGTGCAATATATAATATTTAGTGTCAATTTTAATACTTCTGTGAAGTCCTTCCTTAACATCACTCTAAATTCAATTCATGGTCCCCTAAAAATGTTAACAAATATTTTATTAACTCATTGCAAGTAGTTGTATGAGTTAAGTGGAACCAGATTCATCAAGGAAGAGCCAAATCTTTAAGATTATTATAGCTTCATAAATAATTGATCCCTTTATCATTTTGAAGTACTTTCTTTATCTGTGATAATTCTCTTTGATCTATTTTATCTGATATTTATCTGATATTAACATGGTTATGTAACTTTCTTACTCTTTATGGTTGGATGGTATCTATTTCTACTCCTTTGTTTTGTAACCTGCCATATATTTATATGTAGAGTATTTTTTGTAACTGGCATATAGATATGTATATTTTAATCCAGTCTTTTAATTTCTATTCATTAATTGGAGTTTTTAGACCATTTATGTTTAATTCAGTTAATAACATTGTTGGCTTTGTCTACAGTCTTGCTAATTTATAATTTGTTATTTTTCCTTGCCTGATTTCTATTAGTTTAATGAACTGTTTTCTGGTTTTCCAATTTAATTTCTCTGTGACTTTTTGAATATGCCTACTTCTACTTATTTTTATTATATTACTTCAGGTAAAATATAAGTAAAAACTAGTGTAATTAAATTTGCCTTTATCCATCATTTATATTAAAAATCAGAGACATTACTTTGACAACAAAGGTCCATATAGTCAAAACTATGGTTTTTCCAGTAATCGTGTGTGGGTGTGAGAGCTGAGCCATAAGGAAAGCTGAGCTTTGGAGGATCGGTGCTTTTGAACTGTGGTGCTGGAGAAGACTCCCGAGAGCCACTGGCCAGCAAGGAGAGCAAACTGTTCAATCCTAAAGGAATCAGTCCTGAATGTACATTGAAAGGACTGATGGTGAAAATGGAGCCTGGCATGCTGCAGTCCATGGGGCACAAGGAGTCAGACATGACCGAGCAGCTGAATTGAACTGAACTCAGATGCGGGGGGCTCCGCAGAAAGAGCGGGAGGCAGTGGAACTTCCCTCAGCAAAGCCGAGGGGTTCCCGAGGAGAGGTGAGCCTGCTGTCCACCAACCCAGCCCCACAGCGAGCGAGAGACAATCAGACGCGACAGGGGTTCCGTCGAAGCGGTTCCGGTTTATTGTTGCAAACTCCCAACTTATATAGACAAACAGGAGGGTTTTAGGAGGGACTTTCCATAGTTGCACCAATCACATTAAAGGTCAAATTGTCACCTTCATTATAACAGGAGTCTATAGAGATCACACACTGTCTATGTGCACAGAAATCAAGAGAGCCAATTAAAAACTTTGACAGACAACATAGACCCTGCCCCCATCTCTTCCGCCAGGCGCCATCTTAGGTTTTCGACCGCAAAGCTAGCCCCTTTGTTTTTAAGGTTTCCCATTTAGGGCCCCATACTCAGACACCCACATACTACCCAGAATACAATTAATTTTTTTTTGCTTAATGAGATAATTATACTTATTTAATAAATATAAATTGAGATAAACGTATAATCTTCCATATTTACTCATGTATTTGCCTATTCCTGGGCTATTCCTTTCTTTCTGCTGATTAAAGTGGTCATCTAGTGAGTTTCCTTCAACCTAGAGAACTTCCTTTACCATTTCTTCTTGTGCAGGTCTGCTGGCAAGGAATTCTCTCACCTTTTATTTATGTAGCAAACATTTACATAAATTTAACGCAAGTTTAAATCACATGTTGGTTCAAAACTAATTTCTACTACTCTGAACATCAATGCTCTTTGGAAAAATAGATTAATGCTTCTGTAAAAAGTTAAACAAATCTACCCTTACATACGTGAACCATGTTTATGTGAGATATGTGTGATGTATAGAAATGCTGAATCTTACTTGTTTACAGATTCTGAATAAATATTTAAGCCAAATGGAGAAAACCTGAAAGTGTTTATCTGGCCAAGTGGTTAGGTAACATTTAGCATAATTGTTAAGGGCCCTAGAATTTTCAGAATGGTAAATGAGTACTGGTTTCAGCTGAAAGTCACTGGCTGCATCAGCCCCTACCAAGAGAGTCTGCTTGACCTTTGAAACGTTGAACCCAAATATTGACTTCTTTCTAGTTATGGTATCATTTTCTAACAGGAGGCTCTTTCATGTGTGTTGAAAATCTGCTGTTTAATGTAGTCACTTTCATGTATTCTCTTAGCTAAAACTTCTGGAAAACTTGCTTCAGCTTCTACATCAGCACTTGCAGCTTCACCATGTGCTTTTTTTGGGGGAGGCTCCTTTCCTACTCATGAATCAACTTCTGCTAGCTTCAAACTTGTCAAAATTTTCTTCTGCAGCTTCCTTACCTTTCTCAAACTTCATAGAACTGAAGAGAATTAAGGCCTGACTCTGAATTCAGCTTTAGTTTAAGGAAATATTGTGGCTTGTTTTAATTTCTATCCAGACCATTTTTTCCATGTTAAAAGAAAAAAACACAAACAAACAATAAAGGCTGTTTCATTTTATCATTCATGTATTTTTACCAGTTTTAATTCCTTCAACTTTTACTTTGCATTCATAATGTGTCTGTTTAGCAAAAGATGCCTAATATATCAGCCTTCCTTACTAAGGTTAATCATTTCAAGCTTTTGATTTAAACTGAGAGAAGTGTGATGCTTCTTTTCACTTGGACACTTAGAGGGCACTGTAGGATTATTAATAGACCTAATTTTATTATTGCTGCATCTTGGGGAATTGGGAGGCCCAAGGAGAGAGAGAGACTGGGGTAAAGGCTGGTAAGAGGAGCAGTCAGAACACACCCAACATTTAAAATTAAGTTATCTGTCTTACATTAGTGTAGTTCACAGTGCCCCCACAGCAACAGCAATTATAATATCAATATCACCGATCACAAAATACCGTAACAAATATAACATTATAATAATAAAAAGCTTGAAATATTGAGAGAATTACCAAAATGCAATATAAAGACTTGAAGGAGTAAATAATGTTGGAAAAAATAGTGCCAATAGACTTGTTCAGTGAAGAACAGTCACAAACTTTCACTGTGTAAAAATTGCAATATATGGGAAGTGCAATAAAGAGAAGTGAAGTAGAGCAAGATGTCCCTAGAATATTAGGCTATTTTTTCCCCACACACTGCTTGAGAGGTACATTTAGGGTAATAAAAGGTCTAGGGTATAGAGCCAAGCAGATCTAGCCAATATCCAATTTTTGTCAATTATTGGATATGTGATGTTAGGAATATTTTTACACCCTTGGTTTTCTCATATATAATGTTACAGTTAATCATATATATTATTGATAATATTTAAATTAAAACAATAAAAACAGAGATATAAATATAGATATATAGACATAGCATCAGTTCAGTTCAGTGGCTCAGTTGCACCTGACACTTTGCGACCCCATGGAAGGCAGCAGGCCAGGTTTCCCTGTCCATCACCAGCTCCTGGAGGTTGTTCAAATTGATGTCCATCGCATCAGTGATGCCATCCAACAGTCTCATCCTCCATCCCCTTCCCCCACCTGCCTTTAATCTGTTCCAGCATCAGGGTCTTTTCCAACGAGTCGGTTCTTTGCCATTAAGTAGCCAAAGCATTGGAGTTTCAGCTTCAGCATCAGTCCTTCCAATGAATATTCAGGACTGATCTCCTTTAGGATGGACTCGTTGGATCTCCTTGCAGTCCAAGGGACTCTCAAGAGTCTTCTCCAATGCCACGGTTCAAAAGAATCAATTCTTCACTGCTCAGCTTTTTTCTATAGTCCAACACTCACATCTATACATAATTAATGGAAAAACCATAGCTTTGACCAGATGGACCTTTGCTGATAAAGTAATGTCTCTGCTTTTTAATATGCTGTCTAGATTGGTCATAACTTTTCTTCCAAGGAGCAAGCATCTTTTAATTTCAAGTCTGCAGTCACCATCTGCAGTGATTTTGGAGCCCTCATAAATAAAGACTCTCACTGTTTCTATTGTTTCCACACCTATTTGCCATAAAGTGATGCAACCAGATGCCATGATCTTAGTTTTCTGAATGTTGAGTTTTAAGCCAACTTTTTCAGTTTCATCTTTCACTTTCATCAAGAGGCTCTTTAGTTCTTCTTCACATTCTGCCATAAGGGTGGTATCATATGCATATCTGAGGTTATTGCTGTTTCTCCTAGGAATCTTGATTCAGCTTGTGCTTCATTCATCCCAGCATTTCACATCATGTACTCTGCATATAAGTTGAATAAGCAGTGTGACAATATATAGCCTTGACGTACTTTCTTCCCAATTTGGAACCACTCTATTGTTCCATGTCCACTTCTAACTGTTGCTTCTTGACCTGCATACAGATTTCTCAGGAGGCAGGTAAGGTGGTTTGATATTGCCATCTCTTTAAGAATTTTCCACAGTTTGTTGTGATCCACACAGTCAAAGGCTTTGGCATAGTCAATAAAGCAGAAGTAGATGTTTTTCTGGAACTCTCTTGCTTTTTTGACAATCCAGCAGATGTTGGCAATTTGATCTCTGGTTCCTCTGCCTTTTCTAAAACCAGCTTAAACATCTAGAAGTTCATGATTCACATACTGTTGAAGCCTGTCTTGGAGAATTTTGAGTGTTACTTTGCTTGCATGAGAGATGAGTGCAATTGTGCGGTAGTTTGAGCATTCTTTGGCATTGCCTTTCTTTAGGATTGGAATTAAAACTGACCTTTTCCAGTCCTGAGGCCACTGCTGAGTTTTCCAGATTTGCTGGCATATTGAGTGAAGCACTTTCATTTCATCATCTTTCAGGATTTGACATAGCTCAACTGGAATTCCATCCCCTCCACTAGCTTTGTTCATAGTGATTCTCCCTAAGGCCCATTTGACTTCACATTCCAGGATGTCTGGCTCTAGGTGAGTGATCACACCATTGTGGTTACCTGGCTTATGAAGATCTTTTTGTATAGTTCTTCTGTGTATTCTTGCCACCTCTTCTTAATATCCTCTGCTTCTATTAAGTCCTTACCATTTCTGTCCTTTATTGTGCTCATCTTTGTTGAAATTTCCCTTGGTATCTCTTAATTTTCTTGAGGAGATCTCTAATCTTTCCTATTAATTTGTTTTCCTCTATTTCTTTGCATTGATCGCTGAAGAAGGCTTTCTTATCTCTTCTTGCTATTCTTTGGAACTCTGCATTCAGATGCTTATATCTTTCCTTTTCTCCTTTGCCTTTCGCTTCTCTTCTTTTCTCAGCTATTTGTAAGCCTTGCTCAGACAACCATTTTGCCTTTTGCATTTCTTTTACTTGAGGATGGTCTTGATCATGCCTCCTGTATATGTCACATAATTTGACCTATCATAAGTGCTTAATAAATAATCACTATTTTAGACGGTGCTCCATTTCTTCTTTTATGACAGAGCAGAGACCAAATTTAAGGAGCCTAATTACCTCTCTAAAAATATTTGTCGCTGCCAACACTTGGTCATTTTATGATGCCTGATATCAGCTTAACTTAAACATCTGAACACAATTTGTTTAATTTTCTTTAAAAACAAAATTTCTGGATCTTCTTTTGTCCTTGCTTTTCATTCATTTATTTATCATTGTTCTTTTTAATTGTCACTGTGCTGGGTCTTGGTTGTGACCCGTGGGCCCTTTTGCAGTGCATGTGCTGTCCCTAGCTGCATCACATGGGAGTTTCCCTTGTTGAGGGGCATGAGCTCTAGAGCACGTGGGCTCATTAGTTGTGGTGCACGGTCTTAGTTGCCCTGCAGCATATGGGATCTTAGTTCCCTGACCAGAGATTAAACCTACATCCTAGCATTAGAATGTGGATTCTTAACCATTGGGCCACCAGCGAAGTGCCTGTTCAATTTTTCAAATTTTGTGCCATTCAAAATTTCTATGAACATGGACTGATGAACAGACATACAATGAAATAGGAATAATAAAATATAATGTTAGAATCTAGATGATGGCTCTGTGGGCAGTCTCTGTAAAATTATACTTTTCTCTACGTTCTCATTGTTTATACATAATTAAGTATTATGATTAAAACTCCCTGAATCAAATGCCAGATTAGGAATATATATGTACTTACATTAATCTAAAATAGTTCTCCCTCAAAACTGCTTTAAGAAAAAAAAAAACAACTGGCAAATATAAGTGTTTAGTTTTCAAAGAGGATCAACAAGACTATATGCATGTGGAAGAAATCAGTCTTACTTGGCATTTGGTAGTCTGAAACTTAGCTCATCCTCTTAGTACTAATCTAAAATTAGTGTTTATTTAGACAAAAGTAATTATTCAGTGCTAAGGAAAATGAAACTTCACTGAACTTTTTCATGGAAAATTTCTTAGTGCATCAAAGTGTTACTAAAGTGGAAGTTCAAAAATGAATTTGGACAGCAAAAAAAATCAACAAAATGAGAAGGAAACCTAATTGAATGGGAAAAATATTTGCAAATGATGTGCCCAATAAGGAGTTAATATCCAAAATATATAAGCGATTCATACAACTCAATAAGAAAAAAACATCTAATTTAAAAAGTGGACAGAGGATTTGAATATGTATTTTTCCAAAGAAGATATACAGATGGCCAACAGACACGTGAAAGTGTACCCAGCATCACAACTGACTAACAGCTCAGTCATGTTAGACTCTTTGCAACTGCATGGACTGTAGCCCTCCTACTCCTCTGTCCACGGGATTTTTAGGCAAATATATATGGAAGAGGTAAATTTCCTTCTCCAGGGGATCTTCTCCATCTTGAAATCAAGCCAGCATCTCCTGCGTCTAATGCAATGCAGGTAGATTCTTTATAATTGAGGCTTCAGGAAACCCAAGCCATAATGAGCCATTAAATCGCACTTGTCAGAATTGTTGCCATCAAAAAGACAAGATATAAAATGTATTGGAGAAAAAGGAATCTTCTCACACTGTTGGTAGGAATGTAACATAGTATGGGGATGCTTCAAAAATATTAAAAATATAGCTACCATATGACCCAGCAATTACACTTTCAGGTGTTTTTTTCAAAGAAAATAAAAACACTAATTAAAAAGTATATATGCACCTCAGAGAAACATTGGTTCAAGATGGCAGAGTAGAAGGACATGTACTCTTCTCCTCCTGTGAGCACACTGAAGTAGCAAAAGAAGATTATGGAGCACATCAAAAGATACTCCATGTCCAAAGACAAAGGAGAAGCAGCAATGAGATGTTAGGAGTACAATCAGGATAAAATCAAGTACCATACCTGCCGGGTAGCTGACCCACAAACTGGAGACCAATAATGCCAAAGAAGTTCTACTTTTGTGAAGATTCTGAGGCCCCGTGTCGGGTTTGCTAACCTTGGGATTTGGCAAAGTGATTAAGAATCCCCAGGAAACTGACTTTGAAAGCCAGTAGGATTTAATTACAGGATTTCCACAGAACTGGGGGAAACAGACTTCATTCTTGGAGGACACAAACAACATCTTGCATGCACCAGGACCATGCAGCAATAGTGTAGCTGAAGCAGAAGATGAATAAGTGACCTGGAAGACTGAATGGTGGAAATCACTGACACAAAACAGAATATAGGAAAAAAAAATGAAGACAGCCTAAGAGGCCTCTGCGGCAACATTAAATGCACCAATATTCACATTATAGGGGTCGCTGAAAGGAGAAAAGAGGGAAAGAGACCTAAGAAAAAAACTGAAGAGACAATAGCTGAAAAATTCCCTAACAGAGGAAAGGAAATAGTCAACCATGTCCAGCAAGAGCAGAGAGTCCCAGGTAGGATAAACCCAGAGGAGAAGAACACACTGAGACACATAGTAATCAAACTGACAAAAATGAAACACAAAGATAAAATATTAAGAGAAACCAGGGAAAACAACAAATAACATGCAACAGAATTCCCATAAGATTATCAGTTGATTTCTCAACAAAAACTCTACAAGCAAGCCAGAAGAGGATGGAGCCATATATTTAAAGTGATGAAATGGAAGGACCTACAACCAAGAACATTCTACTCAGCAGGACTCTCGTTCAGATTTGATGGAGAAATCAAAAGCTTTACAGACAAGCAAAAGATAAGAGAACTCAGCACCACCAAACCAGCTTTACAACAAATACTAAAGGAACGTCTCTAGGTAGGAAACATGAGACAAGGGAAAGACCTACAAAAAATAAACCCAAAGCAATTAAGAAAATGGTAATGGGATCATACATATTGATAATTACCTTCAATGTAAATGGATGAATTGAACTGACCAAAAGATATAGACTGGTTAGGTGGATGAAAACATGTGCATATGTGCACTTCCACTTACCAGATCACTCTACTTAACCCCCAAGTTGCATGTAATTATTTTATGTTGTTAGGTTAACCAAGTTTCCATTATGGCTTGCAATTGCAATTATCTGTCTAGTCAGGCTATTGATTGTGAAACTGATAAACACCTTTTACTATTGTAATGATGTAATTATTATTATTCATAAAATTGCATCATGATTGGACAACAAATAATAATAGAATTCTATATCATTAAAATGACCGTTTAATAGAAAACTCGGTAATCACTTCCTAAAATCCAGATGCACATTAGAATTATCTTGGAATTTTTTGAAAAGTATAAATGCCCAGGTATTGTTTTTCTCCAGAGCTCCAGATGTGATTATAATGAGCAGCCATATTTGAAAAAAACTGAAGTACATGGTGATCTTTTACTTATATCTGATTTAATTTTTCTATTTCATATTCAGTGCTCCTGTTTCATTTGCTCTATGTTTTCCAAATTCACTGCCTTTTTGTCGTTCTTTCTCAAGCCTTTAGCAAGTATGGTAGAAAAGCCTTTGTGTGTGTGTATATATATAATGTGTATATTATACATATATGGGCTTCCCTGATAGTTCAGTTGGTAAAGAATCTGCCTGCAATGCAGGGGACCCCCATTCAATTCCTGGGTTGGGAAGATCCGCTGGAGAAGGGATAAGTTCTTGGGCTTCTCTTGTGAGTCAGCTGGTAAAGAAATCTGCCTTCAATATGGGAGACCTGGGTTCGATCCCTAGGTTGGGAAAATCCCTTGGAGAAGGAAAGGTTACTAACTCCAGTATTCTAGCCTGGAGAATTCCATGGACTGTATAGTTCATGAAGTCACAAAGCATTGGACATGACTGAACAATTTTCACTTCATGTATAATATAATATATATATTTTATGAAACATGAATTTTTTTCTTAGCTAAAAATTTATGACATGTTGATTTCATTTGTTTATGTGTGAATAAAATCCTAGGTTTCTAATTTACATTCACTCAAAACTTTGATATAGTTCTATTTATTTTGGCATCTAGTATTACTGCTAAAAGTATAGAAAATTTATTATTTTATTTTGGTGATTTTTAAAAGAAATGTGAATATGGCTTGAAATTTCTAATCCAATTCTGAGACTATGAAAAAATACTTTGTAGTGATAATGAAAAAAAAACCCCAAACAACAGAAAGTTGATATGTGATACAGCATTATTAACTAAAGTACAGACTTTTTCAAATTTCACAAAATTTTATGCGAGTGTCCATTATTTGTTTTCATACATTATTCAATAATCTACATTGTATTCAGTTGCATGCAGCTGATAAATTCAGATAAATTCTCATTTCATCTTGAATCTATTACAGATGTTTCTTAGTTTCTTTTTATGGTTTCTTAGATATGTTCATCATTTGAAAGTGGACATTTAACTTGCACATAGATGGGGTTTTTAAAGCATCTTTGATATCAATTTCTCATTTTGATATTAATTTCTCATTTAATTGTTTTCTTCTCTTCAATCACTCTGTGTTTTTTCAGTCTTTTAACTTTATTGAGGCTTTCAATGGCTAAGTCAAAGATGTCTATTGGTAAATATCACATTATATTTGAAAATATGTGGGTTATTTTCAAATATCTTTTGATATTAATGTCTAAAATAATTCCACAGTGATAAGGGAACAGAGTCTGCATGAACTGAAATATTTTTGGACCATGAAATTTTTGCACCTTGTTTTGTGTTCTGAGATATGTTCCAGTATCTCCTGGTTTAAAGTCTACAGGACTTTAAATTTGTATCCTGCTCTAGTGTGAAAATGGTGTAAATTATATTTATGTTGACTTGGTTCATAGTGCTTTTCAGGTCTACTGCTGCTCCTGCTGCTGCTAAGTCACTTCAGTCATGGCCGACTGTGTGACTCCATAGACGGCAGCCTACCAGGCTCCCCCGCCCCCTGCTCTACTCTATCCTTCTAACTTTCTATCTATTCATTGTACTAATTTTTTAGAGTTTGTTATTGGAGCTCTAAAGAAAAATTTTAATGTATCTACTTTAAAAATAATTATAATATGTAACAGAAAGATATGTGACATTGTTCTGTATTTTCCAAGTCTCCTGTAAATGTGTTATCATCAATTCAGTTCAGTTCAGTTGCTCAGTTGTGTCCGACCCCAAGGACTGCAGCACGCCAGGCTTCCCTGTCCATCATCAACTCCCACAGCCTACTCAAACTCATGTTCTTTGCATCGATCATGCCATCCAACCATCTTATCCTCTGTCATCCCCTTCTCCTCCTGCCTTCAATATTTCTGAGCATCAGGGTCTTTTCCAATGAGTCAGTTCTTCACAGGCGGCCAAAGTATCGGAGCTTCAGCTTTAGCATCAGTCCTTCCAATAAATATTCAGGACTGATTTCCTTTAAGATGGACTGGTTGGATATCCTTACAGTCCAAGGGACTCTCAAGAGTCTTCTCCAACACCACAGTTCAAAAGGTTATTCGGTGCTCAGCTTTCTTTATGGTCCAACTCTCACATCCAGACATGACTACTGGAAAAAAAATACATAGCTTTGACTAGGGCAGACCTTTGCAAGCAAAGTAATGCATTATCATACTTTCATAATTTAAAAATATGCTCCCCATATTATTGTATCATTATTTACAATAGCCAAAATATGGAATCAACCCTAAGTGCCCTTCAACAAGTAAATGAATGGATGAAAATGTGTGTATATACATACACACACACATGCACACACACACACACATGCACACACACACACACATGCACACACACACACAAAGGAATGCTACTGAATCATAAAAAGAATAAAACATGGATATGTATAACAGCATGGATGGACCTAGAGGGTTTAAAACTAAGTGAAATAAATGTGAGAGAGAAAGACATATGTTATTATTTATATGTGAAAATAAAAACAACAAATGAGCAAAATAACAAAACAGAACACAGAGATATAAAGAAAAGACTAGTGGTTGCCAGAAGACTGTGGGTTGGATCAAAAAGTAAAGATGAGTAAGTGGTACAAACTACCAGTTTGTCTAAATAAATAAGTCACATGGATATAACATAAGGCAATGGAATATAGTCATTAATAGTGTAGTAATTTTGTAAGGTATATAAATGACAAAATATCAAATCCCAAATCAAATATTAAACTGAATATAATATTGTATGTCAACTATACTTCAACTGAAAATAAGAAACTGGGTTGATTCAAGCTCTAGAAACTTTAATACATTTGATACAACTTTCATTCTACCAAATTAAAAATTTTCATTCTAATGCAATTTAAATATTAACAAAGATGAATAGGATTGAGCTTTCAACTATTTAATGAGAGACATGTAATAGTAAAGAAATTTAAAAGTAAAATTTTTCTGTGTGAGGTGTTTTGCTTAAAATTGTATTGCTTAGGAATAGCTTGAGTTTAAAAAATCTTAGACCAGAAATATTGGATCAGCGATACTAGATTGCTTTAGAGTATTTAATATGCAGAAATCTTTTTGTAATGGTAAAGACATAAAACTAAAAATATTAAAGGTAGAAATAAAAATATATTTAAAAAGTTGATTTCCACCCAAAGTGAATTTGGCCAAATTTGGTAAAATTGAAGTTTGAAATCTTGAGTAGAATCAAATTTCAGAATTTTCAGGCCTAATTTGTTCTACTTGTAGATATTTTTTAATAGCCACAGAAATATCCTTTGATTAATTAGCAACATTATAAAACCATTACATACAGAAGAGGGAGGGAATAGAATTGTAGGAAAGTAGAAAATCCACATCACAAAGATGAAGGGATAATTTCAGTTATATTTAGTCAGTCCTTGTTTGTTAAACATAGCACAGAGAAAAACATCTGTGCACAGAAAACCACAAATAAGGATGGCATTTAATCAATCATACATTTGTTGATCATCCATTATCTTCTAAGTTATATACAATAAGTCTAAAGACACTAGTTAAAGAGAGAGATTGGCAAAGTGGCTTAGAAAACAGACCCTGTTATATGCTGTCTATAAGAAACTCACTTAAATTACAGTGAAATAGGGAGATTGAAAATAAAAAGTGGGAAAAGTTGCATTATGGAAATATTAATTGAAGGAAAGCAGGAGTGACTATATTCAGTTAAGTTCAGTTCAGTTGCTCAGTCGTATTCGACTCTGCGACCCCATGAATTGCAGCACACCAGGCCTCCCTGTCCATCACCAACTCCCAGAGTTCACTCAGACTCATGTCCATCGAGTCAGTGATGCCATCCAGCCATCTCATCCTCTGTCATCCCCTTCTCCTCCTGCCTCTAATCCCTCCCAGCATCAGAGTCTTTTCCAATGAGTCAACTCTTCGCATGAGGTGGCCAAAGTACTGGAGTTTCAGCTTTAGCATCATTCCTTCCAAAGAATACCCAGTACTGATCTCCTTCAGAATGGACTGATGGGATCTCCTTGCAGTCCAAGGGACTCTCAAGAGTCTTCAGCACCACAGTTCAAAAGCATCAACTCTTCGGCACTCAGCCTTCTTCACAGTCCGACTCTTACATCCATACATGACCACTGGACAAACCATCGCCTTGATTAGACAGACCTTTGATTAGACAGACCTGCTTTTGAATATGCTGTCTAGGTTGGTCATAACTTTCCTTCCAAGTAGTAATCGTCTTTTAATTTCACGGCTGAGTCACCATCTGCGTGATTTTGGAGCCCCAAAAAATAAAGTCAGCCACTGTTTCCACTGTTTCCCCATCTATTTCCCATGAAGTGATGAGACCAGATGCCATGATCTTTGTTTTCTGAATGTTGAGCTTTAAGCCAACTTTTTCACTCTCCTCTTTCACTTCCACAAGAGGCTTTTTAGTTCCTCTTCACTTTCTACCATAAGGGTGGTGTCATCTGCATATCTGAGGTGACTGAGATTTCTCCTAGCAATCTTGATTCCAGCTTGTGCTTCTTCCAGCCCAGCGTTTCTCATGATGTACTCTGCATAGAAATTAAATAAGCAGGGTGACAATATACAGCCTTGACATACTCCTTTTCCTATTTGGAACCAGTCTGTTGTTCCATGTCCAGTTCTAACTGTTGCTTCCTGACTGGCATATAGGTTTCTCAAGAAGCAGGTGAAGTCATCTGGTATTCTCATCTCTTTCAGAATTTTCCACAGTGACTATATTAACACTATATATAATAGATTTCAGGACTAAGAGAGGTTCCAGAGAAGCAGAGAGTAACTATGTCTTGATTAAAGGCTCAGTCCACAAAGGAGATATCACAATTCTAGAAACCCTAAGAGAGGGTTGATGTCAGCAATGATGCAATCAGGAGCTGCAAACCATGTGAGGTGAAACCTGATAAAACTGAAAGAAGTAGATGAGTGCATAGAGCTGGTAACTTCAACACCTCTCCCTTTAACAATTGATAGCTTTTGGATTTTTGAGAGTTTGGAAAATTCTCTTTTATCTACTTAAAAATTTTAAATCTTTAAATTTTTATTTTATTTTTTTGGTTTATTTTTTTTTTTTTTATTTTTTAATACTTTATTCTACATTACAATACTGTATTTGTTTTGCCATACATTGACATGAATCAGCCACAGGTGTCCACGATCTTCCAATGCCAAAGCCCCCTCCCACTTCCCACCCCACATCCTCTCCCTGAATCATCCTGTGCACCAGCCCCATGCATCCTGCATCCTGTATTGAACATAGACTGGCGCTTCATTCTTACAAGATAGTATACATGTTTCAATGCCGTTCTCCCAAATCATCCCACCCTCTCCCTCTCCCTCAGAGTCCAAAAGTCCGTTCTATACCTCTGAGTCTCTTTTGTTGTCTCACATAGAGGGTCTTCATTACTATCTTTCTAAATTCCATATATATGTGTCAGTATACTGTATTGGTGTTTTTCTTTCTGGCTTACTTCACTCTGTATAATCGGCTCCAATTTCATCCATCTCATTAGAACTGAGTCGAATTTATTCTTTTTAAGGGCTGAGTAGTACTCCATTGTGTATATGTACCACAGCTTTCTTCTCCATTCATCTGCTGATGGACATCTAGGTTGTTTCCATGTCCTGGCTATTATGAACAGTGCTGCAATGAACATTGGGGTACATGTGTCTCTTTCAATTCTGGTTTCCTCGGTGTGTATGCCCAGCAGTGGGATTGCTGGATCATAAGGCAGTTCTAGTTGCAATTTTTTAAGGAATCTCCACACTGTTTTCCATAGTGGCTGTACTAGTTTGCATTCCCACCAGCAGTGTAAGAGGGTTCCCTTTTCTCCACATCCTCTCCAGCATTTATTGCTTGTAGACTTTTGGATCGCAGCCATTCTGACTGGTGTGAAATGATACCTCATTGTGGTCTTGATTTGCATTTCTCTGATAATAAGTGATGTTGAGCAGCTTTTCATGTGTTTGTTAGCCATCCGTATGTCTTGTTTGGAGAAATGCCTATTTAGTTCTTTGGCCCATTTTTTGATTGGTTCGTTTATTTTTCTGGAGTTGAGCTGCCTAAGTTGCTTGTATATCTTTGAGATTAGTTGTTTGTCAGTTGTTTCATTTGCTATTGTTTTCTCCCATTCAGAAGGCTGTCTTTTCACCTTGCTTATAGTTTCCTTTGTTGTGCAGAAGCTTTTAATTCTAATTAGATCCCATTTGTTTATTTTTGCTTTTATTTCCAGTATATTGGGAGGTGGATCATAGAGGATCCTGCTGTGATTTATGTCAGAGAGTGTTTTGCCTATGTTCTCTTCTAGGAGTTTTATAGTTTCTGGTCTTATGTTTAGATCTTAAATCCATTCTGAGTTTATTTTTGTGTGTGGTGTTAGAAAGAGATCTAGTTTCATTCTTTTACAAGTGGTTGACCAGTTTTCCCAGCACCACCTGTTAAAGAGACTGTCTTTACTCCATTGTATATTCTTGCCTCCTTTGTCGAAGATAAGGTGTCCATAGGTGTGTGGGTTTATCTCAGGGCTTTCTATTTTGTTCCATTGATCTATATTTCTGTCTTTGTGCCAGTACCATACTGTCTTAATGGCTGTGGCTTTGTAGTAGAGCCTGAAGTCAGGCAAGTTGATTCCTCCAGTTCCATTTTTCTTTCTCAAGATTGCTTTGGCTATTCTAGGTTTTTGTATTTCCATACAAATCCCTTGCATCCCTATACACTAATAATGAGAAAGTAGAAAAAGAAGTCAAGGAAACAATCCCATTCACCATTGCAACGAAAAGAATAAAATACTTAGGAATATATCTACCTAAAGAAACTAAAGACCTATATATTGAAAACTATTGAACACTGATGAAAGAAATCAAAGAGGACACTAATAGATGGAGAACTATACCATGCTCATGGGTCGGAAGAGTCAATATAGTGAAAATGAGTATACTCCCCAAAGCAATCTACAGATTCAATGCAATTCCTATCAAGTTACCAGCAGTATTTTTCACAGAACTAGATCAAATAATCTCAAGATTTGTATGGAAATATAAAAAACCTTTAAATTTTTAATACAATTTTAAAGGTCATTTTCCATTTATAGTTATTATAAAACATTGGCTACATTTCCCATGTTATACAGTGCATCCTGGAGCCAATAATTTTCATCTCCACTCACTCTTCTCTTAGGTGGCACTACTTGTAAAGAACCCACCTACCAATGCAGGAGACTCAAGAGACACTGGCTCCTTCTCTGGGTCTGAAAGATCCCTGGAGGAGGGACTGGCAACCCATTCCAGTACTCTTACCTGAAGAATCCTGTGGACAGAGGAGCCTGTTGGGCAACAGTCCATAAACTCACGAGTAGGAAGTGACTGAAGTGACTTAGCCTACACCTCTATGACGCCCTCATCTCCAACTGGTAATCACTAGTTTGCTCTCTTTAAGTGTCTGCCTCTTTTGTTGTTGTTGTTGTTATATTCACTAAATTGTCATGTTTTTTAGATTCTATATATTTTCTATCTATAAATGATATCATGTAGTATCAGACAGTATCTCTGTCTGACTTATTTCACTTACCATAATGCCCTTTGAGTTCATCTGCATTGCTGTAAATGGCAAAGCTTTATTCCTTTTTATGGCTGAGTAGTATCCCATTTTGTGTGTGTGCGTGCGTGTGTGTGTGTGTGTGTGTGTGTGTGTGTGTGTATAAGCAACTTAGCTTATATGTGGTATATATATATATATATGCTAAGTTGCTTCCATCATGTCCATTTCTTTGTGACCCCATGGACTATAACTTTCCAGGTTCCTCTGTCCATGGGATTCTTCAGGTAAGAATACTGGAGTGTGTTGCCATGCCCTCCTCCAGGGCATTTTCCTGACCCAGGGACTGAACCTGCATCTCCTGTGTCTCCTGCATTGCTGGGTAGTTTCCTACCACTAGTGCCACCTGGGAATCCTATATGTATACCACATCTTCTTTATCCATTGATCTATTGGTGGACACATAGATTGCTTCCATACGTTGGCTGTTGTAAATAATGGTGCTATGAACATTGGGGTGCATTTCTCTTTTCAAATTAGTGTTCGTGGTTGTTTTTAGCCGTATACCCAGGAGTGGAAATCCTGGGTCATATGTTAGTTCTTTTGAGAAACCTCCATACTATTTTCCAGAGTAGTTGCATCAGTGTTTATCCCCAGCAACAGGGTACAAGATAAATTTTGGCTTGTTGAAATTTTGGGAAATTCTTGACCATTATTACTTAAAATACTTATTTTGCTCCCTTAAGTCTTTTTCCTTCTTCTTGTATTACAATAGTGTATATAGTACATGTTTTGAAATTGCCTCCCTCTTGGATGTTATATTTTGTGTGTATGTTTTCCTTCTTGCCTTTTAGCTTTTCAAGCTTATATTGACATAATTTCAAGCTTACTGAATATGTCCTCATTTGTGTCCAGTCTATTGGTGTCTGACCAAATGTATTTGTTACTTGCTTCTTAGCATTTCTTTTGATTTTTTTCTTAGAGTTTCTCTCTTTTTCCATTGGATGCCTTAACATAGTAATCCTAGCTATTTTAAATTCTTGAGCTGATACCTCCAATATCTTTGCCATATTTGAATTTGATTCTAACACTAGCTTTCAGTCTGTGTTTTCTTGCCTTTTATAATGGTTTGTAATTTTTTTCAAAGATGAATAATGTGTTAGATTTTAATACTGGAATTCGATAGGCTTTTATTGTGAGTTTTCAATGTTAATCTGATTAAGAATTCAACCTTGTTTAATTTTTTGTTACAGCTCTAGGTGCTGGAACCTTCAGATCCCTCCTTGATTTTGTCTTCCTTTCTTTTTACAGTTTACCTAAAAATTGCTTCTTACATAGAAACTGGCCCTTGCAATTTCTTCAGCTGTAGTTCGCTATTATTATACTTAAGCCCTACTGATGTGATTAAAAGGTGTTTGGTGGGAGGGGAAGCAGTCTGTATTTCCCTGTTAAGTCTGATTCTTTAGTGAGCTTATGTCCCTGTTCTGTAACTTTACAATTTATTCTCAGCGTCTTTCACCTTGTTAAGACAGGAGGACAGAAGGGAACTTGAAATGGCTAACTTCCTTTCCCCCATATCAGATATGTCAGATAATGCTATGGTAAAGCTATTTCTCTTAGAGTATTGGCTTTTCTTATGGTAAATGCTCTGTGCATACTTCAAAGTGGTTAGTATTTTTCCTCCCCCTGTTAGAAACAGAATTTTTCTTGTTGCAGTACTGTGAAATTTATGGAGGAATAAGACTGCGGACCCCAACAGTTTATTATGCCCACACTAATATACACTCTGCTTCAGGCAATTTGCCAAAATTATCATTTGAGTACTTACCAACTCATGGTTCCCGTAGCTTCTAGTCCTGATAAGCTATTCTTAACTGTGACTTTCTGTATTCACCTTTCTCTTCAGATTTGAAGTGGTGGTTTGCCTCCAAGATCTCAATTTTATGATGAGTCCAAGAAAAATCATTTTGTCATTCAGCATTTTTTTGTTGTTGGTTGTTATTGTTGTTCAGTCACTAAGTCATGTCCGACTCTTTGCACCCCTATGAACTGCAGCACACCAGATTTTCTCGTCCTTCACTATCTCCTGGAATTTGTTCAAACTCATGTCCATTAAGTCAGTGATTCCATCTAAGCATCTCATCCTCGATCACCCCCTTCTCTTCCTATGCTCAGTCTTTCCTATCATCAGGATCTTTTCCAATGAATTGGCTGTTTTCATCAAGTGGCCTAACTATTGAAGCTTCAGCTTCAGTTTCAGTCCTTCCAGCAAATATTCAGGGTTTATTTCCTCTAGGATTGACTGGTCTGATCTCCCTTGCTGGCCAAGGGACTTTCAAGAGTCTTCTCCAACACCACAGTTCAAAAGCATCAATTCTTCAGCATTTCTGATCTCTTTACAAAACAGAGATGACACTGAAAATCCCCCTCACTCATTTCATGCTGAAAAGAAAAATTCAGAGAAATAGAAATGAAGAAAGAGGCTCTTAATTTGTTAAAGACCACTACAGAAAAACTGTATCATTGACGTTATATTTAATCATGAAAGACTCATTATTCCCCAAGCTAGAAACATGACAAAAATATTTGTTCTCACCACTCTTATTCAACAGAGTGATAGATGTTTTAATGAGCATAAGAAGGCAATTAAAGGGAGTGCAATATGAACATATCTAAAAGGAAAAAATAAAACTGTCCCTATATGTGAATGCCATGATTGTCTATATAGATAATTCCAAGTAATCTCTAAACTATCCGTAAAATTAGTAAATACATCAAAAACACAGGATATAAGATATCCATACAATAATTAATTTTATTTCTTTAGATCAGCAATCAACATACAGAGTCCAAAATTGAAACTGGAATACCATCTATAATTGCTCAAAAAAATAAAGGAATACCTATATTAGAATGCAATAAAACACACCTAAGACTTTTATGTGGAAACAATATAAAGCTAATGAAAGAAGTGAAAGATTAAATAAATAAAGATGAACTATAACCTCACCATAGTGAAAACTTCAAATCAGTATCCAGAATAAATGCCTCAGAACTCTCAGGACTCAATAGTTTAACAAAATCCAAGTCAAAAATGGGCAAAAATAGACTGGGAGTTTGGGACTGACATGTACACACTACTATATTTCTTATAAAATAGATAACCAACAAGGACCTACTATATAGCACAGAGAACTCTGTTCAATATTTTATAATTATCTACATGTGGAAAGAATTTGAAAAAGAACAGGCATATGTATAAGTGAATCACTTTGCTGTACACTTTGAAACTAACACATCATAGTTAATCAACTGTACTCCAATATGAAATAAAAACTTAAAACAATAAAAAGTAGTTGTGTCATCATTAAAAAGGGCAAAGACAAGACCAAGCACTTCACTAAAAATATACAGATGGCAAATAAACACATGGAAGAATGTTTAATATCATTAGCTATTAGGAAATATAAGGTAAACTAGAATGAGCTATCCTTAGATACTGATCAGAATGATCAAAATAAAAACAGTGATAATACTACATGCAGACAAGGATGAAGAGAAACCAAATCATTCACACATTGCTGATGGAATGTAAAATGCCACAGCCATTTTTGGAAACCATCGGGCAATTTCTTAAGAAATTAAACATGCATGACCTTACAAACCAATGATTGTTTTCTGAGATATTTGTCTGAGAGGAATGAAAGCTTAATTTTCATGTAAAAACTTGTAAATGAATGTTGGAGAAGTTTTATTCATAATAGTCAAAACCTGAAAACACATGTTGGTCAAAGTGTGAAAAATTAAGGAAAATGTGTTACATCCAATCTGTGGAATACTATCTAGCAATAAAAATGAACAAATTATTGATATGCACACAATCTGGATGAATCTCCAGAGAATTATGTCCTGTGAAAAATCCAATCCCAAAAGGTTGGATACTGTATTATTCCATTTACATATCATTCCTTAAGTGAAGAAGTCACAAAGGCAATCAGGAGGAAGTATGTGTGACTATAAATGGACAACAAGAAGAATCTTTGTGGTGATCAGTGTTCTGTATTTTCACTGTATCCGTGTCTATATTTTGGTTGTACTATTCTGCTCTAGATTTCTAAGATGGCATCATTGAGGGAAACTGGGTAAATGGTACACAGAATCTCTCTGAATTATTTCCTACAACTGCATGTGAATCCATAATTATATTAAAATAAAATCATCAATTTAAAGATAAAGTTTAATATAATGCAGGCTGCAGGATAGAGAATAAGCTGTAGAAGAGGAAGAGGAAAAAGAATAAAAGGAAGGAGACCCATCAGAGGTAAGTAAAGTAATCTAGGAGAAAGATGATGGCTGTGTAGACTATGGGAGGTAATGGTAAAAATGAAGAGTACTGAATGCATTCAAGAGATAGTTTGCTGCTGCATAAATAGACTTGCTCTGTGTTTGGATATGGGAGGAGAGGTGAAGAAAGAAAGAAAGTTGACCCTTAGAATTGCAAAATGAGAATTGGTGAGATAATGGATGGAAAATATATGCTGGATCGAAAAGAATTGAAAGGGAGAATGTGGAAAGCTTCCCTTGTACACTTGGAAATTTGACTAAAAATTTGGAGTGGAAATAACTAATAAAGATTGGAGTTGTATTAATGATGTATCAGAATTCATTACCTGATAAATAGAGGACTTCTAGATCATCAAGAATAGGTAGCTAAGATGGAATAAGAATAAAACTTACTGAGGATGAGAAAGTGAAGGACTGTAAGGTCTGAGAAAGACTAACACTCTTGGATACTGGGGTCACCCAGCAAGGTAGCAGGGCTTCAGGTGAAGAAGGACACAACACAATTGCCAAAAAAAAAAAAAAAAAAATTGATGACTTGGAAGTAAGAAATTGAGAGCAGAAATGAGGGCTACAGTGTATTATAGATGAAAGTGCAAAAGTTGTTGAAAAGATGGGGGCATAATAATCTGCCAATGACATTGCTGATCTTCAGACTCTGAATTTTGAAGTCAGCTGGGTGTGATAGAATACACAGGAATGTGAGGGGTGGCGAAACCTTTTAGGGAGACAAGTTTTAGGGAAGGCAAAGATGGAACGTTTGGTGCAGCTGATGAGGATTTTGTTTAGTCCCTCAGTCGTGTCTGACTCTTTTGCAACCCCATGGACTTTAGCCTGCCAGAATCCTCTGTCCATAGGATTTTCCAAACAAGGATACTGAAGTGAGTCACCATTTCCTTCTCCAGGGAATCTTCCTGATCCAAGGATGGAACCCACCTCTCCTCCATTGCAGGCAGATTCTTCACTGCTGAGCCATGGGGGAGCCCTGATGAGAATGTTAAGAAGTGTCTTTAACATAGAATAAGTATTTCATAAGATGTCTGTAAAGATGTTACAGAGAAATTTGAATCAGGGGAGAAAGCTTATATAAAGTCTCTGTTTTTCTGAAAAATATAAGAAAAATGATGGGTTATGGTGTTGCATGTCACACAAGATATCAAAATGAATGAGACAAGTATCCAATTTTTAAGTAACTAAAGGGAAATAGGACAAACAGCCATTCACTATAAAATGCTTCAGTGGGATTCATTTTTTGTCTCATGCAGGGCACATTTGTGACATAATACAGTTTTCAGTTCAGTTCAGTCGCTCAGTTGTGTCCAACTTTTGGGACCGCATGAACTGCTGCACTCCAGGCCTCCCTGTCCATCACCAACTGCCGGAGTCCACCCAAACCCATGTCCACTGAGTCGGTGATGCCATCCAACCATCTCATCTTCTGTTGTCCCCTTCTTCTCCTGCCCTCAATATTTCCCAACATCAGGGTCTTTTCCAATGAGTCAGCTCTTCACATCAAGTGGCCAAAGTATTGGAGTTTCAGCTTCAACATCAGTCCTTCCAATGAACACCCAGGACTGATCTCCTTTAGAATGGACTGGTTGGATCTCCTTGCAGTCCAAGGGACTCTCAAGAGTCTTCTCCAACAACACAGTTCAAAAGCATCAATTCTTCAGTGCTTAGTTTTCTTTATAGTCCAACTCTTACAACCATATATGACCAGTGGAAAAACCATAGCCTTGACTAGATAGACCTTTGTTGACAAAGTAATGTCTCTGCTTTTTAACATGCTGTCCAGATTGGTCATAACTTTCCTTCCAAGGAGTAAGCATCTTTTAATTTCATGGCTGCAGTCACCATCTGCAGTGATTTTGGAGCCCCCAAAATAAAGTCTGACACTGTTTCCCCATCTACTTCCCATGAAGTGATGGGACCAGATGCCATGATGTTAGTTTTCTGAATGTTGAGCTTTAAGCCAACATTTTCACTCTCCTCTTTCACTTTCATCAAGAGGCTTTTTAGCTCCTCTTCACTTTCTGCCATAGGGGTGATGTCATCTGCATATCTGAGGTTATTGATATTTCTCCCAGCAGTCTTGATTCCAGCTTGTGTTTCCTCCAACCCAGTGTTTTTCATGATGTTCTCTGCATATAAGTTAAATAAGTAGGGTGACAATATACAGCCTTGATGTACTCCTTTTCCTATTTGGAACCAGTCTGTTGTTTCATGTTCAGTTCTAACTGTTGCTTCCTGACCTGCATACAGATTTCTCAAGAGGCAGGTCAGGTGGTCTAGTATTCCCATCTCTTTCAGAATTTTCCAGAGTTTATATGTGAGACACACTGTCAAAGGATTTGGCATAGTCAAGAAAGCAGAAATAGATGTTTTTCTGGAACTTTTGTGCTTTTTTGGTGATCCATTGGGTGTTGGCAATTTGATTTCTGGTTCCTCTGCCTTTTCTAAAACCAGCTTGACTATCTGGAAGTTCACGGTTCACTTATTGCTGAAGCCTGGCTTGGAAAATTTTAAGCATCTCTTTACTAAGGTGTGAGATAAGTGCAATTGTGTGGTAGTTTGAGCATTCTTTGGCACTGCCTTTCTTTGGGATTGAAATGAAAACTGACCCTTTCCAGTTGTGTGGCCACTGCTGAGTTTTAGCTTTCTCATAATTAAACTGTGATTTCGCATATGGGACACCAGGTTCATAGTAATTCCTTCATTTATAATTAACAGCATATTTCTTTCCAAAATGATTACCTTCCTATCTTGCAGTTTTGTGTGACCATGTGATTTGATTCTGGTCATTGATGTGCATATTTGGTTTATGTAATTTTTGGAAAGTGTCATTAAAATATGTCTTTTTTTCTGTTTTTCTCCTCTGCATTCTGAACTTTCTGTTGTTGGCTATATAGATCTACCAGGGTTAAAACGAATCTTCTTGAACATGAGTTGCTTTAAGATCAGAATTGTAGAACAAAAGATGGAGCCTGACTTGTTGACACTAAACAGTTCTATTCCAGCCCTGGCACATAAATAGAGAAATCAACCATATAATTTAAGCTAATGCTGTCTTGAGTTTTCTGTTAGTCAAAGGTGAAGTTCCTCTAAGAGATACTCTAACAGAAAGTTTGGTTTGTAGAGTCCTTTACCTTCTGCAGGACACATTTAATCCCAAGGAAAGCTTGACACCTTTGTCTGGTCAACTTCTAAAATGCTGACACTTTCAATAAAATTCTCTTAACACTTTTCTGAGTGGCAGTTCCAACCATTCTTTCCCATAGAATCTTCTGGCAGTCAAGCATCATTTTTGTGAGGCTAAAATTCCAAAAGATGCAATATACAGGTCCATGATGAACTTGAATCTATGAATCCCCATTGGATGGCTTGAGGTAGTGGGAAGAGTCCTGCCATTTCCTCCTTGGCGAGGAGGCAACTAGATACAATAGAATCTCTTTCCTTGACTAAAAGTCTAATGAAGAAAACTCTCACTCATCTTCATCCATTTCTAGACTTAACATGGTCAGAAGTTTGGTAGTGAAACTCACGTTTTCATCTCTTAGCAAGTGTTGCATGAATAATCACCTCTCTTTGGAAAGTGTAGGTCTTTTCTACGTGTTGTTCTTGTCTCTGGGGGTCTCAGCTTAAGTTCTGAGGTGAGGTGGATAGACTTATTGAATATTCTAATATATGAACACATGTAAACATGATGCCAGAATTAAATGAAGTGATAGATTTATCTCTGGAGATTCATTATTAAAAGTTAATACATTCCGCCTTGGAGTTTTAAATGTTTTTGACTTAATTTCACAAATGCTATTTCATTTGCTCATAGCAGAACTATGGCTTAAGTAGAACTGCACTTTTAAAGTTGAGAAAATTCAGTCTGAGTAATTAAGTAGGAAAAACAAGATGCAAATCAAGACCTTTTATTGCCAGATTTAAGCCATTTTCAACTATGTTTCTGATATCAGATGACTGTCACCGACAAAGACATTAACAATACAGGAGGGTTAGTCTTTGAGAGCCAGATAATCGGAGAGAGGGAACTTGAAAGTTCACATGGACCTCCAAGACAACCGGAACCTCCAAAGGCAAGGGGAGAACAGGCAAATTTCTGCTGCTCAGTAAATTTACTGCAGGCCGGCTTTCCTGTTTTATCATATTTTAGGAGCTTAGTGACAAGACATCTCAGAAGTTTACGGCAGAATGGGAGCTTGGTGCACGTGCCGTCACGACTGCCCTGCTGAGGCTGTTCCCTGGGTATCTTCCGAGTAACACTCCACTGATGTTCCCACCAGATCTTGTCATATGAGAGCTCTGGCACTTTCTAACAAAGATATCCACAGAATTCCTTGAATATTTTCAGAGTTTCTATGATACCCAATGGTAGCTTCTCCAACTTTATATCTATGTTATAGCAATTAATATTTTGTCTTCTATACAAAGCATTTTATTATCTAGTAATAAGATTAAAGGTAGAAAAAATACCACAGAGTAACAACAACAACAACAAAAGATCAGAAGTAGTGTTTCAGTCAATTTTGAATCATGAGAATTTAACTTGATAATATTTTTATGTATACTCAACTATTCTCATTTTATTTTACCTGATTAAAGCAAACTACTTAAAAATTTTATGTGTTCCCTTTAGCAGATAAGTCAAGTCAAATGTTAGTCACTGAGCCGTGTCCAACTCTTTGTGACTTCATGGACTATATATAACCCGCCAGGCTCCTCTGTCCATGAAATTCTCCAGGCAAGAATATCAGAGTGTGTTGCCATTCTGTTCTCCAGGGGATCTTTCTGACCTGGGGACTGAACCCAGGTCTCTTACATTACAGGCAGACACTTTACTGTTTGAGCCAACAGGGAAGCCTCCTTTATCAGACAATAGTATGCAAATTTGAGCAAAACAGAAAAGGCTTTAACCTAGCTCATTTCTATACTGAATCACTGTAGACCAGTTCATAACCATATGATTATTTAAATATGGAGTGGATGTCATTAAGCTCCTAGAATATTCTGGAGGTGCATGTGAGGTTTTTATCATGAAAGGGAAAATAAAAATGAGAAGTGGATTTAAGTATCAAAACACACAAGAAGAGTCAAAAGTTCACCATTTAAGAAGTGTATCCAATTACTATCAGTTTTCTATATGAATTCTGTAATGACAGGGTTATGTGAGAGAAAAGAATTTAAGAATTAACTCATACAAGCAGGAGTATGCATGAAGCAGAGATTAACTGTGCATAAAGAAAAGAAGCAGTGTTTGTCATCTATGTCCAGCAGTAGCAGAAACCCATGCACAGGTTGCCCTCTTTGTCTTTGTCTGGGTTCTCGTCTTCAATAAGGGGGTGATGGATGGAGAAAAGGGAGGCTCAGGTGGTCTCCTGGAAACAGGTAGAGAGCCCAAGGTGATAGAGGACATAGCTGGATTTAGGTAGTATAATTCAAAACCAAATCTATTACAATACAGCTTGAGTTCATTTACACTTCAGTCCATTCCAAGCCAGTGAACAACCATATAGCCACCAGTCCAAATTGCAGAAATTGTATTTAATGATTGCCCAAAATCTTCTACATTTGTTCCTAATCTGTTCTATCCTCATGTTCAGTTCCCAGCCATTACATCAAATTTCCTCTTAACCTCTGGAGTCTCCCCAAAGACAATTTTGACTTGCCTTGTGCAATGCTCTTTGTTGTCCCATGATGTCTCAAATAAGAACTTGTGTTTTAATTCTGACCATATGGACCTAGACAAGAACATTGGCCATTTGACAGTGCCCTGGCTAGACCAACTTAATGCTGCCTCCACTGTTCACTCTTCCACACCGTAACAGATTGAAAAACGACTATTTAGAATTTCTTTGAGGGTGCTCACTATTACAGCTCAAGAATAACCCAATTGTCAGCTGTTTCGCATATTTGCTTACTGTTTTCTAGTGCGAATTTTGTCTTGATGTTTCTGAGAGCCTGTTTTGTAAACACATATCCCAACATACATATGGAAATATTTCATTTTCTGTAAATTCAAGGGAAACAAAAGAACTCACCATAACTGTAAACAATTCTTTATGTGGTTTGTTATGCTATGAGATAATCAGGTTTAGTGCATCCACTAAGGGCTTCCCCGGTGGCTCAGTGGGTAAAGAACCTGCCTGCAATGTAGGAGATGCCGGAGACATGGGTTCAATTCCTGGGTTGGGAAGATAGCATGGAGGAGAGCACGACTCACTCCAGTATTTGTCCCTGGAGAATCCCATGGACAGAGGAGCCTGGAGGGCTACAGTCCATAGTTCACAAAGAGTCAGGCACGACTGAAGTTGCTGATCAGAGCACAGCATCATACCCAAATGACATAGCTATAACAGCCTGTTCTAACAGATGTCAAAATACCAAATTTGTATTTGAAAAAATTATTTTGAAAATTAGAGTCATGCTTTTATGAAATTTGTATTGTCATTCTCAGTTGTCAGTTCAGCATTCTTATGCAATGAGCAATACTGCTTATTTTCTAATTTGATTTTCTTTATATAAACAATAGAAAGGTTCATGACAGGCACAAGTTTGGAAAGGAAGGATAAACTGGCTACTACTCTCTTCCCAATACTTGGGAGTATAATAGAATATTTAGGGAAAATATATTTTAGGTCACTGAAATACCATTTCTTTCAAACAACGTACATGCTGTATTAATATATTAACATTTGACTCAGATTCCAAGTAGACAGACTAAAGCAGAAGAATATCTAGTCATTCTAAAATAGCTAATTATCAAGTGGGGAGAGTGGAATGGTGACTAGAAAATCAAGAAAGAGCGGGTAACCCCTCATTTTCCCATGTAAATAATCTTAACTAAATGCTGCAAAAAGTAAGAGCAAAGTAATTCTTTGACATTTCAAGCCTATAGTTAAGGCATTAGATCTATTTTGAAAAACACATACTTTCATTTATAGAGTAGTTTCAACTCCGTAGAAAGACAAAACTTTTTAAAAATTACTAGTGAGGATAAAAATTTAGAGGAAAAGGATTCCTTGTTGGCTTGTTTTTCTAACAGATATTTCTTCTAAGAAACTAAATAAAAATAAAAGTTTACTGGCAAGAATTGAACCAACCTCAATATGTGTTCTTGACTTTCTGTG
This sequence comes from Nanger dama, assembly GCA_917880005.1. Taxonomy (NCBI): domain Eukaryota; kingdom Metazoa; phylum Chordata; class Mammalia; order Artiodactyla; family Bovidae; genus Nanger; species Nanger dama. Next base: position 2,691,914 of record CAKJTW010000105.1, on the reverse strand, counting down.
ACTTTGGTCAAGTGAGACAATCTCTTAAACACTTAAGTCTTCTAATCTGTTAAGAGAAAATCATTCTGATCAAATAAACTTATATAAAAACATGTTCAGTCTCTCAGTAGTGTCAGATTCTTTGAGACTCAGATTCTTATAAACTCTGGACTGTAGCTTGCCAGACTTCTCTGTCCATGAGATTTTTCAGGCAAGAATACTGGAGTGGTTTGCCATTTCCTCTAAGGGATCTTCCCATTTCAGGGATCAAACCCACATCTCCAGTATCTTCTGCATTGACAGGCAGATTCTTTACCACTAAGCCACGTGGGAAGCCCATAAAATGTAATAATTATAAAAAAACATGATCATTCTAATCTAGTGAAATGCTGTAATATTTTGAAAGTCCCATGTCTGTAGTTAGATACAAGTTATTTCTTTTCCTCCTTGCATGGCTCCATTGTATGCATAGCTGTTTATATGTTCTTCAAGACTATGTATGTTGAAAAATAAGAATCTCTATATTGTATAAACATCTGAAAAGCTTGCATAATTTCTGAAACATAAGAAAAACTTCATATTGTAAATATTGGTCAATACTGATTCATGTAGCACAAAAGTTGAAATTTCTTGAAAGATGTCATATATAAAAAAGCCATAGTTTACGTTATCAAGAGTATTAAAGTCTCTGTTCAGCTGTATATATGAAAAATTCTATAAAGTAAAAACTAGTTTTTAAGTTAGCTAAATATAAAACTACAATTGTACTCTCTTTTTTTTTTTTTGGCATGAGATTTCTAAGATTTAGTTCAAGGGGATAGGGCTTTCCTGGTGGCTCAGACAATAAAGACTCTTCTGCAATGCAGGAGACGTGGGTTTGATCCCTGGGTTGGGAAAATCCCCTGGAGCAGGGAATGTCAACCCACTCCAGCATTCTTGCCTGGAGAATCCCATGGACAGAGGAGCTTGGTGGGCTGTAGTTCTTGGGGTCACAAAGTGTTGGACAGGACAGAAAGACTAACATGCTAGAGTTCAAGAAGGATATTTTTAGTGATGAGCATATGAAAATAATAGACTTTGGGACTTTTGAGATCTCATAGTAGTTTTTACATTGTTAATCTTTCATATATATATATATATATATATATATATATATATATATACACACACACACACACACACATAAAGACAAATGACAATACCATTAAGCAAAACTGTGTTAGACATCTCAGTACCTTACAAACAGCCTCATATAAAATATATTGTGAAGGTAAGAATGGTTCATATATTTGAATAGTAACATAATTCTTAGATACATTGCTTAAGTGAGATTTAAAAATATGAAAAAAATGACTAGAATATTCTTTTGATGGAAATAATTTGAGCATAGAGTAGATAGGAATAGATACATTCTGCTGTTATCTTAATGCCTAGAATTTGAATTGGTATTCACACTTGTAAGTCACATAAACTAGCATATGAGCAAATCCATAACATCAGACATATTACTATAAAAATGAATAGATAGACGATAACTAATTCTTTAAAAAGCAAGTGGCTTAAGACAATTTAGCATTCAAGAAATATGTACTCATTGTTTATTTATTAAAACCTAGAAATACTAATTTCTCAGCAGATAATAAAATACCAGTTTCCCTGCAATAATTTGCCTAGACTGTGTTATCCAAGGATTCAAAATCACTTAATGGAACTTTTTTTTCCCCCTGTGGGTTATGTGTTACAAGAAAAGAACCAGCACATATTTTCAAAAGTCAGAGAAAACAAAAGGGAGTGCTTAGAGGAAAAGTGCAGGAACTGAGTCTAAAGCTTTGATAGTGAATGTAATGTTTGGGAACTGCAAGGAACCCAGTAAATATCACCCTTCTTTTATCTCTGAGTTAAAAGCTAACTGGAAGTTTAGAGGAACCATGGTATTAGCTTTATTAGAGATAAAAACTGATATTGGAGAACATTGCTGATATTTTCAATTTAGTAAGTTTGCAATTACAAACTCTAAAAATTCAAGCAGAGCAGTTTAGCCAGGGTTTTGCCTGAGACTGAAGGACTTCCTTGGACATAGTATGTTGGTAACTGCAACTAGCATTCAACTGAGCTGCTCTGTACTTCCGGTTGCATGGTGCATGGATGTCCCCATGACCATCCAAAGGTTGGGATTTGAAAGCAGTCCTATGTTTCATAACATAGCTTCCCTTTGAAGAAGAATCTCAGCCTAGTAGACGCTTCTGAGGCAGGATGCTCTGAAAGTGGAAGTGAAGTCATTCAGTCATGTCTGACTTTTGTGACTCCATGGACTACAGCCCACCAGGCTCCTCCATCCATGGGATTTTCCAGGCAAGAATACTGGAGTGGGGTGCCATTGCTTTCTCCAGGGGATCTTCCTGACCCAGGGATTGAACCCGAGTCTCCTGCATTGCAGGCAGACTCTTTACCATCTGAGCCTCCAGGGAAGCCCTTAGATGCGCTGGGAAAGTTTAGTCTCTGGTCAAGTTTTCTATTATATAGCTTGTGCTACATCCACACTTTGTGATAATTCTTTGTATTTTTCCATAAAATAGTGGTTTATTCATATAATACAACCTTTTCATTTGCAAGAAAATATTTACTCTTTTAAATGTTTTCCCCTCCTCTTCAATAGATTGAAAGTTCCACACAGAGAGAAGCTAAGACTTGTCACTACTGAATCCCACAGTATCCAGCATAGATCAGGTACCTAATAACCACATGTGACTAAATATATGAATGAAATAATATGTAAAATTAAATCATGCAGAGAAGTAGTATAGATTGAAATGGATCACTTACTTAAGACGGTTTTGGACAGGTACTGGCCTCTGGGTCAACTAGTAAGTTCTGATTTTCCTTCATTCTCTACCAAAACATGGACTCACCAGAAATGCTTCAATCTTAGTTTTATTTCTGTTCTACAGTTCAGGTAAAGGGCGGTGTCCAAATCTCTATCAGTCTTATTCACCAACCTGTACTGTTGTTGTTGTTTAGTCGCCAAGTCATGTCCAACTCTTTGCGACCCCATGGACTGCAGCATGCCAGGCTCCTCTGTCTCTCACTATCTCCAGGTGTTTGCTCAAATTCACGTATGTTGAGTCAGTGACGCTATCTAAAAAGCTCATCCTCTGCAGTCCCCTTATCCTTTTGCTCTCAATCTTTCCCAGCCTCAGGGTCTTTTCCAATGAGTCAGCTCTTCACATCAAGTGGCCAAAGTATTGGAGCTTCAGCATCAGTCCTTCCAATGAATATTCATGGCTGATTTCCTTTAGGATTGACTGGTTTGGTCTCGTCACAGTGTAAGGGACTCTGAAGTTTTTTTCCAGTTCTACAATTAAAAAAAAAAAATCAATTCTGCGTTGCTCTGTCTTCTTTATGGACCAAGTCTCACATCTGTACATGACCACTGGAAAAATCACAGCTTTGACTAGATGGATCTTTGTAGCAAAGTGGTATCTCTGCTTTTTAATTCGCTGTCTAGGTTTGTCTTAGCTTTGCTTCCAAGGAGCAAGCATCTCCTAATCTCGTGGTTGCAGTCACTGTCTGCAGTAATTCTGGAGCCTACGAAAATGAAATCTGTCACTGCTTCTACTTTTTCCCCTTCTTTTGCCATGAAGTGATGGGACTGGGTGCCATGACCTTAGTTTTTTAAATGTTGTGTTTTAAACCAGCTTTTTCACTCTCCTCTTTCACCTTCATCACAGGCTCTTTAATTCCTCTTTACTTTCTGCCATTAGAGTGGTATCATCTGCATATCTGAGGTTGCTGATATTTCTCCCAGCAATCATGATTCCAGCTTGTGATTCATCCAGCCTGGCATTTCTCATGTTGCATTCTCCATTGAATTCTTTATTGAATGTTTGCACATAATGACTTTTCTTTTATTTTTTTATTTTTTGTCACTTGAAATAATAAAGATCAACAAAGAAAATTGCTGCCCTCAAAAACTCTTAGTCTAATGAGCCCTGAACTAATACAAACTTGGTATCTTAAATAGGAAAGAGAAGATTGTAGGAAAAGATGCAATAATAACCTTAAATGCAATACTCTGAAATGAGGAGGATTAGGTAGTAGAAAAAGTAGCCAACAACTTTCAATAAAAATATTAATAATATGATAGAAGTTTGAGATTCACCAAAGGAGTAGAAACTACTTAAAGATGGGCATGATGCTATTAAAATAAAGCATGCAAAATACATTCCTGTTATAAAATGTTAATATTCCCTCTTTATCATTAACATTCATGCATTCACTTTTTAAGTCTATTCAACTAAAATATATGAGTTAAAAGACATCTCCATGGTGGAAGGAGTCCACGGAGCCCTTTGTAAATCAAATATGTGATGTTGGCCCAGCCACCTAAGCACTAGTTTTCACTTTCCTAAAAGGAGGAAGTAGCAAGGCCCATTTTAGTTGTAAATTTTGGTTTCCAAGTCAAGGAAGTAACATGTAATTCAACATTGCTGTAATCAGCCCCCAGAGGAAGAGTTTACCTCTATTCCCAAACTTGGTTCAGCCATCCAGACTGATGAAGCCACACATAAGTTAAGAGATATGAAAGGTTTCTTATTTACAAAACTGGGGACTTTTGTAAAAGTCTGAGAAGAGGACTAACTCCATGTAGGAAAATGTAAGCTGTCTGTTTAATTTGTTCTGTTTATGTTTACACCTCATGGGAAATAGATGGGGAAACAGTGGAAACAGTGTGAGACTTTATTTTGGGGGCTCCAAAATCACTGCAGATGGTGACTGCAGCCATGAAATTAAAAGACGCTTACTCCTTGGAAGAAAAGTTGTGACCAACCTCGATAATATATTCAAAAGCAGAGACATTACTTTGCCGACTAAGGTCCGTCTAGTCAAGGCTATGGTTTTTCCTGTGGTCATGTATGGATGTGAGAGTTGGACTGTGAAGAAGGCTGAGCGCCGAAGAATTGATGCTTTTGAACTGTGGTGTTGGAGAAGACTCTTGAGAGTCCCTTGGACTGCAAGGAGATCCAATCAGACCTTTCTGAAGGAGATCAGCCCTGGGATTTCTTTGGAAGGAATGATGCTAAAGCTGAAACTCCAGTACTTTGGTCACCTCATGTGAGGAGTTGATTCACTGGACAAGACTCTGATGCTGGGAGGGGTTGGGGGCAGGAGGAGAAGGGGTCGACAGAGGATGAGATGATTGGATGGCATCAAAAACTGGATGGACGTGAGTTTGTGTGAACTCCGGGAGATGGTGATGGACAGGGAAGCCTGGCGTGCTGCGATTCATGAGGTTGCAAAGAGTCGGACACGACTGAACCACTGAATTGGGAAGACTGTGGTTGTCTAACAAACACAAAAAGACTTGAGAGGGCAAAAAGGAAGGACAGGGTTGGGGTTCTCTGGTGGTTTGAGGGTAGGGCTAGAATAATAGGTTTCAAATGGGCCCCCTTGAGGAAGTTTGACCTTCCCACCCATGCCAAAGAAGGTAACACCTGGACTTTTTGCTTCACCCAGATGTGGGGCAATAGGCAAGGAGGAAGAGGAGTCCTTGAAAGCTATCCACAAAAATGCAGTCAGACTTTATTACCAACCTGTAGACCAGAGGCTTCTGTTTGTCACAGCCAAATCAAGTCACTTTGGTCTACCTGAGGTTACTGAAATCTGTTGGTGGAGCACCGCTGTACCTTCAAAACCTGACTTACTCACTGCATGCTTTCTACTGGAAAAAAAAAAAAAAAGAATACACTGCAGCTAATTCACTGAGCTATATATTTATGTGTCTTGCACTCAAATTTATGTTTTACCTTTGAAGATTTAAAAATATTAAATGTATATACAACTGCTTAAAAATGAATTTGTTCAGCTAAAAATTCAGTAGCTTTTCACACTGGTTAGCATTGCAAAAAAAACAAAATAAAATCTGCCTGATGGTTAATTCTTTTTCCAAAAAATTTGTGAATTTTTCTAATGTAAAACTAAGGTTTTCAAATAAAATTCCTTGGGTAGACATAGAAATGAGGCCACTTTGTAGGCTGAGACTCCCTGCACATGGCTTACTCAGAGGCACATGCTCTCTAGAAAAAAAATAATCATAAACATCTGTCTTTTAAGTGATATTTTTTTCACCATAATATGTGAAGAGAGTATTCCATGGACATCTATGGCTACAGAAATGTGAAGTTCTACATGCACTTATTGGAATCCCTGGTTTAATAAAAGCTTAGCGAAGTGTGGAAAATATGTAAAATATGTTGATTTACTATCTCTCAGAGAATTTCTAAGTAAGTATTCATAAACTTAAGTGCCTTTAGGAACAAAATTAAATCCTTCTATAGGCCTATAGTTTAAAGTATTCTCAAGCTAACTTTTTTTTTTTTTAAGACACCATGGCTATGAGCCTAACTCACTGATTCAGAGGCCCATGGCAAAGAAACTGAGTGCATTCTGACATTTCTAAGTTCTAAAGTCTCCTGGTATAATGATTTAAAATTTTGACTTTCTCACAGAGATGGGCTGAGAACAATTTCATTCACAGACAGAGAAATGGACCAGAAACTGCAAAGTTTTTAGGTGTGATCCACAGTGCAAAGCACTGATCAAAACCATAGGTTCAGATTCAGGGGTATTCTTGGTAGTGGGTTACTAATTTTTTGCATAGATTTACATAACCAAGAAAATACATTTCTTTCTTTACAGAAAACCAGAAGTTGAGTTCTCCTAACAGTCTCATCATCTGTGTTGCCTAATGTATTTAGATAACCCACAGAATGTGCTCTTTACAAGCTTTCTCTAAACACACAAAAAACCCGTCAGTATTTTTGTATTAAAAACGATTTCCAGCTGTCTTTTTAAGAAACTGTCCAGAGCCTGATTTTCCTCTGGCTGCGCTGTGCTGCGCAGTCAGTTGTTCAATCGTGCTCAGCTCTTTGCAACCCCGTGGACTGTGGCCCACCAGGCTCCTGTGTCCATGGGTTACCTAGGCAAGAATACTGCAGTTGGTTGGCATTTCCTTCTCCAGGTGATTTTCCCTTTGAACCCACATCTCCTATGTCTTCTGCATTGCAGGCAGATTCTTTACCACTGAGCATCAAGAATTTCTTTCATCAGTGTACTACATTCATTGCCTCAGGATAACTGAATGTCCTTGATGAGACTTAAATTACCCTGAAAGTTACTATTTATAGGAGTTTTCATCTGATTATATTTACAGTGAGATAATAAAGGATACATTCAAGAAAATTATCAATATAGAAAAAATACAATTGGAAAAAAATACATCAAAAACTAGATGAATACAGTTATTGCAACTGACATTAAAGGCAGCTATAAATTATTTAGCCATTACCACAAAGGTGAATGGTGGCTCAGAAAGTAGAGAATTTGCCTACGCTTTAGGAGACCTGAGTTTGAACTCCAGGTTAGGAAGATCCCCAGGAGAAAGAAATGGCAACCCACTCCAGTATTCTTGTCTGGAGAATTCATAAATAATATTTTGTTTTAATTGCTAGAGGAGAAAATTTGTTTTAGCAATTAGTATAGAAGATAATCTACTTGAAAATGAATTTTATAAGGAAATTATTATATTGCTTTTATAAAGGCACCTGGAAAGCCCACAAAGAGAATGATGGAACAATAAAAAATATTTATGGAGAAAATGCAGCACATTTTGTCATGAAGCTATGTCTTATTTTGACCCTTAAGAATATTAAACCAAAAGTAGCATGGAAATTTGAGCTTCCCTCATGACTCAGACAGGAAAGAATCTGCCTGCAATGCAGGAGACCTGGGTTAGATCCCTAGGATGGGAATATCCCTGGATCGGGAAGATCTCTGGGAGAAGGGAAGGGGTATCCACTATGCAGTATTCTTGCCTGGAGAATTCCATGGATAGAGGAGCCTGGCAGGCTACAGTCCATGTGGTTACAAAGAACTGGATGTGAGGCCTGGCGTGCTACGATCCATGGGGTCGCAAAAAGTCGGACACGACTGAGCGACTGAATTGAACTGAACTGAGCAACTAATACTTTCACTTTCAGCATGGAAGTTTATCTCCATGAAGGCATTTCTGTGAGGATTTGGAGAAAGAGCAGATGGCTTATTGGTTGAAGGTAGGTACTGATATATACATCATCTGTTTAACATCTATTCAGGACTGTAGATCATAGTATACACAGTAGAGCTTGGGCCACTGGAACAGGATCTTCCGTACGCTTTAAAAATGTAGTTTGTTGAGCCCTCATCTAGGCCCATTGATCCAGAAAGTCTGGCGGTAGAATTAGTCCTCAGACTAACAGTTTTGGATCCTGTCATTTGCAAGGCTGACAGTGTCTAGGTGCTGCTTCTGCTGCTGGTCTGTGAGCCACAATGAGAAGCCCTGGACTAGAGCAGTGGATCTCAGCCTTCTTTGTACATCACCATCACCTAGGGAATTTTTCAAAATATTTGAATATCTGGGCTCCATCTCCTAGTCATACTGACTTAATTGGTCCACAGTGGATCCCAGACACTCAGTTTTTTAAGAACTCCCTGATGACTTTAACATTCAACCAGGATTGAGGAACTACTGTCCTAAAGAAGAGGATGGATTTCATTTACTTTAGTCCTTTTCTCCAGAGCACATATTGGCTGGAATGGCTGACTTTTGATAGGAACCAGAACCAAGTGTACTGACACTTGTATTTATAAGGCATTACACTAGATGTTTTCATTTTAGGACATTTATTCTTGAAAACATATATTTTACTGTTTCTATAAGAAATTGTGGCACAGTGAAAGTGAAAGTTGCTGAGTTGTGTCTGACTCTTTGCAACACCATGGACTATACAGTCCATGGAATTCTCTAGCCCAGAATACTGGAGTAGGTAGCCTTTCCCTTTTCCAGGGAATCTTCCCAGCCCAGGGATTGAACCCAGGTCTCCTGCATTGCAGGCAGGTGCTTTATCAGCTGAGCCACAAGAGAAGCCTGTGACACAATGGTATGAATTAAAATTTGAAAGAACATGAAGGAAACTAATAAGAAGTGAAGGCAGGAAGCAAAGCCATTTCTCTCTGATTCAGTAACACATGGTTTGTGATTCATAGTTTGAATATCAGACAGTCCTGGGGAAAAATGATATGTTGTTATAAAAATTGAGGATTTGCCTTGTCTTACCCTCCACATGCCAGTTTTACAAATTCATGGACCACTGAAGCGCTACAAGGAAAACGTGTCGTGTCATCACTCAGTCGTGTCTGACTCTGTGATCCCATGGACGGTAGCCCACCAGGCTCCTCCATCCATGGGATTTTCCAGGCAAGAGTACTGGAGTGGTTGCAATTTCCTACTCAGGGGACCTTCCTGACCCAGGCATCAAACCCTGGTCTCCTGCATTGCAGGCAGCTTTACCCTCTAAGCCACCAAGGAAGCCCCCAAGGAAAACTTTAGATCTATTAAAATACCAGATAAAATGCAGGCTAGTTTGCACCTCACAGATATTTTCCAGTAGGTATGGGATAAACCATCTGAGTCCAGAAAAAAAATGGGAGAGATGTTTTAATCTGACTACCTGGTCCATAGTATTGCTCTAGAAGAACATCTGATTTTGAGTAATATTGAATTCAGATGAACTCACCAAGGATTAATGAATCCCTAATAGCTAAAAGCAAAGTCTAAACTTTTCTATGGGGTAACTTCTGTGGTCAAAGAACATGCTGTAAGGATTTGTTCTTCTCCAACATTGTTTTTGGTGACAAGATAAAAACATTAACATAGGAAAGATACACAACCTTTTTCTCTCTCCCCAAACAAATTACGTTTATTTGCTGTTCCTTCTGATTATTATTTTAATTCATACATCTGCAGAAATATTAATTCTGCAGTTAATTACACCAACCAAATCAGGATTGGAGAGCAAAAGTGAGGTAGCCTATGGAGTTAACTAAAGTTAAATTGGAACTTGGGAAGTTTGCAAACAGGTAAAGAAAATAAATGCATACACATAGAAAAAAATGAGAAAAACAAAACTACCTTTAGTAAATTGCTTGTGTTAATGGACCCAGATCTTCTCTGTCACCTACATTGAGGCCCATTGCATTTAACTGGAACTTCTCACTGACTTTTGGTTCTGCCACGTGACATGTTTTGGCTAATGAGATATTAGTAGAGTAGTGAATGCAGAGAATTGAAAAGCAGAGTGTGAGCAATTGGCTTGATGTCTCTTGCCTTCTGCCATCACCATGGAAAGAACATGCCTGGATAAAACTGCTAAAAGATGAGACACATATAACAAACCCAAGTGCTCTCAGCCATCCCAGTCAAGGTCATTCCTTATCCATCAATACGCAGATGATTTCAGCTTGTGAACAGGCCAGCCAAGTTCAGGCGAGCTGCTCAGCTGACCCATAGCCACCCATGGATGTTGTGCAAGCCCAGACCAAATCAATAAAGCCTTCAGATTTGTGAGCTAAAAATATGTATTGTTTATATGTCTGAGGATTGGTGGTTTTTGCTTTTCAACATTATTATAACAGTAGACACTGATACACAGCTGGAGCATTTAAGACAATTTAAGAGGATAGAACAGAGTTGAAGAAAGGTTTTAGAGCTAGCTTTAATTAGAGAGCTAATGAAATTAAAAGGCACTTACTCCTTGGAAGAAAAGTCATGACCAACCTAGATAGCATATTCAAAAGCAGAGACATTACTTTGCCAACTAAGGTCCGTCTAGTCAAGGCTATGGTTTTTCCTGTGGTCATGTATGAATGTGAGAGTTGGACTGTGAAGAAGGCTGAGCGCTGAAGAATTGATGCTTTTGAAGTGTGTTGTTGGAGAAGACCCTTGAGAGTCCCTTGGACTGCAAGGAGATCTAACCAGTCCATTCTGAAGGAGATCAGCCCTGGGATTTCTTTGGAAGGAATAATGCTAAAGCTGAAACTCCAGTACTTTGGCCACCTCATGCGATGAGTTGAGTCATTGGACAAGACTCTGATGCTAGGAGGGATTGACGGCAGGAGGAGAAGGGGACAACAGAGGATGAGATGGCTGGATGGCATCACGGACTTGATGGACATGAGTTTGAGTGAACTCTGGGAGATGGTGATGGACAGGGAGGCCAGGCATGCTGCAATTCATGGGGTTGCAAAGAGTCAGACACGACTGAGCGACTGAACTGAACTTAATTAGAAAGCAGGCAAAAGAAAGTAGTTTCCAAGATAATTCAATGTGTGTCTTGAATAGAACACCCTTTTGCATTGTTTCAGAGATTTTAGGTAAATTTTACATTGTTTCCAGTTAATTTTGATTGTCGTATTTGTATTTCATTGAAGATAATTTAGGCTAAGTCTGGCCACAACACTAAAAAAAAAAAAACAAAAACAAAAACAGACCTAGACTTTTATGAGATATGTTTAATACAAATTTACAGAACAACAACAACAAAAATTCAGGGAACTGCAGCCCCGGCTAAGGCCATAATCAAAATATACTTGGAACATCCTGGGGATGAAACATAAAATCATCATTTTTGGTATCAAAAGTTGCTATAGAATACTCCAGAAAGATAGGCAGGATAATATAAAAATGCACTTTAGGAAAATTTATTTTATGCTTAATGGACTGAATTAATAGAATTATAAATCACTCATAGAATTTAAGGATCTAAAATGAAAAAAAAATAAATCTGGAAGATTCCCAGGTCTTTACTCCAAAACAATTTTTATAAAGTAGTTGAGAGTGAGTTGCTGTCAGTGAGGTAGGCATAACCATCAGTATCCTCTAAGTATCTGAATGAGCTCTCACTTGAGTCAAGATTTTTTGACTAAATATTTGGATAAAATTATTCAAAGTGATCCCAGTGATTTTGACAGATATAAACAATTTTCTTGAAACAAAAAATTTCAAAAGTTGTCTTAAAAATAATTAAGGGAAATGAATTATTGCCATCTCACCAATGGGTGAAAGTTTTTAACAAACTGAACTCAGCTCAAAAATATGTAATAATAAGCACTAAAGCCAAACACTGATGGGTGGGAGAATAATTTTATATACTATTTCTCAGAAAAAAATGATAATTATTGTTTTAATAAGAGATGACTAAATATGGTATATTCATATTATATAAAATGTTTTAGAATTTTAGACTATGATTTAAAGTAAATTTAATGAATAGGAAATGCCAACCCACTCCAGTATTCTTGTCTAGAGAATCCTGTGCACAGCCTGGTGGGCTGCTGTCCATGGGGTTGCACAGAGTCGGACACAACTGAAGCGACTTGGCAGCAGTGGCAGCAGCAATGAATAGGAAATAAACTAACCCTGTAAAATAAGGACAAAAGCAAAATTAAAAACCATATACAGGAGCTCTGTGACAACCTAGAGGGGCGGAATGGGGTGGGCGGTGGAAGGGAGGTTCCAGAGGGAGGGAATGTATGTATACCTATGGCTGATTAATGTGGATGTGTGGTAGAAACCAACGTGACATTGTAAAACAATCATCCTCCAAATAAAAATAAATAAAAATTTGAAAAAGACCCTATCGGGTCACAAAAACACCCATATACCATATGAATCAAATGCTGTAAAGACATATAAGGGAAAGTGAAGTCGCTCAGTCATGTCCGACTCTTAGCGACCCCATGGACTGCAGCCTACCAGGCTCCTCCATCCATGGGATTTTCCAGGCAAGTGTACTGGAGTGGGGATGTTAAAATGTTTTTTATTAATTAAGTGTTTAATTCCAGTTCTCATATCCTCTGCAAGCAACAAGCTCTGTATCATTTGCTTGGCATAACTCCTTCCTCCTTCCTTGGTTCATTCATCATCACCAAATACCTTAAAACTTACAGGAAAATAAGGAGAAAGAGACCTTTGCCATTGAAACATACTGACTTTTATCAGTATTTTTGCTAAAAAGTGATACTGTGGACTGTTCCATGTGACAATGCTGTTTGAACAGGCTATGTTGGTAATCTACACTGTAATCTGACCACAGGTTAGCCTTTCAACCTTCACCATTTCTGTGATAGTGCTAGCTTTATTAGCAAATTTGTAGAGACATTTTTTTATAACCATCTTCTCACCAGGTCTTTCCAGGGACACTGAGTCACAAAACTACAGAGGGCACTTTCACTCTAAATTTTATGTAAATAGAAACTCCTGAAATCATATAGCAGAGCAGCACTATCCATGGTAATCTGTGTAAACAGGGCAGAGTCTCTGCTTTCTAAGAAACCAGAAAACCCAGTCTCTCTCACAATCTTGAGGTCATTATCCTCCAGCAATGAGTCAATCCCTCTTTCCTCTTGAAACAATAGCATCAAACCTCCACCTCTTTCAGGAAATCTGACCTAATCCTTTTGTGGGCAAGAGGATTTTAGAACAAAGCCATGATCCAAATGAGGTGTGTGTATAGGGATCGTCCTTAGGAAAATTTTCCCCTACTTGGCAAAAACACATACTTAAAAAGAAATGCTATTTATATTACAACTAAGCAAATATAACCCCACAACTCAACAATAGAAAATCTAATCTGCTTTCCTTTAAAGGAGCCAGGGAAACTTTCTGAAGAATTATTCTATCCGTTTTTTTTTTTAATCTTTTAAAAAACAATTTAAAACACTGACCTTAAGGCAATGATATGGTACAATGATCACACACATATATATTTTACATTTAAGAAAAAAACAAGTATTCTAAGGAAAAGGCAAAATAATATGAGAAAATCTAATTTTTTTTTCACAGATAGTAACAATGCAGGACAGAGCACTCATTTTAGGCACAAATAGAAAAGAAAAACTCTGGGAATCAAAATTATCTGAGAGTGGAGAGTTAATGACTTCACATTTTATTGTGATTCTATATACCTTCAATATCCAGCACAGAAATATACCTATTCACATGTAATCCATCAACATTTAATGAAGGCACCAAAATCTATTGAATGGGGAAATTTTTGCCAACAAATGGTGCAGTGAAAAACGTGTAAGTGTATGGGAAATGAGTCTTAACATCTTCCTCTCACCATACACAAAGATAGATTTGGGATGGATGATAAACTAAACTAAAACTACAAGGCTTAGAGAAAAAAATAAAATCAATATTTTTATGATAGGAAAAACAAGAAATTTTTGTATCCAAGGGCTCTAACCACAAAACACTAAACTGATGATTTGGTAAGCATAATAATACCCTCCAGGGGTAGCTATGTTTTTATCACTGAAATCTGTAAATATGTTGCCATACATGTCAAAAGGTACTTTGCTGGTGTAGTAAAAGGTATGGACCTTTAACCAGAAGGTTAGCTGGTGGTGGCTGCTCAATCGCCAAGTCGTGTCTCACTTTGCCACCCCATGGACTGCAGCCAGCCAGGCTTGTCTGTCATTCACCACCTCCCAAAGTTTGCTCAAACTAGTATCCATTGAGTCGGTGATGCCATCCAACCGTCTTGTCCTCTGTCGTCCCCTTCTCCTCCTGCCTTCAATCTTTCCTAGCACCAGAGTCTTTTCCATTGAGTCTCCTCTTCGCATCAGGTGGCCAAAGTATTGTTTCAGCTTCAGCATCAGTCCAATGAATGTTTAGGGTTGATTTCCTTTAGGATTGACTGGTTTGATCTGCTAGCTGTCCAGGGGACTCTCAAGAGTCTTCTCCAACACCACAGATCAAAAGCATCAATTCTTCAATGCTCGGCTTTCCTTATGGTCCAACTCTCACACCTATATGTGACTACTGGAAAAACCAGTAGTTTGACTAGATAGACCTTTGTTGGCAAAGTGTTGTCTCTGTTTTTTAATATTTTGTTTAGGTTGGTCATAGCTTTTCTTCCAAGGAGCAAGTGTCTTTTAATCTCCTGGCTGCAGTCACCATCTGCAGTGATTTTGGAACCCAAGAAAATAAAATCTGTCACTGTTTCCATTTTTCCCCCATCTTTTGCCATGAGGTGACTGGATCAGAGGCCATGATTTTAGCTTTTTGAATGCTGAGTTTTAAGGCAGCTTTTTCACTGTCTTCTTTCACCCTCATCAAGAGTCTTTTTAGACTTCATCTAATCATATTAATCCTTCAAAATAAAGAAACTTTCCCAGATGTGTCAGAAAGCAGTACGACAGAAGGAGAAGGAGAGATTCAAAGTGTGGAAGGAGCCATTCATCTTTGCTGTCTCTGAAGATGGAGAAAGGGGATATAAGCCAAAGACTCCAAGAAATCTAGACTCTGCTAACAACCTATGGTAAGGAGCCAGCAGAAAGCAAGAATCTCAGCCCTGCAACTTTAAGGAGTTGAATTCTGCCAACAGTCAGAATGAACAAGGAACAGATCCCTTCTGTAAGATTTCCAGCAAGGAATGGAGTCTGCTGATCTTTTGGTTTTAGCTTTGTGAGACCCATTTTAGATCTACAGAATTTTAAGATTGTAGATTTGTGTTTTTAAAGTAGATTTGTGGGTTTTGGCAATCAGTTATAGCATCAGTTGCAAGTATACTCAGATGAATTATGCTTCACAATTTTAAACTTCTGGTAATCAAAGGTCACCATTAAAAAGATGAAAGAGCAACTCACAGACTAGGAGAAAATATTCATAATACATGTATGTGACAAAGAACTCATATCTGGACTATAGAACAGATTCCTACTAATTAATACCCAAAAGAAAAACAACTCCATTTTTTAAAGTGGCAAAGGATTTAAACAGATATTTAATAAAATAACCTAAAAAGCAAAAGACCCAAAACTAAAAATGTTTACTTATCAGAGAAATTAAAATTAAAACCTCATTGCAGTTTCATACCCATAGAATGACTAAAGTGAAAAATACTGACATCACCAAGTACTGCCAGGAATACGGAAAAACTAAAACTCTTGCATGTGGCAGATGTGAAAGTAAAAATGTACAACTTTAGTAAACAGTTTAGCATTTTCTTAAGATGTTAAATGTGCATTTCCCCAGGAAATTCTTTACTCAAGATAAATAAAAATATATTGGAAAAAAAAAAAACCTTGTACAAGAATGTTCACCACTGCTTTATTTGTAAATGTCCATAATTTTAAACAATCCAAATGTCCATCCACAAGAGAAGAGATAAACAGTACTATAGTCATATAGAGGAATGTTATTCAACAGTAAAAATGAATGAATAGTAGTTCAATAAGAACAAACATGGATAAATTTCAAAATATTATATTTCATGAAAGAATCAAGACACAAAAGAGTGCCGACTCTATAATTCCACTTATATGAATTTCAAGAATGGCCTACTAAAATACAGTAACAGAAATCAGAAGGATTGCCTATGGGAGTAAATGGAAGGCCATATGAGGGAACTTTGGGGTGATGGAAAGATTCTACATATTGTTTGGAGTAGTTACACAGTTGTATTTACTTATTAAAACTCCCTGAATTCTACTCGAGATATAGCCTAGGCTTTTAACTGTATGTAATTTTACTTTAGTGTTTTTCATCATTCTGGAAAGTTTAACAAGAAGTATGTTGTGTGTATTAGAAGTACAATAGTTCCAGAAATTTGAAGCTAGAATTGGAGCAAATTGTTGAAAATTATTAACTCAATGAAATTTTGCATTAATAAAATGCTATTTGACTAGAACTATATTAGTTTCAATAAATGTAATGATAGATATTTTGAACTAGTGCAAGAAACAAAATGAAACAGATAAAGGCTATGCACACATTATTTTTTTTCTTTTACTTTTTCTTTACAATACTGTATTGGTTTTGCCATACATCAACATGAATCCACCACAGGTGTACACGTGTTCCCAATCTTGAACCCCCTCCCACCTCCCTCCCCATACCATCTCTCTGGGTCATCCCAGTGCACCAGCCCCAAGCATCCTGTATCCTGCATCAAACCTAGACTGGTGATTCGTTTCTTATATGATATTGTACATGTTTCAATTTCATTCTCCCAAATGATCCCACCCTCTCCCTCTCCCACAGAGTCCAAAAGACTGTTCTATACATCTGTGTCTCTTTTGCTGTCTCGCATACAGGGTTATCGTTACCATCTTTCTAAATTCCATATATATGCATTAATATAGTGTATTGGTGTTTTTCTTACTGGTTTACTTCACTCTGTATAATCGCCAGGACATGGAAACAACCTAGATGTCCATCAGCAGATGAATGGATAAGAAAGCTGTGGTACATATACACAATGAAGTATTACTCAGCCATTAAAAAGAATACATTTGAATCAGTTCTAATGAGGTGGATGAAACTGGAGCCAATTACACACATTATTTTTTAGACATACTTTAGAAGTAATAGTTATCAAACTCAACAATATGAACCCAGAAATAATAAATCTGTTTGTTTGTTTGCTGTTAATATATTTGTTATATATTTTGCAAGGTTTACTCTACACATAGAAATATGTTTATATACAATCATAGGAAGTGATCATATGTATTAATATGCTTATAACTTTCAGCATGCTGTGAAATTTCATGTTAAAAAATCATAGATAAAGAATAGTGATTTAAGCACTTAAAAATACTTAATGGCTATATTGTATTTCCTTGTAGGG
The DNA here is from genome assembly GCA_917880005.1 of Nanger dama. NCBI lineage: Eukaryota > Metazoa > Chordata > Mammalia > Artiodactyla > Bovidae > Nanger > Nanger dama. Next base: position 2,674,422 of record CAKJTW010000105.1, on the reverse strand, counting down.
AAATACCACAATCTTTAAAAATTCCTTACTCATATATTGTCTTTTTATTACTGTATCACTCACGTAAATGACACTAGGATCAATCAAACTTCATAGACTACTACAATTTTTAAGAGTGAGAATAAGTAAAACATATTTTAGTGAAAAGTAGAGTAATTATTAAGAACATAATAAGTTAATTTCAATTGTTGATCTTGGGTTATAATTGTGCACGTGTGTGTGTGCACTTGTTGGGGAGGTAGTTCTGTAGACTTATGGCAAGTGGCTCTTCTTCCTATAGTTTGTATTGTTTATTTGGTATTAATCAGATCTATTAAAAATGAATATTATAAAGCCCCAAATTGCAGAAACACACATAACTTCAGATGCCTGTTTGTACAACCAAAGAGTTGCTTGGCCTTGCAGAAAACAGGAAGGTTTATAAACGGAGTACTACATGCAAAAGTATTTCAGTTACCATTCAGCAGTAGTTAGTAGAGTTGCTTCCTTTCCAGTTAAAGGCAGCTTCCTTTAGTCACTGTCCAGCATCAGATTAAAGAGCAGAATCAATGGAGAAAATTCTGTGGTCAGGAGAGAAGGCTTATTAATGTTGGCAAGTATAGGGAGTAATATCCTATGAGTAAAGGTAAGGAAAAATAAATCATAACAAGGAGCTACAGCAGCATATTTGTTACAACTCTATAGAAAATAACTTTTTAAAAGCCAAAATATTCACTAGAATATTAACAATGGTCTATTTCATTATTAACATATATTTCATATCGATGTGATTCTCAGGAGATTTAATCATTTAAAAGATCAGAATGTTCGCGTTTCTAACTTAGTCAGTTGTAACACTGCCTTGTTACCCTGTTTTATACTAACCCAGGAAACTTTTAAGTAAACAAAAATGTATTTCTGAGGTCAATCAAAATGCTCTTAATATATAGTTAGAGTTTTCCTGAGATGATTTTTCTTAGAATTACAGTTAAATCATTTTTTGATTGAATCCTTTCCATCAATCCATTAATGTATAAATTGTCCCAAACCACTTAACATGCTAAATATCTTTATCTTTTAATTTCATAAACCATTTTCTGAATTACAATTTTTATTTTTAAAACCATTCAGATCTTGACATTTTCTAAGAATAAATTATAGACTAACACAAACCTAAATATGTCCAAGAGAACTAGCAAAGAAAATAACTATTAAAAGTGACAATAAATATTTACAGGGAAAAAAAACAACCATTTTTTAAAAAGACAAGCCAATCCTGTTCACAGAATGCAAATAAATTTAAAAATATAACTTTAAATAATCTTTACTGTCAAAATATTTCTTATTCTTTACAGAAACCCTAGAATCTTTTCTAAATCATCTTGTTCACATTTCCCATCCCATTCCCCTACATCAGATATTCAAACATAAAGAATCAAATTGACCCTTCAGTATCTAGAATAAGTACAGTTGACTCTTGAAAAAAATGGGGGCTGTGGGTGCACGACTGAAAATCTTATATCACTGAGAAAAAAATAAGTCCATCAATGATTAACTCCCCTTAAAATTCTTTATTTTTTTAAATACTTTATTCTACATTACAATACTGTATTTGTTTTGCCATACATTGACATGAATCAGCCACAGGTGTCCACGATCTCCCAATGCCAAAGCCCCCTCCCACCTCCCACCCCACATCCTCTCCCTGAATCATCCTGTGCACCAGCCCCATGCGTCCTGCATCCTGTATTGAACATAGACTGGCGCTTCATTCTTACAAGATAGTATACATGTTTCAATGCCGTTCTCCCAAATCATCCCACCCTCTCGCTCTCCCTCAGAGTCCAAAAGTCCGTTCTATACCTCTGAGTCTCTTTCGTTGTCTCACATAGAGGGTCATCATTACTATCCTTCTAAATTCCATATATATGTGTCACTATACTGTATTGGTGTTTTTCTTTCTGGCTTACTTCACTCTGCATAATCGGCTCCAATTTCATCCATCTCATTAGAACTGAGTCGAACTTATTCTTTTTAAGGGCTGAGTAGTACTCCATTGTGTATATGTACCACAGCTTTCTTCTCCATTCATCTGCTGATGGACATCTAGGTTGTTTCCATGTCCTGGCTATTATGAACAGTGCTGCAATGAACATTGGGGTACATGTGTCTCTTTCAATTCTGGTTTCCTCGGTGTGTATGCCCAGCAGTGGGATTGCTGGATCATAAGGCAGTTCTATTTGCAATTTTTAAGGAATCTCCACACTGTTTTCCATAGTGGCTGTACTAGTTTGCATTCCCACCAGCAGTGTAAGAGGGTTCCCTTTTCTCCACATCCTCTCCAGCATTTATTGCTTGTAGACTTTTGGAATCGCAGCCATTCTGACTGGTGTGAAATGATACCTCATTGTGGTCTTGATTTGCATTTCTCTGATAATGAGTGATGTTGAGCATCTTTTCATGTGTTTGTTAGCCATCTGTATGTCTTCTTTGGAGAAATGCCTATTTAGTTCTTTGGCCCATTTTTTTATTGGTTCGTTTATTTTTCTGGAGTTGAGCTGCCTAAGTTGCTTGTATATCTTTGAGATTAGCTGTTTGTCAGTTGTTTCATTTGCTATTGTTTTCTCAAATTCAGAAGGCTGTCTTTTCACCTTGCTTGTAGTTTCCTTTGTTGTGCAGAAGCTTTTAATTCTAATTAGATCCCATTTGTTTATTTTTGCTTTTATTTCCAGTATATTGGGAGGTGGATCATAGAGGATCCTGCTGTGATTTATGTCAGAGAGTGTTTTGCCTATGTTTTCCTCTAGGAGTTTTATAGTTTCTGGTCTTACATTTAGATCTTTAATCCATTTTTAGTTTATTTTTGTGTATGGTGTAGAAAGAGATCTAGTTTCATTCTTTTACAAGTGGTTGACCAGTTTTCCCAGCACCACCTGTTAAAGAGACTGTCTTTACTCCATTGTATATTCTTGCCTCCTTTGTCGAAGATAAGGTGTCCATAGGTGTGTGGGTTTATCTCAGGGCTTTCTATTTTGTTCCATTGATCTATATTTCTGTCTTTGTGCCAGTACCATACTGTCTTAATGGCTGTGGCTTTGTAGTAGAGCCTGAAGTCAGGCAAGTGGATTCCTCCAGTTCCATTCTTCTTTCTCAAGATTGCTTTGGCTATTCGAGGTTTTTTGTATTTCCATACAAATCTTGAGATTATTTGATCTAGTTCTGTGAAAAATACTGCTGGTAACTTGATAGGAATTGCACTGAATCTGTAGATTGCTTTGGGTAGTATACTCATTTTCACTATATTGATTCTTCCGACCCATGAGCATGGTATATTTCTCCATCTATTAGTGTCCTCTTTGATTTCTTTCATCAGTGTTTTATAGTTTTCGATATATAGGTCTTTAGTTTCTTTAGGTAGGTATATTCCTAAGTATTTTATTCTTTTCGTTGTAATGGTGAATGGGATTGTTTCCTTGACTTCTTTTTCTACTTTCTCATTACTAGTGTATAGGAATGCAAGGGATTTCTGAGTGTTGATTTTATATCCTGCAACTTTACTATATTCGTTGATTAGCTCTAGTAGTTTTCTGGTCGAGTCTTTAGGATTTTCTATATAGAGGATCATGTCGTCTGCAAACAGTGAGAGTTTTACTTCTTCTTTTCCAGTTTGGATTCCTTGTATTTCTTTTTCTGCTCTGATTGCTGTGGCCAAAACTTCCAGTACGATATTGAATAGTAGTGGTGAGAGTGGACACCCTTGTCTTGTTCCTGACTTTAGGGGAAATGGTTTCAACTTTTCACCATTGAGGATAATGTTAGCTGTGGGTTTGTCATATATAGCTTTTATTATGTTGAGGTACGTTCCTTCTATTCCTGCTTTCTGGAGAGTTTTTAATCATAAATGGATGTTGAATTTTGTCAAAGGCTTTTTCTGCATCTATTGAAATAATCATATGATTTTTATTTTTCAGTTTGTTAATGTGATGAATTACATTGATTGATTCGCGGATATTGAAAATCCTTGCATCCCTGGGATAAAGCCCACTTGGTCATGGTGTATGATCTTTTTAATGTGTTGCTGGATTCTGATTGCTAGGATTTTGTTAAGGATTTTTCCATCTATGTTCATCAGTGATATTGGCCTGTAATTTTCTTTTTTTGTGGTGTCTTTGTCAGGTTTTGGTATTAGGGTGATGGTGGCCTCATAGAATGAGTTTGGAAGTTTACCTTCCTCTGCAATTTTCTGGAATAGCTTTAGTAAGATAGGTGTTAGCTATTCTCGAAATTTTGGTAGAATTCAGCTGTGAAGCCGTCTGGACCTGGGCTTTTGTTTGCTGGAAGATTTCTGATTACAGTTTCAATTTCCATGCTTGTGATGGGTCTGTTAAGATTTTCTATTTCTTCCTGGTTCGGTTTTGGAAAGTTGTACTTTTCTAAGAATTTGTCCATTTCTTCCAAGTTGTCCATTTTATTGGCATATAATTGCTGATAGTAGTCTCTTATGATCCTTTGTATTTCTGTGTTGTCTGTCGTGATCTCTCCATTTTCATTTCTAATTTTATTGATTTGATTTTTTTCTCTTTGTTTCTTGATGAGTCTGGGTAATGGTTTGTCAATTTTATTTATCCTCTCAAAGAACCAGCTTTTGCTTTGTTGATTTTTGCTATGGTCTCTTTTGTTTCTTTTGCATTTATTTCTGCCCTAATTTTTAGGATTTCTTTCCTTCTACTAACTCTGGGGTTCTCTATTTCTTCCTTTTCTAGTTGCTTTAGGTGTAGAGTTAGGTTATTTATTTGGCTTCTTTCTTGTTTCTTGAGGTATGCCTGTATGGCTATGAACTTTCCTCTTAGCACTGCTTTTATAGTGTCCCATAGGTTCTGTGTAGTTCTGTTTTAATTTTCATTTGTTTCTATGCATATTTTGATTTCTTTTTTGATTTCTTCTGTGATTTGTTGATTATTCAGAAGGGTGTTGTTCAGCCTCCAAATGTTGGAATTTTTAACTGCTTTTCTCCTGTAATTGAGATCTAACCTTAGTGCATTATGGTCAGAGAAGATGCTTGGAATAATTTTGATTTTTTTTTGAATTTATCAAGGTTAGATTTATGACCCAGGATGTGATCTATCCTGGAAAAGGTTCCGTGTGCACTTCAGTAAAAGGTGAAATTCATTGTTTTGGGGTGAAATGTCCTATAGATATCAATTAGGTCTATCTGGTCAATTGTATCGTTTAACGTTTGCGTTTCTTTATTTTCTGTTTAGTTGATCTGTCCATAGGTGTGAGTGGGGTATTAAAGTCTCCCACTATTATTGTGTTATTATTAATTTCCCCTTTCATGCTTGTTAGCAATTGTCTTACATATTGCGGTGGTCCTATGTTGGGTGCATATATATTTATAATTGTTATATCTTCTTCTTGGATTGATCCTTTAATCATTATGTAGTGGCCTTCTTTGTCCCTTTTCACAGCCTTTGTTTTAAAGTCTATTTTATCGGATATGAGTATTGCTACTCCTGCTTTCTTTTGGTCTTTATTTGCATGGAATATCTTTTTCCAGCCCTTCACTTTCAGTCTGTATGTGTCCGTTGCTTTGAGGTGGGTCTCTTGTAAGCAGCATATATAGGGATCTTGTTTTTGTATCCATTCAGCCAGTCTTTGCCTTTTGGTTGGGGCATTCAACCCATTTACATTTAAGGTAATTATTGATAAGTATGCGCCTGTTGCCGTTTACTTTAATGTTTTGGGTTCGGGTTTATACGTCCTTTTTGTGTTTCCTGTCTAAAGTCTATCCTTTAGTATTTGTTGGAGAGCTGGTTTGGTGGTGCTGAATTCTCTCAGCTTTTGCTTGTCTGTAAAGGTTTTGATTTCTCCTTCATATTTGAATGAGATTCTTGCTGGGTACAGTAGTCTTGGTTGAAGGTTATTATCTTTCATCACTTTAAGTATGTCTTGCCATTCCCTCCTGGCCTGAATAGTTTCTATTGAAAGATCTGCAGTTATTCTTATGGGGATCCCCTTGTGTGTTATTTGTTGTTTTTCCCTTGCTGCTTTTAATATTTGTTCTTTGTGTTTGGTCTTTGTTACTTTGATTAGTATATGTCTTGGGGTGTTCCGCCTTGGGTTTATCCTGTTTGGCACTCTCTGGGTTTCTTGGACTTGGGTGATTATTTCCTTCCCTATTTTAGGGAAGTTTTCAGCTATTATCTCCTCAAGTATTTTCTCATGGTCTTTCTTTTTGTCTTCTTCTTCTGGGACTCCTATAATTCGAATGTTGGAGCCTTTCATATTGTCTTGGAGGTCTCTGAGGTTGTCCTCATTTCTTTTAATTCGTCTTTCTTTTTCCCTCGCTGATTCATTTATTTCTACCATTCTATCTTCTATTTCACTAATCCTATCTTCTGCCTCTGATATTCTACTATTTGTAGCCTCCAGAGTGTTTCTGATCTCATTTATTGCATTATTCATTATATGTTGACTCTTTTTATTTCTTCTAGGTCCTTGTTGAACCTTTCTTGCATCTTCTCAATCCTTGACCCCAGGCTATTTATCTGTGATTCCATTTTGAATTCAAGATTTTGGATCATTTTCACTATCAGTATTCGGAATTCTTTCTCAGGTAGATTCCCTATCTCTTCCTCTTTTGTTTGGTTTGGTGGGCATGTCTCCTGCTCCTTTACCTGCTGGGTATTCCTCTGTCTCTTCATCCTGGTTATATTGCTGCATCTGGGGTGGCTTTTCTATATTCTGGGAATTTGTGGAATTCTCTTTATTATAGAGCTTCCTCTCTGTGTTTGGGGTTTTATCAGTGGCTTGTCAAAGTTTCTTGATTAGAGAGGCTTGTGTTGAGGCTCTGGTGGGTGGAGTTGGATTTCCTCTCTCTGGAGTGCTGTGAAGTGTCAAGTAATGGGTTATGGGACGTCAATGATTTTGGAGTATTTTGAGCTGCCTGTGTATTGAAGCTCAGGGGCTTGTTCTTGTGTTGCTGGAGAATTTGCGTGGTATGTCTTGCTCTGGAGCTTGTTGGCCCTTGGGTGGTGCTCAATTTCAGTATAGGTATGAAGGCATTTGCTGAGCTCTTATTGGATAATGTTCCCTGTATTCAGGAATTCTTTGATGATCTCAGGATTTGGATTTACGCCTCCTGATTCTGGTTTTCAGATTTATTTTTACAATAGCCTCATGATTTCTCCATCTATTTAGCACTATTGTTAAAACATCTGGGTTAATGATGATAGGTTTCTCCACTTTGAGGGTCATCCCTAGAGGATTGCTGAGTTACTTGGAGGAGAGAAGAGGGAGGGGGTAGTTAGAGGTGAGTGGAATGGGATGAGGTGGAATCAAAAGAGGAAAAAGCAAACTAGCCCATAACCACTTTCTTGTGTGCACTCCAAAGTCTGGACCTCTCAGATATGGTCACAGAGTTATACATGGAAGAGGAGAGGGAGGGAGTAGATAGAGGTGGTCAGGAGGATGAAAGAGGGAGATGCAAAGGAGGGATACAGATCTGGCCAGTGACCAGTTCCCTGAGAATTCTCCACCTTCGGGAGCACACAGAGACTCATAGAGTTGGATAGAGAAGAGGAGGGTGAGGGATGAGACAAAAGCCACCTGGTGGAGAAAAGAGAGATTCCAAAGGGTCAAGCCAGTAGTCTCACACTCATGTAAAATTGGGTACTGAAGATTAGGTTTTTAAAAGTACAAAATTGGCAACAAATACCAAAATGTTGAGATTAAAAATCTGGAGTAGAGATTGGATTCTCAAAGATAAAATATTAAAGATAAGAAAAAGGAGAGAAAAATTTTTAAAAAATTGAGAAAAATAATAATAAAAATAGAATAAAATAAAAGATTCCAGAATTATTAAAAGACAACTTCCACCACCAATAGGACTATATACAGCGTTTGCTTTAAAGATAGGGGTTTTATTTTTTTGGTAATGTAATAATAGGTTATAAAGATAATAAATAGAAATATAGAGGACTTAAAAGTTTAAGCCAGTTTAGAAAAAAAAAAAAGAAAAGAAGAGAAAACAAATTTAAAAAGAAAAAAATTTTTAAAGAAAGAAAAAAAATTCTTAAAAAAAAATCATGCTTCCACATCATCCCCCACCCCATCCCAAAAAAATTGATCATAAAAGTAGTAACAGTATATCTGGCGCTTTTTCTGTCATTGTAGACTGTGTGGGGTCGCTACCAAGGCAGTTCCCTCTGTTTGACTTCCTCTGTTTGCTGGTCTCTTCCGTGTCTGATTTCCGTCTTGACACAGGGAGGGTGGTGGTGGACTCTGCACTGGGCTTGCCCCTTCTTGCTCCTTGGGATAACCTTGTGGGGCCTGCCCTATGCTTCGAGCACTTCCCTGGTCTTTGGCGTTCAGGATTGGTGGTCAGGAAGCCCTCCGAGACTAGAATTTGGTTGAACAGGGGCTTTGTTCCCTTCCCAGGTCCGAGTGGCTTGGGAGTTTGGTGCTCGCTATTGCGACTTCTGGGCTTCCAGGTCACTCAATTTTCTGGGAGCTCCACCGGGGCTCTTTCTCAGGCAGATGATGACTGTTCAGAGCCCCCCAGCAGTTTCAATAGCAAAGAAATCAGTTTGCAATTTGGTAGGTAATGTCACTCTTGAGCTGCGATTGCCCCCTTCCAGCACTTAAGGCTCTGGCTGCCTGTCGCCGGAGGGGGATGGTCTGCAGCCGGCTATTGCCGATCCGTCCTTATGTTCGAGCGTTCCGCATGTTGGCTATCCCACAGTCTGGTTTGCTAGACCAAGATAGTTCTTTCTAGCCACGTGCGGACCCGATTCTGGCCCGGTTATGCCCGATTCTCGAGATAAGCCCTGTAGCCTACGTCTCCCGTGGCCCAATTCTTAGAAAGCACTGTCGCGGGTGCGCTCCTCCCTGCCCAACACCCACTGCTAATAAGCGTTTGCGCTGCTTATCCGCTGGGGGTTATGCTGTTGAATTCGTAATCTGTTGGTATTAATTATTTATTTATTTATTCTTTCCTCCTGTTATGTTGCCCTCTGTGCTTCCAGGGCTCGCCCCATACACAGCTGTGAGAATGCTCCCCTATTTTAGGGAACCTCTCTTATTTTTTTTTTTAAAACTTATTTATTTATTTATTTATTTACTTTAAATTACAATACTGTATTTGTTTTGCCATACATTGACACGAATCAGCCATAGGTGAACACAATCTCCCAATGCCAAAGCCCCCTCCCACTTCCCACCCCACATCCTCTACTTGAATCATCCTGTGCATCAGCCCCATGCATCCTGCATCCTACATTGAACATAGATTGGTGCTTCGTTTCTTACACGAAAGTATACATGTTTCATTGCCATTCTCCCAAACCATCCCAACCTTTCCCTCTCCCTCAGAGTCCAAAAAGTCCACTCTATACCTCTGCGTCTCTTGATTGTCTCACATACAGGGTCATCATTACTGTCTTCTAAATTCCATCTATATGTGTCAGTATACTGTATTGGTGTTTTTCTTTCTGGCTTACTTCACTCTGTATAATCGGTTCCAATTTTATTCATCTCATTAGAACTGGGTCAAATTTATTCTTTTTAAGGGCTGAGTAGTATTCCATAGTGTATATGTACCACAGCGTTCTTATCCATTCATCTGCTGATGGACATCTAGGTTGCTTCCATGTCCTGGCTATTATAAACAGCACTGCAATGAACATTGGGGTACATGTGTCTCTTTCAGTTCTGGTTTCCTCAGTGTGTATGCCCAGCAGTGGGATTGCTGGGTCATAAGGCAGTTCTATTTGCAATTTTTTCAGGAATCTCCACACTGTTTTCCATAATGGCTGTACTAGTTTGCATTCCCACCAGCAGTGTAAGAGGGTTCCCTTTTCTCCACACCCTCTCCAGCATTTATTGCTTGTAGACTTTTGGATCGCAGCTATTCTGACTGGTGTGAAATGGTACCTAATTGTAGTCTTGATTTGCATTTCTCTGATAATGAGTGATGTTGAGCATCTTTTCATGTGTTTGTTAGCCATCCGTATGTCTTCTTTGGAGAAATGCCTATTTAGTTCTTTGGCCCATTTTTTTATTGGATCCTTTATTTTTCTGGAGTTGAGCTGTATAAGTTGCTTATATATCTTTGAGATTAGTTGTTTGTCAGTTGTTTCATTTGCTATTGTTTTCTCCCATTCAGAAGGCTGTCTTTTCACCTTGCTTGTAGTTTCCTTTGTTGTGCAGAAGCTTTTAATTTTAATTAGATCCCATTTGTTTATCTTTGCTTTTATTTCCAGTATACTGGGAGTTGGATCATAGAGGATCCTACTGTGATTTATGTCGGAGAGTGTTTTGCCTATGTTCTCCTCTAGGAGTTTTATAGTTTCTGGTCTTACATTTAGATCTTTAATCCATTTTGAGTTTATTTTTGTGTATGGTGTTAGAAAGGGGTCTAGTTTCATTCTTTAACAAGTGGTTGACCAGTTTTCCCAGCACCACCTGTTAAAGAGACTGTCTTTACTCCATTGTATATTCTTGCCTCCTTTGTCGAAGATAAGGTGTCCATAGGTGTGTGGGTTTATCTCAGGGCTTTCTATTTTGTTCCATTGATCTATATTTCTGTCTTTGTGCCAGTACCATACTGTCTTAATGACTGTGGCTTTGTAGTAGAGCCTGAAGTCAGGCAAGTGGATTCCTCCAGTTCCATTCTTCTTTCTCAAGATTGCTTTGGCTATTCGAGGTTTTTTGTATTTCCATACAAATCTTGAGATTATTTGATCTAGTTCTGTGAAAAATACTGCTGGTAGCTTGATGGGAATTGCATTGAATCTGTAGATTGCTTTGGGTAGAATACTCATTTTCACTATATTGACTCTTCCGACCCATGAGCATGGTATATTTCTCCATCTATTAGTGTCCTCTTTGATTTCTTTCATCAGTGTTTTATAGTTTTCGATATATAGGTCTTTAGTTTCTTTAGGTAGGTATATTCCTAAGTATTTTATTCTTTTCGTTGCAATGGTGAATGGAATTGTTTCCTTAACTTCTTTTTCTACTTTCTCATTGTTAGTGTATAGGAATGCAAGGGATTTCTGAGTGTTGATTTTATATCCTGCAACTTTACTATATTCATTGATTAGCTCTAGTAGTTTTCTGGTCGAGTCTTTAGGATTTTCTATGTAGAGGATCATGTCATCTGCAAACAGTGAGAGTTTTACTTCTTCTTTTCCAATTTGGATTCCTTGTATTTCTTTTTCTGCTCTGATTGCTGTGGCCAAAACTTCCAGTACGATGTTGAAGAGTAGTAGTGAAAGTGGACATCCTTGTCTTGTTCCTGACTTTAGGGGAAATGGTTTCAATTTTTCACCATTGAGGATAATGTTAGCTGTGGGTTTGTCATATATAGCTTTTATTATGTTGAGGTATGTTCCTTCTATTCCTGCTTTCTGGAGAGTTTTTATCATAAATGGATGCTGAATTTTGTCAAAGGCTTTTTCTGCATCTATTGAGATAATCATATGATTTTTATTTCTCAGTTTGTTAATGTGATGAATTACATTGATTGACTTGCGGATATTGAAGAATCCTTGCATCCCTGGGATAAAGCCCACTTGGTCATGGTGTATGATCTTTTTAATGTGTTGCTGGATTCTGAGTGCTAGGATTTTGTTGAGGATTTTTGCGTCTATGTTCATCAGTGATACTTGGCCTGTAGCTTTCTTTTTTGTGGTGTCTTTGTCAGGTTTTGGTATTAGGGTGATGGTGGCCTCATAGAATGAGTTTGGAAGTTTACCTTCCTCTGCAGTTTTCTGGAATAGCTTCAGTAAGATAGGTGTTAGCTCTTCTCGGAATTTTTGGTAGAATTCAGCTGTGAAGCCGTCTGGACCTGGGCTTTTGTTTGCTGGAAGATTTCTGATTACAGTTTCAATTTCCGTGCTTGTGATGGGTCTGTTAAGATTTTCTGTTTCTTCCTGGTTCAGTTTTGGAAAATTGTACTTTTCTAAGAATTTGTCCATTTCTTCCAAGTTGTCCATTTTATTGGCATATAATTGCTGATAGTAGTCTCTTATGATTCTTTGTATTTCTGTGTTGTCTGTCGTGATCTCTCCATTTTCATTTCTAATTTTGTTGATTTGATTTTTTTCTCTTTGTTTCTTGATGAGTCTGGGTAATGGTTTGTCAATTTTATTTATCCTTTCAAAGAACCAGCTTTTTGCTTTGTTGATTTTTGCTATGGTCTCTTTTGTTTCTTTTGCATTTATTTCTGCCTAATTTTTAGGATTTCTTTCCTTCTACTAACTCTGGGGTTCTCTATTTCTTCCTTTTCTAGTTGCTTTAGGTGTAGAGTTAGGTTATTTATTTGATTTTTTTCTTGTTTCTTGAGGTATGCCTGTATGGCTATGAACTTTCCTCTTAGGACTGCTTTCAAAGTGTCCCAAAGGTTCTGTGTTGTTGTGTTTTCATTTTCATTCGTTTCGATGCATAATTTGATTTCTTTTTGATTTCTTCTGTGATTTGTTGATTATTCAGTAGGGTGTTGTTCAGTCTCCAAATGTTGGAATTTTTAATAGTTTTTCTCCTATAATTGAGATCTAACCTTAGTGCATTATGGTCAGAGAAGATGCTTGGGATAATTTCCATTTTTTTGAATTTATCAAGGTTAGATTTATGACCCAGAATGTGATCTATCCTGGAAAAGGTTCCGTGTGCACTTCAGTAAAAGGTGAAATTCATTGTTTTGGGGTGAAATGTCCTATAGATATCAATTAGGTCTATCTGGTCAATTGTATCGTTTAACGTTTGCGTTTCTTTGTTAATTTTCTGCTTAGTTGATCTGTCCATAGGTGTGAGTGGGGTATTAAAGTCTCCCACTATTATTGTGTTATTATTAATTTCCCCTTTCATGCTTGTTAGCAATTGTCTTACATATTGCGGTGGTCCTATGTTGGGTGCATATATATTTATAATTGTTATATCTTCTTCTTGGATTGATCCTTTAATCATTATGTAGTGGCCTTCTTTGTCCCTTTTCACAGCCTTTGTTTTAAAGTCTATTTTATCGGATATGAGTATTGCTACTCCTGCTTTCTTTTGGTCTTTATTTGCATGGAATATCTTTTTCCAGCCCTTCACTTTTAGTCTGTATGTGTCCGTTGTTTTGAGGTGGGTCTCTTGTAGGCAGCATATATAGGGATCTTGTTTTTGTATCCATTCAGCCAGTCTTTGCCTTTTGGTTGGGGCATTCAACCCATTTACATTTAAGGTAATTATTGATAAGTATGCTCCTGTTGCCATTTACTTTATTGTTTTGGGTTCGGGTTTATACGTCCTTTTTGTGTTTCCTGTCTAAAGTCTATCCTTTAGTACTTGTTGGAGAGCTGGTTTGGTGGTGCTGAATTCTCTCAGCTTTTGCTTGTCTGTAAAGGTTTTGATTTCTCCTTCATATTTGAATGAGATCCTTGCTGGGTACAGTAGTCTTGGCTGAAGGTTATTATCTTTCATCACTTTAAGTATGTCTTGCCATTCCCTCCTGGCCTGAAGAGTTTCTATTGAAAGATCTGCAGTTATTCTTATGGGGATCCCCTTGTGTGTTATTTGTTGTTTTTCCCTTGCTGCTTTTAGTAATTGTTCTTTGTGTTTGGTCTTTGTTAGTTTGATTAAAATATGTCTTGGGGTGTTTCGCCTTGGGTTTATCCTGTTTGGCACTCTCTGGGTTTCTTGGACTTGGGTGATTATTTCCTTCCCCATTTTAGGGAAGTTTTCGACTATTATCTCCTCAAGTATTTTCTCATGGTCTTTCTTTTTGTCTTCTTCTTCTGGGACTCCTATAATTCGAATGTTGGAGCCTTTCATATTGTCTTGGAGGTCTCTGAGGTTGTCCTCATTTCTTTTAATTCGTCTTTCTTTTTCCCTCGCTGATTCATTTATTTCTACCATTCTATCTTCTATTTCACTAATCCTATCTTCTGCCTCCGATATTCTACTATTTGTAGCCTCCAGAGTGTTTCTGATCTCATTTATTGCATTATTCATTATATGTTGACTCTTTTTATTTCTTCTAGGTCCTTGTTGAACCTTTCTTGCATCTTCTCAATCCTTGACCCCAGGCTATTTATCTGTGTTTCCATTTTGATTTCAAGATTTTGGATCATTTTCACTATCAGTATTCGGAATTCTTTCTCAGGTAGATTCCCTATCTCTTCCTCTTTTGTTTGGTTTGGTGGGCATGTCTCCTGTTCCTTTACCTGCTGGGTATTCCTCTGTCTCTTCATCCTGGTTATATTGCTGCGTTTGGGGTGGCTTTTCTATATTCTGGGAATTTGTGGAGTTCTCTTTATTATAGAGTTTCCTCTCTGTGTTTGGGGTTATATCAGTGGCTTGTCAAAGTTTCTTGGTCAGGGAGGCTTGTGTTGGAGTTCTGGTGGGTGGAGTTGGATTTCCTCTCTCTGGAGTGCTGTGACGTGTGAAGTAATGGGTTATGCGACGTCAGTGGTTTTGGAGTATTTTGAGTTGTCTGTGTATTGAAGCTCAGGGGCTTGTTCTTGTGTTGCTGGAGAATTTGCATGGTATGTCTTGCTCTGGAGCTTGTTGGCCCTTGGGCAGTGCTCAATTTTTGTATAGGTATGAAGGCGTTTGATGAGCTCTAATTGGATAATGTTCCCTGTATTCAGGAATTCTTTGATGATCTCAGGATTTGGAATTACGCCTCCTGATTCTGGTTTTCAGATTTATTTTTAGAATAGCCTCATGATTTCTCCATCTATTCAGCACTAATGTTAAAACATCTGGGTTAATGATGATAGGTTTCTCCACCTTGAGGGTCGTCCCTAGAGGATCGGTGAGTTACTTGGAGGAGAGAAGAGGGAGGGAGTAGTTAGAGGTGAGTGGAATGGGATGGGGTGGAATCATAAGAGGGAAAAGCAAGTTAGCCCGTAACCACTTTCTTGTGTGCGCTCCGAAGTCTGGGCCGCTCAGAGGTGGTCACAGAGTTATACATGGAAGAGGAGAGGGAGGAAGTAGATAGAGGTGGACAGGAGGATAAAAGAGGGAGATGGGAAGGAGGGATACAGATCCGGTCAGTGACCAGTTCCCTTAGAGTTCTCCTCCTTCTGGAACGCACAGAGGTTCATAGGGTTGGGTAGAGAGGGGGAGGGGGAGGGAGGAGACAAAAGCCACCTGGTGGCGAAAAGGGAGATTCCAAAGGTGGAGAGAGTGGTCAAGCCAGTAGTCTTGCACTCATGTAAAACTGGGTACTGAGGATTAGGTTTTTAAAAGTACAAAATTGGCAACAAATACCAAAATGCCAAGATTAAAAATCTGGAGTATAGATTGGATTTTCAAAGATAGATTATTGAAGAGAAGATGAAGAAGTAGAGAGAAACTTAAAAAAAAAAGAGAAAAAAGAAAAAAAAAGTAAAATATAATAAAAGACTCCAGAATTATTAAAA
Organism: Nanger dama; assembly: GCA_917880005.1. NCBI lineage: Eukaryota > Metazoa > Chordata > Mammalia > Artiodactyla > Bovidae > Nanger > Nanger dama. The sequence goes on along the minus strand of CAKJTW010000105.1, from coordinate 2,659,030 downwards.
GACAACTTCCTTCACCGATAAGACTATATACGGCGTTTGCTTAAACGATAGGTTTTTTTTTTTTTTAAAGTAATATTAGGTTCTAAAAATAATAACTAGAAATATAGAAGACTTAAAAATTTAAGGAAGTTTAGGGAAAAAAAGGATGAAAAAGAAAAGGATAAACAAAGTTAAAAAGGAAAAAAATAATTTTTAAAGAAATAAAACAAATTTCTTAAAAGAAAAAAAATCACGCTTCCACATCATCCCCCCAAAAAATTTTTTTTTTTTTTTTTATCAGAAAAGTAGAAACGGCGTATCTGGCGCTTTCTCTGTCGTTGAGGACTGTGTGGGGTCACTACCAAGGCAGTTCCCTCTGTCTGACTTCCTCTGTTTGCTGGTCTCTTCCATGTCTGATTTCTGTCTTGCCTCAGGGAGGGTGGTGCTGAGCTCTGCACTGGGCTTGCCCCTTCCCAATCCGCGGGATAACCGTGTGGGGCCTGCCCTATGTTTCATGCAATTCCCGGTTTAAGCCGCTCAGGATTGGCGCTCAGTAAGTCCCCTCCGGGTGCCGGGTTTGGTTCCAAGTCCGAGTGGCTAGGGAGTTTGGCGCGGACTATTGTTGCAGAAGTCTCAATAAAGAAGCTTGCTTGCAATTTGGTAGGTAATGTCTCTCTTGAGCTGCGACTGCCCTCTTCCAGCGCTTCAGGCTCTGGCTGCCCGTCGCTGATGGGGGATGGTCTGCAGCCGGCTATTTCCAATCCGTCCTTTGTTCTGTGCGCGGGCCTGTCAGTGTCTTATGTTCGAGCGTTTCGCGTGTTAGTTACCCCCAGTCTGGTTTGTTAGTCCGGGATAAATCGTTCTATCCACGCGCGGACCCGATTCCGGCCCCTTTACGCCCCGATTCTCGAGAAAAGCCCTGCAGCCTACGTCTCCCGCGGCCCAATTCTTAGAAAGCGGACAGCGCTCCTCCCTGCCCAACCCCCACTGCTGTCGGACGCAGGCGTTTGCGCTGCTTATCCGCTGGGGGTTATACTGTTGAATTCATAATCTGTTGGTTTTAATTATTTATTTACTCTTCCTTCCTGTTATGTTGCCCTCTGTGCTTCCAGGGCTCGTCCCATGCACAGCTGTGAGAAAGTTCCCCAATTTTAGGGAACCTCTCTCTTTAAGCGTCTCTTCCTGGGACGGGATTCCCTTCCCGTGCCAGGGTTCCCTCCCTACCTCCTTTATCTATAACTTCGTTCTTTAAAATAAAATAAAATATTCCCTACCTGGCTTTGAAGCCAATGATCTGCTTTGCTGGATGCCTGATGTCCTCTGCCAGCAGTCAGAAGTTATTTTGTGGAATTTGCTCAGCGTTGAAATGTTCTTTTGATGAGGTAGAGAGGGAGAAAGTGTTCTCCCCATCCTATTCCTCCGCCATCTTTTTTTCCTCCTTCGGAACCTCTCTTTTAAGAGTCTCTTCCTGGGACAGGATTCCCTTCCCGGGACGGGATTCCCTTCCCGGGACAGGGCTTCCTCCCTACCTCCTTTGTCTCTGTCTTCGTCATATGTATTAATTCCTACCTGGTTTTGAAGCCGATGATCCTCTTTGCTGGATGCCTGATGTCCTCTGCCAGCAGTCAGAAGTTGTTTTGTGGAATTTACTCAGCTTTGAAATGTTCTTTTGATGAAGTAGTGAGGGAGAAAGTGTTCTCCCTCTCCTATTCCTCTGCCATCTTTTTTCGTCACCCTAACTCCCCTTAAAATTCTTAAAATGGAATAGAAGAGTCTCCATGATCTGGTAGGGCTTACCTCTCCAGGATTATTTCTTTAGATGTTGACACTCCAGCCTCCTACTGTGGTGCTCTCCACACTTGAATTATATTATTTTCTGTCTTTTTCTCACTGTCTTTCTGGAGAATAACTGCATATATTTCAAGACTCAGTCCCAGAGATTTTTCCTATGCAATCTTTCTGATGTCTGAGCCAGAACGAATCTCTCCCTACAACATGACCCCTTGTAATATAGACAGATTCTACAGTTGAATCTATTGATTTTGTGTGTGTGTGTATGTGTGTCTCCTGATCCTTCATGAGAGCACGGGATGAACTGTTTTAGGTCTATCCTATAACTTGAACAGTACTTGGTGTATTTTAAAGAGTCCACACATATTTCTCAGCTTTTATTCCAATCCCAAAGGAAGGTAATGCCAAAGAATGCTCAAACTACCACACAGTTGTACTCATCTCACATGCTAGTAAAGCCATGAGCAAAATTCTCCAAGCCAGGCTTCAACGATACATGAACCGTGAACTTCCAGATGTTCAAGCTGGAAATAGGAAAGGCAGAGGAACCAGAGATCAAATTTCCAACATCCGCTGGATCATCGAAAAAGTAGGAGAGTTCCAGAAAAACATCTACTTCTGCTTTATTGACTATGCCAAGGCCTTTGACTTCCCACAACAAACTGTGGGAAATTCTGAAAGAGATGGGAATACCAGACCACCTGACTTGACTCTTGAGAAATCTGTATGCAGGTCAGAAAGCAACAGTTAGAACTGGACATGAACAACAGACTAGTTCCAAACTGGGAAAGGAATAGGTCAAGACTGTATACTGTCATCCTGCTTATTTAACTTCTATGCAGAGTACATCATGAGAAACACTAGGCTGGAGGAAGCACAAGCAGGAATCAAGATTGCTGGGAGAAATATCAATAACCACAGATATGCAGATAACACCACCCTTATGGCAGAAAGTGAAAAAGAACTAAAGAAACTCTTGATGAAAGTGAAAGAGGAGAGTGAAAACGTTGGCTTAAAGTTCAACATTCAGAAAACTAAGATCATGGCACCCATGATCCAGTCTCATCACTTCATGCAAATAGATGGGGAAACAGTGACAGACTTTATTTTGGGGGGCTCCAAAATCACTGCAGATAGTGACTGCAGCTATGAAATTAAAGGCACTTACTCCTCAGAAGAAAAGTTATGACCAACCTAGACAGCATATCAAAAAGCAGAGACATTACTTTGACAACAAAGGTCCATGTTGTCAAAGCTATGGTTTTTCCAGTAGTCATGTATGGATGTGAGAGTTGGACTATAAAGAAATCTGAGCACTAAAGAATTGATGCTTTGAACTGTGGTGTGGGAGAAGATTCTTGAGAGTACCTTGAAATTCAAGAAGATCAAACCAGTCAATCCTAAAAGAAATGAGTCCTGAATATTCATTGGAAGGACTGATGCTGAAGCTGAAACTCCAATACTTTGGCCACCTGATGTGAAGAACTGACTAGTTTGAAAAGACTCTGATGCTGGGAAAGATTGAAGGCAGGAGGATAAAGGGACAACAGAGGATGAGATGGTTGGATGGCATCACCAACTCAATGGGCATGATTTTGAATAAACTCTAGGCTTTGGTGATGGACAGGGAGCCTGGTGTGCTGAAGCTCATGGGGTTGCAAAGAGTCAGACATGAGCGAGCAACTGAAATGAACTGAACTGAACTGACACATATTTTAAAAAGAATGAATGGTTTTGCCATTTTAGATTTTAAGAAAAATTCAATTTTCTAACCAAATTGAATTCTCACCCAATTATTTGAAATCTTCCTGCTCAATAGGGAGCCAAGTGACACAGACTCGAACCAGATTCTACAAGATGTGTGCATGGGATGGGATGGGATGAGTCCATCCATGGGCTGGAGATTGCAACATGCATGTTCAGTTGCTAAGTTGTGTACCACTTTTTGCTATCCCATGGACTGAAGCCCACCAGGCTCCTCAGTCCATGGACTTTCCCAGGCAAGAACACTGGAGTGGGTTTCCATTTCCTCCTCCAGGGGATCTTCCCGACCCAGAGATCAAGCCTACATCCAGCTGCATCTCCTCCATCTTCAGCATTGGCAAGTGGATTCTTTACTGCTGAACTGCCAGTGAAGCCCGGAGAGTATGGCAGAGAGGGTCTAAAAGAATATTCAAGAACTTGGCAGGGCACAGGACTGCTGAATCAATCAGCAGAGACAGAATGGGGATACAAAATAAGTGGTGGAACAGACCCCAGAACAGCAGCTGTGAATCCAGAATGGCAGGTACCATTAGATAGGAAATTTGTTTCTCACATTCACCTGGAAGTGTTGTAATTCACCAGGTGGAAACATTCAAAAACTCAAGGTGAAAAATGTATTTTTGTCCTTGATACACAACATTAAAGGAAACTTGGTGACAAGTATCTTTCTTTCTCAAGGTTCCATAACATCCTTTATGCCTGCATAAGGACCTATTCATTCCTTGCATTTCCCTTTACCCCTTGAGTCATAACTCTGCTTTCCTGTCAGGAACAATGATCCCAGTGACTTCATGGGCTTTTACAGTGGTGCTTCCTCTGGTTAAAGTCTGCTGTCCTCATGTGATGCTTACCTACAGAATTGGGCTACATCAGAGCCAAAAAAAGGTTCCTGTGAGAATTGTGACCTGCCATATATACTTCATTTCTCTCAGTTCAGTTCAGTTGCTCAGTTGTGTTCGACTCTTTGCGACCCCATGAATCGCAGCACGCCAGGCCTCCCCTGTTCATCACCATCTCAAAGAGTTCATTCAGACTCAACGTCCATTGCGTCCGTGATGCCATACAGCCATCTCATCCTTGGTCATCCCCTTCTCCTCCTGCCCCCAATCCCTCCCAGCATCAGAATCTTTTCCAGTGAGTCAACTCTTCGCATGAGGTGGCCAAAGTACTGGATTTTCAGCTTTAGCATCCTTCCTTCCAAAGAAATCCCAGGGTTGATCTCCTTCAGAATGGACTGGTTGGATCTCCTTGCAGTCCAAGGGACTCTCAAGAGTCTTCTCCAACACCACAGTTCAAAAGCATCAATTCTTTGGCGCTCAACCTTTTTCACAGTCCAAATCTCACATCCATACATGACCACAGGAAAAACCATAACCTTGACTAGATGGACCTTAGTTGGCAAAGTAATGTCTCTGCTTTTGAATATACTATCTAGGTTGGTCATAACTTTTCTTCCAAAGAGTAAGTGTCTTCTAATTTCATGGCTGCAGTCACCATCTGCAGTGATTTTGGAGCCCCCCAAAATAAAGTCTGACATTGTTTCCACTGTTTCCCCATCTACTTCCCATGAAGTGATGGGACCAGATGCCATAATCTTCATTTTCTGAATGCTGAGCTTTAAGCCAACATTTTAACTCTCCTCTTTCGCTTTCATCAAGAGGCTTTTTAGCTCCTCTTCACTTTCTGCCATAAGGGTGGTGTCATCTGCATATCTGAGGTGATTGATATTTCTTCCGGCAATCTTGATTCCAGTTTGTGTTTCTTCCAGTCCAGCGTTTCTCATGATGTACTCTGCATAGAAGTTAAATAAGCAGGATGACAATATACAGCCTTGACATACTCCTTTTCCTATTTGGAATCAGTCTGTTGTTCCATGTCCAGTTCTCACTGTTGCTTCCTGACCTGCATACAGATTTCTCAAGAGGCAAGTCAGGTGGTCTGGTATTCCCATCTCTTTCAGAATTTTCCACAGTTTATTGTTGTTGTTCAGTTGCTCAGTTGTATCTGATTTTGTGACCCTGTAGACTGCAGCCCACCAGACTTCCCTGTCCTTCACTAGCTCCCAGAGTTTGCTCAAACCCATGTCCATTGAGTACATGATGCTATTTAACCATCTCATTCTGTCGTCCCCTTCTCCTCCTGCCCTCAGTCTTTCCCAGCATCATTATGTTATCCAGCTCTTAACATTAGGTGGCCAAAGTACTGGAGCACCAGTCCTTCCAATGAATATTCAAGGTTGATTGCCTTTAGAATTGACTGACTTGATCTTCTGGCTGTCCAGGAGACTCTCAAGAGTCTTATCCAGCACCACACTTTGAAAGCATAAATAGTTCAGCACTCAGCCTTCTTTATGGTCCAGCTCTCACATCTGTATATGACTACTGGAAAAACCATGGCTTTGACTATCCAGACCTTTGTCAGCGAAGTGATGTCTCTGATTTTTAATATGCTGCCTAGGTTTGTCATACCTTTTCTTCCAAGGTGCAAGCATCTTTTAATTTCATGGCTGCAGGACCATTTTCTGATTATATTTGGATTCTTAAAATCTTATTTCTTGGATACTACCTATGCCACTCTTAAGACATAGAGAGCTATAGTATGTCTTCAGAGAGTGGCTTTTTTTTCTTCTTCTTCTGTAGATGATTACTTTCTGTTGATTGTGTCAGGAGCATACCAAAATCAGTTCAGTTCAGTCACTAAGTCATGTCCAGTGAATTGAGATCCCATGGACTGCAGCACACCAGGCTTCCCTATCCATCACCAATTCTCAGAGCTTGCTCAGATTTATGTCCATGGAGTCAGTGATGCCATCCAACCATCTTGTCCTCTGTTGTCCCCTTCTCCTCCTGCCTTCAATCTTTCCCAGCATCATAGTCTTTTCCAATGAGTCAATTCTTCAGATCAGGTGGCCAAAATACTGGAGCTTCAGCTTAAGCATCAGTCCTTCCAATGAATATTCAGGACTGATTTTTTTAGGATTGACTGGTTTGATCTCCTTGAAGTTCAAGGGATTCTCAAGAGTCTTCTTCAACACCACAGTTCAAAAGTAAAAATTCTTCAGGGCTCAGCTTTCTTTACAGTCCAACTGGTTATCTGGGTCATGAAGATCTTTTTGTATAGTTCTTCTGTGTATTCTTGCCACCTCTTCTTAAGATCTTCTGCTTCTGTTAGGTCCATACTGTTTCTGTCCTTTATTGTGCCCATCTTTGCATTAAATGTTCCCTTGGTGTCTCTCATTTTCTTGAAGAGATCTCTAATCTTTTCCATTCTTTTTTGCCTCTATTTCTTTGCATTGATCACTGAAGAAGGCTTTCTTATCTCTCCTTGCTCTTATTTGGAATTCTGCATTCAAATGGGTATATCTTTCCTTTCCCTTTCACTTCTCTTCTTTTCTCAGCTATTTGTAAGGCCTCTTCAGATAACCTTTTGCCTTTTTTGTATTTCTTCTTATTGGGGATGATTTGATCACTGCCTCCAGTACAATGTCACAAACCTCTGCCCATAGTTCTTCAGGCACTCATCAGCTCTAATCCCTTGAATTTATTTGTCACTTCTACTGTATAATTGTGAGGGATTTTATTTATGTCATAACTGAGTGGTCTAGTGGTTTCCTCCACTTACTTCAATTTAAATCTGAATTTGGCAATAAGGTGTTCATTATCTGAGCCACAGTCAACTTCCAGTCTTATTTTTGCTGACTGTATAGAGTTTCTCCATCTTTGACTGCAAAGAATATAATCAATCTGATTTTGATATTGACCATCTGGTGATATCCATGTAGAGTCATCTTTTGTGTTGTTGGAAGAGGATGTTTGCTATGATCAGTGTATTCCCTTGGCAAAACTCTGTTAGCCTTTGCCCTGCTTTATTCTGTACCCCAAAGGCCAAACTTAGATACCCAAACTCCAAGTTTCTCTTACCTTCCTACTTTTGCATTCCAGTCCCCTATGATGAAAAGGGCATCTTTTTTGGTGTTAGTTCTAGAAGGCCTAACAGGTTCTTGTTCTTGCAGGTCCTCATAGAACCATTCAGCTTCAGCTTCTTTGACATTAGTGGTTGGGGCATAGACTTGGATTGCTCTGATACTGAACGATTTGCCTTGGAAACAAACTGAGATCATTCTGTTATTTTTGATACTGCACCCAAGTTCTGCATTTTGGACTCTTTTGTTGATTATGAGGGCTATTCCATTTCTTCTAAGAGAGTCTTGCCCACAGTAGTAGATAGAATGGTCACCTGAATTAAATTCACCCATTCCAATCCATTTTAGTTTACTGATTCCTAAAATGTTGATATTTACTCTTGCCACTTCCTGTCTGACCACTTCCAGTTTACCTTGATTCATGGACCTAACTTTCCAGGTTCCTATGCAATATTATTATTTACAGCATCAGATTACTTCCATCTCCAGTCACATCCACAACTAGGCATTGTTTTCGTTTTGGCTCAGATTCTTCATTCTTTCTGGAGTTATTTCTCCACTGTTCTCCAGTAGAATATTGGGCATCTACCGACCTGGGGAGTTCATCTTTTAGTGTTATAGCTTTTATCTTTACGTACTGTTCATGGGATTCTCAAGGGAAGAATACTGAAGTGATTTGCCGTTCCCTTCTCCCATGGACCATGTTTTGTCAGAACTCTTCACCGTGACTTACTCATCTTGGGTGGCCTTAACAGGGCATGGCTCATAGTTTCATTGAGTTAGACAAGGCTGTGATTCATGTGATCCATTTGGTTAGTTTTCTGTGATTGTGGTTTTCATTCTGTCTACCCTCTGATAGAGAAGGATAAGAGACTTATGAAAGCTTCCTGATGGGAGAGACTGACTGTGGGGAAAACTGGCTCTTGCTCTGATGGGCAGGGCCTTGCTCAGTAAATCTTTAATCCAATTTTCTATTGATGAGCTGAGCTGTGTTCCCTCCCTGTTCTTTGGTCTGAGGCCAAACTATGGTAGGGGTAAATATGGGTGATGGAGACCTCCTCCCAAAGGACTTGTGCAGGTACTGTTGTAATCAGTGCCCCTGACCCTGCAGCAGGCCACTGTTGACCCATGCCTCTGCCAACGACTCCTGGACACTCACAGGCAAGTCTGGCTCATACCAACATAACTGATTCTATATTTGCTACCATCTTCTAGACTTCCCTGGTGGCTCAGACGGTAAAGCGTCTGCTTACAACATGGGAGACCCAGGTTTGATCCCTGGTTGGGAAAGATACTCTGGAGAAGGAAATGGCAACCCACTCCAGTACTCTTGCCAGAAGAATCCCATGGATGGAGGAGCTTTGTAGGTTACAGTCCATGGGGTCACAAAGAGTCGAACATGACTGAGCGACTTCACTTCACTTCTAGATCTTGTAGAATAGAGATTCTCACTGCTGTGTCATATGGGAGGGTTAGTGAGCCATCTTTTGGTCTGTCTTGGATTAAAATACCAGAAACAACCCAGTAGCAGTTCTGGTTATACCTTGGCCACTTTAGAAGCTATCCTCCCAATAATTTCAACCATTACATTAACTCAACCACTTTCTGCTTAAAAGTAGTTTTCCAAGATTGAATCATATGAAATAATCACTCTTTTACTGCATTTGACCCACAAAAAGGATATTTCATATATTTTAGCAGAATACTACTTCTGCAGCTGATAGCTTCCTGTTCTCTCCTCTGCTCCATCATTTCTCTTTACTCATTATTCTTGCTACCTTCCAGCTTCTAGTTCCTTATAGAGTCTGCTTGTTGATTTCCCTGCGTCTGGAGGCTTGTGTGAATCAGAACCATTTGTCTCTATTTGTTAACTGGTGATATATCTTGTAATAGTTGCTCCAATTGGCTTGACCGGCCTTCACTCAGAACAGAGCATGCTCTTTGGGTAAAGGTCTCACGTCGGACCCTTCGGTATTCCCTAGCATTCCCTGTCCCGCCTGCGGCTGACTATATCTGAGGCTGATGCCATACCTACTTACATGATACAAAATTTGATTATTAATAAAGCATAAGTATACATGAAGGGGATTGTTGAAAGTAGTAGGCATTAGAGTCAATACAGCCCCCCCATCTTTTTTTTTCTCTTTTTATAGTTAGGAAAAATATACACTCATTTCCCAAGCACTCAAAAACACATTTCTCCAGTGGCAGTCATGTTATTTTGATTCTTTTTTTCCCCTTCTATCAATCAATGGGGTACATATTCAAATAACCCCACTAAAAACACATGAAGTAAAGAACCCCTGACAATCTATTAGACAATAGACTCAATTATAGTTCATCTCTACCCTCACAAATGTCACCTATCTTGAAGATGACATTTATTTCCCTGTCATATTCTTCTTCCCAGAATGGGGTTTCCTTATATTTAAATTCCATCCTAATTAGTCTTCATATATTTAACTTCAATAACACATATGTAAATAATCTTTAAAAACTGTACCCAGACTGAACAGTTTAGAATGACCCTCAGCTTTTCTTTACTTTAATACAAACAATAGGTCAAGTTTTCTCCCACTTAAGCATGTCTAAGTAAGTCTAGCGCTCTTCCTCATTTTACTGCTTGGCAGGCTGAGGCACCCAAGGTCAAGACCCTGTCTTTCCAAAGTATGATGGAGCCTGAGGTCTGGCTTCTTCCTCCCTGCCTTCCAGACTGCTTCATTTTTTCCCCCAGTGTGACTAGATGGGCTTTCTTATATCCTGTACACAGTACTAAGTCTGGATTCATATTTTCAAGATGAATCCAAGTTTAACCTCTCAGTCTCATGGAATCCTTCCAAGGGAAAAATTTTCCAACCCCTCTTGAGCATTTAAAATACCTAAATGATTGCATTAACAATGATTACTCCATCAAACTTCCTTCTAGCCTCATATCTATATCTGGTGGGTATTGATTTAGCATGTACAGGGATAGAATTGTGCCTGAATTCAACTCATTCTTAGTGAAAATAGGAACAGTCAATCAGAAGAATATATTTTCCATAAGAAACATACAGGAGCAATTGCAGGAAAACAGGACAAAAGATTTTCTTAACTATGCTTCATTTTTCTCAATTAAGATATAAAAATCTTAGTATTTTCTTATTCACCTTTAAACAAAAGTAAATAGATCTCATACTTTTTCTTCCTCAAATATGGATGTAGGGTATCTGATCTGTGTGACATACTATAACTAAGTGGTTTCCTGAAATTGTCTAGCTGCTGCTTACAATTTCAAATGTTAACTGAAGCTTGACCCTCTTTTCCTTCACTGTTTACATACCTGAAGATTGGAATCAGAACTCATTCCGTCTGTAAGAAACATCAAAATATTAAGTGCCCATCAACGGTGTTCAGGTAAGGGAAATAGAGCACTGTGTCTGAAACACAGACTTTCTGCCTCCCTGCTTTTTTTCTCCCTCCATATAACTTCATCAACATGGACCTTGGATGGGACCTCATGGACTGCCTTTATTTAGGGCCCACAAGAGGTGAAAATTCACTTATTTCATGCCCAAACTGCCCGGTTTGAGCCAATTCCAAGTACATCTAAAAGGAAAACATCATGTTTATTTAGCATCTTGAAGGTCTCTGTTAAATTTTGAATGTCCTTCTCTCATATTTTAAAAATCTGAGCTGAAGGAAGGCATCAACTGTGGTTATTTTAGTTACTTATGTTGACAATTTAAACTTGCTAATAGTTCCAGGAAGACATGGATTTTAGACGTTATTTCCAATCGTGGATTGAAAGACATTGTTCCTTAATAAATTAACAAATCAGAAACCAGGTAGTAGATGTATCTTAAGACAGAGGCCTTCCTGCCAAAGCATTAAGCTGGCTGGGATCTATGCTCTCCAGAATGACAGAACCCTTTCAGTTTTGGATTGACACACATTCATTAAAAATAAATTAGTGTTCCCATCTGGTCTGACTCATTTGATGGGAACAAGAAGTTCTTCTAAAAGTACAAATAGACAGGAGGAAAGGATTGGAAATGAAGGGAAGCATGGGACTTGTGCAATTTTCTTAGGTCTAAGGATAACAAATATAATTTTGATGTATAATTAAACTATTCTGAGCAGAATAACAGCAAGCCCACCTATATGTAAAGATATTTATTGACCTGGATTACCCCACAGATAACTGAATTTACAGTTCTTTAACAACTTCCTCTTAATCGATTTTCAAAACTAGATTCTATTCCACTTTCAAGTGTTAGATTATTAAGGGCTGGAAATAGAGGAGTTCTGAGCCCATTCTGATTTACTTTTATGAAAGCAGTGGTGGTATTCATAAATAACCTAATTAAAATGTAAATTCCTTTAGCATGGACATTTGAAACAAGTGGTTCTGAATCCAACTTTTAAACCCTCTGTAAGTTGCATGTTACAATCAATAGTCAGGGAGGGAGCGGGGCACATTAAAAAAAATGTGTATATATATATCCAAACTGCTCAACCACCATGGGACACTCAACAAACTGTAAATCAAGTTTATTTATTACACTCCTTTTGGCAAAGCAAAGATTTTCTTGATTTTTTTTTTTTTTTTGGGTCAGGCAATCAAAATCAAAATTCTCTTTACTCCTGAAGTTCTCAAATTGCTTTCTATTCCCATCTTAATCTCTTCAGCCTTTACAGGCTGATAAAATAAACTTGTCTTGGCAGAATTAATATAAATTATTTTTCTGTTTTAAGTGTTTCATGCAGAAATTACATTTTCAAAAACACACATAAATATAATGGGTTAAATTAACACAGAAATGTAGCATATTTAGTTTAGTGCATCAAACTATCTTGATTATCATGGGCAATCTTAAACTGGCATCTAAAGTAAGATTTCCATTGAGTCAATGTTTTTAATTCTTTCTGTCATCATACTTCAAGGGATAAAGTTCATGAATGATAAGCCAAAGTGATTTGCCAATTCTAACAATGTATTTTTCTTCTTTCGTCGATGAACTAGAAAAGAATTGTTCACTTATATCACTTAGTTTTTGAAAGCTGATAATATCTTTCTCAGAGAAAGACTATATGGAAGAGCCACAAAAATGTGTGTGAAAAGAAGTGAGGGTATGTTATCAAAATAGTGGAAAATATAGAAAATTAGCTTTCAAATATAATTTTACCCAAATCACTGATTTTTTTTTTTTACCCTGTTCTGAATTTGGAAACTAGAGTTAAACTTGGTTTGAATTAGCACTGATTCTTGGGTGGTTGGAGAGTAAGTTTAAGATGTCTAACAATTTTTCACTCTGAGGATCAAGCATTTTATCACATGAAATAAGAGCCAAGTTATAATCTATAAAGAAAATAGTCTTGTTTAATTTTGGCTTCAGGCTTTCTTCACTATAGAGAGCCAATATTTCTTTCCAAGTCACTTACAGGAGACAGCAGTCTTAATGTTTTATGGCATACATGTCTCTATGTATAGTTAAGAATCCACAAAAACATGACCGTTGGTTTTAAGTCAGGGTTTCTGAAATGGACTCAGAAGAGGAATGTGTTTACAGATGTTTGGCTGGCTACTTAGTCAGAGTCTTGTAGGGTTAATACTTTAATTGAACTCACCATTAAGGTCTAGTTTTCTACTTAAGACATTGCTAGAAACTCAATATTGCAAATACAGTCTGAGATAATCATTCTCTCCAGGACCAGTTCATGTAAGTCCAATTCATAAGAGACTTATGGACTGTATTTAGTCTCCTTCTTGTGCTCTAAGCAACTTGAATTTCTTCCTGCCAAGTATAATCCCCCTCACATCTTGTAAACTAGATCCTTCCTGTGTCTGAAATGTTGTCATCAGGTCTCTGCTCCATTGGCTCTCAGCAGAAGCATCAATTGTTTCAGAGAAGCCTTCTTTGACTACACTGTCCAGGGTAACTTCTCTCTGGATTTTTCTGTTCTAACTTACTTTACCTTTTCACATAGTTCTTGAAGGGTTGAAGGGTTAATCTCTCCAGTCATGTCTGACACTTTGTGACCCCATGGACTGTGCCCACCAGGCTCCTCTGCCCATGGGGCTCTCCAGGTAGGAATACTGGAATGGGTAGTTGTTCCCTTTCCAAGGGACCTACCCAGCCCAGGGATAGTTCTACCTGAAATACTATTATTCATTTAATTTTCTACCAATTTACCCTTTCCTCCCGCAAGTCCATGGGTCCCACGAGGAGAGTCTTTGTCTTTTTTTTTGCTACTGTCTCAGCACCAAGACCAGCAAAAAGCTGGTTCTTAGCATATTTACGGGGAGGAGGAAAAATAGGGCAGCAGCAATGGCATAACCTTTGAATTTCCCTATGTCAATCCACAGAACAACATGGCAACTAAGATAGCTAAACATTAACACGCAAACACCAAATAGAATATGTAGGTTAAAAGGTGATCCCCCTGCAAACTTCAAAATTTAAGCAGCCATATGCTGCCACAGATGTGTGATGTACCAACAACTGTGGAGGTGGGGGTGGGGGGGAACGCAGAGGGAAGAAAAGAGACTTCTGCAGTCCTAAAAGCCAGAGAACCCAGAAATTGCCAACTGATACTTGGTTGCAAAGGGAAGACTGCTCACTCTGTGTGCAAAGTCTGGTGGGCCAGTGGGAGAAGATCATCCCAAACCAGGAGGGCATTGCAGGCTCTGGCGTGAAGGTACAAGGACACCTTAGGAGAGCTAGGTTGTTCCAAGCCAAATGAAGGCCAGAAAATAATTAAATTCCCTATGATGGTCAATTTTATGTGTCTTTCGCCTGGGCTATGGGGTACCCAGGTATTTGGTCAAATATTACTCTGAACATTTCTGTGGGGGTGTTTTTAGATGAGAGTAACATCTAATCAGTAGACTGAGCAAAGCTAATTGTTCTTCCTTATGGACGTGGGTCTCACTGGAACACTCAACGGCCAGAACAGAACAAAAAGACTGACCTTTCCCTAAAGAAGTGGATGTTCCCCCTGCTTGACTATCTTCAAACTGGGACATCAACTTTTCTTACTTTTGGACTTGAACTGAGGCAATGCCTCTTCCTGGGTCTCCAGTTTGCCAGACTTCAGACTAGAACTACACCATCAACTCTGTTGGGTGATTGGCTTGCCAGTTCCCCCTAAAGATCTGGGGACTAGTCAGCTTCCATGACAGTGTGAGTCAAATATTTATAATAAATATATTAAATAGATAGATCTCTTATTAATTCTATTTATCTGGGAAAACCCTTACTGATACAGTCTTTTTCAGAACAGAGTTTCACTGAGGGGAAACTGCTAGGAATAAAATCCAAATTGAACTGTAAGAGGCACTAAAGACAAGGAGATGAAAGAAGGGAATAATAAAAGTAAAATTCAGAGAAGTAGATCTAATCAACGGAAAAGACAACCTATGTTCCAGACAACCCACTCCTGGAAAAGCTATGCCTATTTCCTTTCCCTGGAACACGCACACACAAATCTTAGATATAAGTAACTTAGGGTTAAAATTTATATTGCACATGAAGCTATTGTAATAAAAAGTGCTATTATAATTTTTTAATTGTCTTCACAGAAAAAGAAAGCTGTAAGAAAAAAACATGCTCACAAATCAAAGGAAAACTGTAATCTCATTTTAAGAGGGGCTAAAAGATATTTAAGATGATTATATAAGATACGAAAGAATACCATACATCAGTAACAGAAAAATTAGAAATGAGACACTTGGACTAAATATAGATTTGAAAATGGGCTCATAGATCTCAGGGAAAAGTTGAAAAGAAAAACCCTGTTCTGGAGTTCTGAAAAAATATTTCAGAAATGAAAACTCAACTAGAGTAAGTATTAAGAGTAAATACATACCATGAAAAATATTATAAGGATGAAAAGAAGAAGGAGAAAAAGAAGGAGGAGACAGATGAGAAGGGAGTAGGAGGAGGGCGAGGAAGAGATCAATTCTAAAAACATACTCACAGAATAGCAATTGCCAAAGAGAAGATGTAATGTCAAAACAAATATAAAAATACCATTTTTTAAAATGACTTGAAATGGACCATTCCTTGATATATCATGTACAAAATCAAAGTCAAGAAGAAATAATATGAATGTCTCTATATTTATTAAAGACATTGACTTTGTAATTAAAAGCCTCCCGTAAGAAAATGTGTTAAATTACAGCAAACATCTAAGCAATAATTATTACCAATTCTATAGAAAGTTTTTCAGAAATTTCAACAGGAGGAAACACTTTCTAACTCATTTAGTGATATCAAGATTACTCTGGAGCACAAACCATACAAAGATTGCATGCAAGAAAAGAGAACTACAGATCAACATCCCTCATGAACAAAGATGCAAAAATTCTAAACAAATTAAATCCAAAAATACTTTAAAAGGATAAGGGTTTATTCCAAGAAGGCAGAGTGCTCTTTAGCATTTGAAAAATCAATAAGCATAATTCACCATATTAACAAATAAAGTAAAAAAACTATATAAGAAGTTCAATAGATAAAGAACAAACATTTGACAAACCTAACCTAAATTTTTTAAATCAAATTCTCAGCAAATTATGGATAAAAAGTTTTTTTCTCAAATAAAAGAAATTTTCCTCAGCCTGGTAAAACTGATAAAAGGCAGCTGTGAAAGACCTAGAGCTATCTCACACTTCATGATGAGAAAATGAACTTTTTTTTTTCTCCTGAAGACAATGGCACCCCACTCCAGTACTCTTGCCTGGAAAATCCCATGGACCGAGGAGCCTGGTAGGCTGCAGCCCTTGGGGTCACTTGGAGTCGGATACAACTGAGTTCACTTTCACTTTTCACTTTCATGCATTGGAGAAGGAAATGGCAACCCACTCCTGTTCTTGCCTGGAGAATCCCAGAGATGGGGGAGCCTGGTGGGCTGCTGTCTATGGGGTCGCATAGAGTCGGACATGACTGAAGTGACTTAGCAGCAGCAGCAGCAAAGGCAACAAAGGCAAGCATATCTGCTCTGACCATCTATATGTAACGTGATCCAAGAGGTTAAAAAAAAAGAAAATGAAAAGTATCTATATTTTTTGAAAAAGAAATATTTATATTCATAGACAACATGCTCACCTATGTACACCATCTGATGCAATCTACAAAAAGACACTGGGGTGACCCAGAGAGATGATATGGGGAGGGTGGTGGGAAGGGGGTTCAGGGTTGGGAACTCATGTACACCTGTGGTGGGTTCATGTCAATGTATGGCAAAACCAATACAGTATTGTAGAGTAAATAAAATAAAATAAAATAAGATCTCCAGCAAAAATAAATAAATAAATAATAAAATTAAAAAAGAACTACTAAGAAAATTTTTTCTAAGTAGTAGAATTTCAAAATATATGTATACAAATATGAAGTGTATTTCTACATCACAGCTAACAATCAGTAATTGAAATAAATAGAACAATGTCATTCTTAATTATATCAAAAATATAAAGTCTTTAGAGTAAAATCTGACAAAAGAAGTATATATTAAATACATTGAAAACCTCAGAATATTGAGAAAAATTAAGAAGACAAAATAAATGGAGATAAATACTTTGTTGTGAGTTGGAAATTTTGTGTTGTTAAAATGTAAATTCTTCCCAAACTGATTTATGAATTCAAGATAATTGTAATCAAAATCCAAGTTTTTTTGTACTAATTGACTTCAGTTCAGTTCAGTTGCTCAGTCATGTTCGACTCTTTGTGACCCCATGAATCGCAGCACGTCAGGCCTCCCTGTTCATCACCATCTCCCAGAGTTCAATCAGACTCACGTTCATTGAGTCTGTGATGCCATCCAGCCATCTCATCCTCGGTCATCCCCTTCTTCTCCTGCCCCTAATCCCTCCCAGCATCAGAGTCTTTTCCAATATACTGTGTATAAAATTTATATGGAAATCCAAAGGACCTAGAATAGCTAAAGTAATTAAAAAAAAAAAAAAAAGGAAAGCCAAAAGTAATCAAGAGAGTGTAGTTCTGGCATAAATATGGATAAATAGATCAATAAAAGGCACAGAAATATATTGGAAATATATGAACACCTGACTCTTGACAGAGGTGCAAAGGTGATTCAGTGGAGAAAATAGAGCATTTTTAACAAATAATGCTAGAAAAATAGATATCCACATGAAGGAAAGTGAACTATGACTTCAAGACATAGATCTAAATATGAAATTAAAAATATTAAAGGCATAAAATCAAGAAAAACAGGTGATAAAATCTTTATGACCTTGGTTTGGGCAAAATTTCTTAATTATGATGCTAAAAACACATGCCACAAAAACTGGTACATTACACTTCATAAAAATTAAAAGTTTCTGCTGTTTAAACTAGTGTTACAAAAAGAAAAGATGAGGCACAGAAGAACAATTTTGTGAAGCATAGGTCTTTTCTTATTGTTGAATTTTTATTACTTTTTAAAAATATAAATTTATTTATTTTAATTGGAGGTCAATTACTTTACAATATTGTATTGGATGTGCATCCAGAATATATACAAGTTCTCAGACTCCATAATCAAAAAGCAAAGAACCCAAGAAAAAATAAGCTGACAATTTGAATAGACACTTTGAAAAAGAAGACATACAGATGGCAAGTAAGTTCATGGGAAGATATTTGGCAATAGCCCCAAACTGGATACAATTCAAATGCTTATCAAAAGATAACAGATAAATGCACAGTAACATGTCTATATGGTGAATGAGTCAGAAATAAATAACAATGAACTATTACCAGTTATTATGCCACCACATGGAGAAGTCTCAAAATAATTATAAGAATAAAATAATTGTACTCTCAAAAATGTCTGGAGATTGGGAGTCAGAAGGATAAGAGGCTCCCTGGTGGGTCAGTGACTAAGACTCTGCATTTCCACTGTAAGAGACATGAGTTCCATCCCTGGTTGGGTAATGAAGATCTCGCATGCCATTTTATGTGGCCAAAAAATTATTTTAAAAAGGAACAAACGTTAAAGTTAATGGATATGTTCACCCCTGACTGCATTCTTGCTAATTTCTTTTATCTGTTTGCACAGTTGCAGAGAGTGAAACATTTTGTTTGAATTTACATTATTGAATAGAGCCTGTATTCAACAACAAGCTCATTAAATTCCTGGAAATTGAACAATCAGCTCTTGAAAGCTGCCTTTGGGCAAGCTTCAGCACACCACCCTAACTGACCCTCTAAAAAGAACTAGGCCCAGATGGTTTCATAGTAGAATTCTAACAAAACTTCAAAGGCCCCAATGTTACGTAACATTTTCCAAAGAGTAGAAAATAAAGGAAAACTCTAATTTTTTACAAAACAAATGTAACATTTGTAAATATATAAATTGATAAGAGCAGTACAAAAACTATTAAAAACCAATGCTACTTGTGAATATTGATGCAGCATAACTAAATAAAATAATAGTAAACAGAATCCAACAGTACAGGAACAAAGTAATAAATCAGACATTTAAAGAATTCACAATCAGTTCAATATTAGGAAGTCTTTCCATATAATACACAATGATAATCAATTTAAGAAGACAAATTGCAAATATGTTTTCATAGATGCAGAAAAAACTTGGCCAAAATTCAATACTCAGTGCTAATAAAAGCTCTCCAGAAAATAGAAACTGTTCAATGTCCTGGCAAGATAGATAAGTGAAGTGAAGTGAAGTTGCTCAGTCGTGCCTGACTCTTTGAGACCCCTTGGATAGTAGCCTGCACCAAGCTCCTTCATCCATGGGATTTTCCAGGCAAGAGTACTGGAGTGGGTTGCCATTTCCTTCTCCAGGGAATCTTCCCAACCCAGGGATCGAACCAGGTCTCTCACATTGTAGACGCTTTACTGTCTGAGCCACCAGGGAAGTCCTAAGATAAAGTATAACCATAAAAGATGAGAAATGAATGGGGAGAATGTTTCAAAACATAAAATAATCTTGCTAATATCCTCTAGGATTCAAGACTTTAGTGTAAAAGAAATATGCAAATAACATCAAAAAAGTAAAAATTCTGAATTTAAAGTGGAAATAGTATAAAGTCAAGATAGGTTTTCTCTTAAATCCCTATTTCCTAGTTTGAAGACTGAAAATATCTAGACTAAACTCAGAGTAATAAGCACCATAAGGGCCTAGATTTGGGAGTCTCAGTATCACTCCCTGCTGAAGATAACAATGTCTTTTAGATAAATCATGGATTCTAGATTTACAGGAGAAAACATACAAGATAAGTAAGGAATAACTTGTCATAGCAGAAAATAAGGACTCTGAAGCAACTCTTAAAAAGGCCAAATGAACAAGAGAACAAAGTTGGGACTGTTAGAACATTAATAAGGACACTAGAACATATCAAATATATTTATTTCCATGAATTCACAATCATACAAAACAAACGGATGATTTGAGGAATGCTAATGAGAGAAATAATAATAATAATTTCATTATTATTTTGAAAATGAAACAAAATATGATTTTACAAGTTAATCAAGGGAGAAGGAAACATGAGATGCAATTATGCATTTATTATATCTTTTATTTTTGTATCATCTCAATTTCAGAATAATTAAAGAGTTGATGAAGGGATGTTTCTATTTTATAAAAGTTTTCAAGTTGCTTATTACAAACAGGAATAATAAAATTAAAATATCTTAATAACACTATAATGTATAATTAAAATTTGCTGAAAGAGGATAACTTAAGAGTTTTCAAATAAATATGCAAATTGTAAACTGAGGTGATGGATATGTTTATTAACATGATAGGGGAATTCTTTCAAAATTTATATTCTATCAAATCATCATGTTATACATCTTAAACATCATACAGTTTTATTTGTTAATTATACCTCAATAAAACTGGGAAATGAAAGAAAGTCAGTTTTCAAAACTTTTGTAAACCTTAATAAATTTATGAAAGGACAATGATAAATGACTGCAAATATCACAGAGAGAGAGAAATCTAGACACCATGTATATAATGATGCATGTGCAAATCAATCAAACAAAAAAAATACAACAAAGAAGCAAAAACTAAATTTGCATAGGATTAAGTAAGCCTTTGACTGTGTGGATCACAATAAACTGTGGAAAATTCTTCAAGAGATGAGAATAGCAGACCACCTGACCTGTCTCTTGAGATATCTGTATGCAGGTCAGGAAGCAACAGTTTGGACATGGAACAACAGACCGATTTCAAATAGAAAAATACGTCAAGGCTGTATATTGTCACCCTGCTTATTTAACTTCTATGCAGAGTACATCATGAGAAACGCTGGGCTGGAAGAAACACAAGCTAGAATCAAGATTGCCAGGAGAAATATCAATCACCTCAGATATGCAGATGACACCACTCTTATGGCAGAAAGTGAAGAAGAACTAAAGAGCCTCTTGATGAAAGTGAAAGTGGAGAGTGAAAAAGTTGGCTTAAAGCTTAAGATTCAGGAAACGAAGATCATGGCATCCGGTCCCATCACTTCATGGGAAATAGATGGGGAAACAGTGGAAACAGTGTCAGACTTTATTTGGGGGGCTCCAAAATCACTGCAGATGGTGATTGCAGCCATGAAATTAAAAGACGCTTATTCCTTGGAAGAAAAGTTATGACCAACCTAGATAGCATATTCAAAAGCAGAGACATTACTTCGCCAACTAAGGCCCATCTAGTCAAGGCTATGGTTTTTCCTGTGGTCATGTATGGATGTGAAAGTTGGACTGTGAAGAAGGCTGAGCGCCAAAGAATTGATGCTTTTGAACTGTGGTGTTGGAGAAGACTCTTGAGAGTCCCTTGGACTGCAAGGAGATCCAACCAGTCCATTCAGAAGGAGATCAGCCCTGGGTGTTCTTTGGAAGGAATGATGCTAAAGCTGAAACTCCAGTACTTTGGCCACCTCATGCGAAGAGTTGACTCATTGGAAAAGACTCTGATGCTGGGAGGGATTGGGAGCAGGAGGAGAAGGGGACAACTGAGGATGAGATGGCTGGATGGCATCACCAACTCGATGGATGTGAGTCTGAGTGAACTCTGGGATTTGGTGATGGACAGGGGAGGCCTGGCGTGCTGCGATTCATGGCGTCGCAAAGAGTCAGACATGACTGAGCTACTGAACTGAACTGAACTGAACTGAGGTCTTTCACATCAGTCTGAGTAACATTGAAAGAAACCATGTAGTGATTTGGGTAGGAAATATTTAACATAAAGAATTATTGGCTATACCTCAAGACTGCTGTGATGAGAGATTAGATACTATGGGGTACAGAGAATCTTAAATAATAGAGTAACTAGCAGAGACAGGGAGAAGCTGCTCCCTATGAGGGTTAAAACAGAAAACTCAAAAAGGAACAAATCTGGAAAAGACTCTCAATCAGTGATGAGATCTAGATCTCATTGGAGAGTATGTCCAGGCACACTGCATGTCTGAGTCACTAAGATCCTTCATGTTAAGGAACCGGTGGAGAATCTTTCTTATGGGATCTCAGATGACATTGTCAAAGAGGAGACTCAGTCAGGGAACTTACTGGGAAACCACTCTCTGGGGTGATTGGAGAAACTGTCCAAGGGGAGGGGCTGTGTCCCAGAACGCAAAACTGTCCAGAGGGTGCCAGCGAGGTCACCCCCAGGGAGGTGCCATGTGCTACTGGCCTCCACCTTGCACTGCAGAAGATGGCCAAAGATCACCCTAGGACCAGGAGGCAGAGCTCCTTTCTCCTTTAGGATCCCTTTGGCACCTGCTACTGATAAACCCTGACATCATGCTCACTTGCCAAAGAAAATATGTTCCAGGATCAACAGTTAGGCAATAAAGTTGGACTGGGAAGTGAGGGGCAATAGACTGATAATTGGTGAACTTCTAGCTCTCACTCCTCGTATATTGAAATACAGGGGATCCAAAGGGTGTTTTTAGTTGGCCCGGGGTTGCATTAACAAAATGCCACCTAGTAGGTGGGCAAAACGACTGATATTTGTTTTCCTAGGTCTGGAGACTGGAAGTTCAAGGTCAAGGTGTCATCAGGGTTGGTGTCTCCTGAAGCTCCTTCTGACTTAAAGACAACCGCCCTCCTCCCTGTGTCCTCTCTGACCTTTTTTCTGTGTGTGAAATGAGACAGAGTTCTCTGGTATCTTTCCCTCTTGTTTCTTAGTGTGTATGTGTGTGGTATTTTATTTTTTAGCATTAAAAATTATTTAATTAGGATCAATAAACTATCAGTACATTGTTTTCTAGGTTTGGACATAGATTTTAAAAATAAGAAAAATCAATAAAATAATAATCCACTATCAGTGAATAAAAGAAAAAAACATTTTAAAATAGAAATAGCAAGAATAATTTCAAAAAGAAAACTAAGCAGAGAATAAAGGACAGGATATTTAAATAAACTCATCTCTAAGGATATGGCACCCCACTCCAGTACTCTTGCCTGGAGAATCCCACGGAGGGAGGAGCCTGGTAGGCTACAGTCCATGGGGTAGCAAAGAGTCAGGCACAACTGAGTGACTTCATTTTCACTTTCACTAAGGATAATTCACTCTATTATTATAGTATTTGTTTCATTACAGATTAATGATGTACCAGCATGTCCACTGGACTTTAAAGACAGCTATAAAAAGTGGCTTTGCATCAGCAAACATGGAGATGATATGAATAACTATTAATTTTTATTTTTGTTTTGTCTCTTCTTCTTACAAAGACTCTGTCCTGTCAGATTAAGGCCCTGACCTTATAGCTTCCCTTTTAGGTCCTGCCTCCAAATGCAGTCATCTTGGGGGTTAGGGTTTTAACATATGGATTTGGGGAGTATCACTATTCAGTCTGTAACAAGGGACAAAGGCAATGACATGCTCATCTCATGGGGTTACAATCAGAAAAACTGAAACAAAAGACAGGGAAATTGATTGATTGAATAGTATAATCAGCACATGCAACTAATAATAAAGCTATTTTGGCAGATTCTACAATTATGAGTTATGTGATGCTGTTAACAATCTTTTCAGATGTGATAATGTTAGTGGATAGTGGTTTTTAAATTTGTCATCTTTTGAAGTTACATACTGAAATACTTACAAAGTGCTGTCACAACTTGGCTCTTAATGTCACTCCACAGAGAGTGAAATTAAGTAGAGATGAATTAAGTTTACTGAGTCAATAATTGTTGATGCTAATTGACAAGCATGTGGAGAGCTGATTAGACTCTCAGTTTTTGTATGTTTAACATTGTCCACAATAAAGATAAAAATAACAGTGACAAGTAAGTATGACTATAAATAAAATATTAATAACTGTAAAAGAATACTATATACAACTTTATGGCATTTCCTTTAAAATGGATATATTTTGCTGCTGCTGCTACTGCTGCTATATCGCTTCAGTCGTGTCCAACTCTCTGCAACCCCATAGATGGCAGCCTACCAGGCTGCCTCGTCCCTGGGATTCTCCAAGCAAGAACACTGGAGTGGGTTGTCATTTCCTTCTCCAATGCATGAAAGTAAAAAGTGAAAGTGAAGTCACTCAGTTGTGTCTGACTCTTACCAACCTCATGGACCACAACCTACCAGGCTCCTCCATCCACAGGATTTTACAGGCAAGAGTATTGGAGTAGGATGCCATTGCCTTATCCTCTATTTTAGGAGGCTATAAATTAAGAATATAAATTATGGTTTGCCTTGAGAATTGGAAACTGAGAATCAACGGAAATGTTAAGTATTAGAACAAATTGTCAAATTGCCTTCAAAAAAAAAAACCACAACTAAATGACTTTACAGGAAAAATATTTTAAACTATCAAGGATCAGAATGCATCATATTTTAGAATTTCCATGTCGCACTCGCCGTGTGTGTGTGTGTGTGTGTGTGTGTGTGTGGCGTGTGTGTGTGCTCAGTTGTGTCCAATTCTTCGTGACCTCATGGACTGTAGCCTGTCAGATTCCTCTGTCCATGGAACTTTTCAGGCAAGAATATTATAATGGACTTCCATTTCCTTCTCCAGGGGATCTTCCAGACCCAAGGATCAAATCTTCCTCTCTTGCTTTTGTAGTAAAGCAGATTCTTTACCACTGTGCCACCTAGAAAGTCCAAGTCATGCCAGCCAGTAAAGTCTACAACTTGATATCATTTTGTACCTGAACGTTGCAGGCAAAGAATGTAGTGGTACTATCAATAAAGAATTTTTGAGAACTTTCTGGAAGATAAAGAAAAGAAGATACTGGAATGACAAAACAGAATTGAGAAATCTTTAAACTATCACGGATTACCAAAGAGCTTTGGAGAATTATGTGTTCCTGAAATTGAAACAAAACTGTAACAAAACTGTGGTAGAGTGAGCCAGAAAGGCAAAAACCAATTCAAGGAGTTCAAGAGACATAGGTCGATTGCTGCCTTTGGACTCTGCTGTTTATGGTGACGAAGCGAGGGTTACAGGTGTGGCCTACAGAGCTGTGGATGGAAACCTAGAGGGCTCCTTGATGGCAGCAAAGCCTTCAATCATACTGGTTTTCAGGGGTTATTCTTAAAAATCACTTTGGCAAACCAAATTGGTAGGCCGAGAATAATGGTTTGTCAAAGTAAAGGCTTTCAAGAAAGAGGCTTCCAGTTATTTTTCTAGACTGACCAAAAGCAGCCAGCAACACACATGAGGGAGGGCTGTCAGGTCACATCTGAATTACACTTTTAGTAATTAATAATTAATTACTAATTTTAATTTAGTATTTAAAAGATGATGATTTATACTTTATTATATAAACAAAGTATATGAATTTCTCAACCCACAGAATGATTTTATTTCTTTTAACCATTTTTCATAGTCATACATTCTGGCCTAAATAAATAGCTCTTAGCCATTCCTAGGATTGCTTACAATAAACCCATGTAGTCTTAGGCTGAATCTTCTATGTTGTTTTGAATCAAACTTTCTGGAGCTCACTGTCTATTTTTTTTTCCAGAGTTTGTGACTCTTTATCTCCATTCCTTCTTCGGTTTCCTCCTACCAGTTACTCTGCACTCCCTAAATTTAGGCCCCATTTTGCACTCACTATTCTAACAAATGCACAACTCTCTTTCAGGAAAGAAAAAATGTTTTAAATTGCCCTCTCTGGCTCATGCACTACCATTGCCAGGAAGATACAGCATGTCTGGTTCCCAGCCTCTGTCCTGTGAAAGGGCCAGCTCCTTGTAGTGACACCCCAGCATAGGAAGAGATTTGAGAGGAAATGGAACAGATATCTTAAATGGTGTAATGGTGCTGGTGGTATGTTATTATAGAAAAAAATAATTCTACCATTTTCAGAATATTTTTGTGCACGTGATGCATCCTAGGAATGTACCTTGGTATTTGAAAAAGACAGGTCTTCCTTAAAAGTCAGCTGTTGCAGGATTCACTTATCCTTTTAGCCGTATCCAAGCAAATGGATTAATCCTATGAGATTCTCTGGGATCTTGACACCCAGTAAATGAACAGAAAGGCCTTAGGATCTCTATTACGAAAAATCAAGGAATGGATGAAAGTCTACACCTATTATGTTCTTGCTTTAATGGTTATCTTAGAAAAGAGAATTGAAAAATCTTACACAAGACTGTTTTCTGCATTCCTTTAAGATGATACCTATTCAATAAGACCAAGCCTGGCAAATTCCTCACCAAATGGTCTGTACCTCTGCTCTAAGAATGCTGATGGTGTGGCTTTATGCAGTCGATATATGTAGACAGAAAATTTCTAGGAACTTTGATTTCAAGAATGCACTTTAAAAGAACAGAATATTATGGACCTCTTTAAAATTAAAAGAGACCATAGATCTCAGTTCTTCCAAGAAAATATTTTAATGTATAGCCCAGAATTAATTTCTTCTACCCCTTCAGTATTAAAAGTATTCCTATGTGGAGAATAAATTATATGGTCCCACTACTTGCTACCCACACGTCTCATAGACGAGCAGTACCTTTTCATCCTCAAACCAGTTGAAATAAAACAGGAAGGTAACCAGAGTGCAATTCTGTAAAAACAACGGTGGACTGCCAGCTTATAAATCACTGAGGTTTTGCTGTTAATGTATCTGTTATAGCAAACAATAAATGGAAAATACTGTGTGAAAAATAAATGATTGAACATACCATCAGAAGATTAATTTAAGTATAACAATTTTCTATTAACCAGAATAATCTTTCCTATATAATAATAAGTGGTAATGATAGGATCACAAATACAATGAATAAAGTTTTTTTTTAATTTAAGCATATATATAATTGTGAAGTACAGAGTACATTGCGGGGCTTCCCAGGTAGCTCAGTGGTAAAGACTCCACCTACCAATGCAGGAGATGTGAGTTTGATCCCTGGGTCAGGAAGATCCCCCTGGAGAAGGAAATGGCAATCCACTCCAGTGTTCTTGCCTGGGAAATCCCATGGACAGAAGAGCTTAGTGGGGTACAGTCCATGGGTTCACAAAAGAGTGAGATAGAACTTAGGTACTAAAAATCAGCAACAGCAATAGTGCATAGATAGTAGTTCAGAAATATAGAAATAGGTTTAGGACAGTAGAACAGTGGAACAAGCAGTTGAAATATTTTTCATTTATTTATAACATTTTCTGTAATTCTATTATGTCATAAACAAGAGAAGAAATTCACAGAGGAAAAATGGAATATAACCTACTCATTTAAAGCCATACAACATTAGTACTAGCAATCAGTAGGTGATTTTTTAAAAAACTAATCACTGTTAAAGTCTTTAGACCTTTAGTCATTAGACCTTAAGTCATAAGGTCCATGTGAATCATTTAAACGAGCTCCATTTAACTCATTCCACCTGAAAATATATTCCCTTTAAATATACACCTGTGGTGGATTCATGTCAATGTATGGCAAAACCAATACAGTAAAGTAGAATAAAGTAAAAAGAAAAAAAGGGTTAATATACTTCTGTTTACAATTAATTGGATAGTCTCTGGCTAAGAAGAGCAGCAAAGTTTCTTCTTTGTAAGCAAATGTGTCCCTCAGCTCAGGGCATTTTATATATCCTTCCAGCTGATATCTAGTAGTAACTGGCTCTACATTCTTAAAAGATAGAAAAATGTACACATGACAAATAAAACTTTGTAGCACTTTTTTTTGGCTGTGCTTTTTTTTTTTTTTTTTGG
The DNA here is from genome assembly GCA_917880005.1 of Nanger dama. Lineage (NCBI taxonomy): Eukaryota > Metazoa > Chordata > Mammalia > Artiodactyla > Bovidae > Nanger > Nanger dama. The sequence continues at coordinate 2,631,470 of CAKJTW010000105.1, read as the reverse complement.
CTTGGCTTTGGGGATCCTAGATCTCCATTAGGGATTGAATCCATCCCTAGGCAGGAAAGTCCTGCCCGCAGGACCACCAGGGAATTGCCCAGAAGTAATACTTTGTTACTGAACACAAAAGGAAGTTGTAAAGAGAGGAAAGGGGAAAGATTTTAAAATCAGAATTCTGGAACTCTGTGTCTCCCTTCTGCCACAGAGAAGTGCCCTGATGCTGGATATTAGTTACCACCTCTGGGGAGAGTAAGGGGCAAAAGTGGCAGCACAATGGATTTGAGAGTACTTGCAAAAAGTAAAGTCCTACACATACTGACTATATAGTACATCATTATCATAGAAACTTAAAGAAAATACAGAGTCAATAACATATCAATGTATGTTAACAACAACTAAGATTCCTTTGTACAAGTGATATCATATGATATATGTCTTTCTCTATTTGGCTTACTTCACTTAGTATGATAATCTTCAGGTCTATCTATCCATGTTGCTGCAAATGACATTTTTGCTGCTTTTTAAGGCTGAATAATATTCCATTGTATATAAGTACCACAATTTCTTTATCCGTTCATTTGTCACTAGACATGTAGGGTGCTTCCATGTCATGGCTAATGTAAATAGTGCTGCTGTGAACACTGGGATGGATGCACCCTTTCAAACCTAAGAAAAGTCTACATGTAATGATAAACAAGAAAGAAAAGAAGAAAATAACAGATCTTTTCCACAAAATGCCAAATTGTTCTGTGGAATTGTAGAGCAGAGAGATATCCATTAGCTCATAGAAAGATTCATTCCTTCTTTCCTCCTCTGTAAATAAGAATGCTATTAGCACTTCTCTTTCCCACAGTACAGCAATGACATAATTCAATGCCTTAGAATATTTTGAATTCCCTCAAAAATGAGGTGCTAAAGATTTTTGCTGCCTCATAAATCTAATGCAGAATATCCCTGCAGATTCCAGTGTATTTGGAAGAGTGGTAATTATAAATAGAGAGAAACATACTTTAAAATGACAAAAGAATTTAAATGATGCCATAAGAATTGGAATCAAAAGAAAGAACTAGAAATAAGAATGTGACCCTTATTTAAAATCAAATGTGGCAGTTGGAGATCATTCAGCTCCTTGCTGCCCTTGGCAGGCTGCCTGTTCCGTGAGGTAGAAGTGGAAAAGGAATTCAACGTGGTGTCTAGATAAGGTGTAAATCCCTAAGATTTTTTTCAAGGAAAAAATGTTCTCAAATACTAGTAATGTCATTTCTCATTTAAGTTATAAAACTTCAAAGTATCTCATTTTCAAAACAGGCCTGAAGAAATGAATACTAAGTCTGAAATGCAGTAGCTGACTCTCTTGATAAAACAGCGCAAGACTCACAACAAAGAATAATCTGATTGGGGTCCTCAGTTCATTTCTAGAAGTTGTCAGTGTTCCTGTGATTCCAATGGTCACTTTGAACTTGAGAGGTTCTAGTCTCATTAAAAAAAAGAAGTCCACAAGCTGTATGGTCCTTCATCCAAATCCATTGCACAACATCAAATTCCTTTGCTGAAGGTCTTCATCTAAATGTGTGAAATCAATCCTTCTTCTGGAGGAGGGGGCAGGGGTCTTAAAAGCCTGCTTGTTTTCTTGAATCTACACCTTCCAACACAGATGAGTTTAGCATTTCAGGGGCAGTCACTAGGGGAAGCTGTGAGCCTGCCAGTTCTGGTGTTACAGACCCTGGCTCGTCGGCACGTCTCACAAAGACCACCTTTGTGGGCTGCATTCTTTTCCCATCGGGCAGTGCTGCCCTGAGCTGGGGTGTGTTTTTCATTTCCAAAGAATATGCTGATCCTCCCTAAATGATTTACTGAAAACTGAGTGTTGAAGCACAAATGAAAACTGAAAAGTGCTATTTAGCACACAACGTAATTATTTCATGGCCTACTGCAAGTTAGCAAAGGCCCGCTTCAACTTGTAAGATGTGAAAGCCAGCCCGTGCCGTATCATAATATTTTGAAACAATTTTAAATCCCTCTTTTCCTGGGTTGGTGGCTGCAGAGGAGGAAGGGAGAAGGGGATGCTATTTTCATGTGGAATAGCTTTTTAAAGACCAAGCAGTCATAAAACCTCGATTAAAAGTGAATAAACATTGAATTCAATATCTGCATGACCAGACTTCTTTAAGAGGAACTAGCTTAACCTCAGGAAATAGTATAAGCAATCCTAGATATTAAATTCACTTTGTACTAAAATTTAATCCAGCCAAGCATACCATTAAAGTCAATACCATGAATAGCCATACAGTGTGGACAGGTACACACATACTCACTTTTAATACCACGTAAGTTCAACTTTACATACGTTCTATACAGAAAGTGCTAAGTGGAAGAAAAATTGAGTTTATGTAACTGCAAATTCTCACTAAGATTCCCTCCATAAATTAATCTTTTTAATAGTTTATTATATGTCATTTTTCCATTAACACTCTAAAGCTCTATAAAATTAGTGTCTCTGCTGCTAGCAATTGAGAATACTTCTAATTAGAAAAAAAAAGGGAGGAAAGATAAAAAGAATTACATCGTTGGCCGGAATAATTCTAAATGCTAGCAATGAAAGCAACTGTTCTCCCTTCTAGAGATAGCTGTGCAGAGCTCCTCAGGAAAGGGTTTTCCTTTTGACTCATCTCTTACGTGACTATGTCACAAATAAATCTGGGAAAAAGGTAATTTGTTTTCCAGTCCAGAGAGCAGATGATAGGGGAGAAAATGTTCAACTCCTTTCCTACTGTCAGTGAACTAATATTTTTCAAAATTTCTGGAAAATTATTTTAAAATAAAACCTTGATGATTGCAAATTCTCTTAAATAATATCCTTATGCTTTCTTACCTGTGTCTACAACACCATCACCAGAACTGGACTTTTTGTTTACTGAGCCCAGTACGGTGACCGGCTTTGTGTATACATGCTCAGTTGTGTCCAACGTTTTTGTGACCCCGTGGACTGTAGCCCACCAGGCTCTTCTGGCCATGGGATTTTCCAAGCAAGAATACTGGTGTGGGTTGCCATTTTCTTCTCCAGAGGGATCTTACTGACCCAGGAATAGAACTCGCATCTCCTGAGTCTCCTGCACTACAGGCAGATTCTTTAGGGCTAAGCCACTGGGGAAGCCCCAGAGGCTTCTTGATGAGTGTTATGTGACTTTGATCTTACGCCCAGCCCCAACCATTTCTCAGTGCTCTCTTTCTTCTGTCAGTGTAAATAGGTTGTCAAAATAGATTTCATTGAAAAATTGAGGAACAACATCCCCAAATATGTTTACTGAAGTGTCCACCATATGCCAAGCACAGTATCTAGGAATATAAATAAAGACTCAATGATAATTGATGGTATTTTACATATTATCTCTTTTTATTATAATTTGTTGTTTTTCGGTCACTAAGTAATGTCCAACTCTTCAACCCCATGGACTGCAGCACGCCAGGCTTCCCTGTCCCTCACCATCTCCCAGCCTTTGCCCCCAACTTCTTGTCCATTGAATTGGTGGTGCCATCCCTCTCATCCTCTGTCACCCTCTTCTTCATCTGCCTTTGGTCTTTCCCAGCATCAAGGTCTTACTTTATTATAAAATTATCTTATTTACTATAATACCAGGAAAATATTTAAGAAATAATTGTTTATTGTGTTTTCTACCATCAGTTCAGTTCAGTTCAATGGCTCAGTAGTGTCCAAAGCTTTGCAACCCCATGAATCACAGCACCCCCGGCCTCCCCGTTCATCACCATCTCCTGGAGTTCACTCAGACTCACATCTATCAAGTCCGTGATGCCATCCAGCCATCTCATCCTCAATCGTCCCCTTCTTCTCCTGCCCCCAATCCTTCCCAGCATCAGAGTCTTTTCCAATGAGTCAACTCTTCACATGAGGTGGCCAAAGTACTGGAGTTTCAGCTTTAGCATCATTCTTTCCAAAGAAATCCCAGGGTTGATCTCCCTTCAGAATGGACTGGTTGGATCTCCTTGCAGTCCAAGGGACTCTCAAGAGTCTTCTCCAACAACACACTTCAAAAGCATCAATTCTTTGGCACTCAGCCTTCTTCACAGTCCAACTCTCACATCCATACATGACCACAGGAAAAACCATAGCCTTGACTAGACAGACCTTTGTTGGCAAAGTAATGTCTCTGCTTTTGAATATGCTATCTAGGTTGGTCATAACTTTTCTTCCAAGGAGTAAGCATCTTTTAATTTCATGGCTGCAGTCACCATCTGCAGTGACTTTGGAGCCCCCAAAATAAAGTCTGACACTGTTTCCACTGTTTACCCATCTATTTCCCATGAAGTGATGGGACCAGATGCCATGATCTTCGTTTTCTGAATGTTGAGCTTTAAGCCACTCTCCTCTTTCACTTTCATCAAGAGGCTTTTTAGCTCCTCTTCACTTTTGCCATAAGGGTGGTGTCATCTGCATATCTGAGGTTATTGATATTTCTCCCGGCAATCTTGATTCCAGCTTGTGCTTCTTCCAGCCCAGCATTTCTCATGATGTACTCTGCATATAAGTTAAATAAGCAGGATGACAATATACAGCCTTGACGTACTCCTTTTCCTATTTGGAACCAGTCTGTTGTTCCATGTCCAGTTCTAACTGTTACTTCCTGATCTGCATACAGATTTCTCAAGAGGCAGGTCAGGTGGTCTGGTATTTCCATCTCTTTCAGAATTTTCCACAGTGTATTGTGATCCACACAGTCAAAGGCTTCGACATAGTCAATAAAGCAGAAATAGATGTGTTTCTGGAACTCTCTTGCTTTTTGATGATCCAGCAGATGTTGGCAATTTGATCTCTGGTTCCTCTGCCTTTTCTAAAACCAGCTTGAACATCAGGGAGTTCACGGTTCACTTATTGCTGAAGCCTGGCTTGGAGAATTTGGAGCATTACTTTACTAGCATGTGAGATGAGTGCAATTGTGCGTAGTCTGAGCATTCTTTGAGGTTGCCTTTCTTTGGAATTGGAATGAAAACTGACTTTTCCAGTCCTGTGGCCACTGCTGAGTTTTCCAAATTTGCTGGCATATTGAGTGCAGCACTTTCATAGCATCGTCTTTCAGGATTTGAAACAGCTCAATTGGAATTCCATCACCTCCACTAGCTTTGTTCATAGTGATGCTTTCTAAGGCCCATTTGACTTCACGTTCTAAGATTTCTGGCTCTAGATTAGTGATCACACTTTCATGATTATGTGGGTCATGAAGATCTTTTTTGTATAGTTTTTCTGTGTATTCTGGCCACCTCTTCTTAATATCTTCTGCTTCTGTTAGGTCCAGACCATTTCTGTCCTTTATCGAGCCCATCTTTGCATGAAATATTCCCTCGATATCTCTAATTTTCTTGAAGAGATCTCTAGTCTTTCCCAATCTGTTCTTTTCCTCTATTTCTTTGCATTGATCGCTGAAGAAGGCTTTCTAATCACTTCTTGCTATTCTCTGGAACTCTGCATTCAGATGCTTATATCTCTCTTTTCTACTTTGCTTTTCGCCTCTCTTCTCTTCACAGCTATTTGTAAGGCCTCCCCAGACAGCCATTTTGCTTTTTTGCATTTCTTTTCCATGGGGATGGTCTTGATCCCTGTCTTCTGCACAATGTCACATCAGGCACTCTGTCTATCAGATCTAGGCCCTTAAATCTATTTCTCACTTCCAGTGTATAATTAAGGGATTTGATTTAGGTCATACCTGAATAGTCTAGCAGTTTCCCCTGCTTTCTTCAATTTAAGCCTGAATTTGGTATTAAGGAGTTCATGATCTGAGCCACAGTCAGCTCCTGGTCTTGTTTTTGTTGACTGTATAGAGCTTCTCCATCTTTGGCTGCATAGAATATAATCAATCTGATTTTGGTGTTGACCATATGGTGATTGGACATCAATTCCAATAATAATTTTTTTAAGTAACTGCTATATTATATCTTATTTTCAAATGAAGAGACTAAGGCACAGAAGAATTAAGAAACTTTCCCAAAAACATACATGTAGTTGTTCTAGAGCCAAGATTTGAACCAAAGTAGCCTGGCTCTGGAGAAGGATTCTAAACCACTAAATTATGTAATGAAGTTTTGCTTGGTGGTGATGAGAAAAATCTTGCCATGTTAGGTGATTCATTTGAGAAGTGTATTTTTAGACTGTAATACAGCTCTTTCTCTGGTTTAGCCAAGAGTTTTATGTAAAGAATCACATATTTGCTAAACTGCCCAAAAGCAATGTATCCATTTGATAAAGCCTTTCTCTCTGAATTATCAGTTTAACACTATTCCTTTACAAGCCTTCAATAAATTGTAGCACCCACACAAATACAATAATTAGTTTTGATTTCCTTTGTCAATCTAAAATAAAAGTGGGGTAATTGATATTCTGGTATGGAGAATTTCACTCTACCTAAATGGACTTGAGTTTGAGTGAACCCCTGGAGATGGTGATGGACAGGGGAGGCCTGGCATGCTGCGATTCATGGGTTTGCAAAGAATTGGACATGACTGAGAGACTGAACTGAACTGAACTGAAGAGCAAGTTAGCACTTTAGTAACTTGGAAGAGTGTTTGATAATTGTCAATAATCTTAAAATTCTAATGACTTCTGCCTGAAAGTGTTGTTTTATGAACTGAATTTCCTGTTATATGTTTTACAAATAGATTCTACCTCTTACATTTTGATATTTATTTCTGTTTGGCCTTGGTCTTCTGGCTCTAAGAAGTAGATTTGAAGACTATAAATACAAAGAACTTCACAGCTCTTTTTACCTGAAAGAGAAATGACATCTGGCTGCATGGGTTCAGTGGTCTAAGAAATGCCTCTCAGTCATAAACTTTCTTTTACATTTAACTTGGGCTTTGTGCTGTATATCAAAATACTTGATTGTTCCACACTATTTTGCCCTCCTTTTCATGGGTATTTTGAAGTCTTTCTCTTCTACTATGAATATTCAAAATGTGTTTTAATTTCTCATCCTTTGATTTATTAAATATGTATGAAAGTTCTATTGTGTATTGGTAATGTTAATGTGTTAGAAAAATGCAAGTGAAATGCACTTTACATTATTTTTAGATTGTTTATATCGCATAATTGCATTCAATTTATACAAAGGAAAGTGTTCAGTATATATGTAAAAGCTATGAAGTTCACGACAAAGTGAAAACCTATGAACCCAACCATCCAACCCAAGAACTGGAACACCATCAAACTTATCAAAATCTATATGCTTATTCTCTAATTCATCCCTTTTGCTTCTTCTTAAGAGATAACAGCTATTTGAATGTGTCCTTTTCATTTCCTTTCTTTTCCCCTGACTTTGTTGACCATCTCCTTCCCTTTAAGAGTTTTAACATTATTATAACCTATATTTATTTTTAAAATTCTATACTATTTTATTCTTTAAAAATCACAGTTTTATTTATCCATTTCTTTGTGAGGAAACTCTAGGCTATTTTCAGATGCTATACACATGGTATAGTGAAATTGCTCCTCTGCAGATCACTGCCTTATTGTGGTGAAGGGGCTTACATAACTCTATGAAGCTATGAACCATGCCATGTAGGGCTACCCAGTATGGATGGATCATAGCAGAGAGTTCCGACAAAATGTGATCCACTGGAGGAAGGAATGGCTAACCACTCCAGTATCCTTGCCATGAAAACCTCATGAACTGCATAAAGGACAAAAAGATATGGCACTGAAAGATGAGTCTGGGTCTGAAGGTATCTAATATGCTACTGAGGAAGAGTGGAGGACAAGAACTAATAGCCCCAGAAAGAATGAAGAGACTGGGCCAAAGCAGAAATGACCCTCAGCTGTGGATGTGTCTGATGATGAAAGTAAAATCCAGTGCTGCAAAGAACAGTTTTGCATAAGAACCTGGAATCTTAGGTCTATCAATCAAGGTAAACTGGACATGGTCAAACAGGAGATGATAAGAATAAACATTGACCTCTTAGGAATCAGTGAACTAAAATGGATGGGAATGGACAGATTCAATATGGCTAACCATTATATCTACCACTATAGGCAAGAATTTCTTAGAATGGAGTAGTGCTCACAGTCAGCAAAAGAGTCTGAAATGAACTACTGGGATGCAACCTCAAAAGTGACAGAATGATCTCGGTTCATTTCCAAAGCAAGCCATTCAGCATCACAGTAATTCAAGTCTATGCCCCTACCACCAGTGCTGAAGAAGCTATCGTTGATCAGTTTTATGAAGACCTAGAAGACCTCCTAGAACTAACACACACACACACACACACACACACACACACACACACACACACACACACACAGAATGTTCTATTCATCTGTTGGGATTAGAATGCAAGAGTAGGTAGTCAAGAGATAGCTGGAATAACAGGCAAATTTGAAGTAGGGCAAAGGCTAACTGAATTCTGCCAAGAGAAAGCACTGGTCATAGGAAACACTCTTTTTCAACAACACAAGAGACAACTTTACACATGGACATCGCCAAATGGTCAATACCCAAAGCAAATTGATTACATTCTTTGTAGCCGAAGTTGGAGAAGCTGTATACAGTCAATAAAAACAAGATGTGGAGCTGTCTGTGACTCACATCATCAGCTTCTCATAGCAAAATTCAGGCTTAAACTAAAGAAAACCAGGAAACCCACTAGGCCAGCCAGTACAACTTAAATCAAATCTCCTATGCATATGCAGTAGAGGTAACAAATAGATTCAAGGGATTAGATCTAGCTAACAGTGTGCCTGAAGAACGATGGACAGAGGTCTGTAATATTGTACCAGAGGCAGCAAACAAAACAACCCCAAAGAAAAATAAAAGCAAGAAGGCACAGTGGTTATCTGAGAAGGCTTTACAGGCTGAAGAAAGAAGAGAAGTGAAAAGAAAGGGAGAAAGGGAAAGGTAAATCCAACTAAAGACAGAGTTCCAAAGAACAGCACAGAGAAGCAAGAACGCCTTCTTCAACGAACAGTGCATAAACCTAGAAGAAAACAACAGATGGGGAAAGACTAGTGATCTCTTTCGGAAAATTGGAGATATCAGGGAACAAGGGAACATTTCACCCAAAGATGGGCACAATAAAGGTAGGAACAGTGCAGACACTGAAGAGATCAAAAAGAGATGGAAAGATACACAGAAGAACTATACATAAAAGACCTTAATGAATCAGATAACCATGATGGTGTGGTCAGCCACCCAGAGCCAGACATTCTGGAGAGTGAAGTCAAGTGGGCCTTGGGAAGCACTGTTGTTAATAAAGCTAGTAGATGTGATGGAATTCCAGTAGAACTATTCAGAACCCTAAAGGATGATGCCATCAAGCTGTTGCATTCATTATGTCAGCAAACCTGGAATATGCAGCAGTTGCCACAGAACTGGAAATGGTCAATCCCCATCCCAATTCCCAAGAAGGGTAGTGCTAAAGAGTGTGTTAACCATCAGAAAATTGCACTCATCTCCCATGCTAGTAAGGCCATGCTTAAAATCTTGCATGCTAGATCAGCATTATGCGAACCAAGAATTTCCAGATGTCCCAGCTGGGTTTAGAAAAGGCAGAGGAACCAGAGATCAAATTGCCAACATTTTCTGGATCATAGAGAATGCTACAGAATTTCAGAAAAACATCTACCTCTGTTTCAATGACTATGCTAAAGCTTTCAACTCTGTGGATCATAACGAACTGTAGAAAGCTCTTAAAGAGATAATACCAACTATCTGACCCGTCTCCTGAGAAACCTGTATGTGGGTCAAGAAGCAACAGTTAGCACTGGACATGGAATAACTGATTGGTTCAGTATCGAGAAAGGAGTATGACAGGGCTGTCTGGTATTTATTTAACTTATACTCTGAGCACATCATGAGAAATGCTGGGCTAGATAAGTTACAAGCTGGAATCAAGATAGGCGGGAGAAACATCAACATCCTCAGCTTTGTGAATGATACCACTCCAATGGCAGAAAGTGAAGAGGAACTAAATAGCCTCTTGAAGGGGGTGAAGGAGGAGAGTGAAAGAGCTGGCTTAAAACTAAGATTAAAAATCTAAGATCATGGCATCTAGTCCCATCATCACTTCATGACAAGTAGAAGGGGAAACGGTGGAAGCAGTAACAAATTTCCTCTTCTAGGGCTCTAAAATCACTGTGGATGTTAGCTGCAGCCACGAAATCAGAAGAGAATTGCTTCTTGGCAGGAAAGCTGTGACAAACTTACTGTACTAAAAAGCAGAGACATTACTCTGCCAAGAAAAGTCCATATAATCAAGGCTATAGTATTCCCAGTGGTCATGTATGGTTGTGAGAGCTGTACCATAAAGAAGGCAGAACACCAAAGAACTGATGCCTTAGCACTGTGGTGCTGAAGAAGACTCTTGAAAGTCCCTTGGACAGTAAGGCAATCAGACCAGTCAATCTTAAGGGAAATTAACCCTGAATATTTGTTGGAAAGACTAATGCTGAAGCTGAAATTCCAGTATTTTGGTCATCTGATGCAAATAGCCAACTCATTGGAAAAGTTGCTGATGCTGGGAAAGACGGGCAGCAGCAGAAGGAGGGCAGAAGGAGAAGAGGGCATCAGAGGATGAGATGGCTGAATGGCATCACCGATGTAATGGACATGAACTTGAGCCAACCTTGGCAGATGGTAAGAGACAGGGAAACCTGGTGTGCTGCAGTCCACGAGGTCACAAAGAGGTGGACAAGACTGGGTGACTGAACAACAGCAACATAGTGAAACTGCTATAGATTATTGAAAGATCCATGTTTTCAAGATGCAGTCAATTTCTATGCCAAATTATACTCCCATCAGAAATGTGTAAGAGTCTTTATTAATCCAATTTTGGAAATTACCAGACTTACATTTTGCCCAACTAGTATAATAAAATGATCTTTACAGTCTCACTGATTCCTAATGAAGTTTAACATCTCTCATATGTGTATGGATCATTTCTGCTGGCTCTTTTATGAAATACTGTTTCACATAATTGTCTCCCTTTAAAATTTTTCCATTTTAACATAAGCATTAGAGCTTTTCATATATGAACAAACAATTTTGATGTTGGATATGCAGTAGGTAGCCCATTTCATTTATTTTTTAAAGATCCACAATAAATAAACTATATGTACTCACTGGTCTATTCACTCCCAAGTGCTCCTGGTGGTAATTTTGTGAGTCAAATATTTGTCTCATTCCACTGGTACTTATTTCTGAGTCAATGCCACATGGCCTCAGTTAGCTTTATAACTTATTATTTTTCTTTTCAGATTATCTGTATAAACTCAGAGTCCTCAAAATCCCATTGGAATGACATTAGATTTATTAATCAATTTAGAGATGATGTCATCTTTAGGATTCAGCATCTTCTTACCTATGAAGGCACTATTTGTAATGATTTTTAATAAAATTTTGTACTTTTCCCCATATATATGTTTTTTACATTTAATTGTAGGTGCCATGTTGTTATTTCTTCTTGAATCAGTTTTGGTAAGTGATATTTTGATAAAAATATAATTTCCAATAAATAAAGCTTTTAATTACAAATCTCAGGTCTTTTAAAAACTGTGTTAATTTTATTTCAACTATCAATAATTGTGAAATGTGTATTAAAATCTCTCACTCTAATGGATATTTGCAAAATTTTTCTAGGATTTATGTAGACTTTTGCTCTTTATATTTTGAAACTTTATTATTTAGCACATTCCAATTATCTTTCTGTAACTGAAACTTTCAATTCTTAATAATTGTAAATATTATTAAAATTGTTTAATAATAAAACAGTTAATGTTTTGTCATGAATATATTACTCAGCAAGTGACACTCGAAAATACTACATAGATAAACTAGTGCTTGTGCTTAGTCACTCAGTCAGTCTGACTCTTTCCAACCCCACGCACTGTAGCCCACCAGGCTCCTTTGTCCATGGAATTCTCCAGGCAAGTATACTGGAGTGAGTTGCCATTTCCTTCTCCAGGGGATCTTCCTGACCCAGGGATCAAACTGGAGTCTCCTACATTGCGGGCAGATTCTTTACTGTCTGAGTCACCAGGAAGCTAGACAGATTCTTTTACCATCTGAGCTATCAGGGAAGCCCCAAACCAGTGCTTGGCTTAATATAAACAATTCTTTTAGTTTAGATTGATTGCATTAAATCTTTATACCTAATTCCCCAAATACAGTAATTTGCTTTAATTCTTATCAGAAACTTTTAGTAAATAATAAGAATAAAAGCAGTTTCCTAGATGTAGTAAAAAGTTTTAAAAAAAGGTTTTGTAAATATTATTCATTAAATTAAGAGCCTAGTACATATGACCAAATTGATCATGTTCTTGAGCTCACAAGATGCTGTTGACATTGGCTCCTACATGAATCTGTATATTCACTTTTATCTCTGGATAGCAGTTTTATCTGATTTCCCAACTTTAGTACTAATAAATTTGATACACATGTTACAGTTTATCTCCCAATCATATATTTTCCTATTTGTGCATTGCATAACAAATAACATGTGCTTTGTGTCTATGGAATTTTTATAACATGTTCAGCACCACAAATAACATTTTTACAGCCATGGCTCCATGATCAATTAAGTATGGAAGGCGGGTAGAAGGAGAACTCAAAACTATCCCTCAGGTTCCCTGTTTCAAGGCTGGGTGAAACATGATACCTAATTCACTGAAAAGAGGAATCTTCTCTGCTAAGTCGCTTTAGTCGTGTCCACTTCTGTGCGATCCCATGGACCGCAGCCCACCAGGCTCCCACATCCCTGGGATTCTCCTGGCAAGAACACTGGAATGGGTTGCCATTTCCTTCTCCAATGCATGAAAGTGAAAAGTGAAAGTGAAGTCGCTCAGTCATGTCTGACTCTTTGCGACCCCATGGACTGCTGTCCACCAGGCTGCTCTGTCCATGGGACTTTCCAGGCAAGAGTACTGGAGTGGGGTGTCATTGCCTTCTCTGGAAAAGAGGAATACAGAAGAGGTTTGGACAGTCACATTTAATGTACCTGGAAGACATCCATGTGAAGATTTCCACTAAGAAGCTGTAGTCTAGAACTTAGGAGAGATTACTGAGCAGAAAATAAAATTCTGTGCATCATCCATATATACTTGATAATTGAAGATACTTGAGAAGTTAAGATATTATTGGGAGCAGAATGAAAAATGAAACTTAAAGAGCCCTGATAGTATTACAGTGTTGAAACATGTAATGTGCTGAGAACTCCAATTCATATCAAATGGTAACATTTTCTAAGAAATAGTGAGCTTTATCAAAAATATATATCAAGAGAATAGATCAAGATGGCAGAGCAGGATGTAGAACTCACTTCCCGAGTGGACACATCAAAAGTACATCTACATGTGGCACGATTTTCACTGAAAGCTAACTAGAAATGGGCAGAAAGACTCCTTTGCAAGAAGACTGTAAGAAAGATACATGTAATTGGATAGGAAGGGAAGATCAACAATCAGGTCAGATTTTGTGTCCCTGGGAAAGGACTCAGAGGAAAAAGATTATGTGAGTAGAGACTCACTCTGGGAGGGAGTAGTTCCAGCCACTGATTGGGCATCCCAGGCTTGGAATCTACACAGGGAAGATGAGCCCCCTTGGCAGGTTAGAGAAACACTGGAATTAACAGAAGAGCTGTGGGCACGGACTCAAGCAGTGCCTTAAAAGCAACCCAGAACTCTGACAACAGTCACCAAGAGTTCATGTGCGCCCCACCTGCTCTGGACTCCACAATAGGGCAAGGGGCTGTGGAGGCTGGAGCCATGATCACTGTGAAGGACAAAGGGGACTTGGACCTGAGGCTGCATCTGAGGAGAGCAAGCGAAACAACTGCTGGTGTCTGCACAGGCAGCATGATGGAGACAACCCAGGCCTCTGTTTGCAGCAGACACAAACTGAGAGTCCAACACAGGTTCCTCCTTGCTTCAGTACTTCAGTCCTCTGGGATGAAGGTCTCAGGGCTGAGAGAGGAGAAGACCCAGACAAAGGGAACAGAACCACTCAAGCCTGGCCCCCAGGGCTTTTCCTCCAGCAAACTGAGATCAAGTTCAGTTCAGTTCAGTTCTCTTCAGTCGCTCAGTCGTGTTCGACTCTTTGTGACCCCATGGACTGCAGCACGCCAGGCCTCCCTATCCATCACCAACTCCTGGACTTTACTCAAACTCCTGTCCATGGAGTTGGTGATGCCATCCAACCATCTCATCCTCTGTTGTCCCTTTCTCCTCCTGCCTTCAATCTTTCCCAGCATCAGGGTCTTTTCAAGTGAGTCAGTTCTTCACATCAGGGGGCCAAAGTACTGGTGTTTCAGCTTCAGCATCAGTCCTTCAAATGAATATTCAGGACTGATCTCCTTTAGGATGGACTGGTTGGATCTCTTTGCAGTCCAAGGGACTCAAAAGTCTTCTCCAACACCACAGTTCAAAAGCATCAATTCTTCAGTGCTCAGCTTTCTTTATAGTCTGCCTCTCACAGCCATACATGACCACTGGAAAAACCATAACCTTGACTCGATGGAGTTTTCTTGGCAAAGTAATGTCTCTGCTTTTGAATATGCTTTCTAGGTGGGTCATAACTTTTCTCTCAAGGAGTAAGTGACTTGGGATCAAACCCCACCCTTGATGGGACAGTGGTAGTCCCTGGACAAAGGGGGAATCTTGTCTCACACTTGGCTCCAGCTCTAACTCTTCCATCACTAGCCCCACCTCTACCAAGGAGACACCTTTCAGCACACCATGAAGAAAGGCATGACTTGTATCCACATCCAGTCAAGCCCTCTCACCAAAGATACTGGGCACATGCAGTTTTTAAAGGGATGTTCCCACTTAAGAACACGCCTTTGGGACTGAAATAGGTGACTGTTTCACATAAGGGAACAGACATAAACATTTTACCAGATGAATAATTCAAAACATTGGTGATAAGAATGTTAACTGAATTAGGAAAAGAATAAATGAACACTGTGAGATTTTTAACAAAGAACTAGAAAATAAACAAGAACAAAAAAAAACAATCGGATATGAAGAATTTAATAGCTAAAATACAGCAAAAAAAAAAACAAAAAAAAACTAGAAAAAATGATTACAGACTAAGTGATACAGAAAAAAGCATAAGTGATCTAGAAAATGGGAAACTCAGACAATCAGAGCAACAAAAGGAAAGTCAAATTTTAAAAATGAGAGCAGTTTTTAGATTGCTGGGATAATTTTAAGTGTACCAACATTCACATGATAGGGGTCTCAGAAAGAGAAAAATGGGCTTCTGAAGTGGTGTTAATGGTAAAGAACCTGCCTGCCAATGCCAGTGATGTAAGACACATGCATTCAAGCCCTGGGTTGGGAGGATTTCCTGGAGAAGGGAATGGCAACCCACTCCAGTGTTCTTGCCTGGAGAATCCCAAGGACAGGTGGGCTACAATCTGGAGGGTCGCAGAGTTGGACACAACTGAAGTGACTTAGAACACATGCACAGAAGGAGAAAGACAGAAGGGGATAAAAATGTATTTGACTAAATTATGGCCGAAAATTCCCAAACCCAAAGAAACATAGGTACAGTGTCTACCTATGTAGACAGTGGGACTACCACTGTCCCATACATAGGTAGAGAAAGCACAGAAGCCCTCCCCTCAATAATTATTCCACACACATCTTTGCCAAGACATATCACAATTAAAGTGGTGAAAGTTAAAGAGTTTTTAAACTAGCAGGAGAAAAGTAGAGTCATATATAATAGAACTCCATTTTGTATTAGCAAAATTGAAAGATATAAGATGTACAGGGATCTATTGCTTTTCTATATATTAAAAATTAACTATCATCGTAAGAGAGAGCAAAATATATCAAAACAGAAAAACCATTCCATTTATAACACATCAAAAGAATAAACACCTAGGAATAAGCTTAGCCAAGGAAGTAAAAGAACTAAACTCTTAAAACTATAAGACATTGATGAAGAAAATGGAAATCATAAAAAGAAATGGAACAATATCCCATGTTCTTGGATTGGAATAATTAGTATTTTTAAAATGGCCATATTACCAAGAGCAATCTATAAATTTAACATAACCCCTTTCAAAATACCCATGACATTTTCCACAGAATTAGAATAAATTATCCTAAAATTTGTATTGAAGCACAAAAGACACACAGTTGCCAAAGATATCTTGAGAAAAAAAATAACAAGTCTGGAAGTATCATTCTCCTAGATTTCATCTATACTGCAAAGCTACTATATCAAAATAGCATGGTATTGACACAAAAACGGATGCACAGATCAATGGAACAGAGTAGAGAGCCCAGTAATAAACCCATGCCCATATGGCCAATTGGAGAAGGCGATGGCACCCCACTCCAGTACTCTTGCCTGGAAAATCACATGGACAGAGGAGCCTGGTGGGCTGCAGTCCATGGGGTCACTAGGAGTCGGACATGATGACTGAGTGACTTCACTTTCTCTTTTCACTTTCATGCATTGGAGAAGGAAATGGCAACCCACTCCAGTGTTCTTGCCTGGAGAATCCCAGGGATGGGGGAGCCTGGTGGGCTACCGTCTATGGGGTCACAGTGAGTGGGACACGACTGAAGCAACTTAGCAGCAGCAGCAGCATATGGCCAATAATTGAAGACTATGAAATGAATAAAAGACAGTTTCTCTAATAAGTGTTGCTGCAATAGCTACATGTAAAAGAATGAGATTAAAACTTTTTAAAATACTATCTACAAAAGTAAACTCAAAATTGATTAAAGATCTAAATGAAAGATCTGAAATCAGAAAACTTATAGACAAGAACATAGAACACTCTGATATAAATTATATCAGTTTTTTTTTTAATCCGTCACCTAAGGCAAGGAAAAGCAAAAATATATAAATAAAGCCTAATTAAATTTAAAAGATTTTGCACAGCAAAGGAGACTTCCCTGGTGGCTCAGACAATAAAGTGTCTGCCTGCAATGCAGGAGATCTGGGTTCGATCCCCTGTAGAAGGAAATGGAATCCACTCCAGCACTCTTACCTGGAAAATCCCATGGATGGAGGAGCCTGATAGGCTACAGTCCATGGGGTCACAAAGAGTAGGACATGACTCAGAGGCTTCACTTCACAGCAAAGGAAACTATATACTGAACATAAAGAAAATCTACTGAATGGGGAGAAATATCTGCAAATGAGGTGACCAGTCAGGTGTTAATATCCAAAATATGTAAGCAGTTTAATTCAACTAAATAAAGCAACTCAAACACCCCAATCAAAAAAACAGAAGAGAACCTAAATAGAGACGCCCATGAGAATATATCCAGATAACCAAGAGATGCATGAAATATGCTAATCATTAAAGAAATGCAAATAAAAACAACACTGTCACCTCACATTTGTCAGAACAGCTATCATCAAAAGTCTACAAATAACAGTAGTTGAAAAGGATGTGGACAAAAAGAAACTCTTGTGCACTGGTGGTGGGAATGTAAAGGGGTACAGTCACTATGGAAAAAATTATAAAGCCTCATCAAAAACTAAAATAGAACTATCATCAGTTCAGTTCAGTTCAATCTCTCAATCGTGTCTGATTCTTTGCGACCTCATGAATTGCAGCATGCCAGGTCTCCCTGTCCATCACCAACTCCTGGAGTTCCCTCAAACTCACGTCCATCGACTCGGTGATGCCATCTGGCCATCTCATCCTCTCTTGTCCTCTTCTCCTCCTGCCCTCAATCCCTCATAGCATCAGACTCTTTTCCAATGAATCAACTCTTCGCATGAGGTGGCCAAAGTACTGGAGTTTCAGCTTTAGCATCATTCCTTCCAAAGAACACCCAGGACCAATCTCCTTTAGAATGGACAGGTTGGATCTCCTTGCAGTCCAAGGGACTCTCAAGAGTCTTCTCCAACACCACAGTTCAAAAGTATCAATTCTTCGGTGCTCAGCTTTCTTCACAGTCCAACTCTCACATCCATACATAACTACTGGAAAAACCATAGCCAGACCTTTCTTGACAAAGTAATGTCTCTGCTTTTTAATATGCTGTCTAGGTTGGTCATAACTTTCCTCCCAAGGAGTAACGTTGTTTAATTTCATGGCTGCAATCACCATCTGCAGTGATTTTGGAGCCCCCAAAAATAAAGTCTGACACTGTTTCCCCATCTATTTCCCATGAAGTGATGGGACCAGACGCCATGATCTTCGTTTTCTGAATGTTGAGCTTTAAGCCAACTTTTTCACTCTCCTCTTTCACTTTCATCAAGAGGCTTTTGAGTTCCTCTTCACTTTCTGCCATTAAGGGTGGTATCATCTCCATATCTAAGGCTATTGATATTTCTTTCAGCAATCTTGATTCCAGCTTGTGCTTTTTCCAGCCCAGCATTTCTCAAGATGTACTCTGATGCTGCTAAGTCACTTCAGTCATGTCCGACTCTGTGCGACCCCACTGATGGCAGTCCACCAGGCTCCCCAGTCCCTGGGATTCTCCAGGCAAGAACATTGGAGTGGGTTGCCATTACTTTCTCCAGTGAATGAAAGTGAAAGTGAAGTCACTCAGTCGTGTCCGACCCTCAGCAACCCCATGGACTGCAGCCTTCCAGGATCCTCCGTCCATGGGATTTTCCAGGCAAGAGTACTGGTGTGAGGTGCCACTGCCTTCTCCATGATGTATTCTACATCTAAGTTAAATAAGCAGGGTGACAATATACAGCCTTGACGAACTCCTTTTCCTATTTGGAACCAGTCTGTTGTTCCATGTCCAGTTCTAACTGTTGCTTCATGACCTGCATATAGGTTTCTCAAGAGACAGTTCAGGTGGTCTGGTATTCCTGTCTCTTTTAGAATTTTCCACAGTTTCTTGTGATCTACACAAAGGCTTTGGCATAGTCAATAAAGCAGAAGTAGATGTTTTTCTGGAACTCTCTTGCTTTTTCGATGATCCAGCAGATGTTGGCAATTTGAACTCTAGTTCCTCTGCCTTTTCTAAAACCAGCTTGAGCATCTATCATATGATTCAGCAATTCCACTCCTGGATATATGCAGAAAAAACAAAATCACGATTCAGAAAGATTCATGAACCCCAATTCTCATAGCAGCACTGTTTTCAATTTCCAATATAAGGAAAATAGTCCAGGTGTCCAACAGATTAATGGATAAAGAAGATGTGTTTTATAAAGTGAAAGAGGGGAGTGAAAAAGTTGGCTTAAAGCTCAACATTCAGAAAATGAAGATCATGGCATCCGGTCCCATCACTTCATGGGAAATAGATGGGGAAACAGTGGAAACAGTATCAGACTTAATTTTTCTGGGCTCCAAAATCACTGCAGATGGTGACTGCAGCCATGAAATTAAAAGATGCTTACTCCTTGGAAGGAAAGTTATGACCAACGTAGATAGCATATTAAAAAGCAGAGACATTACTTTGCCAACAAAGGTCCGTCTAGTCAAGGCTATGGTTTTTCCAGGGGTCATGTATGGATATAAGAGTTGGACTGTGAAGAAAGCTGAGCACCGAAGAATTGATGCTTTTGAACTGTGGTGTTGGAGAAGACTCTTGAGAGTCCCTTGGACTGCAAGGAGATCCAACCAGTCTATTCTAAAGGAGATCAGCCCTGGGTGTTCTTTGGAAGGAATGATGCTAAGGCTGAAACTCCAGTACTTTGACCACCTCATGCAAAGAATTGATTCATTAGAAAAGACCCTGATGCTGGGAGGTATTGGGGGCAGGAGGAGAAGGGGACGACAGAGGATGAGATGGCTGGATGGCATCACCAAATCGATGGATGTGAATTTGAGTGAACTCTGGGAGTTGGTGATGGACAGGGAGGCCTGGCATGCTGTGGTTCATGGGGTTGCAAAAAGTCGGACATGACCGAGTGACTGAACGATACTGAATGTTTCATTATGCATAAGTTTTGTATATGTTCAGTTCAGTTCAGTCCAGTTATTTGGTTGTGTCCGACTCTTTGTGACCCCATGAATTGCAGCATGCCAGGCCTCCCTGTCTATCATCAACTCCTGGAGTCCACCCAAACCCATGTCCAATAGTGATGCCATCCAACCATCTCATGCCTACAAAATAAGTCAGAGAAAGACAAACAAAACATACTCACAGGAACAGAAAATAAATTAGGTACCAGTGTGGAGCAGGAGGAGGGAAGGAACAAAACAGAGGTATGGGACTGAGAGATACAAACTATTATGTATAAAACAGATAAACAACAATTATATATTTTACAGCACAGAAAATTACAATCAATATTTTATAATAATTTTAATAGAATATAATTTACAAAAATATAGACTCAAATGTACAGTACATCCGAAATTATAATATTGTGAATCAACTTACTTCAAAAAAAGAACTATTAATATGAAAAGGGAAGAATAATGAGTGAGCATGGTACTAAAACATCTCTGAATTCTGAATATTTGTCTGTATATATTGGAAAAAAAAATTCAAATTGTTATGCAAAAATTTCTGATTTGAATTTTGTTTCAAGATCTGAAAAAAATAAAAATCTTTGAAAATTAAGTCTTCCATGTCATGTTTTTATTTTCAAGCCAAACAATTTATCATGCAGTGCCTCTCAGATTCATGTAAAATATATTTGCTATGATTTTACTGGACTTCCTTCATAGCTCAGTCAGTAAAGAGTCTGCCTGCAATGCAGGAGACCTGGGTTCAATCCCTGGGTCAGGCAGATCCCCTGCAGAAGGAAATGGCATCTCACTCCACTATTCTTGCCTGGAGAATCCCATTGACAGAGGAGTCTGGCAGGCAGTCTGTGGGAACTGATAGTCTATGGGGTTGTAAGACATTGACATTGACATTGAAGTTTCTCAGTCATGTCTGACTCTTTGCGACCCCATGGACTGTAGCCTACCAGGTTCCCTGTCCATCACCAACTCCCAGAGCTTGTTCAAACTCATGACCATCAAGTCAGTGATGCCATCCAATCATCTCATCCTCTGTCATTCTCTTCTCCTCCTGCCCTCATTTTTTCTCAGCATCAGGGTCTTTTCCAATGAGTCAGTTCTTTGCATCAGGTGGCCAAAGTATTGGAGCTTCAGCTTCAGCATCAGTCCTTCCAATGAATATTCAGGACTGATTGCCTTTAGGATTGACTGGTTTGATCTCCTTGCTGTCCAAGGGATTCTTAAGTCTTCTCCAGAACCACAATTTGAAAGCATCAATTCTAAGTAGTGGAGTGGGTTGCCATTTCCTTCTCCAGGAGATCTTCCCAATGCAGGGATTGAACCTGGGTGTCCCACATTGTAGGCAGATGCTTTACCGTCTGATCCACCAGGGAAGAGTCAGACACAATTAGGCACACACAGCAGCAGCAGATGATTTTATTAATTCAAGTTTGCTAGACAAAACAGAATTGTTAAATATACAAGACCACATTAAAAATGGAGATTTGATCTTCTTATGTTCAGATTGTTTATCCTTTTATACTTGTTTCTTCATTTAACTGCATTATTAAATAGTTGTTACCATTAGTTGGTAGAAGCCTCATTTGCAAGAACAAAAATAAAACAAATCCTAAGATTTAAAGCAAAAAGTAATTTAAACATTTAGATTTCAGAAAAAGAACTTAGAAAATTGAGATATACTCTAAAACACATATCCATAAACCTGAAATAGGTTCATTTGTTTATAATAAAAATTCCTGCAATAATTCATTCTGAAATTCATTGAGAGACAACTTACTGGTGAGTATATCATACCTCCTTAATAGCTTGAGGATGGAGTTGACCTAAATTATGTGTATGTGTGTGTACTAAGTTATGTCCTACTCTTCGCTTCCCCATGGACTGTAGCTTGCCAGGCTCCTCTATCCATGGGATGTTCCAGGCAAGAATACTGCAATGTGTTGCCACTTCCACCTCCAGAGGATCTTCCTGACCCAGTGACTAAACCTGCATCTCCTGCATTTCCTTCATAGTCAGGCAGATGCTTTACCACTGAGTCACCAGGGAAACTGAAATGATAATGAATAAAAAAACCCTATAAATTTGTGTATTTTAATCTGTTCTGGAAGCAAATGGGAATGAAGATGTATATACATATATAGGTTGTTGTCCAGTCACTCAGTCATGTCTGACTACTTGCAAACCCATGGGCTGCAGCACACCAGACTTCCCTGTCCATCACCAACTCCCAGAGCTTGTTCAAACTCATGACCATCGAGTCAGTGATGCCATCCAATCATCTCATCCTCTGTCATTCTCTTCTCCTCCTGCCCTCATTTTTTCTCAGCATCAGGGTCTTTTCCAGTGAGTCAGTTCTTTGCATCAGGTGGCCAAAGTATTGGAGCTTCAGCTTCAGCATCAGTCCTTCCAATGAATATTCAGGACTGATTGCCTTTAGGATTGACTGGTTTGATCTCCTTGCTGTCCAAGGGATTCTTAAGTCTTCTCCAGCACCACAATTTGAAAGCATCAATTCTTCAGTACTCAGCCTTCTTTATGATCCAACTCTCATATCCATACATGACTACTGGAAAAGCCATATAACTTTGACTATACAGACCTTTGTCAGCAAAGTGCTCCCTGCATTTTGCTATGCTGTTTAGGTAAATGGAAATGAAGATGTATATATATACATATATACTGTGGGCTTTGACTTGTGCAGAAGCAAATGAAGGGATTCCCACAAATTGCAGCTTCCTATATGCCTGATAGGAAAATTATTATTTAGATCATTATTAAATATTTTAAAATAATAGCACAATGTTTTGCATATTTTCCATTATAGCATGTATTTTACTTAGTCAAAATTATTTTCTATTCTATCACTTAGGGATAAACATAGAGTGAGTTATAATTAATTTTCTGATCTTCTCCTCAAGAACTTCTCCCATGAATTAAATACTTAACATTTTGTCAACATGAGACAATAGTTATTCAACAAAAGTTAATTTATTCATTTTTTTCCTACTTCAATTTAGCCATACAAATAAATACAAAGAACTTAGATTAATCATGCTTCAAAGTTTAAGTTATAGGATTTTGATTCCTTGTTTTAATTAAAAAAATGTGTTGCTAAAAGATAAGCTGAGTGAAATAGAAATAGTAGGTTTTGGAAAAGGCACTGCAAGCCTTAATGTGAACCAGTATTAGTCCAGAAAGTTACTTCTGCCTATTATTAAAACTCTCAGAGACAGAACATAGTTATATTATAAATAAATGGACTTTTGTGCTCCCCTACAGCTGTCTACATAGCAAACCTTAGAGGACCACCCTGTTCCTGGCAGAAATGCAGCCTTCATGAGGAAAGTCAACTACAGAATGCTCTGGAGGAAAGACAAAGGTCAACGTTGCGGGAGAGGAGTTGGCAACTGAATCAAAGGCTCTAAGAAAAACTGAACTCTGATACTGATTCTGCCAATACTTTGTGCTTTTCCTATCACACTCAGTGCACCGATTCTCCTCGGTTCTGTACTGCCAGCCTAAATAAAGGGCAGGTGAGGGGCAATGAGCTGTGGTCCATTCCAACAGCCCAACATGACTTTAACCCCCTGAGGGAAGAAATCCAGTCTGTATTGTAAAGTAAAAAATAATAATAATTAAAAATAAAATATGGAAAAAAAATAAGTTAATTAAACAACAACAACAAAATAATGGTGAGTATCCCCTACTCTCACACAGGAGACCAGGGTTGGATTCTCTGAAGGGGGAGCAACATTCCGTTTGGGGCTTCCCAGGAGACTCAGTGGATAAAGAATCTGCCTGCATTTCAGGAGATACCAAAGACATGGGTTTGATCCCTGGGTTGGGAAGATCCTCTGAAGGAGGGAATGGCAACCCACTCCAGGATTCTTGCCTGGAGAATCCCATGGACCGGGGATCCTGGTGGGCTACAGTCCATAGGGCTGCAAAGAGTCGGACACAGCTAAAGTGATAGGACATTGGTCTCACGTAACTTAACATGTGCGCTGTGCTCTGCCTACTCAGAAAGGAATTATCAAAGAGGCAGCATCTATTTCATGTTTAGTAAATATGAATACATGATTAACCTCAACTTTAAAATGTATTCTTTAAATAGAGCATCATTTCATGGATCTCTTGAGAGTGTCAAGCTAAATATGATACCAAATTCATATCACTGAGTCAACACACAACTAAAATACTTCCTTGATAATTATAAGGAGAGCTCCTAGAAATGGAATATTAATACAATAAGAGCTTTGTCACTAGAGTTTGGCCATAATAACCGGCATTTGCAGGAGCATCACAACATGTTTTTTCCCCTATATTTTATCCCACTTTAGTTCAGATTCCAAAACCAAGTGCCAGTTGCTTTTCTCAACTACTGGAAAGCATGGGAATTCTTAAATACTTTCTGCTATCTTATAAACATTTGACCATTTTATATAAAAGTAAACTAAAAACATAGAAAAAACCTGATTGATGCCTATAATAAGATCCAAAATTATATCAATAAATTATGTCCCTTCTCTTCCAATATTTTAATCATCCTGTATTTCAGTGATAGCCTCTATATTGTGTTCCACATCTGGGACTTGGAAATAGGTTGAAAACTCTTATTGACTCCCAAAGAGCATAATATCAACTCAAATATTTCATCTAGGTAGTGTTTCTTTGACTTTATTTAATAGGGTGCAATGCATGACAAAGAAGGATATAATTTGTTTCAGTGTGAAACTGTCTGAGCCTATAAGATCTGACCTTTCAGTTCCAGCATTTTCTTTGACCTCGTTCCCTTTTTTTTTTCCAAAAGAAACAATGTCTTTGGGGGATATACACTGTTTTTTTGCTTAGAGTCTGATACTTATCTAGCACAGAAGACTCAGGGAAGATGGTAAATAAGAGCACCTAGTTTCATAATTTATTCTGGTAGTAATCAGGATATAAATAGAAAAAGATAGATTTTATTATCTTTAGAATAAAATTTTATGTTTTATTAAATATGAAACTACTCTCTACCATCTATAAAAACTTGAAGACACAAACAAAAACGTTAAAAATTAAGAGAGTAGTGAATTAGGCAATGAATAGATTTCAGCTCAAATATATACATATGCAATGCTTAAATATAATTAAATATTCATGTTTAGTATATAATTAAATAGTATTTCACTCCTAGAAATAATAGTTGCTCAATAATTACTTTATTCCTTCCTGTCCATAATTTTTATAAGCTAGTAGTTTTAACAAATTCATAGATATTTCTAATTTTATATTAAAATAGTCAAATATATATATATATACATATACATACAGTACTCACTAATAATAGTAGCAGTTGTTCTTATTCTGAATTACTTTGATGGCTCAAATTTTGTTTTCAAAATGTGTTAGTGAACCTTGTTTCTAATTTATTATAAAATCAATTAATAAAAGTTTATACTTAAAAGAATACTTTCTTAAAGTACCTTTACTTGAAGTATCAATTCTATCTATGTTTTTGATCCTGTGCTTTATATTTTAAAAGCCTTTACTCAGAAGATTATGGGACATTTTAAACACCTGGCTGCTACTTCTTAGAGCAACTTATAGTGGTTAGAAAGAATAAGGTTTTAAACCAGAAAACTGAAAATATTATTAGGTAGTCTTACTTAGCTGTCGGTATATTGAATATACCCCAGAGATGGACAATATTAGCTGCTCAATAAGAGTTCAGTAGCAACAGAAGCTTCTACTTTCTGGGTTGAATATTATATGAACTACAATGTCATTGAAGGAAAATCTTTGAACATAAACTGCTTCATATCAAGGCTTTCAAAGATGCAAAAGAATTATCTCATGCTATGAAGATTTCAGTAATGAATTTAAATTATAGGAGTTTGGTAAAACCCTGGTCTAAATGCAATAGAAATGGAAGATGTAAGACTGCATACTGTCTTCTGAATAATTACTTTCAGTCTCAAAAGGTTCTTGTTACATGAGCTCTAATGCCACCTGATTTTGAAAGCACATAACTTAATATGGCAGTTCAGAAATTATATAAATGCCTAATTCTACCTATTAGGGTGTCAGTAAGCTGATCCCAGGTCAGCCCTGGGATTTCTTTGGAAGGAATGATGCTAAAGCTGAAGTTCCAGTACTTTGGCCACCTCATGCAAAGAGTTGACTCAGTGGAAAAAACTCTGATGCTGGGAGGGATTGGGGGCAGGAGGAGAAGGGGACGACCGAGGATGAGATGGCTGGATGGCATCACGGACTCGATGGATGTGAGTCTGAGTGAACTCCAGGAGTTGGTGATGGACAGGGAGGCCCGGTGTGCTGCAATTCATGGGGTCGCAAAGAGTTGGACACGACTGAGCGACTGAACTGACTGCCTGACTGACTGAATCAGAGGGGCTTCATTTTAAATACTTCTTGCTTTAGGCTTAAAACGACCACCTACTGCTACTGATCTGAGTGGTCAATTTTCTTTATATTATATATATCCTTGGTAAATCATCGCTTTTGTATCTCATGCATAACTACAAGATACCAACAGATGCTTCTATTTTTTCCTTAACAGATTGTGTTTGCATGCACACACACAGATTTCATATCATTAAAATAATGATTATCATTTGTCCAAAATTTGCTAACTTCAGATGATTAATAAGGCACTTGCTATGTAATTTTCATTTAAATTTTAGTAAACATCACTGCTTAACTGTGATTTTTACCCAAAGTAATTCTTTTCTTTCAACTGTAAGTAAAGTAAAATAGTAAAAATAGTATGAGCTTTGATGACTAAAGGTGTGATGAATGGGAGGAAAAAGGAAAGGAAATTGGAAAAGCTTTTCCATTCTTCAAATCTGAACTAGTAGAGGAAATTTGTAGAGGAAAAAGTACAAGAAGAAAGGAGACTATTACCCTTAACATTTGAAACTCTTCACTCTTTCCCTGCAACAAGTAGGCTCATTTTTCCCCTCATAATTCTTCTGCCATGTTAGATTTCTCCAAGGATTCAGAAACTAGAAAGAGAAGACATAATGGCAAGAATTTCCAAGAGGTGGTCAAACAGAATGGTGAGTGGCCTGGTTCCTTCTGTACGCACAGTTACAACAAAGTTATTTTTAGTATAATTGAATTTTCTTTAAGAATTGATTATAAACTAATTCATGGATGTTAAATTACATAGAAAAGGGTTTGATATGACAAAAGCTCAATAAAGATTAGCTTCAGAATTCTCAAAAGGCACTTTAAAAATCATTATAATAATTAATTTTTTACAATGCAAATGGGAACTGGGTTGTAAGAAGTTATGTTACTTACCTAAAACCCGACATAAGATGTATTTCAATCCATTTTTATTAAATTAAGCTTTATGTTATATAGATGATTTAGTCATCTAATCTATAATAATGTAGTTTATGTATATCAAGTATATAAACCAAATTATTATCTTTCCATTCTACAGTCTGGCTAGAACTGTGCATATTCTACTGCTAGTGCAAGGTTTTTCCACATTTAGTAAGCTATTACCCTAAAAATGTACATAATTGCTGAAAATGAGAACAGAGACATTATACCTTATTTGCAGGAATAAGAAAAGACCTCTACTTAGCAGAAGGAAGCAATGGCATTGAATTGAAACTGCTGCTGCTGCTAAGTCGCTTCAGTCGTGTCCGATTCTGAGCAACCCTATGGACAGCAGGCCAGCAGGCTCCTCTGTCCATGGGATTCTCTAGGCAAGAATACTGGAGTGGGTTGCTATTTTCTTCTCCATTGAATTGAAACTAGAACCTAGTAATCTATTGCTATTTACATTCTGTGAATTTCTTGGTCTTTATTTGTAAAATATGTGGAGATAATAAGAGCAAACTGATAATATTAATTTGAAGATTATAAATGATATTACTTGCTTAGCTCATATTGACATAAGACAGACATTAAACACATCATGGCTTTTATATATACATACATTTTATGTCTATGAGCAATAATTGATTTTCTTTTTAAATATTCTTATAGAATATTACTAAATTATAATCAAAGAGTATATTAGATGAAATATCACTTTCATACTAGATAATGTATTTGATCCCTTCAACAGATTATTGGGAAGTTACTGTATTAACTCTCTTTTGAGCAAGAAAGTAACACTGGCTAATGAATGAGGAGATATAAATTTCAAGCCTAAGGACTCCAAATCCTGTGAGGTGCCATTAATTGCTGAGACTTCACTTCTCTTAAGCGCTCACTATTTGAAATGGAGCCAACATCATCATGGGCTTCTCTTGTAGCTCAGTTGGTAAAGAATCTGCCTGCAGTACAGGAAACTCGGGTTCGATCCCTGGGTTGGGAAGATCCCCTGGAGAAGGAAATGGCAACCCACTCCAGTATCCTTGCCTGGAGAATCTCATGGACAGAGAAGCCTGGTGACTGCAGTCCATGGGGTCACAAAGAGTCGGGCACGCCTGAGCAACTAACACTAACTAACAGTAACACTAACATCACCATATTTGCATACCACAGACTTAGCATGTATTTCTGTTTTAGGCTTTCTTCTTGATTAATCAATTAATTAGAAGTCATAAAAATATTATCTACTCTTAAGGCTTAAATCTATACCAATTCAGTTCAGTTCAGTTGTTCAGTCATGTCCAACTCTTTGCGACCCCATGGACTGCAGCATGCCAGGCATCCCTGTCCATCACCAGCTCCCGGAGCTTGCTGAAACTCATGTCCACCAAGTCAGTGATGCCACCCAACCATCTCATCCTCTATTGGCCCCTTCTCCTCCCTCCTTCAATCTTTCCCAGTGTCAGGGGCTTTTCCAAAGAGTCAGTTCATCTCATCAGGTGGCCAAAATACTGGAGTTTCAGCTTCAGCATCAGTCCTTCAGATGAAAATTCAAGACTGATTTCCTTTATGATCGACTGGTTGGATTTCCTTGCAGAACAAAGGACTCTCAAGAGTCTTCTCTAACACCACAGTCCAAAAGCATCAATACTTCAGTGCTCGGCTTTCTTTATAGTCCAACACTCACATCCATACATGACTACTGGAAAAACCATAGCTTTGACTAGGTGGACCTTTGTTGGCAAAGTAAAGTCTATGTTTTTTAATATGCTACCTAGGTTGGTCATAGGTTTAATATGCTCCTAGGTTCTTACAAGGAGTAAGCGTCTTAATTACATGGCTTCAGTCACCATCTTCAGTAATTTTGGAACCCAAGAAACTAAAGTCTGTCACTGTTTCCATTGTTTCCCCATCTATTTGCCATGAAGTGATGGGACCAGATGCCATGATCTTCATTTTTTGAATGTTGAGTTTTAAGCCAGCTTTTTCCCCCTCTTCTCTTTCACTTTCATCATGAGAAACTTTAGTTTTTCTTTGCTTTCTGCCATAAGGATGGTGTCATCTGCATATGTGAGGTTACTAATATTTCTCCTGCCAATCGTGATTCCAGCTTCTGCTTCATCCAGCCTGGTATTTCTCATGATGAACTCCATATGTAAATTAAAGAAGCAAGGTGACAATATACAGCCTTGATATACTCCTTTCCCAATTGGAAACCAGTCCATTGTTTCATTTCTGGTTCTAACTGTTGCTTCTTGACTTGCATACAGATTACTCAGGAAGCAGGAAAGGGGGTCTGGTATTCCCATCTCCTTAAGAATTTTCCGCAGTTTGTTGTGATCCACACAGTCAAAGGCTTTGGTGTAGTCAATAAAGAAGTAGATGTTTTTCTGGAACTCTCTTGCATTTTTGATGATCCAACGGATGTTGGCAATTTCCTCTGCCTTTTCTAAATCCAGTTCTCAGTTCATGTACTGTTGAAGCCTCACTTGGAGAATTTTGAGCATTATTTTGCTAACATGTGAGATGAGTGCAATTGGCAGTCATTTGAACTTTCTTTGGTGTTGCCTTTCCTTCCGTCGGAATGAAAATTGAACTTCTCCAGTCCTGCGGTCACTGCTGAGTTTTCCAAATTTACTGGCATATTGAGTGCAGCATTTTAGCAGCATTATCTTTTATAATTTGAAATACCTTAACTGGAATTACATCAGCTTTGTTTGTGGTGATGTTTCCTAAGGCCCACTTGACTTCACATTCCAGGATGTCTGGCTCTAGGTGAGTGATCCACCACCATGGTTATCTGAGTCATTAAGATCATTTTTGTAGAGTTCTTCTGTGTATTTTTGCCACCTCTTCTTAATATTTCTGTTTCTATTGGGTCCAAACTCTGTCCTTTATTGTGCATATCTTTGCATAAAATGTTCCCTTGGTATCACTAATTTTCTTAAAGAGATCTCTAGTCTTTCCTATTCTGTTGTTTTCCTCTATTTCTTTGCATTGATCACTGAGGAAGGATTTATTTCTCCTTGCTAGTCTTTGTAACTCTGCATTCAGTGCTTATGTCTTTCTTTTTCTCCTTTGCCTTTCACTTTGCTTCTTTTCAGGTCTATTTGTAAGGCCTTCTCAGACAACCATTATGCATTTTTGCATTTCTTTTTCTTGGGGATGGTCTTGATCACTGTCTCCTGTATAATGTCACAAACCTCTGTCCATAGTTCTTCAGGCACTCATCTATCAGATCGAATCCCTTGAATCTATTTGTCACTTCTACTGTATAATTTAAGTCATACTTGAATCATCTAGTGATTTTCCCTACTTTATTCTATTTAAGTCCAAATTCGGGAATAAGGCATTCATGATCTGAGACACAGTCAGCTCCCAGTCTTGTTTTTGCTGACTGTATAGAGCTTCTCCATCTTTGGCTGCAAAGAATATAATCAATCTGACTTCAGAGTTGACCATCTGGTGATGTCCATGTGTAGAGTCATCTCATGTTGTTGGAAGATGGTCTTTGCTATGACCAGTGTATTCTCTTGGCAAAACTCCGTTAGCCCTTGTCCTGCTTCATTTTGTACTTCAAGGCCAAACTTGCCTCTTACTCTAGGTACTTCTTGACTTCCTACTTTTGCATTCCAGTCCCCTATGATGAAAAGGACATCTCTTTTTGCTATTAGTCCTAGAAGGTCTTGTAGGTCATCATAGAACCATTCAACTTCAGCTTCTTCAGTATTAGTGGTTGGGGCATAGACTTGGATTACTCTGATATCGAATGATGTGCCTTGGAAACAAATTGAGGTCATTCTGTCATTTCTGATATTGCTCCCAAGTTCTGCATTTTGGACTCCTTCATTGACTATGATGGCTACTCCAATTCTTCTAAGGGATTCTTGCTCACAGTAATAGATATAATGGTCATCTGAGTTAAATTCACCCATTCCATTCTATTTTAGTTCACTGATTCCTAAAATGTCAAAGTTCATTCTTGCCATCTCCTGTTTGACCACTTCCAATTTACCTTGATTCATGCTGAGCACCGAATATTTGATGCTTTTGAACTGTGGTGTTGAAGAAGACTCTTGAGAGTCTCTTGGACTGCAAGGAGATCCAACCAGTCCATTCTGAAGGAGATCAGCCCTGGGATTTCTTTGGAAGGAATGATGCTAAAGCTGAAACTCCAGTACTTTGGCCACCTCATGAGAAGAGTTGACTCATTGGGAAAGACTCTGATGCTGGAAGGGATTGGGGGCAGGAGGAGAAGGGGACAACAGAGAATGAGATTGCTGGATGACATCACGGATTTGATGAACGTGGGTCTGAGTGAACTCCGGGAGATGATGATGGACAGGGAGGCCTGGCGTGCTGCAATTCATGGGGTCACGAAGAGTAGGACACGACTGAGCAACTGAACTGAACTGAACTGAACTGAACTGATGGACCTAACATTCCAGGTTCCTATGTAATATTGTTTATAGCATCAGACTTTACAACACGCACATCCACAACTGGGCATTATTTTCTCTTTGGCTCTGTCTCTTCATTCTTTCTGGAGTTATTTCTCCATTCTTCTACAGCAGCTTATTGGACACCTTCCAGCCTGGAAAGTTCATCCTTCAGTGTCTTATCTTTTGCCTTTTCATACTGTTCATGGGGTTCTCAATGCAGAATAGTGAAGTTATTTGCCATTCCCTTCTCCAGTGTACCATGTTTTATCAGAACTCTTCGCTATGACCATCCATCTTGGGTGGCCCTTCACGGCATGGCTCATAGCTTCTTTGAGTTACACGAGGCTGTGATCCACGTGATCAGTTTGTTTAGTTTTCTGAGATTATGGTTTTCATTCTGTCTGCCCTCAATGGATAAGGATAAGAGGTTTGTGGAAGCTTCCTGATGGCAGGGACTGGCTATGGGGGAAAGATGGTGACTACAGCCATGAAGTTAAAAGATGCTTGCTCTCTGGAAGAAAAGCTATGGCAAGCCTAAACAGCATATTATAAAGCAGAGACATTACTTTGCCTACAAAGGTCTGTCTAGTCAAAGCTATGTATTTCCTAGCAGTCATGTATGGATGTGAGAGTTGAACCATAAAGAAAGCTGAGCGCTGAAGAACTGATGCTTTTGAACTGTGGTGTTGGAGAAGACTCTTGAATGTCCCTTGGACCGCCAAAAGATCAAACCCATCAATCCTACAGAAAATCAGTCCTGAATATTCATTGGAAGGACTGATGCTGTATCTGAAGCTCTAATACTCTGACCACCTGATGAGAAGAGCCGGCTCATTGCAAAGGGGGATGACAGATGAGACGATTAGATGGCATCATCGACCCAATGGACATGAGTTTGAGCAAGCTCTGGGAGTTGGTGAGCTCCGGGAGTTGGTGATGGAGAGAGAAGCCTGGTGTGTTGCAGTCGGTGGGGTCACAAACAGTTGGACACCACTGAGTGACTGAAGTGAAACTGAAACTGAGTCAAGATGAGCCATGTACTCCCATTTGTGGATAATGCTCTCACTTTCAGTACTTGAAAACTTTACCTAAGTTTTGACAAGACTAAAATATAAGATTTCTCCTTTGATCTTTCAGGCATATTCAAGCCAATGAGATTTCTTTAGAGAGCCCAACTTGGTTCAAGTTGTTTCCTTACTCCATTCAAAACAGTGATTATCTCTCTCCCACAAAATAAACTCAAAATTTCTTAGCCTCACATGTGAGGCGTTGACTATCAGTATGAAAACTTCTTTCCCATTTTTATTTCCAACACAGATGAACTCTACCCTTTGGACACACCGAATTGTGCTCCATTTTCCAAAGATACTTTCCACTTTGCTTCAAGTTTTGTTTGTGTTATTTCTTCAGTAAGGGATATAATCTCTCCTCTTTTCTCTTCCAGTTAATATCTTACCTTGACCTTGCTTGAAATGCTACCGTGGATCTCGAAGTGTGAGGTGATGTTTGAGAATTTGGGAAACACATCACTTGGATAAATTTTGAGTTTTTGAATTCCTGTATTTCAGGTTGGCAACAAGGGTTCATTTTCTAGCTTGCCAACAAGATAGTTCAGTCTGAGTTTTCTCATTTTAAAAATGACACATTTTCATCTGAAAGAAGGATTCACTAGATCTAAAATCTAATGGGAACATATTGTTTTATATTAAACAAGATTTGTGGCTAGCACATCATCCCATCTCTATTATCTTGCTGGGTTGATTAGCAGGTAAAATCACAAATTTGCTGAAATATTCCACTTCAGCTTCTGGAAAATCTAACACTGTGAGTAGTTCCAGAAAATATTTATGATTCCCATTGGAACGTGGAGACAATCCGTGTTTAATCTTTCCACTCATCGTCTTCAGCTCTGTATTTATGAACTGCATTCTTAGCATGGGTATCATTTCATTTTCATTTTAGTTTAACTGAACAAATTGAACTTCTTCAATGTCTGCATTAAGAATGAGCCATCGAATGAACAGTGAATAGAAGACCAGATGCCTGGAGGCACTTAAGACACCAGACTATTAGAATCAAGAAGTGTTCCAGTGGATGCATATTTGCCACATGTTACTGTAAAGTCCATTGAGTATTGGAAGCAGCGCTTTGTGTCTGGTTTTACTTAGTGCTCATAAGACACTACTTGACCTCAGAACAAAAGGATACATGGTAAAAGTGTAAGTTGTGAAACAAATAAGGCTACTACAGTTCAAAATTTCTTATCAACTTTGGTTACAAGGTTGCTTCTTTAATCTTGAACATTTGCAGATTTTTGTCATACTGTGGCATCTCACACTGATCTAAGTGCCATACTAATATGTGCATAATTATATGATAATGTGATATTGTGGTATTACAGAAATAAGTTAGAGGACTCAATCAATTATTCCTGGTTAGCTTTGGGCCTGGTTTAGAAATCTAATTTATGATTTTAAATTCTGTTGACTTTATAAATGTTTTATCAGCCATCCATTAAGCAATCAATCAGATATTTAGGACTGCAAAGTAGAAATAAATTTCTAAATCATGTACAAAGTGAGCTAGCTTTATAATAAAACAAAATGTATTCTAAGCACACACATGTTTCATTTATATAGCCTATTTGCAAGTGTAGTTTCTCAGGGTCAAAGCAGTTTATTATGTCTTGAGAATCTTTGGAAACCATTAAGAATGCATTTTGACTTCCATACAGCTGAATGCATTCTAACATTGTGTGTATTCAAATGGAATTACTATTTGACCTCATCATAAAAATAATGCAATCAGCTTGTAATTTCCTTTTCCCTTAAAATATTTCACACATGTTTCAAAGCCTACCTCTTTAATTTATAAAACTGCTACAGTATATTGGTTTCAACAAAGCCTTCCAATTCTCTTAACTTAATAATAAAATTTCTGTAGGATCAACCTTTTGTCTTTATTGTTTTGTCTTAATGTAGTAATGCTTCATAGAGCATTGCTGTAATTGTGCAATTTTAAAATTGCTTTTTAACAGCTTCATAAGCAGGAATGAGACACAAAATATTTATAAGTGATAAGGCAAGAACACTAACCAGTCACCCTGAATTCTTAACTAGTCCCCAGGATGCCACAGCTAACCAGAACACAATCTAATGTAGCTGGCCAGGTGTTTGGTTGCATATTACCCTGTTCTGAAGGGGACACCCTACTTTGTGATTTGGGTGCTTAGAAGCACATGGACAATAAAATACACCCCTAATGTCTCTCGAAGACTACGAAGTTCTTATTTTTGGCACCAGAGTATAAAGCCATAATTTGGTGATCTGTTGTCTACTTCTGCTTCTTTCAGATACATTCTCAGGCTGTTTTCATTATAAAGATATTATGTATCATTTGGAATATATCATTTTCAATCTTCTTGTGCTTTGTTTTAGTCAACCAATTTGTGGCCTATGAAAGCACTTTCATGTGAGGAATCAGAAAAATCAGTCTCAGACCCAGATTTGCTGCTAACAGATTTTGTATTCTCAGATCAATCAGGTCTTTGAACTTCTCTTTCTTTTCTTACAAAACTTAGGACTTGAAATTACTTATCTATAATTATTCATGTGGCTTTTTAATTGCTTGATTGGAAATAGAGATGTTATTTTATTATGAAAAAGGAAATATTTATCTTTAATTTTCTTTTAAGGCAATCATTCTAGAGGGATTTTTAGATATGGGTTGATATCTCAGAACTTTAACTGACTTTAAACTCATATCTGTTATGCTCACCAGAGATTAGCAGGTCTTACTTTTTTTCTACTGTTTAGATATTAACTTTTCAATTCTACAAGGCAGAAAGAGGCAATGGAATTATTAAAGATATATTAAGCAGTATATACAGAATTTCTCTTCATCTTTTAATGGAATCTTAACTTCATTTCACTCACCTAGAGCCAGACATCCTGGAATGTGAAGTCAAGTGAGCCTTAGGAAGCATCACTATGAACAAAGCTTGTGGAGGTGATGGAATTCCAGTTGAGCTATTTCAAATTCTAAACAATGATGCTGTGAAGATGCTGCACTCAATATGCCAGCACATTTGGAAAACTCAGCAGTGGCCACAGGACTGGAAAAGTCAGTTTTCATTGCAATCCAAAGAAAGGCAATGCCAAAGAATGCTCAAACTACCGCACAATTGCACTCATCTCACACTCTGGTAAAGTAATGCTCAAAAATCTCCAAGCCAGGCTTCAGCAACACGTGAACTGTGAAATTCCAGATGTTCAACCTGGTTTTGGAAAAGGCAAAGGAACCAGAGATCAAATTGCCAACATCCATTGGATCATCAAAAAAGCAAGAGAGTTCCAGAAAAACATCTATTTCTGCTTTATCGACTATGCCAAAACATTTGACTGTGTGGATCACAATAAACTGTGGAAAATCCTGAAAGAGATGGGAATACCAGACCACCTGACCTGCCTCTTGAGAAATCTGTATGCAGATCAGGAAGCAACAGTTAGAACTGGACATGGAACAACAGACTGGTTCCAAATAGGAAAAGGAGTTCGTCAAGGCTGTATATTGTCACCCTGCTTATTTAACTTCTATGCAGAGTACATCATGAGAAACACTGGGCTGGAAGAAGCACAAGCTGGAATCAAGATTTCCAGGAGAAATATCAATAACCTCAGATATGCAGATGACACCACTCTTATGGCAGAAAGTGAAGACGAACTAAAAAGTCTCTGGATGAAAGTGAAAGAGGAGAGTGAAAAAGTTGGCTTAAAGCACAACATTCAGAAAATGAAGATCATGGCATCTGGTCCCATCACATCATGGGAAATAGATGGGGAAACAGTGGAAACCGTGTCAGACTTTAGTTTTCTGGGCTCCAAAATCACTGCAGATGGTGACTGCAGCCATGAAATTAAAAGACGCTTACTCCTTGGAAGGAGAGTTGTGATCAACCTAGACAGCATGTTAAAAAGCAGAGATATTACTTTGCCGACTAAGATCCATCTAGTCAAGGCTATGGTTTTTCCAGTGGTCATGTATGGATGTGAGAGTTGAACTGTGAAGAAAATTGAGCATGGAAGAATTAATGCTTTTGAACTGTGGTGCTGAAGAAGACTCTTGAGAGTCCCTTGGACTGCAAGGAGATCCAACCAGTCCATTCTAAGGAGATCAGTCCTGGGTGTTCATTGGAAGGACTGATGCTGAAGCTGAAGCTCCAATACTTTGACCACCTCGTGTGAAGAGTTGACTCACTGGAAAAGACTCTGATGCTGGGAGGGATTGGGAGCAGGAGGAGAAGGGGACGACAGAGGATGAGATGGCTGGATGGCATCACTGACTCGATGGACATTAGTTTGGGTGAACTCCGAGTGTTGGTGATGGACAGGGAGGCCTGGCATGCTGCACTTCTTGGGGTCGCAAGGAGTCAGACATGACTGAGAGACTGAACTGAACTGAACTAACTTCATTTTTAATTTGTGATCATTTCTGTTGTATTGCTTTTAAGTTCACCCTTGTTCTACCACTGAAACATTTTCATAATATTAATATAATTGCAAGAGACATTCTTGAGGAAACACATACTTGAAAATAGTATATATAGTTTTATGAAAGTAAAGTTTAAGTGGCAAATATGTTTATCTGGTCATTTAGCTGTGATCTGATCATTTCTTTGCATCTGGCCATTGGAGTAAATTTGAGTGGTATTAGCACTTTGGCACCTCATGGGGAAGTTCTCAAAGGCAGTGTTGTTGTTGACTGTGAAGCATGTGGGATCATACGTCCTGCCCCCGACATGGAACCTGTTCCCGCTGCAGTGGAAGTGCAAAGTCAGCCACGGAACCACCAGGGAAATGCCTCAAACACAGTTTTAAAAATAAGACTAAGCTGGGAAACTGTGAAGTAATGCTGATATCTGGGCTTTGCCTTAGAACAATTCATTCAGAAATTTTTGAAACCTTAAGCTGGAGTAACAATGTGTACTTAAAATAAATCAAAATGGCACTTATTTGAACTATTATAGAGACATTAAGACAGTGATTCTCAAAGCATACTGCCCATTAGAACCCCTTGGGGACTCTTCAGAAACAGATACCTGCATTCCCCACACATGATTTAGTTAGTAAGAGGTTGGCATGGGCATGGGATTTTTAAAATCTCTGCAGTTGATACTACTGTGAAACAAAGTCTGGAAACCATTGTATTTAAATAATGCTTCCATATCAATATATTTGCTATTTTATAATAATTACAGGTTAAAAATGAGAAAGTCTAAAAACTTACTCTTCAGAGATCTCTAAAAGAAAACAGAATTTCAGAATGGAGTATTTTAGGTTTATTGGACTCAAGTATTGTTCCAAGTATGATGAACAAAATACACTTTTTCATAAATCTATTTTTTCCACATATATGGCTTTGTTTTCTGTGGGTTTTTTTTTAACTTTTTAACACATTTGTAATATAAACTATTTAGAAAATTGGAAATATTGGGAGCTGTCAATGTTAAAAGCAGATATACTGTCTAATTTTCATTGCCAGCTCATCTGGATTATTATTTTTACTTGCTTGATTTGAAATTTCAATGGAAGATTCAGGTTAGCTAATGCCAATGGCTATCCCTTTTCAAAAAATGTTTTGACATTTTTTAAAACAACTCCAATACTATTCATTAATGGACAAACCAGATGATTTTTCATTCGTTTCTTGGTAATTTTCAATAGGTAGGTAGTGTAAACTCTTGCTGTATATATTTTTTTAATTAAACTAGATGATTACTTTTACTTTCAGAAGTTTTGCTTTGACTTATTTTGTTGAGGAAAATCTATTTTGGAAGCAAAAAGAATGTAGTGATTTGAGTGAAATACTCTACTGTTGGTGACAATATATGTCTGTTATTGACTTTGAAACAAAATCTTTCCAGTTTTTAACAGGATGGATGAAACTGAGAAAGCTGCAGTCATTAGATGTTCATTGAAGACTGCCTATGAAAGTGCTTGAGCAGGGAATTCCTTGGCAGGCCAAGGGATTAGAATTTAGTGCTTCCATTGCTAAGGGCCAGGGTTTGATGTGGTGCAGCCAAAGTGGGGGGAGGGGGCGCGGAAGTGCTTGGGCAAAGATGGATTTCAATGTCACTTGGTAATGGCCATGACTGAGAATACACAGCAAAAAAAAAAAAAGTGGATATGTTATCAGTATAACAGGTTTTTAGGAGGGTCTGGATCTTTAGTACTATCAATGTCTTTTAATTTAAAGACATTGATAGTACTAACAAGTCCTCCTAACATTTGGTAAGAATCTAAATGCTATCCCTGATGTTTTAGGGTACTGTAGCGATTTATTTTTGATACAATCTATAGATTAGAAACCAAAATAAGAGTTATAAATTTGTAAAATGTCGGAAGATGAGAGCTTCAACAAGAACCTGGTACTCTGTCTCTGCTGCTCATTAAACCGTGGCTCACTGTTAGAGCCTCAAGGATATGGAATCATTTATCAAACATAGCTATATTGCATATAGCTCAGACTTTTAAAGTGGGGTGTCCTTAATCAAGATCTTGATAGATAGAACGTAGAGAAGCTCCAGATACTTAAAAAAATGTCTTGTACTACCGGTGAAATCTGAGGCAAAGATTATAGATAGACACATTGTATTTATGTATGTTGGGTGGTAGAAAGAGAGTGCGATAATCTGTGTGAAAATCTATTTGGATCATGGGTGGATACTTACTCCTGTGGTTTGTAAAGGCTAGCTTTTAGAAAAGACGGAAATATTGGGGAAGAAGCATAGTACCTGGCTGAGAATAATCTACATATTTTCTTCCTGAGAGTAGAGTAGCCTCAACAATACTTTCTAAACTAATCTCCCTTAGGCCCCTAGAGAAGAAACTTATCCCATTTTTTACTATTTCTCAATCCAACACAAGCCAAGAGACAGCCACAGCTTGAGTGACATGTTGAAAGGTCACAGTTACTAATAGGTTGGCAGAGAAATCTACTTTCTATGGAAGCTCTTGGTTAATTTTCACTGCTATAACGTATCTCATTATATGAAATGCTCTTGTATGCCACAATTTATTTGTCTATTTTCTGTTTTCTTTTGTTGTTGTTGTCATTGACATCCTCCTACGGGTGTCCTTCTTCTTCATGGATCACAGCCTTGTCCTGCAAAGCGGCTTGTGTAACTTAATGAAGTTATGGGCCATGATGGTGTTAAAGTGCTGCACTCAATGTCAGTAAATTTGGAAAACTCTGCAGTGGCCACAGGATTGGAAGAGGTCAGTTTTCATTACAATTCCAAAGAAGAGCAATGACAAAGATTATTCAGACTACCATATAATCACACTCATTTCACATTCTAGAAAGGGTATGCTCAAAATCATTCAAACTAGGCTTCAGCAGTATGTGAACTAAGAACTTGCTGATGTACAGTCTGGGTTTTGAAGAGACAGAGGAACAAGAGATCAAATAGCTAACATGAGTTGGATCATGGAGAAAGCAAGGGAGTTCCAGAAAAACATCTACTTCTGCTTTATTGACTACTCTAAAGCCTTTGACTATGTGGACCACAACAAACTGTGGGAAATTCTTAGAGATGTGAATACCAGACCACCTTACCTGTCTCCTGAGAATTCTGTCTGTGGATCAAGAAGCAACAGGGGTAGAACTGGACATGGAACAACTGATTGTTTCCAGATTGGAAAAAGGAATATGATAGCCTGTATATTGTCATCCTGCTTATATAACTTCTATGCGGAGTACATCATGTGAAAAGCTGGGCTGGATGAAATGCAAGGTAGACTCAAGATCACTGGCAGAAATAGCAACAACCTCCGATATGCAGATGATACCACTCTAATGGCAGAAAGAGAGGAGGAATTAAAGAATCTCTGAGTGAAAGTGAAAGAGGAGAGTGAAAAACTGGCTTGAAATTCAGCATAAAAGAAAAAGGAAAAAAGAACAGATCATGGCATCTGGTCCCATAGTTTCCTGACAAATAGAAAAGGGTAAAGTGGAAGTAGTGACAGGTTTTCTTTTCTTGGCTTCCAAAATCAGTTCAGACAGTGGCTGCAGCCATAATCCCCTGGTGGCACACAGAGTAAAGCATCTGCCCGCGATGCGGGAGACCCAGGTTTGAGTCCTGGGTCAGGAAGATCCCCTGGTGAAGGAAATGGCAATCCACTCCAGCACTCTTGCCTGGAAAATCCCATGGACAGAGGAGCCTGATAGGCTACAGTCCATTGGGTCGCAAAGAGTCGGACACGACTGAGTGACTTCACTTTGAGAAGGTCATGTATACACTGCTATATTAAAAATGGATGATCAGCAAGGGCCTATTGTACAGAACATGGAACTATGCTGACTGTTATGTTCCAGCCTATATGGGAGGGGGATTGGGGGAGAAGGAACACATGTACATGTATGGCTCAGTCTGTTTACTGTTCCCCTGAAACTACCACAATATTGAACATTGTTAATCGGCTATACTCTAATACAAAAAAAAAAAGTGTAAAATTTGAAATTAAAAAAAAAAAAGAGAGACATAACTTTGCCAACAAAGGTCTGTATCAGTTCACTTCAGTTCAGTCACTCAGTCGTGTCCTGACTCTTTCTGACCCCATGAATCACAGCACGCCAGGCCTCCCTGTTCATCACCATCTCCTGGAGTTCACTCAGACTCATGTCCATCAAGTCCGTGATGCCATCCAGCCATCTCATCCTAGGGCATCCCCTTCTCCTCCTGCCCCCAATCCCTCCAGCATCAGAGTCTTTTCCAATGAGTCAACTCTTCGCATGAGGTGGCCAAAGTACTGAAGTTTCAGCTTTAGCATGATTCCTTCCAAAGAAATCCCAGGGTTGATCTCCTTCAGAATGGACTGGTTGGATCTCCTTGCAGTCTAAGGGACTCTCAAGAGTCTTCTCCAACACCACAGTTCAAAAGCATCAATTCTTTGGCACTCAGCCTTCTTCACAGTTCAACTCTCACATCCATACATGACCACTGGAAAAACCATAGCCTTGACTAGACGGACCTTAGTCGGCAAAGTAATGTCTCTGCTTTTGAATATGCTATCTAGGTTGGTCATAACTTTCCTTCCAAAGAGTACGCATCTTTTAATTTCATGGCTGCAGTCACCATCTGCAGTGATTTTGGAGCCCCAAAAAATAAAGTCTGACACGGTTTCCACTGTTTCTCCATCTATTTCCCACAAAGTGATGGGACCGATGCCATGATCTTAGTTTTCTGAATGTTGAGCTTTAAGCCAGATTTTTCACTCTCCTCTTTCACTTTCTTCAAGAGGATTTTTAGCTCCTCTTCACTTTCTGCCATAAGGGTGGTGTCATCTGCATATCTGAGGTTATTGATATTTCTCCCGGCAATCTTGATTCGAGCTTGTGTTTCTTCCAGTCCAGCGTTTCTCATAATGTACTCTGCATAGAAGTTAAATAAGCAGGGAGACAATATACAGCCTTGATGTATTCCTTTTCCTATTTGGAACCAGTCTGTTGTTCCATGTCCAGTTCTCATTGTTGCTTCCTGACCTGCATACAGATTTCTCAAGGTCTGTGTAGTCAAAG
Organism: Nanger dama; assembly: GCA_917880005.1. Taxonomy (NCBI): domain Eukaryota; kingdom Metazoa; phylum Chordata; class Mammalia; order Artiodactyla; family Bovidae; genus Nanger; species Nanger dama. Next base: position 2,589,219 of record CAKJTW010000105.1, on the reverse strand, counting down.
CTATATGGTTTTTCCAGTAGTCATGCACAGATGTGAGAGTTGGACCATAAGAAGGCTGAGCACCTAAGAATTTATACTTTTTTTTTTAAATTTTATTTTTACTTTATTTTACTTTACAATACTGTATTGGTTCTGCCATACATTGACATGAATCTGCCACAGGTGTATAGGAGCTCCCAATCCTGAATCCCCCTCCCACCTCCCACCCCATATCATCTCTCTGGATCATCCCGTGCCCCAGCCCCAAGTATCCTGCATCTTGTATCGAACATAGACTGGCACTTCGTTTTTTACATGATAGTATACACGTTTCAGTGCCATTCTCCCAAATCATCCCACCCTCTCCCTCTCCCTCAGAGGCCAAAAGTCCGTTCTATACATCTGTGTCTCTTTTGCTGTCTCGCATACAGGTCATCATTACCATCTTTCTAAATTCCATATATATGTGTCAGTATACTGTATTGGTGTTTTTCTTTCTGGCTTACTTCATTCTGTATAATTGGCTCCAGTTTCATCTACCTCTTTAGAACTGATTCAAATGTATTCTTTTTGATAGCTGAGTAATACTCCATTGTGTATATGTACCACAGCTTTCTTATCCATTCATCTGCTGATGGACATCTAGTTTGTTTCCATGTCCTGGCTATTATAAACAGTGCTGCAATGAACATTGAGGTACATGTGTCTTTTGATTCTGGCTTCCTTGGTGTGTTTGCCCAGCAGTGGGATTGCTGGGCCATAAGGCAGTTCTATTTGCAATTTTTAAAGGAATCTCCACACTGTTCTCCATAGTGGTTGTCCTAGTTTGCATTCCCACCAACAGTGTAAGAGGGTTCCCTTTTCTCCACATCCTCTCCAGCATTTATTGCTTGTAGACTTTTGGATCGCAGCCATTCTGACTGGTGTGAAATGGTACCTCATTGTGGTTTTGATTTGCATTTCTCTTATAATGAGTGATGTTGAGCATCTTTTCATGTGTTTGTTAGCCATCCGTATGTCTTCTTTGGAGAAATGTCTGTTTAGTTCCTTGGCCCATTTTTTGATTGGGTTGTTTATTTTTCTGGAATTGAGCTGCATAAGTTGCTTGTATATCTTTGAGATTAGTTGTTTGTCAGTTGCTTCATTTGCTATTGTTTTCTCCCATTCAGAAGGCTGTCTTTTCACCTTACTTATAGTTTCCTTTGTTGTGCAGAAGCTTTTAATTTTAATTAGATCCCATTTGTTTATTTTTGCTTTTATTTCCAGTATTCTGGGAGGTGGATCATAGAGGATCCTGCTGTGATTTATGTCGGAGAGTGTTTTGCCTATGTTCTTTTCTAGGAATTTTATAGTTTCTAGTCTTACGTTTAGTTCTTTAATCCATTTTGAGTTTATTTTAGTGTGTGGTGTTAGAAATTGATCTAGTTTCATTCTTTTACAAGTGGTTGACCAGTTTTCCCAGCACTACTTGTTAAAGAGATTATCTTTACTCCATTGGATATTCTTGCCTCCTTTGTCAAAGGTAAGGTGTCCATAGGTGTGTGGATTTATCTCAGGGCTTTCTATTTTGTTCCATTGATCTATATTTCTGTCTTTGTGCCAGTACCATACTGTCTTGATGACTGTGGCTTTGTAGGAGAGCCTGAAGTCAGGCAAGTTGATTCCTCCAGTTCCATTCTTCTTTCTCAAGATTGCTTTGGCTATTCAAGGTTTTTTGTATTTCCATACAAATCTTGAAATTATTTGTTCTAGTTCTGTGAAAAATACCGCTGGTAGCTTGATAGAGATTGCATTGAATCTGTTGATTGCTTTGGGTAGTATACTCATTTTCATTATATTGATTCTTCCAACCCATGAGCATGGTATATTTCTCCATCTATTAGTGTCCTCTTTGATTTCTTTCATCTGTGTTTTATAGTTTTTGATATATTGGTCTTTAGTTTCTTTAGGTAGATATATCCCTAAGTATGTTATTCTTTTCGTTGTAATGGTGAATGGAATTGTTCCTTTTGAATTGTAGTGCTGGAGAAGACTTTTGAGAGTCCCTTGGACTGCAAGGAAATCAAACAAGCCAATCCTAAAGGAAATCAACCCTGAATATTCATTGGAATATTTGGTCACCTGATGCAAAGAGCCGACTAATTGGAAATGACCCTGATGCTGGGCAAGATTGAAGGCAAAAAACAAAGCGGTAGAAGAGAATGAGATGGTTAAATATCATCACTGACTCAAAGAACATGAATCTGAGCGAACTCCAGGAGACAGTGGAGGAGAGAGGAGCCTGGTGTGTGGCAGCCTACGGGTTCAGATACTATTTAGTAACTAAATAGCAACAGATTTCTTTGTGTTCTTGTGAAAAAGTTTCTTCAAGACAAATTCCTACAAAAGGAATAGCTAGACTTAGGCATAAATTTTTCTATACTAGATATTTTTAAATTACATTTCCAAGTGATGGTACTAATTTTAACTTCAATTAGTAGTTTATTAGAGTTTACATGTTTAATATCTTATCTGATACCTTGCCAATCTTTTCAATTTTTACCTGCCTACAGTTGTGGTTTTAATTTCAATTTCTTTGATTACTAGATAGTCAAACTTTGTGCATCATAATTTTTATTGGCTCTTATGTGATTTGTTTCTACATTTTCCCAAAAGGTTTATGTTTCCCCCTGATACTATTTCTGTATATAATATGAAATCATGAAAGAATCTTGAAAGTTTCCTATAATTGTGACTTCTAGTTGCTTTCCAATTTCTACTGTTCTCTACTTCTTTAGTAAAAGAGCTATACTTGAGCTGAGCATATTTTCACCTATCTATATTTTTATGCTCAAGTCTCCTTTTGTAAGTTAAATGTAGCCATGACTTTAGTTCTGGCCGATGAGATATAAGCTGCAATGCTTAACTGAACCTCCAAAATATATACTTAAATATCTACATACTACTTTCTCTTGATTTGTGGTCAGTATGGACTAATTGGTAACAAACTAGCTCTCCCAATATAGACAACTAGAAAACCAAATTAAGTAACTAATCACACATTTGAGACATTAGGCAAGAGAAAATACAGAATTATGATCCCAGAGAGAATGGAAACAAACGAGATAAACTCAACAACTGCCCCAGCTTTCTACCTGGGAGTGCTTTCTAGATATTAATGCACAAAGGGAAAATTCGAAGACCAGCTACCTCTTTGAGTTCAAGAAACAGACATTATTGGCCATCTAAAATGTGTAGGACATAGTTCTGGAAAGGAGTAGGATATATAGAAAGAGAATACTAGAAATCTGCATGGTTTCCTTGAGTGATTAGCTGAGTATACACTACAAGACCAAATGATGAACAATTACTAGAACTCTAACTGGAACAACTAAGAAATAAAACGGCATTCATCAATAAAAGTGTACAAACTACCAATACAGAAGAAAAAGTGATAAATCTCAAAACCATTCTGTGAGAAAGAAGTCAGAGACAAAATTATATATACTATATGAACCCATTTGTATGAAATACTGGAATAAGCAATACTATTTTATACTGATAATATCCAATCAGTACTTGTATTGAAAATGATGGAAATGTTCAAAATTTTGATTGTGATGGTGTTTCTACAAACATATACATATGCTAAAATTAATCAACCTAAAATTTTAAGTAGCTGTACTTTATTTCATGAAATTTATATCTTAATAAAGTGGATTTTATGAAAAGAAAAGAAGTGTCATTTTCCTGTCTTTTTCAGTTTCATAGAATGGGAATCTGGAAACTGGAGAATTAGAAGCTCTACTAGACCATGAGGACAAGATGTATTTCCTATGGGATATTGGAGAGATATATGAAAGATCTCCAGACTCTGAAATGATATGAATCTATGATAGATAAACATGGATCATGTATATCTAGGTGGGATATTCATGTCTAGAAAAACAGATCACTGGACTCTTCATTTCTTGACTTCTTTTACATGAAGAAAAAATGAACTCCTACTGTTTTAAGGTACTATTTTTCAATATTGTGCTCCCTGATGCTGAGCCTAATTGTAAATAACACATATGATTTTCATCAGAAAGTATATTTTATGTACAAAAATTAGACCACTCTTTTATGATCTACATACTAGAATCTAAATGAGCAATATTTGTAGACCTTGATGAATAAAAATAATACAATCAAAGTATTCTACATACATACTAGTCCTACATAACTGCTAAAGAAAGATTTTATTTTTCAACTTAAAAGGATTTAGATTGTATGCCTTCTCTGTACCCTATATGAGGAAATTCTTTAAGAAAGTATTCTGATCATATTTGGATAAATTCCTAAGGAAAGAGGAAGATCATAATAAATGATAGTAAGCAATAATGCAATAATGGTAGCTCAACATTCAGAAAACTAAGATCATGGCATCTGGTCCCATCACTTCGTGGGAAATAGATGGGGAAACAGTGGAAACAGTGTCAGACTTGATTTTTTG